>JAPDNY010000007.1:57692389-58973222 GCA_029375565.1 Gekko gecko
TCTATAATGTCTCTAATAAATGTAAAGGATTTATATAGTTCCTTCACTGTAATCACTGTAATAAAGTTAATTTGTCCATCTCTGTTGTTCCTAAAATGTTATTTATAATTTCTTCTTTTAAAGGTATTTCATCTTTTCTCCAATACTTGGCATATAATATTCTTGCAGTGGTTAGTACATGTATAATAGGATAAAAGTCATTTTTTTTACAATTTTCTGGTCTTACATTCAGTAAAAATAATTCAGGAGTAAAAGGTATAATACAATTGAGGATTTTTTGTAATATTTCATGAATCCAGGCCCAATATTTTTAACTCTATCACACGTCCACCACATATGAAAAAGGTCCCAGGAACTCTTTTACATTTCCAACAAGCATTTGATAAGCTAGGATAGAATTTTGCTAGCATATCTGGTGTCATATACCATCTATAAAACATTTTATATATGTTCTTTTTATATGTAGTTGCTTTAGTAATTTTTACATTCATTTCCCATACCTGAGACCATTGATCTAAATGTATATTATGCCCAATATTTTGTGCCTATCTAATCATAGAACTTTTAATTACTTCATCTTGTGTTTTATGTTCCAGCATTAATGCATACAATTTTTTAATCCATTTTTCCTCAGAATATAAAAAGATTTGATCTACTTCAGTTATTTTAGAGCAAAAACCTGTTGGTTTATCTTTGGTGTATCTTGATTGAATTTGTACTATATCCCACCAGCTAAGATCTGAATTTAACTTTTTGATGTTTTCAACTGATTTGAACTCATTTTTATTGTCCAAAAGTTCATCATATCTTAACAAAAAGGTTTTAACAGCCAAATTTGGGTTTTGTAAAGGCTTCCAATGGGGAGACCCATTCTGGAATCTTAGTGTAAAAAGTTTTTTTAAAAATTTCTTCCCATACCTTTAATAAGGCTTTCCTGATAATATGTTGTTTAAAATAGTTATGGATCTTGGCTTTCTCATATCAAATTAATGCATGCCATCCCTGTAATAAGTCATGTCCCTCCAAAGCTAAGATTCTAGGGTTTTCTACCATAATCCATTCTCTTAACCATGTCAGTGATGCTACTTTAAAATATAAAGACCAGTGTGAAAATTCAAAGCCAGTGCTTTCTCTTGCATCTTGTAATGCTTTCAATTTTATTCTTGGTTTCTTCCCCTGCCATGTAATGCTTTCCTTCTTTCTTCAGCTATTTGTAAAGCCTCATCAGACAGCAGGCCTGTAGCCTGTGTGGGACCCTGGGGGCCCGGGCCCCCTGCGGGTTTTGCAGGCCCCCTCCCCCATCCTCTGCTCCCCCTCTTCCCCCTCGGCCCCCTCCCCCCTCCTAGGAGCAGTGGAGCACTCTCAAAAGGGAGGTTAGACATCTGCTCTACCTCTGCTGCTCTGCCCCTCCACCCCTCCCAGCACTCATCTCAGAAGGTGGGGCTAGACATCCACTTGGCCTCCGCCTCTGCTCCTGACCTGCCCACATGCACTGCACCCTTCCCGCCTAAAGGAACTGCACGTGAGGGATGCTGCAGCAGCCCTGGAACAAGGTGAGTGGCTGCTGACTGCGCCCCCCACGCCCTGCTCTAGGCCTCCACCGCCCCCCATCCCCCAGTCTTTGCAGGGCAGCGCTGAAGCACGGCCCTGCAAAGCCTTCTTCTCCCCCTGACCCCCAGTCTTTGCAGGGCTGCACTGAAGCGTGGCCCTACAAAGCCTTCTTCCCCCTCCCCGTCCCCCAGTCTTTGCAAGGCTGCGCTGAAGCACGGCCCTGCAAAGCCTTCTTCTCCCCCCCATCCCCCAGTCTTTGCAAAGCCTTCTTCTCCCCCTGTCCCCAGTCTTTGGTGGTGGGCCCCCTGAAAAAAACATGCCCCCCCTGACCAAAAAGTTGTTAGCTACGGGCCTGCCAGACAGCCACTTTGCTTTCTTGCATTTCTGTTTCTTTGGGATGGTGCTGATTGCTGCTTCCTGTACAATGTCACAACCCTCCGTCCATAGTTCTTCAGGCACTCTGTCTATCAAATCTAGTCCCTTAAACCTATTCTTCATCTCCACTGTATATTCATCTGGAATGTGATCTAGGTCAAACCTGAATGGCCTAGTGGTTTTCCCAACTTTCTTCAGTTTACTCCTGGATTTTGCAATGAATAGCTCATGCTCTGAGCCACAGTCAGGTCCAAGTCTTGTTTTTACTGACAGTATAGAGGTTCTCCATCTTTGATTGCAAATGATATAATCAATCTGATTTCGGTGTTGCCCATCTGGTGATGTCCATGTGTAGAGTCGCCTCTTAGGTTGTTGGAAGAGGGTGTTCACTATGACCAGCGTGTTCTCTTGACAAAACTCTGTTAGCCTCTGCCCAGCTTCATTTTGTTCTCCAAGGCCAAACCTGTCCATTATCCCGGTTACCTTTTGATTTCCTACTTTAACATTCCAAGTCACCTATGATGATGAGGACATCTTTTTTGGTGTTAGTTCTAGGAAATGGCAACCCACTCCAGTATCTTTGCCAAGAAAACCTCATGGACAGTAACAAAAGGCTAAAAGATATGACACTAGAAAATGAGCCCCACAAGTTGGAAGGTTTCCAATATGCTACTGGGGAAGAGCAGAGGGCAAGTACAAGTAACCCCAGAAAGAGTGAAGCAGCTGGACCAAAGCCAAAAGGACGCTCAGTTCTGGATGTATCTGATGGTGAAAGGAAAGTCCGATGCTGCAAAGAACAATACTGCATAGGAACCTGGAATGTATGATATATGAACCAAGGTAAGCTTGACGTGGTTAAAAATGAGATGGCAAGACTGAACATTGACATCTTGGGAATTAGTGAACTAAAGTGGATGGGAATGGGCAAATTTAACTCAGAGGACCGTTGTATCTACTACTGTGGCCAAGAATCTCGTAGAAAAAATTACGTGGCATTTATAGAGTGCAACAAGGCAGTTGTTGTTGTTCAGTCGCACAGTCGAGGCCGACTCTTCGCGACCCCATGGACCAGATCACGCCAGGCCCTCCTGTCTTCCGCTGTCCACTGAAGTTTGCTCAATTTCATGTTCGTTGCATCGATGACACTGTCTAACCATCTCATCCTTTGCCGTCCCCTTCTTCTTTGACCTTCAGTCTTTCCCAGCATCAGGGTCTTCTCCAGTGAATGCTCCCTTCTCATTTGGTGGCCAAAGTATTTGAGCTTCAACTTCAGGATCTGGCCTTCCAGGGAACAGTCAGGGTTGATTTCTTTTAGGATTGACTGATTTGATCTCCTTGCAGTCTAAGGGACTCTCAAGAGTCTTCTCCAGCACCATAGTTCAAAAGAATCTATTCTTCGGTGCTCGGCCTTCCTTATAGTCCAGCTCTCACAGCCATACATTACTACAGGGAATACCATTGCTTTGACCATGCGGACTTTTGTTGGCAGGGTGATGTCTCTGCTTTTTATCATGCTGTTTAGGTAATGGGATACAATCTCAAAAACAGAATGATCTTGGTCTGAATCCAAGACAAACCATTCAACATCACAGTAATCCAAGTCTATGCCCCAGCCACTGATGCAGAAGTAACCCCAACCACCTCCTAGAACTATCTAAATAAAGCCACTCTGTACGCAATAGGCCTTAAGCAGGTTTATTGGTAAGTAATGGCTTCCGGTCAGGTGAACAACTTTGCCAGACCTGGCAAGCAATAGCACAGGAATAAGATTCAAGACATTGGGGTCCTCCCATCAACCATACGTCACACTCACCCAGGCTACTACAGGTCATGAAAGAATATACGACCTAACTAGATATATCTCAAATTCTTGACTCCCAAGGCCACAGACCCAGGTGGGATCTGTGAAACGTGTGGGGGCAACTTGGGAAAGTTTACAAGCGGTGCCACTACTTCACTCTATGCATTCATTCACACGCTCCCCCTGTTGAGAATGTCAGGGAGGACATATAAGGTAGGAGGCAAAGCTGGCAGATGGGCTAAGCGAGCAAGAATTACAAAAACAAAAATAAGCCAGAAAAACAGAGGCCAACAATACACAGTACTTGATCATGGTACAGGAGTTCTTAAGGGTCTGAACCTAACATACTGCCCCCCCAAGCTCATCCTCCCCCCGGCTTATTGGGGTACATTCTATGAAACCTTTGAAGAAGGGTGGGGGCCCTAACATGTTTAGAAGCAACCCATTCATTCTCTTCAGGACCAAAGCCCTTTCATTTGTTGAGGTACTGCAACTGTCCATGAAACAACCAGGAACCTCCTCAATTACATGGTGGAGTTCCCCATCAATTGGAAGAGGAGGTGCAGCTGGAGGTTTGCGAGCCCAGGGTGAGGGTCCTGGGTCCCGTTTCAATAACCTGTAATGAAACACAGGATGCAAAGAACTGAGGGATTTAAGAAGATCGAGTTCAACAGCCACTTTGTTAATAACGCGGGCGACCTTAAAGGGCCCTACATATTTCCACCCTAACTTCCACCCGGGTTGCAAGCTTTTGATGTGCTTGGTGGTGACATACACAGAGTCACCAGGCGCAAGGTCCCACTAGGGGCATCGTTTTCCACCAGCATATTTTTTATAGTCTTTCTTGACCTTTTCTAAAGTCTCCTGGAGTACTCCCCAATTCTTTGTAACATTAGACCACCACAATTGAGCATTACTAACAATAGGTTGGCCTAGATCAACAGAGAGAGAGGGTCTCCTTCATATCCATGGACTGCCTTGAATGAACTCATCCCAATGGAGCTGTGAACCGAGTTATTATTGCTATATTCTGCAAAAGGTAACAGGGAAACCTAATTGTCTTGTTGGTAGTTAACATAACACTGTAACACCTGTTCCAAGATTTGGTTAGTTCATTTGGTTTGGCTATCCATCTCAGGATGGTGGCTACTACTCATTATTCACTCAACTGTGAGGAGATTCATGAGTTCCTTCCAAAACTTAGCAATGAACTGCGTGCCATGATCACTCACAACCTTCTTTGGCAACCCGTTTAGTCTGATTACGTGTTGGAGGAAAAGGGTAGCTAGTTACTTTGCCGTGGGAACACCCTTTTACCGTATGAAATGTGCCTGTTTAGAGAACAGATCCACAACAACCCAGATTACTGTCTTCCCTTGACTGACCAGTAAGTCAGTAATAAAATTCATAGAAATCACAGACCAGGGGCATTTGGGGGTTCCCAAAGGTTGTAATTGACCTGGGACCTTCCTCCCCCACCGTTTACTCATTATACACATTTGGCATGTGGCTGCGTAGGTTGAAATGTCTTTCTGCATGCCTGGCCACCAAAATTGTCTCTGTACCAGGTGGAGAGTCTTTAGATAGCCAAAATGTTCAGACAGTTTATTATCATGGCTTTGAGACAAAATTTCACCCCTTAACAAAAGGGGTACATTGACTTTTCCCCCTTTACACCATGTGTCATTTTCCTGGTGCTGTAGATCTTCTCGCACTACTAAATCCAAGTGCTGTGCCGAGAAGGCTTCTTTGAACCTTTCTAACCAGCCAGGGTTTTCCTTCGCCCCCTTTCTTTGTTTAACTACGTGTTTGCACAGCCCCTCCCAATTGTGCTGGGGAGAAGACAGTGTCGGTCACTTCTTCCCTTTGGCTAGCATGCTGCAGGAGACAGGAGAGAGTGTCAGCTAGAAAATTGGACTTTCCTGGGAGGTATTTAATAGTAAACTGGAACCTGGAAAAGAACTTGGCCCACTGGACTTGTTTAGCATTAAGATGACGGGGGGGGGGGTCCTGAACATCTCCAGGTTCTTATGGTCAGTCCACACCTCGAAAGGCACATGGGCTCCCTCCAGCCAACGGCACCACATCATGAGTGCCAATTTGACAGCCGCCACCTCCTTATCCCAAACCACCCAGTTTCTCTCTGCTCCCAAGAACTTTTTGGACGCATAAACTAGGGGGTGCAACTTATTGTCCCTTCCCTTTTGCAAAATGGTTCCACCCATTGCCACATCGGAGGTGTCCACTTGGACCACAAATTTCTCTTCCTCATTGGGGTGATGGAGGATGGGCTCAGAAATGAATAGGGACTTCAGGTTTTCAAAGGCCTGTTGGCTCTTGGCGGACCAATTCAGTTTGCTCCCCCTTTCGTGGCATCAGGCCCCTTCCCCATAGTCTTTAACAAATCATTCAGGGGTAGGGACACCTGTGCAAAGTTGGGAATAAAAGCGTGATAAAATTTCGAAAATCCTAAGAAACTTTGAAGCTGACATCTAGTCTTGGGGGGTTCCCACCCCAACACATCTTGGCCTTTTTAGAGTCCATCCCCAATACTTGTTGGGTGTTCCGGTGGCCCAAGAAGTCTATTTCAGTCTTATGGAACTCGCATTTAGATAGTTTGGCGTACAGCTGGTTATTATAGAGAGCCTTCAAGACCTCTCTCACTAACTTCACGTGCGAATCCAGATCTTGGGAATACACCAAAACATCATCTAAGTAACAGACTACTCCCTTGAATAGGTGCTTGTGCAACCATTAATCAAGTTCATGAACACCCCCGGAGCGCCAGCCAAGCCGAAGGTCATGATCAAATATTCAAATTGTCCCAGGGGGTATTAAACGCAGTCTTATACTCATCGGCTTCCCTTTCCTCAAACACCCTCCCCAAGTCTCAATATTTCTCTGGGATGGAGGCCAGTTCATCCCAAGCAAGGCACACTAGTGTGGGGGTGAGTTGCAGCTCTACCCCCTACTTAGAATTCCACTAGCGAGCCTTACAACGGGGTCCAGAAATGTCATTGTGTCCTGACTCCATTGTACATACGGGTCATGGGCTGCCAACCACAGGTTCCCTAACACCATTGGGAATTGTGCGGTGGGGTGTATTATAAAGGCACACTGTTCCCAGTGTCCCGACACCCCCACTGGCATAGTCACAGTTTGGTGTTGGCATGACTGCATGGTGGTGCTGTCCATCTGGGTAAAACCATGGGGTTGTCTAGCTTTACAATCCCAGCCCCTAGCCCTGTAACTAGTGAAGGGCTAATAAGGTTGTGAGAGCAACCAGAGTCTAAGAGGGCTCGCACCCTTAATTGGGTCCCCCCTTCTGGGTTCAATATAGTCACAGTAAAAAAGAATAAAGATGTGCCATCTCTCCCCGCTTCTTGTGCTGGGGAGTCATGAACCTTCTGGTGAGTGCCCTTCACAACAGGTCCCAGTCATTTCCCTGCACCTGAGGCTAATCACCTTCACTGGACATAGGGGTGCTAGAAGACAGGAACTCCACTTCTTGGAGAGATATGGGAGACTTGGATCTTTTGGAGGGTGCCTTTCCCTTCTTCTCCCAGAACTGCTCCCAGGGATCCTCACGGAAATTGTGCCTGGCACCCCAGCCCCACTGGTCACGCTCATCTTCCCGGGACCAGGGGCACTCAGTGGTGTAATGCCCTGGTCTTCCGCACCTCAGGCACAGCCCCTTCTTGAACCATTGCTCTCTCTCACCCTGTAACAGGAAGCCTTGCCCTCACACTCCACAGCCGGCTCCCCCTCCTCTTGCGGGCCCGTGTTGATGGTAGAGCTTCACAAAGTTGATGGGAGGACCCCAGTGTCTTGAATCTTATTCCTATGCTATTGCTTGCCAGTTCTGGCAATCTGTCAGTTCCTGGAGTAACCATTCTGTAAGCAATAGCCCTTAAGCAGGTTTATTGGTAAATAATGGCTTCTGGTCAGGTGAACACCTTTGTCAGAACTGGCAAGCAATAGCATAGGAATAAGATTCAAGACATTGGGGTCCTCCCATCAACCATATGTCACAGTCACCCAGGCTACTACAGGTCATGAAAGAATATACGACCTAACTAGCTATATCTCTTGACTCCCAAGGCCACAGATCCAGGTGGGATCTGTCAAATGTGTGGGAGCAACTTTGGGAAAGTTTACAAGTGGAGCCGCTACTTCACTCTATGCATTCATTCACATGCTCCCTTCCCCTTGGGAATGTCATAAGAACATAAGAACATAAGAGAAGCCAATGTTGAATCAGGCCAATGGCCCATCTAGTCCAACACTCTGTCACACAGCGGCCAAAATATACCAGGTGCCATCAGGAGGTCCAGCAGTGGGGCCAGGGCACCAGAAGCCCTCCCACTGCTGCCCCCT
The DNA here is from genome assembly GCA_029375565.1 of Gekko gecko. Lineage (NCBI taxonomy): Eukaryota > Metazoa > Chordata > Lepidosauria > Squamata > Gekkonidae > Gekko > Gekko gecko. Next base: position 57,700,494 of record JAPDNY010000007.1, read on the forward strand.
CCAGCACCAAGAATAGAGTGCATCACCTGCCCCAGACTGAGAGTTCCCATCTATACCCTGTGGCTAATAGCCACTGGTTGACTTCTGCTCCACATGTGTATCTAATTTCCTCTTGAAACTGTCCATGCTTGCAGCTGCCATGACCTCCTGTGGCAGTGAATTCCAGGCGTTAATCACTCTTTGGGTGAAGAAGTATTTCCTTTTATCTGTTCTAACCCGACTGCTCAGCAATTTCATAGAGTGCCCACGAGTTCTTGTATTGTGAGAAAGGGAGAAAAGTACTTCTTTCTCAACCTGCTCAATCCCATTCATAATCTTATAAACCTCGATCATGTCACCTCTCAGCCGTCGTTTCTCCAAGCTAAAGAGCCCCAAGCATTTTAACCTTTCTTCATAGGGAAGGTGTTCCAACCCTTTTATCATTCTAGTTGCCCTTCTCTGCACTTTTTCCAATGCTATAATATCCTTTTTGAGATGTGGTGACCAGAACTGTACACAGTATTCCAAATGAGGTCGCACCAATGATTTATACAGGGGCATGATGATACTGGCTGATTTGTTATCAGTTCCCTTCCTAATAATCCCCAGCATAGCGTTGGCCTTCTTTATTGCAGCTACACATTGTGTAGACATTTTCAGCGAGTTATCCACTACGACTCCAAGATCTCTCTCTTGGTCCGTCTCTGCCAGATCAGACCCCATCAACGTGTATTTATATTTAGGATTTTTGGCTCCAATGTGCATCACTTTGCACTTGGCCACATTGAACCCCATTTGCCACGTTGACGCCCACTCACCCATCCTCAACAGATCCCTTTGGAGTGCCTCACAATCCTCCCTGGTTTTCACCACCCTGAACAACTTTGTGTCATCTGCAAATTTAGCCACATCACTGCTTACTCCCAATTCTAAATCATTAATAAACAAGTTAAAAAGCATCGGACCGAGTACTGATCCCTGTGGTACCCCACTGCTTACCACCCTCCACTGAGAAAGTTTCCCATTTATACTCACTCTCTGTTTCCTATTTATAAGCCAGTTTTTGATCCACAAGAGGACTTGTCCTTTTATCCCATGACTATTGAGCTTACTTAGGAGCCTTTGATGAGGAACTGTATCAAAAGCTTTCCGGAAGTCAAGGTAAATAATATCTATTGGGTCCCCCTTGTCCACATGTTTGTTCACTCCCTCAAAAAACACTAACAGGTTAGTGAGACAAGATCTTCCCTTACAGAACCCATGCTGAGTCTGCCTCAATAGTTTTTGTTCATCAATGTGCCTACTAATTCTTTCCTTAATAACAGTTTCCACCAACTTACCCGGTATCGATGTCAGACTGACTGGCCTGTAATTTCCTGGATCTCCCCTGGAGCCCTTTTTAAAGATGGGAGTGACATTAGCTACCTTCCAGTCCTCAGGAATGGAGGCAGATTTTAAAGAAAAATTACATATTTTTGTCAGGAGATCCACAAGTTCACATTTGAGTTCTTTCAGAACTCTCGGATGAATGCCATCCGGGCCTGGTAATTTATTAGTTTTTAAATTGTCCATCAGTCGGAGGACTTCCTCTCTTGTTACCGCAATCTGATTCAGGTCTTTCAAGCCCCCTCCCGAAATCGGTGCTTCTGGAGTGGGCAAACACTTCTCCTCTTCCACAGTGAAGACAGAGGCAAAAAATGCATTCAGCTTCTCAGCCATTTCCCTATCATCCTTCACTACTCCTTTTACCCCTTGGTCATCCAAGGGCCCCACTGCCTCCCTGGCTGGCTTCCTACTTCTAATGTATTTGAAGAAAGTTTTATTATTGGTCTTTATGTTTTTTGCGATATGCTCCTCATATTCCCTTTTTGCTTGCCTGATCACAGACTTGCATTTTATTTGCCATAGTCTGTGTTCCCTTTTATCAACCTCACTAAGACTAGCTTTCCACTGCTTAAAGGAATCCTTCTTACCTTTTACAGCTTCCATTACTTTATTTGTTATCCATGCAGGCTTTTTTCTATACCTATTTGTACCTTTCCTAACCTGCGGTATATATTTTTTCTGAGCTTCTAGGATTGTCTTTTTAAATAGTCTCCAAGCTTCCCCAATGGTTTTGACCTTCTCCACTCTTCCTTTCAATTTCTTCCTCACATGTTCCCTCATACCAGAGAAGTTACCCCTTTTAAAGTTAAAAGTGGTTGTGTCAGTCTTTTTGGGCAACTCCCTATCTGTACAAATGTTAAACTCAATGACATTATGGTCACTGTTCCCAAGCGGTGCAATGTCAGGGAGGACAGAAGGTAGGAGGCAAAGCTGGCAGATGTGCTAAGCAAGCAAAAATTACAAAAGCAAAAATGCCAGAAAAGCAGAGGACCTGACACTAACACAGACACACACACAAAAGATCTCCAGTCTACAGAGATCAGTTCCCCTGGAAAAAATGGCAGCTTTGGAGGGTGTACTCTGTGACTGCTCCGTCGCCTTCCCAAACTCTTCCCTCCCTAGGCATCAACTCTACATTTCCAGGAATTTCCCAATGTACTATGGGCCATCTTGTGTACCTCAGTGTTATTTACTTCGGCTGGCAATAATTCTGTCTCCAGCAGAAAAAGATCTTTCCCTTCTTCTGAACCTTTAAACCAGAAATGCCAGGGAATGAATTTAATACATTTAGAGGGCTGCATGTATTCAGTGTCTCTGGCTGCTATAGGTACTCTTAGATTTGCCAACCTCCAAGTGGGGCCTGGAGATCTCCTGAAAGTACAACTGATCTCCAGGCCACAGAGATCAGTTTTCCTGGAGGAAAGGGCAGCTTGGCAGGGTGGACCACGTTATACCCTGTTGAGCTCCTTCCTCTCCCCAAACTCTGCTGATTCCAGCATCCACCCCAAATCTCCAAGAATTTCCAAAACCCAAACTGGGGTTGGCAACCCTGTGTACTCTGCAGTTGAGAAAAGTCAAAAATCTCTGCCAAAGTAACTCAACACTTTGATCCTAAAACAAAACATTAATTTTGCAATGTGTATTAATTCAGACTTTCATGGAATTTCTCATTTTTGTTTCTGGTAATCAAGGCAAGGAAAATGATGCAATGAAATATCATCCTGAAATAGGGTTGCCAGGTCTGGGTTGGAAAATACCTGGAGACTTTGGGGGTGGATCCAGTAGAGGGTGGAGTTTGGGGAGGGGAGGGGCCTCAGCATGGTACAATGCCATAGAATCCACCCTTCAAAGCAGCCATTTTCTACAGGGGAGCTGATCTCTGTCAGCTGGAGATCAGTTGTAAAAGCGGGAGATCCCCAGGCCCCACCTGGAGGCTGGCAACCCTGTCCTGAAAGCTTCTGAAAAGTACTGAGACTGACAAATGTGCACGTCCCCGTTAGGCTTAACGGACATCACTATGGGGGTCTTCCATTGTGCAGATGCAACTGGTTCCAGCACCCCTTGCGCGACCAGGTGATCAAGCTCCGATTCGATCTTAGCCCGCATCACTATGGGAGGGACCCGGGCCTTGATACGAATGGGCTGAACAGCTGGGTCCAGGTCCAGTGAAATTGGGTCCCTGGTGTACTTCCTCAGAGTCCCGTCAAACACCTTGGGGAATTCCTGGCACACCACCTCCCAGTCCGCCATCAGGATCCGGTTCAGCCCTGTTAGCCGGAGGCCCAGTGGTTTGAACCATGATAGTCCCAAGAGGCTGGTGAGCCATCCCTCCACCACCAACAGGTCCAGGACACCCAAAAATCCTTTGAAATGGACCTTGAACTTGCCCCAGCTCTGGACGGCCACAGGGTTCTTATTAAAGTCCTGTAACACCAGACCCTGTGGCTTGTGCAACTGGGGTCCCCCTTTTGGGCAAAAGGAGCAGAGGGTCTCTGCTGATATGATAGAGAAAGAAGACCCTGAATCTATTTCCATTTTGCAGGGGGACCCTTCAATCCGGACAGTCACATGCACCTTGTCCGGGCTATCTGGGGGCAAGTTACAGACCGTTTGGTGGTGGACTGAAACGGTGTGCAGGTCCTCCACGTCGATCTGTTCTGTGGTTTTACTCCACTGTCCCCGGAAATGGCAGATCTTCACAATATGCCCCGCCATGTTGCATATCCGGCAGATGGTGGAGTGGAATCTGCCAGACCGTCGCTCGTGTGCGTCACCGCAGCTCGCGCAGTCTATGGTCAGCTGCGCTTTGGTCTCTTGAGGTCGTTGCGGCTGCTGGGACGGGCGTCTGTGGATCCAGAGCACCTCCTCGTCCTCCGAGTCATCAGGACCCCGTGTGGCTAGCGTGTGGTGGACCGCCTTGCTGGGGCGGTCTTGGTGGTCCTTTTCGTAGGCGGTTGCCTCCTGAATGGCCTCTTCAAGATCTAGGTCATTGTTGCTGGTCAGTTTCTGCTGTAACTTGGAGTCCCATGAGAAACTGGTTCAGCAAGGTGTCCGTCAGGTTCGGGAACACACACCTTGTGGCAGCCCACCAAAGACCTGCCAGAAAGTCCGAGGTTGACTTGTCTGGCCCTTGGACCCTGGCAAAGAAACCCAACCGCTCCATGAACTTGGTGGGTTTGGGCGAAAAGTGGTCTGTGAGGGCCTTTACCAATACCACGTAAGACTCCTCCTTGGTGGTCTTCGGGTTTATGAGGTCCTGCAGAAGTAAGAGGGTGTCTATGCCGCAGGTGCTGAGGAACAGGGACTTCTTCTTTCCTGCATCCACAACATCGTGGTAGCTGAAGTGGTTCTCCAGGGTCTCTAACCAGGCGTCCCATTGCTGGGGCCGGGAGATATCGAACGCCTGGAGATTCGCTTGCGGTGCGGCCATCTTACCACGTGTTGGCGGGTGAGAGTTGCGGAGGCCGGAGCGTGAGCGTCGAAGCCGGGCGGGGGTGCTGCTCTTGGGGTCAGCGGGTGAAGCTCGGGAGCGGTGTGGTGAGCGGTAGGCTCAATACGATGCTCGGGAGCGTTGACGGCTTCGGTTGCGGTAAGCGGTGCGGTGCTGCTCTCGGGGTCAGCGATGCGATGCTCGGGAGCGGTGCGGTGAGTGGCAAGGCTCGATGTGACGCTCTTCCTCATGGTCGTTGTTTATGGAGGGAGTTGGCATCCCACCTTCGTCGCCAGTGAAAAGTACTGAGACTGACGAGTGATTTCAGCTCTCACATACTTTATTAGTTCAAGAACAAGACAAGAGAAGCCAGCTCACAGGCCAGCTTTTATTCCCAAGTGAACTCACACCCCCCACACAACACACCCTGTGACTGGATTATTTACAGAGATTGAGTTATCTCCCACTCCCCAATAGGAGGGAAGCTAGGATCCTCCAGTCCATTGTCTTTGGGAGCGAAGCTCAGGCCCTTCGCCTGGCCACATGTTGGACCGGTTGGAACCATTCCGAGCACATGGCTGTCCTGAGCCCATGTTCCCGAGTGGATACATTACAGCTTCCCTTGTGCCTCTCAGTTTCAGAAGTTAACCAAGCTTCTTAGGATACCAAGGAAGCAATTTTAAGCAAATCAGCTCAGAAGCAAACTCAATTTTATTTAATGGATTTACTCCCAAGAAAGTATTTTTTAGGATTGCAACCTGAATAGCATTCCTAATACAAAATTATGCATTGGGCCAGAATTGCAAGAATGCATGGAAATCTCGGTATTACTGATTTTATATTGGAAATACAAGGTCCCATTGTGATTAAATATCACTGTAGGTCCTCACTAAACTCTGTAAAATTCCAGGGTAAGGTGTCCAGGCCCCCCTGGCTGCCAGCAGGGGATGGGGGAGGTAGGGTTGCTAGATAGAGGTTGGGAAGCTTCTGGAGATTTGGGAATGGATCCTGGGGAGGACAGGGAACTCAGTGGGGTACCATGCCATAGAGCCCACCCTCCAAAACATCTGTTTTCTCCAGGGGAACTGATCTCTGTAGTCTGGAGATGAACTGTTTCCAGAGGATCCCGAGGTCCTACCTGGAGGCTGGCAACCCTATTCCAAGGGCTCATTTTCATAAGATAAGTTTGTACAGCAGCACAAAATTTCTGGCCTGAGTTATGGAAATCATATCTTGCAAGACTTGAAAGAATTATCTTCTTTCCTGACACAATTTGAAGTGCTTTTTCTTATCTTTAAAGCCCTAAACTTTCTATAACCAGAATATTTCCTTAATGGGCTTTAAAAAAATCAGTTTAGATCTTTTAGACAAGGCCTGCTCCCTGAGCCTCTATCATAGAGGGAAAGTGGACGACTACTAAATGTGGGGTCTTTTCTGTTGTGGCACCTCCACTTTGGAACTCATGCCACCCAGCAATTTGCTTAGTACCAACAGGAGTGCCAAGTGCCTGGAGGGGAAAAAAGGTAATTTCCCTTTAATAGAGACTTAATGGTATGTTATTTAGCAGGTTATTTATCTTCCACCCATGAAAAGCTGCATCTTTACATTTCCGCATATTCACCCACTAGTAAAGGAATGGGTCATTTTTCTCTGAGACTGTTGGCAACCTATGATGCCAAGCTTGATGAGGTTTAGGTGCCAGATAAAATCATTCTATTTTCCTCAGGCATGGTTGATTTGTGTATGTGTTGTTGGATTTGTTTGTGTCATTCTTCCTCCTCTGCACTGTTTTATTATTTCACTACTTCATTTTTTAAAATAATATAAGATGGATTCTGTTGGTTAGCATATGATATGAATACAGCTCTTGAAGCTGATGTTGTAATTGGTTTTACTGGTCATTTGTTTAGATCAGTGATCATTGATCACCTTGGGAGTATTATTGCTGAAATGGCAAGGTGATAAATATTTTAAATATTTGTGTTGCTTTTTTAAAGCTTCCCACCATGACAGAGAATCAGAAGACACTTTAGCTTTGCCACTGCTCTATAATAACAATGGCGCTTAAGTGTCTTTGCCTTTGCAAGATAGATCCATAAACAGAAAGCTTATTTATTTGTTTATTTATTTAATGTTTCAATTTATAGACCGCCCTACTCCTGAATATACACTGCTCATGGCGGTGAACAACATAATGATAAAACCATTCATAAATAAATAATCTGTAGATAATAACATTCTCAGATGGCATTAACATTTCAGATTCCAAGTTTTATGACTGCCACATAAGAAGGTGGAAAGGGTCAGGAAGAAAAAGGGGGAGGGGGAGTGCCAGTAGGATGGTATCCATTGCGGTCCTCAACCTAAAGCCTGGTGGAACATCTCTGCCTTGCAAGCCCTGCGGAACTACATTAGGTCCCGCAGGGCACAGATGTTGTTTAGCAGAGAGTTCCACCAGGTAGGAGCCAGGGCAGAAAAGGCCCTGGCTCTAGTCAAGGACAGCTGAACATCTTTTGAGCTGGAGATCATGAGTAGATTGTTCAGGAGATGGTCCTGAAGATATGTAGGTCCCTGACCACTCAAAGCCTTAAAGATCAATACCAAAACCTTGAACCTGACTCAGTACTCCACCGGAAACCAGTGCAGTTGATGTAGCACAGGTTGAATGTGTGCTGTTTGTGCTGTTCCAGTCAGGACCTGCACTGCCACATTCTGGACCAGTTGGAGTTTCTAGATCAGTCTCAAGGGTAGGCCAGCATAGAGCAAGTCACAGTAGTACAATCTAGAGATGACTGTTGCATGGATTACTGTGGCTAGGTCGGGGCAAGACAGGAAGGGGGCCAGTTGTTTCACTTGGCCTAGCTGGAAATATGCCAGCTTGGCAACATTTGTGATTTGGGCCTCAATTGATAAGGAGGCATCCAGAACCACACTGACAGTCTGTGCCAGTGTTAAGGGTGCACTGTTAAGAGCACCCCAAGCCTGAATCCCACCCAGCCAGCCACAGAACTTCCATCTTGGTTTGATTCAGCCTCAGTGATCCCACCATGGCCTCCAGCCCATCAGCCAGATTTTGTGGGGTGGTGTCCAGGCAGCCACCCATCAACAGATACAGCTGGGTGTTATCAGCGTACTGGTGACACCCCAGCCCCAAACTCCACACCAGCTGAGCAAGGGAGTGCATATAGATATTGTTATGTATTGGTATACATAATGCCTGAGCTTGTAATCTACCTTCTATTTAAGTCTGGTATCGTAACTCATGCAAGCTGATTGGATACTATGAGCAGCAGTCTAATCAGGATACAAGAAAGGTTCTGGAGGTGACTTGATTGGTTGTTATGTTCATATTTTGATTGGTTCTTATCTCAACTAAGGGTGTGGCCTATCTAGCCCGGATAGTTTAAAAGAGAGCCTGTTGCTCTCCTGTTTTGTGTTCGTTCCTACCTTGTAAATAAAGCTGAATCACTTGTTATGAGCTGCCGTCTTAAGTCTCATACTTAACACTGGCGATGAGGATGGGATTATAGTGGGTAGGCAGCCCCGCTGAATCACCGCAACCACAGCAGATGAGGCTGACTGATCTGAGGCTCTGGAAGAAGGACGACATCCTGCAATCCTACTGGCAGAACTGGCAAGAGTGATTGCAGCTAGCGCGAAGTTCAAGCCGTTGGAACCTGAGCTGGAGGACTGGAACTCCTACATCACCTGTTCAACTTTCACTTACATGCCCATCAAATTGAGGAGGATGCCACAAAGACGGCAATGCTGCTCAGTTCCTGTGGTCGAATCGTGTTCAATGTGGCCAAGTCTTTGGTCACTCCAGCCAATATTCTAACCATCTCCCTAGCTGATATCAAGAGCAAGCTGAAAAATCACTTTGCACCCAAGCCCTCACAGATCACCTGCAGACATGCGTTCTACAAGAAAGGTTCTGGAGGTGACTTGATTGGTTGTTATGTTCATATTTTGATTGGTTCTTATCTCAACTAAGGGTGTGGCCTACCTAGCTCGGATAGTTTAAAAGAGAGCCTGTTGCTCTCCTCTTTTGTGTTCGTTCCTACCTTGTAAATAAAGCTGAATCACTTGTTATGAGCTGCTGCCCTAAGTTTCATACTTAACAGATATTGAACAACATTGGAGAGAGGATTACCCCCTGATGGACCCCACATATTAAGGGGTACCTAGGACCCTCTCTCCTAGCAGTACCCTTTGTATTCTTCCCCTTGGCTCAGCACACTCTGGCCAAATGGCCCTGCTTGTCACACGTTCGGCATCTGATGTCATGTGCCCAGCACCGGTCCCGATCGTGTGCTCCGCCGCAACCCGCACAGGCTTGCCTCAGCGCAACTTTCACTAGGGACCACCGGGGCCTTGTCACATGAGTTTTGTTGATGTCATCGTCCTCACCCTCGGATTCACTGGTGGAGTCGTGATGTACTGACTTCTCTGTTTTCTTATAAGCCAGTTTTTAATCCACAAGAGAACTTGTCCTTTTATCCCATGACTATTGAGCTTACTTAGGAGCCTTTGATGAGGAACTGTATCAAAAGCTTTCCAGAAGTCAAGGTAAATAATATCTATTGGGTCCCCCTTGTCCACATGTTTGTTCACTCCCTCAAAAAACACTAACAGGTCAGTGAGACAAGATCTTCCCTTACAGAACCCATGCTGACTCCGCCTCAATAGTTTTTGTTCATCAACGTGCCTACTAATTCTCTCCTTAATAACAGTTTCCACCAACTTACCCGGTATCGATGTCAGACTGACTGGCCTGTAATTTCCTGGATCTCCCCTGGAGCCCTTTTTAAAGATGGGAGTGACATTAGCTACCTTCCAGTCCTCAGGAATGGAGGCAGATTTTAAAGAAAGATTACATATTTTTGTCAGGAGATCCACAAGTTCACATTTGAGTCCTTCCAGAACTCTCGGATGAATACCATCCGGGCCTGGTGATTTATTAGTTTTTAAATTGTCCATCAGTCGTAGGACTTCCTCTCTTGTCACCGCAATCTGATTCAGGTCTTTCAAGCCCCCTCCCGAAATTGGTGCTTCTGGAGTGGGCAAACACTTCTCCTCTTCCACAGTGAAGACAGAGGCAAAAAATGCATTCAGCTTCTCAGCCATTTCCCTATCATCCTTCACTACTCCTTTTACCCCTTGGTCATCCAAGGGCCCCACTGCCTCCCTGGCTGGCTTCCTACTTCTAATGTATTTGAAGAAAGTTTTATTGTTGGCCTTTATGTTTTTTGCGATATGCTCCTCATATTATGGAATGGGTCCAGAGCTGATGTGTCATCCAGGAGACTCTGGAGCTGCTCAGCTACCACTCTCTCAATTACCTTACCCAGAAACAACAAATTCAAGACTGGGTGGTAATTGGAAGGATCTATAGGATCCAAAGAAGGCTTTTTCAAGAGTGATACCACCACTGCCTCTTTTAATTCCTCTGGGTAGACCCACAAATCCAGGGACAGATTGATAATGTCTACTGGGGAACCACATATTCCCTCACCACTGGCTTTCACCAGCCATGAGGGACACGGGTCTAAGAGGCATGAGGATGGCCTAAGAGCACCTAAGATCCTGTTGCCATCAGCCCAGCTGAGCTAGCTGAAGTTAATCCAAAGATGTCTAAGGGGCCTCCAGTTCACATACTGTATCAATACTGGCCAGAGGACGTGGCAGAGCAGCAAGACTTTATTCGCAAAAGAGTTTGCAAAGACCTCACAGCTAATGGTTGGATTTCTAATATTTTGGGTTCTCTCCATAAGAGGAGTTAAGGATCTAATTACCCTAAACAATTGTGCTGGGCGAGAGTTAGCAGATGTAATGGAGGCTGAATAAAATTCCTTTTTTGCAGCCTTCACAGCCACCTCATAGGATTTCATAAACATTATTATGTTGCTTCTTTTTGTTATAGTCCATGGCCTTTTCTTTTCTCCATTTCCTTTTCCACCTATCACTACCACCACCACCACCCCAGCAACCTCATGGGAACTGTAGTTTTGAAAGTCAGCCTACAGATACACTATGTGGATAAAATTCAGAACACAGAGGGAGAGTCTAAAGTCATGAAAATACAACTGGAGACTTAGGTAGAAACCTCCCTTTGTTATAACAATAAGCCACTCAGGCCATACCACCTGCAAAGAGCTCTTAACTCTCTCCTCCATATTACGAACTGCAGTTCTAGTAATGTCCTTCCCACATTGAGCAGAGCTGCCCACTAACAATTGCCTATATTATGATTCACAAACAAGAACCAAAAAGAGTCAGGACTGAGGAGTCATGTCAGAACTCTCTACAAATTCCCCAAATCATTTGGATTTTGAGCATGACCTGAATAACAAAGATCACAGGAGTGGCAATGTATATGGTTAAAACATCCTCCTTAAACTGAGGTCTGATGGAGGGGCAGAAATGCAGATGGGTCCCTCTCTCAAAGTTTCTGTAGTGTTTCACAGCTAGGGATGGGAAGAAGGGAAGGGGTGAAAATGTATTTGAGGGATGCATTAGAAAATGGGGGGAGGTTTTCTGAAATTGGGGGCACATTGAGGGGCTAGGTAGAAAGCTAGTTTGAATCCCTGGGCTGCCAATTATCTATCTTTACATGACGCCACCATTTGTACTAGCTCCCCCCCCCTTACCTCTTAACTCTATGTATTAGAAGGCAAAGGCTTTGCAACAAGCAGCATTTTTCTTTTTCAAATTAAAGTTTTCACTTTAATATTCTGTCACTAGCATGAAAGTATTCCCCTAGTGCATATTAGGAATGAACAAATTACCCATTTTTCAGATTGAGAATAAAACACTTCAGCAAGAACCAGACCAGCTGTCTTATCAATAACCGTTTCCCTTCTCCTCCATCTGAAGAACCTTGCTCTCCTGAAAAGAGCTCTGTTCATTTCCCCCCAGCCTTCTTTGCAACGAGATTCACATGTAACGGTGCCCTTGCTGGTGCTGCTGTTGCCATGGTTATGTCCTCAACTTGTTTTCTCAACAGGGTTCTCCCCCTGCACTCGCCAGCGTAATGTATAACTACACATAAGATTGTTTTTGTTCAAGAGATTGTGGACAAAGAAAGGGAATAACAGAATGGAGGATATTGTTAAGTGCTCCTCACTTCCCTGAGTGGCGAGAAGTCCAGGGTTGATGCTACAAGGTTTACATTTCTTAGGATGCCTGTGCAGTGAAGACTATGGTGTCTGTTGTTACAAATATTAACAATAGTCTATAAAAAAAAAATAAGCAGATTCCTAAATTCAGGCTGCAAAATTGCAGATCCTAGATCAGAATCCCAGATAGCATCAGTATGACCCCTTCTTACCCCGAGACCCACAAGTGGCTTCTAGTGCAGCTACCTCCAATTTAAAACTCTAACCTCCACCCATTTCTGTATCCAAATTAAAATTGCCATCACTTCTGTTTTTCTCTTTGCCCCCTCCCATACTCTGATGGATGTCACATTCCCAAGCTGGAGAGAAATTCTTAACAACTGAAGACTATTAAAGGCCTTTTGTTAGGTCCCTGATAGACCCCCATGGATCAGTCAGAAGCATTCATGCTAATCAGAACAACCAAGTATATAACAATATTATGTGACCTTGACCATTTGAAGGATAGATTAATTTCGGTTTATCAATTTAAATATTTACTTGCATTGCTCAAATTACCATCAGATTTGCTACAAGAGACATGATTACATAGGTCCAAGTGATTTCCTATTATTGATCCATTTAAAAATTGTTCTAGACATGCTTTTACCTACTCAAGATTACAAGTGTTTGCTATATACCTGTTGTGAGCCTGGCTGCTTCGCCTCTGTTCAGATTCTTCAACAACTATAGGGGCAAACTGGATACAGTTCTCTCTGTAAACTTAGCTGAAGAACAAAGCTGAATTGAAGCCTAGAATTACTGAATATTTAAAACTGTAATGAATCCTTATGGATTGAATCCTTATAGATTCATTACTTATATCCAAGGAATTATTTCCTCTAAGAAATCTAAAAATCATTTCCCATAACTTCAGTATTTATATGCAAAGTTCGAGTTGGGTGGGTTATTTCATTTCTAGCTTTCCACACTTCAGAATTAATGCCAATGAAACTCAAATACATGTATGGGCCTCTGTGCTTCGTAGGGTTGCCAGCTCCAGGTTGGTAAATTTCTGGAGATTTTGGGGGTGGAGCCTGAGAAAGGTGGGATTTGGGGAGGGGAGGAACTTTAGTAGGATAGAATGCCAGAGTCCACTTTCCAAAGCAGCCATTTTGCAGGATTTTGCAAATGTCCTTCAGTCATGAAAGAGTTAACCTGTTTGTTTATGCATGCTAATTCTTGGCTAATTAGCTTACAATCAATTAGGTGTTAGGTGTTGATTTCCTGCTAGAGAAGCAGAGGTGTTATTTATAATAAGATCAGTAATTTGGTTGGGGTGCATGCTGTTTGTCACGTACACAAAGGTGGCGGCTTTGAGAGGAAACTGTCCCCTTTGTTCCCACACTCAGATCAGATCACGACAGGAGTTTTAGCAACCAAACTAGCAAGATATAGAACTAGAAAGCTAGACAGAACTTTGTTGCTTTAATTCCATGTAACCCTTCTCTTTATATTTTCTAGTAAAGTTTTTCTTAAAGCTAATTACACATGTGTGTTGCATTGCTTTGTACTCTGCTAAGTATATCCAACACATTTTCTCCAGGCAAACTGAACTCTGTCACCTGGAGATTGTCATCCCAGATCTCAAGGTGCTACCTGGAGGATGGCAACCCTAATCATTTCACCTGTTTTAATTCAAGCCTTTCACACCAAGAGGAGACCAGAAATTCCAAAAATAATTTGGTCTAAATCAGACTGGGGAGAAGATCTGGGGAATGTTCATTAACAACATTGTAGCAAATAAAGAACATCTAGATTATATGTTCTTTATTTGCTACAGTGTTGTTAATGAATGAATTTTACTTTAATATTTGAAGTTAGAAGAGATAGGCCACGGTCACATGGTCCTTTTGATTGGGTTTCACCGCTGTTCCTGCCTGCATTTAAGTTTGCTGATCAGACAGGTGAATTCACCTCCCGCACTGAAGCGGGCTCACTCCTGCAATGCTCTCGGGTTTTCCTGCCCCCAGGGAAATCAAGTATTTGCCTGGCATTTGCACTTTGAATGCATGATTTCGCCCATCTGGACAGCTATCTTTTGCAATGATTGCAATTAGGGTTGTCTGACCACTCTGTGTGGTTTTTTTTTTTTTTTTAACTTTCCGGCTTGTTTACTCAAGCGCTCATCCTGCTTGGAGAAAAGTCCTGCCTGCCGTCCCCCGGCATGGAGGTAGCGTTGAAAGTTTCTGGGGGAGGAAGCTGGGTTGTGGGCTGTCAGGCAAGCGGGCTTTGGCATCCCTCCCAGGAGCCCCCAAAGCTGCGGCTTTAGGAGGGAGGGAGCCCCTGGTGCTGGGGAGTGCACGCAGCTAGCCAGCTGCATCAGGCGGAAAAGAGAACTCTTTCAAAGGTGCCTTTTCTTTCTTTTCATCGGGCTGGTGGCTGAAAAGTTGCTGGGGGGAGAGGTGGGCAGGCGAGGAAGGTGAGCTTGCAGTTCAGGGAGGGATGTGTGAACATCCCAACTCAGAAAAAAATATTACGGTTTCAATTACATCGGGAACAAAACGGAATTGCCTTGTCATGTGACCACACCATAATTCATGTTTATAATGTCATTGTTCTGAGGAGCTGAGGATAACATACATGACTCTTCCCTCCTCAGGATTAAACTGAGCAAGAATGACTGGCCCAAAGTCACCCAGTGAGCTTCGTATTGGAATAAACCCAGATCTTGCCAGTCCTAGTCCAACCACTCTACCATACTGCCTCTACTTAATCTTTACAATTCTTTAGCTGTGTGGTTTTGTTGTCATTTTGCTAATTTATATATTATCTTTATCCCAAATCTTTATCCTAGGTGTTGAAGCAATTATATACAACAGGCCTGGAAGAGATAGTGGTTATTTGCTGCAATCCTAAGAATGCTTTCCTGGGTAAGTAAGCTTCTTGAATAAAAATGGTCTTACTTCTGAGTAGACCTCCCTAGGATTGCCCCTTCAGTGCACTTTGTAGTGTTGTGATATCAACCTAGATCTCTTGATTCCAAACCTAGCACTTTTGTTATCAATTTGATTAATCACTGAAAGGATGAAAAGTGGAGCATGATGGAATAAATGCCTTCTTTTGGACTGCAATCCTATCCACATTTATTTGGAAATAAGCCCCATGTAACACAGTGGAGCTTACATCTGAAAAATGTGCCAAGGACTGCACTGGCCAAACATGACTGTGGTAAATCTTCCCAGCAGGCCAAGCACTGGATTTATGGAGGCACTACTTTTTTTCTGACTAAGTTTAATCCATCCCTTAATCATCTGTACCAAACATGGTCATTGATGTGCAACACCTCTGGCCAATATGGAGATGCAATGAGTTGTGACTGCACAACATGGTATGCATGCTTGTCAAGCAGCGTGAAAGTGCTTGTTCTCCTACTTACCCATTGCAATGGCAAAGTTATTTCAGTGAATGGCAAGCATCAAAATCATATATACATCACATGATTTATTAAAGCATTCTAAATTCTAATAACAGTATGTAGAATATGATGAATAAAAGTCACATTGAAAGAATGAGAAACACAAGGTTTTCTGAAGCATGGTCAGTAAGCACTATGGAATGTGTTGTAATGACAAAAAGAATGCCCCTCTTTCTAGCTGGACTACCCACTTACACATTTCCAGGCACAGCCTATGGAGTTATATGCTTGTGATTGGCTGACTGCCAATCTAGAACATATTTGTGATCCAAGGAGCCAGACAGAATGGTCAGAAGACATCAAGGACATATTTTCATAGAAAGCACAGCCATTAAGAACAAAGAGGGGAAAATACACACCTGTATTACTGAGCTATATTTGTTTTCAAGTTTCATAATAAAAAGTTCAGCTGTATAAGAAAACTTGAGCTCTGTCACCTCTGGAAAGGACTAGATAACCAAACAGATTAATTGAGGCTGATTAATGGTTGTCTATAGGTCCTGGTGTAAAAGTAAAGTAAAATGCTCCATTCAGGCCCACTGGATTCCCCATCCATATTGGTGGCGTGCTAGCAAGCAATCACTCCTAAAAAGTTGATTCAGGTGGGTAGCTGTATTGGTCTGAAGCAATAGAACAAAGTTTGAGTCCAGTGGCACCTTTAATTTATTTATTTTTATTTATTATTGTATTTCTACCCTGCCCTCCCTGCGAATGGGCCAATTCAGTCGGGTCCAGAGATGTCTTTTTCAGGAGAGGGTGGACCATCGTTTCCTTGAGTGCCTCGGGGAACCGCCCCTCCAAGAGGGATCTGTTGACAATCTTCCTCAAGGCACCTCGAAACCCCTCGTGGCCCACTTTAATGAGCCAGGAAGGGCACAGGTCAAGGCCGCATGTGGTTGGGCACACAGATAAGAGCTATCTGTTGACTTCCTCCAGACTGAGTCGGTCAAAACACTCTAAACCCGGACTTGAAGACACGCAAGGGGCCTCGAGTTCACTAACTGTTTCAACTGTGACAGGGAGGTCATGGCAGAGCGCTAAGACTTTGTCCGCAAAATAGTTCCAAATGCCTCACAGCCAATATCCAGTTCCCTACTGTTTTGTCTGCCCTGTGGCAGAACTGTTAAGGACTAAATCATGCTAAACAATTGGGCTGGGCATGAGCTTGCAGACGCAATTGTAGCTGCATAGAATTCTCTCTTTGCAGCCTTGACTGCCATCTCATAGGATCTCATAAACGTCCTATAAGATGCTTTTGTCACTTCATCATGGGCACGACGCCACCGTCTCGCTAGCTGTCTCAGCTCACACTTCATAAGCTGCAACCCCTGGGTATACCAAGGGGCAAGCCTAGCACGAGCATGGAGAGGGCGCTGGGGGGTGATCTCGTTGATGGCTGTGGAGAGTCGGCTGTGCCAGTCTTCCACAAGCTCATTCTATGAGCCACCAGGGGGCCTCAGATCCTGTAGGGCCATTTGGAGCTGCACAGGGTCCATTTGGCTCTGTGGGCAAGCAAAAATATGCTCACTGCCTAAACAGGGTCAGAGTGGAGTGTTCAGACGGGCATTCAGGGCAAAGTGGTCCAACCATGTTACCGCCGCTGCAGTAATCTGGTCCACTGTAATCTCCGCCGTGAAGAATCGATACCAACTGGGAGAGTCCCAGTGCTGCCATGGACATCACTAGGTCTATTGCCTGACTAGACCAACAAAGTTTAATTCTGGGTTTAAGCTTTCATGCACACACACAATTTTTAAAGGTGCCACTGGATTCAAACTTTGTCCTGAAAAGTCATCAGTGCATTTTTATCCTAGTGTCAAACTGGCTGGACAAGGACGGGGTACTCCTGAATCTCCTGGAGCCAGAGAACAGAAAAATATACTGACATTGTGTATTTGTGTCAGTATTCTAATGCTGGTCAGCATACCTGACATGCTGGCCTGCCACCTCCAATTTAATGGGCAAAGAAGATGGACATGGCAGGGAAAAAAGTCTTAATCGGAACCCTGTTCTTGAGTTCCATCTCCTCTTCAACATTCTCTGAAGAGGTGGTATAAAGTAAAACACTTCCGCTGAAAAGAGCAAGACATAAAAAGAAGACAAAAAATGCAGATTTAGAAAGACAGGAGGGAAAACCTTGCATTATGTAACACAACTTTTAAAGTCAATCCTAATTTTGGTATCCAGATATTTCTCACCTATGGCTAGTCCAAAATAGAACCCACAGATGAATGTATATACCGTGTCCCCAAGAAAAAGACAGAAAAGTAGCAGACAGAAAAGATGAACTAAGAAAGAAAAAAAGACAGGCTGCAAGGGGATGTTACAGAGAGAAGAGGCAGGTAGAAGAGGAGGAGGAGGAGGAGGAGATTGGATTTATACCCCGGCCTTCACTACCTGAAGGAATCTCAGAGCAGTTTACAATCCCTTCTCCTTCCCCTCCCCATAAGAGACACCCTATGAGGTAGGCTGGGCTGAGAGAGCTCTCCCAAGAACTGTCCTTGAGAGAACAGCTCTGAAAGAACTTACAACTGACCCAAGGTCACACCAGCAGCTTCATGAGGAGGAGTGAGAAATCAAAACCCAGTTCTCCCAGATTAGAGTTCGCACTCCTAACCACACACCAAACTGGCTGTCAGAAAGCTGGGTTAGGAGGAGCCAGAAGGCTGTCAGGAAAGAGAGGGATAGGTAAAGGGAAAAGGTGAAGCAGCTGAGTTGAGTTGTATAATAGTGGTAGTTTGGCATAGGGGAGCACATACAGGGAGAGCAGCTAAAGAAAAAGAGCTGAAGAGGAAAGACTGCAAAGCAAGGAGCTGGGCAGTTAGAAGGGATTGGATTAATAGACATATGGAGCACAAGAGGGAAAGTGTTAAATGAAATATGGTCTGTTCCTGAAGTGTAATCTTTGTCAGTTGTTATGATGCTAAAGGACAGTCCTTGGGAGGAACTGGACCTGATTTGACAGTCTGAAAGCAGACTATTTAACCTTTGAGTTAGCACACATTCTGGGCCTTGTGACGGCTGTGGCAGTTCAAATAGTAATACTGGCTTTACAACCCCTTTATTCAATAGCTAGAGCAATGTGTTCCATAAAGGAGTTAGGGACCCTAATCCTACTTATTATTTACCCTAGTTGTCTTCAGATGAGAAGAGCACAAGGGGACCCGGGTGAATCCTCTGCACCAATCCAACCACAGCTGAAAATCTGCATTGCTTTCTCAGGAGGACAATTCACAATCATCCTGACTTTCCCCCGCACATTATCCTTGGTCATTTGTGAAGCTGGGCTGCAAGAGACAGAGTGGAAAAATAACTAGCAGATATTGACATTCTAACAAATGAACCTGAGGAAGGGGTGCATGCATTGGAAGGGCTGGGGCACATGAAGTGGCCCACCCAAGGATGCTAGCTACTTGAACAAGACCAGTGGCCCTTGAATTATTTGCTCTGAACAGCTACAATAGCAAACTGCTTCAGGTATGTTGTTCATTTGTTTCTTCCCAAACTTCTGTGGGAAGTAGTATGAGGGGTAGTATTATTTTTTTATTTGATTCATTTGTACCTACTTTTCTTCCCAATGGGGACCGAAGGCAGCTTACATTGTTTGCTTTTTACCCTCACAACAACCCTGTGAGGTAGGTTAGGCTGAAAGTGTGTGACTGCCCAAAGTCACCCAGCAAGCTCCCATGAAATGAGTGGGGATTCAAACCCTGGTCTCCCAGATACTAGTCTGAAACTCTTAACTACACTGGCTCTCGCTAAACTAGATTCCATGACCAGTGGTTGAATCTGGAACTTCTTTGCTGATGAGCATATTCTGGTCCACTAAAGGTACAGCTCCACATAGGAAACTTTTGGTATCAGATGTATGGCTGAGATCTTCCCATGCACCAGGCTAAAAGGGGAGAAGAAGTGGGCCTTCCAGACACTAGACTCATTCCATTTCCACATGTGTTCAAATCTCTGTTCTTAATTCATCAGCGTTTGTCTAATGTCCTGCACACATTTGGCTGCTCTAGGAGTAGCTGAATTTATTCAGGGCCGGATCACCCATAGGGTGAACTAGGCACCCGCCTAGGGCGCCCCGGCCTGAGGGGCGCCAAATGGCGCCCCACTCCCCCCGAAAACTGCCCCCCCGCCGTCCTAACCCGGCGCCCGCTGGCGCCGCCAGACCCCCGCCCCCTTCCCAGCGGGGCCCGCAGAAAAGCCAGCGCCGGGAGGGAGGGGGCGGAGACTGGACCCCCCCCGCCCCCTTCCCGGCTTTTCTGGGGGTCCCGCAGCGGTGGGGCCCACAGAAAAGCTGGCGCCGGGAGGGAGGGGGCAGAGGCTAGATCCCCCCGTGCCCCCTTCACGGCTTTTCTGGGGGTCCCGCAGCCGCGGGGCCCGCAGAAAAGCCGGCGCCGGGAGGGAGGGGGCGGAGGCTAGATCCCCCCGCGCCCCCTTCCCGGCTTTTCTGGGGGTCCCGCAGCCGCGGGGCCCGCAGAAAAGCCGGCGCCGGGAGGGAGGGGGCGGAGGCTAGATCCCCCGCGCCCCCTTCCCGGCTTTTCTGGGGGTCCCGCAGCCGCGGGGCCCGCAGAAAGCCGGTGCCGGGAGGGAGGGGGCGGAGGCTAGATCCCCCGCGCCCTCTTCCCGGCTTTTCTGGGGGTCCCGCAGCCGCGGGGCCCGCAGAAAAGCCGGCGCCGGGAGGGAGGGGGCGGAGGCTAGATCCCCCGCGCCCCCTTCCCGGCTTTTCTGGGGGTCCCGCAGCCGCGGGGCCCGCAGAAAGCCGGCGCCGGGAGGGAGGGGGCGGAGGCTAGATCCCCCCGCGCCCCCTTCCCGGCTTTTCTGGGGTCCCGCAGCCGCAGGGCCCGCAGAAAAGCCGGCGCCGGGAGGGAGGGGCGGAGGCTAGATCCCCCGCGCCCCCTTCCCGGCTTTTCTGGGGGTCCCGCAGCCGCGGGGCCCGCAGAAAAGCCGGCGTCGGGAAGGAGGGGGCGGAGGCTAGATCCCCCCGCGCCCCCTTCCCGGCTTTTCTGGGGGTCCCGCAGCCACGGGGCCCGCAGAAAAGCCGGCGCCAGGAGGGAGGGGTGGAGGCTAGATCCCCCCGCGCCCCCTTCCCAGCTTTTCTGGGGGTCCCGCAGCCGCGGGGCCCGCAGAAAAGCCAGCGCCGGGAGGGAGGGGGCGGAGGCTGGACCCCCCGCCCCCTTCCCGGCTTTCCTGGGGGTCCCGCAACTGCGGAGCCTCCAGGAAAGCCAGCGCCCCGCCGACGCCCCCAGTTTCCAGGTCCCACCGGGAGGTTGGCATCCCCAGTGGGGGGCACCCCAGGCTGTCCTGCCTAGGGTGCCCAGACACCTGGAGCTGGCCCTGAATTTATTCCTCCCTAATTGCACATTTTCTGGATCCACTTTTCCCATGATTTTTATCCCTTCAGGTATTGACTCACATTTTTCAAGTATGAAATTGCCAAATTTGTATTTTGTTTTCATCCCACCTTTAGTGTTGTCAACATTGCGTTTACACCCGCCCACCTCCCCTCCCCCTCCTTTATGCCCCAACATAACAAACAGATTATTTTTTAAATCATTCTTCTGATTGCATTACAATGCTGGGGTTATTTTGTGTATTTGGTATTATTACGTTATATCACAGGAACAAAAAGAGTGGCATGGCTCAATGTAGCCTTCACTGTGCAATTGCCAGTCCATAAACATTTCCCCTCATTGTTCTCTTTGTTGTCCATATTGTGTACTGGTTTGTTCCTCTTTCCTTTTCCTTTCCTTTCCTTCCAATAATTAATGTTTAGTCACCTCACTTTGTTTTGTTTGTTCATTCTCTTCCTCCCCTGTGCTCTTCCCCAGTCTCGCTCTGTATGTTTTCAATGACAGTCCAGTCTTTGAAGCATCTCTCTCTATAATAATTCTGTTTTGGTCATGGACTCTCCTGAACATCCACATGCTCCCAAATCAGTTGGCTCCTTGATCTGTCACTCAAAAGCTGTCCTTATCAACTGGCTGCGTTGCCTGAGTCTCGCCTCCAATATTCTAAACAGTTTGCTGTTCCTCTTCCCCCAATAGCCAGTTGGAACAATGAGGTCATTTGCATATGCGGCCTGAATGGCCTTTGCCTCTAACATTTTGAACAGTTTGTTGTTGCTGTTGGGAGTCATTGAATGTGTCCTGAGGTAAAATACATATCCCTTAGTATTGCCAGCCTCCAGGCAGCACCTGGAGATCTCCAAGATCACTTCTTCTGGAGAAAATGGCTGCTTTGGGCAATGGACTGTATGGAATTATACCCTGCTGAGGTCCCTCCACACCCCAAACCCTGCCCTCCCCAGGCTCTACCCCTCAAATCTACAGGTATTTCCCAACCCAGAGTTGGCAACACTGTAATTGGCTATGGGACCACTTTCCAGACCCTTGGAAGACATGGCATAGGAGGAGGTGCTTTTCTGCCTTAGCTGCCACTGCATAGTCCCAAATCAACATAAGTCAAGGATGGAGGGAACCATTCCTGTTACCATGAGGCTGTCCTCTCATACTACCCACTTGGGGCAGCAAAATGACTTAAGACAGCCCTGCCTTTTAGCTAAGCAGAAAGGAAATAAACATAGCTTGCCTCCCTCTGTTTTCCTCTTCCCTCTGCCGCCCCACCAGCCACAGCCGGGACACTCACCTGGAGCTTCCCTCTAGAGCTCATTGTATTTCTTCCCATAATGGGCCTTACTCCTAGTTTTATAATAATGGTAACTAAGTATGTGCAGTGCTTCCATTTAGCATCCATTTTTATCGTTGAATGGATGTAATAATGCTGTTGTGTACTGTGTATTTTATGATCATTAGGAGAATACTAATTTGCTTAGGATATTTTGGAAATATTTGCTGGCCATTTCATTGGTAATCCTACAAAGGAGGATTGGTGTGCTTTTGAAATGCCACAACCATGCTGTTCAGTATGATTCTCAGGCATGCATGGTCACTAAGTGCAGAACAGAGAATCGCAACATCACAAAAGGGCTCGTTGGAATTCAAACTTCCACTAATAGTGAACTCTGCTGAGTGTGGATGGGGAAATTTGAACAAAAGATTCTCATCAGCAAAGGGAGAGGAAGAGCCACGGTAGTGGACATGAACATCTATTTTCACTCAGGATCTGTTTGTGTTACTCCTTGGCTTTTGTGCAAGCTGTTGTATAATTTCTTTGAATTCCAAGCCTGGTGGTGGAAGGGGGTGTCCCGGATGGTGTATGAGGGAAACACTAGACCTTCTTTTGCTCTGGGGAAAAGAGAAAGTACAGGAGGCACTTGGCTTCTGCCACAGGAACACTTATGTTTTTGAGAAGATTTCAAAGCAAATGCACTCACTGGGGCACAAAAGATTGGCAGTGGAGCACCAGATGAATGCACTGCCCACCTCAGGGCAGGAATCCCTATGAATCCCGAAGAGCCAGCGCTGTCCAAAGAAGTTTCTGAGATTATGTGTCTGGCATTACTAAACGCCGAGGCGCATGGAACCCTGTTACCTTCCCACCGAAGCAGTACCTATTTATCTACTTGCAATTTCTTGCTTTCGAACTGCTAGTTTGGCAGGACTTAGGCCAGAGACGGAAGCTCACTCCGTCATGTGACACTCAGGTCTTAAACTGCTGAACTACAGACCTTCTGGTCTGCAACTCAGCATCTTAACCTCTGAGCCACCGCAGCCCCTTGGTAATGTTACTACACATGTGCAAAAAAATATTTTTATAAAGGAGGTTCCATTGGTGACAAAACAGATGATGAAATGGCCACTAAACCCCTTTTCAGAGGAAGTGCAGAACATATGAAGTGGGTTGGGTTTGAACTAAGAAAAAAAATACCCCGAAAGAAATGCCCTTTTGCAGAAGGAATGCTTCAAAGTTGGAGCATCAGCTTGGGGATTTGACTCATCGGAAAAGAGTAGTCAGATCGTGGTGTGGAAATGGTCTCGTAGAAGATGACCACCTACCTTCTTTTCTTTCTTCTCCTGTGGTTATCTTTTTAAACCTAGCAAATGTATGGCTCTTCTTAATCAGTGAGTTGTGTTTTTAACTTAGCTGGAGTTGTGGGCTGTTTCTGGCATTATAGCTATGCATTGTGTGTGGGAGATGTGAAATGAGTTAAGAGGCGAGATGGCCATCTGACAGCAATACTGATTCTGTGACCTTAGGCTAATCATGAAAAGGAGGGCAGGAAGGGTTGCATCAGTGCTTAGTTCTCATAGTCCTTTCTTACACACCTAGGGAAATGCTGATTGCCACTTTGGGGTCAGGTAGCAATTTTTCTTCAGGCCAGTTTGGCTAGTGATCCTGAAGGTTTTTTGCCATCTTCTGGGATGGCACAGGGGTCACTGGGTGTGTGTAGGGGGAGTATTTGTGAATTTCCTGCTGCATTGTGCAGGGGGTTGGATTAGATGACCCTGGAGGTCCCTTCCAAATCTATGATTCTATGTCATCACCACACCTGATGTGTTTTGATGGTGCATTCTGTTCATCCCTAATGTGGGGGTATTATTTGGAATGACACTGGAATTGGACAGCAGCTGTAGAATTAGTAGGAATTCTGACTGTGTGGCTCTGTGTGAGAATTCTTACTGGCTCTGTGTGAGAGCCACTCTAAGCTGGGAGAACTGGGTTTGAATCCCCACTCCTTCACATACAGCTGCTAGTGTGACCCTGGAACAGTTACAAGTTCTTTCAGAGCTGTTCTCTCACAAGCAGTTTTCAAAAGAGCTCTCTCAGCCTCATCTACCTCACAGGGTGTCTGTTGTAGGAAGGGGAAGGGAAAGGAGACTATAAGCCACTCTGAGACTCCAATCTCTTTTTCTTCTCTTCTCTTCTTCCTTTTCTCTTCTTCTTCTATTATAACATAATATATTCTATTATTAGAGGGAGCGGTGGCGCAGGTAGTAAATCACTTGCTATAACATCAAAAGCGAACAGCCATTGCGGCTGTTCGAGTCCCACTGCGACCGGGGCGAGCTCCCGGTCCCAGTCCCAGTCCCAGCTCCCGCCCACCCAGCGGTTCGAAAACATAGCAAGTAGACCAATGGGTACCTGCCTGTAGGTGGTGGGGGGCACCCTCCCTTCTGGTGGTGTGTAGCAGCGACTTCAAGCAGCAAGCGGCAACAGCGGCGATGGCGGCAACAGCGGCAGGCAGAAGCAACGCTGACGACTGATCCTGGTGGTGGGTGGAGCTACGAGGCGCAGGCAGCGTGAACGTGCGGCGCGGCGGAGCCTCTGGGACGTTAGCAGGAAGCCGGAGCCTACACGGAGCCTGCGCGTCAAAGATGGGCCTGCTGCGGGGAGCCTCCTGGCCCAGGAAAGAAGATCGATCCCAGGGGCCCCAGGACATCAAAGGCTGAAGCGCAGCTGTCTGAAGCCCCGCCAGAACAAGAAAGACAAAGAAGAAGCCCTGCTCGGGTGCTGGTAGGAGGTCCCTTCCCAATATGATTGTGGCCCTAGTTAGGCAAGGATAAACTGTGTAAACCGCTCTGAGACCCCTTGGGGGGGTCTGAGTGGTATAGAAATCGAATATATAAATAAATAAATATATAAATAAATAACATTACTTTGGGGGGCGTGTTTGCTATTATTGTACTTTCTTCTTTGGAAAGTAGCCTGAAAAGCTTTGACAGAACAGCTCCCCTGCAGACGCCGATGGCATCCTTCAGGGAGCCGCATTTGCCGCCAATGTAAGGAGGCAAGAGGCTGGCTGCATTTGCAGCTGGATTTCTAAAGGGGGCAGGGCCAGCACCATTTTAACAGCTGGCCCCGTCTTCAGCTAGCCAGTTGTCACCACATGCTTGGCTTGATAGGAGCACGAGGTTCGCTGTGAGAGCTGCGAACCCTGGACCTAGTAAAAGGTGGCAGCGGCGGCGGCAGCTTGAGCTCGGCAGCAGAGGAGATCCTTTCCAGCCTCTTTGTGCATTTCGGGCCCGGCGGAGCTCCACAGGCAGTGGCCATGGGTCAGAATGGGGAGGCTGCAGTGAGGCGTTGGTGGTGGCAGCGCTCTTTTGAGAGTGGTGATGGGCCACTGATGGTGGTGGCAGGCTTTGTTGGCTGTTGGCCTTGGGTGGCAGCAGCAGGCTTCAGAGCGAGCCTGGGATGCGGGCGGCAGTGGTGAGTTGCTGACAGTGGTTACAGTATCCAGGACGGCGGCTAGGCCTTGCAGCGGCTGTGTTGGAGGCTGACTGGGCTGATCTTTGGAGCGGCTCTGACTTAAAAAAAAGAGAGAGAAAGAGCACACTCAGTGGTGCGCGAGTTAAATCTTGGTGCCTGGGGGTTAGGTGCAGCCGCGGTTGGTGAGGCTGCTTGGTCCACTGCCCCTTCCCGTACTCAGGCAGGGTGGTTAAGTATCCCCCCCACCTGTCATCATACCACCTCTTGGAGTAGAGTTAGATAGGCAGCATTTTAGGAGGTGGGGGGAGTGATGGCCATTTTAGGTGGAATTGGGTGGTCAGCCATTTTAGGAGCATTGGGGAGCTGCATCCATTGTAGGTGGCTCTCTGAGGCCATTTGAATTGATGGTGGCCATTTTGAGAGGGTCTGAGTGGTGGCCATTTTTGTTCCCTTTGTTGATAATTGATGGTGGCCATTTTAAGAAGGTCTGGGTGGCAGCCATTTTATAACTGTTTGGCAGTGGCCATTTTAAGACACTCACTGTACAACTGTATAGGCCTAGCATTAGGGACAGAGAGGTTATGGCATCCAGGAAAGGGCAGGGCACATCTAAGGGGAAAGGACCTGCACCAATGGTACCCAAAAAAGTTGTGCTGGCCCCTCCGGTGGCCCCTTCATCTTCTGAAGATGAGGATAAGGTGGAGGACCAACATATAATTTTAGACAAACTGGCAGAGCTGGAGCATGCTAAAGGAGCTGCGGCAGCAATCCCTACTGAGACTGGAGTTAGGCCTAGCCAGCATAAAGAAAGTCGTGCTGATAGGAAAAAATTCCAGGATGAGGTGCTAAAACATTTATCTTCCATTACATCTAGACCCAGGGACAGCAAGGATGTTACTGGTGCTGGTATGGCACCATCTGGTACGGCTGGTGTGAATGTGGGGGATTCTCCTGCAATTGTGGTGGCAGATGCAGAGCAACCTGGTCCCAGTGGTAAGGATGATATGGATGTGCAGCAGAACACATTTTGACCATGGGGACCTTGGGGAGTGGTACCTGACTCAACATACAATTCCTTCGGGAGGAGTATTGGTGCATGGGCACCGGGTCTGGGTCACAGCACTGCAGTGGTAGGCGACTGAGGGCATCTGTGTTTCCCATCGCTTTTCCAGGGTGATGTATCAGCGCATACCAGTAGCCCACTAGGAAAATTGACCGGCAGAACACCCTAGGAGACAGCATCTGAGTTGTCTGGCGGTCCGGCATGAGGAGGCCCAAGAAGGGTTTGTGGTCAGTGACTATGGTGAAGGGCCAGCCATAGAGATACTCATGAAACTTCTTGACCCCTGCTACAATTGTCAGTGCCCCTTTGTCGATTTGAGGGTAGTTGTGCTCGGCCGAAGAGAGTCCTGGAGTAGTAAGCCACCAGGACTTCCCAGCTATCAGGAAGCTGGTCTCCCAACATGGCCCCAACCCCGTGCGGCAATGTGATGCAGGCAAGGACAACTGGAAGTCCTTCATCGAAGTGCACCAGGACCGCATTTGAGGTTAGCAGGTCTTTGATGGCCCTGAAGGCAGCGGCGTGCTTCAGGCCCCAGGCCCACGAGGCATACTTGTCTAGTAGGTAGTGCAAGGGCTCTGCAATGGTGGCTTTGTGGGGCAAGAAGGTGTGATAGAAGTTCAGCAGCCCCAAGAAAGCCTGAAGTTCTGCCTTGGGTGCTGGAGGTGAGGCATTGACTATGGCTTTGACCTTGTCTGGCATTGGATAGATGCCCTGGGCATCAACCATGAACCCCAGGAACTTGACCCTCGGGATTCTCAGAAGACACTTCTCTCTCTTTACCTTCAGCCCGGCCATGTGGAAACGTTGCAGGACGGTGTGCAGCGAAAAAATCAGGTGTGGGGGCGGTGATTAGCACGTCGTCAAAGAATGGTTGGACCCCAGGGATACCTTTGAGAAAACAGTCCATTAAGTTCTGAAAGATCTCCGGGGCTATGCTCACCCCAAACTGCAAACGCTGTATTCGGAAAGCGCCCCTATGAATGACAATTGTCTGGGCTTCAGCCGTGGCATTGTCCATGGGAAGCTGCTGATAGGCTAGTGCCAAGTCTAATTTTCCAAAAAATCTTTGTGCCTGCCAAAGATCCCAAGACATGACTGAAGACTGGGACTGGGTATGCGTGGTCTTGGAGGGCTTTATTAATTGTGCACGTGTAGTCCACACAGATGCGGATATTGCCATTTGGTTTGACCAGCGTGACTATGGGAGTCTCCCAGCGGGCACGAGACATGGGCTCCAGCACCCCTTGGGCTACCAGGCGATCCAGTTCACTATCTATTATTGGCTTGAGGGTGAACGGAACACTTCCTGACCTTCAATCAGATGGGCCGCACAGCTGGGTGTAGGTCCAGGGACATGGGTGAACTGGTGTACTGACCCAGCATTCCATCAAAAACCTCAGGGAACTCCTGGCACACGTCTTGGAAATCGGATGGTCACACTTGATGCACCCTGGTCACTCACAGGCCTAGAGGTGCAAACCAAGACAGGCTTAGTAAACTCATGAGCCTTCCTTCCACCACCACCATCTCTAAAGGGCCCATAAATTGCTTGTAGGAGACCTGGAACTTGCCCCACCCTGTCACAGCCACTGGGTTCTTCTGGAAGTTCCTGAGTGTGAACCTGGAGGATGGCTTCTGCAGGTGTGGTCCGCGAGGGCAGAGCCTTGCAAGCATCTCTGATGAAATAATAGAGAAGGAGGACCCAGTGTCCAGTTCCATCTTGCAAGGGGGCCCCTCTATGAGCACCGTTACATTGATTTTGTTAGGGGCATCCTGGGGCAAGCTCAGTACCTGGTTGTAGTGGGTGGCAGTTGTGTTCAGTTCCCTGGACTCCTGGTGTGCTGCTGCAGGTCTGCAGTGGCCTCTGGAGTGGCAGGCATAGCCCCTTTTTGCACAGGATCTGCAGTCTGTGTCTCTGAAGCAGCAGGCACTGCACTCGTGGGCCTCTCTGCAACCCGCACATGGTGTTAGTTGGGTAGACTTTGTGGGGCGGTGGCTGGCAAGTGTAGAGGTCCTTGCTGGGTAGGTATTGGCAGTGGTGGTTGATGACCTTGGAATCCCATCGAGGGGTCCAACGAACTTGGTGGATTTCATCTTTGTCCAAGGCATCAGAGGCCAGTGGCGATGTGCATGTGTGGTGGGCTGCATGTGCGTGGTGTTCCCTGTGCGATTTTTCATATGCGGTGGCCTCACAGAGGGTCAGCTTGTCCGGCCTCGTGAGCTTGTGGTGAAGCTTTGGCTCCTGGATGCCTACTACAAATTGATTGAGGAGAGCATCTCCCAGGTCCAGGAACCCGCATTTGGTGGCCAGTCAGCGTAATACCGCCAGAAATTTGGTGGCCGCTTACAGTGGGCTACGCCCTGGGGGGCAGGTGCATTGCCCATGTTATGGCAAGGGTGGGGTTTTAGTGACCCCAGGCCTTGACCATGCCACTTCATACTATTAGCCCTTGCCATTGTTTTGTTAATAAATAAAGTGGCCTTTAGTTTCCCAACTACTGTTGTATGACTCTTCCGTCTATGGGGGCAATGGTAGCCATCTCTGCTGGGCCAGATGACTACCTGTAAGATTATCCTATGATTACCCAAAGACACCCAAGAAGTCCATATTGTACTTCTTGCTCAAAAAAAGTGAGCATTTGCAGATGAAACTAACACAGAATTTTATGAAGCATTATCTTCATACTTATGTGAGAAGATTTGCAAAAAAACCCCACCAGTGATCATAGTATCAAACAATAACTGCTTCCACTGTAATCTTCAAAATTAGTTGGACCCTTGATGCTACAAAAAGACATTCTTGATAAAAATACAGATATATTGATGAGAAGAAATAGCAGCTGTATGAACTAACCTTCTTCTTCCAATTGTAGTGGGAGCTGGGGCCTTCAAGAATATCACCAATTATCGATGTCTGAAAAAAAATGTATGCCATCTAAAAACCACTGACCTATGCAGTTTGTTTAGTTAGCAAGACAGAAAGCATTACAATTTCTGTAATTGGTTCTGATGAGTTTCTGAATATTTTGCTGACTAATATGTTTGTCTTCAGTTTTTGCATGAATTACTTTCAATGATATTTTCTTTCTGGGCAAGAACTAAATGAGGCTTTGCATCTCATTGCCGGCAGCTTAAACAATGTACTACAATTAATATCAATAAATGTGAAGAACGTATACAGTCAGCGGCATTAACTTTGTAGTTCCTAAATTTTATTGCTTATCTAGTTATCTCAATTGTCACTGAAGTGGTTTGAGGTAATTTTAATTTAATACAGGATGCTGAAATATGAGAGCATACCCTGCAGGTCTTCAAAGAATGTGAGATGGAATTTTAGGAAGCTGTGGAGAGGGGTTTCCCAATGTTTTCTAGCCTGAATTAGAAAGCAGTCTGATAAGGGACCACATTTACTATGTCACTGAAGTAGCTATTGCTTATTGTACAGTGGACTGGACTCTAGGACAGTTAGTGAATAGGGAACTGGCTGGAGAACCACAAGCAAAGATTAGTTGTTAATGGCATTTCATCTAATTGAAGGGAGGTGCCCAGGGGGGTGATGCAGGGATCAGTTCTGTGTCAAGTACTTTTCACTAGCAGTCTTCAAGCAATGACTGGACAAACACTTGTCAGGGATGCTAGGCTAATCTTGCATTGAGCAGGGAGTTGGATAAGATGGTCTGGATGGCCCCTTCCAACTCTATGATTCTTCACCCTTAAAATACACACACACTAACACACTGTATTCCTGCATCTATGCCTATCAACTTTCCCTTGCCACTACCCTAATTTATTTCCTCTCAAGCAGTGTGGCATCCCAACTCCATGCACTAGAAAACCCGTCAGTGGATTGTAGGAAAAATTAACGATGTGAGGTTTGAGTCCCATGGCACCTTTACGACCAACAACATTTTATTCGTGGTATAAACTTTTGTGTACAAGCACACTTCTTCAGATACAAACTGAAGAAGTGTGTGCGCACATGAAAGCTCATATCATGAATAAAACTTTGTTCATCTTAAAGGTGCCATGGGACTCAAACTTTGTTCTGCTGCTTCAGACCAACATGGCTATGCATCTGAATCTATCTTAAAGATGTGAGGGATTTGGGGGGGGGGTACTTCTGCAAGGCTATATCTACCTGCTGTATCCTTACACAGATCCATACTGAAAATGCTGGATCTCATTATAGCAAATATGAATGTACATCTACGAAGGGTACACTCCAGATGAATCTTTCTCCATAGAACTGCTGGTGCAACAGTAATGCTGAAGGGAAGCAACTGCCATTTTTGAAAAACAAAACAAAAAAAACATCATCTATGAAACAGACCGTAGAACAGCACATAAAATAGGGGTCTGGTTTGGGGTGAAGGACTTATACTTGTACTGTACAATATTAGTATTCCTCAGAGAAAGATCCTTCATCCAGTGAATGTTCTAGAACTTCACATAGGACCTCACCCTAATCTCTTCTTGCAGTGACATGGTCATTATAGGCACATCTAAGCATCATGGTGACCATGTTCTAATCAACCAAAACAAAATGTAACAGAATCACGTCATGCCATCACTGGGTGTATATGCTCATATCTAGCTTCCATCCACTGACAGTGATTAAATTTATTCCCCCTTATTTACTATTTCATAGAAAATATCTAGCATGTTTTAAGTAGTCTCTTTCCAAAACAGGAATTCATAGAACTCCAGTGATTTCTCTTTTAACATCCATTTAATATACCAGTGTATTTATATTTTGGTGATGTAAGATAGTATGTTACTTGGCCAGTTGTCTGGAAATGTGAAATAATAGATCCAAAATTATGTGTAACAAGTGGGGAACCAGCAAATACTTGCAGGGGTTTTTCTCATTTTCCCCTTCCCCACTATTTCCTCTTTCCCTTTCCTGAAAGCTCCTATAGCTAGTTTGGTGTAGTGGTTAGGAGCACAGACTCTAACCTGGAGAACCAGGTTTGATTCCCCAGTCCTCCGTATGCAGCTGCTGGTGTGACCTTGGTTCAGACACAAGTTATTTCATAGCTGTTCTCTCATGAGCAGTTATCAAAATAGCTCCCTCAGCCTCAGCTACCTCACAGGGTGTCTGTTGTAGGGAGGGGAAGGAAAAGGAGATTGTAAGCCACTCTGAGACTCCTTCGGGTAGTGAAGGGCAGGGTATAAATCCAATCTCTTCTCTTCTTCTTCCTCTTCTATTTTCCTGCCTCTTTCTCTCCTTCCCACTCAACAGCCAACCTACTTTTATCTCCCCACTGCCAGCTTTTCCTGTTTCCTCATCTGCACCCTCTACCTGGGAAAACTATGACCCAGTTGTATAGTGTTGGCTATTCGCCCTATATGGCCAAGGTCCAGCATACCTGCAGGACTGCCTTTCCCCATATACACCCCAGAGAGCACTTCAGTCAGGGTCTCAAAATCGATTGACCCTCCCTGACCCAAAAGAGGCCAGGCTTGCGACTTCCAAGGCCAGGGCTTTCTCGGTGGCGGCCCCATCCTGGTGGAGTGAGCTCCTGGAGGAGATCAGGGCCCTGCGGGACCTTTTGCAGTTCCACAGGGCCTGCAAGACGGAGTTCTTCCATCCAGGCTTTCTGCCAGGGTGCCACCACCATTATAGAGCCCTGGTTCTTGTTTTTAACATCTAGCTGCAGGAAGATCTGGAGCAGAAGAATTTTTAGAAAGTACATTGAAAAAAGCCATCTTGAGTAACTATCTTCTGCACTTTATGAAACTTTATTAATATGGAATTGTTTTATATGGTTTTATGTGGTCTTAACTGTTTTTATGTATTGATTGAGAGCCGCCATGAGCCTGCATTGCAGGGAGGGCGGGGTATAAATGTGATAAATAAATAAATAAATAAAATAAATTAGGATGGACCCAGGTGCATCTAGGTAACCAACAAGGACTTGTGGGGAGTACATCATTTTCCCTTTCTCACACTATTTCCTCTTCCCTTTCTTTTGGCAACTCCATATTCTTACCTTTCCCTGCTTCCTTCTCTCCTTCCTACTCATCAACCAACCTACCTTTAATCTGTCCCCCATCTTCAGCTATATTTATTATTTCATTTATACCTGCCTTTCTCCCCAGTGGGGACCCAAAGCAGCTCACATCATTTTCCTCTCCTCCATATTACGCTCACAGCAACTCTGAGGTAAGTACGACTGATAATGTGTAACTGTCCCAAGGTCACTCAGGGAGCTTCTATGGCAAAGTGGTAATTCTAACCTGGGTTTCTCAGATCCTAATCTAAAACTCTAACCACTACACCACAATTACTTTCATGGGTTGACTGCCCTTGAATGGTAGCAAGGACCTAGGCCTGTATGAGTCAAGCATGTTGCATGGGAGCATAGGGTTGCCAGCCTCCAGGTGGGGCCTGGAGATCTCCTGCTTTAACAACTGATCTCCATCTGGCAGAGATTAGCTCCCCTGGAGAAAATGGCTGCTTTGAAGGGTGGACTCTATGGCATTGTACCATGCTGAGGTCCTTACCCTCCCCAAACCCCACCCTCTTCTGGATCCATCCCCAAAGTCTCCAGATATTTTCCAATCCAGAGCTGGCAACCCTATGGTAACAAGTTTCCTGGTGGCTGCTACAAGGCCTGCCCCAAAGAATCATACCTCAAAGGCCAAATCAGCCCAAGAAAGAGTCCTGCCCCCTGTCCTTTATGGCTAGAAACCAAGGCTTAAGCCTTGTGGTTGCCTAGCAACAGCCACTGAGGGCATTCATTTCTTAAAGCTACAGGCACTACTTATATTATTGAGTGGGGGTTAACTGCCAGAAGTATTTTTTTTTAAATTTCTCTGAAAACCTGGGGCTTCTCTCAGGTTTGTGTAAAGATCTTCCTTGTCTGTCTATGTCTCCAACCTCTGAATTTAATGCATCTACAGATCTGGCCATGTTGAGAATTAGATTGATGATGCCACATTCATTAGAACACCTGGCTGCACTATCAAACAGTTCTACACTATCAAAGTAGTACCTCTATATGCAAATAATGTTTTAAGTGCTATTTAAATAACAGAAGAAGGTCCATTTGCAAACTATGTTTCCATGATGTCAGCTTCCAAAAATTATCATTTCTTTCACAGCCTGTCACCTTTGCAAAAATGTAGAGACCTCTTGGAAATACCAGTGACTCCTCTCAGTATAAATGCTATAAAAATATTCTGTCTGATTTATATTACATAGTACTCTCCTATTATTAAGTTCAATTTCTTGTCTAACGTTAAAAGTTAAAGCCGTCTGGAAGGGGCTCCAGCAATTTAAGCCTGATATATACAAATGCCTAATGATAGCTTAAAACCCCTTTCAGGTACTAGGTGAAATTTAAGGGACCTCTGTGAGCACTGCAGGCACACACAGCTGTCCCCTAAGAGCAGCTCCCATGAGGACAGAAGTGGCAGGAAACTCCTGTGTGCAGATTTCACAACAAGGGGCGGGGACAATTCCAAGGGCAGCTGGGTTGTACCCCTTGTGCACGCTGGATATATTGTGAACTAGTGTTTTCATTATGGGACAATCTAAGTTACACAGAATGAATATTTGCAAAAAACAAGAAGAGAAGGCTGGTTCCTAACAAGAGTTGGAGGAGATCTGCTTGCAGACAGATTTTTCTGAGGGTTGAGAGGATCTTCCAGAGCCCCATGGGATGGGGGCTCAGGATGCTGCATCTGGAGAGGAAATTAGTAGCAACTGACACCTTTGTGCATCTTGTGGTACCTTTGAAGAAACCAGCCAGAATATTGAAGGACTAAAATGGGAAGAGGATGGTTGGGAAATGTATTAGATTCAGAGGAATTTTATCATGTAATCTACTAGGCTGTCATGTTGCTTTGAGTGTGTGAGAAATATTTTTTTAAAATAAATACATTTAAAACATAATTTACATTTTTTTAAAATTAAGATACCCTTAAAAATTACAGTAAATATTCAGTAGTTGCAACACTGTCTTTGATCTATAAGTGGCAGTATTTATTTGTTGTATCTGCTGGATTTTCCCCCATGCCTGATATTTCTGAAATCCTACGTGTCAGAGTTTCATTTTCAATCATACAATATGCAAATAAGCTGTAGTTCCATGCAAGGGAGAACCACAGCTTGCAAAATAATTGCCAACATTTTTCAGCAATTCCATTCTTACACATGGAACAGTCTTTTGAGAAATTACATCTATAAATAAATCCCTGCAATTGCTAGAAAGATATTCTACAACTGCACTTTTTTCTCATGAGGAAATATGTTAGCAACAAATTAAAATAGAAAAATGTTGCTATTTTATATACTGTACTCCAGTATATGTGGATGACTGAATCAACAGTTGAAAACTGACTTCTATTATTACACAGTGATGCTGAAAAGGTGAAGCTGTCTTATACTGAGGGAAACAGTTGGTCCATTGTATGGAAGTATTATTTGTTATTTAAGTTCTTTCCCTTTTAGATATTTAACTTGCAATGGAAACTGTAAGTCACTTCAGCTTGGGCCTTGTAAAGGAGTGCTGACTTAACATTCGTGAACTGTTCCAGCTGAGGCCTTGGTGTTTTTCTTTAAGCACTCTACACCTTCAAATAATAATTAATTTGGCCTTGATTGGCTGGCAGGTTGTTTAATATTGGAGCCCTTCCTTTAGAAGGGAAGCTGTTCAGCCTCCAGGTGGGTCTGAGAGCACAAAACTTTGTGGACATTGGTATGTTTATTTTCTTACTGTCACCATACAGTGGTTTGTTACTCTTCTTCCAATTGTCTCTGATAAATTTTGTCAGACTTTCTAAAAGCTGAAGTGTAGAGTGCAGTGTTATTAGTGGCCACCTCCCTCTTCTTCCCCCAGAGCCGAGCCAGAGACTGAAGAGGTGAGCCTTTGAAGAGCAGAATGTTTTGAGCCCTGCTAATTAAACAAGCTGCTCCTTTCCAATTTGAGGCTTGGAGCCCCTGCAAGTTTTGAAGCACTGAGCCAAGAGTGAAACTTCCGGGTCGTACATCCATCTAGGCCAGAAGATCCACTCTGATTAGCAGTGCTTCCAAGTCCTTGGACCAGGGTATCTCCAGCCCTGCTACCTGAGATGTTTTCACTAAAAATGCTGGAATCTTCTATATGCAAACATGTGGGCTCTGCTTCTGAGTCCATCTCCAGTGTCCATATTCTAAAGTAACCAACATCCCATATAATTAGGACCACTACCTGCTTAAAACTTGATTTATTAATTGTACTAGTCTATTTATCAATGAAATAACTTAGAAGAAGTTTGCTAATTAATAAAACAATTGTTCTGAAGTAAATGACATATTTTCTTTCTATTTCGGGTTACATATGCATATGGCAAAGCAGGCATTATCTTACAAGAGGCATTCCTGGTAGCAGAATGGATAAGACAGCACTTCTCACCTGCAGTGTTCATTTAGAAAATTAATTTAGGAAATGCTTGTGCCACCTTTCCAGAAACCTGCTCAAGGCAGTATTTTCTAAGTAGTATTATTAAAAACAATATTTTAAAAACCTGCCTCCTCTTAATCAGCATCATATTTTAGTTAATCAAAGGGTTTTTAAAGCAATCAAACTAACTAACTGAACAATTTGTACCATTGCCTGTAATTTTGACTATATTGGTTCCTTTCTATATCAGCTCCACTCCAGAGAATCTCTTGTACACTTCTGTTGCATGAAAAGTACCCCAAAATTGCTGTTTATTGAAGAAGGGGTACCTCAGTTTACTGAGGGCTGGCTGGAGGTGTTTCTGTGCCCTAGGCAGGGTGCAGATGCCAACCTCCCAGTGGGGCCTGGAGACCCACCATGCCGCCCCTGCCTCCTCTCCCCCCCCCCGAGGGGGGAGGGAGAGGGCAGGCAAGCTGCAAGTCAGGGAAGGGGCGGGGGGGTTAAATCCCCATCCCTTTCCATCCCAGCGCTGGCTTGCCTGTGCATCCCGGAGCTGCAGGGCACGCCGGCAAGCCAGGTGAGGGGCAGGGGTTTCCGTCCCAGCACTGGCTTGCCTGCATGCCCCGCAGCTGTGGGGTGTGCCGGCAAGCCAGGGAAGGGGCGGGTTTTTTTGGTGGGGCGGGGGCTTTTGGTTCCCCTAAGGGCTGGCGCACTCTAGCCGAACACCTAGTTTGCCTAGTGAGCGAGCTGGCCCTGAGTTTACCCATTCCTTGAAACAAAAGGTCACTAATATCAAAGAGGGCAGAGCTGTCCAGAACTGCATGTATCATAGAGGAGTATCTGGCATTCATCCTTCTATGGGTTAGCCAGGCCTAGAAGGGGTAATTTATAGCTGCATACCTGCAAGACATGCAATTGGAAGTGGATAAAAAAGTTATGAGTTTTAATGTAGTTTTATCAACAGTTAATGTTTTCAGTTAAGCATGACTATTTAAATGGTAACGAATGCCATATAAATAAGACATCAACCCACAGAGACTGAGGAGAAGGGAGATGCAATGCTTGGGGACTGGCAGGAGTCTGGGGAAGGGGAAAGAGACATGGGGAATGATATTGGGAATGGAGTGATGCCACTTCTAGGGAAAACCTGGAAGTGATGCCAGTCCTTTCTAGGAAGCACTGGAAGCTCTATAATTTTGGCTGGAAGTGACATCATGTAATTGTCCCGATAGCAGTTTGAGAGGGCTGCTAGTGGTAGGTCTCTTCCCATAGCAGGAACCCTGGCAATCCTCAAGACCAAAATAGCAGACTTCAAATGGGAAAGGAAGTGAATATGCATTATTTATTTGTTTCATTTATACTTCATCTTTCTCCCCAATGGGGATCCAAACCAGGTTACGTAGTTCTCCATTTTATCCTCAAAACAACCCAGCAGGCTGAATCATTTTGAGAGTCCTTTCAACTATTACAGCCTGCAGGGAATCTAAAAGCTATATGTCCTCATTTCACCCTTGGCTCCCTAACCAGGATAGCCCAGGCTAAACAAGGTTGACTCTGACTAGTATTTGGAGGCCTTCAAGGAATACCAGGTTTGTGACACAACGGCAGGCAATGGCAAACCACTTCTGGATGTCTCTTGTTCTGAAAACCCTACGGGGTCACCATAAGTCAGCTGTGATTTGATGGCACTTTCCACCACCACCAGGCTAAGTTAGGTTGAAAGCATGTGACTGGCCCAAGGTCACCCAGTGAGCTTCCATGGCAAAGTAGGTATTTATATCTGGATTACGAAACTGCGGGGGAAATCGGGCGAAGCCGCGGGTCAAAATGCAGCCCCGCGGCTTCGGGTGTGAAATTGACTAGTAGTACCGGGCCAAATGGCGGCGCTACCCCGAGTCAGCTTTAGTGGGAAATCACCCTGTGTGTGTGTTTGAAAAATATTTGCTGTATATTATCATTTATCAATTGACATGTAGTACTAGAATGCAAAACCCTGTCCTCATTACCGTGGGCAATTCCACTACGTTTTTACCACACCCTTCCTCCAAAGAACCAGGCAGAATGTATGATTCTCCCCTCCACCAGTTTATCCTCATAACAATCCTGAGAGGTATGCTTGGCTGAAAGATAACTAATCCATTCAAGGTTATCCAGTATGCCATATGGAAACATGGGGATTTGAACCTGGGTCACTCCTAGTCTGAAATTCTAACCACTTCACCATACTGTTTCTACCTTAGTCTATGGCTCGAAAAATCCAGGAGCCTTACCATATCGTTCAAGGAAGGTTTGAGAGAGTCTGATTCTGCAAATACTCAAATACATTCTCTGATTTTTTTTTTGTTTGGCTTAGTTTTTACTGACTACAGTATTGCATAATTTTAGTTTTATGTGTGTGTGCACACACGCTGTTCTGCACTTGTTTTATAGTATTTCACCCTCACTCACTATGAAGACAGGCTTTAACAAATATCTAAATAAATGCAAATAGTGGCAATTTGAAAGACTATGATGTAGTAACATAAAATGCACTAAATAATCCAGAAAGAGAATTTAAAGCACTGGGCTTGGTTATTTGAGAGGCTGCTCATCACACTGCTGCATACATGTAGGCCTTTTGCCAAATAATAATGTTGTGCTTGTCACTAAACTGCAGAGGGCTGCATTATCGGCCAGCAGATGTTGAGCTCATGCAAATGAGCACGGCACTCCAGTCTTTCTTCTCCTCCCCTTTCTCCTCCTCCTATCACTCTCTGAAAAGAAGAGGGGAAGGAGGGGGAGAAATAACCCTTCTTTGTGTCTGTGCAGAGGAAGGTTTACCTTTCTCCCAAACGACTTCAGTTGAAAGAGGGGTGTGCATGTGGATTGAGTGACACCCTGTCTCGTGTTCCTGCCAAAAGAGAAATGTAGCTCTCCCTTAACCTTGCCTCCCCTCCAAAGCTCCTGGCTCTTTGTTTGTTTGTGTCAAGTTTTGTAGGCTGTTGCTGCCGACAGTCTAATCTCTTAGATTGGCATGTGTTTAACAATAATAACAGTGTGGCATGCACATCTTCCTTTCTGCCTTCCCAATTTGTAAAGCTTCCTTTTAGAGTTGCATGTCTCCCAAAGAAAGGGCGGTTAATCTAGCATTCTTTCTTTCTCTTCCTTTTAAATTTGGATTTAATATTTAATTTTTTCATGGGACATCACCGCTTCCATTTTTTTTAAGGTTAAGGATGGCATCTCTGTTAATGTACATTTTAAACTGGTATCCCCCCCCATTATTATTTCACCTACTAATGCTGCTTTACCCTACACTTCCGCCTTTGTTAATTTACATAAACATGCATAGACAATGAATAATGCATAAGACTCACTTGAAATGCAGGGTTTCCAGCTTCGACAGTGCACTGGTATACACAACAATTTGATTGGCTCTGCTCTGTTTTCATTACTGGCAATTTCTTGGAACACAAAGGAGGTGGGGGAAAAGCTGACAAGAATGGACAGTATTTATTTTGTGAGAAATATTTGTTGCCTTTTCAAGGTAATTGTGTTGCAAAGTTTTTTTTTGCCTTGTGATTGTTGTTGTTCATTTTTTTTCCCTTGAAAGAATGCATTTAAAAGGTCTGCGATTGC
Source organism: Gekko gecko (assembly GCA_029375565.1). Lineage (NCBI taxonomy): Eukaryota > Metazoa > Chordata > Lepidosauria > Squamata > Gekkonidae > Gekko > Gekko gecko. Next base: position 57,740,047 of record JAPDNY010000007.1, read on the forward strand.
TCTTTTGTACATTCAGTCAGTCAGATCTATGCTGCTGCTTTTTTTTTTAAGAGGAAAAAAAGCTTGCTCCTGGATTTGTTCCCTATTTGCATAAACGTGAGCGCAAGCTATAAATAAATAAAGAACCATCAGATTTCTTAAGGCCTCTCAATTAAACTGAAAGAAGCAGTGCAGTCCTAGGAATAACTGGGAGAAATGATGAGTTTGCTCAACTTTCGGAATATAGAAAGTTGGGGTGGTAGTGGTGGCAAGTTTTCAAATATTTTATCTTTTTTTTTGCAAACATATTATGATAATCTTATTTTTAGAGCTCATGAGACATTAGAGCTTATGGGACAATGCTATGTCTGAATTCTGGTGGCAATAAATCAAAGCAGCTGTACATAGAAATTGTCCTGGTTTGCTCTGTTTGTGACTTATCAAATTGAAGGCAAGCCAGCTAGAGGCTTTAATAAACCTGCTAGGTTTGCCAGCCTCCAGATGCGGGCTGGAGCGCTCCTAGAATGATAACTGATCTCCAGACTCAGTTCCCATGGAGGAAATGGCTGCTTTGGAGGATGGACTCTATATCTTCTCACATCCCCAATGAGCTCCTTCCCATCTCCAGACTCTGACCTCCCCAGGCTCTACCCCCAAATCTCTCAAACCGGAGTGGGTAGCTCTAAAACTTCCTTTCCCCCCACAGGCTAGCTGTAAAGTACTGGGTTGACCGCATGGAGGACGCAGAAAACAACATGCGGTGTGATGCATTTATTGGTACTTCACAACACAACAACAACAATAGCCCTGTAAAGCCAACTATATAAACACCCTCCCAGCACACACGCAGTCCCATTGGGGGGTTCAAATTTCCCACCAACTCGCTATAGGTGGATGCTAGGGGGAACTAGGAGACTTCGTTCTATTGTTCTTGGGAGCGAAGCTCCACACTGTAGCCATGGACCCCTGGTGGTGGCCTGCATACATAACACCCCTCCCCCCATAGTTCAGACCCCACCTACGTGACGTAATCTTTTAGATATGTGGGGGGGCGGTGTTCCCTGACCAAACGCCTGGGGGCTGGCACTGGGTCACTGGCAGTGGCCTCAGATTGACTGGTGGTGGCCTGTGGTTGATTGGCAGTGACCTGTGGTTGGGGCCTCTGTGGAAGCAGTAAAGGTGTCTATGGTTTGGTTAGGGCTCGTGTAGGTTCACTCGGCGGGGCAATTTCCTCACTCGGGGCTTTGGGCTGGCGTCCGGGGTGTAGGTGCCTGGTTCAACTGCCATCGGGGTGGGCTCTCCTACTTCCGGAAGCTGTCGCTGCTGCAGTTGGTCCACGTGTTTTTTTTAATAGCCAGCCATCTTCTGTAGAGCCCTTGTACAAGACTGGGCCTGTTATTTGGATGACCTTGCCTGCTAGCCGGGGGGGGGGCAGACCTGTAGTTCCAGATGAACACTGGGTCTCCTGGGAAGAACCCTCGTGGAGCGTCGCACTGTTCGACTGTCCTCTTGGAGTCTGAGGCATGGTTGGGGTGCAGCTGGTCCAGCAACGTTGTGGGGCACCATCCCATGAGCAGCTCCATGGGGCTCTGCCCAGTGATGGGGTTCAGAGTCATCCTCTGCATCAAGAGGAAGCGGGCTAGTCGGAACTCCCAGTCCCCGTCAGTTATCTGGCTGAGGGCCTCCTTTGCAGTGCACACCATCCTTTCTGCCTGACCATTGGTTGCGGGGTGGAAGGGGTCAGATTGGATGTGCTGGATCAGGTTCCACTGGAGGAAGCCCTGGAACTCCGCTGACATGAAGGCCGTCCCGTTGTCGGAGACTATCGTGTCTGACAGGCCATGTGTAGTGAAGGGACTAGATAACTGCCTTCGTGGAGGTGGTCGACACCAGGCTTATCTCCAACCACTTTGAGTACGAGTCAACCGTTACTAAGAATAGCAGTCCCTGAAATGGTCTGGCAAAATCGATGTGGAGCCAGGACAATGGTCTTCTGGTTGACTCCCATGGCTGCGTTGGCATGCTAGGCGGATTTGGCCAGACCTCCTGGCAGGCCTGGCATTTGCAGACCCAAGACTCGATCTCAGCATTGATCTCCGGCCACCACACATAACTCTGGGCCAGTGCCTTCATCCATACGATGCCTGGATGTGCTTCATGTAGAGCTGTGAGGACCCGTTGTCTCAGGGCGTCGGGAATCATGACTCGGTCCCCCCCATAGATGAGATGAGAGATGACAGTTTGTTCTTGTGAATGATGTAAGCCATGAATTCGGGTCCCAGTGAGGCCTTGGACCATCCCCTCACCACCCAGCTCAAGACCTGGGAGACGATGGGGTCATGGGTGGAGCGGGCAGCAATGTCAGCAGGTTGCAGTGGAGGGTCTGTAAGGCCTTCAAGAAGCAGCACTCCTGGCACAGGGGCAGGATTGGAGTCTGTGGAGGGCAGCGGCAGCCAGCTCAGTGCATTCGCATGTCCCATTGCCTTGCCCGGCGGTGCTTCAGGTTGTACTGGTAGCCTGCCAGGAATAGGGACCACCAGAGGATGTGGGGTGACAGAACTTGGGGTGTCTGTTTGTCTACTGCGAACAAGCCAAGGAGAGGCTTGTGGTCCATCACGATCATGAAGGGCTGGTCGTAAACGAAGTCGTGAAACTTCTTGACCCCTGCCACGATCGTCAAGTCCCTCTTGGTCTATTTGCGCATAGTTGTGCTTAGCGTCTGTCAAGGTCCTGGAGTAATAGGCCACGGGGACCTCGTGGCTGTCAGGGAGGATGTGGCTCAGAATGGCGCTGACGCTGTAGGGGGAGGCGTCGCATGCTAGAACCACCGGCAGGAACTCGTCGAAGTGTGCCAGCACATTGTTAGAAATGAGTAACGCCTTTACCCCCTGGAAGGCCGCTGCTTCCTTCGGGCCCCAGGACCAAGGAGCTGACTTGTCTAGGAGGCAGTGGAGGGGTTCAGTAACCTCTGCCTTGTGTGGCAAAAAGGCGTGGTAGAAATTTATTAGTTCCAAGAATGTCTGTAGTTCTGCTTTACAAGTGGGTGCTGGGGCCTCCGCAATTGCCTTAACTTTGTCTTTTGCAGGATGGAGGCTGGACACATCAACCCTGAATCCTAAGAACCCCACTTCCAGGGTCCTGAGGAGGCATTTATCCCATTTCACTTTGAGGCCCGCAGAGTCGAATCAGTGTAGGACAGCGCGGAGGCGAGAAGTGAAGTCATCTGGGGTGGCCACGGTGATGAGGACGTCATCGAAAAAAGGCATTACTCCAGGGATCCCTTTTAACAATGAGTCCATTAATTGTTGAAAAATCCCTGGGCCACACTCACACCAAACTGCAGCCTTTTCACCTTAAAAGCCCCCTGGTGTGTTACTATTGTCTCGGCTGTGGCTGTAGCCTCATCAACTGGTAACTGTTGATAAGCTTGGGCTAGGTCGAGTTTTCCAAAAATCTTGACCCCCGCCAGAGACACCAGTATGTGGCTCACTACTGGGACCGGATAGGAGTGGTCATGAAGGGCCTTATTCAACATACATTTATAGTCCGTGCAGATGTGGACCTCACCATTTGGCTTCACTGGGGTGACAACTGGCATCTCCCAAATGGCATGCAACACTGGTTCCAGGACCCCTTGAGCTACTAGACAGTCCAGCTCTGCATCGATTTTGGGCTTGAGTGCTAGTGGGGCCATGCAGAACCGCATCCAGATAGGGACCACATTGGGATCTAGTTGTAGGAAAACTGGGGGCCCTTTATAACATCCCAATGCCCCATAGAAAACTCCCGGGAACTCCCCACATACATCAGCAAAGTCCCGCGTTACACATTTATTGACATCCTCCACTGAGATGCCCAGCGGCGCAAACCAGGCCCTCCCCAAAAGACTAACAAGGTCTCCCTCAACCATGATTAAGTCCAGAGAACCCTTGAACCCCTGGTAGTGCACACAGAAAGTCTCCACCCCCCCGACCAGAACCGGGTTCTGCTGAAAGTCCACCAAACTGATGGGCGAGGGGAATAAGTGGGGTCCCCCGTGGGGGCAGAGCCTGTTCAGCATGTCCACCGAGATGATGGATGCCACTGACCCTGAGTCCACTTCCATGGTGCAGGGGGACCTCTTGATCCTGACCTGGACTTGGATCTTCGGGGTAGCAGACTGGTTGGGGAGGTGAAGTACTTGGAAAGATGGCTGGTCTGTGAGAAGGTAGAGGTCAGCGTATTCCTCGGCAGTGTCATAGGTGGCGGCGGTCTGGCGTCATGGCAGAGCAGGCGGCTGCTGGTGCCGGCTTCCTTTGGACCAGCAGACGCAGGCGAGGTGTCCCTTTTTCCCACAAGTGTGGCATGTGGTCTCGCAGAACCGGCATGTTTTCCTCACGTGCGCCTCCCCGCAGCTGGCACACGTGGCAGTGTTGGTGGTCTTCCCAGAGGAACCAGCGGTGGTGACTCCCGGTGTCTTCCGGCGGGTGGGTGTCAGGTTCCCCAGATAGTTACTGAAACACCAGGCGTCTTCAGAAGATAGTGTTTATTAGGACAAAGCTGGAGGACATGTGTACAAGTCCCGTGTCAGTGATAACTTGGATCAATAGACAGGCTAAGTTATACTCTATTCAAACTACCCCCTCCAACTCCTAAGCCAATGGTTACATAGTGCGCGCATGTGAAAGCAAGCGGGCAGCTTAAGAAAACAAACCCATACCAGTTAACATTCCCAGCAGCTAGGAGCTAGCGGCTTGAAACCCAAGGTCAGGCAAATTGATAAGAGACAGAACAGATACAGAACAGACCATGGTAAGTCACAGTAAGAAAGGAGGACCTGCATAATTCCCGCATTCCAGTGCCTCCCACACACCAACAATGGCAGGGTTACCTGACATCTTGCCCCCCGAAAACCCTTCCCCCCGACTTCTCCGGATAGTGGGTATGGAACCGGCTGAGGAGGCGGGGGCATTGATGTGATCCACCCGCACCCATTCTCCATGCTGAGGCCCAAAATCCACCCATTCCACCAAATAATACAGTTTATTGCGGAAAATTTTAGAGTCCAGAATGTCAACAACTTCAAAATGAAGTTCACCCTGCACCATGAGCGTAGGGGGCACAGCTTGTTGGGGTCTCCAGACGTTCATTCCTGGGTCTCAATGCAGTAACCTGAGGTGGAAGACAGGGTGTAAATAATGCAAAAACTTTGGCAACACCGGTTCAGCAGCCACCTCATTGATCATGCGCTTGATTGGGAAAGGACCCACAAAGTTACAACCCAGTTTGCGGCTTGGCTGGAGGCCTTTGATATTTTTCGTGGAGACATACACAGAGCCCCTGGGCTTAGGATCCCAGCCCTTGTCTCGCTTTTTATCTGCTTGTTCCTTATAGTTCCATTTTGCAGCGTCCAGAGTCTTACACAGCACTGGCCATGGTGCTTGTAGGGCTTTGCACCATTTCCCCGCCTCCCCCTCAGGTAAAGGATCCATCTTCATGAAGGGAAGGGAAGGGAAGGGAAGGAAGGGAAGGGAAGGAAGGGAAGGGAAGGAAGGGAAGGGAAGGGAAGGGAAGGGAAGGGAAGGGAAGGGAAGGGAAGGGAAGGGGCCTCATAACCATACACCACCATGAAAGGGGAGACCCCAGTAGATGAATGCCACGCGTTATTGTAACAAAATTCAGCTAAAGGAAGTAACCTCTCCCAATCATCTTGGGCTAAAGGAACTAGGTGGACGTCTTCCTCGTTGGAGGTTTCCGGTGCCGAATCAGGAAGGATGAGGTGTGCAGCGGTCGATGGTCAATCATGATGCGAGGCCTTGTGCGCGATGGCAAGTTGTAGGGCCTCGTCGAGCTGGATGCATCATCTTTCGGCGAAGCTTGGTGTCGCTGATGCTCCATGTGAACTGGGGGAGGAGGTTGTCCTCAACCTTCAGGAAGGCGCATTCCATGGCCAGCTGGCATAGCGCAGCCAGATACACCACAGCTGTTTCCCCCAGCTTCTGGAGGCGCCCCTGGAACTCCATGCGCTGGTGAGTGCCATAGGCTTTGGTGTGAGGTACCTCGTCAGTGCATCGATGATTTCTTCATATGAGCACTTGAGAATGGACCTTGGGGCCAGGAGGCTCTTGGCTAGCTGGATGGTGGCTGTGCCGCAGGAGCTTAGGAGGAGGTTCCGTTGCTTGGCCCCATCAGTCACATCATGGTACACCAGGTAGCAGGTCAGCTGGTCTGTCCACAAATCCCAGAACTCAGGATATGTGGGGTCATATGTTTTGAGGTGTCCCTGAGTGGTGGCCGTTGTCCAGTGCTGTGCGGTGAGTGGAGACGTGGAGAGCCAGGTGCAATGCGGTGCTTCTTAGGAGCAATGCGGGGCACAGTGGCTTCCTCAGTGTTGGTGCTTGTGGCTGCGCCGGTAGGACGTTCAGGCCTAGGCCAGGGATCCCATCCTTGTCGCCACTGTAAAGTACTGGGTTGACCACATGGAGGAAGTGGACAACATGCGGTGTGATGCATTTATTGGTACTTCACAACACAACAATGGCCCTGCAAGGCTGACTATGTACACACCCTCCCAGCACACTCGCAGTCCCATTGGGAGGTTTGAATTTCCCATCAACTCGCTATAGGTGGATGCTAGGGGGAACTAGGAGACTTCGTTCTATTGTTCTTGGGAATGAAGCTCCACACTGTAGCCGCGGACCCCTGGTGGCGGCCCGCGTACATAACACTAGAATGAAAAAACAAGAGGGTCTCCAAGCATGTGATAGCAATTGAACATTGTTCTCTAGTGTAAGGTATCATGGAACCAGGCACTATATGCATAGGCACACATGCAAGGAGACTCATGAGCAAAAACTCTATGCAAAGATGTTGGTTTTCAGTCTAATTCATGAAACCTCACACTACCCACTGAGTTTTTCACAGGCTAGTCCTTGTAATTTCAAGCCACAAACTGCCAATGGCAAAGAAAAGTGGTACCACTGGAAGGAATCTGTGGGCTAAATAACTTAAGAGTAAACTTGGAAGTAAACCAAGGCAAGTGCTTCAAGGAAAAGGTGGGGGGAAACCAGGTTTCCACCCACTGGCTTTTTATACTATATCGTGTATACCAATTTCAAGTGAATGCTGGAGTCAAGCTTAGGACACTGGTTTCAGAGAATGCTGCTTCAGGTGTTGAAAGGTGCTAAATCAAAAGTAAAAATAAAGAACAAAAAGAGGAGTGGAGATTTAGATTAGAACTCCATTAATTGCATTGCAAGTGGTTGCATTATTTCCCTACTTTTGTAATTCCATGTTCTGCATTGTTTGTCACATAATGAGCGATACTTTTCTCATTGTTTCTAATGTTGCTTGCATTCTAGCTCATTCTAATGGTCTGCATTGTTTTACACTGTGTAATTTGCCTTAAGTCTCAGTGGGAAAGGTGGTCTATAAATAAATACATAAACCTCTGCCAACTCATCCTTCCCCAGATCACTCAATTTCAGTTCTTTAAACATAAACATAGTGCATCTCTATTGAAGTTCGAGGAGAGTATTGCCATTACTCATATTTTATACATCTTGTATTATTCACTGCTAACTATATGTTACATGCACATGTGTGTAAGAGCTCAAACACTATTAAGAGAAAAGCTTCAGGATGAAAGAAACTAGAGTTTCCAAACTGTCATTGTCACAATGGAGGCAAGAGCAGCTGGGGGAGGTAATTTGAAGAGGAAATGTCATAGGCAAGGAAAAGGCTAAGCACCCCTGCTGGGTCCCCCGTCACTTCTCTTCTGCTCCAGATATTCCTCTCCCAAGCTGCTTTTTAAAAAATTGTCTATTTCTAGCCCCTTTCATACCTTTATTGACTGTGCATGATAGGGTGAGACAGTATAGAGACCCCTAGGAATGCTAGCCACCAAGTGGGACCTGGGGATCCCCTGGAATTATGGCTCATATCCAGTCTACATAGGTCAATTTCCTTGGAGAAAATGGATGCTTCAGAGTGTGGACTCTATAACCTTATACCCCACTTAGGTCCATGTCCTCCCCAGACTCCATCCCCAAATCTCCAGGAGTTTCCCAACCGGAAACCCTCCTCCCCATCCCCAGCTACTAGCCAAGGGGGGACCTGGTAGCCTTCCTTGATAGTCAATTAAAATCCAGACAAAATCTGTGCACGTGCAGGTGTATACATACACACAGGGCTTGTTATGTAGCAGGAAACCCAGTCTTATCAATTGCACAGAGAAAGCCCTACACTCATATAGTTGTATCTGTATAGTCTCTGTTCTGATGATGTACCGGGGGGGGGGGCAAAGCCTCCCATGACAAACACACTCCCTCTTGCCAATTTGCATTCATTATGCACTGTATGAAGGTCAGAATAGGGCTTTCATTTCACACATGTTGTTGTTGTTGTTCAGTCGCACAGTCGAGTCCGACTCTTCGCGACCCCATGGACCAGTTTACGCCAGGCCCTCCTGTCTTCTGCTGTCCGCTGAAGTTTGCTCAATTTCATGTTCGTTGCATGGATGACACTGTCTAACCATCTCATCCTTTGCCGTCCCCTTCTTCTTTGACCTTCAATCTTTCCCAGCATCAGGGTCTTCTCCAGTGAATGCTCCCTTCTCATTTGGTGGCCAAAGTATTTGAGCTTTAGCTTCAGGATCTGGCCTTCCAGGGAACAGTCAGGGTTGATTTCTTTTAGGATTGACTGATTTGATCTCCTTGCAGTCCAAGGGACTCTCAAGAGTCTTCTCCAGAACCATAGTTCAAAAGAATCTATTCTTCGGCGCTCGGCCTTCCTTATAGTCCAACTCTCGCAGCCATACATTACTACGGGGAATACCATTGCTTTGACCATGCGGACTTTTGTTGGCAAGGTGATGTCTCTGCTTTTTATCATGCTGTTTAGGTTTGCCATCGCTTTCCTCCCAAGGAGCAGGTGTCTTTTAATTTCATGGCTGCAGTCACCATCTGCAGTGATCTGGGATCCTAGGAACGTGAAGTCTGTCACTACTTCTACGACTTCCCCTTCTATTTGACAAGGAGTGATGGGGCCAGATGCCATGATCTTAGTTTTTTTGATGTTGAGCTTCAAGCCCACTTTTGCGCTCTCCTCTTTCACCTGAGCAAGAGGCTCTTTAGGTCCTCTTCACTTTCTGCCATCAGAGTGGTATCGTCTGCATATCTGAGGTTATTGATCTTTTCCCCAGCAATCTTAACTCCAGCTTGTGATTCATCCAGGCCAGCATTTCGCATGATGTACTCTGCATATAAATTAAATAAGCAAGGTGACAATATACATCCTTGTCGTACTCCTTTCCCTATGCTAAACCAATCAGTTGTTCCATATCCGGTTCTAACTGTTGCTTCTTGACCCTTATACAGGTTTCTCAGGAGACATGTGAGGTGGTCTGGCACTCCCATCTCTTGAAGAACCTGCCATAATTTATTGTGATCCACACAATCAAAGGCTTTAGCATAGTCAATGAAGCAGAAGTAGATGTTTTTCTGGTACTCTCTTGCTTTCTCCATAATCCAGCGAATGTTGGCAATTTGATCTCTAGTTCCTCTACCTCTTCGAAACCCAGCTTGTACTTCTGGCAGTTCTCTATCCACGTACTGTTGGAGCCTAGCTTGTAGGATTTTGAGCATGACCTTGCTAGCGTGTGAAATGAGTGCAATTGTGCGATAGTTTGAACATTCCTTGACATTGCCCTTCTTTGGGATTGGAATGTACACTGACCTTTTCCAATCCTGTGGCCACTGTTGTGTTTTCCAAATTTGTTGGCAAATTGAGTGCAGCGCTTTAACAGCATCTTCTTTTAAGACTTTGAATAACTCAGCTGGGATACCATCACCTCCACTAGCTTTGTTGTTGGTAATGCTTTCTAAGGCCCATTTAACTTCGCTTTCCAGGATGTCTGGCTCGAGGTCAGTGATTATACCATCATTGTTGTCAAGGACATTGAGGTCCTTCTTGTATAGTTCTTCTATGTATTCTTGCCATCTTTTCCTAATCTCTTCTGCTTCTGTTTGGTTCCTACCGTTTTTGTCCTTTATCATGGCCAGCTTTGCATGGAACGTTCCCTTGATTTCTCCAATTTTCTTGAAGAGATCTCTAGTCCTTCCCAATCTATTGTTTTCCTCTATTACTTTGCATTGTTCATTCAGGAAAGCCTCCTTATCTCTCCTTGCTGTTCTCTGGAAATCTGCATTCAGTTGGGCAAATATTTCCTTTTCACCGTTGCCTTTAGCTTTCCTTCTTTCCTCTGCTATGTGTAAAGCCTCATCAGGTAGCCACTTTGCTTTTTTGCATTTCTTTTTCTTTGGGATGGCGGTGATTGCTGCCTCCTTTACAATATCACGGACCTCTGTCCATAGTTCTTCAGGCACTCTGTCTATCAAATCTAGTCCCTTAAACCTATTCTTCACCTCTACTGTATATTCATCAGGGATGCGATCTAGGTCAAATCTGAATGGCCTTGTGGTTTTCCCAACTTTCTTCAATTTAAGTCTGAATTTTGCAATGAGTAGCTCATGATCTGAGCCACAGTCAGCTCCAGGTCTTGTTTTTACTGACTGGATAGAGCTTCTCCATCTTTGACTGCAAATTATATAGTCAATCTGATTTCGGTGTTGCCCATCTGGTGATGTCCATGTGTAGAGACGCCTCTTAGGTTGTTGGAAAAGGGTGTTCGCTATGACCAGCGTGTTCTCTTGACAAAACTCTGTTAGCCTTTGCCCTGCTTCATTTTGTTCTCCAAGGCCAAACTTGTCTGTTATTCTGGTTACCTTTTGATTTCTTACTTTAGCATTCCAGTCCCCTATGATGATGAGGACATCATTTTTTGGTGTTAGTTCTATGAGCTGTTGTAGGTCTTCATAGAACTGGTCCACTTCAGCCTCTTCTGCAGCAGTGGTTGGGGCATAGACTTGGATTACTGTGATACTGAATGGTTTGCCTTGGATTCGGACCGAGATCATTCTGTCATTTTTGAGATTGTATGCCAATACTGCCTTTCTCACTCTCTTGTTGACTATAAAGGCCACACCATTTTTTCTACGGGATTCCTGGCCACAGTAGTAGATATAATGGTCTTCTGAGTTATATTCGCCCATTCCTGTCCACTTTAGTTCACTGATTCCCAAGATGTCGATGTTCATTCTTGCCATCTCATTTTTGACCACGTCAAGCTTACCTTGATTCATAGATCTTACATTCCAGGTTCCTATGCAGTATTGTTCTTTGCAGCATCGAACTTTCCTTTCACCGTCAGACACATCCACAACTGAGCGTCCTTTCGGCCTTGGCCCAGCCGCTTCACTCTTTCTGGGGTTACTCGTACTTGCCCTCTGCTCTTCCCCAGTAGCATATTGGACACCTTCCGACCTGAGGGGCTCATCTTCCTGCGTCATATCTTTTAGCCTTTTGTTACTGTCCATGGGGTTTTCTTGGCAAAGATACTGGAGTGGGTTGCCATTTCCTTCTCCAGGGGATCACGCTTGGTCTGAGTTCTCTGCTGTGGCCTGTCCGTCCTGGGTGGCCCTCCACGGCATAGCCCACAGCCTCATCAAACCACGCAAGCCCCCTCGCCACGACAAGGCAGTGATCCATGAGGGAGTTCACACATTTGTATGTAATTAAATTGTATGTGTGTGTTCTTTTGGAGCACAAATAGATCATCTATCAAAGTGCGAAAGGTATGGCTCCATAGCTACCCATCTATTTCCTAGGGCTGCCAGCTCTGGGTGGGAAATACCTGGAAATTTGGGGGTAGATCTTGAGAGGGCACAGTTTGGGGGGGGGGAGGGATTTCAATGGGGTAAGGGATTTCAATGGGGAAGGGATTTCAGTGGGGTTTACCTTGACTTCCAGAAAGCTTTTGATAAAGTTCCTCATCAAAGGCTCCTAAGTAAGCTCAAAATCATGGGATAAAAGGACAAGTCCTTTTGTGGATCAAAAACTGGCTAATTAATAGGAGACAGAGAATTAGTATAAATGGGCAATTTTCTCAGTGGAGGGTGGTAAGCAGTGGGGTACCACAGGGATCAGTATTCAGTCCGATGCTTTTTCATTTGTTCATTATTGATTTGGAGTTGGGAGTATGCAGTGAAGTAGCTAAATTTGCAGATGACACAAAGTTGTTCAGGGTGGTGAAAACCAGGGAGGATTGTGAGGCACTCCAAAAGGATCTGTCAAGGATGGGCAAGTGGGCGTCACCATGGCAAATGGGGTTCAGTGTGGCCAAGTGCAAGATGATGCACATTGGAGCAAAAAATCCTAACTATAAATACACGTTGATGGGGTCCAAATTGGCAGAGACTGACCAAGAGAGAGATCTTGGAGTCATAGTAGATAACTCACTGAAAATGTCAAGACAGTTTGTGACTGCAATAAAAAAGGCCAATGTTATGCTGGGGATTATTAGGAAGGGTATTGAAAACAGATCAGCCAATATCATAATGCCCCTGTATAAATCAATGGTGTGACCTTGGAATACTGTGTACAGTTCTGGTCACCACACCTCAAAAAGGATATTATAGCATTGGAAAAAGTGCAGAAAAAGGCAACCATGATAAAAGGGTTGGAACACTTTCCCTATGAAGAAAGGTTAAAGCACTTGGGGCTCTTTAGCTTGGAGAAACGATGGCTGAGGGGTGACATGATAGAGGTTTACAAGATTATGCATGGGATAGAGCAGGTAGAGAAAGAGATACTTTTCACCCTTTCTCACAATACAAGAACTCATGGGCACTCAATGAAGTTGCTGAGTGGTTGAGTTAGAATGGATAAAAGGAAGTACTTCTTCGCCCAAAGAGTGATTAACACATGGAATTCACTGCCACAGGAGGTGGTGGCGGCTACAAGCATGGACGGCTTCAGGAGGGATTTAGATAAGCATATGGAGCAGAGGGCCATCTGTGGTTATTAGCCACAAGGTATAGATAGGGACTCTGAGGCAAGTGATGCTCTGTATTCTTGCTGTTTGGGGGGTCAACAGTGGGAGGGCTTCTAGCGTCCTTGCCCCACTGGTGGACCTCCTGATGGCACCTGGTATTTTTGACCACTGTGTGACACAGAGTGTTGGCCTGGATGGGCCATTGGCCTGATCCAACATTGGCTTCTCGTATGTTCTTATGTTCTTATAATGCCATACAGTTCTTATGTTCTTATATGTTCATAAGAACATGTTCTTATGTTCTTATAATGGCCATTTTCTCTGTCAACTGGAGATCAGCTGCAATAGCAGGAGATCTCCAGCCACCACCTGGAGGCTGGCAACTCTACTGAGCTGAGGGAGGATTTCTCCCCAAATGGTAACTTTTTCTGTGAAGATAATCTAGACAGGCTGTCCACTCACCTTTAGTTAACAGACAACGTTAGAGTAAGGTCTGAGCTTCTATGCTGTTTTTTGGCAACTGGCTGGCCACTGTGGGAAACAGGATGTTGGACTGTATGGACTGATCTAGCAGGGCTTTTCTTACGTCCTTAATAGCCTTTCTAGCATATGCCACCATTGAAAGCACTGTATAAAAGCTAAGCCTCGTTCATACTGGAGCAGGACTAGTTCCGTGTTCAGGGAAACACTGAAGTTTAGAATAGTTTAGAAGCTTTTTTGCCTAACGTTTGTGTTAAAAGCTCCTCAGGAGATCTACTGCTGCAAGAAGAAGAATTCTATAGGGGTATGCAATTGGCTCTATTCAAGATGAAAAAATAGCCAGAAAAGACCTAATTGGTATTTATCGGCTATTCTTTGAGTTGCATATAGAAGGGGGTGTATTTTTAGCTATCAAACATAGCCAAGCCCTGATAGTCCCCCCAAAATTCAAGATTATTCAAGAAAACAGGATAGCCACAGTTAAATGGTGTTTAAAGTGAGTGCACTCCCTTTAAACACTGTTCCAGGTGAAGCTGCAGTTTCACAAATCCATTTAAAGGGACCACGACACCTCTAAATGCCTTCGGTTCCATTACATCCTATTGGGACCATTATAGTCAATGATTCCCATAGGCTATAATGGGGTATTTATCTGAAGAAGAAGAGGAGGAGGAGGAGACTGGATTTATACCTTGCCCTTCACTCGGAGTCTCAGAGCAGCTTACAAACTCCTTTTCCTTCCCCTCCCCACAACAGACACCCTGTGAGGTAGGCAGGGCTGAGAGAGCTCTAAGAGAACTGTCCTTGAGAGAATAGCTCTGACAGAACTATGGCTTGCCCAGGGTCATCCAGCAGCTACAAGTGGAGGCATGGGGAATCAAACCTGGTTTTCCCAGATTAGAGTTCATGCACTTAACCACTACTCCAAACTGCCTCTCTGAGGTTATGTGGGGGTCTGGGGAGCCCTTTTTTGAGGTAGAGGTACCAAATTTTCATTGTAGCTTCTGGTCCCTCTACTCAAAGACCCCCCCCCCCCAAGTTTCAAAAAGATTGAACTAGGGGTTCAGTTCTATGGTCCTCCAAAGAAAGTGCCCCCATCCTTCATTATTTCCAATGGAGAAATAAAAAAGGAAAAAAGCAGGGGCTGATGTCAAGCCAGAGTCTCTGCAGTAGAAACTGAAGGGGGGGATTTTTGCAGAACCAGTGCCACTGTGGCAATGTGAGCTCAACAAATCCAAGCAGGGATAGAGTCCAAGCCTAGCACAGCCTGTGCATGTATGGAGTGCCCAGCAATCCTAATTTTTTTTGTGTGTGCACACCCCTAAAAAACTCACCCATTTTATGCATCATATTCTGCATTTGTTTAGGAACCTTTGCTGTAAACCCTTGCTTAATCTCCTCATTACGCCGCCTGCACTTGTTATGACGAAGCCCAGTATACTTTGTTCACATTAGGTGCCTGCACAGTTTTCTCATGCTAACACAGTGCTCATTTGTGAATTTATAGACTTATTGTCTTCTTCCTCAGGCCCTGCCTTCCGCAACCAAGGAGGCATCTAATCATACGAGAAACCCAAGAGCTGCATCTATCCCCAGGTTATTACAGAGCACTTCCTACAAGCATTGACTTTGCCAGCCACTGCTATCTGAAGAGGAGGCTTATGACAAAGAAGTGAGTGGAGATTTTACATATTTTAAAAACAGCAAGTGGCCAGCAATGAAAGGAGTGAAATCAGAGTGGGAGTCTTTCCCCCCTCCCTTTAAAGAAGTTTTGCTGTTGCTCTGGGCCGCTGAAAATCTCTGCAGATAAATCTGACACTGCTGAGGAGCATGAAGTGAGATTCAGATGGGGCAGACTCATCACCTGCTGTGATGCTTCAGGTTGTGGCCAATCTAATGCCAGAATTTCAGCAGAGAAACAAACTACTCCTGATTCTCTTGGGGGTGCGGAGTAAAGAAGGGAGAAATGCAAATCTGAAGTTCTCCATAGGAGTGCTCCCCTTGGCCTGGATTTCTTAAACAGGAGAGAGGCCCAGTGTTGAACAAGGCCCTGGAAAATGTCACTATCATCTAGTTAATGAATCACTAATTTGTTTGCCATTTTCACTCTCTTAAAAAAAACAACAACTGCTGATGCTTCTAGG
Organism: Gekko gecko; assembly: GCA_029375565.1. NCBI lineage: Eukaryota > Metazoa > Chordata > Lepidosauria > Squamata > Gekkonidae > Gekko > Gekko gecko. Next base: position 57,755,521 of record JAPDNY010000007.1, read on the forward strand.
CTCCTTCTTCTCCTCATCAGAAGTGGAAATGTGTTGATTATGAAGGCTTTAGTAACATCATCAAAACAGAAAGCTTAAAGATTATATGTTAAATCATGTCTCTGTATTGGTTGGTACTGTGCCTTTCCAATATTTATATCTTATTTCCCCATCCTTTGTCCAGGAACTGGAAAGGAAATATATTTTCTTTTCATTTTATCTTTTTGTTGCAGATATTGGGAACATATATAAACCATACTATTTCTTCTCTGAGCCAGACCGTGCAGGGAGATGTCATCTTGCTGGGGGACCAAAGAGCTTAAAGCCTTTAAAAGAAAAAAACAGAGCTATTAGTTTGCCTTGCAGTTCAGCAGCTTAATTGCTGAAGCTCTAGTTGTCTTATACAATATTGCAAGTGACTGACTTTTGAAACATTTTGGTGCTATAGTTTGTTGTTGTTGTGCCATTTCACACGTCACTCAAGTCAGCTGTTTGCAGGATCCATTCCCATTCAGATGGCACATCATGTGCAATGAATATGGGAAGAGGGTCAGGATCATGTCCACTCCTGCTTCTCTGTGTTAATCAGAACCAGTGGATAGTCTATATGTGCATTCTGCATAGATACTATTCAGAAGCTATGATGAAGGCTTAGAGCTCAGGGTAGGGCTAGAGGTTGCAGTCCACACCCTCTTTTCCCATTTCCCCCCTATACTTCCTGTGTAATCTGAACAGGACTTTGGTCTTTTTGACCTGTTGTAGCAGAGCCAAGCTGCTTTAAACCCATCAGTCAAAATTTGGTACATGTTAAATGGATGTTGTTCAGTCGCACAGTTGAGTCCAACTCTTTGCGACCCCATGGACCGCATCATGCCAGGCTCTCCTGTCTTCCATCGTGCTCTGGAGTTTGCTTAATTTCATGTTCTGAATCAATTTTTAATTTATTTTTATGTACTTGAAGTTTCCCAACTCAGATATATACAGCAAGACAACTAACTGTACCATCTTAAGAACTACACTGTTCTAAGACCAATGCCTTTTAAAAACAATTCTTAAAGTAATGCAGTTAATTTTATTTATATATCATCTACTTACTTCATTTATAGCTGCCTTTCTCATTGAGACTCAAGGCATATTACATTAGAAAACAATGCAGTAAAAACAACGTATTTTTTTAAAAAAGTCTGAACACTGAAACTACAGCCCTATTCACCTTATAAAATATACTCATGAATAATTCCAGTTCCTGTCAGTTCTATTTGCATAATTCATTCACTGCACATTGCTAGCCTACTTCCCCCCCATCATGTAACTCAAGGTGGTGTATGTGGGATTCTCAGGATTATCTCATCCAAACGCTGGCCATCCCTTTGCTTCAGCATAGCCTTCTAGCTGTATTATGCTGACCCTCTCCGTGTGCTTTTTGTTCCATTAGGGGAAATATGAGTATCATATCCTCCCCACCTTGGGCGAAAAGTAGCTAAGGGGATCATCGATTTTCAGTGAGAAAGTAGGGCAAGGAAAAAAATTATGTAGACTGTCTCCTGCCACATTAATGTCCCCCTTTAAGTCATAATGATAGTTGAACTATCTATAACATACGTTTCCTGCATCAGATTCCAAAAGTTTCAGACCGGAACCTATTTTACTTGATGTATATATTTCTTACCTTCTTTACTGGATGTGTTCAACATAGAAATTTCATTCCATACTATTTCGGGCTAGTTTTCCTCTAGCAAATTGATTCATTCCATTCAAAGTCTCAGTTTTCACAGTAATTATAAGCTCAGTTCCTAATTCTCTTATTTTCTTATGTCTTTTAATATCTCCTAAAAATAGCAAAGTGGGTGATCAGTGGGTCAGTGTTGTCTGCCCATTTTGCATCTTGAAGGAAAAGCAGCAGCCATTGACCACTCTTTTCTAGAACTGAAAATGAATTATAATTTAAAAAGAAAAAAATCAAAAGGAAAAATTGGTCTGTAGTTGCAAAACTACAATTCCAATCCCAAAGAAGGGCAATGTCAAGGAATGTTCAAATTATCACACAATTGCACTCATTTCACATGCTAGCAAGGTCATGCTCAAGTTCCTACAAGCTAGGCTCCAACAGTACGTGGATAGAGAACTGCCAGAAGTACAAGCTGGGTTTCGAAGAGGTAGAGGAACTAGAGATCAAATTGCCAACATTCGCTGGATTATGGAAAAAGCAAGAGAGTACCAGAAAAACATCTACTTCTACTTCATTCACTATGCTAAAGCTTTTGATTGTGTGGATCACAATAAACTATGGCAGGTTCTTCAAGAGATGGGAGTACCAGACCACCTCACATGTCTCCTAAGAAACCTGTATAAGGGTCAAGAAGCAACAGTTAGAACCGGATATGGAACAACTGATTGGTTTAGCATAGGAAAAGGTGTACGACAAGGATGTATATTGTCACCTTGCTTATTTAATTTATATGCCGAGTATATCATGCGAAATGCTGGCCTGGATGAATCACAAACTGGAGTTAAGATTGCTGGGGAAAAGATCAATAACCTCAGATATGCAGACGATACCACTCTGATGGCAGAAAGTGAAAAGGGCCTAAACAGCCTCTTGCTCAGGTGAAAGAGGAGAGCGCAAAAGTGGGCTTGAAGCTCAACATCAAAAAAACTAAGATCATGGCATCCGGCCCTATCACTCCTTGGCAAATAGAAGGGGAAGTCGTAGAGGTAGTGACAGACTTCATGTTCCTGGGATCTCAGATCACTGCAGATGGTGACTGCATCCATGAAATTAAAAGACGCCTGCTCCTTGGGAGGAGAGCGATGGCAAACCTAAACAGCATGATAAAAAGCAGAGACATCACCCTGCCAACAAAAGTCCGCATGGTCAAAGCAATGGTATTCCCCGTAGTAATGTATGGCTGTGAGAGTTGGACTATAAGGAAAGTCGAGCGCCGAAGAATAGATTCTTTTGAACTATGGTGCTGGAGAAGACTCTTGAGAGTCCCTTGGACTGCAAGGAGATCAAATCAGTCAATCCTAAAAGAAATCAACCCTGACTGTTCCCTGGAAGGCCAGATCCTGAAGTTGAAGCTCAAATACTTTGGCCACCAAATGAGAAGGGAGCATTCACTGGAGAAGACCCTGATGCTGGGAAAGATTGAAGGTCAAAGAAGAAGGGGACGGCAAAGGATGAGATAGTTAGACAGTGTCATCGATGCAACGAACATGAAATAGAGCAAACTTCTGCGGACAGCGGAAGACAGGAGGGCCTGGCGTAATCTGGTCCATGGGGTCGCGAAGAGTCGGACTTGACTGTGCGACTGAACAACAACAACAACAACAGTTGCAAAACTGAACATTTACAGCAGGACAAACTGCTATTATGGACAGATGTAGGATGAATTAACATAAATGGTGGGATAATTAAATGGAAAACCGAAAAGGGAAGGGAAAAAACCTGAACCCAAAATAAAGAATTCAGTACCTGAAAAGGTTAGTCCAAAACAAAAGAGGGCCAAATTTAAAATTCACTTAGAAAACATATAAAAACATACATGTATTTATTAAACACAAATTAAAACCTTATATAAAGGCCCATTCGTACCTCATAAAAATTATAAAAATATACACAAGGGCTGATAAGAAAGACCTGACGCGTTTCGGCCTGAGCAGGCCTTCTTCAGAGATCTAATACAAAATACATATGGAACATATTGGCTATTATAAAACAGACATGCATACAATCATACATACAGAAAGTTTAGAATCCATAAAGACCAGAAAACAAAGGTTCCAAAGTTTACCCACTGGGCAAGGAAGAAAAATACAAAATTGCAAATGAGGCCTCCAGTACAATCACATGTCCAGTGGTACTCCTCTCTGGTCAATTATATATTTTTTCTTCTCAAAGATTGTATGGCCAAATGTTCCAAAAAATTTTGCTTCAGTTAAAAGCAGTGGAAAAAAGTTACTCTTTTCTCACCATAGAGAACAATGGAGGGAATAGGGGCAAGCTGTTTGAGGGCCCATAGAATTGGACCCCCTGGTCCAATGTTCTTGAAACTTGGTGGGTATCTTGGGGAGAGGCTCCATAAGCTACCCTGTGAGTTTGGAGCCTCTCCCTCAAACCCCCTCCCCTCCAGACCCCAGAATATACCTTATGTTTTCACCATTGACTTCAATAGCCCATAGGATATAATGGAGCTGAAATTGACATTTGGCTGCCTGAAAGACTCCCTGGGACGCTGGCTGGGGGCGGGACTTGGCTCCTGAGCTCCCGGAGCTGTGCTCCGGTGTGCTCCCCCCAAAAAAGACCCCTGCTTGTAAATCAAATTACAGATGAATCTAGTTGCCATAGCTTAATTTACATTATGGCCTTTGGAATTAAGGATTCTGAATTGCAGAATTCGGGGGGGAGTTACTTGCAGTAAAACCAACGTTTGTCTAGTCAAGAATTTTTCCTCATCATGACCCATAAGATGATTCAATGACAGATTTTATGCTTTCCCTGCAGAAAATCCCTGCTTCAATTCTAGTTAAAGAAATCTTAGACAGTAGGAGTAGAAAGCACCTTTCTGCCTATGACCTTGGAGAGCTATAGATAGTACTGTACTAGATGGACTAATGGTCTGACTGTGTAGAAGGCAGTCTCATGTGTTCTTTACGAGCAGAAGTATTGGGATTTGTGAGTCCCATGGTGAAATCTGGTAACAATTTATATGTAGCAGGAATCTTTCCAAGGCAACCAACAAACAGCAAACTTAGTTCATCTCCCTGAAATTTCATTGGAGTGGTTTATGGGCCTAGACCAAGGACAATCCAGAGGAAGTGGCTTGTAGGCTGTAGCTGAAATATGATATGAAAACCCCAAAGGAAAAAAAGAACAGCTATTAATCACAGTAGGATTCACAAGGGGGCTGAAAATGAGAAACCGAAGAAAGTTCTTGCAAACAGGTTTTATCTTGCTCTGATCTGTTCACATTTTTATTTCCTTAAGCTATGGCTGTAACAATTAATCAATTTATTTTTTATCAATGTAATTGTACCTCCAATTAATCAAAGAAGTTTTTTTAATGCTGTTTTCAAGAGTCATTAAAAAAATCCTGCAGATAGCAGGTGCTATCTTAGGGTAATTTCCCACTAAAGCTGCCTCGGGGTTGCGCCGCCGTTTGCCCCGATACTATTAGTCAATTTCACACCCGAAGCCGCGGGGCTGCATTTTGACGTGCGGCTTCGCCTAATTTCCCCTGCAGTTTCGTAATCCTGTTTTTTGCGGATTATGAAACTGCGGGAAATCGAGCGAAGCCGCGGGTCAAAATGCAGCCCCGCGGCTTCGGGTGTAAAATTGACTAATAGTATCGGGGCAAACGGCGGCGCAACCCCGAGGCAGCTTTAGTGGGAAATCACCCTTAGAAAAGGAATTCATATTTTGCTCAGGGAAGGGATGCCATATTTTAAAATGGTGCTGGTTGTACAACACTGACAAAAAACTATGCCTTTCTTTATATGCACATGTATGCAGACTGAATAAATTTAAAATCACATGATGAGCCGACAATGACTTCTTTAGGTGGGTTGTAGTTGTACTAACACATGCTTGAATGATAGGAAACATATAGGAATGATATAGGTTCAGAAGGCCCTTGAGGTAACGACAATGGTGTGTGTGGGGGGGAGTTAACACCTCTCCTTCACCATGGCCCTGATCTGCACCAAAGCCCCCACCAGCTGCTGTTTAGTATTTTTTTTTTTTTTTAAAGCTAGAGATATATTCCTGGTTCTTTTGGGGGCTCTTCTAAAGTGACTATCTGAGAATAGAAAGTACAAGCAGGAGACCCACAAGACTTGAAGGGGAAAATTGTATCCTGCCTCTTGCCCCACTCTCCATGTTTCCTTTTCTTCTCCCCAGTTACCAACCAAACTACCAACCAAACTACCAATGCTGAAATAGAACTCTAGTATAAAATTGAATGATATAGACAGGTCCCTGGAAGCCAATTTGCTTAGTTGTGTGGGACACCTTACAGCTTGGTCAGACTGAGGATGTGGTAGGGTTGCCAGTCTCCAGGTGGGGCCTAGGGATCTCCCACTTTTACAACTGATCTCCAGCTGACAGAGATCAGCTCCCCTGGAGAAAATGGCTGCTTTGAAGGGTGGACTCTACTGCACTGTACCATGCTGAGGTCCCTCCCTCCCCAGACCCCGCCCTCTCCTGGATTCACCCCCAAAGTCTCCAGGTATTTTACAACCCAGAGCTGGCAATGCTAGGATGTGGAGAGGATCCTTGGAGGTCTGAGACCTACCTCCAGCTTGTATGACACTTAATCTTCCTGACTGCTTAAGTTAGAGGGGGCTGGCAGACTGGATCTGGAAGGTAGTAAATACCTCTGTGATAGATGGGGTGATCATCCCTGTCTTGAAGCATGCAGTGGTGCAACCATTCCTAAGGAAATCTACTGGGGACCCAGTAGAGTTGAATAACTCCCCCCCAATACCAAATTTACCATTTATGAGCAAGGTGACTGAATGATAACTTCAGGGACTGCTTAATGAAGCAGATTATTTGGATCTGTTCCTGTCTGGTTTCAGGCCTGATTATGGAAATAAAAAAGCCTTGGTCACCTGGTGGATGACCTGTGCCAGAAGATAGATGGGGGAGTATGACCAGCATGTGAGCAGCTGCTCATTAACACAGGAAGCCCCACTCAGCAACAATCTGAAGCCATGAAGGGCAAGCTTTGCCTCAGAATGTTACTGGGTGTGTGACAGCTATCAATGCTTGCAGATGGCAGTGATTATATTCGTTATGCATGCAGATACATAAATGCAGGAACTTGATTCCAGCTCCCATTAAAGCCTGGTATCCTGAACAACACAAACTGATTAAACGTTCTGCGTAGTTGTCCAATCAGGAAATAAGATATGTGCAGGAGGGAAACAATATGATTGGTCTTTATATACATACTGTGATTGGTCCTTTCTGTACTTATGGGTGTGGCTTACCAAGCCCGGACTGTTTAAAAAAGAGCCTGTTGCTCCCCAGTTTTACTGTTGTCCTATTTTACCCTAACCTCTGTAAATAAAGCTGATATCACTGTTCAAAGAACTGCTGCCTGAGTCTCATATCTAACAACTGGCGATGAGGATGGGATCATCATAACGGGCAGGCAGCCCCGTTGAACCACCACCACCACAGCAGATGAAACGAACCCTCCCGGGGTCCCAAAGGAAGAAGGATGACACCCTGCCAACCCACCGGCTGAACTGGCAAGAGGGATGGCAGCCAGCACTAAGTTCGAGGCATTCGAACCGGAGCTGGAGGATTGGGACTCATATATATCATGATTCAAGTTCCACTTACGGGCTAACCAAATCGAGGTGGAGGCCACAAAGATGGTGCTCCTGCTCAGTTCATGTGGTCGAGCTGTGTTTGACGTGGCCAGGTCCCTGGTAGCTCCAGCAGACATTCAAACTGTGAATTGAAGCGGAGTTGGACAAACTGGTCGCTCAAGGGGTACTTGAACCAATATCACAAGCAAAATGGGAAACTCCTATTGTTATACCTGTTAAGCCTGATGGGTCTATTAGGATCTGCACCAATTACAAGTATACGATTAATTAGGCATTGCAACAGCACTCATATCCAGTACCCATCATCAGCCATGTATTGGCGTCCCTTGCAGGGGGCAAGGTATTTGCACAATTAGATCTTGCACCAGCTTATCAACAGCTACCAGTAGATCAATGTGCAGCTGAAGCACGAACAATTGTGACACACAGGGGTGCATTCAAGGTAAACAGGTTACAATTCGGGGTGAACGTGGCCCCAGGTATTTTCCAAGGGCTGATGGAGGGCCTTTTAAGGGATCTGCCAGGTGTGGTTCCATATTTTGATGATGTTTTGATTGCGGGGGCTAACGAAACGGAATTGGCAGATCGAATCTGAGTGGTACTGGGCAAGTTTCAAAAGGCTGGTTTAAAGGTTAAAAAGAGCAAATGTCATTTTGGTGTGCCCAGAGTGGAATTCTTAGGGTTCCTCATAGATGAATATGGGGTTCACCCTACAGAGGGAAAGGTTGTGGCCATACAGAAAGCACCGCGGCTTCAGACAAAAAAACAGCTGCAATCATTTTTAGGAATTTTGAATTTCTATAACACCTTTTTGCCTCTCAAAGCCACGATTGCAGAGCCTCTACATCGCTTATTAATAAAAGGCACAAAATGGGTCTGGGGGCACAACAAGAATGGGCTTTCAATGATGTTAAGAGGTTGTTAACATGCACCACTGTACTGACTCCTTATGATGAGCAGAAGCTTCTGGTTCTCGCCGCAGACGCCTCCCCTTTCAGCATTGCCGCCATTTTAAGCCATGTAATGGTGGATGGGTGGGAAGCACCTGTGGCATACCATCCAAGAACACTGACTGCTGCTGAGAAGAATTATGCCCAAATAGATAAGGAGGGACTTGCTTTAGTCATTGGGGTTAAGAAATTCCACGACTTCTTGTACAGGTGTAAATTCCTCATGGTCATAGACCACAAGCCGTTACTTGGACTTTTTGTGCCAAGCCACCAGACCCCTCAGATTCTGTCACCCCACATGCTGAGATGGATGGTGTTTTTGGTGGCATATGATTTTGAACTAGTCCATTGGCCTGGACAATGGAACTCAGTTTACATCTGAGGAGTTCCAAGAGTTCTTGAATAACAACTTGATCAGGAACATAATGTTTGCACCTTTCCACCCAGCCACAAACAGCCAGGCTGAAAGGATGGTGTGGACCACGAAGGAGTCCCTCAAGTGGATTGTGCATGGGGACTGGGGCCAGAGACTCACCTCATTTATGTTGTATCAGTATATTACCCCCCACTTGGCGACAGGGAGGAGCCTTGCCAAACTGCTAATGGAACGCAGGCTGACATCGCTGCTTGACAGGCTCCACCCTGACTTGATGTCAGCCAAACTGCCTCAAAGTGAGACCTCACCAACTCCCAGGTCTTTTAAACAAGGGGACACTGTATTCGCCTGAAATTATGGCGAAGGTCACTTATGGCTACCAGCAGTAGTCACTGAGGTGACTGGCACTCTCTCGTACGTGGTGCAGACTGCAGATGGCAGACTGTTGAGGCACCACGTAGACTAGCTGCGACAGCAATGGGCCAACTCACAGACCGAGGATGAGCCTGAGTCTAGCCTGGTCCCCGTTCCCACTGCAATGCTAGCAAGACCTCCCCAGAGCGAGGTTGGTGTGGACACCAGGGAAACAGAGTCGGTTGCCGAGGCAGAGTCAGGACAGAACCTGACTCCTGACCACAGTCCCTCAGGTCCCAGCAGAGAGACAGAGACCCTGAACCAGCTCCCCAGCCTGAGCCGGTAAGAAGGCCGCAAAGAACACGACGGCCTCCCTCTTACTTAAAAGACTACGAATGTCCGCTGATTGTTCCATCACAGGGGGGAGGGATGTTATGTATGCAGATACATAAATGCAGGAACTTGATTCCAGCTCCCATTAAAGCCTGGTATCCTGAACAACAGAAACTGATTGGACGCTCTGCGTAGTTGTCCAATCAGGAAACAAGATATGTGCAGGAGGGAAACAATATGATTGGTATTTATGTACATACTGTGATTGGTCCTTTCTGTACTTATGGATGTGGCTTATCAAGCCTGGACTGTTTAAAAAGGAGCCTGTTGCTCCCCAGTTTTGCTGTCGTCCTATCTTACCCTAACCCTAAATAAAGCTGATTTCACTGTTCAAAGAGCTGCTGCCTGAGTCTCATATCTAACAATATTCTAAAATGCTTGGTAGAAACTTTGCTTCAAGGGGAAGTGTCTGGGCAGGCAGCCGATGACTAGGATTGGCTGGATCATCTGCCAATCCTTTGCTGCCTGCCCATATTCCTTTCCTTAAAACATCTCTACCAAGCATTTTAGGATGAAAGCACATCTATCTGCAGGCACTGGGTTGCGTCTTGGAGTAAGACTCACCTTCCCTCTTGTGCAGATGCAAAAGGAGCTCTTGGTTTGAGGCCAGTGCCTTTTCACTTTTCCATGAAGCAGCTCTCTGTTGCTGCCTCTGTTCCTTCCCCTATTCCCCCTGGCTGTAAATATGTTATATATGCCATTGATGACTTCCCCAACTTCACCCAGCAAGCTTTCACAGCAGAGTGGGATTCAGACCTGGCTTTTCCAGATTAGGAGTGGGGGTGGTCCAAAAAACAAGGTGGGAAAGTTAGCCAGTAGAATATGGTCACCGCCCTAGACTATAAAAGGCTTGGTATAGCTCCAGGGTGCCCTTTTCTGCTCTGGTCTCTGAGCTTTGTGAGGATAAGAGGGTTGCTTGTTAACTTGGAGTACTGTTGCTGAATGGCTCTGAAATCCTAAACTTGATTCCGTCTTTCAGTCAGCTTTCACAGTCTGAAGTGTTGTTAGTCTGTCTCTTTATTGTGTTTCTTGTGAAGCTTATTTTTAATTTTTTCCCCTTCCCAGCTTTTTTTTCAGGAGTTCACTGCAGTGTCAATTCAGTTTGTTTGCAGGCTCACATTCTAGCTCTGTTCATCTTTGGTGTTTGTAGAATTGTCTCCCCAGTATTTTCAAATTAGTTAGACTTCCTTCCAGTACCTTTATGTGCTAAGCATTCTTTCTGATCTCACATCCCAGCTCTCTGTGTTTTAGGCCAGTGTTTTGGTTTTTTTTATTTTTTTCCTGTTGTCTAGAGCACATTTAAACTTTCAGTATTTTGAGGTAAAATCCTGAAATTGTTCTTTTGCCCTATCTGTATGGGCACAGTTTTGCTTTCTGTATTTTCTAGTCTCAAGACCTTATTTTTAGTACATTGCACTTCAGTTCTATAGCTTTCCTGTTGCCCTGAGTAGGCAAATCCAGTGTGCTGCTACAAGTTACTAACAGTGGGAGTTGGGAACAGTTACATTTTTTTTCAACTGAAGCCAAAAAAAAGAACAAGAGAAATGTCCAAACGTTTGGTGCAGCGGTTAAGTATGCGGACTCTAATCTGGGAGAACCAGGTTTGATTCCCCACTCCTCCACTTGCACCTGCTGATGTGACCTTGGGTCAATCACAAGCTCTGGCACAGCTGTTCTTGAAAAAGAGCAGTTTCTGTCAGAAGTTCTCTCAGCCCCACCTACCTCACAGGGTGTCTGTTGTGGGGAGGGGAAGGGAAAGGAGTTTGTAAGCCACTCTGAGATGCCTTTGGGCAGTGAAGGGCGGGGTATAAATCCAAACTCTTCTTCTTTGTCTGTCCCATCCACCAGAGTTTACACGAGAAAATGTTGGATTATGTGGGTAACAGAGTGCACAATTCAGAATTAAGATTGCCGGGAAAAACATAAGCACTGCTGAGCCATCTGGCACAGTGTGTGTGAAAACAAGAAACAAAGTTACATGGAGCCTCTTTATCTTTTTGAACTAATAACAGTGTCTGGCCTCGCTAGCTCTCTGACTCTCTTGTAGTCTTCCTCTGTAGTCTGAGGCAAAGGGACAGTGCAAAGTCCTTCACTTCCAGCAAAAAATTGAGTAGCTGTTTCAAAAATGAATGGCTTAATGAGATAGTTGAGCTTCCAAAATCAGCCCAAAAAACAGAGGATGAGGTTGGGCGATATTTTCACTTACCATGACTGTGGTGCAGTAGTGTGTGAGAAATGTCAGAAACCTGTTATCTTCATAAGTTCTTCCTGTCGAAGACCATGGTTTAAGAAGGGAAAGAAGAATACTGAAAAATCAATAACTGGCTACATAGATGGTGTCATCTGGAAAAGTTTGGATTTCTGGACCATGGCTTACGTTTTTGAGATGAAGCTTGTCTATTGGGAGATGGTTTGCACCTCATGAGGGTAGGAAAAATGTGTTTGGTAACAGCCTTGCAAACCTAATAAGGAGAGCTTTAAACTAAATCCTATGGAGGAGAGAGACAAAAATGCAAAGCCCAGTATGATGCCAATAATTGGAGATAAGAACAGTAAAGTTTTGCAGGGAGTGGCATGTATGCTAGGTAATATTAACTCACAGGTAAGTACAGAAACAAAACCTCAGGGTGCATAAAACACAGATTCTGATGTTTCTACACTGTGTCTGTGTGTGAAATGTTTTTTTTTTTAATTATGTCTGAAATGTTTTAGAATTTTGTTTTCCTGTCGGCCACCTTGGAAACCCTGAATGGAGTGGAAAGGTGGTTTAGAAACATTTTAAATAAATAAATAAAACATAGTTTGGAAGAAGCTTGTATCTGTGGTGGTAGTGGTGGGTTGCTTCCTGAATCTGTTTGGTTTCATTTCGTCTGTGTGCCTCTGTCATCTCTCTCAAATGTCCTTAGCATGGAGTACAGAAAAAAAAAACCTAAAATGACACAGCTTTATACGTGGATGATATATAGTTATTCACTGAAATGCAGCTGGCCTTGGCAACCTCGTAACAAGCACAAACATGCTCAGTGGGATATAAAAATATCGTTTGGTCTTGAAAAATGCTAAGTTTTCATAATTAGTGGTAAAGATGGTTTGTAACAGGAAGACTTGGTAAACAATAACATGTTATCTTTCTTTGATAATAATTCCACCTACAAGTGTATAGGGAATCAGAACAACCAGACAGCCCACTCAAATTTGAAATCCTCTTATTGGTATCTTAATACACAGTGGTTCCTTAAAATACTGAAAAGAGAGCTTACAGCTAAAAATTAAACAAATTAAATTAAAACCTGCGCAATCCCAGTTCTGTCTTACTCAACAGCTATAATTAAATGGGCTGATACTGATTTGAATGAACTTGATATCTTAACCCAGTCATGACAAAATTCAAAATGCATCATCCAAATGCCTAAGTGGGAAGGTTCTAAATCCCAAGATTGGAAGAAGGTAAGGAATTAGCATGCATATATTTTAAAAGTAATGGTATTTATTTAAGAAATTTCTATTCACCTTTTTATTTTTAAAATACACAAGATTGTTTACAGTAAATAAAAAAATAAAAATACGGTAAAAACCCCCCCCCCAACTAATTACAATAAAATCAGACATCCAACTGGTGCCATAAAAACTTGCACTCCAAATGAAATCAACTAAAATGTGCTGTGTGGCCCCAACTGAGATGAAATGGGTGATCACAAGGGACAGTGTCTTCTCCATGGTGGTGCCTCAATTTTGGAATGCTCTCTCCACAGCCAGCTATTTGGTGCTAAGTTTACCGAGTTTCTGGCATCAGATTTTATCCAGGCATCTCCTTAAGTTGGCCATTTTGTGACTCTGCTCCTGGATTTTCTATTGTTTGATTGTGCTTTACTTTTATGCAGATTTTTAAAAATCTTAAATCTTTACTACTATATCTTTACTATTTGCAAAAATATTTATTCCATTTTTATATTAATTTATATGATGGTAAATATGTCCTATTGCTGACAGGTGGTTAGTGTTCTAATCACTTCTCCTTTTACTGTTGTGGGTAATGTTTGGATATTTTTACTTTTATGGTCTTTAATTGTTATTTTGGGATTTATTGCTTGTTAATTTTTGCACTGAGAGTGTAGGTTACAAATATTCCCATCGCAATAAATACAACACATCACTCTGTCAATGTAACCCGTAAACACATCAGAAGACAGAATTAGCATCATAAAAGAAATGGCAATAAACACAGATCCTTCAGAACAAATGTGCCTTTAAATTACACCAGAATGATTGAAGAGATAGTGCCAATCACACCTTGCGTGTGAGACAGAGATTTCTATTCCAAACCATCTGGACAACAGTTTAAAAGGGACATATCTATCAGCCTTCTCTCTCATGGATCACTGCCTTGACATGGCGAGAGGGCTTGCATGGTTCGATGAGCAGGCCCGTAGCTACATTGAATCATTTTGGGGCCCAGCCCCCCAACTTTCTGCCAGGGCCCCACAACTTACTACCCTGGGCAGTCCCCCCCGACTTATTCCTCCCGCTGGCCACCATTGCAAGCCTCGTATCCCCCTCCTCTCCGCTTTGCATCTCTTCTCTGCCAATGCATCTCACTCTCTCTCTCCATGCCTCCTGCATCTTTGGTACATTGTATTTCTAAAAAAAGGGGGGGGAGGTCAGAGAATCAACTGCAGCAGCCCGTTGAAAGACTCACAATCTGCTATTTTAAACCTTTTCCTATCAACCCTAAAACTTTGTTGGTCTTAAAGGTGTCCCTGGCCTGGACTCAAAACTTTGTCTCTCACAGACACAACCCACACTGTGCATTTTGGTACATTCTTCTGCTCCTTACAGGTGAGCTGTGAAGGTCACAATGGCTTCGGCTTCTCCAGTCTCTTAAGTGAAAGTCTGAAACTCCTTCTCCTTCAGCTGCCTGGTACTTTGTCAGTGCAACCAGTGTGGAGCTGGCTGGGGTGAAGACGGAAGCACTCTGAGGAGACGGCAAGGAAACCCTGAGCCACTGAAGCTGCCTAAGGAACCTCTGGCCATGGAGAGATCCTTGGAGAAGGTCAGCGCTGACTCTGGCTGTTTTGAAGGGGCACGGGGGTGTCTGGTGCCAGCCTCGTGTGGAGGGGGGTGTCACAGCAAGGAATGATCCTGGGAGATCTTGGACACCAGTTGCCTAATCCCTCTATAGCAAAAAGCAAAACAAAACACCTCTCCCCCTGGAAATAACCACACTTGAAACTTTTCAGCCTCCATTTGGGGCGGGAGGCAGAGGGAATTATTGAAATTTCCTTTAATTAAACTAGCCAGTGCCCCCTGAGAAATTAAAATGCCCCTCAACTTAAAAAATCCTGGCTACAGACCTGTCGATGAGGTTGCAGGCTATGCCATGGAGGGCCACCCAGGATGGACAGGCCACAGCGGAGAACTCAGAAGAAACGTGATCCCCTGGAGAAGGAAATGGCAACCCACTCCAGTATGTTTGCCAAGAAAACCCCACGGACAGTAACAAAAGGCTAAAAGATATGATGCTGGAAGATGAGCCTTTCAGGTTGGAAGGTGTCCAATATGCTACTGGGGAAGAGCAGAGGGCAAGTACAAGTAACCCCAGAAAGAGTGAAGCGGCTGGGTCAAAGCCGAAAGGACGCTCAGCTGTCAATGTGTCTGATGGTGAAAGGAAAGTCAGGCAAAGGCTAACAGAGTTTTGTCAAGAGAACACACTGGTCATAGTGAACATCCTCTTCCAACAACCTAAGAGGCGACTCTACACATGGACATCACCAAATGGACAACACCGAAACCAGATTGACTATATCATTTGCAGTCAAAGATGGAGAAGCTCTATACAGTCATTAAAAACAAGACCTGTACCTGACTGTGGCTCAGAGCATGAGCTACTCATTGCAAAACTCAGGCTTAAACTGAAGAAAGTTGAGAAAACCAATAGGTCATTCAGGTTTGACCTAGATCACATCCCTGATGAATATACAGAGGAGGTGAAGAATAGGTTTAAGGGACTAGATTTGGTAGATAGAGTGCCTGAAGAACTATGGATGGAGCTTCGTGACATTGTTCAGGAGGCAGCAATCAGCACCATCCCAAAGAAACAGAAATGCAAGAAAGCAAAGTGGCTGTCTGATGAGGCTTTACAAATAACAAAGGAAAGAAGGAAAGTGAAAGGCAAAGGTGAAAAAGAAAGATTTATCCAACTGAATGCAGAATCCAGAGAACAACAAGGATAAAAGGAGGAGGAGGAGGACTCCCAATGGAGTCTCAGAGCGGCTTTCAAACTCCTTTCCCTTCCCCTCCCCACAATAGAGACCCTGTGAGGTAGGTGAGGCTGAGAGAGCTTTGACAGAAACTGCTCTTTTTCAAGAACAGCTGTGCCAGAACTATGGCTTGCCCCAAGGTCATCCAGCAGGTGCAAGTGGAGGAGTGGGGAATCAAACCCGGTTCTCCCAGATTAGAGTCTGCACACTTAACCACTACACCAAACTGGCTCAAGGGAACATTCTGTGCAAAGCTGGCCACGATAAAGGACAGAAGCAGAAGAGATTAGGAAAAGATGGCAAGAATACACAGAAGAACTATACAAGAAAGATCTAAATGTCCTTGATAACCATAACAGTTTGATCACTGACTTCAAGCCAGACATCCTGGAGTGTGAAGTCAAATGGGCCTTAGAAAGCATTACTAACAACAAAGCTAGTGGAAGTGATGGTATCCCAGCTGAGCTATTCAAAGTTCTAACAGGTTATGCTGTTAAAGTGCTGCACTCCATATGCCAGCAAATTTGGAAAATGCAACAGTGGAAACAGGACTGGAAAAGGTCCATTTACATTCCAATCCCAAAGAAGGGCAATGTCAAGGAGTGCTCAGACTATCACACAATCGCACTCATTTCACTCGCTAGCAAGGTCACTCTCAAGATCCTACAAGCTAGGCTTCAGCAGTATACGGATAGAGAACTGCCAGAAGTACAATCTGGGTTTCGAAGAGATAGAGGAACTAGAGATCAAATTGCCAACCTCTGCTGGATTATGGAGAAAGTATCAGAAAAACATCTACTTCTGCTTCATTGACTATGCTAAAGCCTTTGATTGTGTGGATCACAATAAACTATGGCAAGTCCTGAAAGAGATGGGAGTACCAGACCACCTCACATGTCTCTTGAGAAACCTGTATACAGGTCAAGAAGCGACAGTGAGAACCAGATATGGAACAACTGATTGGTTTAGCATAGGAAAAGGAGTACAACAAGGATGTATATTGTCACCTTGCTTATTTAATTTATATACCAGCCTGGATAAATCACAAACCGGAATTAAGATTTCCGGGAGAAACATCAACAGCCTCAGATATGTAGACAATACCACTCTAATGGCAGAAAGTGAAGAGGATCTAAAGACCCTTTTGTTGAGGATGAAAGAGGAGAGCACAAAAGTTGGCTTGAAACTCAACATAAAAAAAAAGCCTATCATGGCATCCGGCATCATCACTCCTTGGCAAATAGAAGGGGATGTCATGGAAGCAGTGACAGACTTCACATTCCTGGGATCCAAAATCACTGTGAATGGTATCTGCGGCCATGAAATTAAAAGACCCCTGCTCCTTGGCAGGAAAGTGATGGCAAAGGATGAGATGGTTAGACAGTGTTATCGATGCAATGAACATGAAATTAAGCAAACTCCAGAGGACAGGGGAAGACAGGAGGGCCTGGCATGATGTGGTTCATGGGGTCACAAAGAGTCAGAGTTGATTTCAAGAGGAAATTAGATAAACATATGGAGCAGAAGTCCACCAGTGGCTATTAGCCACAGGGTATAGATGGGAACTCTCAGTCTGGGGCAGGTGATGCACTCTATTCTTGTTGCTGGAGGGGGCAGCAGTGGGAGGGCTTCTGGTGCCCTGGCCCCACTGCTGGACCTCCTGATGGCACCTGGTAATTTTGGCCGCTGTGTGACAGAGTGTTGGACTAGATGGGCCATTGGCCTGATTCAACATTGGCTTCTCTTATGTTCTTATGTGTGTCTGAACAACAACAACAAAAATTTATCAACATCCTACCATAGAGGAGCACTACAAGCTGACTTTAGAACCTATGTTACATGTTTTCCAAGTAGTGACCAAGACTATTCAAAACTTTACTCCTCTAAATGTCATTGATGGGTCATTCAAGCCAAATAATAAAAGAGAGAATTAAAACATTGGAACTATAAAGTCCTGTGTGGGAAATGCCCAGAAAGGAAATGTGGGTGCAATTTAAGGCAGAAAACTGTATCATTACTACCAATAACTATCAAAACATATAAGAAAGATCACAACTACAGACACTTATAAAAATGCAAAGATAAATCAGAAACAACAGGACATGCAATAACTGTTTCCCCTGTTTCATCCAATTCAGATTTTGTTTGCCAGGCACAATAAAATTGCAAAAATCCTTCACCACCAAGTGAGTATGCAGCACTGGCTAATCACTTTTAGAACCACCCTCCAGTTCTTGAGAATAATAACTACACCTTGCATTGAGATAGCCCTATCATAACTGTTAAAATAATAGATTACAATAGAATGGACATAATTCTGGTGGACAAAAACCCCAAATCACCTAACAGAAGTTACACTACCTCTGACACATATGTTGAAAAATCTGAAAATAATAAAAAATTTGTAATAACCTAACTTTGGAAATAATGTGTGTCTAGAAATTCAAGACAATTCATATAGCATCCCTTTTAATGCCAGCTATGGTAGCTGTTCCCAATACTCTGAAGCAAAACTTACAAAGAATACATCCTATTAAATACAATGGGAAAAGCTGTCATTCTCCAGGCTTGGCATGCAACTAGGACATTTCTAAATGATTGACACTCCTTACTGAAAGAGGCTTAGGACCAGCTCCAGCACTTCTGAGAAGAAGTACAATAGTAATTATTACTGTTACTATTTGTACTATTCTTACTATACAGTGCCGGAAGTGTAAATGCCATCATTTACATTTGATATGAAAAGGGATGGATCTCTGCCCTGCCATGTTTACAATCAAACTGCATAATCCTAAACAAAGTTACACACTTCTATGTGCATTTACATCAGTGGGCTTATAATGATGTGGCTCTATTTAGGATTGCTCCATGAATTTCATGGAGTCAAACAATGAGAAGGAATTAGAAGAAAGAGAAAGGGACAGGTTTTTTTTTTTAAAGAAAGCAGATTTAACTATTGAGATTTAAGGTGGTGATTCTGACAAAAATTGCAAATAATGAGTTTGAAATGAAAATGTTCCCTACTTGAGATACTTATTTGCATTATAAAGTGGGCACCTTTACTCTAAAACTTTAATTGCAGTTGCAATTTACAATGGAATATGTTTTGAGCTGATGTCCCTCTATTGTGCCTGCACAGTCAGTATTCACCAGACCAGAATGTCCTGGTCAGTAGCTTTTCCTGGCACAGGCTCAGAACTGGATTACTTTCACTTCTTAGGGTTTTTTTGGGAGGGGGGGTATGTCCTTCCAATCTAACAGCTGAAATTGATGTGCAGTCTTAAAAATGGTTCTACAGTTTACAGACCGGTGGCCCAATTCTACCTGCAGCCCAACAGTCATGGAAGTTTTGTGCAGTTGTTTAAACAATCCACTGCTGTCTGCCAGCCCGGCCCCAGCCCTGAAATTCCCAAGCAACAATGTGAGAAAATGCATACATCAACACATCATTTAAAATCTATATATTTATATTATTTTGTTTTTTAAAATTGTCTCTTGCTCAAAGCAGCCAACAACATGTCACTCATTTACAAAATAATTAAGAGCTTAGAAAAATTAGTCTACATAACACAAATGCAAACGATAAAACCTACAGCCAAAAATAATAATGATTTCCCATCTGAAATCTCATAATGAAAAGACTATCTGAATCTTACCAGGAAGCTTGTTCCAAAGGGGCAGGGCCACAGTTTAGAATACTTGGGATTAGTACAGGGAGCTTCCAGTGTTCTCCCTAAATTGTGTGCGTGAGTGGCCACTCATTAGCACAGGAAGCTCCTCATGCTCAGCACGCAGGGTTTTGTACTGCTTGTTGCACATTTTAAGATTACAGCAGTTATATTCTGCTCAGGTTGTGAACTGCTCTGCTCTGTAGGAGGAAAAAATTAGAGAGCACTTTCACAGAAGGCACAATCAGTAGATTTTGATGGGGGAATGCTCATGCTGGATAGGCTCCTATGGAGAAAGGTGGTCCTTCAGATATTGGTGACCTAGGTAATGAATACCTACTTTAGTGCTCTAAAGGGGAGCAGGGGCATGTCTTTTTTAACATTGTCCCTAACAGAAACCTACAATTAATGATCCAAGGGGATTAGTACATTACTAGGTACTATGTTCTTGAAGAAAGGGAAATTGCTGAGCTGCAAGTTATTACATCACTCAGAACAATGGAATCCCCAGGACTTAGCAGGGAAATTGGTTTCTTATCTCACTACATATGCTGACCTCATTCAGTCCTTACATCTGTATCTTCACCAATCCTCCAGAAGGACTGCACATCCTCTTTTTTATTTTATTTCTTATTTGAAATAGTAGATTGGACTGGTAGATTGTAATGTAATGTAAGGGATAGTAGAACATAATGTAATTTCGAATGGTAGACTGGAATGGATTTCTTGGATCTGGGGACAGAGGAGATACTCTACACAGCCAGTCTCTCCACTCCAAAGAACAGGATGCTATAAGGTCACCTCTATGCTTGAGAGGAGATGGACGGAGCATAACTGCAGGGTCTCAGATAATTACTCTCAGCATTCCACAATGAAGAAGGATACATTTACACATCAATCTCCAATACAATACAACACACAATAACCTTTATTGGCATTATGCACTAAGAAGTATATAAGACATAAGAAGTACTCAGTCAGTATCCAATTTTGACATATTTACTTCCTTCACTATGTTTCCCCCCAGGAATTAAACCTAAACAAATGGTAACAATATAAACTAAGCTTGTTATTCCTCTTTTGTCCTTGAGACTGTGGTCAGATATGCCATTTGGGGTGGAGGGGAAACGAGTGTATTTCCCCCAGTGGAAATTGACATGGCATTGCACAATCACACATCCTTTGTAGCTGCGGGTTCAGCCCGTAACTGCCTGATCAGATGGCATGTTCGGGTGAGTGGGTTGTTTTTTGCCTTCTGTTTCCCATGTGCATAAACAAGGAATTGCACCTCTGCACTGAGAATTCTTTATGGAGTATGAAGTTATGCACATACTGCTAAGTGAGGAAAAAAAACCAGCACTGAGTCAGGATGGAATAAGCAGACCATCCCAATGGCTTGAGTGCATGCTTGAGCAATCTGTCCGTGGCCCGTCAGAAAGCATTAGGACCAGACTTTCTGTGGCGTCTTTTAACTCTGCCTCTGTGGCGGGGCAGCACAACAGCTGCGGGACCTTTCCTAGATGTTGCTGTCTGATTGTGACCTTTAGATCCATCAGGCATTCGCAGCTGAATTGGATCTAAAGGCAGGTCTGCCTGTGGCCTGAATCTGTTAAACATCTTCATTATGCTGTATGCTAATTTACTGCTTAGTAACTTCCATTTCATTGTATCTGAAGAACTGTGCATGCACACGAAAGCTTATATCTTGAATAAAACTTTGTTGGTCTTACACATGCCACTGGACTCGAACTTTGTTCTGCTGCTTCAGGCCAACATGGCTATCCACCCGAATCTATAAATTTATAATAGAATTTGTAGTGTGCAACTGTGTCCAGATGGTAATTCTTCAAGGTCAATGACAGCAGCTTCTCTTCTATGTTACCATTATATCAGCCATGATGCCACAGCCCTTGTATGTATGGAAAAAGTGCAGAGAAGGGCAACTAGAATGATAAAAGGGTTGGAACACCTTCCTCCCTGTGAAGAAAGATTAAAACACTTGGGGCTCTTTAGCTTGGAGAAATGATGGCTGAGGGGTGACATGATCGAGGTTTATAAGATTATGAATGGGATTGAGCAGGTTGAGAAAGAAGTACTTTTCTCCCTTTCTCACAATACAAGAACTCGTGGGCACTCCATGAAATTGCTGAGCAGTTGGGTTAGAACAGATAAAAGGAAGTACTTCTTCACCCAAAGAATGATTAACATATGGAATTCACTGCCACAGGAGGTGGTGGCAGCTACAAGCATGGACAGTTTCAAGAGGGAATTAGATAAACATATGGAGCAGAAGTCCATCAGTGGCTATTAGCTACAGGGTATAGATGGGAACTCTCAGTCTGGGGCAGGTGATGTACTCTATTCTTGGTGCTGGAGGGGGCAGCAGTGGGAGGGCTTCTAGTGTCCTGGCCCCACTGCTGGACCTCCTGATGGCACCTGGTATATTTTGGCCGCTGTGTGACAGAGTGTTGGACTAGATGGGCCATTGGCCTGATTCAACATTGGCTTCTCTTATGTTCTTATGTCAGATTTTAAGAATATGGGGATGAGTAGATACGTAGGTAGGTATGTATCTATGCATGTAAAATCTTATTTGGTCTTTAACTGCCTCCCAAATGAGAGATGAACTCTGCTAAAAGTTGTAAGGGCACAAAGGGATGGCGGGGCGGGGGGGGGGCAAATATCCTGGGGGAAATTCACTGTAGAATTCTGAATGACAAGGCCAAATCAATTCATGGTCTATACTAGAAGCTTGTGATTACTTACATTCCCAGGAGGGAGATCTCCAGTCTTTTATCCTCTTCTTGGGGTATTCTTTTATGAGTTGTTTAAAGGCAGTTTAAATATCATAATCTGACATTTTAATTCTTTGCAAGATTCATTCAGGATCTTATTTTTGGTATTTCAAGTGGGAAAATGAGCACACCTCAGAGAAAAAGCTGAGGAATTTCATCATCTCTCCCCCCCTCCCCTTTTCAGGTAAATAATGGATGATGTCTTCCCAACCATCCTTCAGAACTGCTTATCACTGGAGGCAGGATAAATTAACTGGGAAGCTCTGTTTATGGGAGGGCAGCACTGTACTACAAATAGATGCCATAAGAATTTGGCAGAAATGGGTTCTTTTGGAAAATAGAAAAATAATCAGAAATGTATACTGTGCTAGAAACATTGGTACAATGGGAGGTACGGGCAGCACTTGAGGTGAGACCCTAACAGACCTAGATAGCATGGATCCTGATAACAGAGCAGAGCCAGGGCTCTTTTTGTAGCAGGAACTCCTTTGCATATTAGGCGACACACCCCTAATGTAGCCAGTCCTCCAAGAGCTTACAGTAGCCCCTGTAAGAAGAGCTCTGTAAGCTCTGGGAGGATTGGCTACATTAGGTGTGCGTTGGCTAATATGCAAAGGAGTTCCTGCTACAAAAAGAGCCCTGACAGAGCTATACAGATTGAAGCACGATGGAAGACAGGAGGGCCTGGCATGATGTGGTCTATGGGGTTGCGAAGAGTTGGACTTGACTGTGCAACTGAACAACAACAACAACATATAGATTGGAGGGCAGAACTATACAGTGCAGAAATATACAAACGGCATGAAAAAGAAATACTGGAAAAATTAAGAAAGGGTCTTATTTTATGTTATCAATCTAAATATTAAGAGTTATTTATTGTGTGAATTTGACAGAGTGGTAATAATTATTCCTTATATTTGAACCCTACTTTTCCTCTAATACTCTCAGAGTGACAATTGTAAGGTCATTTCATTTGATTCTTACCACTTTGTTAGGCAGGTTAAGCTGAAAGATTTTCCCAGGGTTACTAATTTAGTTTTTCCTACTGAAACCCAACACTGTAGCTCCAATGCTATACTGACAGTGCAGTCCTGGACACAGTTACTACACCATAAGCCCATTGGTTTCAACGGACTTAGGCTTGAGTAACTTCACATAAATTGTACTGTGAATCTGCAAAATGTTGGGGGGGGGGGAATGACCCCGACTATGACACAGAGCATTCACTGTTGCAGATAATGGGGGCACAATCCACCAAGCACAGTAGCTGCACAACCTGTAGAAATGCACTGAAATCAGTACAGCATCACTCCATTCCTTTACTGGATCAAGTTCATGCTCTCTTCCCACACACACCTATACCAGGTGTCCCCTGACTCGGGCTTCCTGAGAAAATTAGAAATAAAGCCAATGATCCTACTGAAAAACACCAGCAGCCTGTTAACAGAGGAATAATATTACCAGGATGTGTAAATCTACACTTCAAAATTCATTATTAACTTTAATCAGACTTACTCAGGCTCATGACTCTAATGACTCTAGTGACCTTTAAAAAAATGTCAGGCATGTTTGCCAGGTAGATTTTCTGTATTTGAAACATATGCAATTATCATAAAAGTTATGAAGATAGTAGATATTCCTTTTTCAAATTCTGGAGAAGATTGCTCTTTTAGGTCCTTGTCTCCAGCAACAATAGCAAAGGGTTTCTGCTGTCTGCTTCCCATTCGTTCCTGGCAGATCTATTCTACAATGTTGCTAGTGTTAACAATAATTCTTTATATGAGTTGTTTATGCATAGATTTTGCAAATGCAGGGTTCACAAAACATGGAGATATTAGGATTGTCATATTTGATCAGACTCGTTGCTGATCTAAACTCAAGGTCCTGTCTCATCTGTTACCTAATCTGAAAATGTACCTTGTGTATCATATTTTTATATCACCTTTCCTCACAGGAGCTTTGGGTGGTATACATGGCACTCCACTCCCCATTTTATCCTTAATAACTCTGTGAAGCATGCTAGCCTGAGAATGAATAACTGGTCAGACTGCAAGTGGGATAAACTGCTTCCTCATACAACAAAGAGGGTTGCCAGATCCAGGTTGGGAAACTCCTGGAGATTTGAGGATGGAGCCTGGGGAGGGCAGTCATCAGTGACATAGACTCCAATCTCCAAAGCATCAATTTTCTCCAGAGGAACTGATCTCTGTAGTCTGGAGATGAGCTATAATTCCAGGGGATCCCCATCTATGTAAGAGAAACTAGCACCACATCATTTTTTTTAAGTTAAAGCTCAGCCACATCCTTGCTGTGTTATATTCTATTTACAGGGAACAAGGAACATTTCTGTTTTGCTTTTTAAAGGAGAGCATTAAACAATGTGATGCTACACCTGTAGTTTGAAATGGCACCATCCATTCTACTACTTCACATCTCTGCCAGCCATTCCTATCTCACTCTGCTACGTGTGTTACACCGCAGGGACTCACGCATTGTGACCACCTTTCCCTGTGAGAAGAGGCCAATCCAAGTAACCATGAATAGAGGTGATGTGGTGCACATTACACCATATCAAACCCTCACACCTGAAGTTTAGCATGACCATGTAATGGAAGTGTCAAACTGCTTTCCCCTTCCCAGTGGCCTATTTTTAAAGGGCACTTGTTTAATAGAATCACAGAGTGGTAAGCTCTTATGACCCTAGGGTGGGTTACAGTACTATAAAACTCCAAGGACAAAAACAGTACAACGGTCAAATTGTAGAATCAATTCAAGGCAATATATATTTGCCAATGAAAATCATGTGGAGGGTTGCATGTGGTACCATTAAAACAATTCTAGCACTCTTGGGTACCATCTAGCCTTCTGTTGAAGCCCTATGTTTTGATCCTCATGGGCTTCAGTAAGATGTAGGCGCTACTCATTATGTGTGGCTTAAACCTTTTTGCACACTTTGAAATAATTCTTTGTTCTGTATGATTAAAGTTGGTGACCTGCCAAAATCACAATGCCAAGAAAGATACATTTTTGATCAAGCTGTATACATGGGCAAGGGGATGAAGGGAAGACGAGTTTAGGAAAGGCAGCTTATAATAAAAGCATAAAAATAATATTTCCAATTCAAGCTGGACTTGTTGGTTTTGGAACAGGCGGCTTATCCCAGAAGTTATTAAAACTATTGCTCTCCTGAGGAGTGGCTGTGGTAGCAGTGTAGATGCAGTGTAAATTGGCTCTAGCAACTTGTCATTCCAACAGTGACACTGGGATTCTTGCTTTAAAAATATGCTATCAAGGATAATCTATGCTACTGACTGTATGCAGGGCCATAGGTGTACACTTTGGGAATAATTCGTAGGTTATAAAATTGGCAAACATTTCTGCTTTGCAGAGTGAATATTTCTTTATGCTCAGTGCTTAGCAAAATTTGCAGTCTGATCAGGATGCAATTACTTTTGTATGTATTTTATTGGCATTTATTTATCTCTCATCACTTTTGGATCAGAGTTTCTGACAGGGATCTAGCTGTGTTCTCAAGGACAAAGTAGGAAAAATGTTCAGAGCAAATATGTTGGTCCCATTTCTTTTCCTGACTTCTTTATTTTATGGATTTGGGATGACTCTGTTTGATTCATGGTACAGTAAACAAACAAGTATTGGAGTGCCTCACAATCCTCCCTGATTCTCACCACTGTGTCATTTGCAAATTTAGCCTCTTCACTGCTTACTCCCAACTCCAAATCATTAATGAACAAGTTAAAAAGCATTGGACTAAGTACTGATCCCTATGGTACCCCACTGCTTACCACCTTCCACTGAGAAAATTGCCCATTTATACTCACTCTGTTTCCTATTAGTTAGCCAGTTTTTGATCCACAAAAGTTCTTGCCCTTTTATCCCTGAGCTTACTTAGGATCCTTTGATGAGGAACTATTAAAAGCTTTCTGGAAGTCAAGGTAAACAACATCTTTTGGGTCCCTTTTGTCCACATGTTTGCTCACTCCCTCAAAAAACACTAACTGGTTAGTGAGACAAGATCTTCCCTTACAGAACCCATACTGAGTCTACCTCAATAGTTTTTGTTCATCAATGTGCCTACTAATTCTTTCCTTAACAGTTTCCACCAACGTACCCGGTATCAACGTCAGACTGACTGGCTTGAAATTTCCCGAATCTCCTCTGGAACTCTTTTTAAAGATGGGAGTGACATTAGTTACCTTCCAGTCCTCAGGAATGGAGGCAGATTTTAATGAAAGATTATATATTTTTGTAAGGAGATCCACAAGTTCATATTTGAGTTTTTTCAGAACTCTCGGATGTATGCCATCCAGGCCTGGTGATTTATCAGTTTTTAAGTTGTCTATCAGTCATAGGACCTCCTCTCTCATCACCTCAATCTGATTCAGGTCTTTCAACCCCCCCTCTTGAAATCAGCAGTTCTGGAGTGTGCAAGCACTTCTCATCTTCCACAGTGAAGACAGAGGCAAAAAGTTTATTCAGCTTCTCAGCTATTTCCCTATTATCCTTCAGTACTCCTTTTACCCCTTGATCATCCAAGGGCCCCACTGCCTCCTTGGCTGGTTTCCTGCTTCTTACCCTGAGGATAGCCATCACCCAGAAACTTTGGAAGTGTGCCATTGAACTATTTTATGTTTTAAAAGAGAACTGACTCCTGCCCATCCCATGAAGTTCTAAGTAGCCAGGATGGTTCTTTAGTTAGATTTATTCATGGACTGGCATACAGCAAAGTTCTGCCTTCCTTCCTCTTGGTTCAAATTATTTGCTTATCCTTGAGATCCCATCACTACCACAGTGCATGTTAACATCAAATAATCCATCTATTCATCCATCATTCATCCATGCAGGAATATCAACCAGTATCATCCTGTGTTATCTTTTGAGATAGGTGGTAGCAAGACTGTGATAAACTGGACCATGCAAAGACATATATTGAGTAAACATCAGTAAAAAGTGACTTTTTGATTATGAAACATTGAATAATTTTTTTATATATAAAAGAGTTTTTATTGGTTTCATAGACAAAACAGACAAAAAATAAGACGGAGTCTATACTAATCCAACAATTTCGTTCACATATATCCATAGAATCAAACTTTTTTATGCTGTCTATACATATTATATCTTATGGCTTAAGTTCTCCTAAGTAGACTTGTATCCATTTATAAAACCTTGCCCAGTTTCTTTCAAAGTCTCTCTCCGGTTTTTCATGTAATTGTAAGAAAGGATGTATGTTTAGGTCCAGCGGACTTTTAAACATAGTTCCAGTTTCAAAAGTGCAGTTATAACTGTGAATTGATTCCATGTGAATGCATCAGTAATTTGTGGGAGAAAACTGATATTTCATCTGTAAACGACCTGGCTTTATATCTCACTTTTTTTTTTACCTAAGGAGTCTCAAAGTGGCTTACAATCTCCTTACAATCTCCTTCCCTTCCTCTCCCCACAACAGGCACCTTGTGAGGTAGGTGGGGCTGAGAGAGTTCTGAGAGAGTTGTGACTGCCCAAGGTCACTCAGCAGGCTTCATATGGAGGAATAAGGAACCAAACCCAGTTCTCCAGATCACAGTACAGATCAGAGGTGCCTGGAAGTACAATACCCTATAAGCATTAAAATAAGACTTTCTTTAAGTCTTTAAGACTTTCTAGAATAGGTTTATTAATATAAAATAATCAGCATCTGTTGAAGTTTACTTCTGTTAGTCAGAATCCTGAAATGCCATTCTTAAGAGTTATATGCAACTATTCTAGTGGAAAGAATAAGCAAGAGCAATTATAAGCAACTCAGATATTTCTGCCTGCCTTGTTGTATTCTTGATTCAGCATGAATGAACTACTAAAATGTGCTGATTCTGCTGCTTTAGAAAGGTGGTATGTTCTGATGGGATGGAAAATTTCTTATCTCACAAAACATCTGTCCCTATATATATTTGAATTTTGGTTCCACCGCATTCTATGCTTGCCATAATTGATTCGGCTCAAGAATTGGCAGTCAGAAGACTCTGGCCAGGACTGACTGGCTGCTTTGCAAAGTCCCGCCCACGTTAGCCACGATCAGTGTTTTCAGCTCAGTCTGCTCCAGTCCTCCAACAGGAGAGGACCGTCTGGAGTGTGAGCGCAGGGACAGGTCCTCAAGGCTGAGGCAAGTGAGAGAAGCCCTTTTCCACACACACCCCACACCATCCTCTGGGCCTTCTATGAGTGGACTAGGCCCAGAGAAGCCCTTCTCCGCACCCCACACGCCATCCCCTGAGCCTTCTATGGGACACTAGGCCCAGAGAAGGCCTTTTCCGCCCCTCACACGCCATCCCGTGGGCCTTCTATGGGGCACCAGGCCCAGAGAAGGCCTTTTCCGCCCCCACACGCCATCCTCTGGGCCTTCTATGGGGCACCAGGCCCAGAAAAGGCCTTCTCCGCCCACCACAAGCCATCCCCTGGGCCTTCTATGGGGCACCAGGCCCAGAGAAGCCCTTTTCCACCCCCCACACCATCCCCTGGGCCATCTATGGGACACTAGGCCCAGAGAAGGTCTTTTCCGTCCCCCACACGCCATCCCCTGGGCCTTTTATGGGGCACTAGGCCCAGAGAGGAGCTGCGGTGGCTCAAGTGGTTAAGACGCTGAACTGCAGGCTGTGGAAGGTCAGTAGTTCAGCAGTTCAAGACCCGAGAGTGCCGCAAGATGGAGTGAGCTCCCGTCTCTAGTTCCAGCTCCTGCCAACCTAGCAGTTCGAAAGCAAGAAATGGCAAGTAGATAAATAGGTACCACTTCGGTGGGAAGGTAACAGCGTTCCGTGCGCCTTGGTGTTTAGTCATGCCGGCCACATGACCGCGGAAACGTCTTCGGACAGCGCTGGCTCTTCGGCTTTGAAACGGAGATGAGCACCACAACCCTAGAGTCGGATTCGACTGGCTTTCAAGCAAGGGAACCTTTACCTTTACCTTTAGGCCCAGAGAAGGCCTTTTCCATCCCCCACACGCCATCCCCTGAGCCTTCTATGGGGCACTAGGCCCAGAGAAGGCCTTTTGCGCCCCTCACACGCCATTCCCTGGGCCTTCTATGGGGCACCAGGCCCAGAGAAGGCCTTTTCTGCCCCCCCCACGCCATCCCCTGGGCCTTCTATGGGGCACCAGGCCCAGAGAAGCCCTTTTCTGCCCCCCACACCATCCCCTGGGCCATCTATGGAACACAAGGCCCAGAGAAGGCCTTTTCCGTCCCCCACACGCCATCCCCTGGGCCTTCTATGGGGCACTAGGCCCAGAGAAGGCCTTTTCCATCCCCCACACACCATCCCCTGGGCCTTCTATAGGGCATTAGGCCAAGACAAGGCCCTTTCCATCCCCCACACGCCATCCCCTGAGCCTTCTATGGGGCAGTAGGCCCAGAGAAGCCCTTTTCCGTCGCCCACATGCCATCCCCTGGGTCTTCTATGGGGCACCAGGCCCAGAGAAGCCCTTTTCTGTCCCCCACATGCCAACCTTCTATGGGGGCACTAGGCTCAAAGAAGGCCTTTTCCGTCCCCCACACGCCATCCCCTGGGCCTTCTATGGGGTACCAGGCCCAGAGAAGCCCTTTTCCGTCCCCACATGCCATCCTTCTATGGGGGCACTAGGCCCAAAGAAGGCCTTTTCTGTCCCCCACACGCCATCCCCTGAGCCTTCTATGGGGCACTAGGCCCAGAGAAGCCCTTTTCCGTCCCCCACACGCCATCCCCTGGGCCTTCTATGAGGCACTAGGCCCAGAGAAGGCCTTTTCTGTCCCCCACACGCCATCCTTCTATGGGGGCACTAGGCCTAAAGAAGGCCTTTTCCGTCCCCCACACGCCATCCTCTGGGCCTTCTATGGGGCACAAGGCCCAGAGAAACCCTTTTCCGTCCCCACACGCCATCCTTCTATGGGGGCACTAGGCCCAAAGAAGGCCTTTTCCGTCCCCCACATGCCATCCCCTGGGCCTTCTGTGGGGCACCAGGCCCAAAGAAGCCCTTTTCCGTCCCCACACGCCATCCTTCTATGGGGGCACTAGGCCCAAAGAAGGCCTTTTCCGTCCCCCACACGCCATCCCCTGAGCCTTCTATGGGGCACTAGGCCCAGAGAAGCCCTTTTCCTTCCCCCAGACGCCATCCCCTGGGCCTTCTATGAGGCACTAGGCCCAGAGAAGGCCTTTTCCGTCCCCCACACGCCATCCTTCTATGGGGGCACTAGGCCTAAAGAAGGCCTTTTCCGTCCCCCACACGCCATCCTCTGGGCCTTCTATGGGGCACAAGGCCCAGAGAAACCCTTTTCTGTCCCCACACGCCATCCTTCTATGGGGGCACTAGGCCCAAAGAAGGCCTTTTCCGTCCCCCACATGCCATCCCCTGGGCCTTCTGTGGGGCACCAGGCCCAGAGAAGCCCTTTTCCGTCCCCACACACCATCCTTCTATGGGGGCACTAGGTCCAGAGAAGGCCTTTTCCGTCCCCCACATGCCATCCCCTGAGCCTTCTATGGGGTAGTAGGCCCAGAGAAACCCTTTTCTGTCCCCCACACGCCATCCCCTGGGCCTTCTATGGGGGCAGTAGGCCCAGAGAAGCCATTTTCTGTCCCCCACACACCATCCTCTGGTCCTTCCATGGGAGCAGTAGGCCCAGAGAAGCCCTGTTCCCCCACACACTGCCTACTGCCCCCATAGAAGGCCCAGGGGATGGTGTGGGGACAGAAAGGCCTTCTCTGGGCCCAGAGAAACCCTTTTCTGCCCCTCTTCCCTTCCTTTCCCCCTTTCCTTTCTTCCTCTCTCCTTTCTTTCACTCTTCCCCTCTTCCTTCCTTCCTTCCTTCCTTCCTTCCTTCCTTCCTTCCTTCCTTCCTTCCTTCCTTCCTTCCTTCCTTCCTTCCTTTCTCCAACCCTCTCTCCCTTCCACCTCTCTCTCTTCCTTTCTAGGGCCCGTTGTCTTCCACCACAACGGGCTTTGCTCCCTAGTCTGAAATAAATACACCATCCCAAACTCCAGTATAAAGATAAGGGCCCCAGTTCAATCTGTGTTAAGAATTCTGATGTTAGTTTAGTCAAGATCAGCCCACATCATAAGTAAACTGAAGAAATGAAGAAGGCTCAGATGTCTGAAAATGACACAGCAAAATTCTTAAGTCTGTATTCTCAATATGATCAGGTGGCCATCCCTGAATATCATCCAGGTTTTGTGGTCCATAAAGATTAAGACTACCAGATGGTTTCAAACATAAACCACTCTAGCTCTGCAAACACGAGAGACCAACTATGAAACCAAGGTCAGCCAAATGGCATGACTGTTGTTACCTGGCAAATCCAGAGTCAAACAGGTGATCTGTCTCTGTTGAAAAGTCAGCAGCAGCAAGTCAAGAGGGACGATTCAATTATGGACTTGTATTTTCCTATACTTCCTCTCTGGCACCTCTGATAGGGGACTCTGTCAGTCACAGGAAAACAGGCTTTACAAACCATTGGCCTGATATGGTAAATTTGTTCTTAGGACTACAGTGTTTCCTAAATGTCCTTAAAGCTGAAAAGTATTAAGCTATGTTTGTCAATGTAATGGTCTGCTAGCCTATGAAATCTTCATAAATCCTTTAAAAGCAAGTTTGTTCTAACCTTGGCTTTTAAAGTTATAGCCTGACAACGCAATACAAACCAGGCTCTTGAAGCTTAAAAATGTTAGCTATGGCACGACAGATGTAGCATCACATTTCATGTGTTTTTATTTTTGTGCTCTTTATGGGTCCTGTGCAGAACTGCTATTGATTTCCTGATGGCACCATAGAATTTTAATAGTCCCAATTTCAGGCACAATTTGTTTTGTGCTGAAGTGTCAGCCCTATTTTAATGGGGCTAAAGCCATGCAACTAGTCGGGTACAAAACAGCTTAGGGGGCGAAATGTAAGCAAGTTGAAATTGCTTTGATAGACAGTCACTTACATGGGCATGTGCACTAATTTTGGTAAATATAAATTTCAGTTTTTAAAAGAAAAAAATACAATATTCTTATGTTCGCTATGCTATCTAATATACTATATGAACCAAAATACCAAATTATAATAGCAATAAAATAAAGATACCATGTTTAAGACCTCTTATGAGACAACCTCTTATGAGACTTAAAGTGATCTGAGGGATAGGAATAACAAGTAAGAACAAGTAAAGTCATAATAAAATTAGAGATGCTCAAATGCTTGCTCGTTCAGCTCATGCAGTTATAAACAAGGAGACTAACTTCTGACAGACCTGTTTGCAACTTGTCCACCCATTTATGGCTGTTTATTGGGCGGATTCACCACATCCCCCCTACCTGTGCAGTAAATGGGAATTCCGTTATTGAGCATGCACAGAGCCTGATCAAATTCTACTCTCCCTGCTTGCAGTCAACAGGAACATGTTTGTATAGATAGTTAAATCAGTCACAAATCATATAAATCAGCCATAAATAAACACTTAAAAAACCCTACCTGTTGGTGTTTATCTAAGTAATCCTTAACAAACATTAATGGCTACTGATCTGCTCACTGCATATCAAACAGACCAGAGGACTGGTTTGTAGCTGTTCACCACAGTCAAACATGGAAGATTTGACTGTTGAATATGTTCATGGCATACATGATAATTTTGCCAATTTACCCCCAAATGCGCAGAAGCTTCTTAGCTGTAGGATGAGTGCTGTGATATTAAAGCTGCTGCTAGAACTGTAACTTCACTTTTTAATAAGCCCCATTACCGATGGCTAAAATGATGCAGTACACACCTATGAAGCTCAGGACCATTCAATCTAACCTTGATGGTGGGAGTAGATACAACACCCTAAGTGTCCTGTTTGCATGTTTCTAGACGTTACGATGCTTAGGAGCATCCTAATTGTGGAATATTTTACAACTGGTACAACAATTTGGTCATAATCTGATCCATAAATTTATGACAAATACTTTTCCACTAGTCTGGCTTTGTTTCTCTCAGTGTCACCATTTGCATCCTGCTTAGCCTTAAAGACCCACTTACACCCAATTACATTCTTACCATTAGGTAGTTCAGTGAGAATGCATGTGCTTTTCTTATGCAGAGCATCCATTTCTTCTTGTACCACTTTCCTGCACTTGCTTGTTTCTGGTTAACATAAGAACATAAGAGAAGCCAATGTTGGATCAGGCCAATGGCCCATCCAGTCCAACACTCTATCACACAGTAGCCAAAAATACCAGGTGCCATCAGGAGGTCCAGCAGTGGGACCAGGACACTAGAAGCCCTCCCACTGTTACAGGAATGAGCTGTAATTCAGTCTATGATGTCGGTTTGTGTGGTAGCAACGTCCTTATGAGGTGGGTTAGTTTCTCAGCTGGAACTCCCTTGTTGACCTACGATGAGCATCTGAGGTCCTGGGTCTCATCTGCCTCCATGACAGTCTCTGGCTCATGAACTTCCATCTTCACCTCCTCTTGTGGTCGAGCATCTGGTTGTGTCTGCACACTGACTGCATCCATTGCCTCAGGGCAATATACCAGCAGGTGGTTGTTGTTGCCATCTCAATCTGGATGGTCATTTGTCACAGTAGTCTGGCTGTTCCTTAGTTGCTCATCTCTGTCACAGGCTGGGGTGCCAGTCAAAGGGAGTCCAGAACAGACCACAGTCAGGAGTCAAGGAGACAATGAAAAGTCCAAAGCCAAGCCAGGTGTCAGAAAATGCCTTTGATGTTTCTCACTGAATCCATTGTTTTGTGTTCCCTACCCTGCTTTGCGCTTGCGTAGCTATGCAGGCAGAAACGTGGGAGCTTCTTCCCTGCCGCTTTTCCTTATCACGGTGGCCTTGAATGTAGGCTTTGGACTATTCTTATTTCACTGAGAATTTTCCAGTCCTGGGAAGGCAAGGGGAGGGGGAGTAGTCTCCCGTTCATGAAGTATTTCTCCCGCCGGGAGTTCCCGCGCGAGTGCTCATGTTTCATTTGCTAGGCGCTTCATTGCATCACACTATAAGTTAGCTTGCTTTGCTTCGCCCCCATTCCTGACAATGACCTCCTACTGTGGGTTTTAGCAAGATAATCCAATAAAACCTTTCTTTGTGCAAGAATGACTGGATCTACTTGTTTTTAAACCTGACAGAAATTGTCAGGAATCACATTATCCCCCCACCGTCAGTTTCCGCCATCTACCACGATGAGCGGAGCTGGGGGGGGAGCCACGGGCGCAGTCCCAGTGACTACTACTCCGGGAGCCACAGGCGCAGTTCCAGTGACTACTACTTCGGGAGCCACGGTCCCAGTCACTACCGTGGCAACTCCAGTGGTCACTGTCCCGACCACCACTGTTGTTCCGGTGACTACAACTACAGTTTTGGCAGCGCCAACCCCACAATCAGCAGCAGGGTTGGTTACCCCTCCATCGATCAGCACAGTGGGTGCTGCGTACACTCTCCCAATCTATAGCCCGGCCGGGCCAACGCAGAGTCAAGGAGGAGCGGTTCCACGAACCTACGTGCCGGGAGCCCCAACACCCTGGGACAAAGGGGTGACCTATCGCAGATCACGCGATTGGACTAAGAACCTGTTGGACACTACCCAGACAACTTAGACCATGCCGGGAAGCCAGAGCCGGGACAGCCTTTTGGATCCTAGAGGTAGTTTTGGACTTCCCCAGGGAAGGATGTCTCGAGGATCTCCCAGAACAGGGTCCGGTTCAGATACAGAGGCTCGCATGGACTCTATTCAAGAGGATACCCGACGTCTGGTAAGGGACATGAGCAAACTAATGCAATCCCTACCACAGATGATGGACCAAGCAATTCGAGCTCATCCGCTGACGCAACCTAGACCGGCACCAGCACCTGCACCACCGATGCCACCGGGACTGCCACCTCCTGCTCCCCCGGGCCCAGGGCCGGGCCAGCCAGCACCCCCGGGCCCAGGGCCGGGCCAGCCAGCACCGGCCCCACCTCCACCGGCCGTCCCAGCACCAGGACCCGGGCCAGGGCAACCAGGACCTATCCAGCCGCCAGCTCTGCCTCCGCCTCAACTCCCTGCTCCAGCACCCTCCCACAGCCAGTCCCAGTACCGATCATGGCCCCGGCCCCTCCAGTAATCCGCCCCAAGGACATGTTGGAGATCACGTTTGATGGAGATCCAGAAACTGTGTCCTTTTTCATATTGCAAGTAGGGAAATTTGTGCAGAGATGGGGCTATGTGTTCCCAGACGAGGAGCAACAGGTGGAGTTTATCGCTTCCAGGTTCCGGGGGAGTGCTACTAGTTGGTATGTAGCCCTTCATGATCTGGAGGCAGCGGAATTGGGGAATGTTGATGACTTCATGTGGGCCTTGAGAAACCGTTTCGAGGACCCGGGGCGGCCCAAAAAGCTGAAGCCTTCCTTCGCACGTTCAGGCAAGGCAAACTCACCGTGCGGGAGTATTCAAGGGAGTTTCAAAGGCACGCAGTGAAAATTCGGGACTGGACCGATGCGGTCTTGGCTCAACAATATCGAATGGGACTAGCTGTAGACGTCCGCAATAATGTCCTCAGCTCTCAGCAACCTCGCACTCTCCAGGGATGGATGGAGGAAGCCGAAAAAGCGGAAAGTCGCTTACGTGTCATGAAACTGGATCTATCTCTGGGCAACAACCGTCCGAGTCTTGCGGCAGGCCAGGCCAGACCCAAACCAACCTCCACCCCAAGTGGGATGAGAGATCAGCGTATGCGACAGGGCCTCTGCCTGCGGTGTGGGGAAAAGGGGCACTTCACCGCATCTTGCCCGAAAGGGGATCCCAATAGAGCCCTACCACAAGAGGAGCCCAGACGATGGCCAAACCCTACCCCAAGAAAAGGTACAGTGAAACCACGCAATACACGGGCTCTTTTTGCTAGCCCCAACCAAGCGGATACCATGATGCTGGAGGAGGAGAGTGAAATGCAGGGAAACGAATTGGTCCTGTTTGTGAATGGCGCTACACAGCAGGACCCAGTACCTGAGGCGCCTAAACTGGTGAGCAATTACCCCTCTCTCTTCTTTGTGACTGTTCTTGTGATGAATCCAGCGATGATGACCCATATTCGGGTTCGAGCCCTCATTGACTCAGGGTGCGGGAGGGACCTGATAAACCTGTCTATGGTTATGGGGTTGGAGGCAACTGTTGTCAATTTAAAAGACCCGATAACTTTCACTCAAATGGATGGGTCTCCAATGAAAGAACCATGCCGATTTGAGACTGTTCCTTTAAGAGTAGGCATTGGTGACCACTGGGAGCTACGCTCGTTTGTAATAGCCCCTCAAGCCCAGTTCCCATTAGTGTTGGGTAGCCCTTGGTTACATGGTCATGATCCATATATTCTATGGGAAGAAGGGAGCGTACAATTTATCTCCCCGAAATGTGCAGAGCACCAATGGGACCCAGGGTGGGGAAAAACCCCATGCAATGAACCTCCACGAGCTTGCTTAGCCACGGAGGACCTTAACCGCATCCCTAAGGACTACCGGTATGTGACCAGGGTTTTTGAGGAGGAGGAAGCGGATGAACTACCCCCCCACCGTAACTCCGACTGTGCGATTGAAATCCTTCCGGGCCATAAATTACCAAAAGGGAAAATTTATGCCATGAGTCCCATTGAAAAGGAAGAACTACGCCGCTTTATCGATAAGAATCTGGCCCATGGATTTATTAGGCCAGCGTCGTCCCCTTTTGCAGCACCCGTATTGTTTTGTAAAAAAAAAGATGGGGGGCTCAGACTCTGCACGGATTACAGGGGACTAAACGCAGTGTCTGCAACTAATGCCTACCCAATGCCCCTCATCAAAGACTTGTTGGCAGAGGTGGCAAAGGGGAAAGTGTTTTATAAACTGGATTTACGAGATGCCTATTTTCGGGTCCGTATCAGACAGGGGGATGAATACAAGACTGCGTTTAATACCCCGCTGGGGCAATTTGAATATCGGGTTATGCCCTTCGGATTACAGGGGGCACCAGGGGTCTTCATGAATTTAATCAATGAAGTGTTACACCCCTATTTATTCAAGGGGGTGGTTGTTTACTTGGATGATATCTTGGTCTATACCCCGGATCAAGAATCTCACATCGCTCTTATGCGAAAAGTATTGGAAACGCTATTAGAACACAAACTGTTTGTCAAACTGTCAAAATGTGAATTCCACCAGGAGTGCATTGACTTTTTGGGGTACCGCATATCCTCTGCAGGGTTAGAAATGGACCCAAAAAAGGTCCAAGATGTGTTGATGTGGGAGCCCCCCAAAACCAGGCGGCAGCTCCAAAGTTTCCTCGGTTTCGCCAATTTTTACCGTCAATTCCTGCCACATTTTGCCCAAGTGGCCCTCCCCCTCACGGAACTGCTAAAGACTAAGGGGAGGGGAACTAAGGCTTCAATGCCAGGGGCCCCTTTGAACTGGACCCCCCAGTGTCAGGAAGCTTTTGAACAACTAAAACAGTTATTCACGTCTGAACCCATACTAGCACACCCCGATGAGACAAAAAAGTTTGTGGTCCAAGTAGACGCATTGGATACCGCTATGGGTGGGGTGATTTTGCAAGCGAATGTTCAGGGGCAACTACAACCCCTTGCTTATGTGTCCAAAAAATTCAATGATACGGAGAGATTTTGGCCCATTTGGGATAAAGAAGCAGCGTCTATACGTTTAGCATTGATCACCTGGAGACACTGGTTAGAAGGGTCCCGAGTACCTTTTGAAATCTGGACTGATCACAAAAATCTTGAGGTACTGCGGAAACCCCGGAATCTAAATGCAAAACAATTCCGGTGGGCTGAGTTTTTCTCTAAATTTCAATTCACCCTTCACCATTTCCCAGGTAAATCCAATCATCTGGCGGATGCTCTCTCCCGCCTTCCCCAACACCTGTGTAAGAGGACAGAAATACAA
Source organism: Gekko gecko (assembly GCA_029375565.1). Lineage (NCBI taxonomy): Eukaryota > Metazoa > Chordata > Lepidosauria > Squamata > Gekkonidae > Gekko > Gekko gecko. The sequence continues at coordinate 57,793,515 of JAPDNY010000007.1, forward strand.
GAGTCTATGTTCACCCCTGAACAATTAGTTGGAGCAGTTGTAACCCGTAAAACCAAACGAGCACAATTGACCCCCATCCAGGCCATGACCTGGGAAAAGCAATTTGCCACTGACATCACCACACAAGAAACAATTGAATTACAAGCCAGGGATGATGTGAAATGTGGTACGAATGGCTGCTGGTACAGGGGGAATAAAATTTTTGTTCCAGAAGCTACCCGGTCCCAGATGTTGCAGACAGCCCATGACTCAAAATCTGCGGGGCACTTTGGATATGTAAAATCCTTACGCCTACTGCAACGCGGCTTCTGGTGGCCCCGGATGAAACGGGATTTATCCCTTTATATACAATCCTGTCCAACGTGCAATCGTTGCAAAACCAGGCCAGGAAAACCTCCAGGTCTTTTACAGCTTCTACCCACCCCGAGCCGACCCTGGGAAGTGATCTCTATGGACTTTATCACGGATCTTCCCCCCTCTAAACATATGACGGTCATTTGGGTGGTAGTGGATTTATTCTCTAAGCAAGCTCACTTTATACCGTTCCCCAGTCTGCCAACAGCCAAAGTCCTGGCCAAAGCCTTCCTCCAACACATTGCCAGGCTACATACGTTACCACTCAAGATAATCTCCGACAGGGGGTTCAATTTGTTTCAAAGTTGTGGTCAGAGTTGATGACTCTAATGGGTATTGAACGTGCCCTCAGTACTGCCTATCACCCTGAAACTGACGGGCAAACGGAAAGAGTAAACCAGACTTTAGAACAATACTTAAGGTGTTTCTCTAACTATCAACAAGACAATTGGGTAGATTTATTACCACTGGCGGAGTTTGCGTACAACAACTCATGGCATGCTTCAACAAATATGTCTCCCTTCAAAGCTGCCATGGGTTATGACAGCCCCCCTCTTCCCTTTTTGAAACCCGGTGAGACGGGCGGGGAAGCCGCAGCATGGTGTAAAACTTTCCGGGACTCCTGGCCCCTAATTGTCGAGACATTGAATGAGGCCAAGGCACAGTACAAAAAGCAGGCAGACAAAAAGAGGGTGGGTGGCTGGACACTGCAACCGGGAGACTCGGTCTACCTTTCAACCAAGAACCTAAGACTAGCGCAACAGTCCCGGAAACTCGCTTGGAAATATATTGGTCCCTTCAAAGTTTTAAGATGTATAAATCAAGTGACTGTACAGCTAGATTTGCCTAAATCTCTTAAAGCAATCCATCCAATTTTCCATTACAGCCTTCTCAAACCTGCATTACCCCCGACTAAATGGCAACCTGAACTTCCAGCACCTCCCCCCCCGTTGATGATTGACGATGAGGAGCACTACGAAATTGCTGACATTTTGGACTCTAAGATTCTCCGTGGACAACTCCTGTATCTTGTTGAATGGATACATTTCGGGCCCCAACACAGGGAGTGGGTGAAAGTGTCTGATATCAATGCACCTGATCACTTGAAAGAATTTCACACTCGTTACCCAAATAAACCTGGGGGCCCTCATTCTCTCCTTCCTGAGTGGTGGGTGGGTGGTTTTTTGGGAAGGGCAGAATGTCAGAAAATGCCTTTGATGTTTCTCACTGAATCCATTGTTTTGTGTTCCCTACCCTGCTTTGCGCTTGCGTAGCTATGCAGGCAGAAACGTGGGAGCTTCTTCCCTGCCGCTTTTCCTTATCACGGTGGCCTTGAATGTAGGCTTTGGACTATTCTTATTTCACTGAGAATTTTCCAGTCCTGGGAAGGCAAGGGGAGGGGGGGAGTAGTCTCCCGTTCATGAAGTATTTCTCCCGCTGGGAGTTCCCGCGCGAGTGCTCATGTTTCATTTGCTAGGCGCTTCATTGCATCACACTATAAGTTAGCTTGCTTTGCTTCGCCCCCCATTCCTGACAATGACCTCCTACTGTGGGTTTTAGCAAGATAATCCAATAAAACCTTTCTTTGTGCAAGAATGACTGGATCTACTTGTTTTTAAACCTGACACCAGGTTCAGGTGCCAGAAACACAGAGCCAAGTCCAAAATCACTAACCAGAAGCATAGTCCAAGCCAGGCTGGGGTCAGGAACCAGAAACACAGAGCCAAGTCCAAAGCCAGGGGGTCCAAAGGTCTAGATACAAAAGCCGAGCCGAAGCAGATGTAGGCAACACGAAGCAAACCTGCTGCTTCCATGAAGAGTACTGCCCAGAGTGTGGAGTTAAATGCTGCTAACAATTAGCCAGCTGCACGATCGGCCAGGCTCCTGTTAGAACTTGGGACTGGCTGAGTGGCTCCATTGTAGCCTGGCCTCTCTTCGTCTGCTTGCTAAGTTTTGCCGCAGTCGCTCCCTTAAACAGGAGGACTTTCAGCTTGCAGTTCTTCCTTCTTATCTGAGCCAGGTGGGAAGACTGCTGTTGCAGGCACTTGCCAGCTATCCTTCTCTGCTGCTCCAGAGGGGCCAGCTGTGGTTTCTGCAGGCTCTGTCAGCTCATCCTCATCCACACCCATGACAATCAAACTACACCACTCATCTTGTAGTAATTTAGTTAGTATTTGGTTCTAGAATTCTGTATCCCCTGGTCTCTGGAGAATAGCCTTCAAAGATGCCTTCTTTAGCTCTGGGTTCCAGTTTGGATCTCTTTTCTTTTGGTATATGGGCATAGGCCGTAGATCCAAATACCCTATTGTGTTCTACACTTGGCTTTCTGTTATGCCATAACTCATAGGGAGTTTCTCTGTGGCTTTTGTTGGCAATCCATTCTGCAGGTAAACTGTGGTCATTGCAGCTTCTCCCCAGTGCCTAAGTCAATTAGCATGCACCTGACTATGTCCAGCATAGAGTGATTCTTGTACTCAGCAACCCCATTCTGTTCTGGTGTGTGGGTTACAGTAAGTCTGTGCTGAATTCCATGTTCCCTTAGGAATGCCTGCACCAATCTAGATGTGTACTTACTACCACAGTCAGACTTAGGGTTCCCAAGTACTTACCACATGGGGGAGGGGGAAACATGCTCCCCAGCTGGACCATTCCTCCCTGTAACGCATCATGCCATCGCCAGGAAGTGATGACAGGTAACGCTCTGGCAATGGGGCTGAAAACTCAATGATACCATTGAGTTCCCAGCCACATTGCCAGAGTGTCACCTAGCATCACTTCCTGGTAACGGCATTGTGCGGTGTGTCTTTCCTTCCCCCGGGGATGGTCCTGCCAGGACGTATCTGTCCCCCGCTGCCACAAGGTAAGTATTTGGGAAGCCTAGTCAAACTGGATGGCTTGGGGTTTCCTGTTGAACTTGTTAGAAACCATGGCAACATAGTCTCTCAGTTTCTGCTCAGTTTGCAGTTTTTCCTTCAGCAACACATAGTATATCTTGCAAAATCATCAATAAAAGATAACAGATAAGTGTTACTTCCTGTTGATGCTGGTTTGATAGACCAACATCAGTCAGTGTGAATTAGCTCAAGTGGTTGCTTATTTCGGGAATAGAAGGCTGAGTTGCCTTTTCCTTTATACAACTTACAAACAACTGATTATCATTGGCACACTCGCTTATACTGATACCTGTAAGCAAGTCCTTTGTTTGTAGTTTCAAGATGGCTTCTGGGTCATGATGAGCAAATCTCCTGTGCCAAAGCTCCAGGAACTTCTAGTCAGTGGTTGCCTTGGCTGTAGAGGCCTTTGGAAGCTGGCAGTCTTGCTTTTGTTCTGCTCAAGATGATGATGATGAAGAAGAAGAGATTGGATTTATACCCCACCCTTCACTACCTGAAGGAGTCTCAGAGTGGCTTACAATCTCCTTTCCCTTACCCTCCCCATAAAAGACACCCTGTGAGGTAGGTGGGGCTGAGAGAGCTCTTTTGAGAACTGCTTGTGAGAGAGTAGCTCTGAAAGAACTTGTGACTGACCCAAGGTCACACCAGTGCCAGCTTTTGTTTATGGTACTCTGTTCTTATTAGCCCCAGAATGTTTTCCAATTTAGAATCTTTCCCATTAAATGTTGAAATTAATGCAGAATTAGATTCAGGTAGAGAACTTAGACACATTCCAATTTTAAAATCCTCATCTAGCACTTTACCAGCAGTTGCAAGCTGATTAATTGTATTTAATAACGTTTCTGTATGGGTTTCTGCATTTCCATTTTCTTGTAGCCTAATTGAGAAAAGTTCTCTAAACAATGAAATCTTGCTAGCCTGGTCTTATTCTCCATAGACCTTTCTTAAGGCTTCAATCATTCCTTTTGCAGTTTCTTGTCCTTCTATGTATACCAGTTGGAAATTAGCCAGTATACTAATTTTTTGTGCTTTATCATCTGTATTCTCCCATCTTGTGATGTAATTTTCAGACCTCAAAGGCCATGGAGCAATTAATGAAAAATGAGCTTTTCCTCCTTGAGCTTGTGCTCAATTCTAAAAAGCCATGCCTTGAAATTTTCTCCCCTAAGTTTCTCTAGGATTGTGTATTGTTGATTTATAGTTTAGCAATTCAAAAGGGAGAGAGAAAAAGGTTCTTTCTGCACCCAGAGCTTGGGACCAGCTGTTAAGCAAATTCCCAGCATCTTTTGTTCTTGTCAGCAGGCGATGAAGCCTTGTAATTGCTTAAGTAAGAGAAAAAACAAACAAATAAAAAAATCCTTTTAAACCTTAAAATTCACTTCAGGCACCCATAAACCTATTGGGATATTTGGTTAATATAGCAGAGTTTGCCTAGTCATAGAAGCGTGATACTGAGTACATTAAATAAGTCTCCCAAGAAGGATATTGCAAAAAAGGTAAACTTACATTTATTCAAGTAAATCCAGTTCACATTCAGGTTGCAATTGAAAGGAGAGAGAGGAGCTTAATCTAAAGAGCCAGTTTGCTGTAGTGGTTAAGAGTGGCAGACTCTAATCTGGTGAACTGGGTTTGATTCCCCACTCCTCCACATACAACCAGCTGGATGACCTTGGGTCAGTTCTCTCTGAGTTGTGCTCTCAAGAGCAGTTCTCTCAAAGCTCTCTCAGCCACACTACCTCACAGGGTGTCTGTTGTGGGAAGAGTAAGGGAAGGAGATTGTAAGCCACTCTGAGACTCCAAGTGAAGGGCAGAGTATAAATCCTCCTCCTCCTTTTGCTACCATAAATGGCCAGCTTGTCTGCTATAATCTGTGTGGGAGAGACATGCAGAGACATGTGTTTCCATGGAAGGCCACAGAGAGAGAGAGAGAAAGGAGAGGGTCAGAGGGCAGCTCCCAGATTAAGACAAAGACAGGCATCTCATTCAAGAAGATAGTACCTATACACACTTAAAGTGACATAGCACCCTCCATATGAGCTGGCAAGCAAATGCCAGTTGAAGACATTGCTAGTTTTTTGTTACGACATAATACAGTCTTGTATAAGACCCATTTTATCAGGGGTAGTGTACAGTGACCAATAATTGTACATGAGTTAATGAGCAGGTTAAAATACTTGCATAAATGCATTATCCCCCACCCCCCAATAACAGCACTTGAACTGAGAGATGCTGGCATATCTGTGAGATTAATGGTATTGTGCTTCATTGCTTATACATGATAAAATTCTGTCAGCACTGTCACCAAATAGGTGAACCCAAAATTTGACAGATCTAATGGCAGACTCCATAAACACTGGCAACAGTATTGTGCCCAAAGAGTCCCCAGTGGTAGCTTAAAACTATGGCCGTCAGATAATTTGTACACCAAGACACTTGAAATTATATGTTTGGGACCACAATCTCTGCAACTAATTTAATTTTCTCCAGGGCCACCCTGGAGAAAGTGCAGAATAAAATATTAAGGCTGAGTTTGAAATGTGAATAATGCTGATTTGTCACAGCCCAAGCTCAAAGTATATTATTGCTTTTGACTGTCGCACAGATGCATCTCTGCCTTTGCCTGTGGCCAGTTCAGCTGGCTTTCTTCTGCCAGCAAGTAGAGTTCAGCTATATGAGCCTCCACCCCCCCTCCATATATGAACACCAATTGTCTTTCCACACTTAGCAGCTGCTGCCTTTCTGGAGGAACTTTGAGAGGGCAAGAGAGTGAGGAAGAATTTGGGAGCCCCGTTCCTCAAGTCCACCTGGGGAAGACACAGTGAGCAGTCCTTTGCTGAAAAAAATGCACTCTGAGGGAACATCTTGTGCATTCAAAAGTATCCATTCAAAAGAATCTTTCTGTGTAGTCTTGGAGAATAGATTGCATTCGGATGGGATAGTTTAGTGTAACGGTCTCCTGTTTGTAGCCAAAAACTGTCTGCCTTATTTGGGAACTGCGCCTAACAATTTTTCTTCATGTTTAAAATTGTGCAACTCTGAAGCTTTTAGCATTTGCATTATTTGTCATTTGAGAAGGAAATGTTTTAATCTATGCTAGATGTGCCAATCAGGGACATTTGATCACTCACTGGTTTAACTTGCAGCCTGCTCACAAGTTGTGATTCTTGAAGTTGAATGTGCAGCTGTGTCAGAACAGCACATTTGTGTATAAACACTTATAGTGGGAAACTATAAGTGTTTATACACAAATGCTAGAAGTCTCCGAGGTAAAATTGGGGAGTTGGAATGCTTGGTGTTGGGGGGGAATAGACATTGTGGGTATTTCAGGAACTTGGTGGGATGAGGAAAATCAGTGGGATACGGTGATTCCTGGTTATAAATTATATCGGAAGGATGGGGGGGAAGGGTTGGAGGTGGGGTGGCTCTGTATGTCAGAGAGGGTATACAGTCCAGTAAGATTGAGAATGTAAGAAAATTGGATTTGCTTCTGGAAATGCTATGGGTTGAAATAGTGGGTCCAAAAGGAGGTTTAACAGTGGGAGTTTGTTATCACCCACCAGATCAAAAGATAGAGGAGGATTATAAAATGAATGAATTAAAGATAGCGGCTAGACAGAATAACTGTGTCGTAATAGGCGACTTTAACTACCCACACATTGATTGGGTCAATATGAGTTCTAGATGGGAAAAAGAGATTGAGTTTTTAGACACTCTCAGTGACTGTGCTATGGAACAGATGGTCACAGATCCTACCAGGGGAGAGGCGATCCTGGATTTGGTCCTAAGTAACACCCAAGACCTGATGAGAGATGTAAAAGTGATTGCACCACTTGGGAACAGTGACCATAATGTCATTGAGTTTAACATTTGTACAGATAGGGAGTTGCCCAAAAAGACTGACGCAACCACTTTTAACTTTAAAAGGGGTAACTTCTCTGGTATGAGGGGACATGTGAGGAAGAAATTGAAAGGAAGAGTGGAGAAGGTCAAAACCATTGGGGAAGCTTGGAGACTATTTAAAAATACAATCCTAGAAGCTCAGAAAAAATATATACTGCAGGTTAGGAAAGGCACAAATAGGTATAGAAAAAAGCCTGCATGGTTAACAAATAAAGTAATGGAAACTGTAAAAGGTAAGAAGGATTCCTTTAAGCAGTGGAAAGCTAGTCTCAGTGAGGTTGATAAAAGGGAACACAGACCATGGCAAATAAAATGCAAGTCTGTGATCAGGCAAGCAAAAAGGGAATATGAGGAGCATATCGCAAAAAACATAAAAGCCAACAATAAAACTTTCTTCAAATATATTAGAAGTAGGAAGCCAGCCAGGGGCCCTTAGATGACCAAGGGGTAAAAGGAGTACTGAAGGAGGATAGGGAAATGGCTGAGACGCTGAATGCATTTTTTGCCTCTGTCTTCACAGTGGAAGATGAGAAGTGCTTGCCCACTCCAGAAGCACCGATTTCGAAAAGATTGCTAATATTAGTATGGATAAGAACTTGAGTAATAAGTGTTGGAACAGAGGGTTCTTTTTACCATATGTGGTGGTCATGTGATAAAGCAAAGGTATGAACATTGTGAGATGCAGAAGATATTAAAAATTCCTATTAGGAAAAGTCCGGAGCTTCTTCTCTTAGGTTTGACAATGGAAAAAATTCCACAAGAAAAAAGGACATTACTATGGTATATGATTACATCGGTGAGAATGGCTTTTGCTCAACAATGGAAAGCGGAGAAGGTGCCAGATATACAAGATTGGTTAAGGAAACTGCTGTTTCTAGCCGAAATGGACAAAATGACGAAAAAACTAAATGGACAAATGGCAGAACAATGTCTAAAAGACTGGGAAGGCCTGAAATTCTACATGGAAACTGAATATAGAATGAAAGGGAAAATGTACAATCTTGATTCGTATTGACATTGAATGAGAAAGGAAACAAATACCGGATTGTACTGTACCTTTTGGAAACTAGGTTTGAAAGAGTCAGGTTTTTACATATTAGAATTGTGTTACCTGGTTTGTTGATTGATACAAGTTTAAACTTGATTACCTTTTAATTTTTTTTTTTTTGTTATTAGCAGTGTTGGAAGCCTATTGGGGTGGGGGTGGGGGGATGGGATGTAATTTTTTAAATTGTATTGGTAACAATGTTTAACAATGTTGAATGTATTCCAATAAAATTTTGTTTCAAACAGAAGCACCGATTTCGGTAGGGGGTTTGAAAGACCTGAATCAGATTGTGGTGACAAGAGAGGAAGTCCTACGACTGATGGACAATTTAAAAACGAATAAATCACCAGGCCCGGATGGCATTCATCCAAGAGTTCTGAAAGAACTCAAATGTGAACTTGTGGATCTCCTGACAAAAATATGTAATCTTTCTTTAAAATCTGCCTCCATTCCTGAGGACTGGAAGGTAGCTAATGTCACTCCCATCTTTAAAAAGGGCTCCAGGGGAGATCCAGGAAATTACAGGCCAGTCAGTCTGACATCAATACCGGGTAAGTTGGTGGAAACTGTTATTAAGGAAAGAATTAGTAGGCACATTGATGAACAAAAACTATTGAGGCAGACTCAGCATGGGTTCTGTAAGGGAAGATCTTGTCTCACTAACCTGTTAGTGTTTTTTGAGGGAGTGAACAAACATGTGGACAAGGGGGACCCAATAGATATTATTTACCTTGACTTCCGGAAAGCTTTTGATACAGTTCCTCATCAAAGGCTCCTAAGTAAGCTCAATAGTCATGGGATAAAAGGACAAGTCCTCTTGTGGATCAAAAACTGGCTTATAGATAGGAAACAGAGAGTGAGTATAAATGGGAAACTTTCTCAGTGGAAGGTGGTAAGCAGTGGGGTACCACAGGGATCAGTACTCGGTCCGATGCTTTTTAACTTGTTTATTAACAATTTGGAATTGGGAGTAAGCAGTGAAGTGGCTAAATTTGCAGATGACACAAAGTTGTTCAGGGTGGTGAAAACCAGGGAGGATTGTGAGGCACTTGAAAGGGATCTGTTGAGGATGGGTGAGTGGGCGCCAACGTGGCAAATGGGGTTCAATGTGGCCAAGTGCAAAGTGATGCACATTGGAGCCAAAAACCCTAAATATAAATACACGTTGATGGGGTCTGAACTGGCAGAGACGGACCAAGAGAGAGATCTTGGGTACGTAGTAGATAACTCAATGAAAATGTCTAGACAGTGTGTAACTGCAATAAAGAAGGCCAACACTGTGCTGGGGATTATTAGGAAGGGAATTGATAACAAATCAGCCAGTATCATAATGCCCCTGTATAAATCATTGGTGCAACCTTATTTGGAATACTGTGTACAGTTCTGGTCGCCACATCTCAAAAAGGATATTATAGCACTGGAAAAAGTGCAGAGAAGGGCAACTAGAATGATAAAAGGGTTGGAACACCTTCCCTATGAAGAAAGGTTAAAATGCTTGGGGCTCTTTAGCTTGGAGAAATGACGGCTGAGGGGTGACATGATCGAGGTTTATAAGATTATGAATGGGATTGAGCAGGTTGAGAAAGAAGTACTTTTCTCCCTTTCTCACAAGACAAGAACTAGTGGGCACTCCATGAAATTGCTGAGCAGTCGGGTTAGAACAGATAAAATAAAATGCTTCTTCACCCAAAGAGTGATTAACATATGGAATTCACTGCCACAGGAGCTGGTGGCAGCTACAAGCATGGACAGTTTCAAGTGGGAATTAGATAAACATATGGAGCAGAAGTCCATCAGTGGCTATTAGCCACAGGGTATAGATGGGAACTCTCAGTCTGGGGCAGGTGATGCACTCTATTCTTGGTGCTGGAGGGGGCAGCAGTGGGAGGGCTTCTAGTGTCCTGGCCCCACTGCTGGACGTCCTGATGGCACCTGGTATATTTTGGTCGCTGTGTGACAGTGTTGGACTAGATGGGCCATTGGCCTGATTCAACATTGGCTTTTCTTATGTTCTTATGTTCTTTAATGTATTTGATTGTTGAGAAAACAATGACTATACAAGCAGAACTACATACTACTTTGCTAGTAGCTGACTCTCCCCCCCCCCCACTAAGCACTATGTTTATGGCCCAATCAGGGCTGGCTCACCCAATAGGCAAACTAGGCATTTGCCTAGAGTGCAGGCCAGCCCTTAGGGCACCAAACTGGACCTGCCCCCCCACCAAAGCCCCCCAGCCCCTGCCAAAAGCCTACGGCCTCCTCCTCTGCCTTCCTGGGATGCCCAGCTGTGCCTGGCCGCCCGCCTCCCTCAGCCGCACCTCCAGGGGGTGAGAGGAGGGTGGGGGGTGTGAGGATGGCAGGGGAACATGAGGAAGGCAACTTCCTTCTCTCCAGGCCCTGCCACAAGGGAGTGCTGGGTGTGGCAGGAGAAGAAGCCTGGCAAAGTGGGGGTACCGGCCATCCCCACCGAGCCCTGCTCCTCTGGCATGGGAGGTGGCTGGCAGTGGTGGCACCCCTCCAGACTCTTCTGGGTGGCTGCTGGGGCAGGGAGAACCTCCTGCGTGGGTGGCACCAGCTTCCTTCCCCTCTGGCTCCTGAACTGCTCCTCTCCGCAACTTCACCGCTTGGAAGAGGAGGGGAAGGAGGAGAGTCCAAGGAGGGGGGGGCTTGTTGCACAGGGTGCTCCGGTCAGTCATGGCCTGCCTTTCCACTTCAGGTCCTCCCCGCCAGAGCTCCAGAGGGAGGGAGGGAGGAAAGGCAGCATCAGTCCCGCATCCTGGTCCCACCCCAGTCCCGCATCCTGGCCCCACTGCTTGGCTTAATCCCTGGCCACTGACCTGGAGCTGCCTCCATGAGCTGCTGCTGCCAGTCAGTCCTTCTCTCATAGAGGGCATTGCAGACTGCGCTGACCTTGCCTCTCCCTCCCCGCACCACTACTAGACGGCCACTCCAAGTGGAGAGAGAGAGAAATCTCTTTCCCAACTCAGTGCCCTGCCACACTTCCGACTTCAGCTGCCTGCCTGCCCCGCATGGCTCCAGCCCACCTCCTGTGACCTCAAAGCCGCCTGCCTGCGTCCCTGCTTGCAGTCCTCTGTGGCTGTGCAGCTGTGTGGCTTCTAGCGCCTTGTCCTCCTCTCCCCAAGGTGCCTTTTCAACTGGCTGGAAGGTGTCTGTGCCACTTTCCTTTCACTGTGCACTCCCCCCCATGCTGCTGCCACTCTGGAGCAGGATGCAGTGACAGGGCTACCCTGCTGCCCTCAAGAAAAAGGGCATGAAGGAGTGAGGGAGGAACAAGGCTGTCTTGCCCTCACAGAAAAGAGAGGAAGGAAGACAAGAGTTCTGGAGAGTCAAGGATGCAAAAGGATTTGAAAAGTACAAGTCAACACTGCAAGAATAATGAGACCATCCCCAACCTTCCCACTTGATTGTCACCCATTTCCAAGAGCAAACCCCTCACTTAATGTGTCCTGTCTTTAAATCTAAAGCCCAAAGAACATTATGATGCCTTTGACTCACCCCCCCCCCCCGTGGAACCCCAGGGCTGGACTCCCCACATGCAAAGTTTTAGGAGCTGCAGGTGCCTGCCAGGAATCCCAGCTTGAGTTGTAGTTGTGCCCACCATTGGGGGGCACACGGGGGCGGGGGCGCCAGAATGTAGCCTTGCCTAGTGTGCAAAAAAACCCTGGAGCCGGCCCTGGGCCCAATCTGCATTTGCTATGTAAAGCTGTTTCATTCTGCTGTGGCACCAGCTTCCTTTGCCTTCCATTTGGCTCAGTATAAAAAGCTTTCCATCTGCATCAGGACAGAGGGAGAGTGTGTGAGAAAGGGGGAGGAGTAGCCTCCCAGGGGCACTGGCAGAGCACTGTGCTGCGGGGAGGAAAAATTACCTACAGTCCCCCCCCAAATTAAAGGGGGTGTGACCTGGTGGAGGGGGAGGTGGGGAGGCAGGAAAAATGGAATGAGTTGGGTAAAAAACACAAAACACCCAGCAGTTGCCAAGCAGGGCATTCTGGGGACTGCCCCAAGAAATAACAAATGGTTCAGGGGTGAGTGTGCTTCCACACACACCCCAAATACGATTTCAGAAAAATGTTCCCTGGCTGCTTTTAAACACAGATGACTGGATTTTCAGCTGGTCTCCTTTGTTACAATTTGTCTGTCTCCTTGGAAAAGATGGGGGGAGAGAAAATTCAGCTCCAGTTGTCTGCTTGTTGCTCACAGAGGCTTGAGGGTAGGGAGGATCAATTAAACCACCTTAAAACCAAATCCAAATAACATGGTGGGACACCATAGTGACTTTAGAGTCACCACTAAATGGCAATAAAATAATGCAGACAGCTGATACTGAGATGAAACAGTGGGAGAGCAGATGCGACATGAAATGCAGACAGAAATTTGTGAGATGTGAGATCATTAGCACAGTGGTGGGAAAGACCAATGCAGATTGGACCTAAGTCTGCTGCAGCCTTCAGTTGTTAAAAGGCAGACTGTTAAAAGCGGAAATGAATAAGAATCCACATTTTGATATTTAACTAGTATTAGGAGTGCAGGCCAGGATATTCCATTACCAAGTCCTACTTGGAAGGAGGCAGCTGAGCTCAGAGTCTTGGTAGAATCAGGGCTCCCAAGCCACAGGAAGGGAAGAACCACCAAGGGTGCATTCAGATGGGCAGCTAATCCCACCATTGGCCCAACTCTAATTTGACCTAGATCTTTTTTATCTGGCCTTGCACGACCAGACAGCTCCCCTTACCACGTGTGTACTCCACAGTGGATTGTCTAGACAGCATCCACCTGAAGGAGCTGTGCGTCTGTGCCTCAATGTGTACTTCTTTTTCCATGCATGTGTGGAATTGAATGGTTAAAGCACTGCCAGTAGTACCTCCCTCTAGGTACCATTTCATAAATTTCATGGGCCATTCAGAAACATGAAACTGCCCAGAATGTTTGAACAGAGCTCTGCACCTGTTGCTTGTTTATGCATTTATGCGCATATTGCTAAGAATTTTTTAAAATGGTGGCCATTCAGGATGGTCTGGAGCAAACCATCCCAATGGGCTGATTGCACACTGGAACGATCAGATGGAGGAAAGTCTGCCATAGGCCCATCGGCAATCAAAAGTAGTGGATTTTCACCAGTATCTTTTAAGTACGGCTCCCTAGCGGGGCTAAACAGGCTGATCAAGGAGATGGCACCTTTCCCAGATGTCGCTGCCTGATCATTCCCTTTAAATCCGCCTGGGGCAGATGTAATGACCCATCTGATTGGGACCCAAGTCCTATAAGAATCTTGAGACAATTTTTTTTCTGGTCTAACATACTGTAAAATTAGCTTGTGCTATGTGATTTCAGACTTTCCAAAACCTTGATCACCTCTTCAGTTCTTGAACTTTGTGGCTAATTCTTGCACTGATTTGTTCTAAGCTGCGAGCCCTTAAACAACCTGCAAACCCAGTGCCAAACTAAACATGAAGGCAGCCACAGGTCCATCCCACATCGGCCTAGGGTTGCCAGCTCCCTCCTGGCAACCAGTGGGGGCTTGGGGTTACCAGGAGCAGGGAATCTCTTTCAATGTTTCAGCAACATGCCCACATGCCTTCCAGTGTGACCTGGGAGTGACGTAGGCAAAAACCAGAGTATCACCCCGACATCCCCGATGTGCCTACGTCACTTCTGGGTCATGTTGAAGTCACATAGGCATGTTTCTAAAACATTGGGCATGCCTCCCTTTTTTGCAGTAAGTACCCCTTGCTGGCCAGCTGATGAGTAGAGGAGAGGTGGGACCTGGGGGTGGAGGACCCCTGCCCGCATCGGGGTGGTGGTGGTCTAGCATCCTTACATCAGCCCTGGATCCTTTCCAATTCAGTTTCAGGTCATGGTTCAGCACTGAGACATCCCTGGTAGCCTTAGTTGATGACTTCTGATTACAAATTGACAAAAGTGGGCAAGTGCTGCTGATTTTTTTGGATCTGTCAGCTGCTTTCAACACAGTTGACCAGCTGGTCCTAGTCAACCACCTAGTCTCCCTGGAAGTGAAAAGCACTGAACTGAGGTAGTTCTTCTCATTCCTCCAGGAACACTCAGAGAGGGGAGCCATTGGTGGTGAGAGGTTGGCTCCCTGAGCACTAACCAGTGGGTCTTGCAGGGGTTGATCCTCTCCCCAATTTTGTTTAATATCTATATGCACCCTCTGGTGGAGATCATGAGGAGATCTGGAGTCAGGTTTCTGTTATGTGTTGGGCTGGAATCTCCCAGGTCTGTCCATAAGAGACAGACTGAGCTTGGAGCTCTGGAACAATAGACAACCAGGATTCTAGAGGTAACCAATGAGAAGGCAATGTTATGCAAACAGAGGTAACCAATGAGGAGACAATGTTATGTAAATAGCCTATCGGTGGGAGTGGGATGTGTTTGGGTGTGGCTTTTGCATGCTACTTAAACAGGGCAATTGCCCTGGAGTCTTCAGTCTTGTTCCTGAAATCACTAAATAAAGTAGAGCTGTTCACTGCAATGCATCTTGAACTCAATATTTAACAGTACCATCAATATTCAGATGACATCCAGATCCAGATCCTGCTTGAAAAGCAGCCAGCTGCCAGAATCTCAGCCTGGTGTGATAACCTGCACTTTTAAAAAGCTTAGAAGTGCTGTACAAACAGCTGAAGGACTGTGAAGAGTTAATTCTTCACAGAAACAGAGAGCCTTGAGTGACAGGCTTCTCCAAGCAATCTGATTGGTTAACATTAGCTGAACAGAGAAAGATTTCTGAATTGGATACAGAGGAGAATTCAAGTCTGATTTCAGCCCTAGCTGAGAAGAGTCAAGTACTGACAGTTCAGAATTCAGCCCTGACTAAGAACAGTTTAACACAGCCTGGAGGATTGGGGGAAAGTTGGCATGGAAGTTTGGGAAGTAGGCAAAGACTTCCATTTGGGCCAAAGAAAGGGGATAGATCTTCTAGTGAGAGGAGAATTTTCCTACCCAGTCAAACAGGGATTTAGAAAAGTGAAGAGATTTCTAGTCTGGTGTGGTTAGAAACTGTCTTTAAAGACCTTAAGAGTCAGTTGAAAACTCAAGACAAGTACTGGTGTTCCAAGCAAGAGGTTTGGTTACTGGAAAGGGTGTACCAGCCTTCTGGAAATCAAAAGAGTCAGAGAATACTCAAAGAAAGTGCTGGAGTGTTTGGAAAACACTGGAACAAAAGCCTCTCAATATAAAGATTTTAAGTAACTCTGAATAGCTTAAGAAACTCTCATTAGCCTGAAACATAAGAACTAAAGTCTGTGCATATGCTGATTTTATCTCAGAGTTATCTATATTGAGTTACTTCAGAAATTTTACCCCTGATTTCACTTGACCTTTCCCCTCTATGTTGAATAAAATATTTTGTTAATTTTGAATATAACATCTTCTCGAGTACCATTTAAGTTGTATATGTTAAAGGGTGCTTTCATTTCTTCTCTCAGGTTCCTGGGCTGAGCAAACAGCCGAAATATTATACTGAAACAGGGTGGGGCAGCCAGAATTCTTCAGGAAAGAAGAAAACAGACAACTAGGGCAGCTCAGTCACAAAACGGAAAGAAAAACTGAGGGAAAATCTTGCCTCTGAGGGAGGGAAGAGGTCGAGGGTATCATACCTGGCCTCATTCCTGGATGCCATAGTAGATTGTTTAGGTGAGAGCTATCTGAAGTGAAATCCTTTGAAAATGGAGATCATATGGTTGGATAGCTGGCTTTACCTGCACTTGATAAAGTCCAGCTCTCTGCAACAGACTCCATTAGGAACTTAAGGGTGTGGCTTGATTCTTCCCTTATCCTGGACAAGTATGTGTCCTGGATGGTGAATACAGTATTTTATCACCTACACCAAGCCCACTAGCTGTCCCCCTATCTGTCCCACTCTGACTTTGTCACTGTGATCCATGTGACAGTCACCTCCAGATTAGATAACTGCAATGCACTCTATATAAGGCTGCCTCCTGGTCTGCACATACGCCAATACTTTGGCACCTGCACTGACTTAGGGCCAACTTCCAGTGCAAATTCAAAGTGCTGGTTTTGATGTATAAATCCCTAAATGTTCTGGGACCATCCTACCTGCAGGACTGCCTCTCCTAGTATAACCCCCCTCACCTCCTTAGATTATCATCACAGAGCCTTCTACAGGTGCCTGGCCTGCAAACTCCCTGCTTTTCAACCACCAGGACAACAGCACTTTCAGTGGTTCTCCCTTTTCTCTAGAATCAGCTTCCTGGATAAGCCCTGTGCGGTCTTTCAGCATTCCATAGGGCATGTATGAGAGCTTTGTTTTGTGCTAATGTTACGAATGTTATGTTTGTGCTAATGTTATGAACCGGGGGGAAACTGGCCAGTTGTTGTAATTCTCCTTGCAATTTTTTTAATGAAATTGATGTTTACATTGGTTTTATTATTCTATTTATTACTTTTATTTGTATTTGTATTGTATCTATTTTTAAATGTTGTAAGCCGCTCCAAGTGACCTGTGGGTAGAGAGCGCAGGATATTAATTAATTGATTGATTAATTAAATGACCACCGACACCATTTTAGAAGCAGTTTAGTTTTTAAGAAATTGCCATGAGACCCCAATACAGATCAGACATGTGGCAGTTCCAGGAGCTCTGGTTCCCCATGCACCTTTTCAAAAGGATGGGAGAGGGACAAGAGCTCCTGGAGCCACAGTGCCATGCATCCAATCCAGAACAGGGCCTTGTGGCAATTTTTGAAAAACCCTGCATCTGCTTCTAAAATGGCATTGATGGCCATGGAATGTACCTGTGGCCACTGTCACATTTAGTTTGGCACCCAGTGACTGAGCAATGCTGCTAGTTGGGTGGAGATGGGACATGGACATGTCATCACATTAGAAGGTATTTGTCTACCATTGCAATTGCATTCTCTTCTCAAAAGGACTCTCTAACACTCTCTGTTAAATGTTGGAATGTATGCAGTCTCTCTGAAAGAAAAGTTGACAGGCTTCCTATTTCTCCGGTTAAAACAAAACACACCAAACACAAAACATGGTGGGGGAGGTGGAAGTCACGGTGTGACTAAGTGGAAGAGAGGCCCAGAAGTCTTGGCTTTTCAATCTGTACCTCAATACAATACCCCAACAGGCATATTCATGAGTATTTCATGAGTACTGAATGTCTATTGGGGCCCCCAAATTATATTTATTTACTTCATTTATATCCTACTCTCCTCTCTGGGAATAAAAAACAGCTTATATCACTATCCTCTCCTCCATTTTATCCTCACAACAAGTTTGTGAGCTAAGTTAAGCTGAGATGACTGGCCCAAGTTCACCTAGTGAAGTTCCATGTCAGTGTGGTGATCCAAACTTGGCTCTCCCAAATCCTAATCTGAAACTCTGAGCTCTACTCACACCGGCTTTCATGGTGTTGTGGCTGCTATTGAACAATAGCAAGCAGCTGGTTCTGGGTGAGTCAAACATGACAGCAAGTCACCCATTAGTTGCTGATGGCCCTAGTCCTGACAAGTCCTCCCTCAAAGGCCAAAACAGCCCTGGAAAAGGCCCTGTCACTCCCCTTGCCTTTTACTGTCAGAAGCCAAACTTGAAAGCTGGCAATTCTGTTAGGGTTGCCTAGCAGCCACTACAGTTCTACAAAGATGTCATTTGTTAAAGCTATAGGTGCTGCTTCTAGTATCACGGGGGTTTAAAAACCCTCTGGTGTTTTGTTTTAAGAGTTCAGATTTTTCTGAAAAACTTTTTTCAGGTTTGAAGAAAGATCTGTCTTGTCTGTTAATAACTTTAGTTTCTGGATTTAAGTATCCACAGATTTGGCCACACTGAGAATTAGTATATTAACACTCACAACTTAAGCTCCACCCTCCACCCAGATTCATGACAGATCTTTCATTCATTCATTCTTTTATTTCATCTCAGACTGTAGTAGTTATTTGCTTGTTGCTTGACTTTATCTTACCTTGGACTTCTCCCCGTTTCATTCTTCTGCTTCTGTGGGGGGTAAATGTGATGTCATTCCTTTGTTGATTTTTGTTCTTTGGTTAGCTTATCCTTTTCACATTTAGTTCAACATGACATTATTACCTATAAAGTAGGATCTGTTCTATGAGTCCATAGTCCCTTTCCTCTTTCACGTAAATATTGTCTTTGATTTGTTTGACATCCTTACCCTCCCCAAGGGAGTTCTAGCTTTCTAAACTATACATTTCTCCACCTTTGTCTCATGTGCGGATGCACATTTTTTCCAAATTGGTTTTTCTTCTAAAAACTGTGTGTTTTGTTGCATGCAGTACGGTTGTTACACACTGTGTGGAGAAATGGAGTATTCAACTAAGGCTGAGAACACAGGGGTTCAAATCCCTATTCTGCCATGGAAGTGCACTGGGTGACCCTGGTCCAGTCATTCTCCTAGCCTAATATGCCTAACAGGGATGTTGTGAAGATAAAACCTTGTATGCTGCCCTAAGCTGTTTTGAGGAAGGGCAAGATAAAAATGTTTTTCCCAACAGCCCCCTGTGCCCTCCCAAAAGTGGCTGCTGAGGCTCAGATATCCTCCAGAATAGGATGCTGTGTGACACCAGAAACTGTAGAAAGGAAGGGGAAATCAGACAGCCCTCACCCTCACCCTTTCTTGAGTACAACAAGCTTGGGATATATATGAAATACCACCCTTGACTTGAGAAAAATGCATAGATTTGTATATATAGAAAAAGTGGGGGATTGGATCCAGCTGTTCAAGCAGAAGGGGTTCATGAAAATGAGTCTTTCCCATTGTCCTCGCATATAGTATCTATTCAACCTTCAGCAGCAGCAGGAGAAAGTATGTACAGAAGATCCACATCTGTAAACTTCTTGTTCTCTAGAGTCTGGATCCAACCCAATTTATGAAAAACACAGGCCAGGAGATCAGGTGAAAGCAGCTCATATATATCCCAGATGTCAGGAATCTTTGATTAAGGCCTTTTTGTTCTATATTCAAGAATGGAGGGGAAATGCCTGTGTGGGAGTGTAAGAACAAATCTTGTGGTATATCTCAAGATTTTGATTTTCCCTGGGCATCTTGACATAATGATACAGTTAATGTATCACACAATGTTATTTTAATATGAATACATTTCTATAAATATAGATAATATAAAATATTCAAAGGCTAGCAATTATTATTTTAAAAGGCCTTGGAAAATAGCAATTGCTGTCTAATGCTTACCAATTAATGCTCCTTTGATGACAGTACAATGAAACCCCAGGCACATGATGAGAAAGCAGGAAAACTGTAAATGCCTTTTTAAAAAAGATATCAAATGGCTTATAAGAAAGTAATCTCTACAAGGAAATCTAAATCGCCTTTTGTAGATGAGGTGTTCCTTATGCTCCTAGCTCCCATTTCGACAACTCTTGATAGATTTATCCTTTGCACTAAGCAGGACAAACAGATCCTCCACAATCTGATGCACACATTAACACATTATGTGACATTGCATCAACATGACAGAATGCAATCTCACCAGTTTAGAGTTGGGCCTTCCAGGCTTACAAAAACACAGTACCTGTTTCTTTTGTACTTTCTGATACTGGGAGCCAACAGTGGATTAACTCCCACTGCAAAGTTATTTATGCCTTTCTAATGAGAGTTTTTTGAGTCACAGACCAATAATAATCTCCAGATTTTACTTTATTGCTTGCATGGGGGAACTCCGGTAAATAACCAAGCTGTGGAAAGAAAATGGGAATGCTGAGATGTAGTACAAGTGTCAAAAGAGGGGCAAATAAAATTGCAAGGATAATTACCTTGAATTGTTTTAGCCCACTTTAAAATGTAATAAATAGGGCTGTTCGCCTCTATTCCCCAAAGACAATATTCTTCTATAATGATGAAAGGTGGAGTATAAACCAGAGTTATTAATGTTATTATGGCCATCTTTTGTACATTGAGCTTGCCTCGTGCCTAACTGTTTTGCAGAATGCTTTAGAACAATCTGTGTAAGCAAACACTCTTGCCACAAAATACACTTTATTTCCAAGGAGCAAGTACTTTAGCCTCTGCCGCTGAGGTATTCCCAGCATCTCTTTTGCACTTTCTATTCATGCCACATTTTTGTCCAGTGCTCCACATCTCTTGCACATACCAGTAGTCTTGTACATTTAAGTGTACTTTTGATGCTAGAAATTCCAAATCAGTTACTCTGCAAAAATCTATCAGAAAGAAAAGGCGGGGCCTCTGCCTTTAAAAAGAACAACATATGTCTTTGGGATGAGAACAGCCTGCCAATGTCAAGAAAGAAGAACTGAGAGGATAAGAAGGCCACAAAGAAAATCAGAAGGGAAGAAAGAGGAATTACAGTGTGAGGTGGGCCCATTTTAGCACTGTCTGCAGGATCACTCTAAACCTATGGTGGGAAAAAAGAAGAGGAAAATCTAGGGTTGCCAGCCTCTAGCTGGGGCCAGGGAATCTTCCGCTTTTACAACTGATCTCCAGCTGACAGAGATCAGCTCACCTGAAGAAAATGGTTGCTTTGAAGGATGGACTCTATGGCATTGTACCATGCTGAGGTCCCTCCCCTCCCCAAACCTCACCCTCTCCTGGATCCACCCCCAAATTCTCCTGGTATTTTCCAACCCAGACCTGGCAACCCTAGGAAAATCCTGCACCTGAAAACAACTTCAAGGTCTTTCCCTCCTTCAAGGTGAAAAGGAAAAAATAAACCAGCAAGATAAACAAGACAAATTATGACAGCAGAATTAAGAGGAAAGTCAACATATGCAGTAGACAATACAGAAACAGGGCACTGTTTGGTTAATAGGAGGGGGGGAAACCAAATTGCCAAGAATGAAGTTCTTGGTTATCTGAAAAAAAAGGTCATCTTTGAGCAAAATAGTAAAATAAATTAAATGATGATCAGAAGAGAAAGAAAAATCAACAGAACATGAGGAACTGAGAACTAAGAGTACAATTTGTAGTGTGAGTAGCAACTAAAGGAAATAAAAGGTCAAAAGGATCAAACAAAGGTAATCCTAGAGCACCCCCTCCAACCAAGAATCCAATGTTTCTTTGACAATGCATAATAAAATCACGAAGGAGAAATACAGAAGAAAGGATGCAGAAAAGATATTTCAAACTCTAGACAAAGGATCAAACTATGAAGATGATAAATAACAGCCAGATAAATATTTGCAAGATAAAATAGCATAAGGCCTAAGTAAGAGAAGCAGAAAGGAAGAAGGGATAGAGTGTGGGGGGGAAGTGCATTGACAGAAAGAGCTGGTGCAATAAAGCAAAGATTCAAATCTCAGTGGATGCAAAACAAATCAAACGAAAAGAAATAAATAAATCACATCTAATAGAAACCTTGTTCAAAAGAGATCAACAGTCTAACAAAGTAGGGGGAAAGTACATGAAAGAGAAGCCAAATTAGGTACACAGGAACAAGTAAAAGCAGAACCAGGATTGTAAGAACTATTAGCTAAGAAAAGATAAGAAAAATCCAGAGAACAACTATCAATATAAAAACCATCACCTCCTTAAAAATCCAATTAAAAATGGAAAAGGAGATAACTTTCATTACCCTCTCACTACCCAGGCCTCCTTAAAAGCAGTGCAGCAAGCCATGAATGCTCATCCCCAAACCTACCCATATGGTAAAAAACCATAGAGATCGGGAAAATTCCTAAAGCATCATGAACATGATAACCAAAAGTGACATTGCTGCATCAACATCATCTCCCCCCATTTTTCTCACTGAGAGAGTGGGCAGAATGGAGGAGAGGGTGCATTCCCAGGAGGCTGCCTAATGGAGGAAATGGCAGCAGTGGTGAGGCATGGCTTGTGAGGCACAGGAATAGCATGTAGCAGCAAAACATAAGAACATAGGAAGAGCTCTGCTGGATGACACTAAAGTCTATTTAGTCCAGCATCCTGTATCACACAGAAGCCATCCAGTTCCTCTGGAGGCACAACAACAGTACATAGAGGCTGAGGCCTTCTGCTGATGTTGCCTCCTGGCTTGACTGCCTCTGAACATGCAGGTTCCCATTATTCATCCTAGGTAGTAGCCATTCTTAGACCTATCTTCCATGGAGTAATCTTCTTTTAAAGCTGTCTATGCCTATGGCTATCACTACATCCGCTGGCAGCAAATTACAAATTTAATCTCTCACTGTGTAAAGTGTCCTAAATCTACAAAGGAGGAGGAGGAGGAGGAGGAAGAAGAAAAAGATCATATTATTGGTTCCAGTGATATTGAGATGTGCTACTGATTTTGACACACTCTGAAGAAGGTAGTCTGAAACAAGAAAGAAACCTAGGAATCTTATCAGTGGTCTTTTGGGCACATTATTAGCCTATGCGTACAACAACATGGTTTCTATTGGAAGATCAACTGTTCTGTGATTGTATGTAATGAAATTCTGTGGCAAGGGCGGTATTGGTCCTGGATACCTGATTCACTTCTTTGTATGTAAAAATATTGTTAAGCAGTGGAAGCATCATTGAATGCTGAGTATTTTGCTTCCTGCTTGTGTATTAATGGAACATACCTATAACATTTGGAAACTGTTGCAAGATTACAAATAAGAAATAAAACAATACACTTTTAATTTAAAAATTGAACTTTATTGTGTATTAATTGTGGTGAACGATTTATACACAGTATCCACCTTATGGTTTCTACTTTCTATACTGTGTCCCTTTATTTTTGTGGGATGGGTGTTAGGCTAATTGTCCTGTTATCTCCTCGTTCCATTCTGGACCCCATTTTAAAAACTGGTGTCACATTTGCTACTCTCCAGTTTTCTGGTATAGCAGGTGAATTCAGTGATGGTTGCATATACATTTTAGTATATTAAAAATGTACATTTGAGTTCCCTTAGAACTCAGTAGGTCTACAACTTCATCACTCATCAACTCAATTTTATTCAGTTCTGCATATTCTCCTCCTTGAAAATAGTAGTTGTTGCATGGGTACATGCCCCATGCTTTCCACAGTGAAGAGAGAAGCAAAAAATTCATTGAGCTTCTCTGCCATCTCCCCATCTTGCTTTAGCAATCTCTTTATTCCTTTATCATCCCAAGGCCCAGCTGCTTCTCTGGCTGATTTCCTGCTATTTATTGTTTGTCTTGATGCTTTTAGAAACCTGCTCCTCAAATTCCCTTTTTGCATGCTGCATTATTGACTTGTATCTCTGGCCAGATCCTGTGGTCCTTCTCATTCAGTTCATTGGGGCAGACCTTCCACTTTTTAAAAGAAGACTTTTTTTTTTTTTGTATTTCATAGCTTCCTTGATTTTCATTGTTAATCATGCAGACATTCTTTTAGACCTGACAGTGCCTTTCCTAACCTGAGGAACACATTCTATCTGGCCTATGTTGGGCTGAAGCAACATAACAAATTCGAGTTCAGTGGCACCTTTAAGACCAACAAAGTTTTATTCAAGGTATAAGCTTTGTGCATACTTCAATTAGCATGGTTTTTAAACCATGCTAATAGCTTCCAAGCATTCTCTAGGACTTTGGTGCTCTTGTGCTCGTGCTTCCTTTTCAGCTTCTTTAACTATTCTAATTTTTGCAAAGTTGCCTGTTTTGAAATCAAAAAAGATACAGTTTTGGACGTTAGGGTTACTTTCCATTTACATGAATGCTGAATTTAATAGCATTGTGGTCACTTTTCCCAATTGGTGCAACATTTCTCACCAGGTCCTGAGACCTTTTCAGAACAAAATCCAAGATCACTACCTCTCTTGTTCCAGGCCACTACCAACTATTCCAGGCCACTCCAGCAGCTGGCACTAGAATTTTTTAAAAAAGAATTGCCATCAATGACAACATGATGTCACTTCTGGGGAAAATCTGGAAGTGATGTCAGTCTTCCCTAGAGTTGCTGGAAGCTCTGTGCAAATACCACACAGTTTCTGGTTATTCCAAGAGAGGTGTGGCATTACTTATGGGTTTTTCTCAGAAGCGACATCAGCCATCACCATCAGTGTGGTGACTCCATGTTCCTGTTCCCTGAATTCATGCCACTTGCCATGCCCCTGCTGGGGAAAACCCGGAAGTTTTAACATAGAGTTTCTGACAATTCCTAGAGAGGTGTGACAACATGTTGAGGGTTTTCCTGGAAATAACTCCCTGCCATCATTGATGGCTGCTCCCCCATGTTCCCATCCCCTGGTCTCCACCTGGTTACCAGGAACAGTAACCTATATGTTTGCTATGGTTGGTAAGCAGACCAGAAATATGATGGAGAGGATGACAGATTAAAGGCTGCCTCATCCTCTCTAAATGTTGTCACTACACATGTTAATTTTTTATTCCATGGTATGATTATTACACATTTTATGTCTGTGGTACAACAATTAGATTTTTTGTTATAAAACATTTATTAATGGGCTTAAAAAGCAAGCATTGTGATATCTGGTGAATTTTATAGAACGGGGGGGGGGGGTTTCAACCTTGCAGTCATCTTTGTATTTCATGTTGCCCACTGGCTTACCTTTGCTGCAGGGCATACATTTAATCAACATAAACCCTTAGCATAGTTGATTCCACAAATTCGGAGAGAGAAAAAAAGAAATTCTGTGTACTATTCCCTGTGTTGCAATTACTGCAGAAATTAAAATAGACGCAAAATGATGGAGATGGAAAACAATATTGCCATGCATTTTCCATTTTGCCATTCCTTGTGTTACAATTGCCTAATTGTTCATAAACTGCACAAAAGAAATGCCTTTTATTATTTTTTTCCAGGCACTTAAAGATGACTTAAGTGTCACTTAGTCAATTGAGGGAACAAAGAAGTCAATTTATGGATCAGTTTCCCCCCCTTTTTTCCCTTTTCCCTTTGAAATAATTTACTTTATTGGCATAGTGGTTCTTGAAAGGGGAGGGATTGACAGGACTATATTGTAGAAATGTTTCACACAATCAGGTCATACATACACATCTCTGCTGAAACTGGGACTGCAACAGGAAGATTTTGTCAACCTGCATACGTTATTTAAAGTTAAAGCTGTCCTTGGAAAAATACAGATGGCTGCTCAGTGAATTTTATGCTGTGAATGAGAAGCTATAATTTATGAAACCCAAAGCTGCTGCACTGTATTCTTGGTTTTCTTGTGTGCATGTCTGAGTGGGGGAGAGAAAGGACTGTAAAGAGATCAACAAAAAACCCCAACAACTTTAAGGTACACTTTTGCAGTCAACAGTGAATCTGAAAACTGGGCCAGCACTGTGACTCTAAAAATGGGCTATAGTCCAATACAATGTTAATCATGGTTAGACACATTACAGTTAATGGGCGTACATACAGTAAGTTCTGTGCAAAATTGTATCCACAGTATGCAGCTGCCAGGAAAATGTATTGGCTAAATAAATATGAACAATCACAGCATAATCATCCTACTGTCCTGGGTCAAACTGGCTAGTGAGGTCATTGGGAAAAATCCCAGTAGGCTGATGCCCTAGGGGGCCTTCTACCCCCTTCTAGGACTACCCCAGCCCCATGTGAGGAGGGGCCCTTGTCCCACCCCTGGAAGTTCTTGGGAGCTGGCTGCCCTGGCCCTTTGAGGGGCGGGCGAGGAATCACTGCTACAAGGGAGCCAGATGTCCTGGAGCAGCCACTGGCTTTTGCTTCTCCTGCCCTTCTGTTGCAGGAGCGATGCCCTTTCCAGGGTTGTTTTTGCTTCCCAATCCACCCCTGATACTGTCAGAGTGCCCCTTCCATTTATTTATTTGTAAGTGTCTGTGGTCTGAAAAGACAGGAAAGGTATGGAGGGAAGGCCTGCATTTTCTAAAGACATGTGAGGGTCTCAATGGTCTCTGTCAGGTTTCACTGCCTCACAACAGCCTGCACTGCTCCCCCCCCCCATTTCTGAACATCAGAACTTTTTTTTTTAACTTCCAACAATGAGCATATACAACGATTGTAACAATTTTTTCTAATATAATGCACTATGACAAACATATTATATAACAACTAGAACAATAACTAGACAAAGGCAAAATAAAATAAATAATAACAGGGAATACCAATAAATAATAATATCAAATATAGTACAGTCACTACAAAACAAGAATCACTTGTAATGTAGAAGCAAAGTCTTCCTTGTCTGTTAAAAACTCTAGGAACTGAAACCAAACCACTGTTAAGTTAGATTGATACTGTTCATTGTTTTTTTGTCTCAAAGATTCGGTAATTTTATCTAACATACACAATTCACTAGTTTTCAGGATCCAAGAATTAACCGGAATTGGACTGGAACTTTTCCAGTATTTGGCTAAGGTCATCCTAGCAGCTGCACAGAGGTACTCTAAGAGAGTTTTTGTGGCTGCGTCTATACCTAATTGGGGCCACAAATTAAATAATAAGAATTTTGGATCCAAGGGTATTGAGTAATTAGTAATTTGCATCATAATTAATGTAACAGCCTTCCAAAAGGTTTGTATCTTTGAACATTTCCACCAAACGTGCAGAACTTTTTCTAATCAAAAGGAAAGATGGAAAAATAACAGAAAGAAGATCTTAATATTGTATTTCCTTTTTTAATACTTATGTTTATGTTCAAAGGCACAAAAATATAATTCCCAATTACGGTTGCCAACTCTGGGTTGGGAAATTCCTGGAGGTTTTAGGGTGGAATCTCAGGGGGCAGGGTTTGGGGAGGGGAAGGACCTCAGAAGGCTGTAATGACATATAGTCCATCCTCCAAAGCAGCCATTTTTCCCAGGGGAATTATCACCTGAAGATCAGCTGTAATTTCAGGAGATCTCCAGGCCTTATCTGGATATTTGCAACCTTACTCCCACCCTCTGCATACCCCCCCCCATAATGAACAAAATGTATCTGTTAGGCTAAACTCTGCTTTGCACATTCCTTCCTGTGGACTTCCTGTCAAAGAAAAGGGTATGTAGGGATAGGGGTAGTCCCTGTTTTGGGAATAAGAAATGGCATATACTTAGGGACATCATCGGTATAAAGTCTAAATCTTCTCATTGCCCTGCTGATCCCAGTCACTGAGGATCAAGCCCATTCTTCTCCTCACACCCCTTACCCTTCACCTATGTAGCCCCAACCAGCATTCTTGGTTTTTCCAGAATGTGATGAAATGTTGAGAACCTGCTCTTGCTGGCAGTAGAAGAAAATGGCTACCAATAGCTGGGATTAGACAAGCCACAACTCTGATAAAGTAATGGAGCTTATCTGTGGTGATGTTATTATTTATCACATTCAAATATAATTTCTACAATCTGTACTTCAGTCTGTACAAAGTCGTGATCAATGTTATGTCCTTGGCAAAGGGCAATATAAAATCCATGTGCATAGGATGAAGTATAGTTTTTGAAAACTCATGCCACAATAAAGTGCTTATTATTGAAGCTACCACAGAACATTTGGTTGTTTTTTGCTGCAGCAGACTGACATGAAGGCTGCTCCTCAAGAGCCCTATATAAGTGCAGAAGGACACATTATACATATATGCATGCACTTATATATATATGCATGCACTAAAACCCCCAAAAGTTGCTCTACATTGAGAAAATATGTTTGGTGCAAGGTCTTGAGTGGAGAAATGACAGAGCAGATTTAGTTAATCCTATCCCTGCACCCCCATTTATTTTCTCCAAATTGCTACCCATCCCTGCCCCCCCATTTATTTACTCCAAATTGCTTCTCCAAACACAGGAATCTGATGACAGGCATAACATTTTGAGGGCTCTGTTGAGGCTGTGAAGCAGATAAGGAAGGTGATATGGAGTGGAGAAATGAAAGGTGAGGAAAGGTTACAATTTCTTCACCTTTCATTACTCCATCCATATCACTTGCTTCATCTCCTACCCTTCTCCCTAACTGCTTCTGTGCCCTAAAATTCCTCTGTCAAAGCTGCTTTTTTAAAAATCAACTGGTGTGCTTTTGCTATTTCCATTTAATATGTAGTGGGGCCCTAAATTCTATGAAATGTTACTAGATACAACAGGTGGCAGCAGAAATAACAGACTTACCTATGATCATGCAGAGTTTTGAAACAGTGCTAACTCGTAACACAATTAAATTGATATTTGGGTCCAGGCTGAAGGCCTTTTCGTAGGAATGATACAGAGAAGATTAGCATGCCTTTTATTAGGTGGCAGTTTGCTGTCGCTTATGTTGGGTTGGTGCCAGTTCTACCAACACAAGACTTGTTTATTTAAATGTGGCCAATACTCTGCTTAGAGAATTCAGCTACCTATGCCATTTATATGCCCATATCTACAGTTAGGGCGCTTTCACACATGCTAAATAATGCTGTTTCAATCCACTTCAGTGAATGTTTGCAAGTGGATTTTGCCATTTCACACAGTAAAATCCAGTTGCAAAATGGATTGAAAGTGTTATTTAGTGTGTGTGTGAAAGAGCCCTTAGAAAAGCCATAGTAATGCAGAGCAATTTTGGCTTTGGCAATCTCTCTAAGTTTCAGGTAACATGATCATTTTTAATAATGGCTTCCCCCTAATGGGAATAATCTGATGAAAATGTGAATTTTAGATTTACTTGACCAGAAAAGGTAAGGGTAAGTCATGAGCAATTATCTAGGAGGGAAAAAGGACTTCTGTCATCTTACATTTCTTTTCTATCAGAAAAGCAGCAGAGCTGGTACATTGAAACATCCTGGTTTGAAAAATGTATCAAATATTATTAACATCACTAGCTGCTAACAAGTACATATGCAAATCCAGTTTGCCCTGATTATAAAACAGGAAAATATGGTGTAGCCTTCATATGCAATATATAAATAGTTCTTTGAAAGCCTCCTTTGAACTGAGGAAAATGAAGCAATGAATCCATGCAAAGAACAAGACACCCTATAGAAAACAAAGGTGCATTGGAAACAAAGCACTCTTTGCATCCAAATTAAGAAAGTAAAGAGCAAAATCCCAATCCCAGCAGTCTCTCACTGACATTCTACTTTTCAGGATCATTTTACTCATAAAGGCAACACTGCATGGCAGACTTAATAAAGGGTGGCATTTGCCTATGGGTTTTGTTCCCAATGTATTACACTGGCATTCCTGTTGTAATTATTATGATTTTTTTTTGCTCCTACTTGATATGCTTAAGGATCCCGCTTACATAAATAGTTACAGAATAAATAAAGCTGAAAATGCTACTGACAGTGCCTCTTAGAATGATGATAATTATAGATTACTGCACGGCAGGCAAATATCTGATAGGCCTACAATGATATGATTAGATAAAGCTCTTTAAAACAGTAATTCACGTTCGACTTTTAATATTTTACTATATTCCACATTGCTATTTCCAAGCTATGAATTTCAAGATTTATTTGTTACCATTCTCTATTTTTCCCCCTGCTGTACACAGTATTTGTGGGCTATGGCAACCAATCCCCTTGGGCTTTCTTTTGCCTTAATTTGCATAAACACAGGCATCATATGAATATTCAGTGAGTGGCTTTGCATTAAGTAAGTGCCCTTAATCAGCTTTTCAGTTCAGTTTTATTGGTTGCACCACAGTCAGTTATTTCATCCAGAAAATCTGAGGGCCTTACAAAGCTAAGCAGGTAAGGATTGTAATTCTTTTATGCATTTAATGAAAGAGTATTATCATTTGATTATATAGGTTCTATGGAATGCTTGAAGATTGGTGGTTTGCTTTGGGTTTTTGTTTTTCATATGCATCATTTTGGGTTTTCTTTTCTTCTTCTCTTTCTTCTTCTTCTTCTTCTTCTTCTTACTGTTATTAACCCATGCCGGTCAGGTGGGCATACGCTTGTGAAATTTGCATAAACATCAACTCTCAATGAATAATTCATCAGGGTTATTTTAAACACTAGCTAGGCTCCTACTTTGGATGGCTGTATAGCACTGCAGTTTGATTGGCTGTATGGTGTTTTCATCACCAGCAGAATTCCTATAACATAAAAGCCACTTTTTAAAAAGCTGGATTGAATGTACAGTATTTTAAAAAATATGTTCATCTGTTTTTTACCCTAGTGCCAATTATACAGGCTTTATTGGCTGACTATTAGTGTCTCTTGCTTTTTTAAAGAAAGGGGGGGAAGCATAACCGTGTTGGCAGTGGCTGCCATTTGTAGCCTAGTCCTGTGTCTGTGATTGCAGATGCCACTGCCTCTGTATTCGCCTTTAACTTGCATAAACATGAGCTACATGTAAATAAGATGCCATTGAATTCATATGGCATGGATTACCAGACACTGTGCACTTTCATTCTGTCACCGTATGCTATACTTTATTATTAGAGTTTCCCATGTGGGCCAATATGATCCGGGGGGGGGTAATTACAGAATAGAGGGGAGCTGAATGACGTTTAAAGGTAGGCATGGACTATTTAGTGCTTTAAGAAAGGAATGGGTTAATGAAAGCAGCAGTTGGACACAGAAAAATCAAGTACAATAATTTGCTAGGACTAAATGCCATCTCTAGCTGTTCCTTTTAGACATTTGAGATACTGGGTATCTAATATTATTTCTTCTTCTTTGTTATGCAAATCAAAATTAACCAGTTCCAAAGTGGACCCTCAAAGCTCTGGTTGCTCACACAAATGGTTCTGATCCAGAATTAACACAAAACTAAAAGAGCTGATTATAATTTTAGGTCTAAAACCCAGAATAACAAATAATAAAGAGAAGCAGTTGTTCTTGATGATTACAATGGTGAATGTAATCCACACATTTATCCCTGAAACCATGCAAAATATTTAGTGGTCAAATTGCAACAATCTTGTATAGCAGTCATTTTACATCCCACTCCCCAGAAGGCTCTGCATTTTTGTGTAGCAAATTACAGTGCTGCATTGCAAGGAAATGTACACATTGCAGTAAACTGGCAACCCCAGAGAAATGCAATGCATAACATGTAAATGTGTGCAGATGTAATGTGTTCTTTTATCTGGGAATCTCTAATGCTGTGATGCTGCTTACAGTGAATATAGAAAGAGCTTTCCAGGACTAGGAACAACCATGTTTGTGAATCTAAGGGAGAAAACAAATCCTGAGAGAGCAAATCAATTTGGGTGTTGTTGTTTATTGATTGATTTATTGGAGGTAAACTGTCCTTCTTAATTACCCTTTCTTTAAAGTAATGGAATCACAGACTTATTTCTAAGACATCTGGATAAAATTCCTCCATAAGAATTCTTCCATAACACTCGATTAATTACCTGTTTGTATAATCTGTACACACAGAGACACACTTTTTTCAGTTTATGGAATATTAAAAAGAAAGTATAAACAGATTAAACATTCAAATATTGTAAAGGAACATAAGTAAAATTCCTCCAAAGATTAGAAAACATGAGAAAATGCTACATTTAATGTAGAAAAATAAAGATTAATTTCAAATATACCTATATAGCCAAGTACATTTAATTACATCTTTCATAACCCAGTAAATCACTGTGTATTTAATTCTCAACTATTAGATGTTTAGAGTGGTAATAAATATCAAGAAAATTTTAATATACTAAATGGAAATTATCGTTATGGTCTTTTGGGATTATATATATATATATATATATATATATATATATATATATATATATATATAATTGTATGTGAAAATAACGTATGCAATAACATTGTATGTAAAATGTAGTGTATGTGCCTTTTATTATTAATCACCAAAAGTAATAATATGATTAGCAACTTGGAGATAATTTTTTTCCAATCCCTAAAATATAGTCAGATAAAATCAGGCATTATTTTTTATCTTTCTCTATGGGTTCTTCTTAATAAAACAGATCTCTTTGGGCTATGGTTTGGCCAGTGGGCCAGTCCTAAAACATGATGCAGCAGAAAATAAACGTGAAAATATGGGGCCTAAATATCACAAAACATGACATTGCACTAGCTTTGCAAGGCAGTTACAGTGGCACTGCGGGTAGGTATATAGTGGCAAATATTATGGGTACAACAAAAATTTGAATAAGCTCAATAGCTTCTCTGTAGAAATAAAAGTGGTCACATTTTCTCCCAGAGTTTTTATTTAAAACAGAACTCTATGAAAAACAGATGGTGAATCTAATGAGAAATAGATGAAGGATACAGACTTTTGAGATCTTTTATACTGGTTTGTAAATACTGGTTTGTAAATAAAATAGCAACCTGCAGTGAGTCAAAAGCACATTTAGTTCTGTTTCTCTGTTCAGAGGAACTTTAGCTAATATGAAGGGTTGAGGGCTTCTTTCAAGTGATCAGGAACCACCTAAGGCTTCCATCTATGAGTAGGTGAACTGCTGAAGGGCAGCAGCATTTGCAGTTTAATTTAGAAGGCTGCGCTAGCATATTTTATGGTCTATTTAAAGTGAATTGTACCACTTTTTCTGTGAAACTGTCAGTGCTTGAAGTATTCAGCTGCCTAATATAAAGTTTTTATCTGCACAATTCAAAGACAATGCACAACTGTAAAACAAGAGAGTATTCCTGCAAATCATTTCTGTGCATCATTCATCACGTTTACATAAGCAAAGGAAGATATGGGCTTGCTCAACTGTTCAGAGATTTGGAGCATATCCATGGCTTTCTTATGGGTGGGCCTGTGTACACTCATCTCCCATTTCGTGCCACAGACTAGCATGTAAGAAAGCAGTCTTCAATGCACACATTACATTGATGACATATCCTGATAAATATCTTCCTAGTGGTTAATGGTAGTTTTCTCTTCAACTGTGGTGTACTGAGTGAATGGTATCTGCCTGAGATCTACTTTATCTGTGTAACAAAGAAGCTCATCCTGAATACACTGGTTAATACCTGTGGTTAATTTCTCTCTGGTAGGAAGACACACATTTCATTTCTCTCTGGTATGAAGACACACATTTAGTTAATGCTAAATATTAGGCATTCAATAGGATTTTACCTATTTATAACATAGCCTAACAGCCATTTTTTTTTTAAAAAAAATCATACAGTCAAATGATTAACATTACCCCCTTTTTCCTGTGATGCTCAGGGCAGGATACTAGGATTCCAAAGTGGTCTCCCATCCAGGCATTATCTGGATTCAGACCTGCCATCTTCAGTAAAACTGCTACATCATGGACCTTCAACTCATGCCTTGGGAAATGTATAAAGACTTGTGATCATTTAGAAGATAGAAAGGGCAAGGCAAAAAATAGACTCTTTGCTTCCTGTTTTGTATTTCTGTAAATCACTCCTGCAGAAGTAACTTACAGATACCACCGCTGTAAATCTATTTGACCATGGACCACAAAGAGGCTCAGGATTGGGATGGAGATCTGTTAAGGCCCAGGAGATTATGACCAGCTTTAGAAATCACAATGGATGCTAGCACAAGATTCATGATCTTAAATCTATTGGGTTCAGGTCATGTATGCCTTTGACCATTTTTTTTAAAGAATACCATTTGGAAGCCCCTTTGTGCCACTACACTGTCTTTTTCATTTGAGGCATACTTATTTGCTCTAAAAGCATCAATGTTTTACAACCAATGAAAAAGTTTTTTGTATCACAATATAATTATAGAAGAGGAAAGCAAAACCAAAGGAATAAAAAAAAATGCAGTGAGCTTTCTACACATTAGTAAAGCCCTTTCTTTCCCCCTAACACACAGAAATACAAGTGAATTAGTGCCATTCTTTATGTCTCTTAAGGAACAAGAACATTCTTTAACAACAACTTTGCACAGGCCATGTCTGAAAGTGTGTATCACAAAGCATGTTGCAAACTTCCTAACTGTATGACAGAACTGGAAAAAGGGGAATAATGATTTATCAAGAAGCAAGATATCGAATTCTAAATGTTCTTATAGCACTTTTAACAAGAAGTACCAGTAACACAGAGATGAAGAAACAATTAAGAGACAAAGCAGTCATTGATATTAATTGCAGGATGCCTCTGTAATCTTGTGGACCATTAAGGTCTATTGTTTAAGATATTCTGTTTTTTAATGAGTATTTGTCCTCAGTACCTCTAATAGAGAACCCCTGTACAGTGGGGTTCCCAGTGCCACAGTTAAGGGAGAAAGATCCATAATAATACAGAACTTTCATCCCATAAGTATTCTACGATTAATTGTGCAATAGTGTAACCAATACATTTTACAATAATCAAATGTACCTGATTTATACTTGGGTTGCTGAAATGGAAATAATAATGTCTGTTCAACACAAACATGATACATCTTGACATTTCACCTGGAAGTTGTTTCATGCAGTTCAGCCCGCCTGTGGATATCAGGTGCTAAACACCCAAAATCTTTATGAACCATAATGAACTAAAAAACAGATATCCCAAGGGGATATCAGGCTCTAACCATTCCTCATTGTTATCAGTCAAGCTTTGTTGTCATGTATGATTCGTTAGACGATGTCATCACAAGACTTGGTGAGAATGAACAACAGAAACAAATGGTTTCAAAATCCCTCTGTTGATGCTTCTGATGCACCCACTACTTTCCTGTCATCTCACAGCTCAGTGCCCATTGTGGCATAATTGCTTGGTATTTGTACTGAAAATCTTTTGTTAGTCTTTAAGACTGCACTGGACTTTGTTTTGTTATGAAAGGAGTTTCACAAGAAGGTATCACAAGACATCTTTTTTGGTTTTTTTAATGTCCATATGGAATTTGGTACTTGTAGATTATGGCTGTGGTCACACGCATGAGATAACCCATGGGGAAGTGAGGCTATTTGCTCCGTAGCATTTTGACCTCCATTTGCACAGTCACACAGTCCATGGGAGCTGCGGGGACAGCACACCACTGCGAGATCAGACGCAAACCTTGGGTGAATCAGGTTGTTTTTTTTGCCAAGTGTTTCCCATATGCTTAAATGGGGATCGATGAATCGTGCCTCCACACTGAGGGCTTCCTGTGGAAGTATGTGATGATGCACATGCTGGGAAAGGGGGGAAACAATGGCACAGAATCGGGATGGCCTGATCAGACCATGAGAGTGGGCTGGCGCGATCACACTAGGGAAAGTCTGTTTGTAGCCCGTAGCAATCCATTTGATAGTGGACTTTCCCTAGTGTCTTTTAACTCCGCTCTTGCGGCAGAGCAAAATGGGTTGCCGACGGGTGTGGGGCACTGGCCAGATGTTCACATCTGATCATACCCATTAAATCCACCTGGCATTCGCGCCTATGGCGTGGCTAATTGTGTCTATGTTTATTATTTTGCATGTGAATACCATGCAAAAACTTCCTTTGGGATAGGGTGAAAAGCATAATGTGACCCAATCCTGGCTAGTAAGGGGGTTTCTTGTGTGTTTCAAGTCTAATGAAACAGACCCCTAGCAGACCTGTGCAAAAACTTCATGGCTAAGCCCCACCCTCCCAGGCACTCCCTCCATGAGAGACAAAGCATGCATTTTGGGAAGATTTCTAGTGACCCAAAGCAAGTTAACTAATATAAACAAGCAACCAAAGCCCTTGATATACAATATACCATGCAATCTGTGAAGTTTGGGTAAATTTTCTTTGATCCTCCCCCCACTTAAAAAAAGATTACTGACATATAGCAAGCATTTTCAAACCATTAACACACCATTTTGTTCTTCCATAATGCATTTGTAGTCATTTAATTTTCTGCAAAAATTTTCTCTATTTTCTTCTGACAGCATCAAAAATCTGAGTACTTTTGAAGACATTTTTCTACAAACTGCTGATAATCAGGATTGGAAATGAAAATGCTGACAGATTATTAACAATAGAAAAATAGCTATAATGGGGAGGGGGACATTTTACCATAATGAATGAATTATTAACATATCCAGAGTTTCATAGCGGATCAGACTCATATAATTTCAGTTTCTCTAAATACCAACAGTTGAAATTATTAGCGCTTTTCTTCTCACAAGCTGAACAGGTGTTATTAAAATATGTTTCAGCTTAGTATTGGCAGAATTCTGCAAGAACAAAAGATAGGCAGAATGGATTGTTTCTTTTAACCGATTGTTATACATATGGGATAGGCTTGCTTTCTATCAAGGGAAAAATGAAAATGGTTTAAAACTTAAAACAGCACAACAATTATTGGCTATTTATGTACATTTTAAAGGCTTTGCAAATAGAAGCACTTGTTTTTAGTTGAAGTTTTCTATTGGGGCATTTAAAACGATTTAAACATCTTTTTTTTTTTTAAAAAAAAAAATCCATGTGGAATCTACATTTATTACCTGTCACTGCATAGCACTTTCATTTTTTAAAGGTGCTTTCTTGTTATGTTTTGAACATCCTCATAAGAGCCCATTTTACAGATGGATATTTGAACCTGGCAGTTAATGTCTTTGGCCAGACTACAGTAATAAGACTTGGAGACCAGACATCACAAATCCTAGATTTTGTAGCATGTGTTTGGTCAGTTCTGGTCTTAATGCAGCTTAAAAGACACAGCATTGTTTTTATAAGCAAGGGTGATTGCTTGGGTTGTAGTACAGCCCAAGGTCTTACAGTTTTAGAGTCTGCTATTTACAATACTTTCAACTGACTTTAAAAACAAATCAATCAACGTTTTTTAAGAGTATTGTTTTTAAAAAGGGAATACAAAAGCCAGCAAACAACAACAACCCAACAAAATAGTCACAGGTAAAAAACAAAAAGCAGAATTCATCAAAATTAGTATATGCACCATATAGAACCAACATTCACAGAATAAATAGTAGACTAGCCACACTATCATCAGTCTAGCCTAAATACTCACCAAAATCAGATATGTATGGTGCAATCCTAAACAGAGTAAGGGTTAGAAGAGTATAGCTCTGTTTAGGATTGCAGTATTAATCATCAAAAACTGAACATGGAGTGCACCCCCATGCACAAGCTGATAATAATATAGCTGATTAAGCCATAATTCATAAATTTCTCAAGTTCCATCTCTTGCATGCAGTATGGTTTGTTGTTTGAGTTTCAAATATCTCTCCTCAACCAGTTCGAGAAGCTGTGATATAATTTCAAGTGTTATATGCTCACACTAGAAATCAGCAACATTAAAAGTTTCACCAATTTGTGTAGTGATATAGGAACAACCACAGCTGGCATGTCAGCACAATTAATTCCAGTAGAAAATACCTTTGGACTATTATTTCCTATCTCTGACACCCACATATTCAGTTATTAAAAATATTTGCACATTTAAGGAATGCCAACCCCACATTTTCTAGTACAAAATCTCTTTACCCAGGAGGAGGATCCAGATGTCATTTCAGTGTAAGAAATGATGATGTGACATAAAAGGCACTTTTTAAAGAGTATATGTACTTACAGGAACACAAAACAACAACAACAACAACAACAACAATCATTCAAATTAAACAGCCACATTTCCAGGGGAAAATTGGCTGTTTCTCATATTTCATGCCACATTAACCATATTTTCAAGGGGTTTTTAAGCACTGAGACAAAAAAGATGAACCAAATAAAGGTCTATATCCTTTCCTAAGGCACACACACATCTCTCCCTTTCTAAATGAGTATGATTTCAAATTGGCTGAAGGCTAACTTTAGGAAAGTAAAATAGTACCACCTTGATGATACGCCATAATATGGCATATGTTGGAATTCTTCATCAGTGTCAATGTTTCTGGAAATAGCACACAAAATTACCCTGGAATTCCTTCCAAATATAACTTGATGTGATTTTACATGGTTACAGATATATATGACATGATGGGGCATGAAATGAATAAATATGGAGTCATTTAAATCACATAATTAGCCATTCTCTTTGCAGCTGTTTAGATCTGTCTAATTTGTCAGACTGAATAATTTGAGGCCTCTCCCGCACCCCAACAAGGTAAAAAAATGCCACTAAGTCAAAGATCTTTTCTGTTTATCTGTGTGTACTATATTAGTTTTACCTGCTTTTCACATAACCACATATAACTTCCTCTCAATCTTTTCTCTTCAGTGAGGAAAACAAAATAATACAATGTACTCCTTCATACAGAATTATACTGTGAATGCTGAAGTGCTGAGTGTGTTTTGTAATACTGTAGAGTATTTAAAGTACAGTTCCCATCAATGATACACGTGGACAACTGTGCACTATAGTGATGCATGCAGTAGAGTATGAATAAGCCGGTTTTCAGGCTAGGAAACCTTATCCTGTCCCCTTTGGTAACAATTCTGGCATTAAGCAAAGGCTTCTGCCAGAACAGCTACAATGGTAGTTTTTGTGAAGGAGTAATTTCTTGCTATGTTTGGCTTGCTATGCCATAACATTATACATGTACAAGGAAAATGAACAGTTTCTATGGCCTTTAGAATAGTACATGGAGTCCCTAAGCTGCTGTAGCCCTTTGCAAATAAAATAAAATGAAATAAATAAATATGTTCACATATTTTGAAGGGAACAAAAGCAATTAATACACATGTGTGATATTGCACATACACATAGTGAGGACTAGGTAAAGCATTCCACAAAATTTAAGACTTTGTATTAGCTCACCTAGCAGAACTCAGAAGTTTTTATAACATCTCAATGTATTTGCAAATCATAAAGTCTGTTGGCCAAGTATCAGATTTTTCAGATTTCTGACAGCTTGTTTGTTCTGCAGTTTTTCTTTATTTTCTTTACTTTCTCCTTCTCTGACCATCTGCCACCTCAAGCTGGTAACAGGTCTAAGGGTTCATCTAGAAAATGCCTGTTCCAGGATGTAGCCATAGTGTGTTTTCATTCCCATTATGTTACATCCACAAAATATCATCCTGTGACGTAGCATTATAACAATGTGTATCTACACATCTGTGTTTTACAATAAAGGCAGCCACTCATGAGACAGAGAAACCCACAATATGATGGTAGGCCCATAATTTTGTAGATGTTGTATCACAAGGATTGAGATTCACTATGAAGAAGTGGCTAGGAGAAAGGTAAAACAATTTCCAGATTAGTTATCTTTATCTCTCTGTTACCCCCATAGGTGCTTTCACACACAGAGGAATAACACACTTTCAATGTACTTTGCAACTGGATTTTACTCTGTGAAATGGCAAAATCCACTTGCAAATGGTCACTAAAGTGGATTGAAACTGCATTATTTAGCATGTGTGAAAGTTATGATAGTCATGGAAGATACCTAAGGAGTATGGGACAATTTGGCTTAAAAGTGACAATAAAAAACATTGAGGAAATGGAGGCTGTCACAAGGTTAGATGAAAAAATAATGCTAATAATAAAGGCAATTTTTTATTTAATCATTTCTTTTATAAAATTTCTATGCTGCTATATAGATGGAAAAAAGTTTCAAAGCATTTCAAGCCATGCTCAAAACAGTGAACAAAATATCATAAATTGATCTTACTACTGCTTATTGTTAGCTGCCTTCATGGACTCAGCTGACCTAGGCACATAGGAAGTCATACTACTTCAAGACTTGACTATTATAATGCATTCTATATGGGACTGCCCATGAAGAGTACTTGGACATTTCAGCAGCTCAATTGTTGTATGGAGTGAGCCATTATGAAATATTACCCCTTTTTGAAGACTATTGTATCAGTTACTTATTTCTGTCAGAGTTCAATGTAAAGCACTAGTCCATATCTTTATCATCTTTTACAGCCTGGGATCCACATACTTGGAGGACCATCTCTCCATTATTGGCAATTCCAATCACCTAATCATTGCTACCTCTCTATCCCCTCTTGTGTGTGTGTAAAGTGTCAAGTCACAGCCAATTTATGGCTACTCAGCAAGGAGCTTTCAAGGCAAGTGGGAAGCAGAGGTGGTTTGCCATTGCCTTCCTCTACAGAGTCTTTCTTGGTGGTCTCCCTTCCAAGTACTGACCCTGCATAGCTTCTGAGGTTTGATGAGATCAGGCTATACCATTCAGTCTTCCTTCCCCTATCCTCTCTTACAGACACATAAAAACTGCCACAACCTGCTCTTCAGCTTTGACAATGGTGGCTTCCACATTATGTTCAATGCCCTTCCTGAAAATATCAGGAAGGTGCCAATGATGACAGACAGACAGACAGATAGAGAGACAGAGATATAGAGATAGATAGATAGAGAGGCAGGCAGGCTGACTGGCTTTTGGAGGGTTTTTGGGTTTGTGGTGATAAACAGAGCAGTCCCTCAGTTTTTCCTCTGCCTCTGTTTTTTACTTTTTAGTTTGTGGTTTTGTAAAATTGTTTTAAATATCATTGTGAGCTCAATTGAATCTCCTTTTGGAGAAAGATGTTCTAAAATGTTTGAAATAGAAAAAAACTAATATAAACAATATATCATACAGATATACATAAATTAAATGCCCAGAGAAAGAACAGTCTATAGGTGTTCCTGGAAAGAGGTAAGGAAGGGACCCAGTAAGTTCCACACTGTAGAGGCTGGTATATGCTAATCTTCCATCTATTTGAGATGGAATCTTCAGCAGGATCTCATTTCCAGTAGGAAGGTTCACATGGGAGTGGATGTGTTTTTAGATATCTTAGACTGGAACTAATCATTTTATATATTTAAAATATTTGTATGGCACTTTCCCACCCAAATAGGGTTCCCCAAACATCCAAACATTAAAACATTTCAACATTAAAACACCAAGATGTTAAAATAGCATTTTAAAATGTCTATAGAAAATCTTTAAATGATATAAATACATATTTAAACCATGTAAACAATATAAATATTCGTAATATGTAAACAATATAAACACATAATAACACAGCCAGGGAAGAGAGCCAGTAAGTTAGTGGGGGAGTACCAAACAAATGAAATTGAGCAAACTTCAGCGGACAGCGGAAGACAGGAGGGCCTGGCGTAATCTGGTCCATGGGGTCGCAAAGAGTCGGACTCGACTGTGCGACTGAACAACAACAACAACCAAACAAAACAAAAATGCCTTTGTCCTTGAACTGTGCCCAGTAATACATGGAGCAAAGGGATAATATGGTCCATCTTGAAAATAATTGACCAGCCAGGTAGCAACATTTTGGACCAAATGAAGTTTCCAGACAGCCATAGTCTAATAAAGGCATGTGGAGAAGAATGAAAGGTATAAATACACAAGGCATACATACACAAAAGATGGTGGCAGTATACATTTGTTCCAGAGATGGAAACAGTTCATTTACAGGTTAAGTTCACAGATGCTATCTGAGCTTTTTACTGTCTTGAGAGGAAAGGTGGGATAATTTTTTAAAAATAACAAACAAATAAAATAGGCATTTCCTTTGCTAACAGGTCATTTATCATCTCCTACCAATATAATATGTGTTCTTTTCTGGGCTGAGTATGTCTATTCAACATGTAATCCTTTACTGTAGCCAGCATCTTCTTAGAACAAAAGTTTCTTCATCTGTGTCTCTTGAATAGAGTAGAACAAGGTGTTATGATATCACTCTCCAAATTTCTGACTTTGAATAGATTTTTAAAAAGTTGGGAGACAGAATAGAACCCTGACTAAATCTATAGGACAAGTTCAAGAAGAACAATACACCCTCTGTGCTACTCTGTGGAAGGAGCAGAACTACTCCAAAGCACTGCCTATCAGATAACCCATACAAGACCCATCAGAAGAATAATGGTACCAAAAGCCACTGAGATGTTTCTCCTGTCCTTGTCCAAATTTAAATTATTGGTGTGCTCAAAGTAGTGGTATCCAAAAACAGGTCTAAAAGCATGATAGAACTAATTACAGGACTGAAGTGAGAATTTATTTGAACAGGGAAATGATCAGGCAAGCTTTACATACTAGATGAGGGAGGTGGGAGAAACAAAGGGTATGTGCAACATAGCAGCAAACTGTGGGCATGTCTGATCAGTGTTTAATTGTAGTTTATTGTGGCATCTAAATTCAATCTTCATTTTGGTGAAAACTTGCCTGCAAAGTGCACAGTATTGTAGCTGTTTTTCATTCAAATGAGTTAGAAACCATCAGTGGAGACAGTGCAGGAAGAAAAGTGATAAAGC
Organism: Gekko gecko; assembly: GCA_029375565.1. NCBI lineage: Eukaryota > Metazoa > Chordata > Lepidosauria > Squamata > Gekkonidae > Gekko > Gekko gecko. The sequence continues at coordinate 57,835,600 of JAPDNY010000007.1, forward strand.
TGAGAACAGTCTTAAATAGAATAATCAATGCAAATGACTATTGGAAAAATGTTCATATAGAAATGTGAGCATTTCAGAGCCCTTAACATTTCCACATGTTTCAAAGTAATATCATTGTGTGCCAGAGGAGTTAATTTCAGCATTATGTGTGGCTACACTCACCTTAAAAAAAAAAGTGATTGAAATAGGCAAGCAGCCTTGAACAGTGTCAGATTTAAAATAGGTTGCCATACCTTGTGTGTGAGTTATCTCAATATCACCAGCATGAATCATAGATTCATAGAATGTTAGCGTTGGAAGGGATCTTGCAGGTCATCTAGTCCAACCCCCTGCACTCTGCAGGAGCATAGCCGAAAGATAGCCCTACAACATACCTGAAAGATGGTCGTCCAGCCTCTGCTTGAAAACGTCCAGGGAAGGAGCATCCACCACCTCCTGAGGCAGTCTGTTCCACTGCTCAACCATTCTTACAGTTAAGAAGTTTCTCCTGATATTTAGCCGTTAACGACTCAATTGTAATTTCCATCCATTAGATCTAGTCTTGCAATCCAGAGCAAGAGAGAGTAGATCTGCTCCGTCTTCTGCATGACAGCCCTTCAAATACTTGAAGACTGCAATCATGTCCCCTCTAAGCCTTCTCTTTCCCAGGCTAAACATACCCAACTCTTTCAGCCTTTCCTCATAAGACTTGGATTTCAACCTTCTCACCATCCGGGTTGCCCTCTTCTGGACATGCTTGAGCTTGTCAACATCCTTCCTAAAATGTGGTGCCCAAAACTGGACACAGTACTCCAGGTGAGGCCAGACCATAGCAGAATAGAGTGGAACTACCACCTCCCGTGATCTGGACACAATGCTTCTGTTAATGCATCCTAAGATTGCATTAGCTTTCTTCGTAGTCACATCGCACTGCAGGCTAATGTTTGAATGGTAGACATTCAGAGGAAGAGGAGCACATCAGAAAAGTGACAGAGTTGTGGATGATTTGAAAGCCAAAGTAGGATATATTGAAAAATACCAGAGAGGGGGAATGAAGTACAGAAATACAGAGAACCCAACGATTAAGGGTGGTGTCAGTAGACTCTGACGGTACGCTAGCACAGGGAGCTAGAGCATATTAAACACAGATGCTATCACACTGGAAAGATACACATTCATCTCTAGTGGGAGGCTCATCCATTCTTACTTCTTCCATTGGTTATTCAGACATCTATAGAATCAGGTGTTAAAATAATAACATTAAATTAACTTGGTAATTATGTCAGAAAGCAATGGTGTCATCTATGGACAGTGGCCATATTTTGTTGATATTGTTACTATGGTAGTTTGCTTCTTGGGTTGATAAGGAGCATTGCATGCATTAAGCTAAGTGCTTCACTTGTCAGGACACTGAGAGGTTCATAAATGGATCTTCCCAGCATTTTAAAAACAGAGATAGCAGCTGCATGGAGCCCTCAAACAGATGGAGATCACACAGGTGGGGTGGGGGGTTAGCTCTTCCATTATATATGCTTTTACCTATTAAAACTGAACCCTCATTTGCCTTAAAAGTAAGAAAAAAATCTCTGGACACTCAACTTTTGCTCATCTTTTTCTTTCTTCCAAAAGGAGTGTATGTCAGTTGGCAAAACTGTGTTAAACCCTTCATCATCATCTCCTCTCCCCTCCATCTGAATCAGGGCCCCACAAAGCTGATCTTTCTATTTTTAAAATACTGGGAAGAGCTGAGCATAGATGTCCCAGTGTCTCATCTAGTTAGATCCTCACAGAAGAGTTTGAAGCAAAGGAGAATGCTTAATGCCACAGTTTTTTTAAAAAAATCTCTGCTCTGAGCTGCTCTAGTTATCTCCTTAAAAAGAATGTACAAACCACATAGAGGGATCTGTTTAAGTAATATTCAGCTTTGGATGCTAATTACTTCCCATCTGTTAAGTACAAAATCCTGCCTCTGGCAGTGGCCAAGTAACACCGGTTGCCTCCAGGCATACTCAACTACACCTTTCATAATCCATCTAGCCAATTGAGTACTGACATGGGATACCATTCCCAGCTAACCCCTGCAGGTAATCAGCTTCTTGCCTAATGCATCTGGTCTAAACTCCCTTGTATCGTTCTCTTCACTCACATAAGAGCAAATGTTAAAAGCTTATAAAATTATATCCAGTTCTTTGCAAGTCCCATTGAATTATTTTTCCAGTGACCTCCTCCAGCCTGACTGTAACAAATTGCAAATTCCACAGTTTGCCTTTAGTACATTGGACAGGGTAGATTTTCTTCTTATTTTTTCAATTTATTCCTCTTTCTTTTTTTTAACAGAACAAAATAAAAAGGAGCTTTTAATTAGTTCCCTGTATTTCCTTTTCTGGCTTTTTTTCTATACCAACCATGCCTGTCTCTTCCTTGTCAATAAGTCTTCTTTCACTGCAAGAAAAATAATCTTATTGTTTTTTCTATTGTATTCAGAGTCAATGATCTTCAGACCAAATTTTATAAGGCATATGTCAAAGTACCACCTACAACAGGATACATTCAGCTTTAGCAGCCAATGGATAACCTGAATACATCAGAGGTCTCTTTGCTTTTTGGTCCTCTTTGAAAGAGAAAAGACCTTTGTATTTTAGAAACTTATCTATGGCTGAGGTCAGACTGGCAGTATGAAGTGCGAGGGAGTCGTGTTCTGGGTATTCCCGGTCACACTGCACTGACTGAGGCGGGAACATACCAGGGAAGAGGCGCAAAGGAGCATTTGCACTGTTGGCCCGCCCCTGGCAGAGGCATGGCTGTAAGCAGCTTTTTCTCACTCTGGCGACATGCAGCAGCAAATATCAATGCAGCTTGTTCACGTGGCTTTTAGCACGCACACATCTGGGAAGCGGGATCAACGCACTCTCCGGGGTTTGCTACCACTTTCACCTGGTACTTTTTAAACTCGGGAGGGAAGCATTACAAGACGGGTTGAGTACGGCTGGGGAATGCCTGACAGCTGTGCCTGTGTGAACCAGCCCCTTTAATCCATTTGTGAAACGTGCCTATATCGGGCCAAACTGCCAGTCTGAACTCGGCCGATATATCATTTTTCCCTTGTCCGATGTTACTTTATTGATGTCATTATTCCATGCTGACACCTAAGAAAACTCATGAACCTTTAAAATCATTTTAAAGGTTGCTGAAAGTTTAATTCTATCAGTCATTGTTAAATTGAAGTTCCATGATTATTATTTATTAGTTGGTTGGTTTTAAATATTTTCTACCAAAGTGGAACCCTAGTCTACTTTTAAGATGTCACCACAACTGCTGCAAAAAAGTAACCTTTGTGGTAGTGTATTCCTGGCAGCTGGGTCCTGTGCATGACAGATGTCAAAAACTATCTGCTTTTGGAAAGCCAGGAGACCAGAAAGCCAGTTTGGTGTAGTGGTTAAATATGCAGACTGTAATCTGGGAGAACTGGGTTTGATTCCCCTCTCTTCCATTTGCAACTGCTGGATGATCTTGGGCAAGCCATAGTTCTGTCAGAGCTGTTCTTGAAAAAGCAGTTCTCAAAAGAGCTCTCTCAGCCTCACCTACCTCACATGGTGTCTGTTGTGGGGAGGGGAAGGAAAAGGAGTTTGTAAGCCACTTTGAGACTCCGAGTGAAGGGCGGGGTATAAATCCAACCCTTCATTTTTCTTCTCTTCAGGAAGAAAGGTTATAATCTAGCTATCTAAATGACAGTAATTTGGCACATGGGAGAGCATGTGACTCAGCTATCTGCAGTCACAGCATCCAAGGAGGATTGAAAACTATGGTTTTCTATACTATGATCATAATCTATGGAGCTCCCAGCAGCTGTACTCTGGCCATCTACCAAACAGAAGTACTAGAATTGTATTCTTGAGATTAAAGAACCATTAAAGTACCCATTAAGGTCCTTAAAATGGACAAAAATCACACCTCTATACATTTTATATAGCATGGTGTCATAATTTTATTTTGTATGACACATGTATGTATGCCAGTCTGACATCTTCAGTTTGCACAAAAGATTCCAATGCATACAGTCCCTTCTGAAGAAGCAGAAGGTTTGTGGTGAAGAAAGCACAACATACAAGCAAGGAATACTCACATGGATCTTTCTCTGAGACTCAAGATAATGGGAGACTTGCTTGCTAGGAGCTGGTTGTGTGTACATTCAATTTTAGACCTTTACAAAGCTTTGGTTAGCAGCTTTTGAAAATACAGGACAAGATCCAGCCCTTATGCACAGGGTCCAGGCTATGTTTGATGAGTCAAGGGTCATCTAGAAGAGATGTAAATATAGATGTTAATTAATGAAAATATGTACTGTGTTCCTTCTATAATATTTTTTAACATATTGAATCCAATTCTTGAATATGATAAGAATTGTTAAATTCTTTGATAGCTCTGGAAATCCTCAGAAACATCTATAGAAATTCCGGTGATTAGCTTTCCTTATCACAACTGCATGAACTGAGTGAGCAGGGAGATAGTGACTCAGCAGGTTCATCTTCAAGTCAGAAAGGTTAGCAGAGGATTGCCACTAGTCACCAGCATGTGATCTATATATACACAGACTTCATAGACAGGGCTTTCCAGCTTGCTGGTCCTGCTGTAGTCCACTTAGCAGCACAGAAGTTTATCCCAGAGTGTGGGGTCCATGTAGGATTGCCAGTTCCAGACTGGGACATTCTTGGAGATTCGGGGATGGAACCTTGCAAGGGCAGAGTTGGGGGAGGGGATCATCAGGGATGTGATTCTTTCCAGTCTTCCCTCCAAACCTGCTATTTCATTCAGGGGAACTGATCTCTGTATTGTGGAAATCAGTTGTCATTCTGGGAGAACTCCAGGCACCATGTGGAGGTTCACACTCCTAGGTCAGCTGATCTGCCCCCTCTTCCTTGAAGAAAATGCTGCTGATTTGGAGGAACTTTGTGGATAAATGCATGACACCAGCTCTATATTGTTTTTATCCCTGCTAGGGATAAACGTTGAGGTTTGAGGGATAAAAAAAGAAAACCTTGGAGGCTGATAATTTGGCAAGAAAAAAGGCTTAAAAAGGGATGAAGTTGTCCCCTTTAAATTGTAGGCTTTGCAGCTGCAATTGCTAGAAAAAAATGGGTTGGGAATAATAATCACAGAGCCACACATAATGTGTAGTTCCACTCTAAGACAATGTTCCCTGTGACACATGCATACATAATTTTTTAAAAAGAATGCATCTTTCCTCAGAACGATGGCTTTATTTAAATGCAAATTTATAAAATGTAATTGATTTACCTTGCCATCCTAAGCAGATTTATACCCTTCTAAATCCATTGAAATCAATGGGCTTAGAAGGGTATAACTCTACTTAGGATGGTACTGTTGATGGGTTAACAACTCTCCATAAGATTTCATTTTCCTTGAAATAATTTCATATGATTTTTTTGGGGGGGGCACAATGGCAGTGCAAAGCAATCTTTTACTCAACACTCTTCACCTTTTACTAGGGCTGCCAACTCTGGGTTGGGAAATGCCTGAACAGAAGGGAGGGGCCTCCATGGGGTGTAATGCCATACAGTCCATCCTCCAAAGCAGCCATTCGTTCCAGGGCAACTAATCTGTGCAGTCTGGAGATCAGTTGTCATTCCAGGGGATCTTCAGACCCCACCAGGAGGTTGGTCACTCAGCCTTGTAGAGTCACAAATGTAAGTGAGAAAGAACTTATTACTTGCTCTCCTTTCCTATAAGCGGACATAGGGCAAGTATGGTTTCATTTTGGTTCCCTATCTAAAACTAAATGAACCAGAATGATCAAAATGCTTAGAAAACCTCTGGAAATAAAACCTTAATCCTCTACTATGGGCAATGTACATGCTTCCTGTTCTTTCTGGCAAAGTGTTGTTGTTTTAATATATTTTGTGCTATGCTTTATTTTATTGACCCATGTTTTTACATTCTAATTTTGAAACATAGGATTATGATCAAAATAAAATAAATATAAAACTCAGAGTTGCCAACTTTTTTTTTTGCTGGCCATACTCCTGTCCTGTTAATAGTAGGCTGATACAGACAGAAGTTAATCAGGTGAAACTTTTCTAGACACAGTAGCTTCACGCTATGCTGAGCTATTGTTAAAAGTACAGGAGCAGGAGAATTTGCATGTCTGGTGAAACTGGAGGATTATTATTTGGAATTTAATAATAGGAAATTATTACAGTTTTTTAATTGTTTCAAAGCGCAGACTGAAGCAGAGTCACACCATTCTAAGCCCATTGACTTTAGTGTATTGCTTCATTTACAATCCACTTTTCTCACAGATTCAAGGGTAGGTTTAGAGGACTATGACTCTGTTTAGGATTGCACTACCAGCCATCTACTACTATTTACAACTGGTTTTTTTTGTGGGGGTGGGAAATTGTTAAAAAAACAGTATTACTGGTACAGGCCTGAGAGTGTGTGGAATATCTACTACTCTTGTTTTAAAGCCCAACATTTTGTGGCAGAAATGAGAGTATTTTTGATGAGGCCATAAGGGATAACATATCAAGTCAGGTCCATCTAATCCAGCATCCAGTTTCACATAGGGGTCAACCAGATACCACCAGAAGGCCTATAAGTGAGATACAGATTACAAGCCCCCACCATTGTTGCCTCACAGCACTCATGTTAACTATCAACTTTCTTTGGTACCACCAAGTTAAACCAATATGGAAGAGAGAGAAGTTCACTCTAGCCACTTTCTTCTGCCATGCAAAATTTCATAAGCTTCTAACATGTCTCATGTTAGTCCTTTTCCTTAAACTGAACAGTTATTTGCATAGCTTTAGAAACCCTTGGTGTGCATCCAGAAAACTCTAGTGGCAAGATCAATTAGGGAACTAAGGCCATGGTCACATGCATTTGCACCGCAGAAGACATGATAGTTGGGCGGATTTTCCATGCACGATCACACCAGAACATCTGGGAGGTACAGCGCACCCGTGGCCAACCCATGGCATGCTGCTGAAGATGCACATTTAAAAGGTACCTGAAACAATCTACTGACAAATGGTTTGCCACAGGCTGCATATGGACTTCCACAGTGTGATCGTGCTGGCATGCAGCTATTCCCCTGGGTCATCCTCTTTGCTGCGTGCGCTGATGGAGGAAGCTCTGGTGTGCCACTATCACATCTAATTGCCTAATGGTAGATCAGAATGCAATGGCGCAAATAGCCACACCTCCCCCCCCCCCGTGATTTCCAGCACGTGTGGCCGGGGCCTAATTTGATCATTTTATATAGTTACAATATTTTTATCCTTCCCTTTTCCAAAACCATACTCAAAGCAGGTTGAAATGAGAATTAAAAAATATCCCCTAGCATATATATGAATATGTGTGTAAAATACCACGAAGTTGCAACTGACTTATGGTGACCCCAGGAAGAAGCTTTCACGGTATGTGAGAAGCAGAACTGATTTACCCTTGCCTTCCTCTTCAGTCTTCTTTAGTGGTCCCCTTTCCAAGTATCAACCTTGTATTGATGAGTTTGAGCTATACCATGCCACCCTCCCTCCCACATATATGAATAATTATTTTTAAAAAATGAAATCCCATTAACTTTGCTAATGTTTAAGACTGCAACATGTGAGGTTCTGAAGCATTTGCATTTCCCCCCTAAAAACCTACTATTAGAGTATTTAAAAAGGGAACACAGACTGCATGGAGTATATATGGGCAAAGAAATCAGGAACTGAGACAACGCAAACAGATAGGTGTATGTAAGAAATATAGAAGACCAGTCCCACTCTTTGGAAAATCTGTTTGGAGTTCCTCTGGTTTCAAGCCTTTAGAATTCATCACCTCCAAATAACATAAGGTCTAGAACCTTGCTTTAGAAAACACAACTAATCAAAAGCCCTCAATAGGAATATTATTTGTTGTACTATTGTATCGGCCCTTTCCCCATGCCAGGGTCATACTTTTCCTGTTTACTCAAGTTGCCTTATTTTGATATATTTGTGATTTTTTTCAAACTCTCATATGTACATGCAAAAAACATTCCAAAAGAAATTGTAAATAGATTAATAACAATTACCATTTTTGTAGTGTTGTTCAGTGGTTTATTCAGCAATGGGTCATTTTCAGGAATCTAGTCTTATCTACTATAAAAGTAGGAAATGAAAGTTATAACTAGGCATCATTGCCTGCATATACTGTGAAGACCATTCAGATATCTTCTGAGCCATAAAGCTGTGGCTGCCTTAACGTTTTGTCTTTGGCCTCCACTGATCCTTTCATATTCTTTACTAGCCAATTCTGGTTTTTGAAAATTGCCACTTCTTGCACTCAGGGAAAGAGAAATATTTACTTTACTTGTAACTGTGCTTAGAAATACTGAATCATGGCAATAAAGGAGATCAGAAAGGGAATCTGAAATGTAGCTCTTTCACTTCAGGAACAAAGACAAAAAGATCTTTCTGTATACTTTGGAGGCTTATTTGCCTATGAAAGGAGGAGACTTGTGTTGGTCGTGAATCAAAGGAAATCTTTGGAATATGTGATTATCTTTAATATACATGGTGTCACATCACATTTATCCCAGTCAAGCTGAGGCTTGTTTCAGAATGAATGGGGTTGATGGTGGACTTTTGGGATATGAGAGGCATTAGGACTTTTTTTTATATAAAACTGAATTTTGTGTTGGGTCACAGAGCAATGAAATTCTTTAAAATGTCCTTCTCTGTCTATGCCATACATTCACAATATGTAAGTAATAGCTTTCTACTCTCAAATTAACCTAATATCTAGATTATGTTAGATCTGAGAGTATTAATCTATACAATGTGCCTCAAATAAATGAATAAAGGCACTGTCAGTCTATCTAATATAGGGACTCATGGCTCATCCAGTCTTGAGTGGTTGGATGCAATTGCTAATACTACTTTACTGTTCCCTATCCCTAGCTAGCAAAAAAAAAAATGCATAAATCTATTTTAGAGCATATACAGATTTGGACTTGGCCCAGTCTCTGAACAAAGAGGCAGCCACTAAGAATGCTCCCTTGCAGAACTGAAGGATGGATGGATTGATAGATGGATGGATGGATGGAGAGTGTTTCTAATCAGTCTGAAGGGTCATATTGGAACATAATTTGCATAGTAGGCATTTTTCTAGTGTAAGCCATTTAATTGAGTTGACTTAGAAAGAAGTAACTCTGCTAGGATTGCAGTGCCACAACTGTAAAATCCCCAGACATTGTGAAATTATTATCTGGATTTGGAAAGTGTCTCCTCTTCTTATGATCAGTTTTATCCAAAATTAAAATACAAAAACCTACAACATGTATACAAACCTTAAACAGCAATCCATTTTTCCAACTGCTTCATGTTTTCTGGGGAAACTCTACATTAACAGTGACAGCAATAAATACCATAAATACATTGAGATGTTGAGTTAACTGTGGACATTTCCCCCTCAACATTTCCCTCCCCTGTCAAGTCACACAGCTGATTTATAGTGATCTCATGGGATTTTTCAAGGCAAAAGTCATTCAGAGATGGCTTGCCATCATCTGCCTCTGTGTTGTAAACCTGGATTGGTGGTGTCCCATCCAAATACTAACCAGGACTGACCCTACTTAGCTTCTGAGATCTGGGCTAGGCAAGATTAGCCACCTGAAACCCATTGTGCAAATTTGTATTTCAAAATTATGCAATCAAGCCAGGGAACTAGGGGTGAATAGTGTAGTGGCCAAGTTTACAGATAACACAAATTATTCAGGATGGTAACAACCAAGGCTGACTGAAGAGCTCCAAGAGGACCTTCACAAACTGGTGAATAGGCAATAATGTGACAAATGAGGTTCAGTGTTGGTGAGTGATGCAGGCATATTGCAAATAACAAGTTGTATGCACCTAGAGCTGGACTCGACCAAGTATGTTTATAACATTCCTGTACAAATATAGAGGAAATCTCGCCATTCTAGAAAGAACATTGGAACTACATAGAGTTTTTACTTGAGTTTTTACAATACAGAATTTATGAACTGCTGCTAACTAAAGTGAGACTGCAGTCACACACACTAAGTAATCCACTTTCAATCCACTTTCCAACTGGATTTTGCTGGTTCACGCAGTAAAATCCAGTTGGAAAGTGCACTGAAAGTGGATTATTTAGTGTGTGCGACTGCAGCCTGAGTGACCTATTGGCTTTTGTGTATAGCTTTAAGAAGTCATTTGGAGTTTTGATTCTATCCTAGTATGATGAATGGAATGGCAAGTGTGATGCCATTATTGAGCAGAATTAAACCTGGACTGTTAGTACACTAACAGAATTTATAACATTACCCAGTTCAAGAACTGGGTCACTCTTGGCAGTTAGCTCAGTCAGCTGTTGTTTGAATGAGGTCCTTCTCCATTGTGCCCCTGCCCTGCAGTTTATAAATTCTGTATTGTAAAAATGTAATTGAGTTCAACATTTGTATAAATAGGGAGTTGCCCAAAAAGACTGACACAACCTCTTTTAACTTTAAAAGGGGAAACTTCTCTGATATGAGGGAACATGTGAGAAAGAAACTGAAAAGAAAAGTAGAAAGGGTCAAAACCATTGGGGAAGCTTGGAGACTATTTAAAACTACAATCCTAGAAGCTCAGAAAAAACTATATACTGCAGGTTAGGAAAGGCACTAATAGGTATGGAAAAAAGCCTGCATGGTTAACAAACAAAGTAATGGATGTGTAAAGGGTAAGAAGGATTCCTTTAAGTGGTGGAAAGCTAGTCTCAGTGAGGTTGATAAAAGGGACCACAGGCTGCGGCAAATAAAATGCAAGTCCATGATCAGGCAGGCAAAAAGGGAATATGAGGAGCATATAGCAAAAAACATAAAGACCAAGAATAAAACTTTCTTCAAATACATTAGAAGCAGGAAACCAGCCAGGGAGGCAGTGGGGCCCTTGGATGACTGTGGTGTAAAAGGAGTAGTGAAGGATGATAGGGAAATGGCTGAGAAGCTGAATGCATTTTTTGCCTCTGCCTCTGTCTCCACTGTGGAAGATGAGAAGTGCTTGCCCACTCCAGAACCGTTGATTTTGGGAGGAGTGTTGAAAGACCTGAGTCGGATTGAGGGGATGAGAGGGGAGGTCCTACGACTGAACTCAAATGTGAACTTATGGATCACCTGAGAAAAATATATAATCTTTAATTAAAATCTGCCTCTATTCCTGAGGACTGGAAGGTAGCTAACATCACTCCCATCTTTAAAAAGGGTTCCAGAGGAGATCCGGGTAAGTTGGCCAGTCAGTCTGACGTCAATACCGGGTAAATTGGTGGAAACTGTTATTAAGGAAAGAATTAGCAGGTAAACTGATGAACAAAACCTATTGAGGCAGACTCAGCATGGGTTCTGTAGGAGATGATCTTGTCTTACTAACCTGTGTGACTGTAATAAAAAGGCCAATGCTATGCTGAGGATTATTAAGAAGGGAATTGAAAACAAATCAGCCAATATCATAATGCCCCTGTATAAATCAATGGTGCAACCTCATTTGGAGTGCTGTGTACAGTTCTGGTCACCACACCTCAAAAAGGATATTATAGCATTGGAAAAAGTGCAGAAAAGGGCAACTAGAATGCTAAAAGGGTTGGAACACTTTCCCTATGAAGAAAGGTTAAAGTGCTTGGGGCTCTTTAGCTTGGAGAAATGATGGCTGAAGGGTGACATGACTGAGGTTTATAAGATTATGCATGGGATAGAGCAGGTAGAGAAAGAAGTACCTTTCTCACAATACAAGAACTCGTGGGCACTCAATGAAATTGCTGAGCAGTTGGGTTAGAACAGAGAACTACACCCTTGCCTTACCATCAGGTTCTTAGGCAGTTTATTCTACTACTGTCAATGCTGGAGTAAACTGTGATTCTTTTTGTACCTGGCCAAGAATGCTTTCACCTTTGTCCTTGGAATGAACCAGGCTGTGAAATCTCCAGTCCTTGCTAGGTTTCTTCCTTTCAGGCTTTGTGCCAACATCTTTTTACCTCTGCTTTTTGCTTCTTCAGCCCTGTCACCCTACTTCCCCTGTCTCTTACCCTACTGCTGGTTGTGTATGTACTTGTATTAGGTTTCTACTGAGAAGTTCATGCTGTTGACTACTATGTGCCCATTTCAACCCACCTGCATCTCTACATATTAGCTTTTATGCTTCCTAGGGTTGCATCTTTGTTCCCCTTTTTCTCCCCAGAATCAGAAGACAATATGTGTTCCTGTGCTTCTTTGCTTGCCCTGAGGGTTGCCAATTTTTCTTGAAAAATGACTGGATATTGGGGAGGAGAGAATTTGTGGAAGAGAGGGAGCACAGAGGGTATTTAATTCCTTAGTATCTGTCCTCCAAAACTGCCATTTCCACCAGGGAAATTGACCTCTGTAGTCCTGTGATCAGCTGTAATTCGGGAAGAACTCTAGGCCTGCCTGCAGGATATGAGGGATGGTCATTGGCTGATGGTATGACATCACTTCTAAGAAAACCCAGAAGTGATGTCAAGCCTCTCTAGGAATTGTCTGTTTTTGGTGACTGGCATCACTTTGGGAAGTAAACCCAGAAGTGACTCCAGTTCTCTCTAGGAATTGCTGAAAACTCTGTAGTTTTACCAGAGTTTTATCCTAGAAATCACATAATGCTGTTGGCTGATGGCCCTTTATTTTTTTCCTCTGATGCTGTTCACAGTGGCAGTGGGAAATGTCAGCTGGAGGTAGGGGAATCCCCCACCCCCACCAGGGAGCTGACAGCCCTACCTACTTGCCAGGAATCTGTGTTCCAATTAATGTTAGGGGTGGATCCAAATAACTGCCTTTTGTGCAATCTGAAATAGTTTTCATTAAGGTAGGCATAGCAAGGTCTAACTTTATTAAATCTGCATCAGGGTTTCTACACTTTGACTTAAGACTATTATAAACTGCAGCTAGGGGCTTTTTCATCAGTTCAGGAACTTTTTATTTTTTGCTGAACATCCAGCCTGAAGCAATGCTCTGCTGAATTTGCTCACTACTTTGTGATGCTTTAGTTGATCCTAATAAAAAGTATTATGCTACTGTTGATTTTGGATTTTCTCTAATGAGCCACCATGGCTACTGTCAATTTTTGACAGCTATATCCAATTTCTCTGGTGTGACTGGTTTGGAAATCATCACCCCACACAGTACTATAAGTGTGCTAGGATATGGCTTTTTACATGATTCTATGAGATTACCTACCTTCCTTGTTAATACCTTTTTTTTTGCTGTCAAGTCACTGCTGACTAATGGCAACCCTGTAGGGTTGTCAAGGCAAGAAACATTCAGAGGTGGTTTGCCATTGGCTGCCTCTGCATCACAACCTTGGTATTCCTTGGAGGTCTCCCATCCAAATACTAGCCAGGGCCAACCCTGCTTAGCTTCTGAGATCTGACAAGATAAGGCTAGCATAGCTGAATTTATCCCCAAGAAATAAATAGAAGAAACCCAACACACTTGCTGTACATATAATGTTTAGATTAAAGAGAGTATTTATATGAAGAAAATAAAGGACTATAAATGCTTTCCTTAGCAGCTTCTAGTGTTCTGTGATGAATTAATGAACAGTTAAAGGTGAAAAGGCTCACTAAAATTTGGGTCTTCTCCTGTGAATAAGAGCATAGTCCAGGAAATTATATATTAAAGCCTTACCCCCCACCCCTGGCCATATTTCCATAGAACACCAGTAATGATCAGTTGAAAACAACTGCTGAATTTGGCCGGCTTCTTAAGATATCCTTCTGGCATAGGGGCTTGTTTGTTTTTCATCCCATGATGAGCAGCAGAGCAACCCTCCTGAGACGGTACGGCTCTAACCTCATAAGATCGTCTTTTGGAGAAATGATTCTGGCTGCCTGCGATCACTTGTGAAAGCGAGAAACAGAGAGAGCTACCTTCTTAGAAGTACTTTGATTCTGCTGGGGAGATACCAATCTAAATTAATCTCATGTATCCTTTGCCTGAAAGCTGAGTTTCCAATAGAGAGGAACCATAGAATTTTTATATGTCAGAGCACTGAATGAGCCTTACTCTATACCCTTTCAAATTAAATACACTTCCAACTGCCCATTTTCATGGTGCCCCTTTCTTTTGTTGTTTGCTGTTTTTAAAAGGATGCTTGAATCATGTGTGCACTTTTGAAATATAATCATGTGCCCTGTTGACAAATATTTCACCACAAGCACTCCTAATTGAACTAGAAAATTGGCCCTGTATTAGGCACTCAGGAGTACTGCACTAGATAACTGGCTGCAGTTCCTTGGCACATGCCAACCAATAGAAATTTTGTAGTTATTTAAGGACAGGCACCAGCAACTGCGCTGAAATGTTGGTCCATTTTTACCCTAACCCCATCAGCCCTCTAGAAAGATTCCCTATAGGTAATAACAGAGCTGAATAATATTGGAATCCCCCCCCAAAAAAAACCCCAGCTCTGAATATCAAACCAGTATTTAGAACCCTGAAAACTGGAAATACCAATAGTTTTGGCTCCCTGATATACAGAACTGAAAAATACATTTTTTTCAAGCTGCAGGTCCCTAGCCAGGCGGCTATGCTTTATTGTGGCCCTTCAGAGTAACTGGTTGACCATTGTGTGAGACAGGATGCTGGACTAGATGGATGACTGATCTGATCCAGCAGGCTCATATATTCCTAGGGAAGCTTATTTCCGCTACAGCCTGAAGCTCTGTATACATGTTTCCTTGGGATCCATGGTTAATTCTACTCATACAGTGGATGCTCAAATGTGCACATCATGTGCATGTTACACAGGGATCATTCTGGGTAACACCTCCTATGCCACTGACATTTGTGTCCAAGCCCAGTCCCTGGGACAATGCTGGAACCTGGCCAGCTGCAGAATAGTTTGAAGTGATGCCCATTGCATTCCAAGTGTACTGAGATCCTGCAGTACATTGGTATCCTCCTCGCTATTCTGCCAATGCTATGGGTGTGGGGATTCCATGCTTTCTCCAGGACTGGTTGCTACTATTAAGAAATGATTTAACTGGTTTGCTCCTTAGACAACTACTGGAAATGGAACTGAGTAAGTTTAAATTTATTAAAGTCAAAAATTAATAATTTTCAAAAATTTAAAAATTAGAACTAGTTTCCATTCAGCCTCATATTTCTTTCAATGTTTAATAATCATGTTTGTTTTAGGAAAAGTTGAAGAAGAAGTCAAACAGTCATGGTCTGAAGAAAGTAGAAAAAGAAGTTAATGTTGCAATGTTAAAATGTATTAAAAGGCTGACACCTTGCTACTTAAGAGGATTACTCCTGAGGAAGACTATTGAAATGAATGTTTAATGCTGCCATGTTAAAATGTATCAAAAGGCTGACACCTTGTTACTTAAGAGTATTACTCCTGAGGAAGACTATTGAAATGAGTGTATAACCGGGTGCTCATTGAGAATATTGGATGTTGTTTTGAATATGTTTAAATGTCTAAAGTTTTGTCTTGAATATCTTAGAATTTCTAAAGTTTTTTATAGATATACATAATTGTCATTAAATGTTCAAATATATCACAGTGCTTCTTTGTTTTGATATATTATCTATCACTGTGACCCCTCCTTTGGTCCTTGTAACATTAGTTGGTACCCAGTACCGTAAGACCATATACAAGGATTAAAACATTTAAACATAAACATTAACATTAAGCATTAAAACATTAAAACTTCAAAACACTCCAATAATTAAAGTGCTAGTGATGGTATCGTCTTTGCCTAAATGAGATGGCATACTAACAGTTCTTTCCAACTTAGTGGTCTTCAGCATAGAGCGATGATGTAATATGCTCTCCAGACCAGGGCCGGCCCGTAACCATAGATCTTATATGCATTGTCTGCTTGCATCCTTCATCCATCCTTCATTCATCCTTGCATCCATCCAGCATCCATGGCTTGAAGAACCTACTTTCTGCCCTTCATCTTTTAAAAGTTTTGTAACATTGAGCTGATGAAGTGTCCTGGTGAGCTCAAAAGCTTGCACAATATTTTATGTCAATTTGATTGGTCTTTTTAAAGGTTTTTGTCTTGTTTTGGGTATACAGATTTTGTCTTGTTTTGGGTATACAGGTATGGGCCATCGATTGGCCCATCTGAGGTCAGAAAGATTCCAGCATGTCTAAATTGAACAGAATGTATCAAATAGAATTGTTCAGGATGGCATTTCTATAATGGGAATAAGAAGGTGACAAAGCAGAATACACTTATAGTTTAAACTGTCATTGGAAGTGTTAAGCAGTTTCCTCTCCCTCCCCCCTTTCCCCTCTTGTTGCATTGTTTACAGTACATCACTGTTTTTATTAAATTCTTCTCTAATGGTATAATCCTTTTTTTTTTTTTTGCATTATTTATTGTTCAGTGGTCTAATTCAGCTTTGTGCTGATGGTTTTTTTTAATAACTCTGTAATTCACCTTCAGTCTTAACAAGAAAGGTGTTTGATAAATGCAATAAATAAATAAATAAATCAAATTTGAAGAAAAACACAGGCTGTATACCTTGAATAAAACTTCATTGGTCTTAAAGGTGCCACTGGACTTAAGAGTTTGTTCTACTTTTTCAAAGTTCCTGGTTTGCCAACCTTGGTTCTGTAGAAATGTGCTGTATTAAAACAGCAAAAAAAAAAAAATCACAATACCTAGTAAGTAACATACAAGAGGCAATAAAAATGTATTTTGTGTTCTACAAATTATAGCATGGGCAGATGAGTCAAGAATGTTAATCTGTTACTGTAGGAGCATTGGTAGACCACCAGAGAGCTTAAAGCAGCAGCAGACCTTTATTTTGAAATGGTGACTATGATGAAGAGAAAAAAATAGGGTTGCCTGCTTTAATCAGTTTAATTGGCAGGCTAATCAACAAAATCAGGGGCCAATTTTAATCAGTGAGGACAGGTTTTAATTGGGAAAGCTAAGAGTTAAGGATACACTTGTTCCCTTTTCAAGGCTATTTTGGTTCAGGTATGTTACCACAAAAGGGAATGGAGAAAGAAACGAGTAAAACTAGACATTCTTTTAATAATGGGGATAGCTTTTGTTTGCTAATTGTTTTTCATTCTTCCATATATCAAAGGGTGCTTATATTGGGAATCAACACATTTAGATAAATTGACCTATTGGTTGACATCTCTTTAAAACAAATGCACTAGGAATTAAGTTAGATGAGCCTGAAGTTACAGCAGAAGCAAGGAGGTAAGCAGTGCAGGTTGTACCTCAGGTTATCTGAAGAAGTGTGCTTGCAAAGGAAAGCTTCAACCTTGAATTTCACTTTGTTGGTCTTAAAGGTGCCACTGGACTCAAACTTTGTTTCTCAGGTTGTCAAGCATTTCAGCTCCCCTTTTTTCCTTTAAAAGGAAGATGTTCAGCTTTTTGTTGTTTTTGTTCCCATGCATTCATAATATTTGCTGAAGGCTGAGAAACTAAACAAAGCCTGAATTATGTACAGCTCCATGTCCCTTTCTGTAGCATTACTGAAGCCTTTAAACGAAACACTGGGAGAGCAATCCTGCACAGGTCTACTTAGAAGTAAGTCCCATTTGAGTCCATAGGGCTTACTTGAGGAAAGTGTTTTTAGGATTGCATCCTGGGAGAACCACAAATGTAAACATACAAGGAAAACCTGCATTTCCCCCCTAATGGGGTAAATACCAGATTGGTGGTGTCATTTGAGGTCAGAAAATCACTGCAAAGAAAACTCCAGACAATCCACCTGTGGCAGGGTCCACTCCTGATCCGAATCAAGGTCCCCCACAGCTCCACCTTGCCGATAAAAAAAAAAACGCTCTGAAAATGCTAGTTCAGGTTGCAGTATGGGTTACTATGAGTTACTTCTTGACATCTCTTTCACCCCCATTCACTTGTGTCTGCAGGAGACAACATGTTGTGACTGTCCTCACAGTGTAGAATCACACAAACCTGCTTTAAAAAGATCGCTGCTTTTTATCAGAGACAATATGACTTGAATAGCAAGATTTGAATCCAGTAACACCTTAGAGACCAACAGTTCTGACTTAGAAGCAGATATCCCATACCCCAAAATCTTCTTGTCTCTAAGGTGCTACTGAACTTGAATTTGGCCGGTCTACTGCAGACCAACACAGTGTAAGAAAAAGTTGCATTTGATGTTTCTCACTGAATTCATTGTTGTATGTTTCCTACCCCCGCTATGCGCTTGCGTAGGTATGCAGGCAGAAACGTGGGAGCTTCTTCCCTGCCGCTTCTCCTTATCACGGTGGCCTTGAATGTAGGCTTTGGGCTATTCTTGTGTAGATGAGAATTTTCCAGTCCTGGGAAGGCAAGGGGAGGGGGGGAGTAGTCTCCCGCTCATAAAGTATTTCTCCCGCCGGGAGTTCCCGCGCGAGTGCTCAAGTTCTATTTGCTAGGCGCTTCATTGCATCACACTATAAGTTAGCTTGCTTTGCTTTGCCCCCTATTCCTGACAATGACCTCTTACTGTGGGTTTATAGCAAGATAATCCAATAAACCTTTCTTTGTGCAAGAATGACTGGATCTACTTGATTTTCAGAACCTGACAGAAATTGTCAGGAAATAGGGGGCAAAGCAAAGCAAGTGGTCACGCGATTGGTCAAAGAACCTGTTGGATACTACCCAGTCGACATGGACTTTGCCGGGGAGCCAAAGCCGAGACAATTTGATTGATCCCAGAGGCAGTTTTGGACTTCCCCAGGGGAGAGTACCTCGAGGTTCTCCCAGAACTGGGTCGGGGCCGGATACCGACGCTCGCATGGACTCTATCCAAGAGGACACCCGACGTCTGGTGAAGGACATGAGCAAGCTAATGCAATCCCTACCACAGATGATGGACCAAGCTATTCGGGCGCATCCGCTGACACAGCCTAGACCAGCACCAGCCCCGGCGCCACCGTTGATACCGGGACGACCACCTCCTCCTCCTCCGGGCCCGAGGCCAGGCCAACCAGCACCTCCGGGTCCAGGACCGGCTCAACCAGCACCTCCGGGTCCAGGACCGGGCCAGCCGGCACCAGCTCCGCCTCCACCAGTCGGGCCAGCACCAGGTCCAGGGCCAGGCCAACCAGGGCCACTCCAGCCGCCTGCTGCACCTCCGCCCCAACCACCGGCTCCGGTCCCTCTTATGCAGCCGATCCCGGTTATGGCTCAGGCCCCCCAGTAATCCGACCTAAGGATATGCTTGAAATCACATTTGATGGAGATCCAGAGACTGTGTCTTTTTTCATATTGCAAGTCGGAAAATTTGTCCAAAGATGGGGCCATATTTTCCCAGATGAAGAACAGCAGGTGGAGTTTATCGCATCCAGATTCCGAGGGAGTGCGACAAGCTGGTATGTTGCTCTCCATGATCTGGAGGCTGCGGAGCTGGGGAATGTAGATGACTTCATGTGGGCTTTGAGAAACCGCTTCGAGGATTCGGGGGCGGCGGAAAAGGCAGAAGCTTTCCTTCGTACCTTCAGACAAGGTAAACTCTCAGTGCGAGAGTATTCCAGGGAGTTTCAAAGGCATGCTGTGAAAATTCGGGATTGGACTGATGCGGTTCTGGCCCAACAATATCGAATGGGTCTAGCAGTAGACATCCGCAATAACATCCTCAGCTCTCAGCAGCCTCGTACCCTCCAAGGTTGGATGGAGGAAGCCGAAAAGGCCGAGAGTCGTCTACGCATGATGAAACTGGACTCATCGTTCGGTTACCACCGTCCGAGTTCGACGGCGGGCCAAGCCAAGTCCAAACCGGCAACCACCCCAAGTGGAATGAGGGATCAGCGTATGCGGCAGGGACTCTGCCTGCGGTGTGGGGAAAAGGGACACTTCGCAGCTGCTTGCCCGAAAGGGGACCCCAATCGGGCCCTACAACAAGAAGAACCCAGAAGATGGATGAACCCCACCCCGAAGAAAGGCACAGCAAAACCACGCAACCCACGGGCCCTTTTCGCGGGGCCGGACCAACTGGATAACTTCTTGCTGGAGGAAGAGAATGAGGTGCAGGGAAATGAAATGGTCCTGTTTGTGAATGGCGCTACACAACAGGACCCAACACCTGAGGCGCCTAAACTGGTGAGCAATTACCCCTCTCTCTTCTTTGTGACTGTCCTAGTAATGAACCCAGCAATGATGACCCACATTCGGGTTCGAGCCCTCATTGACTCGGGGTGTGGGAGGGACCTCATAAACCCGTCTATGGTGGTAGGGCTAGAGGCAGCCGTGGTCAACTTGAAAGACCCAATAACTTTTACACAGATGGATGGGTCTCCAATGAAAGAGCCATGCCGATTTGAGACTGTCCCGCTAAGAATAGGCATTGGTGCCCACTGGGAGCTACGTTCATTTGTGATAGCTCCTCAAGCCCAATTTCCCTTAGTATTGGGTAGCCCTTGGTTGCATGGACACAACCCTTACATTCTATGGGAAGAGGGGGATGTTCAATTTATCTCACCGAAATGTGCCGAACACAAATGGGACCCAGGGTGGGGGAACCTTCCCTGCAATGAACCTCCACGCGCTTGCTTAGCAATGGAGGACCTGAACCGCATCCCTAGGGATTACCAGTATTTGACTAGGGTTTTTGAGGAGGAGGAGGCGGATGAACTACCCCCCCACCGCAACTCTGACTGTGCTATTGAAATTCTTCCGGGGCAGAAATTGCCAAAAGGGAAAATTTATGCCATGAGTCCTGGTGAGAAGCAAGAACTGCGCCGCTTTATTGATAAAAATCTGGCTCGTGGATTTATCAGGCCAGCGTCGTCCCCGTTCGCAGCACCGGTATTGTTCTGTAAAAAGAAAGATGGGGGGCTCAGACTCTGCACGGATTACCGGGGTCTTAACGCAGTGTCTGCAACCAATGCCTACCCAATGCCCCTCATCAAAGACTTATTGGCAGAGGTGGCAAAAGGGAAAGTGTTCTCTAAACTGGATTTGAGAGATGCCTATTTTCGAGTTCGCATCAGAGAAGGGGATGAGTACAAAACTGCATTTAATACCCCGCTGGGGCAATTTGAATATCGGGTGATGCCATTCGGTTTACAAGGGGCACCAGGGGTCTTCATGAACTTAATCAATGAGGTCCTACACCCCTACTTATTCAAGGGGGTGGTCGTTTACTTGGATGATATCTTGGTCTATACCCCAGACCTAAAATCCCACACCATACTCATGCGAAAAGTACTGGAAAGGCTTTTAGACAACAAACTATTCGTGAAACTGTCAAAGTGTGAATTTCATCAGGAATGTATTGACTTTCTGGGGTACCGCATATCCTCTGAGGGGTTGGAAATGGACCCAAAGAAGGTCCAGGATGTTGTAATGTGGGAGCCCCCAAAAACCAGACGACAGCTCCAAAGTTTTCTCGGTTTCGCCAACTTTTACCGTCAATTCTTACCCCATTTTGCCCAAGTTGCCCTTCCCCTTACCGAACTTCTAAAGACTAAGGGGAAGGGATCCAAGGCTTCAATGCCGGGGGGCCCTTTGAACTGGACGCCTCAGTGTCAATATGCATTTGATCAATTAAAACAGCTGTTCACGTCTGAGCCAATACTAGCACACCCCGATGAGACAAAGAAATTTGTGGTCCAAGTTGACGCATCAGATACTGCTATGGGTGGGGTGATTTTACAAGAGAACGCGCAGGGACAGCTACAACCCCTAGCTTATGTATCAAGAAAATTCAATGATACCGAAAGGTTCTGGCCTATTTGGGATAAGGAAGCTGCATCTATACGTTTAGCATTAATCACATGGAGGCATTGGTTAGAGGGTTCCCAAGTACCTTTTGAAATATGGACTGATCATAAAAACCTTGAGGTACTACGGAAACCCCGGAATTTAAATGCTAAACAATTTAGGTGGGCTGAGTTCTTCTCCAAGTTTCAATTTACTCTTCACCACTTTCCAGGGAAGGCTAATCACCTGGCGGATGCTCTTTCCCGTCTTCCCCAACATTTCAGTAAGAGGGTGGAGGTACAAGAGTCTATGTTTACCCCAGAACAACTGGTTGGTGCAGTTGTAACCCGCAAAGCCAAACGAACCTCAGAGAATCTTATCCAAACCTTACCCTGGGAGAAACAATTTCTCACTGACATCACCCCGCAAGAAACAAGTGAGTTGCGAGGCAGGGATGATGTGAGATGTGATCCAAACGGTTGCTGGTTTAAGGGGAATAAGATGTTTGTTCCTGCAGCCACTCGATCCCAAATGTTGCAAACAGTTCATGACTCAAAATCTGCAGGGCACTTCGGATATGTGAAATCCTTAAAACTTCTGCAGCGTGGGTTCTGGTGGCCCCGAATGAAACAGGAGCTATCACTCTATATACAGTCATGCCCAACATGCAACCGTTGTAAAAACCGACCGGGGAAACCTCCAGGTCTCCTACAGCCTCTCCCCACCCCGACCCGACCCTGGGAAGTAATTTCGATGGACTTTATCACTGATCTTCCCCCTTCTAGACAGATGACGGTCATTTGGGTGGTGGTAGACTTGTTCTCAAAGCAAGCGCATTTTATACCGTTCCCCGGTTTGCCAACTGCCAGGGCCTTGGCTAAGGCATTCCTTCAACACATTGCCAGACTACATACATTACCACTGAAAATAATATCCGATAGGGGAAGTCAATTTGTTTCTAAATTGTGGTCGGAATTAATGACCCTCATGGGTATTGAACGTGCTCTCAGTACTGCCTATCACCCTGAAACTGATGGGCAAACGGAGAGAGTAAACCAGACATTGGAGCAATACCTGAGATGTTTTTCTAATTATCAACAAGACAATTGGGTTGATTTACTGCCATTAGCGGAGTTTGCATACAACAATTCATGGCACGCTTCCACGAAGATGTCACCATTCAAAGCGGCCATGGGTTATGACAGCCCCCTCTCCCCTTCTTGCAACCGGGGGAAGGGGTGGGGAAAGCTTCAGTATGGTGTAAAACTTTTCGCGAGTCTTGGCCCCTAATTATTGAGACTTTGAATGAAGCCAAGGCACAGTACAAGAAACAAGCAGATAAAAAAAGGGCAGGGGGATGGAATCTGAAACCAGGGGACTCTGTCTATCTATCTACGAAAAACTTAAAGTTGCAGCAACAGTCCAGAAAACTGGCTTGGAAATTTGTTGGTCCTTTCAAGGTGTTAAGATGTATAAATCCAGTGACTGTTCAGCTAGATCTGCCTAAGTCTCTTAAAGCTATACATCCAATTTTCCATTACAGCCTCCTCAAACCTGCGTTACCCCCGACTAAATGGCAAACTACGATGCCGGAGCTTCCCCCCTCTGATGATTGATGATGAGGAACACTACGAGATTGCGGATATCCTTGACTCTAAGATTTTACGTGGACAACTTCTGTACCTGGTCCAATGGGTACATTTCGGGCCCCAACATAAAGAATGGGTGAAAGTTTCAGATATCAATGCACCTGAACACTTGCGAAACTTTCACAATCGATACCCTCATAAACCCGGGGGCCCACGTTCTCTCCTTCCTAAGTGGCGGGTGGGTGGTGTTTTGGGAAGGGCAGAATGTAAGAAAAAGTTGCATTTGATGTTTCTCACTGAATTCATTGTTGTATGTTTCCTACCCCCGCTATGCGCTTGCGTAGGTATGCAGGCAGAAACGTGGGAGCTTCTTCCCTGCCGCTTCTCCTTATCACGGTGGCCTTGAATGTAGGCTTTGGGCTATTCTTGTGTAGATGAGAATTTTCCAGTCCTGGGAAGGCAAGGGGAGGGGGGAGTAGTCTCCCGCTCATAAAGTATTTCTCCCGCCGGGAGTTCCCGCGCGAGTGCTCAAGTTCTATTTGCTAGGCGCTTCATTGCATCACACTATAAGTTAGCTTGCTTTGCTTTGCCCCCTATTCCTGACAATGACCTCTTACTGTGGGTTTATAGCAAGATAATCCAATAAACCTTTCTTTGTGCAAGAATGACTGGATCTACTTGATTTTCAGAACCTGACACACAGCTACCCTCTGAAAATATGGCTTGGCTGTCAGTATCCTTCAAGGTTTATGGAATGGAAAAGATTGCAGGGGATTCAGCAAAAGTAGTCTTTTGTATTCTCTTCTTAAAGGTATAGACACTGATGCCCCATCTGTGAGGTCTTGATCCTATTGCTGCTTTAGTGTTAACCTTCACTTTCCCCTATAATTCTTGTCCTTCCCCTGCCAGAGTATTCTAAATGTATTGGGCATGATTTATCTGATTTGTTTAGAGATAATATGTTTAGTATTGTCTTAGTTCCAAATTCTGAGACTATTGGCACAGTCATGAAAATGATACCGTAAAGTTTGAGTGGAATTCATTTGAAAAGAGACATCTGCTTCTATTAAATATTTCTCGTCTTTCATCAACATTTCATTAGGAGCCTTTCCAAGCAGCTGTCATCGCAAGGCCTTTCAGATTTGGTCTTTTGATACTGTCCTAGCTCCAATAGAGAAACTGTGAAGATAAGAAACTTGGGGGTGATTGGATTGAATCATGACAGCAGAGACACTGTTTCAGAAATGGTGTTTTCCGTTGCTATGCAATTTCCCTGGAAGAGCAGGAATATCATTTACACTTAAGACAAATTCATTTGAAAGAAGTGAATGACACGCGATGGAGCTGCTAATGACAAGAGTCGAACTTCAATTAAGCAAACAACAAAAGTGCTGATATCATGGCGGACTGAAAGACTGAATGGATTTGTGCTGTTACAGACAGAACATATTTTGTTTTGTTTTTATCTTTCCCATGTTCTCATGTTGTCTGTTGATTTGGAATCCACAATTCTTCAGTCACTAGCCTAGGTTTGAATGCCAGTTCAAACTGTAGCACCTCATCCCAAGAGGGAATATTAAGAGTATCATACTGACAATGCACACAGTGATTATAGTGATCAGTCTTCATAGGCTGATTCATTGCTCAGTAATGTTTTAGTATATGGGGAGCCAGTGAGGTTCAGCAAACCCAGTGGGCCTTCATAAAATGCCATGGTCTAGTGGCAGAGCACCTGCTTTGCATGCAGAAGCTCTCAGGTGTGACTCAACAGAAGGCAACTCCACGTGTTCAGATGATACTAAGGCAACCATTGCATGCACATTTAGATCATGGAAAGAGTAATTAAATTCATTGGGACTTCCTTTTGAATAAACAGAATGAAGAACAGGATTGGTCCAAAAGGACATTTTTTTATCTCTGGCAACATTTTTTAAAATGGTAATACGTTTGTTTATTTTAAAATATTTTCCTCTACTTTTCTCCTTGCATATCGCATAATAAAAGTAACATTTAAAAAGCCCAAAAGCAAACAGAGGAATAGCTTCTCAAAGCTCCTAAAGATAGTTTGAAAGACCGCTTTTTGTAATTTGTATAACAGGTTCTCGAAATGTGGCTATTTAATTTTATTAGTGGACAGATTTTTTCTAGCAGACACATGTTTTATTTGACATGGACAAATATGTATTGCTAAAGTCTAACTCTTCCCCCCAGTAAGGAACTACAGATCTTGGATTCTCTTCAGGGGAGTCATCTGTCCTGCAGTATAAAATTATGGGATTACTTTTTGGAAAACTGAAGCAATCATTAACATTTTTAATGTACATTATGCAGGTTGCTTTGGTAGTATATTTAAAAAAGTTCATATATCTTTTGCAAAGGAACCAAAGTTGGATGTGTTCAAATCCCTGAACAGTCATGACTGGACCTGAAGGCAAGTCAGCTTTCAGCCTCACATTCCCATCTGTAAAATGGGAGTGTCAATAAGCCACATATCATGATTATTTTGAGAATAAGCAAAATAGATTTCAGTATCGAACAGATATAATACATTTGTGGAAAAATATGTTTCTACCTGGATGGGAACATGGCCCATAGCAGACCATATCTAGCAATGCAATATAATATTTTAAATACAAGTTACCTCATATGGTTCCTTGTGCAGTAGTTTATATGCCAGCTTATGTACAATGTGTCTGCAATAGCTTGGCTTCATGCTGGTTCTATAGTACAGTGGACTGAGACAAAAGATATTATCATCTTGAATGTGACAGTATGGTATAGTGCTTTCGGGGCCAGACTAGGCTCTTTGAGACCCAGGTTCAAATCCCCACTATGCCATGGAAGGTTGCTGATGTCCTTGGGCCAGTCAAACACTCTTGGTCTGAACTACCTTGCAGAGTTGTTGTGAGGTACAAAAGAGAAGAATGTAAACTGTGTTCCCATTGGGGAGAAATGTGGAGTATAAATGAAATAAATAGATGTTACATACACTGACAATGAGAGGGTCATGGTGAAATCCTATGGAGTTACTTCAGTCTGTGCCTATTTATTTCAATAGGATTAGACTGGAATAACCATCCATAGACTTGTACTGTCAATCAGCTTCACTTTAGGAACTTCACAGCTGGGCCGTAGATCAGGTTGCCAGTGGTAGTCCATTGATCCTCAGGTCCATAAACCTGCACAGTCAAAAACAAGGCAGAAGAATGGTATCCTCTGAGATTGTTAACAACATAATTCTTTTAACCAGTGCTCAAAGCAATAATTCTGTGTTGTGATTGATGTAACTGACCATGCACTTTTGAGTATTGACAGACAATTTAAGAATCATTGAGACATAATCAAGGCACCTGATTATACATATCTTCAGTGTGCGAAGAGTTGTATGAGTGCTCAAGGAGTCATTTGTTAGGGCAGGAAAGATACTGCACATTTGACGTGGATATGTATTGTACAGGTGGCTGAGTCAGTATGATATAGAAGGACCAGG
The DNA here is from genome assembly GCA_029375565.1 of Gekko gecko. Classification (NCBI taxonomy): domain Eukaryota; kingdom Metazoa; phylum Chordata; class Lepidosauria; order Squamata; family Gekkonidae; genus Gekko; species Gekko gecko. The sequence continues at coordinate 57,862,339 of JAPDNY010000007.1, forward strand.
GTGACACTCTATTGAAATATGTCAGACACAATTCCCCATAAATAGCAACATTAAAGAAAAAAAAACTGACATTGCCTGTTGCATCTTCTGTATGGTAACATGCTTTCAGTATACATAACATTTATTAGGAGCAAGTTGTAATGTACAGTGGATATGACAATACAGAATATAAGCCTCTAATAATATTAGTGTTGTGTCTTACTGAATTTTTTCTGCAATGTACTTCATGGCAGAATACTTTCTACTGGCACCACTGCCTTCAGTTTTATAACAGCTTTGCAACACTCTAATTCAGCACTATCCACACTGCTTTTAGGCAGTGATGCGTTGCTGCTTTCTTCTCAAGGATTCAAGATTGAGCTAGTCTCAACAATAGGATAGAACTTTCTTAACAGCACAAACAAGCTGAAACACTTCAGTTTTTAACTAGGTAAAAAACTACTCAGAAGATCTAGAGCAAAATTTGTATGCAAGAGAGAGAGAGAGAGAGAGAGAGAGAGAGAGAGAGAGAGAGAGAGAGAGAGAGAGAGAGAGAGAGAGAGAGAGAGATCTTGCACATTGATAATCCAGTTTCTGCAATCTAAATAAATTGTCAGTTAAAGAATTGCACATATATTTGGTTATTTTGCATAATTTGTTCTGATTTTATTAACCACAGAGAAGGGAAAAAAATCTCTGCCTGGCACTGATAATCTTCATTGCTGGGACCTCAACATTACCTGCTAGTTTTGGAAATTTTGCCTGGTGTTGCTTGCTCACATGTTTTGGCACATAATTTGCCATCTTGAATAAGGACTAGAAACATGGTTTTGGTTAAAAAATGACAGCTAAAATGCTAAATTCTGGGCTCAGTAACTGCATGCACAGTACTGCATGCACAGTAGGGTGATAGAATTTCAGAATTCACAAAACCTAGGAATTTTTTTGGACATTTGTAATATGACTTGTACATAGCACAATGCAAAGGGGCTATGCAATGAAAAGAATGGAGCCATGCCAGGCACAGAAATGGAAACATTTAGAACTATGGAGGAGTGATTCATTCTGTCATGACCTTACAGTCGCCATATTTAAATAAAAAAAACATTTCCAGGGAAGTTGGAACGTGAAGTTGCTGAGCTAGAGTTCATTAGCAAATCTGATCCTTTCCCCCTTGGGTTGAATAGGCATTAGGAATGGTTTTTTTCTCACTACGGACAGTAATTGTCCCCATGTGGTATTAATGCTCTCGTACTAGCTATGCAGATTGAACACTAATTGGCATGAGTTGGGTGCACTGTCTGCCCTCTGGCAACAGTGGGAGTGGGACACACTGAAATCTGAATGAATCACAAATCCATCTGTTATTTTAGGCTTCTTTAAAACTGGGACACCTAACTCGGATTGTATCCCATTATCATGGACTTTGTCTTTAACCTGAGTAATGTACACCTTTTAAACTATATTTTCTGGACCAAAGCTAACAGCCTTTAGCTTATGAAAACTCACACCACACAATATAGTTCTTAGTCTTTGATGTGGCTCCAGACTCTTTGTTGTCTTCACATCCTTTATAACAACTTCTGGTGGACTGACATGAGCACTTTAGACATTTTGCCACTCTTAGTTGCATTTCATTGTAGAAATGAAACACATGCACTGGAATCTGGAGGTTAATTTTGACCCAGTGTGCCACTCTATGCTAAACTATGTGTGACTTTATAATCTTGTCTTTAAATATCCTAATACTTCTCTCCTTTCTAGTAGCAAAAATAATTATTGATATCCACTCAGATATATGCATATTCCTCTAAGGTGGAGAAGGAGCAAAGAAAACTTAAAGGTAGGCAGTTTTTGTCTTTACAGTCAGACTTAGGAACAGTCCCTGACTCCAAGCATTACCTCTGTAAACCTGTGTTCATTGAAAGGAGGCTTTAAAAAGCCCCATGTAAGCTCCCTGGAAATGAAATGGACATTGAGGAATGGCGGGGCTTGGAAAATTGAGCTCCCCCTGCTCCTTTCTCTCATTTTACCAAGTTTTGCTTCCATGCTTTCAGGCCTGTCTTGTCAACTTATAAACTAGAAATTTAAAAATCAAAGCCAGAATTCCAAAGATGCAGTATTCTGTGTACACTTGACTATTTTAGCCCTAAATCAGACTCAGGGTTCCTAGCTATTGCTACCTTTGTACTTAGTATGTAGAATTATTGATGTAAATACCTTGTGCAGCTAAGTACTTCATTAAAACTTTCAATGGTCAGTATAGTTCTTTGGTTAAATATGAAAATGTTTGCAATGGGGCAAAAGTATTTACTTCTGTTTTGTCCAGAGGTCTCTTTACAAACTTGTATCCATAGGAAAAATTGAACTTTCTGGTTTTGCATAAAAATCTCCCCTTCCTTTTTCTTTCCCCATATCATTGCTATGCATCTGTTGTAATCTAAGCAACTAATAAATTACTTGTCAATAGACATATTCATTTCTTCTGGATTTCTTCTTTTCATTATACTTTGTACTGTCAAATACACTTTTCTTGCTAGCATGGCTTTTCAAAATAGAAAGCTGGGCACCAAAACTATTATAGCAGCCTGAATGTCTTACAAGTTTGTTAAACTCAGAAATGCATGTTGTAAAATGAACTTCTTGAAACAAGAGACTACAGGAAGTAAAGTGACTATCCAGCTATTCATTCTCTTAGATCTGTACAGTGTACTGGCCTGGAACTATTAGTTGATTAATATACATCAACATGAACCCACCTGCTAAGCAAAACATTCCACTTCAGTGCTCACCAACCACTTATTTATACATCTCATTATGTAGTTTTATCATTTAAATAGCCATTTCTGACTCCCCCCACCACTTTTACAGCTAGGGCCATATATTTCTTTCAGTGAACAGAGTCCAGAACAGAGTATATGCCTACTTAAAGAACCAAAATTTCTAATAGTGTTTCATATGCCCCCACTGAGTCCTACAAACTGTTCTTTAAATTCTACCAATTTCACTACAATATTCCTTCAGGAAAGAACACTGAGGATTAGCAATATGGGTCTTCTTCATAGCACTTTCTGAAAGACCTAAGAAGTTCTAGGTTTGTGTACACTTCTGAATCCCAGGCTATATTTTCAGAGATTCCTATTCCATTCTCTTGCAAATAGTCACTTTAATCCATTAGCAAGTAGACCTGGGAAGGAAGAGATGGGTTCAGGCCATTTGCTGTTTTAAAACTTCAGTCAAATTAATTAATATTAGATATAAAGTGAATCAGATAAGGAGATCAATTTGATTGTTATTTTTATTGAGTCATGAAGACATGAAGATGCCTTATAATGAGTCAGGGCATTGTCTATCAAGGTCAGACTGGTCTACCCAGATTGGCAATGGATCTCTAGGGTCTTAGGGTCTTTCATATCACCTACTACCTTATTCTTTTAACTTAAAGTACCATGAATCAAACCTTTGACCTTATGCATGTAATGCAGTTGCTGTATCACTGAGCCACAGCCCCTCCCACATCTCTGACTGTAACCCTCCCCAAAAAACTGGAATGAAATTCTCAGTGATTGCATCCCCCGTACACACACATTGAAGGGATCCTTCCATATTTCTGACAGATAGAAGGAATTGTTCTTGTTCTATAGACGAATAAAATTCTGACTTGCAGAGTGGGCAAATTCCAAGATAAATTGGTAGAATAATGAATTCTTCCTTCCTTTCCCGGGATCCTTAAGTAAAGATCTGGGTTTTTTTTAATAAGAGTGCACATGAGTGATGAGAAGATAAATGTTGTATGCTCTGATGCCTTGCCTTTCTGCCTTTTTTTGCCCAGCCTGGCTAATTTCCCACATATGAAATCTGGCTAGAAGAAAATATGCTTCCAAAGGCAAAGTGAGGCAAAGTTGTTAGCCAAATTGCTCTATTATTTAATAAAGATGGGGAATTATAATTATTAATATGCAATTGGCTTATCTATAGGATCTGACCTTTGTATACCAGAGTTAGAATTCCCAAGCATTAAGGAACAGACACAGAAATTGGGTGGCTAAAATAATGATTTCTTTACTAAATATTCTCAAACATACACACAATATTCACACAATATAGCACTAAGGAAGCAGAGGTGATTGATGGGTTATAGAGGGGTGATACAACCTGTTCAGATGTGCAGAGGTCCATGGATTCTGGCCTAAACTCAGAGAGTTCAGGGGTGGCCTGCCATTTTGGATCATGGCAGAAAACACACAGTCTAAGGCCATCTGTGTGCTGGGATATAGGCCCTGGCAAAGCATGCAGGCCAATGGGTGGCCCTGGGGGCTGGTCTCAGGTGAGAACAATAGATTACCTGGACCAATGATGAGTCCCAGGGGTGTGTGATGCCAGTAGGGGCAGACCTTAGGTATGACCAATGAGCTTCCAGAGAGGCAGGGTCTGGATTTAACAATAGAAGCCAGGTGTTGGGTGGCTAGTTAAATGGATTATCTGACTCACTAATGGCCCTGGCCTGGGGTAGACAAAAGGTAGGAGCCGTCCCTGATTAGCATCAGGAAGGATTGCTAAACATTTGAATGATTGATTGGTTTATCCCGGTATCTTGAGGGACAGAGGCAAGAAAGACAAAGAATTTACACTTAGGACACAAAAGGCTGGGTGAGGTGCTGGAGAGTGCCAGGTGGCTTCTAAAGACTTACCTCTGGAACTCATTGTTATTCCATAAACATAATCTCTGCTGGGTGGAGGGGGAAGACTGGAGGCTTGCTCTGAGGTCACCTTATGAAACCTGAATTTGAAATCTTTTTGCAGACCACTTGCAGCCCGACTCTGTGATCAAGCTGAGAGTGCCTGGCTTTTTGGACTTCAGGTTAGAAAGTAGGGCACCCCTGTTTTGGGGCTACCCAAGTGCCTCTGGTAACAAAGTAGATGGAGGAGAGAGCAGTGGTGGCACTCTTCATGCTGGGTGGGCTTATACAGGGAGGGCGGCCTAGAAATCAAATGATAAATAAATATTAAAAAGTAATAAATATTAATGTCCCCTTTACTACAATGTATGTAGATACAATAAGGACATCTAAGATGTTCAGCTCTTGAATCAGCAATTCTGTTTTACAGAACGATCTGATTATCCAGCATTACTGGTTTCTCTCGGGTCTCCTAATAACCCCCACTAAGGATGGGCATGAACCACATTTTTGCACTCTGGTTCAGTTTGTGGCTGAACCACAAACTGAAACAAACTGGGAAATTGTTTTGCAAATTGTACTGGTTTGTATCAGTTCGTGACCCTTGCTTTCTGCTCCACACTGCGCAGTTGTTTTTCATGAACTGCCATGAACCACCTTAAAATTTGTGGGAGTTCATGGCAGCTCTTCAGCTCATGAACATTTATTTATTTATTTATTTATTTATTTATTTATTTATTTATTTATTTATTGTTTCAATCCGATAGTTAAAAGTGCTAGTGATGGTAATCGTCTTTCCATAGTTAAGATGGCATACTATATAGTGTACTAACAGTTGTATCCAGCTCAATGATCTTCAGCACAGCGCGGTGGTAAGGCACAATCTCCAGGCCAGAGCCAACCCATTACCTCGGATGGTGGTAGTGGTGTGGCGGCTCCTAATTGAAAGCCTGGTAGAAGAGCTCTGTCTTGCAGGACCTGCGAAACTGTAAAAGGTCCTGCAGGGCCCTGATCTTTTCTGGGAGCTCATTCCACCACTACGAAGCCACCATTGAAAAGGCCCTGGCCCTGGTGGCAGCAAGCCTGGTGTCATTAGGGCCTGGAATGGTCAGTTTATGTTGTGACATTGACCGTAGTGCTCTCTGGGGTACATATGGGGAAAGGAGGTCCCGCAGGTATGTCAGACCCTGGCCATATAGGGCTTTAAAGGTCAATATCAGCACCTTGAAGTAAATTTGGTATACTATTGGCAGACAGTGCAGTGCCTTCAGCGCAGGCTGGATGTGCTCCCTTTTAGGGAGACCTATTAAGAGCCTGGCCATGGCATTCTGCAATAGCTGCAGCTTCTGGATTTGCCACAAGGTCAGTCCCATGTAAAGAGTGTTATAGTAGTCTAGTCTTGAGGTGACCATTGCAAGGGTCACTGTAGCCAGGTCATCGCAGCCAAGGAAGGGAACCAACTGCCAAATCAGCCGAAGATGGTAAAAGGCCGACTTAGCAGTGGCTGCTACCTGGGCCTCCATAGTTAAGGAGGCATCCAGGAGCACTCCCAAACTCCTAACTTCCAGCACTGGCACCAATGGTACCCCGCCAAAAGTCGGGAGTGGGATCCCTACCTCCAAACCGCCCCAACTCAGGCACAGGACCTCCGTCTTCACCAGGCTCAGCTTCAGCTGACTCAGTCTGAGCCAACCAGCCAAGGCTTGTAGAGCCTGGTCCAGATCTTCCGGTTGGGAGTCCAACTGGCTGCCCAACATCAGATAGAGCTGGGTGTCATCAGCGTACTGATGACAACCCAACCCATGTCTCCAGGCGATCTGGACAAGGAGTGCATGTAGATGTTAAATAACATTGGGGACAGCACTGCCCCTTGAGGCACACCACACTCCAGTGGGTGTCTCCTGGACTGCTGTTCCTCTAGCACCACCCTCTGTCCTTGACCCTGGAGAAAGGAAGCAAGCCATTGCAAGGCAAGCTTCTGGATCCTCATGTTGGCAAGGCAGTGGGTCAGTAACTGATGGTCGACCATGTTGAACGTGACCAACAGATCTAACAACAGCACTGCCGAACTGCCCCGATCCAGATGTCTCCGGAGGTCATCCATCAGAGCGACCAATGCCATCTCCGTCCTGTGTCCTGGACAAAAGCTGGACTGGAAGGGAACTAGTATAGAAGTGTCATCCATAAAGCCCTGCAACTGTATCGCCACTGCCCTCTCAATTAGTTTGCCCAAATAGGGCAAATTGGAAACTGGCTTATAGTTGGCCAATTCAGCTGGATCCAGAGATAGTTTTTTTCAGAAGAGGGCAGACCATCGCTTCCTTGAGTGCCCCTGGGAACAGCCCCTTGGAGAGGGACTTGTTGATAATTTCCCTTATGGCACCTTGGAACCCTTCATGGCCAGCTTTAATAAGCCAAGAAGGGCATGAATCAAGGCTGCACGTGGTTGGGCATACAGCTGCGAGCAATCTGTCAACTTCCTCCAGACTGAGCAGACATCATTTTGAGAACCATGAACCAGCCAAAATTCATTGCAAATTTTCGTTCATTAACCGGTTCATGTCTGTCCCTAACCCCCACATTATACCACCACCCTTATGCCTGTGCCTCTGTCCCTCTATCTCTACAGCCCTTCCTGCCTTCCAGCATGGAAACTTTGCTGATTGTTGCTGCTTCAAGAAGGATTCCCTTTGGGGAATGTAGGCTGAAATCCAGCCTCCATCATAGCATCTGTCTTAAAACGTATGAAAACAAAGCCCTTGCCCCTGCTTGATAGGTGGCAGCTACATGCTCAAGGAATAAAAGAAGACACATACAAACAAGACACATGTTGATACAGAATGTGAAATGCCACCTCAAACCAGTGAGATGATGTAATGGTTGGCAACAATTGGAAAATCTGTGTGCAGGACAATCATGTTGGGAAGACTGGCCAGCTGCCCTGGCTGGATAACATCCTTGTCAGGCTAAGTCATCTGCTGAGTCATTTTCTCCCTTCACTGTATCTCCCACCTTCCAATACCTGGAAAAATGAAATATTATTTATTTATCAAATGTATATCCTGCTCCCTCTCCCCCAAACAGGACTCAGTGTAGTTAAAGGCATTTAAAATACACCAATAAAAACACTACAAAGGTACAATAAATAACCTTTAAAATATAAAACAGTTAAAAATCTTCCCCCATTAAAATCTATCTGCTGTCAATCAGGGTAGGATGTGTGGATGGTGAAGTATACCCAAAGCTGAAGTATACCCAAAGGCCACCTGAAAAAGAGCAGCCTTGCATGCCCTATGAAACCCAGGGAGGTCCTGCAAGCCACGCACCTCTTCGGGCAGCTGGTTCCACAGGTGGGGGCCAGTACTGAGCTGTATGTAGTGAAGTATCTGTAGTGAAGCATCTGAATAAACAGTAAGATCACAAGGTTTCTAACCGTTCACAAATGTAAGAAATAATTCTGTTTGGATTAAAATCACATCTGAATTATGAATGGGCTTTCATCAGCTCAGATCTTAATCAGCAGATTTTCAACTGCACATCCTACTTGTGGGATAAAAAGACAACATTTCCCATGTAGCTGAGTTCTCATACCCTGTCGTGACTTTTTAATACTTTTAATACTTTTACATTCCAAACTATGAAACATAAAGTCATGAGTAATCCAGCACAGATCACTTCCCAAAAGGAGAATTTCTCTGTTCACCTCTCTATGAATTTGTACAGAGGAACACAGGATTAACTACAGTTAACAAAAACTGTTCACAGATAATGTTGTCATATTGCCCCCCCCCAGTCAGAATAATGAGACAGACGACAGTTTGGATCAAACAAGGGCACTTTATTAACTATATAACAGGTTATCAACCAAAATGGCAAGGGAGCACTTAAGCAGGAGTGGAAGAGACAAGGCAGGTGTCAATGCAACCAGCCTCCTTGCCCAATATGAGGGTGAGCCACCAACCCCGATCTTGAGCCATTAATCTGGCTTGTGACCAGCAGCCCAGCCACTGGTGGCCTCCCAGGAGCACCTACCCCTGAAGCCATACAGCTTGCAGAGAGGAACTTACCCAAGAGGTTCCCAGAGATGATCATCATTCACCACCCTGGGCCTTAAAACCTGCAGGCCATTCCTGATGACCCCCTTGTTCCAAAAACAGGGAATGGCTTAAGGTGCTCACCATTTTCTGCTTTCTTATCCCTGCACTATTCTGCCACTTGCAAGGTCAAGCCTCTGCTTTGGCTGACATGGCCATGTAACAACTCAGGGTGGCCTTAATCCCTTGCCGTATGTCCTCTAAAAATAATTTGTTGCCCTTGTTTGACAAATGGATACCATCCTTCCCATTTCACCCATATTTCAGGGTGTGGCAAATATTGACCTAAGCCACTCTCCATAGCTTTCCACAGCTACTGGTTGACTTTGCAACAAACTCGGTCAATGTACCTGGGATCCCCTAGGTTGTCCACATCTGCCGTGGCAAAATTTCTGACCAAATTATCATCAGCCTGGGCCATCTTGCTCTTATCATTACAAGGTCTTCCATGGCCTGAATCACCAGGGCTTTGCCTTTCATCAGGCCAAGATCGTTGCCACCCAAGTGCACAATTAAAATATCAGGAGGTGGCCCATGCCGTTCCTCAAACAATAGTGGGAGTAAACTGGGCCAATGCATGTCCCTCCTTCCCCACCTTTCAACAAACGCCAACTCACTCAGGCCCAACTGAGAACCAACCGATGTCCTCTTGGCCTGATGAGCGGCCCAAAAAATCATACTTTGGCTGCATATTGTGACTCTCCACCATGCTTGCCGGGCCAAAGCACCTGAAAAAGAACTATGTTAGTAACATGTTTCATTCAGAACTTGTAATGATGCACATAACCTTTAAAACAATGTGATCTCCAATGCCCTATGCCTTGTATGTCTTCCCCCGAGTGACACATGGCGGCAGCTGTGGAAGCAGCTCCAGTTCTAAATGAATGGGTCCCAAAATGGAACCCTCCTAGGCCCAGTTGATTAAGCGCTTTTTGTGTCAATGCCCAAAACTGAACTTCTGTGAGAGGTGAGCAGTCTCTGTGCTGAAATAATATACCATTCTTGTCCCCCGAAGACTCAGATAATGGCATAAAGCCACCCTTCTAACATCTTTTTAATGAGAAAATCAGTTGTCTTACTCAGCTCATGCCCAGCAGCCTTACCAGCATAAGCCAGGGAGAACAGCTTGCCCTTTATGGAGCGAACTGACAAGCCCTTGCCTTTTAAATAGATGCAAAACTGCATCAATTGGGGAACTGGGATCGGCCAAACTTGCTTAGGCCAGCCTCCTGCATAAAGGCGACAAATTGCTGACCTACCCTCATGTATGATTTTCTTGTTGAAGGGCTAAACCTAGTGCCCTTTCAGCCTCAAACCTCCAATCTGCTAAAAACTGGGGGGCATTCTTATGAAGTGCTCATCTGCTTCTGGGACCAGCTGACAGAACCTCCTCATCTATTTTCGAGAGAAAGTGTCAGTGACTCCATTACTTGTGCTCAGAACGTGCTTAGTACAGAACAATATATTCTTTCTCAAATATAATAATGTAAACTCCCTAACCAATGCCATGACCCTTGATGACTTGGATGTTAGTGAGTTTATGACATGTACTGTGGCCAGATTATCACACCAGAAGTGGACTGTATGGTCAGCAAAATCTGCTGTCCAAACCCCACCGCTAAGATAATCAGGAAAAATTCCAGAAGGGTTAGATCCTTAACCCAGCCTGCCTGGAACCAATCCTGTGGCCAATCTTCAGCGCACCAGTGTCCTCCTCTGAAACCAGAGGAGCCCGCTGTGTCTGATGCAACCTGCAACTCCGCTTTCACCTGCAGATCATCTCTCCACAATGACACCTCATTAAATGAGCCTAAAAACTCCTTCCAAAGTAAAAGATCCTCCTGGATCCCTTTCATCACCCTGTCCTGTGATGTGGGTGGTGAAGGCCCCGCATAGCATCACAAAGCCGCCTAATAAAAGCCCTACTTTCCTGCTGTGGAGGACATACAGGACCCTTGTACAGCACCAACTGCTGGTTCTTTTCCCCCTCCTGCACAGACCCAGTCTCCATATCACCAGCCCCCGAAGTGGCCACTTGACTATCCTCGATGAGTGCCAGATGAGCTAAAACCTGTGCCTGAAAAGATGAAGGACCAGACTTTTTTTTTATCCTGCTGCAGTCTACCCTTCTGTTTTTCCAGGGCCTCTAACCTAGCTAATATGGCCACATTAACCAGATCCCCATCCTCTTCATTGGAGACCAGTGGTGCTGGTCAAGATGGGGGCTTCCTAGGTGCTGGCTGCTTATCCTTAGGCTTGCCTTGACCCTTCTTAGGAGCCATAATTCCTAAATGAGAAATGTTCTTTTTTCCCACCCCAACCCTGGAAATCAACTGAACTTGGGTGTTTTATTTTATAAAAACAGTTTGGGGGGGGGGAATGGGAGAGGTGGAAGGGACAAGACCAAGCAACAGCAGCTGTCCAATGGCCACACAGAAACCTCACTCAAAATGGCTGCTGCATGAGCTACTCAAAATAGCCTCCCTCAAAATTATCCTCCCCAAAATGGCCACCCACCACCTGTTCAACTCTAAAAGGCCTCCCTCAACATTATTCTATCTAAAACGGCCACACTTAATTGAATTCCTATGGACCCAGCTTAATATCACCGCCTGGAACTGCCACAGGATGCCCAGTCTAGTCCTGCCTCCCCCACGTCAAGGATGCTGCAATAGGGTTCCCCGCTACAGTTGGCTGCCTCCGCTGGAGAAGATGCTGCTACTAAGTGCCACAACCCCCAGAGCTGCCCCAGGTCTACCTGCAGCTAAGAGAAATGGCACCGTGAATAACATGGTTCATTGCCTCTGTGGGGGGGATGGTGCCGCGAACTGTCCCCGCAGTCATGGACTGCCACCTGAATTACAGCCTCGGGGGGGGCAGAACAGCGCTGCAAACCACCACCGCTGGATCACTTGATATCGCAGTTGCCGCTCACCACCTATGCAGAGGAGGGGGGAAGAATGCCACCGCAAGCCACCACTCCACCATGAACTACCCAATGCTGTGGACACTGGCTCGCTCATTCCCCACCCGGCTGCCCCTTCAGCCACAGATCCACCCTAGGCCTGTCAGGTAGGCCCTTCACTTGTGTGCAGAGCTCATTGCTCTCTGAGCATGAGGCTTCAGCTGCTTTGGGTGGGAGCGTGGCCATGCCTATACTAGGCTTGCTCTGCCTTGCTCACGGCACATTGTGCCATGCCACTGTTGCCATCCCGTCCTCCTCCGGGGCAGCAAAACAGCCCCCAGCCTCCATTGCCTTTGTTGGGAGACTGGGAGCTCAAAATCATTAATTGAAGAAATAATCTTTTTCAGGAAAAAAATATTTATTGGGAAAGGCAGAACAGTATAGGCTCAGTCCTCCATATTGAAAAGTGACTTCAAGTCAGGAGTATTCCATTTTCATAGACACTTAATCTTGATGCAGTGCCTGTTTTCTCTTGAGTAAAATACCATATATAATCACACTGACAATCTGGTCTCAAATGAAAATCAGTATCAGTTTGGAGGGGCTGGAGGGGCTGTTTTTCAACCAAATGTCATCAAAATTGCATTAGAGCTAGGGCTGTCTCTTACAGATTCCCCAAGTTTCATGTGAATTTGACCGAAGGGTCAAATTCTATGAGTCTCTGAATAAAGTGTTCCCAGGAATCATACTTGCAAAGAAAAAAGGGCTTCCCCCCCAAAAAAAAAAAAACAAAAAAAACTGGTACTCTCTGAGGCTCACCTCCAAAGCTGATTGACTGGGAATGCTCCATGCTCCTCCCTTACAAGGATCCAGTTGGAACCGAGAAATGCCATTGCCCACAAAACTGGTAGAATTAAAGAAAAATACACTGCATTGCTGGTAAGCAGCACCCAAAATAAAAACAAAACCTCTATAGTTTGGGGGAAGGGAGGGTTTGTAATTTCCAGGTATCCCAGATTTGCATTCCTGTTCCAGGAAATCACTGTAAGAACCCAAACCAGTGATTTATGTATATATCTTTGGCTTGGAAATTCCATAATGCTGATCCCTGATGCAGAGTTATTCCATTCTAAGCCCACTGATTTCTTTTATTCAGGATAGAATTCACTATAATGAAAATCTCACCATTCATTTTATTTTTGAATGCTAAGTTTCAAGAACAGGAGCTTCATGGAATGCCTCCTAACATTTAATAAAATAGCGAAAAATGCTTATTGAGTCAAAGCTGGTTAAGTGTATCTGTAGTACAAGCACGATGTTGTTGTTATTCAGTCGCCCAGTTGAGTTCGACTCTTTGCGACCTCATGGACCACATCACTCCAGGCCCTCCTGTCTTCTGTTGTGCTCCAGAGTTTGCTTAATTTCATGTTTGTTGCCTCGATAACACTGTCTAACCATCTCATCCTTTGCCGTCCCCTTCTTCTTTGACCTTCAGTCTTTCCCAGCATCAGGGTCTTCTCCAGTGAGTGCTCAGAGTTGATTTCTTTTAGGATTGACTGATTTGATCTCCTTGCAGCCCAGGGAACTCTCAAGAGTCTTCTCCAGCACCATAACTCAAAAGAATCTATTCTTTGGCACTCGGCCTTCCTTATAGTCCAACTCTTGTAGCCATACAATACTACTGAGAATACCATTGCTTTGATCATATGGACTTTTGCTGGCAGGGTGATGTCTCTACTTTTTAATATGCTGTCTAGGTTTACCTTCGCTTTCCTCCCAAGGAGCAGACGTCTTTTAATTTCATGGCTGCAGTCACTGTCTGCAGTGATCTTGGATCCCAGGAATGCGAAGTCTGTCACTGCTCCCACGACTTCGCCTTCTATTTGCCAAGGAGTGATGGGGCCAAATGTCATGATCTTCGTTTTTTTGATGTTGAGTTTCAAGCCAACCTTTGTGCTCTCCTCTTTGACCTTTAGCAAGAGGCTCTTTAGGTCCTCTTCACTTTTGTTCCCCGAAACGGCCAACAAGATCTGATCACCACTACTTCTTACTTAGGGTAGGAAAGTCTAAAGGCACATGGACTTGGATGGAGCAGGCTTTTTTACACCTTTCTTTCTTGCCAACTATCTGTCCAAAAAGTAGCACTTACAGATTTGAACATGCAGATGTAGTGATAAATCCCTCTCTTTTCCACAAGCCCTTGCTTTGTCTACACCATTTATTTCTGCTGATTCCCCCTTTCCAGCTGCAACCACATCCATTCTGCATGCCATTCCGACAATTGCCTATGAATGCTCACATAGTGGGTGGGTGGCTTTATGGGAGCTTTCCAGGGATCCAATGGGAGGGGGGCAGATGTGGCAAATATCTTTTCTGTGTTTGATTCACTGTTCATAGAATCCAAGGCAGGCTCTTTACTCTGCCTAAAGGCATACAAATGATTCTGTCACAATTGGGGGGGGGATGTCCCTCATTGGCTGTCTTCCCTCACTGTGTCATCCACAAAGGGGTGCCATGTTATGAAGCATGGTGTATTTGGTGATAACTGGCTAATCTGAGCATTTGTCCATCCCTGCATGTTACAGAAAGCAACAAAGGCAACTGCTTTTTAGCAACTGATGCTCTGCCAGTGAGCTCCCCCACACTGGCAGTCTTTAAGCAGTGGCTAGACAAACACTTGTCAGGGATGCTCTATGCTGATTCTGCACAGAGCAGGGTGTTGGACTAGATGGACTGTATGGCTCCTTCCAACTCTGTGATTCTATATGGAATGCCATATGTTTTGTTCTTAACAAATTTTCTCTTAAATTTCTAAGAGAAAAACAACAGATCCTCCACTGCACATAAAGACATTGTAAAAAACAAAGTCTCTTGTGGCAAAATAGCATGTAAAATCCAAGAGGAGTGAACACTACATAGATTAAAGCTATACATGCCAAATATTCTCTTAGTTCATCCTTCTTTTTATATGTATGTCCAGTTTGTAGGAAACCTAAATTATCCATGTAGTGAGTATATGCATATGTGCATGTATGCATGTAAGGCAGGAATGCAGAGACATAATTGGGAGTGAATGCTGAGTTAATTAAAATGTATAGACAGTGCAGACCTAGAATGTAGCAGTGATTTGTAACTTTTTTAAAAAGGAAAATGGCTATTTAGAATCCCTTGAATTGCCAGAGTTATATGGGAAAAACGAACAACTAATGGCAATATTTATCATTCAGAATTTGGGGGATTTCCCCCCTCTCCTTCTTTCCAACTAGAAAACAGAACAGATCAAATAGTAGATTTTCGGTTCTGAAAATTAGTAGACTCTGGAGAGCCAATTAACCATAACTCCCGTCTCTTGGCCTTAGTTTAATGTCTTTATTGCCCATTCAGATTTTTTTTCCTCCCCCTGCACGATCCAGAGAGTTGGTGTAATCGGGCTAATTTGGGGACAGTTACCCTGCTAATGTAGTCTTTACAATTACGCGGCAGACCAGGTGGCAAGACGGCATGGCTCTGCCTCACCAAGGTGCAAAACAAATTCAGCGTTCAATCAACCTGAGAGAAAAAGGACAATTCTCATTTGCATAAACATGTAGCCACGGAAACTGGAGGCACAGAGGTATAAGGAAAAGAGACCTATTTTACATGATGTGCATAGAATATTTGACAGTTTAGATTGGAGGCGTCATTGATGTGCGTAGGAATGGTACGGTTGGTTGCCATGGATATGGTTTTCCCTACTGGCAGCACAAAGATTGGCAGGGATGGATGCAGGAGAGAGGGAGGGAGGGGAAAAAAGACACACATACTCATACAAACGCCTAAACCACTGCAACTCTGTGGCAGACTCATTCTTTTCTTTTGTTGCAAAGCAATGTATCCTTTCTATGCTAATGACAGCTCATCTAGTATGCTGTGTAATCTACCAACACTGATATTTCTATAATAAATCATTTATGTGTAATGTGTATTTATATACTGCATAAACATATATAAAGTATAATTTTATACATACACATTTTCATAAAGCGGGTGGCATAGACAGAGATAGTAAGTGAGCTACAGATGCATAATATATAAGGAAACATACTTATATTTAGTTTAATTTGTTTCCCAGATTTGACACATATTGGAAACAGCCCTTAGTATTTTTTTTGAATGCACATATGAAAGCAGTAATGCATTTACACTGGGGTAGTCATGTTAAAAGCAATGGGACTACAGAGGAAGGAGTAAGTTGTGAATTGGACTCCTAATGAGCAAGGGTGAGTGTAGAATGCAAGCAATATGAAATGAAATAAATCTTTCAGGTTATAGTGCAATTCTACACAGAGTTACACCCTTCTATGTCCATTGAAGTCAATGCACTGTCTACCTCTGTCTAGGATTGTTGTGCTGCTACACTATTACCCAATAAAACCAGTGTTCAGAAAAAATATGACTCCATATTTCTGATCGGAGTCTAGTACAGTATTTTCTCAAAAAATTAATGCCTGCTTAAAACCATATTTACTTAATTAAAAGAAACAGAGCTTTAGCTTCCCAGTCTATAGCCCTGTTAAACCAGAATAATTGGAGTTAAGCTGAGTGAGTCCTTTTGAATTTATTGTTCATAAAAGTGCACCTATATACAACAATATCAAATTATCAATCTCTATCAGGCACATCATTATAACAGCCATCCAAGGACCTCAGACCAGTACATAAGAATTCTCTTGCATTGTTTATTAGATGTCTTATGCTGTCTAATTGAATACACATGCACACACATACATAGTAATCCACTCTGAGTATCAGCAAAAAAGGCAGGCTATAATCAAATTAAATATACATACATACATACATACATACATAAAGATAAGAAACCATAATGCCTGGTGAAGTTCAGAAGTCAGTGCCAATTTGCTTGTAAGATTAAAAGCAAACAATAAATGCTTGAAGCTACAGTTTCCCATTCCAGCAAAGAACATTTGCTTGGGTCTAGATGCTTATTTGTATCCACATCACAGTGATCATTTCTATGACATTGTCTCTGGATCAAATAGAGAGTCCACAAGTTGTTGTGGGTGACTAGCTGCGCATGACTAGTGCTGTATTAGGGACACAAAGGTAACATTTGTTAGAATGGCTAAATAAAGATTACAGCAGCACAGTAAACAAACGCACAGACCAAATGTACGCAACAGAGCACTACCTTGTCATATGAGATTAGGTATTTGTGCTCTTTTTCCAGGCCTTCTGTCATTTTCTCTATTAACATAGTGCTAAAGAATTTATCTATCCTGTATTAGAGGCTTCTGCTACCCTCTCACCATTAGAACAGGCACTACAGTTCATGCCTCAGTGCCCTTATATCCAGAACTTCCAGTATGAATGAACATGTGATACCTAAATGTTCTGAATGTAGTGTGCAGAATATATCCAGGTTTGGGTAGTGGTAAGGGTTATAGGAAGACCTGGTTTTGGGATTGGATCCAGATGATGTGGAAAGCCTATATGAGAACCCAGAGCTGCCTTCCCATTGATCTGGATCCACCTTGACTGAGACTGAACTGACAAACACAGGGTCTGTTGACCTTACCACCTGCAAAGTGAGCAGAGCAAAGCAGCCTTCTCCCACACTGGCAGGCAATGTGGAACAAGAATATTGCCATGGAAAGCATCACACACTGCACATGGCAGCAGTTTTCATCCTAACCAATTGGCAGACCTTGTCTTTAGGCTGTGTAATACAAGAACAGATGATGAAATAAAAGGCAGAAGCTCCCACACAGCACAAATTAAGAAATTCCTTTCTTAAAGAACAAATATGGAAGGCCTTAACAATCACAAACTCTGGTGGGAAAAGAAACATGAAAGAGAATAGATTCTTTCCCTACATTTTCTTTCCCCTGTTCCTTTTCTCAGTTCATTGATGCCCAGGGGCAAGTAATTCTTCTTTGGCTTTGTCCCTTTCCATGTCTTGCACAGGATTAAAAGACCTGGGGGGGGGGAACTGTGTACATGCCTGAAAAAGCTACTCTGCTCTAACCAGATTCTTAATTCTGTAGGAACACAGCAGGGACATTCCTCACTGTGTTGGATAACCACCTCCAATATTTCAAGCTGTGAGCATAATTCCTAGCATTCAGAAAAGAAATTCTGCAAAAATCTGCTACTTGTGGACAAGCATATGCTTGCCTGAATGGCAGCCAAATGTTGGCATATATTATCATGTAGAGTTCCTTGAAATATATATATATATATGTGTGTATGTGTGTGTGTGTATATATATATATATATATATATATATACACATACTCAAACCATCATAAGTATGAAAATCAGTAGAAAATCAGTCATTAAGTACTCATTTAAATTCTAGGAGCAACCTTCTCGTTCCAGTTATGCTGGTGAATCTACACTCAGATTACTTAAAGTTTCTACTGGAATTAGACACTTTATTAACCAGCGTCACCTCACTTTAATTCACAGATAGGCCTAAAAGAACACAGGTTGTACAAACCTTGGGATAACATAGAAAGGTTTGGGCTAGCAATTCTTCACAGAGTATTTTAAATGTATTAATGTGTTATAATCAGTCAGACCACTGGTCCAATTAATCCAGAAGTGCCACTGGCTCTCTGGGATCTCGAGCAGAAGTGTTTCTTCTTGAAGCCCTTTTCTCTGTGTAATGACCTTTTTTTGAGATCAGCAATGCCTGTTTCATAGTGGCTTAACCAGTAATGTATAAAATGTCATATGTGTCACTTCATGACTGTCATTGAATTGTTGACATACAGGATGAGTCAAACTGCATTCCTCAATACAAACACTCCAATATCCATTCTTTTAGAGGCTACAATGCCCTTCGCCATTCAAATTAAATCTGAACTGAGTGGTAGTGTGTCTAAACCACTACATTTTTAATATTGCCTCATAACAGTGTTGTGATTATTCTGATATGTTTATCTGTATCCTTAATTGTACATATAGATAATTGGAGCACTGAATGATATGAATAGGATGACTTAAAAACATTTAGGTAAGCTAGAAAATCAATTTTTATAAAGTTTGCAATTTGCTGCCTTTCTGTGGCATCCCAAGTAGTTTAACTAAAATAATCTGATGAAAACCTGATATTTTTCTCTTCTGCCTATTCTTTTTAAAAATATATACATTATATTATAAAAAGAGTATACTGTAAAAAAAACATCAGTCCTAGTGTTTTCCACCCATACATCTATATTTGCAATAATATAACCGTTATGATAATATTTGATTACCTTTGTTAATACAACACACACACACACACACACATTTTAAGGTGGTGATATTTAGGTGGAATAAGAACAACCTAGAACTCTATCCCTTGAGTCAAACCTGAATTTTCATAATTGAAGAAATCTGCTCTCAGATGTATGGGGCACATGGAAAGGACTTTATGTCAGAAGAGGTTTTGACCTTTTGCTCTAATTAGATATGTTCCCCATATAAAAAACTAAAAATTTCCATGTTAGAAAGAATGCAGATTTTCAAAAGGTTCTAATATTTGTAAATTTCATTTTTCTCACATGATTCTGTGTAACACCCACATGGGACTCTAAGGTGGTAAAATGCCTACATGAGAGATACACAGTGCCAGAAATAAGTATGAGAACTAGCACATAAAACACATTACTGAAAGATGTGTGACAGTAGTACAATTTGGCCACAATCCATACAATTATAAAATGATTTTTTAAATCTTTGTTGTTGTTGTTGTTGTTAAAAAAAGACACATTGGGAATTATTTATAATAGAAAGGCAGGATAAAAATTGGGGAGTATGAATATCTTGGTTAATTCATTGATTGATTGTGTATGTTTTTCTGAAATAAAGAATAAGAAGAAGACGCGAAGAGATTGAATTTATACCCCTGCCATTCACTATCTGAAGGAGACTCAGAGTGGGTTACAACCCCTTTCCCTTCCCCTCCCCACAACAGACACCCTATGAGGTAGGTGGGGCTGAGAGAGCTCTCCCAAGAACTGTCCTTGAGAGAACAGTTTTGAAAGAACTTATGACTGACCTAAGGTCACACCAGGAGCTGCATGTGGAGGAGTGGGGAATCAAACCTGATTCTCCCAGATTAGAATCTGTGCTCTTAACCACTATACCAAACTGGCTGAAATCAATGGGCTGCCACCTATTTTAGGTTGTAGCTCTTCACCAATACAGACCAGTATACAACCATAAGTGAACTAGAAAAAAAATGGCTAAATATTTCACAAATAGGGGAAGGGAACTTTGGATAAAAGAAAACAAAGGATACATCCTAGCTGCTAACTAGCATCCTAACAGTTACATTGATAAAAACAGAAGAATGGCTACTACATCATCTTCTTGTTCAGAACAGAAAGGAAGATCAGCAATAAAGCTTGTGAAAATATGCATACAAGAACAAAGCATTTCTTCCAAACAAGATTTTGATTGACTAATAGAAGGGCTACAGGTTACTTAATTAGAATAAACAACTCCCATAAACTTTCCCACACAAACACATCTTTTCTCTAAGCGGTTACAGGTTACACTTCTAACAACAAAAACAGTTAACTCCATAATGGCTGAAATGTAAGCAACTTGTAAACTCCAACACAAATACATAAGAACAGTTCCTATATCAAAGCAGATACAGAATACAAAAATATTTACATATTAAAACACCATAATCCTAATCAACAATATTATATTTTTCACTTCCAGGTTCATATAAAATTTAAGCACAGTGGTTTTATCAATATCTTTCTCAGTTCCTAATGTTATTGTGGCATAAGCTGAGACAACTTATATTTCTTACTGGTACTCTCCCTTAGTAGTGGTCTTCTTGAAGCAGAAGATGGCAGTTACCATTTCAGCCATGAGTATTTTATATCAGTGCATTTTCACCCCTGTGCACAAGCTTTATGGACTCACTTTATCATACATATGAGGCATTATCCAGAGTTAGCCGGTATGAGAAAAGTGGCCATGGATTGCATGTTACATTTGTCTGTTTTTAACTCATGAAATTCCTAGCTATCACAGGAATCTTCGTTGGTTTTGCATGGCTACTCCACTGACATTGTTTCTCACTTTACTGATTCCTGTTCCCAAAGCTACAATTGCCTTAGTGCCATGTTTGGGTTTTCTAATAGAAATGCACAACATGAGCCAAAAGCTGATAGGATTTTGTAGATCTGAGGAACAACAGCAGTAGGGTTAACTGAGAGGTTGATTTTTAATTACATCATCCCCACATGACTGTACAGCAGTGTCTTTTCAAAGTATTCTGAAAAGTTTATCTTATATTCATCATCCATTTTCATTTAAGAATCATGCAGCAGTGTATCATCTAGCTCAGTGTGTTGAATTACTATTCTTCAGCCTTAATAATCAAAGGCAGGATTCTTATTACGAAATATTCGGATAAATTTAGCCCACAAAATAAGAGAAAGCATCAGAACAAGCATAAGCAGAGAACAGAAGAAAAATGTGAATCATGTCAAAAGGTGTTTGCTAAGATAAGAGAAGTTTAAAGTAAAACAGAATTAGATATCTTCATATCTAATATCTTTACTATTTATAATATGGAGTAATAATGATCTGCCTCTCAGAATTTTTGATAGAATGAATGACATGTAAAGCATTGAACAGTATTTTATGCCATTTCATTTCATATCAGGGATTCTTGATAGAGGTGTCTTCCAAACAGCCTCAATGCTCCAGTTTCATTTCCCTTTGTTACTGCCCCCCCCCCATTTCCACACAACGATCCTACCCTGTCCTGGCTTTTCTTTATTTCCCCCCCCCTGTCTTTCTGAAACCTGTTTTCCCTGATCTCTTTCCCCCTGAAACAGCTTGATTTATGTTTTTTGCCATCTGAAATGCCTGTGCCATTTCACAGTGCTCTGTCCACCTTGCCACTTTTATCTTGGGATGGGGTGGTTGGTGATTCCTTTAAAAAATGCATACTAGCAATACAGCAGGCCAGTGTCAGGCCACATATGCAGAACCTTCATGGCCAATCAGATGGTCTGAAACAGGCAGCCAATCATTGCCTCACTGCCTCATAGAACATGCCTTCGAGCACACTCAAGTACTGTGTCTGGGTGCCATTTTCAAATTCTGTGTGCACTATGGGTAGGCAAACTGAGGAAGCCAGTGGCTCAATGAGACCCTTGTGGGCACATGAGCAAAGGCAGCAGTGATGGAGCCAGCAGCCCAACAACCCGTGGGTGGGCAGGCAAGTCGAGACTGCACCCCAACCTCTGCTGGCCAAAAGAGGTGCCTGTTCTGTGCACAGCAAGAATGAATGCAGCATAAGCACAGCAGATTTCTTTATTGCTTATTACTTATTTATTTACTTTATTTATATCCAACCTTTCTCCCCAATGAGAACCCAAGGCAGCTTACATCATTCTCCTCTCCTCCATTTTATCCTCACAACAACCATGTGAGGTAAGTTAGGCTGAGAGGGTGCAACCGGTCCAAGGTCAGGCTTCTGTGGCAGACTGGAGATTTGAAGCCAGGTCTCCCAGATCCTAGTCCAACACTTTAACCACTACACCATGCTGGCTCTGTCTCTTGATGAACAGAATAGGACCATTGTAAGGGTGTTTTGAAGAACCTCAACAATAACCTTCCAAAGCAATATTCCCTTAGCCCTGCAATCAGCTGTGATCACAACTATGCTGAATACTTTAGTTACTTTAGTTACTGTCAGTAATTCAAAAAGGGAAGAAAGCGCAGCATAGCCAGATCAAAACAACCAGTCTAACGTGGGAAGCAGCTAACCAATCAAAAGGACAGAGAGGTAGGCAAGATATGATTCATGGGAGGGGGGGCTTTGGGGGTGGCAACTGCAAAAGCTAATGGGAACCAATGGGGGTACTAAATTGCCGCATCATGCTAGTGCAAGTGCAAAAAAAAAAAAAGCTGAAAAACAAATAGTCTGTAAATGAAAGTACAACACACACGGGGAAGTTCCACATAAAAGTGGGCAGAGTGGAATAATCAACCTGATTAGAGAAGAAGACGAAGAGTTTGGATTTATACCCTGCCCTTCACTTGGAGTCTCAGAGCGGCTTACAAACTCCTTTCCCTTCCCCTCCCCATAACAGACACCCTGTGAGGTAGGTGGGGCTGAGAGAACTCTGAGAGAAACTGCTCTTTTTCAAGAACAGCTGTGCCAGAGCTTGTGACTGACCCAAGGTCACATCAGCAGGTGCAAGTGGAGGAGTGGGGAATCAAACTCGGTTCTCCCAGATGAGTCCACACACTTAACCACTACACCAAACTGGCTTACACCCCACTGTAAGTGGAAGTACCCTGGAGGCGGGGGAGGGGGGAACAGATAAGGGCTGCAGTCTGGAAGATGCCAGAGAATACACAAGTGTCAGGATCCAAACAGTTATTTTGGATTTGCCAAAAGACCCTGCTGAAAGTACAGTTTTTGACACTCTGTGTATCTTAAGTAAAATAAAAACTTCAGTAGATTGGATTTATACCCCTCCCTTCACTACCCAAAGGCGTCTCAGAGCAGCTTACAAACTACTTTCCCTTCCCCTCTCCACAATAGACACCCTGTGTAGACCCCATGCAAATAGGAATGATACCACATGATTTATGCAGCCAATCACCAGCCACTTGCAATCAATGGTAACGGATTGTTAGGGATAAAACTCTTGTATCAAAATGTGCAAGGGTTTCCTGAAATATCTTTGTACTATATGCTAAAAACACAAATATGGATTGTGCTCCCTCTTGATATACATTATTTACACTGTCAGATAAATAAACTGTTGAAGAATGAAAAATGGAGATTTCATTACTGCAAAAATGACAGATGAGGTTTTGAATGGATAGATGGAGGGAGGGTGCGGTGGCTGGCTGGCTGAGTGGGTGGAGAGACTATACAATGTCTTAAACATGGTTGGCTATTCCTAATGGACAAAAAAACCTCCAAGAATAGAGTGAATCATGGGTCTTTCTAGATTCATGTCAATTTTCGTATGTTTTACAATACTTCCCTGAGCTTTGCTGGGTTAATTTTGTGTGTAACCTACTCCTGACAAGAACTTGAATCCTTCAAAGATAGTGAATAAAACAAGGCATAATCCATTTAATTTGCTTCTGCTATCTCTTTCTACAGCTTTGCAGTTCAAGTTTTTCCACCATTTTGGAAGACATTTCCCTTTGCTTACTTTGTGCATAAATGGCAGACTATAAATATTCTGTGTTTACATGAATACAAATTTGTGTGGCTGCAGTTCACTGCAAACCAGTATCCATTGTCTCTTAGTTTGGTGCTGTTTCCAAAGCCTTGTGGAAGCCCCCTGGGAAAGAGCTCTGTTCACATTCTCACTTACGGTTGTATTAGGACAGAAACTACACCTATAGATACCTTCATCCTCTCAAAGCTTCATATTCCACGCCGTGCTTCCTCTATCGAGGGCCAAGAGCACAGGAGCCTAATCACATGCCTAAAACTTTATTTCTGGTAGGGAAAGATTTGGGAGAATAAACAAAGCAGGAAGATGTCTACAGTCTAACAGTTCTCTAAGCTATCTACATTAACTTGTCTTGACTTAAAAAATCCTAAATTCTGCATGTCGGAAACACTGGCAGCAGAAGAATGGGATCAGAATGTATCAGAACAGTATTATGTTCATTGTGAGGTGGCCATGCAATTGCTTTACCAGGGTGTATAATTTGCAGATCAAGCCACATTTACTGTTGCATTACAGAGAGAGTAACATTGGAATAAGTGAGAGTAGGGTAAATTCAAGCCAAATGGTGAACTGTAGCTTAAGTGGGAGAATACAGATGTGGAGTGCCTTTTTCACCAGCTTTTTATTGTACTAGTTGTGCCACCCTTCCTGTTTAGAAATGATCTTGCCATTGTAAACATCCCTCTTGATTTTCATGATGTACTTTATGTGGAATTGTTTTTGAAAAGCAGAATATGGCAACCAGATTGCTAACTGGTGTTAGGTGGAGGAGTCTGAAAGCCCTTCATTGGCTCCCAATGTGCTTTCAAGCACAATTCAATGAGCTAGCATTGACCTGTAAGATCCTAACTGGTTTGGGATCTGGGTACAAGTTTATACATCTGCCTAACAACTAAGATCTGTGTCTGAGACCATCTCCAGGTGCCTTCACTGACTGGTTAGTAGATAGGGTTAGTACAAAGGGTTGCCAGGTCTGTCCTGGCCATTGGTGGAGGATGGAGGGATAGGGCTGCCAGATCCAGGTGAGGAAATTTTTGGAGATTTAGAGATGGAGCCTGAGGATGACAGGTACCTCAGTGGAGTACATTGCCATAGTCTACATTTCAGAGCATCTATTTTCTCCAGGGGAACTGATCGCTGTAGTCCAGAGATGAGTTACAATTCCATGGGATCTCCAGGTCCCACCTAAAAGCTGGCATCCCTATTAATAGAGAGTATCTACTATTTTATTACAATGTTAGATTAGGCCTGAGGAAACCCAGCCTGAAATCTCCCTCTAGGCCAAACAGATTAGAGACTGTGAGTTCAATCTCATCCTTCTTCCAGGGAATGCAGCACAATATATATCAATCTCCATAACATTCCCACAATAATTTTGTGAGAGAATGATCATTGATTGGCCCAGGATCACCCAGTAAACATCATGAGTGAGAATGAAAATAGGCAATGAGGGCATAAAGCTCCCAAGAATTTCTTTAAATTGGGAATCCAATTTAGACTGAGCACACAGTATGCAGAGAGAATGGAGGTTAAGCCTTTCCCTGTACCATTTTCCATCCAGAAGTGTTTCTGTGGAGCTTATTTTTATTCTGTTGGGCAGACACAAAGGTCCCATATAAAGCACTTGCTTTTGCCTTAACAGAGCAAATAGCAACTCCATGGTGCAGTTTTAAGGCCCAAGTTTACCTGTGTTTTTTCCACCTATGGGTTCAATTATTTCTTTGAATTGTACATTGTGATTGTTAGTGTTTTTGCGCGTGTGTTGGATGTGTAATTGTTTTTAGCTGTGACTGTGAGCCAGTTTTAAAGCTTTTGAAGCAGGGTAGAATTTGTTCAATGAATCAATCACTCGCACTTACCAGAGAGTAATTTACTATGATATGCATGTAACCATTTGACAAACTAACCTCTGTTTTGTTCCGCCTGGTGGGGAGAAGGATTTTAGTGCACTTCCACAATTTGTCTGAAATCTAGGGAAGGTCAGGAGTGGTTAAGTTCTCTTCAACACTTGGCAAGATGATATGATGTGCAAAGTCATTTTGTGCAAAGCTCTATTGAAGCACCCATAGGAGCATGAAGGAGGTGACACCCCACCCCCCCAGCTTAAGGGAGAGGGGAAATGTGTGGAGAAAGAGCAGTTTGAATTGGAAGAGAGAGATAAAGAAGCAGACATTGGAACGAAGTGGCTAAAGTGTCTTGAAGGTACAGGATCTCTTTCCCTAATGATCTGATGTGCACTAGCTGATCTGCTATCTGGTAGGGAGAAAGAAAGAAAGAAAGAGAGAGAGAGAGAGAGAGAGAGAGAGAGAGAGAGAGAGAGAGAGAGAGAGAGAGAGAGAGAGAGAGAGAAAGAAAGAAAGAAAGAAAGAAAGAAAGAAAGAAAGAAAGAAAGAAAAGAGCTGTATCCAGACATTAGAACCAACTGAGATTTAACTGTAATTAGGCATGAGTGTAGCTTCTTGCCACACTTACGTATGTCCTTTACTCTTCCTACCGGCTTGCTTGCTTCACTCACAAATTTAGCATACCTTCCTGTTTGATCTAGCTCTAGTTAGCAATGATATCCAAATGTGGGGATCTTTTAGAATTAGAATTTAATTCCACAACAGCCAAATTTGTAAAACATTGTTTAATCACAATTTAGAATCCCATATTATGGGGAATAAACAAACTGGAGTTCCCCAAGACACCTGCCCGTGGTCCTTGCAGCAAATTGGAGTTTGATCAAACCAGAAGCTGATCTAACTCTGTGTGTAAAAGGAGACGGGAAGAATGAAGGCAACATGCAAGCGTGGGAACAAACTACATTCATGGCTGATCTCAGTTTAATCACATTTTTTCATGATTTCTGAATGCAGTTTTGCCCTTACATATTTTCTCCTTTGAGTCCAAGATGCCAACAGTTACAGTGGTCCCTCATACCAATGACTCCTGAATGTGAAACCAAGCTATGTGTCCTTACCTATTATTTTAGGATTCAGCACTGATATCAGGAGGAATGAGAAAACAATGTATGAGGCAACCCCTTTATGTATGTAGCATTCTTCCACTTCTTTTGATCATGCCATTTTTACTCACCTTCTACACCAAGAGTTAGTATTCTCATTACTATTCTACAGATTATGGCACTTCTAATCACTCCTATTTTAAGCCAGTGAGGAAAAAAATGATTAGGCTAACAATGAAATCTACCCCTTCATAATTTGTAGAAAATTGAGAGCAAAACATTAAAAATTGAGTGCTGTTCAATAATTCATAATTCCTCAAAAGTGAAATCTACTGCCTAAATTCAAAGGCTTTACTCTTCTCTACTAACATCAGCACTAGGTCGAGAGGAGCTCCAGGCCAAATTTACCAATAGTGGATGACAAATTATATTCTTCTGCTTCCTCACTCTCCTTACAGTATTGCTAAGAGAGATACTGGGGGGGGGCTGCAATGGTGTCTCCCCAACAGCCTCAAAGATGCTTCCTTGACAGACCTCAAAGATATAGTTTAGATTACATTTAAACTAGCACTGCAAGCCTTAATTGATTAAACTGTGTGATTAACTGATTGATTAGGGACTTTTAAATACAAGAAAAGATGTTTTCTGAAAGCAGGTAGGTAGTGTGGTGGTGAGGAGGAGGATGTGCCCTTGTTGCACATAAATGTGTATGTATGGGGTGGGGATGCAAATAGCAAAGACTCCACTCTATAACAGTAGCAACTGCCATTAGCTGTAAGTAATCCATTGCAGTTACAGGGGATCCATAGGAGAGCCAGCTGACCTAGTAAGGAGAAATTGCCATGGCCGCCAACTCCAGCAAAACCTGTAATCAGAACTAACTCCTCCATCTCCATTTTTCCCTTGTAAATGTCTCCTACTAGATTATCTTACATTGGTGGTGGGTCTGGTTAAATGAGCTTGTGCTGGTTTCACAACCTGTAGAATTGACCCTGACTTTAGGAATAGGCTGCAAACAGCAGAGCTGAATTTCAAGAATTTCCATCAAATCACTTTATCAACCAAGGCATGTGTGCCTAGGTGATCTAATTTATTTTTGCTTCAGAGAAAATGTATAAATAATATGATTATACTGAATCAGACAAATACTCCATTGAACCAAGTACTTTCCACACCACCTGGCAGGAGAACTCTCAGGCTTCAAGCCCAGTCCTGTTGGTGGTTGAGGAAAGTGCCATCAAACCCTAGCTGACTTATTGCCAAACCCCTTGGGGCTTTCAAGGCAAGAGACTATGTTCTGCAGTGTTTTCATTTGGCTTGAGCCAAACTATAAAGTTATCATATGGGTACTATTTGGTTTCAATTTGGAATATGTTTGAAATGGATTGGCAGAACTTTTTGTCTGATCATGGCTGCCATTAGACTTTTTTTTTTGCTGCATGCATTTTGCCTGAACAACTGAAAGAAATAAGATAATGTATTGCACAGTATCATCTTTGAAGATTGGGTAAATAATTTAGAATAGTGACATGATTTCAGACTGCAGAATGTCATGCAGTCATAGTTAGGTTGGCGGGACTAAATGTTTCTGAAATTAATGTATTTTACTGTAATAAGGTAGTCAATTGGACTGTCCTTTTTTGCTTTTAATTTTTTCTTCTATTCATATAATCTCTAAACTATTTGTAATGTTCTCAAACATATTTTTAATTCTAGAATTTCTATATAACATTATCTACATGTAATTCTTGCTATATAGCTAATTAGTTGGCAGTTTGCTGAACAAACATTGCTAGTCAACCCCCTCCCCCAACCTGCTTATGTTCAGTTTCTAGGGCAGTGTGTTTATATGCCACTATGTATAAAAATAATTTCTAGGATCAGAATTCTGGAACAAATAACAAGTGTGAATTCACTTTTTATAAACCTCAGTAAGTCATTTAAATATAATTGTGGCATATCTGTTCAGCCACCAATTCATTCTATTCTGAGAACTTTACTACCATATGCCTCCTAATATTTAGTAGGACAAAGGAGGACAAATCAAAACAAAGGTGGCAATCAAACATACCAGATACATTTATCTATAATTTGAACAAATATTCTTGACTATTTATTTGCAATATTGGATGTAGAATTCTTGAATAAATTTCCACCAGATAATCACTGTTTTGTAGCTTATCTGCATGTATTTGTGTGTGGGTGTGTGAAAAAGAGAATATGGTTACTGACCGTTTCTACTCATGGTCTGGCACTGACTTTTTTTTAAAAAAACATGCTTTATAAGGTTTTATTTTAGTACGTTAAAATATTGTGATAGATGGCAGTTCGTCTCTGTTAATTGCACTAAAAGCAAAAAGGCCTATTCCTAAGGAAAATTCACAGCTTGTATAAATAAAATCCCCCCCCCCCGTCAATATATATACTAAGCCTCCGTTAGTCTAAAGGATCATTCTGTCTGCAGTCACAGTCCTTGGTAAGCTGCCAAGCACAATAGGGCATTAATTAACATGTGCCAGGGATTCATCAACATGCACAGTAGTAGAGAGCAATTGCAAACTCCCCCCTCTTTCCCGCCCCTCTTCTCCTTTGTCCCTGTAATTCATGAAAGATCCTCTCCAGTATGTAAATCACTTTTTGCTAAACACCCAGCAATACAGCTCCCTTTATTTTCCAAGACTGTTGTTGGGTTTCTTAAACATCTAGGAAAGATATTGATTCTTTCTGCCGCTTTCTAATCTTTAAAATACATTTGAGAACCCTTGGCTCTGGATTTAAAAAATGTATTTGTTTTCTTGCTGAATGCTGTTCTATAAATAAATCACTTGATGAACTACAATTTCAGAAGAAAGAAACAGTGTGAGATTCATTTGGCTAAATGTTATGTCACAGGAAATTGTGGAATTACTCTTCCTATTAGCTATGGGTGACAGTAAGATGACCTGTTAACTTATGGGAATGATGAAAAAAATATCCTAACTTATACTTTATTGATAACTTACTAGTGACTAAGCAAATAAATCAGTGCTATAAATTAAATTTCAATTAGTTGTTGGGTTGACCTCATTTCCTTTTATTGCTAAGGATTACCCAACTGCCATTTTCTCTGCTGAGCTACTTCTAATAACATCTCATCTGCATTAAGGTGAAATACATAAAGTTGTTGACTAAACTATCATAACTTGACTGTTTCACTTTATTGTTCTTTTGAGTTGTATCTATACTTCTGGTTGCAGGCATCACTTTGTATGACAAACTATATAATCTGGATCATGTGAGTTAACCTGTAGCCTGGTGAATGTGTAGTTTATCGATTTATGTTAATACATGTAATATTTTGCTTTAGAGTAGAGCAATGGACTATGTTATCGCCAGGTCAGTCCTGTAGGCTTTCATGAAATCCCCAGCAATTTCCTTTCATTATTAAATTGTGAACCTCATGCTAAGGCAGTATAGAAGTTCCCTGGTCAGGCTGTGGTCCCCTGAGATACCAACTACAAATAACATTTACAGAAATATCAGAAGTATGTAATGCTGTTGTGTACTTATCAGGTTGATAATAAAATTCAAACTCACTGACCATCCTCATTCACAAACTTTCAAGGCTGAACTACTTAGATGCAGATTGGTCAAATGGAAGCCAATTCATAACCTAGGTGGCAGGAAAATGAAACAAAATTATTATTATTTAGAACTGTCGTAACACCTCTTGTCTTGTCTTTCACCTCTTATTCTTTTCCAGTTCGTTGAAAACTTAAAATCTGATGCATAGACTTTCTCATCAGCCTACTGAGGGCAAAATGTTCTCACATCTTGAATTAAAATCACCAAATTGACAGAGGAAACGTATAGCATTGCTAAAGTCAAGATCTAGAAACTAAATCCAATGCAAATCTCTGTGTTCATAAATGTGACTTAAATCAAGGTGTATGTATATGTGCAGATCTTTTTTCTAAAAACATGCTACCTATGCTTGTGATACTGTTCTGGAATACTTAGAATTGTTGTTGCAATTTTGAAAATGGTCTACATGCCATGATATTGGCCACTGTCTCCCAGCTGCATTAACTTCATTAAATGAACTTTTGGATAGTAAATTGGAGGCAGGAACCCCCCCCCCCAAAAAAAAAGAGGCGGGGAAAAGATTTTGCTAAAGTGGTTTACTGTGTTAGGCTTAAGTAGGACAAGATATTTTCCTGCCAACAGTCATTTCCTACTACTATTTATTTCAATTGTTGCCTTTACAAAGTCAGCATGTGCTTTCATTTGCACACACAGTGATATATGAAAAATAATGCCAAGATTCTTTTGTTTTCACTTAGAATAGCAAATAACTATGGTTACTGTACTGCAACAATGCTTATTTAAGACTGCTGCCTTACTTCCATGCAAAATGTAGGTTGACATTGTGTCAACTACAATTTTAAAATATAGCAGAGCCACCTGCCCTGACCTAAATGGCCTGTCACCAAATCTGAGAAGTTAAGCATGGTTGGCCATGGTTAATATTTGGATGGGAGACCACCAATAAAGTCCAGAGTCACTACACAGAGGCAGGCAATAGCAAATTATCTCTTGCCTTGAAAACTCATTGGGGTTGCCAGAAATCCACCACCATCAGAGCCACCAAGTTTAAAGTGGGCCACATAAGTGTATGTTGACCAACACTGAAAACATAGCTACTATCAGTATGCCATTTTCCAAAAGCATCTAAACAAGGAAAAATTAATCTTTCTTTGTTATATGTTACTGGGAGAGTATTATTCTTGATACTTTGTATAATGATGTCATGTTATATCTTGCCTATAATAGTTTGTAAAGTAAGTTACACCTTTTCGGTATCGGTGATACTTGACTTGAAAATGGATATTAATTGTTAAATGTTATTCTAATATTCTTATAATTTTATAACCATTTTGAATTCAATAAAGGTTAAAAAAAAATTAAAAGGGAAAAGTAAATAGGGTTATACTAGGGAATATGTTGACTTCATTGTAAATTATCCATCCTAAACATTCTGTCAAAGACTCAAAGAGTTCATGCAACCCAATCTTGAGCACCTAAAGGGTCTTTTTTGTGCAATTTGTGATGAAGAAAACAGGAGTGCCTTGTGCATGTGAGATCTAGCTCTAGTTACTGATCTTGTGGAGTACAAATAGGGGAAATAACATTAGAAGTCCCCTTTGAAGCCTTGAAAAGTGCTCGTTTTCAAATCACCAAGTACAGAACTGATTATTTGCTTCTTCAAACAGGTTCTGACTCAGAGAGCTTATATGCTTTTTACTATTGTTGGCAATATGTGAGTAATTCCATTTGCCCAAAGTATACAGGACAGTTCCTGCTCCTGTAATATTTCTGAACATCTTGTGTTGCTCTATGTAAACCATGATTTTAAAGTAGTACCATGAAACTGTAGACTACGTAAAATAAACATGACTAAATAGTCTATTTCTGTTATTGCAGGAAGAGCAGCTAGACAAAGAAAGTGCTTGCTTACAGATGGTATTGTTGTTCAGTCGCACAGTTGAGTCTGACTCTTCGCAACCCCATGGTTACAGACAGGGCTGTTTAAATTAAAACATGGATGGGAAGGCAAGATGGGTTCTGATGGGGCCTTGAGAATACTCACACCATTTTCTTCTCTTAGTGCATTGCCACAGTTTGTCCAGTGCATAGATTGGCGGCTTTAGATATTTTTTTAGATAAGACCACTTCCCGTCTCTGTTTTTTGGATCTATTTGCTGGATTTCTAACCATTTGAAATCTCAAGATAGTATTATGTCCAAGTCCAAAAGGAAAAAAAGACTCTGAACTGAAGGGAAACATCTAGGTTCTCCAATTTTGGGGCTCCTGATCTGCTGCTGGCCAGCTGGCCAGTGGGGGAGCCGCACCTCAAAGAGCCCTGCTGCACCTGGCACAATGATGTCACATGGAGGTGAAATCATCATGCCGGGCACATCATGCATCATCTATGATGACGATAGAGTTTTTGGCCAAATGCTAGAGCATCCCCTGCATGACATGCCCAGCACAATGATGTAACTTCTGGGTGACATCATCATGGCATGTGTGCAAAGTGCACACACCTGAAGATCCCAGGGAGATGCATGTAGCCCTCTGCCAGAAGGCGGTAAGCATCTGGCAACCTTAGAAACATCAGGCCTAGAAAATGCTATCATTGGCCCTACTTTCTCCTTTCTCATTCCGCTTTGAACACTACTGCTAAACTGATTTAGAGCAGGAAGGAAGGAATTTTGTGACATCAGATTAGCTGTAGCCATCATGGACACTGAATTTAGGTTCCGCTCCTATTGCAATCTCAATCCATGATTTCTAGTTTTCCCCCAGTAGATAATCCATTTCATCTGATCCACAATGCTCTGTTAATGTAGTACAGATTTATAGGTCTGAATTGTTGGTTTGGAGGTATTTTTGTGCCAAAATGGTATTTCTTTTTTCTGAAAAGTATTGTAATCCATGTATAAGGTGCCCTGTTCCAATCAACGTTAGGTAAAAGAGAGGCAAAATAATGATCCTAGAAGAGAGACAAAATTAAGAATTCTGTAGCCCTGGCTAAATCCCAGCCTGGCTTTCTAGGACACTATGGAATATTCTGGTTTATGGTCAAGTTTTGTGTTTCCATTCTGGGAAACTCCTGATGGTCCCCTATGTAGCCAAGTAGCAAATTAACTCAAGGACAGCAGCACATCCATTTTGCTAACTTCTGAATTTCCAAGTATTTTCAGATTAGTTGCTGTAGATCTTCCGAGTTGTCCATTATTTTCAGATTGTCCATTTTGATGTGCTGCATTTTAAACAGATCAGAAGTTAAAACTATTGTCATAAAATGTCAGCTAGGCTGGCATATTTTGGAATGTGTGGGTTGTTACATGTCTCCCTCCTTCCTTCCCCCTCCCTGCCTCTGAGATGGATTGTTATCTATCCTGTGTCCTTGAAGCTTAGCTCTGCCTGCTCCTAGTTTCCTGCTCAGAATGTAACCATTGTCTCTTTGCCCACATTTTCAGGTGCTTTCTTATTGGTTTTGATATATCAGAGGGTCATGTATGAAAAGAGTATAACTGGGGTTCCTGGACTACCACCCGCCATTCCTGACACAAGAGTTCATGATGTCCTATGTATTAGCTCTCAATAAACTGAAACTTCTGAAGGAACATTGTTGAGTGATTTGACTGGGAACCCTGACATAAAATTGTTTTCCATATCTCTATTAAAAATGCAAGAATATAGAGAAGAATGAAGAAGAAATATACACATCCTTCCCAAAAGAGGGTGAGGGGGTGGTGGTCTTTCCCAGGGAATGAATGTTGCTGACCCAACATGCCATATTTCCTTCTTGATTTGAGTGAGTCAAACTATCTAAAATAATAAGAAATGTGGGGCATGGTGTTGCCGGGCATGACCTGGCAACTAATGAGACTGGGGTGGGACCTGGCAACTAGTGGGACTTATGTGCATTTGGCATCCCTGGCATGATGATGCAACTTCTAGCACAATCTAGCATTAAAGAATCCTTTAGTAACCTGACCCCCTGGTAAATAGTGAAAAAGGAAGGGCCTTAAATACAGAACATACAGAATTGCATATTTATGGCCTGTCGTCAAAACGGTAAGGCACTTTGTGTATAGAGGCCAAAAGCAGAGGTTCCTCTGTAAAGAGCACACCGTTTATAGAGAGCCACAGTCCATTTGTGTGTTCTGCTGGATAATAATAATAATTGAGAATTATTTGAAAGTCAGCCTGCCTGAGGTCTTATGCTGGCAAAGGAGATGGAGTGGTCAGGAAATGAATATTAGCAGAGCACAGGGTGTAGGAGGATGTGATTGCCAAGATAAGCAAGAGGCTGAGGCATTGAGTGGCCTTGAAAGTGAAGTGTAAACATTTTTTTAAAGGAGCAAGAATGGAAGGAAATGCAAATGCCCAAAAGCATATGTAAAATAAATAACTATATAGACTCAAACATCTGAAAGGAAAGGAAAATAGGTAGTAATGTATCCTGTTATGCTTGGTTTGTTATAATAATAATAATAATACTCAACAGTGTGGCCTGAGTAAGGAAGCCCTGGCCCCATTCCAAATGACAACGGGGGGGGGGCTTTTCCTCTGAGCTGCTGTAGAGACAAGAAAGAACAGGAGCAGCAGTACTAGCAGCATGAAGTTTGTGGAGAATACTGGAAGGGAAGGCTTTCGGGGGATGAAGGAAAGTGAGGCTGTCATGCTTCCATTCTTTGTGTTCCCATTTACAGTGGATCAACCAGTGAAGAAAGACTTCGCTTCTCTGTTCTCTCCCAGAACAAACACCACTATTCCCACAGTTAGCTAAGAAGTCTACAGCAACACCTGCTTCCAGTACTTGCATTTTTATTCAGTTGTAAGGAGGAGGGGAGTCGGAGCCAGGATGGTTGAGAAATGGGGTATACATATGGCTAGATAACTAGTAATGCACAAAGGTATACTGAGGCCAATACTCCCTCTAAGGTGTGGAGTCTTGTGAACAAAAATTCTACTTTGTGAGCTACTGGCATTAAAGTTGCGAGCAAGTGATTTGGCTACAGCATACATTAGCTTGCTCTGGAGCCATCCTTCCTGAGCTAAGACAAAAGTCGGTGAGCTGGAAGCTAAAAAACTGCAAGCTAGCTCACACTAACTCAGCTTAGAGGGAACATTGACTGAGGCTCTGAGCCATGTCAACTTTAAGATGTCTCATAGTATCCCTCCCCCCCAAAAATACATTGTTCTAATATCGAACTTTAGCAATTTTGGTGTGTATTTTTTCCCTTAATGTAGCGACTCCTCTTATTCTGAAACCCTAAAATGTAACTTGCTTAACTTGTGTGTAAATGCAGGCCTAGTAATACACCAAGGGCTGCAGTAGCTCAGAGGTTAAGATGCTGAGCTGCAAACTGGAAGGTCTGTAGCTCAGCAGTTTGAGACCCAAGTGCCGTGTGATGGAGTGAGCTCCCATCTCTGGCCCCAGCTCCTACCAACCTAGCAGTTTGAAAGCAAAAAATTGCAAGTAAATAAATAGGTACCACTTTGGTGGGAAGGTAACAGCATTCCATGCGCCGGCGACATCACCATGAAAATGTCTTCAGACAGCGCTGGATCTTCAGCTTGGAAATACAGATAAGCATTGTCCACTAGAGTCAGATTCGACTAGCTTTTGAGCAAAGGAAACCTTCAGTAACACATCATCCATGCAGGGCATTTTAGATATTCAGAGGCTGAGTTCAGACTGGCAGTTTGAAGTGCAAGGGAGTCGTGGCAAAAAGACCCGGAATAAACTGTTCCGGGTATTCCCTGGTCACACTGCACTGACTGATGCGGGAGCGTACCGGGGAGGAGGGAGTGTTCGCACTGTTGGCCCACCCCTAGCAGAGGCGTGGCTGTAAGCAGCTTTTTCTGCACTCTGCAGCAGGTGCAGCAGCAAATAGGGCAGGATCCCATCTCCCAGGAGGCTGCCTGGCTAGAGCTTTAACTCCATAAGGCAGAAGTGTCCCACAGGTGTGGTTGTGCACATGGGTGCTTAAGCGGGAACAAGCGACACACATTATCAACGTGGGTTGTTCCTGGCTTTTAGCATTTAGCATTCACACTTCCGGGAAGTGGAATGAATGTGCTCTCCAGGGTTTGCTACCACTTTCAGCAGGTACTTTTTAAACTTGGGAGGGCAGCGCTACAAAACGGGTTGAGTATGGCTGGGGAATGCCTGACAGCTGTGCCTGTGTGAACTGGCCCCTTTAATCCATTTGTGAAACATTAATGAAACATGCCTATATCAGGCCAAACTGCCAGTCTGAACTCGGCCAGAGTGTCTCAGGTCATCATCTCATTTTTATTACAACAGCCTTGGAAAGCTATCCTGTCCTATTAAATAATAGGGTAGTGGTCTGGCAAGGTTCTATGCTTGGCAAAACCAATTCGCTCCCTGGTATGTCACTCAGAATCTGTCCCTATCCACTAGCTGCATTGCCTGAGTTCTCTCCCACCCACTGCAGCCTAGGCCACTCTTCTCTGATTGGGCCAGCATTTCAAGCTCATTTGCATACGGAAGCTGATTGGACTTCACTCCATTTCGCACCTCAAACTCCCCCCCCACCGCAAGACAGTTGGAATTGTCCGTTGTTTATGCAACCTGTTGTATTCTGAGGTGAAATATGTCCTCACTCACAACACTTCCCCTTCAAAAGAAACAAACCCAATAACACAACCATGCCACACCACAAAAAAGACAGGTCACACCACAAGCAAAATACCACAAGGCAAAAAAAGCGCTGGTACTAATTCCGGCAGGGGACACTGTGAGTGTAGAAAATGATTTATCGACACAGTGGAAAATCTTTAGGAATTGTTTGGTGCATTTACCATGGGGCACCCACCCAGAGCCTCTGGCATTTCCTCACCCTGCTGGCATCAAAACCAATTGAAGGCAAAATAGAGATATGGAGACTTTTCCATCCTGCTTTGCATCAATTTGTCTTTGTTGGCAATGGCAACCCTAGGCCTGGCTGGTTGCTCCTGTTCAGCAGGAGCATCCCTATGGAAACTGCCTGGGTGATTTTGGACCAGCCGGAGACTTTCTGTCTAACCTGCCTTACAGGGCTGCTGTACAGCTCACAAAGCTGAAAAGAATGAAGTAAACTGCTTTGCTCCCCACTAATGAGAAAGACAGAGTTTTGCCTAGGAAGAGGCTGCTGAGAGGGATGAGATAAAGTTGTCAACTATAGGTATGGAAATTCCTGGAGATTTGAGGGGTGGAGCCCCGAGAGGGTGAGGTTTGAGGAGGGGTGGGGTCTCAGACAGGTACAATGCCATAGACTCCATCCTCCAAACCAGCCAGTCCCTCATGGGGAACCATTGTTGCCAATCTCCAGGTGAGGGCTGGAGAGCACTCAGAATTACAACTGCTCTGCAGGAGAGAGGGCAGAAGTCAGCTGAAGTCAGAGGGGAAGATAACAGTAGGTTGATGGTTAGCTGGGAAGGAGATGGGGTTGGCAAATTCCTGAGGATTTGAGGGGTGGAACCTGGAGAGGGTGGGGTTTGAGGACCTCAGGCAGGTAGAATATCATAGACTCCACCCTCCAAACCAGCCATTTCCTCCTGGGTAATAATTGTTGCCGATCTCCAGGTGAGGGCTGGAGATCACTCAAAACTACAACTGCTGTTCAGGTAGCAGAGATCAGTTCCTCTGGAGAAAATGGTGGTCTCCGTCATTATACCCTGCTGAGGTCACCACAGCAAATTCACACTGTGTGCCCAAGGCCAGGACACTCTCCCAGAGCCTTTTTCTAGAGCCCGTTGTATTTATTTCCACAACGGGCCTTACTCCTAGTTCAGTAATATTGCAGATGGGAGGCTTAGAATTTGTGACTGAGGGTACATGGCTGAGCAGAAGGAAAAGGTGCCTTGGAGTTTATTTTATTTTTTTGTAGTTACCAAGATGTCAATTTAATTAATTATAGGTTCATTCTTATTTGCCACATTTAAGCCACCACAACATGCAACACACTTGGTCATTAGCATCAGTATGAATTATCAGCTCCTCAAAATACATAAACAAGTAGAAATGTAAGGCTATTTTCTAGTGCAGTTCAAACAATGAATGCTGGGTAAAGTCAGGGCCAATTTATCCATTAGGCACAGTAGGCACAGTGCCTAGGGCCCACAATATTTTTAGGGGCCCACGAAAATGTTTTAATTTCTTTTAAAATCAGAAGAAAAAAACTTTCAGGGTTGAAGGAAATGTTTTGATTTTTTTCTCATATCAGAAAAAATGAAATGTTTAGGGCCTATGAAAATCTATTCAATTTTGCTTAAAACAGAAAAAAAAAGTTGAAGAATTTTTATATTAAAAAATTAATATTGATATTATGGCGAGAGGGGCCCATGAAAGCAAAAGTGCCTAGGGGCCATGAACGTCATAATGCACCTCGGGTAAAGCTACCCAATATACACAGATTAAAAAGCAGTTCAGATATACTGCACCCACGTAGGCGTCAATTTAACTATGTGGCCTACTAGGCCAGGCACAAATTTCAGAATAGGAGAGAAGAGGAGATTTTAATAAGAGGAGAAAGATTCACAGGAAGGTTTGAAATACCTCCATGTATTGGAAAAGAGTGTTATCCTAAATGGAGTTATGCCCTTCTAAGCCTATGTGGTCACTGTGAAAAAAACCCCATAATTATTTGCCATTCTACTTTTTGAAACTATTACTTGAGATAAATGCTTTATTCCATGTACAACAGTAGATACTTAGTAGGTTAATAAACACATGAAAATTAAATTTAAGAATTAGACAAACAACAAATTGGCAGATTTTGTTGTAATACCTTTGAAATACTATCTCTATCATATATGCAATCAGTCTACACAGCTGCACCCATTGCCACACACTTTTTTCACACTCTCTGTTTATTCATATAGCCATTACACTGCCAATGCCAAATTATGCCAAAGTCACTGCAGTCACATATCCTATTCACCACACAGATGGATCACTATGTACACACAATGCATCCATCAGCCATCCTTCATTTAGCATTATAGTTTTTTTAAGCATTCAAGTTTCCCAGGTGAAAATTCACTATAGTCCACCCTGTAGTGAAGCCCCATACTCTGCCACCTGACTGTAATCATGGGTACTTGACCATCTCTAAAGCAAACAGTTTGTGGGGGCAATTTGACCCCACTGTTGTAAGTGTTTTAAGTGAACTGCCTCCTAATCCCTTCTTGCTGCATTTGGGAATAGAATCATGGTAGTGCAAGTGTTCAGTTATGTATATGTTCATTGTACTGAGCAGAATAAGCCTTTCATCTGGATTAGGGCATCTAAATGCAGCTGAAATACAAACAATAATCAAAAAGAATATGACTAATGAATCAAGTGTGCCCCAATTTAGAAATACACAGTACATATTTAAAAAGGCAATGACATGAATGAATCAAACTGTGGATTCAGTGCCATTTCAAAGGTTTAGGTTCCCAACCATGTAAGTGACAGGATAATTGGACCCTAGGACTTTGAGGCTAAAGAAGAATCCAGCTACTAGAATGATGGGCAATAAATACAGACAGTTTACTTTGAGTCTCTAATGACACCTTCTTTAGAAAAGTGCTAGCTTCCATGAATAAATGGATGTCCTCACAACTATAATGGAGTGCCAGTAGCAAATAATGGAGTAGCATAGCTAAAACCAACAAGACAAAGACATACATTAGCATCCAAATGTTTAAAAAATAAAGAAATGATGGAAAATAGATGAATTCAAACAGTATAAGAAAATGAGAGAACGAGGAAAAAGTGAGTGAATGAGAGTGGGACAGACACTCTACTCTGTGCTTAACATACACCTTCTACTGCATACTCTCCCTGTATGAACATGATTGATGGGGAGGGGACTCTTTTATTATGGCTCAAATAGTTATTCTCACATATGGTGTAAATCAATGCCTCTGGGTTTCATCTATATGATTTGGGCCCCCTAATGTCTGATAGAACAAACTGAAATCTTCCACGGGACTCCTCCAGTTTCCTTATGCTTGTCTGCCCCATGACACATTTTTAAAAGCCATGTCCCATTACATTTCAAAGTTTCTGGAAAACAATGAATTGGAAGTAAGCAAGTTTGATCAGAACTCTCTGGTTCTTTTCCCTAGCCAAACCTAAAACAGTCAGCCATTTTCACATTCAGCTTTCCCACCTTGGCAGACTATTTCCTGAAGAAAGAGTGAAAGGTCAAGGGTGAACTCATTCATTTGCTTTTGGCTTCAAGAGTCAGACTACACATCTTGCAGGAGTTCAGTGGCTAGAACTCATCTGATGCAATCTGGTCCTAGCAAGCCTTAGCTATGAGAATGCCCCGATATGTCTTGGGTCCACAGCCCTGCAGAAGGGGAGTTAACTCTTTCCCCATCCCTGATAAAAACATGCTCCCATCAAGACTTGTTTAAGTGATCAAAGTGAGGAAAAGGCAAAGAGATGCACATATCTTCCCTTCACCCTCTGCCGGGGCTTTGGATAGCAGCAACAGCAGATGATTCTGGGTGGAACAATGCAAGTCTGTTTGGGTTTGCACTGGGGAGAAAGATGGTATATAAATGAAGTAAATAAATAGATATTTTTCGCAGTCTGATAACTGTGCCCAATCTATTGTATTTATTTATTTATTTATTTATTCATTCATTCATTCATTCATTCATTCATTCATTCATTCATTCATTTATTTCATTTGTACCCCACCTTTCTCCCTAAAGTGGCTTTCATCCTTACAACAACCTAAGAGTTTGTGACTGGCCCGAGGTCACCCAGCAACTTTCCTCGGCAGAATGGGGACTCAAAACTGGGTGCCACTCCACTGGCAGAACATCAGTTCTGGTGGGGGAGGGAAAGATGCTTTTTGCCAGATCCCCCCCCCCGCTGTTGACCCTCATGCTTTTCCTTGAGGCTCTGTGATTCCCGGATGCAAGTGGGCTCAGTGGGTGAAGCAAGAATGGAGAGAGCAGCAAAGTTATGCTCTACCAGCTTCATTCCATGAGTGCGGCACTGGATGAAACTGATTGCATTTTGTTCCATTTAGCTGTCCAGTTGCCTGTCCATCGACCATTCTGAACAGGTGTCAAACAGCTTTATACCTGCATAGCACCTGTAGTACTGGAGTTTTACTTCCTTGCAGTGGTGTTTTTCTTTGTGTTACAAGGGGCTTTTGTGTAGTAGGTTAAGCTGATTCTACCTGGGTTGAATCGGGTCATTAAATGATGTGAGGGGCAGCTAGACCTCCCACAATGCTATGCAAAGATGTGCATGTAGAAAATAACATTGATGACACTTATTATATGGACACCAAATGGAAAGACTTTTAGAAAAATATTTACTTATAATTTCTGGTTGGCTTGCTGACTGATTTGCTTACTGCAAGAAAGAGATTAACAAAGCCAGAATGGTACCCAGAGAAAATCTTTTGCAAGATAGGCTCCAAAGAGACAATAGCAGAACACTACTCATGGTTACATACAGTTCTCAGTTCAATGCATCATCAGTGACTTATAACCTCTACTGGATAATAACAGTCCTCTTTCACAAGTACTGGGCATTAAGCCTTTTCTTGCCCACAGAAAGCCCCCCCCCCCCGACTTAAAAAACTCCTCATCCACAATAATACAAGATCTCATTTGAAATTAAAACACGCCTGCTCCTTGGGAAGAAAGCGATGGCAAACCTAAACAGCATGATAAAAAGCAGAGACATCACCTTGCCAACAAAAGTCCGCATGGTCAAAGCAATGGTATTCCCCGTAGTAATGTATGGCTGCGAGAGTTGGACTATAAGGAAAGCTGAGCGCCGAAGAATAGATTCTTTTGAACTATGGTGCTGGAAAAGACTCTTGAGAGTCCCTTGGACTGCAAGGAGATCAAATCAGTCAATCCTAAAAGAAATCAACCCTGATTGTTCCCTGGAAGGCCAGATCCTGAAGCTGAAGCTCAAATACTTTGGCCACCAAATGAGAAGGGAGCATTCACTGGGAAAGATTGAAGGTCAAAGAATAAGGGGACGGCAAAGTATGAGATGGTTAGACAGTGTCATCAATGCAACGAACATGAAATTGAGCAAACTTCAGCGGACAGCAGAAGACAGGAGGGCCTGGCGTAATCTGGTCCATGGGATCGCGAAGAGTCGGACTCAACTGTGCGACTGAACAACAAAACTCATTTGAACATGGACACTGGTACCGGAGTTCATGCATCGTGACCCTAATTAGCCCTTCTTAACAACACCCTCTTCACCCACTACCCATATGTAATAGTTGGTGACTTCTATTTCAATGTATCTGAAGAAGTGTGCATGCACATGAAAGCTTATACCCAGAATTTGGTCTTAAAGGTGCTACTAGACTCAAACTTTGCTTTGCTACTTCAGACTAACACATCTACCCACCTGAATCTGATTTGCTCACTGTTTATGTATACCATTGATTTATGAGTGGCATGCAATGATAATAACTGAGCTGTTTGTATTAAAACCAATTCTAGGGATTAAAACTGCCAAAGTTTGGGTTTCCTATTCTGTGCTACAAAAAATTAAATGCTCCATTTTTGCCCAGACTGCAAGACTATGAAGCGCATCATTTGTAGCTATGATTAATAATATAAACCTCAAGGGTTTTTTTTTTCCTTTGGAAATATAAAAAGCTTTTGTCAAAGCAAGGATTATCAAACCCTCTATTTAGATGATGATGATTGTGGACTTGCTCTGAAATGTAGCCATCCTGCTGTCTGGAGAGAATATGGTGAGAAAGAGGGAGGAAATAAACAAATAAAGAACACAACACCCCCCCCAAAAAAAAAAAAAATCCTTAAGACATATAGAACCAAGGTGAGTGGGTGTTGGTTTTGATTCTATTAGTGAATTGCTTCTGCTGTTGACCCTGCCTTGTCACCCGTCATTTGCTTTTCTCATTTAAACTGTTAAAATATTGGCTGAGTTCAGACTGGCAGTTTGTCCCGCAATAGCCACGTTTCAGCCATGTTTCACAAACGGATTAAAGGGGGTGTTCACAAAGGCACATCTGCCTGGCATTCCCCACCCGTAGTCAACCCATGCTATTCTGCTGCATTTAAAAGATACCTGGTGAAAGTGGTAGCAAACCCCTGAGAGCCTGTTTATCCCGCTTCATTCCATTGCTGGGAAGTGTGAACAGGAACCGAAAAGCTGGAAACAACCCATGTTGCGCATAAGGCAGCAGCGATATGATTGGCTGTGCTCTGCTCTACCGCCCAATGCGGTGCTGGTGCAATGGGATCCTCCCCAAATCGGCCAGATGCACTTATGTGCACACATGCACACATAGCCGAATTACCAGGGAAAAGCTGTTTACAGCCGCACCTCCAGGCCAGCAGTCTGAACGCTCCTGCGCACCTCCTCCTGGTATGCTCCCGCACCAGTTGGCGCAGTGTGACCGGGAAAACCCGGAACAGTTTGTTCTGGGGCTTTTTTGCCACGACTGGCTCCCGCTTCAAACTGCCAGTCTGAACTCAGCCATTGTGTCCCTGACCTGGATAGCCCAGGCAAGCTTGATCTCATCAGATCTTGGAAGCTAAGCAGGGCAAGTACTTGGAAAGGAGACCTCCAAGAAGAAGAAGAAGAGAAGAGAAAAGATTGGATTTATACCCTGCCCTTCACTATCCAAAGGTGTCTCAGAGCGGCTTACAAACTCCCTTCCCTTCCTCTCCCCACAACAGATACCCTGTGAGGTAGGCGGGGCTGAGAGAGCTCTTAACAGAAATTGCTCTTTTTCAAGAACAGCTCTTATCAAAACTACAGCTTGTCCAAGGTCATCCAGCCAGGTGCAAGTAGAGGAGCGGGGAATCAAACCCGGTTCTCCCAGATTAGAGTCCACGCACTTAACCACTGCACCAAACTGGCTCCAAGGAATAGCAGGGCCGGGATGCCCTACCCCACCTTCCAGTGTAGAAATAAATTACTTGCCTATCAGTTTTCTGCTCACATTGACATAGAGAGTACTCCATCTTTCTGTGTTATACCTCTGAGGATGCCAGTCACAGCTACTGGCGAAATGTCAGGTCCTACAATGCCAAGACCACAGCCACACAACCCGGAAAATCTACAGCAACTAATGAACTCCGGCCGTGAAACCCTTCAACAACAACACTTCCTTTGTTAACCATCTTTGGATAGAGTGTTTAAGGTCACACCTTTCCAGTGCTGATTGAGATAATTTTATTGGGGGTACAGTTCAAACCATCATATGTATTTTGCTAGGATGTTATTTTCATTAAATTAGCAGAAATAATTGCTTAATTTGCTGCAACAGGGAAGAGGGAACAAATCACAATAAGAAAAAGGTAGCTTAATTTCTGATAAGTGAAAATATATCCTATGGT
The DNA here is from genome assembly GCA_029375565.1 of Gekko gecko. Lineage (NCBI taxonomy): Eukaryota > Metazoa > Chordata > Lepidosauria > Squamata > Gekkonidae > Gekko > Gekko gecko. The sequence goes on from JAPDNY010000007.1 coordinate 57,907,086, forward strand.
CTGTCTGCTCTCAGAAGCTGAGCAGGGTTAGGCCCACTTAGTACTTGGATTGTAGACTGCCTGGGCTTCTTTATACTATGTGACTCCTTTAAAGAGAACATGGTATTACATAATGTCTCAAATTTCATGTTGCTGTATCCATCTTACCAGTGAGTATTACCAGCTTCAAATGGCACATTTAAACTAATGCCAGAACAATTCAGTTGTTATGGTTTCCAACAAAAGAACACTGGGAATTTTAGTTGCATGATATCTCTAACAATCAATGTTCACTATCTCACAAGATGGAAAGAATTTGCCTTCTAAATATTGCCCAGTATTGTCTGAGAAGGCTCTTGTCTATTATTCTTCAGGTCATCATGACCTGAAGAATAGAATATGGCTACAAGGATTCTAGAGTCTTTGCAGATGTGTCACCCCAGCTATGGAACTGTCCACCCTAAGAAATTCCATTGGCATCCTGCCTACTGGTTTTTAATTAAATTTCTTTTTAAAGAAAAGTTGGAGGCTTTGTCTCTTATGCCTTGCCCTTGTTGGTTGTTTTTATTTGCATATGGTATTCTATTATTATTTTTTAATATGGCACTTTATTAGATTTCAGTGTAAACTATTCAAAGACTTTTGTTGTATAATGATATATAAATGAATAAATAAAACTATAATCCCACAATTCTTTGTCAGAAGACATGACAATTAAACTTCAAGCTATATCAGCGATATGAGGGAGGGGTCTGAACTTGAGAAAGAAAGAAATACTGCTAATTGCTGAAAGGAAAGGCACTTGTCATTAGAAGGTAGTCGGGACCGCCTTTCCCCATATGTACCCCAGAGAGCACTGCAATCAGGATCCCAAGATTGACTGGCCCTCCTGGGTCCGAAGCATGCCAGGCTAGCCGTAACCAGGGCTAGGACTTTTTCGGTGGTGGCTCCATTGGAACAAGCTCCCAGAAGAGATCAGGGCCCTGAAGGACCTTATGCAATTCCACAGGGCCTGCAAGATAGAGCTCTTCCATCAAGCTTTCAACTAAGGAGCCACCACCATCTACCTCTAACAGCTTAAGGACAGAGAGCCCTGCCACCTGGAGTGACTAGCAACAGCCTGTGCTAGCCATATAAAGGAAGCAATCTATGAGCTGACTATTAAGATAGATCATGAACTGTTGCCACCATCGTTAAATACCATCATTATTATCAGAATCTACCACAAAATGACTACTAGTACTTTATAATTTTAACTTTGGATTGTTTTAGGAAGTTTTAAGATTGTTAATAATTGTTATCTATACATTTATCCTGTTGTAAACTGCCCTGAGCTGGCTCCAGCTGGGAGGGCAGGGTATAATTTTGAAAAATAAATAAATAAGTAATCAGGTTAGTATTACAGTGAGACTTTCATGAAAAGTACAGGCAAAGCAGCAATGGAAACCTGAGATGTAACATGATAACTCATTGTGTCCTAGAACAAGAGACATACCTTTGGCCAAAAGAAAAAGTCTGCAGATCCAGATATGGCTTCTGGGGAGAGATGTCACATCTACTTGCAGCTTATCTTTAGTTTTCATGTTTGCCATCTAATATCTTTTTTCCCCTCCCAGTCCCTTTCCAAACAGTACTTTGGTAGGCTTAGAGTGATTGTTTAGATTGTCAGATTTAGAATATAGATAAATGATTCCAAATCAATGAAATCTGGTCCTCAGTGCAATCCCACAGTCATATCCAAAGACATCCAAAGTTCCTCCAGATGAGCATGTGTAGACATGCACACAAACACACACACATGGGGTTAAAAGCCCACTCAGTACAGATGGCACACCTGCCACCTGTTATTTTTAATGATGGCATTGGAAAGTGACTTGCCCAACCCCAAAAGGCCAGTGGCTAAGTCCATGGTATCTTCATTGAAAAGTTATTTTAAAGTCCTTCCCAATATCTTTCTTTATTCTCCACTAGGACAAATTTGCTCAAATATTTTATAGATTCTGGTCAGTGACATAAAAACCCCACCTTCTTTGCAGTCTGCCATTCAACAAGAATATTTTTGTAAAGAAAGAGATGTGGAAATGTAGGCATTCAAGTGAAAATTCAATCCTTCACAGTACAGAGCTTCTGCGAAGTCTTTTAAATGACCCTTTTTATCATGGTGCCATGTCTTTACCTTTCTGAATAGTGAGACCTAGTAAGAAAAATAGATGTATGTATACAAGTGGTTGAGTAATGTATTACTTATGTGCACTTTGTTCTTTTTGGCAAACTGACCTTATCAAAGGGAAGAAAGCCATACATTGTGACAAGGAGAGCCTTACTGGAAAGTCTGAATTAGAAGCCAGGCAGATTTTGCTGTTATCTTGTTTCAGATCATGATGAGTGATAACCATCTTTCCCTCTTTTGAGAGGTGATGAGGCTACAGCAATCTCACTCATTTCTTAAGTAAGAGAAAACAAAAACAAAAAATTAAATGCCAGTATGGATATGAAAAGCAAAGAGAGGCATATACACATGTATGCCAGATACTATATGTTGCAGTTTTGCTTTAAGAAATTAAAGTAATTTAATTGTGACACAATAATCATTAGGAATGTATATCCAAATGTTTACCATTTTTTTTAAAAAAAATTAAAAACCATTGTTGTTAATGTTGTTAAGGTACCCAAACGAATTTATAAATGAACACTGTTTGGTTTTTGGCGGTATTATTTGGATCATGTCATTATTCTGGCACCTGGTTATCTGCTTTAAAGATCAGTAAGATCAGGGAGGGAAGGAGAAGGCAGTGAGAATGGAAAGAGTGGTCTGACTTGGAAGTTCCCTCCTTCCCCAACTAGTCCCAGGGCCACAGGTGCTGCTGCTGCCAGTTTAGTCAGCCCAAGAAAGCAATTAGTACAGGAAGGTAATCTCTATCTTCCCACGTGCATCTTTCCTCATTCCTTGGATGATGTCTGTGCTGAGCCTCGATGAACTGACAATGTAATCCCAGGCTGCCTAAAATGATCAGTAATGAAACTATACTTTTCAGGGGTGCCGTGAGATATGGTGTATGGTGGTGACACATAAGAAATGACATCTCAGGGACTGTGGAGGTGAATGGATTTCCATTCATGTTAACTGCTGTCTGGCCCAGCTGCAAGTAGTGGTAGTAGCAGCCCAGGCCCCAATCCCAACCCCAACCCCAAACCACAAAATAAGTAGGGGGTGGGCAGGAAGAGGAGGGAAACAAGAACAACCAAATGTATGGGATAGCAAACTGAAGAAGTGCACATTCCTAACAGTTATCAATAGTTTCATTCCTAATAGGATAAATTATGACAAAAGAAACAACTGCTCTGTTCTGCCAAGATTGACATAAATATATAATATAGATATGAAAGATTGTAAGGGATAATGGGTGCTTAGTATTTGTGAAGGCCTTAATATGTGTGAAGACCTCATGCTCTTTTATATCTGTATTATATATTTATATACTATTAATGACATGAGGCCTCTATTTGTGGATTCTTAAATAAATGGATCAAGGCTATATAGATGCTAAACAGATGTAGCTGCAAACCTGGGGGACTCCCCAGGTTTTCAGAAAAATCTGACTTTAAAAATGTGATAGTTAAATTCTCCCCTCCAAATAATAAAAACATTATCTTGTGCAAGTGTTGAGCTCGGTGGCAGTGGCACAGCAACCAAAGAGTTGCACTGGGCCTGGCATTGGTGGCATGGCAGCCTGGGAGCCATGCTGTGCCCAGTGGCAGCAGAGGAGGATGCTGGGCTCAGGAGCTACACCAGATCTGGCATTGGGGGGATATGGGATTCCACCCCAGCCTGCAGTGGCAGAGGTCATCGGCAGCTGTGCTGGGTCTGCCAGCAGCCATGGCAGGCCCAGCAGCAGCGGCAGAAAATGCTGGGCTCAGGAACTGCTCAAGGTCCTCCCCTGCAAGTCTCCCACACACACACTGAGCCAAAGGGGAATCAGCAGTGATGGAGGGAGGGATTCCCCCATGAGTATCAGGATCCCCCGCCCCCATGAGTATCACAGGTTCCCATTTGTTTAATCCCGTTTCACATCCAGCCCTCTTTTTTGTCTTCATATAACCTAATCATGCTTCAGAACATAAACATTACAAACTGAAGAGAAAAGGTTGGCTAGTGATATAAGAACCATGAGATACCACACACACACACACACACCCCATTCTAAGGGCCCCATATATTCATGCTGGTAAGAGAGAGAGGCTCAAGTACGCATGCTTTGACTAAGTGTCACACTATATGTTACTATTTTTAAAGAGTGAGGTACAGATTCTTTGAAAAAGGGAGAGCCTAAGTGGGCTCAGAATGGCACTGTGGGGTTCCTGACCCCCTCAGCAGTTTTCCTGCATGAAAACTGTGCTGGGGGAATTATTTCACCAGTTTTGCTATTCCACATGGAGCAGCAGAATCAGTGAAATCATTGCTTGGGGAGGGGAGGTAGGAGCCCTTCTTACCTCCACAGTCCTGTTCTGAGTCCATTTGTGCTCCCTCTTCTTTTTAAGACGCTGTTTCCCACAGCTGCTGTGTGGCTGCAGGGAACACAGGTTATATCTGGGAAACTGGGCAGCTCTTTAAAAACAGTTTGGCCCTTAGTTACAGTGGCCTAGATTCTCCATCCATAGTTTTAATTTATTTTACAATCCAGTCCTGCTGTTTGCTATGCCAGGAGGTTACTTTGGATGAAGTCAGTCAACTGACATATATTTCTAATGGCAAACCCATGCTATTCATATGCAGGGGCATTACTGGAAGCAAGAAACTCACTGATTTCACTCAAGTCACTCCCACAAGAGATGCTTAGAGCACTTTCAGATGCGGGAAATGAAGATTTCTTCAGGACGTGAAAGTTCCATTTCATAATCCTGGTTAACAGTCTTTAATGTCACTGATTCTCCATGAATGTGTCTAGTCTTCTTTTCAAGCCATCTAAGCAAGAGAATGCTACTTACACATTGTGGGATGAAAGACTTTCTTTGTCTGTCCTGTATCTATTGTTCAACTTTTTATTTGTGAGATTGACAGTACAGCCCTACACAGAACTGCTGCAGTCTAGGTGCATTTAGGGTTGCCAGCGCTGGGTTTGAGAACACTGGAGATTGGAGGGTAGAGCTGGGTGGAGCCAGGGTTTAGGGTGGGGAGGGATCTTGGTGGGGTATAATGCCATGCAGTTCAACTTCCAAACCAGCCGTTTTCTCCAGGAGAAGTGGAATAAATATTTTAAAATAAATAAGTCTGGAGAATCGGTTGTAATCACCTGGAGGCCGGCAACCTTACAGTGGACTGGAATAACTCTGCATCAGATTTGCACTGCAAGTTCTAGTATTATAAAAGAGGAAGAAAAAAGTTCTTAAACAACAACAACAAAATTCTTAAAAGAAGGTCTTATGCATTTTCTCTATACCATTTATTTTATTTTATTTTTATTTTAGCATATTTATACCAAGTTGGTACAATGTACCTGGTCTATATAAAACAATTCAAACATTTTAAGCAGTTTAAAAACAGTTAAACAATCATACATTTAAAATGCTCGCAATACTGATCTCAATTTATTAAGCTTTGAATGGTGTGGTCTAAACAACAATCCCAGTTCCCCCTTCTATTCCCTAAACTCCAAAACTCCAAATGCTTTAGCCATTCCTTGTACAGTTGCTCAAACAACTTGGTAATTTGCTTATACCTTTTTGTGTGTGTCCCCCTATTCTACAATATCCATTTTAAGATGGTGCAGCCAGACTTGTAAACAATAGCCCCAAATGCTAGTTCAACTGTAATCTATGGTACTCAATTCCAAGTAAATCTGTTTGGGATTGAAGACTCTAAAATGCTAACAAACAAGGACTTAAATTCAAGTGCTTCAGCCTAAGAAACCAGGCTATAACTCATCTTAAATTGGGCTATGGGATTACATTCAGCTAAAATTGATGTTTTCACCTAATCAACATAAAATGAGCACTAGTAATGATCATTATTATTATTATTATTATTATTATTAGTAGTAGTAGTAGTAGTAGTAGTAGTAGTAGTAGTAGTAGTAGTAGTAGTAGTAGTAGTAGTAGAAGAAGAGAGAAGAAGAAGAAGAAGAAGAAGAAGAAGAAGAAGAAGAAGAAGAAGAAGAAATTTTATTACTGATTTAATTCAGTTAGCTTTTTTGAAGACCAAGAAAAGTATTTTAAATAAATAAATAAATACCTTTTAAAAAGACATATCCTCTGCTGTACCTGATGTACCTTCTATTTATGGATGTTTATGGAATGCATTCTTCTCTGAATAGAAAATCTGTCCTGCAAATAAATCCAATGCAGTGTTGCTGAAACAGAGCTTATTGCCTATGCAACATTAGAAATAACTGAAAATATCCTCTCTCTAATATTTTATTGTAGTATAATGTAAAACGTTATGTGTTAAAGTCTGAGCTGCTAAAATTAATTTTGTGTAACCACAAAAGGGGGGCGTTCCCACAATTATTCAGCAATTTAGAAAGTAGTAGTTTTAAAGCAGAGTTTCTAGACAAGGATTTGGAAGGAATGTATAACTTTTTTCAGGAAACATTTGGGCTTAGATTTTGGACCAGATTTTGCAACAGTAACACTACCTTTGGGTGCCCAATGATACAGATTGATAACATTAAGTTTTTCTTGCCACCTTAAGCTTTGGACAAGGCTGATCACTTATTTCTTTAATAGATAAATGAATCTGAAATCCAACCTGAAATAGTCATCTAAAGTATCATGACTCAACTGCTTTAAAGATTGAGTTCCTTATTAACTTTGCTAGCTATCTTTTTGAAATCAGATTCTTTTTTGACCACTTAGGAACAATATGTTCTTGAAGTGTAAGGAGAAAGAACCCACAGCAGATGAAGAGGGATGGGCAACATCCAGTCAAATCCTTGTTTTAAAAGTAGGACAAATTAGGGTAGCTTTTTTGTGTGCCTCATTCAAATCCAAATGGCCCAAGAGTCCCTTGCAGGTTCACTGTCAGTATAATTAAGAATTTCCCAAAATGTGTTGCGTGCCTCCACTAGATGGCAGAAAAGCACTGCCCTGAGATATATCTGCAATGGCACACTGTGAAAGGTTTGCCTGTATTTGAAATGTGAACAATGTTTAGTCATATATGATTCACTTTCTGAAAGACTTCTCCTTCTCACATCTTATTTTAAAAACAGACACACACAAAACAGACCTTCCCCCCATGCATAAAAAATTGGATTCAATTTGAACTATTAAGTAAATAGACATTGTTTTACCACCTTGCTAGTAAACACAGGAAGTTGTGATATATTTAACCATATTTTTTCCTCAATGGCCCATTTTATATTTGTATGAGACACGGAGATAAACACACATACTCCCATGTCCCTCTGTACTGACTATATGTTTTTTCTCATTAAAATTATGAAAAAAATATACTAGTACATTTTTTAAAATGACAATCTAATGCAAAATTATAATTTTCAATCTGGTGTATCCCAGAACAGTTCAGCTAATTTTTCAGAATCTGGGTGGAATTTATTCCATGGCCTACGTGGGTTTCAACCCATATATTTTGTTTGAAATGGATTGTGAAATGGCTATTTATCATCAAGGACATAAAGTTTATTGACAACCTTGCATGCAAAGATGGGTGCAGCTGGGTCTTTTGTGAGAGCTCCATTAGGAGGCATTTTGCAGAGTCATGACCAATACCTTTGGATATTCCACCCCCACTACATGCACTATTATTTCCAAGTGTTACATTTTAACTCTTTTAAAAATGATACTCCCAATCCAAATTTTCATTTAGACATTGACAGAAGGGTTCTTAGTAGAAACATAACACCCTAAACTGAGACACACTATAGGCCAGAGGAGACAGAATTATCTCTCCAGAATCCTGGACAATGATATTTAGAAAGGATTAATTTGGTCCAATAGAGGTTTATATTCAAGGCATACCTATCAGCTCTTTACCAGTATCTATCTTTACTTTCACTGTAGGGAAAAATTACCATATTCTTACACATATTATCATTTCCCCATCACAAAAATGTCCATTTAAAAGCTGTTTTGATCTTTTGGATAAGTGCCTTGATTTAAAATAATAGCAAAAAAAAAGTAAAATTAAGCCTCTATGCTCAGCAGTGCATGAATGACAAATCTGTTGTAGTTTGGAGTATATTTTAAGAAACTCCTTTTAAACCTCTTAAAGCAAATTTACATATGCTCAGAAGAGATATTACACCCTGGGAAAGTGAGCAGCATAATTTATTTCCCTATGCTACTGATATCGTTGTGTTTATACAGAGACTGAATAATAAATTCTACATTTTTTTGAACCAGTATCATATGAATTCCTAGAATCTAAGAGATTTTTACAGTACATCTCTATACCAGGAGTTTGGAGGTCTGCATGCGGCTCAGCTCCCACCAATCCCACCTAGGGATTTAAGCTAATTTTCTTAGGTTCAGGTTACAATGGTGAGGCCTTGTTAATTTCACCTTATCCCAACAAACCATAAAGTGGGTATGCTCAAGATTTATAACTATTTTAAGAGGTTCTTTAGCATTTCTAGTTTTTCAAAAGAAAGAAAACAGGTCATTGGCACATATTCACATAGCATATGCGGAATTGGGCCAATGATCCCTCTGGCTATTATTACACTGACTGGCACTGGTTCCCCAAGTTCTCTAGAAGAGTGACTAATATAGCAGCAAACTGGCTTAGAATCAAAGCCCTTTGGTGGGTTGTTGCCTGAGCTGAAAACCAGAGTGAAAACAAGTGCTGAAAACCAGAGTGAAAACCAGAGTGATGGTGACTCTCAGAGTTCAACTCTCCATCTATGACCAACCATCCAAACCTCACTACACTTTCCTCTGTCATTTATCTGTATAAAAATACTTTGTAAAGGAACATGTACAAACATACAAGCAAAAAGATTTTCTTTAACTATAGATTTGTGCAGAAAGGCTCAAAACTATTTCAGTAATTATATTGTAATGAATCTACAGATCAGAAACCAAACCAAGACTATTCGCTAAGCTTTGTTGAGAGGCAGAACATGCAACAATATTATTCATTTACTTTACAAGCATCTTATCATATCTATGATCTTATCATATCTATGATATGATATGATAAGCAATAAAGCATACAAACATGCAACATAACAGTGCACTCGGGTAGCCTCCCAAGTATCCTGCAAGGAGCCATCAGTTTCTTTCAGTTCTCCATGTTTCTATACAGCGAGCATATATATATATATATATATATATATATATATCGCCCACTCCGTGCATACACAAGGCTCTGGGCGATGTACAACAAAGTTCAAAACAGTGTTAAAATAAACAAAACAACAATCAATACTTTCAGATGGCTTCTGTGATTTTCTTCATAAACCCATTCTGGACTATGTTGCTGTCTCATGGACAGGGTGACGAGGGGGCCGAAGCGAAGCAATGGAGAGAAAGAGGAGGGTGCCAGCCATGATGGAAACTATTGCGGTCCTCAACCAAAGACCTGGTGGACCATCTCTGCCTTACGGGCCCTGTGGAATTATATTAAATCCCACAGGGCCCTGGTGGTATTTGACAGAGACTTCCAGTAGGTCGGAGCCAGGGCTGAAAAAGCCCTGCTCTGGTCAAAGATAGCCAGATATCTTTGGAGCCAGAGATCACCAGTAGATTGGCATGTACATATACAAGGAATCTATGGTACAACATGAGCAATGAATCTCAGAATGTTCTGTTGTACACTCAAAATGGTGAGGGGAATGGGGCCAAGATACAGAGGGCTAAGAGTGGGAGCATTCCCTTATTGTAGCAACATTCAGTGGTCCCTGGTTTACTTATCTGTCCACATTAGGCAACAAATGCCATCATTTCAGCCAGTCACAGCTTGAAAACTTCCATGTATAAGTCAATGTTAGTAAATTATGTTTACATAATTTCAGCATATTTGATGTTCACACTGTAGTCCCCCATTTCAGTGAGTGCAGTATAAGTAACTAGGGATGTGTACTTAAAAGAAAAATGAATTTTTGGGGATTCAGATTTCAGGAAGGTTTCCATATTGCTATCTTGGATTATTTGGATCCCTAATACTGTTTCAGAATTTCCAAAAATATTGGGTCTATTATTCCTTATGGGGGACTATTTCTGGGGGCCTGAAGTGGTTGTTTTTCAATCAAATGGTACCAAAATTAAAGGGAACCTAGTCTGTCCACTAAGACCCCCAAGTTTCAAATAAATAGTATCAAGGGATCCAGTTCTACAGGCCCGGAATAAGGTCCCCCAAACTTGTCTTCATTGTTTCCTATGGAAAAAAAAATCCTATGCTTTCTCTGAGACAAAAAAGCTAATAGCCAAAAACACAAGAGCAATTACTGGTCAAAAGCCTCTAAATGCAAACAAAACCAACAAGCTCAACAGACTCAACATCAAACCAGAGAATCCCAGTAGAACCACTAGCCAGCCCATCACATGCAGTGTCAAATGAACCAAGGGACAGCACTGCAAGCCCAACACAAACAATGTCAAAACAGATAATCCAAGCCAACTTCAGCAAGGGACACTGTTGCAAGCCCAACCAAATTTGAAAAATTGAAGAAAAACAGGCCTGGGAGCCTTAAAGTGGCCATATCTCCTTCCCATTCATAAATTGTAGGAGAAAGGTCATATATAAAAAGAGACACTTAATGTGCATATCTGGGTGCATGACTGCATTCTTAAGCAATGAAAAATTGATTCATTCCATTTATACCCTGCCTTTCTCCCAAATGAGGACCCAAAGAACGTTATGTCATTCCCCTGTCCTTCATTTATCCTTCCAAAACCCCAATGAGGTAAGTTAGGATTAGACTATGTGACTGGCCTAAGATCAGCAAGCAAACCTCCATAACAGAGCAGGGATCCAAACCTGGGTTTCCCAGATCCTAGTACAACTCTTCAACCATTACACCACATTGACTTTATTTATTGCAAACAAATTCCAGCTCATTGGGCTTAGCCTTAAGATATCCCAATAGTTCTGTAGGCTCCTGGTAAACTTAGTTAGGGTTAATGAGATGGGACAATTGTAGTCACATACATGCCCCATAAGTGTCCATACAGAAGTACCCCAAGAACAAAAAGAATTATTTATTTATTTAATTTGATTTACTAGGCTACCCTTCCTTAGACTAGGGCTCAGGGTGGTTTACAACAGAATAAGTATACAAATCTCAAATTAAGAATAACCTAATAAATACCAATACATAAAGACAGCTTCTATAAAACAGTGAAAAAAAACCAGCGGAAAGAATAAAAACGAGAGGATGGGATTTAACCTCAAAATGCAGAACATCCTCCCCCCCCCCCAGTTTATTTTTCTGCAGCTTTTCTCTCTAAATACTTTTTTCCTTAGTGGAGTGCCAATACCAGAAGCCAACTGAGTTAGATGAAAAGAGCTTGAAGATAGGAGGTGAACAGTGGACATCAAGAGGGCAGAGCACCCTCCCCTGAACATCCCTTTTGCTCTTAGAATTGGAGACTCACCTTCTTTTCATACATGGCTAGAGTAATTCCAAAGTTAAACATATACAACTGTCAGATCTAATTAGAGCCTTCTGTGGAACTAGTTGTAAGTCTATATTTCCATTTAAACAAACATGTTCCTGTTTTGCAAGATGATTAAGGGCAACAAAAGAGTTTGAAGTTTTGGAAAGTGAGGAGATTCGGAAAGGCTGAGTCAGTTCAGGATAGCTTCTGTTTCTGATGCTTTGAAATGCTTTGAAAGACTGCAAGCAGAGATAATCTTAAAACAAAATTCCAAAGGATAGGCCAGAGATATATTGGGTACTCATAAAATGTTTTTTTCTGCTAAATTCATCTTGATTAACTTTTTATCCAAGCATGCAGGTCTATGAAAATATGGTAGTTCCCCGGTAATTGTGTTTAATATCTATTTTATTGCAAATGTAATTGCTGTTCATGCTAAGAAACTGAACTGTGTTTATTAGAAAAAAGCCAAATGGAATCCCCTTCTGGATCACCATGAACAAGAGTGAAAGAATGTATTTTGGAATTCGCACCACTGTAGCATTGGTGTATTATTGTGTAGTGCATGTCCATACAGCAGTGAAGGTTACATGTCTACAGCGACAAAACTGGCCTTTGATTAGAAGCCACTTGCTCAGTGGCATAATCTGCTCAAGAATTTGCCATGCCAGCAGCTGTTTAAAGTGCTCTCTGTGTGTAATAGAGCAGAAGTCATTGGTGTAACCCTATAATTCAGCTTTATAATCTGAGATTCAGTGTGGAAAGGAATAAGGAACAAAGCTGATAGCATGGGCACTCACACACCGTAGGCATGTCTGCTCCGCTTGTGAATCCCTATAACATACATGGAAATAGAAATTAGAAATAAAATCCTCTTAGGGGTCAGTTTCCTGTACAGCAATAGCTGTATCTGACGAGACTCCCTGGGCCCCTGTCAGGTCCTGCAGTAACCATTCAGTATGCAATAGTGCTTTAACAGGTTTATTGGCAAGGTATGGCTTCTTGACAGGTGAACACCTTTGCCAGAACTGGCACTCAATAGCATGGAACAAGGGAAGAGGGGTTGGGGTCCCACCCACAGGCATATATCACACAGAGGCACCTAGGCTACTACAGGTCATTAGAGAATATGAGACCTAACTAGCTATTTTAAGGCTCTTGTCTCCCACAGCCTTGGACCCAGCTGCGGCACCTAGGCTAGGTGGGGGCTGTTTAGGAATAATTGCTTCTGAAGCTACTACCACACTCCTTCCATTCATTCAAATGCTTCCCCCCTTAGGAATGTCAGGGAGGACTTGATAAAATGCAAGGCAGATGGGCTATGGACTAAACAAGCAGGCAAAGCAAGCAGGTCTCCAAAAGCGAAATTAAGCATTGGCAGCATAAGGCATAAAGTTACAGACATTGGAAAGTGATCATGGTACAAACACAAGCATTAACACCCAGGGGAAAAGTCCGATCCTGACAGCCCCAGAATGTTGCATGCTTAGTGCCCTCTCTCTTCAGTCCTGTATGAAAACTTCACTCTAGATCCAAGCTGTAGCACTTAGATCACAATTCTTTAGCAAAATAAATGATTTTTCATACTCAGGAGAAAGAATGGGCCCTTTTGTTGAAATATGGTGACATGTAGCTGAGTAACTTTATGCAATTTACTCAAGCAAATTTAAAAGGTAAATTCAAGGGTCTCTCAAATTAATAGAGGACCAAGGAGCCCTTGGGTCCTGAGGATGTGAGCAAGGTCTCACTGGGATGTTCTAGCAGCATCTAATCAAGTATCTGTCACATGTTCTTCTGAATATGAGGGGTGTCCAATTTTGGCTTGTGGACCTGAAGGGGCAGTTGGCAGACTTTCCTCATTGAGTGGAGGGCACTTTCACTCTGGCCAGGAGGACCAACTCTGAACTATCCACAGTCTTTAGCACCAGAATTCTGAGCCAACATCAAGATTCCCCCAACTCTTAGGCATTGCTTTCAAGGGGGCACTTCTTCAGATCCAGTCTTACTCTTTACCAGCCAAATCTCTGATTTGGGAGTGGGAAGGGTAAACAAAGGCTTTCCACTTTTGGCAAAGAAATATCTGATGCCATTTGTTTAGCGGAATTAAACAGCTGCATAAAATCAAGGCCATATTTGCCTGTGTGCTTTCTTTTGGAGGAAAAGGAACATTTCCATGAAGCAGTTCCAGAAACAACAAGTTTTGTTGAAATGGACAAAATCCTGCAACATGTCCCAAAATATATGTAGTACATATCCCATACATATTCATATATATATATCCACAGTAAATGAGAAATTAAGGAGGGGAAACTAAATAGGAATTAGTGTTGTGAATACTACCTTCCCCCACTGTGCTGATGAAAGAAGCTTTTTTAAAAAAGGTGAATGCCAGAAGAAATGCAATTTGCTCCCTGAGGAAGACAATGGCAGTTCCAGAAACTGTGTTACTTTCTAGAAGGCCAATTGTATCAGCAAAAAAAAATTCTGCACAACATGAAGGAGGGTCTATTATCCTTTCTCCCATCCGCCTCTCTATACTGAATTAACAGTAAGATTTGACTAACAACAGTGCTTGGTCCCTTATGCCTCAGTCTGAAATAATCTGCCAATCATTTTTTGTTGAAGGGTACAGAGTCTGACATAGATTCAAAGCCAGTGTTGGGATGAATGAAACTGAGACCATGGCATGTCTCTCCCCATCATGACAGAAGGGTATGGAGGAAGGCTGTTCTTGCAAACATCAACGAACACCAGTAGGGGCCATATCATTGAGGAGAGAATTAGTTGCAAGGAAAGAATGCCCTTCTGTTATAGCATTGTCTCGTTAATTCCAATGGGAAAAAATGATTATTTCCCCCAAAATTGTTTTCAGCAATGAAAAGAAGTGACAAATTCAAAATGAATAAATGTGACCTTACACTGGGGCAGCACTCCCATTTGCCAGTTTGCTTGGAGAGCGGCTATTCTGAACCTCAGCCCCAAAGCCTTAATTCCTAAATCTTTATACATGTTACAGTGTCCCCAAGTCTAGTAGCACAATGGCTAAACTGTGACTGGCTGTGCAGATTTCATCATCATCAGATGGTCTTAGGCAAAGCCCTCTTTCTTGATTAGCCTCAATCTTCCTTCTGAAAGATGGGCCTTACTTATTGGCCTGTTTTAAGGATCACCACAAGGTATAGTGTGTAAACTCTGAAAGTGCTCCATTCATCCATCCATTTTAAGCATTTTTATGCTCCCTTTCCACCCAATCAGGGTCTACAAGTTGGCACACATTAAAAAAATTAAAACATTTGAACAATTAAAAACATTTAAAACGATAAAATAATTCAATAAAAACACATATACAAACAACACCAGAATCTGGGAGGAGGCCCAGTAACCATTACTGAGTTATGCCGGATGAAACAAAAATGGTTTTCAATGCTATTATTAAGATTTTTGCATATGCGCTTTACAAAGAAGTAGTTCACAATGTTAACTTTGACATCTCCAGAGAAGGACTAATGTCTGGATTCTGATTACTATAATGTTCAGAGATGACTGCACAGCATCATCTGTTGTGGTGCCTTTTGCAACAAATATGGTGTATATTCCATATAACTTTCAACTAAATCCAGTAGCTAGTTAAACTGAAGCACTGGATTCAAACATATTCCTATCCTTTCATCTTTCATCAGAGCTGGAGGGACATGCTAATAATGTGACATATCATTGTCCATACACTTATACTGGGCAGCAGTCACATCTATCTGTCTCCCTTTGTGTCAGTATGGAGAATATCTATCCTGACCCTCACCCCAAAGGCTATTAAGGTGTCTCAATAAAAAATATAATAGTATAATTTTTAAAACTCACTAGGAAATTTCCTTAGGCTGAAGGAAAGCTTCCAACTTTGCTGATCAGAGTGGTAGGAGAAGACAAGCAAAAATCAGCAGCATTTCACAACTAAGAAATTCTAAAGTAAAAGAAAAGTGCTCTAAAAATATGATTAAAAATTAAAATAAAACCATAAAACAGCAGAACAATAAACACATTAATTAAAAAAGAGAGCGAGATTAAATAATGAAAGCAAAGTATGGATTGTATGAAGCAGGAATCTGGTTAGGACAGGGTCGTTAGGCACACTGATTGTACTGGGACAAGCTCCCTAGTTTGTAATCACTTAAATCAAAAATGTAAATTTAGGTTCTAAAGTTACACTGAAATGAGTTAAAGTTACTACCAAATAAATATTCTATTACAAAACGGCTGGAGTATTCAGTGGCTTACACTGTTTTCAGAGATTGTTGTCCAGAACAGGAATGAATAAACAAATCCTAGCACTGTTGATTAATGGGGTCATGGCCAACTAGGGTTGCCAGGTCCCCCTGGGCAGCCAGCAGGGGATCGAGAGTGGGTTTACTGGGAGCAGGGAATCTCATCCGATGTTTCAGCAACATGTCCATGTGACTTCCAACGTGACCTGGAAGTGATGTAGTCATGAAGCTAAATCTACCAGAGTT
The DNA here is from genome assembly GCA_029375565.1 of Gekko gecko. Lineage (NCBI taxonomy): Eukaryota > Metazoa > Chordata > Lepidosauria > Squamata > Gekkonidae > Gekko > Gekko gecko. Next base: position 57,923,129 of record JAPDNY010000007.1, read on the forward strand.
TTTGTACCAAAACCAGAGTGTTGCCCCAATGTCCCCAATGTGCCTACATATTTTCTGGGTCATGTTGAAGTCATGTAGGCATGTTGCTAAAACTTCAGGTGTTCCTCCCCCCTATTTTAGGTAAGCCCCCCGCTGGCCAGTTGATTGGCAATCGAGAGGTCGGGCCCGGGGTGTCTGGCATCCCTTTAGCCAACCAATGTTTAGCAAATAATGTTACAAAAAATAAGACTATAACAACCTTACATGCACTTACTATTCTGGCTCTATAAAAAATGCTACTTAGGCAGCCACCAACTGATGCTGCCACCTGCTTTCCAGTCCATTTTAGAATTCCTGCAATATTTGTCCAACGCCAGATTTTGTATGACTGCAGCATAGTCTAAGCCCAAACACAAAGTACTCTTTGGGAAACAACAATCTGAAATAATTCTGGCATTTAAGGAAGTTGCTGTGGCTTATCTATGAGCTACCAAATATTCTTTTGCTGAAATGAATTGTTTAGTCCCATGAGCAAAGGAACATTCTCACAACAGCATGTGAACTCTTAGGATAAGACAATAAGATTGGCACATCTTCATTGCAATAGAACTGGAGTTCATAGCTTAATGTTAGAGCACTGTTCAGTTCTTGGCCTAACCTTTCCTAGTAAAGGGTTTTCATGGAGAAGAGCTAGGAATGATTTCTGCGAGAGACATGTGAGACCCGTTTCCCATCAGAGTAGACCACACTGGACTACACAGGTCAAATGTCCAGCTCCATAGAAGACAACTTAATATGTCCATGTGAAAATTATAAACACTAGATTTAAAAAACTGAACATTAAGTCGAGTTTCCTAAAAGAAAGGACAAATTCCAGAAGTGCAGCTGTAGTAGTCTACATCAAATGTTCATTTACCTTGTTGCAATGTATATACAGTAAGGTTTTCTGCCAGTTGTATCATGTACAATATTGCATCTCACACTATGAGTAGTTTCAGACAGAATCACAGCCTGATTGTGGCAAAGTATTTTGACTCTAGCCCTATTAAACAAAGGAAAAGAATGTGGTAAAGTATTTCAGTTCAACAAATTCAACAGAGATATAGATATATGTGTACACCCCCAAATACCCTATTTCCCTCCCTGCCTCCCTCCCTCCCTGCCTCCCTACTTACTTAATCTCTACTCTGCCTTTCTCACATAGACTCTAACACCATCCTTGGTGGTGAACTGTGATGCTAACTTTTTGAGATGGAAAAATACATAGAACAAGGAAGAGTTCTGCATGGTATGCAAGAGAGGTTTGTTGATGAATGCAAATCTAAAATGAATGGTGTGTTGCTTCAAACTATTACAAGCTCTCTTTTGACATACAAGCAATTCACTTAGGAGGAAAGACTTGTATGTGAATACAGCCAATGCAAATGAAATTAAAACTAAATTGGTTGTCACACCATGCTGAAGTTAACTATGCAAATATTTGCTCTATATAAAGATGCTGTCAGTTTTTAGAAGGTAACAAAATATTGTATTATCTTAGTGCTCATTTTGATTTCTTGGGTTTTTTAACATGAATGTTTAAAAACTTGTATCAAAATTATTCTCATCTTTTGCACCTTTTGGAAAGCTGTATTTCAGCTCACTCCTACATTTTGATGGTATCAGTCAGTAATTATAGTTCATATATACTGTAGTTTAGTGCAACCATAAAGGATTTTCCCTGCCTCGCAAAGCAGTATCCCATTACATCATTGCTTCACATGCATTCATTCTCTTCAATACTGTTGGCTGTTTCAGGTTAACTACCAAAATTATTTGCCTGAGAAGCAAGATTTAATTGTCTTACAACTACCTCTGTGAAATACAATAGGGATAACAAGTACCCATTGATTATACTATTGGATAGAATAAGGGTCTCTTATTCTTGCATTTCTCATTCATTTTGTCATTGCATTCTCTTTGAAAGAGACCAAATGGGTCCCAGCAGGTGAAATCAAAGAAATGTGAAAGGGCCCCTTTGATGAATGACAATAACACAACTGCCCTCCCTGTCCCCTTCATGCTGCCCTAAGGCCCCCCCCCCCATTTTGGGAGATTATAAAACCTTATTAAAACATGGCCTGTTAGATATTGATTGAGAGAGAGCTAAAGTTAAACCTACAACTGCAGTACAGATCAGAGAAAAGGACTTTCTTCAATGGCCACTAAAGCCAGCTAAGCTTACCAGTTTTGTTTTGTTTTTTTGGGGGGTGTACTTTAAAAAGATGTACTTAACTTCAAACCATTATTTGAGAAACCCCTACATTAATATCAGTATTGACAGTGACCATACTGTCTGTCATCTGTGGAGGTATCAATAGACAGTAACAGTAAGAGCCTTAGCGTACATAACATCTGTAGTAAAGATCTTGGCCCAAGGGAAATGAAAATAATTCTAATAACCATTGCTGATTTCAAAATAATAACAATGCATGTTTAAAATACAATGCATAAAGGGTTAAAATTAAATTTGAAAGATAATCCCCCAAACTAGTCTGTTACGACAATATTTGATGTTAGGTCAGTGTGTTTTCATGGTGATTTTTGTATTATACAATCTTCCTGCAAATAATCACTTTATGACAATCATCCAGCCTACCATAATATGTCAGCTTAAAAGAACACTCTATAATAACATTGTATGTTAATTAACTGTCAGTGGAGGGCTTTTCTTTTTATCACAGTGCAATTCAAATGGTAGCTGGAAATCACATAATAAGTTAAAAAAAACTAAAAAAAACCCTTCTATATCGCACCAAAGTCAATGCCAGTGCTCATGGCTGATTCCAGTGTTTCTACATTATGCTCAAACTATACATTAGAGCAATGAAGATCTTTGTCATGGGTTTACATTTGCTTAATTTGAATACTTTGCCTCTGCATTACTCTGACAGAAGTCTATCGATGACCATGACCGTTCTCCGCCAGAGGTAGATTCTGAATTCAGTTACATGGGGTGGGAAGAAATACTGATTAAAACAATCCATTTCCAAATAGACACTATATTATGCCATGATGATAACTGATGGTTAGATTCAACAAACTGCTGAAGTGATACTTCTCAAATTAACCATTAGTGCAGAATGAAATAATTGTCTAGATAATAATGATACTGATATTAATTCTGTCCCTAGTCTGTAAAGATAAGGACTTTTGCTATTTATTATTAATAGACTGATTTGAAGGAACAGCATGCACACCCGCGCACACACACACACACACACACACACGCACACACAGAATAGGGAGAAAAGCCCTCTCTGGTAGTCAGCAGTTCAGTTATAAAAATTATGAAAATTCAGCAATGTGGTCAGGCATCCAAAGACAAAAATGCATGTCACCTTTCTAATAGCTACACTATTTTGACGTCTTATGGTTTAAAAACTCTCAAATGTGTGTTCATCAAGGAGGTGGGGTCTGTTATCCATACAGAAAATATATTAGGGCTTTTGTTGTTGCTAGCATGCTGCATGTTTAAAATATTAGTATCAAAAAACATCTGACAGAAGAAATCCTGGAAGGATAGAAAATACTGCCATGATAAAAGAAATCTGATGAGACATGAAAGGGATGCATACAAAGCAAGAGGCTTTTTGAAAGAAAGGACTACAAAAGAAAAGAATTAATTATGTTTTCCCCATATGTTTATGACTATATTGATTTGTGATGGATCCATATACATTTTTAGTCTAATAGTTGCTTTGCCTCTGTTTATTTTCCTTTCCCCCATGACGTCTGTCAGTGTTCACCTTTGATTTCACACAATGCCTGTTGCAGTTCTCCCATCCACAATCCAGTGATGCATCTCTATCTCTGTGTAATGTATGTCATTAATAAATATTTTGATTATGATTTAAATACTGTGTTTGAAACCATTTGTAACCTCACTTGGATCTAACTGTAGGGGGAAAGTATGCATATCACAAAGCAGTGCTGTTCAGCTGGGAAGCTTTAAACCCCTTCTAGTTTTAACTGTGGCAGTGCTCCATGGCAGTTGCCTGAGCAAATTTTATAAAGATAGCATGCCAGCTACAGAGCTTTAATTTTTAAAAATGCCACTCAGAATGAACTGGCTGGATTACAATGCTTTTCAAAGGGAAAATACTGCATGTGCAGTTTACATTCAAAATTATCTGGCGGTTTTGCAGCCTCATGGGGTTGAGAAGACAATCATTGGCTCAAAAATGTGCTAATTCATCCAACACCTTTTTATTTGCAAAATTTACTTCTCTTCTACCTACAGATGCCAGCCCAATTACAGTACACTGTGGATAAAAGAAGACTTTCTTCTTGTTGGTACTTCCTTGTCTAAAAATAGATTCTCGCATACTTTCTTCTAAATTACATTATGTATGCTGAGAAATACAGTTGTCAACTAATTGAAGATACACTGTAACAAACTATTGTACTTGCCCTCATTGCCTACCAATTATCTACAGTGATTATAATTAGGACCAATATTTTTTCATATCTTAAGAGTTTATGGGCAATCATTTGCTTATGGTTATTTTATTGTTGCCGTACATCTTGACATTGTTCTCCAAATACGGTTAAAGTAAAAACAGTATCTCTCTTCAATATGAAATTAATCACACACAAAAAAAATCACAGAACAAATACATATTTTGTCAATGTTTAACATTATAAATGATTTATAGTACATTAAAAAAAAATCGCTAGTTTGCCATGTAACAAATTTATGATTTCTTCACCTCTTTTTTAATTGCTGATTACAGATCATAAAAGAATATACATTAGTTAGATAAAGTATTACTTATCAATACAAGCACACAAATAATGAAGTTCTCTTCTTTTTCAGACAGTCTAACAACAATGAAGCTGAAGCAGTCTGTTGGATTAAAAACCCAAGAACCTAACAGAGTTGTATATTGGATACCAATTTTACTCAAGAAAAACACCTGTGTGTCTAAAGTGCTGTGAAGTCACAACAGTCAAATTATGGTGATGCCTGCAAGAGACTTTCAAGACATGTGAGAAGCAGAGGTGGTTTGCCATTGCCTTCCTCTGAAAAGTCTTCCTTGGTGGTCCCCCTTCTAAGTACTGACCCTGCTTAGCTTCTGAGATCTGATGGTATCAGGTTATACCACAACGACTTTCCTCCCTCAAGAAAAATATACCAGTGTAAATGTGCATTTTGCTAACAGAGATGAGAATTAACAAGCCCATCCTGAAGAAAATGGACTGAAGCCATTGGTCTACAATGGATTCTCATTTCATGTGCATATAATGCTCACATAAGTGTTCTGGGATGAATACATTGGATCCAGCACAAAATGCCTGCTTGCATTAAATCTTTTGTCCAAGAGAATATCCAAGAAGACTTATACAAAGTCAAACTTGTATCCCCACTTACATTTCCACTTGTGCAAGATCTTGTGTAAGCAATTTCTGGACACTGTAATATATAGGGTTGAAAGAGCTAGTTGTTGCACAAGCTCTTGTACAAATGAAGCTGTGCTAAGCCCAGTTATGTTTTGCTTGCATATTACTGGATCTGTAATATTTGGTAATGAAACCTGTAATTCCTCTTCCTCACTGGGAACATGAGTTGAATGTTTTTATAGGCATGGTTCAACAGGAAGATAATGTAAATATCAGGGTGTAAATTGTCTTAGATTTATGCCCATCTGGACTGATGGTCTTGCGGAATACGTAACTACTACTGAAAAGTACAAAATAAGACATTGTTTCACTAGCAGTTACACTAACAGAAGTTTGATCAGAATTTCTAATCAAATAGGTCCATAACCAAGAAACTGCGAACAGAAAAACCTTGGTTTTATAAATTGATTTCCATTATTCTTTCACTTTTGATTGCACATCCTCTAGTTGCAGGCATTGTATTTAACTCCAGATTAATTAGTTTCTACTAAAGGCTAATTTGCACATGTGCATCAGAGGGAAATTATTCCTTATAGGCCAATTAGCATCTCCTATGGAAGAGCTCAAACAAAGAGGTTGTGTTCAAGATGGCATGCACATTTGTGATTAAGAAGGGAACTTCTAACCACAAGGAATAAATCCTGAGCAAGAGAGAAATGCTCCACATCTACTATATTGTATCAGGATAGTAGGAGGATTTCCTGTTCACTTTTAACCCTTTCCTGGAGTTTGCCTGTAATCCTAAGAACACTATCATGGGAGTAAGCCCCATTGAGTAAAATGACTTACTTCTGAGTAGATCTGCTTATGCTTGAACCCTCTGGCACCTACCAGTTCTTCATACTCATAAGTTTAATTGTTAGTTCATCATCAAGCCACTGCAAGAATTCACATCTGTATTACTACTGTTTCATATGTCATGTTAAGACAGTTTTATCTGGGACTACCATACCAGTCTTCTACATGTATAATATCATATGACCAGGGCCGGCTCACTCACTAGGCAAACTAGGCATTCTTCTAGAGCATGCCGGCCCTTAGGGGCACCAAAAGCCCCCTGCCCCTGCCAAAAAACCCTGCCCCTTCCCTGACTTGCCAGGGCACTCTGCAGTTGCAGGGCTGCAGGCAAGCCGGCGCTGGGGTGGAAGGGGTGGGGGTTTAAACCCCGCCCCTTCAATGGCTTGCCGGTGCACCTCACAGCTGCGGGGCACACAGGCAAGCTGGTGCTGGGACAGAAGGGGTGGGGATTTAAACCCCCGCCCCTTCCCTGGCTTGCAGCTCACCCACCCTCCCCCTCCCCCCTGGGGGGAGAGAGGAGTGGGGGCAGCATGGTGGGTCTCCAGGCCCCACCAGAAGATTGGCATCTGTGCCCCACCTAGGGCTCAGAAAAACCTCGAGCCGGCCCTGCATATGACCTATAAAATAAAAGCATTTGGAACATCAGTTATTTTCCAGGAAGTTGTTAAAAGTGAATAAGAAAACATCCTGATACATTCATGAAGTGTCTTTAATTCCTGAGGGATTTTCAGGTTTCCATGAAATATCATTGTGTTGAAATTGTGGAACAAGGTTAATTTAGTTTCTTTTATAGGTTTTCATTCAAGCACAAAACAATGATAAATAGAAATTAAACTTGCACCAAGATTATCTGGAAGAGTATAGTTCTGAAAATACTATTGCTAATTGCTCACTCAGGCCTCAATGCAGTTGTAATTGTTAGATGGCCCTGGATCCTCACTGGCATCAAAAGTTCAATAGAGTTCCAGTGAGCATCATGATGTAGCTGCAATCTTGCTGATAAAGATGACTTCCTCTTGCTTGAAAGTGAATGTTACCTTTTCCACAAGGCTTGCTTGCTCCAGGTTCAAGGATATTGGGAAGCATTTTTTCCCTTCTTCCCCATAGTATCATGGCACATTTATGTACCTTCTGAGGTTATGTACCTTCTGAGGTGAAACATCACAGCAAAGACTGGGTGGCTGTTGTGTGGATGGGAAAGTTTGGATTTCCCCATCCCACCTCTTAGTCAACTATTCCCCTACCTATTCCCATAGCAGCCATTTCCCCAAACCACCAGGAGGATTTTTTAAAATTGACAACCAAATATTATTTATATATCTAACTAGGAGTAAGGCCCATTGTGGGAAGAAATACAATGGGCTCTAGAAGGAAGCTCCAGGTGAGTGTCCCAGCTGTGGCTAGTGGGTTGGCAGAGGGAAGGGGAAAATAGAGGAAGGCAAGCCATGTTTATTTCCTTCTGGTTAGCTATAAGGCAGAGCTGTCTCAAGTAATCTTCCTGCCCCAATTGGGTAATATGGGAAGACAGCCTCATGGTAACAGGTATTGTTCCGTCCATCCCTATGTCGATTTGGGGCTATGCAGTGGCAGCTAAGGCAGAAAAGCACCTATGCCATATCTTCTGGGTTCCAAGGGTCTGGAAAACAGTTCTGTAGCAAGCTACAGGGTTGCCAACTCTGGGTTGGGAAATACCTGTAGATTTGAGGGGTAGAACCTGGGGAGGAAAGGGGGGGACCTCAGCAGGGTATAATGCCATAGAGTCCACTGGCCAAAGCAGCCATTGTCTCCAGGACAACTGATATTGGTCATCTGGACATCAGTTGTAATAGCTGGGAAATTTTCTGTAGGGGAAATGATGTGCTGTGGCTGGGGAACACGGTGATTTCTGAGAGATCTCCAGGTCCCAAAGGGAGACTGGCAACTTCAGTGACCATTTAAGAAAAGATTGGGATGTGTATTTTACCTCAGGACACATCCAATGACTCCCAACAGCAACAGCAAACTGTTTAGAATGCCTGGAGGCAAAGGCCAATCAGGCCACATATTCAAACAACCTCTGTGTTCTGACTGGCTATGGGGGGAGTGGAACAGCAAACTGTTTAGAATGTTGGAGGCAGGACTCAGGCAACACAGCCAGTGGATAGGGACAGCTTCTGAGTAACACATCATGGAGCCAACTGATTTAGGAGCATGTGGAATGTTCAGAAAGTGCCACCCCACTTCACAATTATATATAAGGAGAGATTCTCAACAGTCCCCTCTGCATGCGGATACTTATCTCCACAGATAGGGGGCACATTCTCCCCCAACAGATTTTTCTACAGACTCAGAGGGACTGTATAGGTCTGCAGAAAATCCAAAAAGTTAAAAAAAAACCTGGGGGGGGATTGAGTCCCCCCATACCTTTTGAAATGGCTGCCACAGGGATCTACTCCAGGCTCCACTGCATCAACAATGAGGGGGAGGGGACAGAGACAGGACGAAGCAAAAGCAGAACTGGATTTCAGATTGGGAAGGAGGGTTGGAGCCAGGTTTGGGACTAGGATTGCCTGCTCCAGGTTGGGACATTCCTGGAATTTTTGTGGTGAAGTCTGAGAAGTGCAGATTTGGGGAGGAGAGAGGTCTCAGCTGGATATAATGCCACAGAATCCACCCATTTTTTCTAGGGGGACAGATCTCTGTTGTCTGGAGTTCAGTTGTAATTCTGGAGGATCTCCAGGTCCCACCTGGAAGCTGACAAACCTAGGCCTAGCAGCATTCTCTAGGTGACTTGATACCACTTGACTTGCATGATTCAACTAGGCCTGGCTGCTTGCCACTGTTCAACAGCAGCCACTCTATGAAAGTCAGGCTGCGAACATACAGAAGGGGGAAGAGGCAGGCAGGAAGCGAGGCTGTCTGCCCCGCCTGCAATGACGCGCGTTTGCGCGATCAAACTTTCCGCCGCGCACCCGCAGTTCCCAATACTACTGAGTTATCAGCAGTAGCTTTTTTCCACGCTACTGCTGCATGCAACGACGCCCCGCTGACGACTCTGGGATGCCAGACAGATGTGTCTGTCTGATCGCGTCCCTTTAATCCGTGGGGGAATCGCATGGCTGCCGTTGCTTCCGGTACATATGATCGCACCCTCAGTGTAGTATAATGGTCAGTGTAGTAGTATAATGTCAGTGTAGTATAATGGTCAGAGATCAGAGCAGGGTTTGCAAGACCTAGGTTTAGATCCCCATCTTGCGGTGGAAGCTCACTGGGTGATTTTGGACCAGTCACATACCTCATAAGTTTGTTGTATGGATAAAAACCTACCTCGTAAGTCTCCACTGCAGAGAAAGACCGTAGTTTTCCTCAGCAGAAGCAGCAAGGGAAAAGGAGATGGAAAGCTGAAGACAGATAAAGGTAGGTTGGCTTTTGGGTGGGAGGGAGATAGGGATGCCAAATCCAGGTTGGGAAATTACTGGATATTTGAGGGGTGGAACCTGGGGATGGTGGGAACTGAGGTGGAGAGGGACTTCAGACAGATATAATACCATAGACTCCACCCTCCAAAGCAGTCATTTTCTCCAGGGGAACTATTGCCAATCTCCAGGTGAGGGCTAGAGATCGCCTGTAATTAAAACTGATCCCCAGATGACAGAGATCAGCTTTCCTGGAGAAAATGGCAGCTTTGAAGGGTGGAGTTTATGGTATTATACCCTGCTGAACTCACTTCCATGCTCAGACCTTGTCTTCCCAAGGTGCCACCCCCAAATCTCCAGGAATTTCCCAACATGGAGCTGGCCACCCTAAGAGGAACTGATCTCTGTATTTGGGCAATTCATTGTAATTCCTGGAGAGTGTCTGCTGCCACTGCTGCTGTGGGCGGAGGAAGTAGGTGGGAGACTGGGAGAGTGATAGGGGCAGAAAGAGTGATGGGGTGGGGTAGAAAGGAAGTGACAGACATGGAGGAGAGAGAGAGAGAAGGGGTGGCACAAAGGAGAAAGAGTGTGAGAGAATTAGGGGGAGAAGTGAAGAAGCAGAGGTGAGGGGGATGGGATAGCTGCTCCTACAAGTTTCTTGTGGGTCCCCATTTGTAATCTTATAATAATCTCTGTGTCAGGCTCTCTGAATCCCTAGCTTTCATTTAAAAAAAATGTCTTTAGTCCCTTTTACTGCAGAAATATAAGGAGAAAGGCATTTCTCTGCCATGAAAGGGTACAGAGACTTCCCCTTTATTAAAAAAAAAAAAAGTGAAAGCTGGGAATTCAGTGACTCCAACACTCAGATTGCTCTAACATTATGCTGACTAAGTTACATATTAGCAAACTTCTTGGGTGACTTTCAAAACTAGCAGGGAAAATCTACAGCAAATATAGGATTTGAATATACTTTCCAACATAACATGAGATTCCTTCCGTGAAGCTGAACTCTAGAAAGTAGCCCCTGCATTTGCCAGTCAAGTCAAGGGGAGGGTGGAATGAGAGAGAAACTGATTCTGATTTTTGCAACTTCTCTGTTACGCTTCTGAGCTACACCATTACATTAACACAATTTGTGCATTTAATTTTCTCTGTTAAAACTAAAATAAAGTTGATGATGCTTTTATAACACACATTTAATGTGAATGCTAAATTATACACTGTTACATAGAGTTAACATGTTTCACATTGATATATTTTTATTCTCTTGTTAAAAGTCCCTCTTCCATGAATACTTGTGACGATGAGGCATTTATCCACCACTCTTGCATGCTGGAGAGATGGTTATTCTAGTCAAGAAACCCAATTTCCATACATTACAATTATTTGGGATTGTTACTAATGTATGATAATGTAAGGAAAGTGTAGGCTTTCTTCCTCAATTTCTAGGGAGGAGTTATTTTATATCATTAAGTTACAGTACTCTCACTTTGAACCAAATTCTCTAGATCAGTAAATTTATTGCTGGATGATTATTCAAACAGAAAAGAACAGGGGGAAAATCCAGCTAGCTTTTCTGCTACTTCTAGAAGGAATATTTAACTCCAAAGAGGCCACCACCCTGACATTCACAATGAAATCCTAAACAGAATTACGCCTTCTAAATCTATTGAAATCAATGGGATCAGAAAGATGGAATTCTATTTAAGATTGCACTGTGAGGCCCTGCATTTGGCCTAAAATGTTCTCAATGGCAAAGCAATAAATCTCTAAGAGGGCTGGTGTTCCAACCCTAATATAAACCCTTTTTAAAGCAAAGTGGAATTCTTTGATTGACTATAGGTAACCACTGAAATATGACCAAGTTACACAATTACGTAACAAAAAAGAAAACTCAGAATCCCGTCTCACAAGCTATTTAAACCTTGTAAGAAGAGTGATCAAGAATACTAGCAGAATATATTCAGGCAATGTGTTATAATATTCTCAAATTCAACCCATGAATTTGAGTGGATTTTTCTGCTTACATTTTTTCTGCTTACATGAATGGAGCAAACTGATCTGTGTTATGCCCTTATGAGAAAGTCCACTTGATTTCAGTGTAACAGACTTACACTGTATCTTACACTCTATGCTGATGAAGAAAGCTGTGAAAGTCAAAGTTTCTTAGGAGGAAGTTCCACAAATGGGGTAAAACTAAAAGAAAAGCCTGCTATGCTGTAGATGCCAATCTACATTCCAAAAGTACTTCATTGAGAAACTTAACTGATGGACCAGTTTTAGTGACTGGCCATTGTGTCTGGGTAGACAACGTCTTTGGCTTGGGCATTTTTTTAAAATAAAAATCACATAACATGGAAGTAACTTCCTACCTCTCTCATCTTGTTGGGGTTTTCCTCACCTGTCAACAATAGAAGGTCCACAGGAGGTAACAGCACAAGATCTAATCTATCACATTAGTGTTATCATTTCTACAATCAGAGGTTTGCTCTCCCCATGGTGGTTTGTATCCCTGTGTGCCTTCATAGTCAAATCTGTGTCCCTTTACCTGTTAAATGTTACCCTTTTTGGTATTTCTGTTTCTTTAGGTATTCTTAATGGAAGGTTATGTAGTTTGAGAAAAGATTGAAATTACTTTGAGTGGAAGATCTGTTGTCTGGTTGTCAATAGGGACACTTATAACTCATTTGTTTATTCCCATATATTTCCATTAGAAGAGGAGCATCTAAAGCAACTAAAAAGGTAAATGCATTCAAATTAAAACAAATAAAATTAAAATAAGTTCAGATAGCAGCACATTTAAATAAGTCAGAGCAGAGGAATAGAAACATCAGCTAGTAAAATGACAAGCAGATCCTGAGAGAGAGGGAGAGAGAGATTCAACCCCAAATGCCTTCTAAGATTAAAAAAGCCCCCAATATTTTAACCAGTTGTTGAATGGTGAGAAGAGGAGTACCAGACAAGCTTCTTGAGCAGTCAGCTCCATAATATGGATGCAGTAGGAACAAAGACTCTCACTTACAGAAAGCTGGCTTCCTCTCACCATTTTCTGTTTCACTCAGGTTCACTCTCATGGGTGGCTTGGTAATCACTGCTTAATCAAGAACTCAAGATTACAGTTAGTTGAATATAGGACTGTGATCGTATGCAGTGGAATCATCTTAACGGCCATGAGCACACACCCTTGTTAAATGTGCCCAGTCACCTACCAGGGTCAATTTCTGATGAAGTTGTACTTACACAGATTTGGACAAGTGATCTAGACTGTCTGATTCTATCCAATTTAAATTCCATCAGGGGAAAAAATATTGGCAGTTGGGTACATAAACTTCTCAAAGGAAACAAAAGGTATATATGGCTGGAAGTAGAACATCTTGTTTAGCCTCTGAGAACTATGTGCAAAGGTTCAAAAAGCTGCAATTGAAACTCACAACACTCCTCAGCAAGGCCAGAGAAATCCTGGCTGTAGGCGTGAAATGCACATAATATTTGAAATCTGACAAGAGTCTATTAAAACTGACAAGGGTTCTCAGACTCTTGGTCAATTTCAGCTGTACACAGAAGGGACTCCTTTGGGCTTTGAGGAGACAAAGCTTGTCAATTACTGCTGTTGCAGCCTCGGCACAGAAGCTGGTGGGGCAATTCAATGAATTTAGAAGGGTGGGACTTTGCTAAGGATTGCACTGTAAATAGCACTGAAATGTGCACAACTGGGTAAGGCTGAGCAAGCAAGTATAGAGATGAAAATAGCTTGGGGGTGACATATAAAAAGTCAGAAAATTCACAGGTATCTAAAAATGTATGCACATCTTTACATGCTCAGTTCTATGGGGTAAAGCAGGAAGAAATTAAGCAGAAATAGGGAACAGAGTAGGTTTCTTTCATCTCTTGTTTGCACTAGGAGTAGAATAATGTAAGCGGGAAGGGGCTGGCACTCACACAGAGGTCTTCTCAGACTCCTGCTCAGGTCTGCTCAGTGGGGTTTACTTTCAGGAAAGGGTTCTTAAGATTGCACTGTCCTAATTTGTTCTTGGTCTGCTTATGGACAGAAACTACCCCCCACAGATCGGAGCTCCTGCCCGCCCGGCAACGCCGCTGGTGGGCGGGGGCTCATTTGCCGCTCCGAGGAAGGGAGACAGCAACGGATGGGGACGCTGTGCGTCCCAACGCGGCGGGGGGGCGGAGCCGGCTGCTTCAAAGGGCCAGGCTCCGCTCCCGCCCTTTGCAGTTGCTCCATGTGCTCGCCCACCCTCCCACCCTGTTATCAGTGCAGGCTTTGGCTGGTCGTCATTTTGAAGGGGCCAGGTAGGAATTTTTCACTTCTACCCATATTGGCGGACGTGGTAGTGGTGTTTTCGCCTACCTTGCACTGAGGGCAGTGGTTTTAAGGGAATGATTGTGGGAGCACTTAATTAATCTGGTCACTTTGCAGGTTTATGCAAGCAAGAAACAGAACTGGTGAGCACCTTTCAGCATATCCCGTTTGGGATCAGGCGGTCATCAGGAACTGCCTTCGGATTTCAGGGTCCAGGGTGGGGAATGGTGATCACCTCCACTGGGAACCTTTTATGGCAGGCTCCTCCCTGCAAGTTGAAAGGCTTCAGGGGTAGGCGCTCCTAGAAGGCAACCAGTTGCTGGGCTGCTGGTCATGAGCCAGAGAGTAAATGGCTCATGGCTGGAGCTGGGTGACCCGCCCTTTAAGGGCAGGGGGGTTGGTCAGGGAAGTGACGCCTGCCTTGCCTGTTCCATGCTTGCTTAGTGGTTATTGCTGCAATGTTCTGTTAAATAGTTAATAAAGTGGCCCTTGTTTAATTCCAATCTGTTGTCTGTCTCATTATTCCGACTGGGGGGGCAAATATTCAGCATTGCTGGCTACTTTTGTGTAGGCAGGAGGACATGTATATACATTTGGGGATTTAAAAAATAATGGACTTTCCCAAACATTGGCTTTCCATTTCCTCAGATTTTCCCCATAAAATGAAGAGAGTGGGACTACCACTGACTTCCCCTACTCTGAATCCATGAGCTATTCTTAACAACACATTTATAGTTTGTATTCATTTGTAGCATTTCATATCCTGTTTTTCTCCCCAATGGGGACTCAAATTGGCTTACAAAAATATGTTTAAACAAACAAATTATATCAACAAAATGAAATTTAAACAACACCCCAGCCTAGTTTTGGATTGGGGATTGTCATACAAGTCTCAGGCTGTGATGCCAAGGCTAAGAGCCCTTTGGATCTTAACAAAAGCCACCCTTCTGGCTATACCCAGGCTTCAAGTACCTGCAACAAGAGGGGGGCATAAGCTCAGATCATAAGCATTTGGTGGATGTGTTCCCACAATTCCAAAATAAATATTTACTTAGAGCTGTTGCAGTATAGTGGTTAGAGTGCAGGACTAGGACTGAGAAGACCCAGGTTCAAAAGTTTACTGTGTGAACGTGATCCAGTTAGTCTCTTTGGGCTTAACATTTATTTGAGATAACAAAACATCCCACTAGCAGCCATAGTATATGGCTAGCATATAGCACCCCTGCCACCACTGCCCATTTCATCAGGCTTCAAGCTTTTTGATTTGTGGCTGACTTTCAATGATGTCATTCAGTTCTTTTGTACTTTTCTCATTCATGTTTTCTTTGGGTAGTTATTGGATATACTTGTATCCTGGTGCATGTATTTCTTCTATGTAATTGCAGATGTTATCTAAATAGAATTTTATTTTTAGTGGATGGTTCCCCTCCTCCTTTTGCTTAGGGTTGCCAAAGGGGAGAGGCAGGAATTGACAGGGGTGGGATGATTATCCCCAGTGCAATGACACAAGTTACAGTATGACTGGAAGTGATATCATCGGGGGGGGGGTTTGACAATCATAACCCCCATTTCACCAGTTTCATCCCACCACCCAGCTGAGTGGTGGCAGGCAGTGTCATGGGGGGTAGAAGATCCCCTACCATAAATGGGTACATGATAAACCCACGTCTGCTGTGATTGCTGTAGATCCTGGCACTGGCCATATAGAGACACCAGGGCTGGGATCTAAATTGCAGCAGCTCCTTGGCTCACAGGCCTGAAAAGCTGACTAACACAAAATGCAGATCTGCTTGTGAGAAAAAGTGTGGAAATGATTCCACCAGCAGGATCAGGAGAACAGGCAAGCAAGAAAGCAAACAAGAGAGAAACCAGTGCCAAATATTCAAATCTATCCCTCTGCCTCGTTTCAACATTTGGAGGAAAAAAACAGCCAAAATATTTGAATGAATTGAATGAGTCACTCCATTCTTTCTTTGTTAATGAGTGAGCTAGAGTAACAGCCTTCGTAAAGTTGTATTTCATTTTTCTATGGCTGGCCCTTCTCCCAGAGGGTGTGATCCTGAGCTGTTGAAATCAAAGGGGTTTCTGTGCAAGTTGCTAATGGGATGTGGATTGCACCCTAACGGCTTTTTCTCTTGGACTTACTTGGACTTCTTGAAGAATGGCATTACATCTTTGCCTCCAGGGCCACTTGCTGAATAATTTCTGGCTTATTAAGATAGTCAGGAAAAGAAGGTAAGCAGGTCTCTAGTTAAATGTTGCCCTATTTTTTGTCATTAACAGTGTTTGACACATTCAGATCTTCTCCATACTTCCACATTATTTTCTGTTGCAAAGACTCCTCAGCTTTCAAACTCCTGCTGTTTTCTCTCCTCTGTCAGCTAATTAAACACACAAACCTGTGAGAAAGGCCCAGTTAAATCCTCCTTGCTAACAAAGCAGATTTGTCAGTAGGGCAGGTGTCAAATACATTTTGAGATGTCTTGTGAAACCTCTTCAGGAGCAAAATGTTTAGCTACTTTTGGGTCACTTGAGGTTTGTGAATGTCCAGAATTGCAAGGAAGGAGCGAAAGACATGGGAAATGATACAGGTCCATAACAAAACCCCAAAACATTTGCTATATAACACCCTCTATTAAGACCAACAAAATAACATGACACAATGTTCAAGCCTTTGCCTTCTTCAGAACTTTTCATCAGACCAGAAGTTCAAAAATCAAAAAGGGAGGAGGGGGGGAAATCATATGTCATTCCCATTCATCTCATTTGGGGCTTGCTGAAGACTGCCAAGTTATGTGAATTTACTGGAGATTAACCACTTTCAAGTAAACATATATTGATCCAAATCCCATATTAATTAATTGATGTTGAATTTAACTAATAAAGAGAAGTGCTATGAAAATGATGTGGGAAAGATATCCAGAATCATTTTTATCAAAGAAAAGGATACTTAGAATATGACATTCTGTTTTGGTCTTAAATTTTTTAAAGAAAGAAATCTGCTTAAACTATGGCTTAAACTATTAGATACATATGCTGAAGAACTAAACATAATGCCATCCAAAGAATATACATAGCATTAAAATCTGGTGGTTCAAATTTCTCAAGTGTAGTTATGACCCATTTCTAGTCACATAGTTCTCAAAATGAAAATCTGATCACCACCCATGTGATCATCACTGTACCTTTAAAAATAGGCCTTCATTGCATCATGATCTTGAGAGCCAGCATGGTGTAGTGGTTAAGAAGAGCAGATTCTAATCTGGAGAACTGGATTTGATTCCCCACTCCTCCATGTGAAGCCTGTTGAGTGACCTTGAGCCAGTCATAGTTCTCTCAGAGCTGTTCTCTCAAGAGCAGTTCTCTCAGAGCTCACTCAGCCCCACCTACCTCACAAGATGCCTTTTTGTGGGGAGAGGGGAAAAAGGCAATTTTAACCCACTTTGAGACTTCTTAAGGTAGAGAAAAGCAGGGTATAAAAACTTACTCCTCTTCTTCAACTGTACAGGAAGGAAAATACAGTCTTGCTAAATTCAAGTTTTTCTGATGTTTAAGCTATTATTTATTGGGAGGGATGTGGAATGGTCACCATAAGTTGCTGGGTCATCATAAGGCACATATGTACATATATTGGTGCCAGTTCAGTGTAGTGGTTAAGTGAATGGACTTTAATTTGGGAGAAGCAGGTTTGATTCCCCACTCCTCCACTTGCAGCTGCTGGATGACCTTGGACAAGCCATAGTACTGTCAGAGCTGTTCTTGAAAGACCACTTCTCTCAGAGCTCTCTCAGCCCCACCTACCTCACAGGGTGTCTGTTGTGGGGAGGGGAAGGGAAAAGAGTTTGTAAACTGCTCTGAGACTCTGTGGGAAGGGTGGTTTATAAATCCAATCTCCTCCTCCACCTCCTCTTCTTCTTCTTTTGACAGCACATATGTACATATATTTATCAGGGTCTTTACAGTCATTTGTATGCCAAGGAACTTTAATAATGCCCTTCTTATCAGCCTAGTACTTTCTCCTGGCTTATTTGCTTTCTTTTAGCCTCTCCCCTTTCTACATGAGACCATCTCACCAAATTGTGTCTGATTTCTTCTGTACTCCTGTAGCATGGTGGAACAGAGATACTAACAGTACAATACTAAACAGGGTTACATCCTTCCAAAACCACTGACCTCAAATAATTTAGAAGGTCATAACTCTATTGAGGATTACCCTGTAAATTCCCCTTCTCTCATTCCTCTGTATACAGAATCTCTGTCGGTGAATGCTACCAAGGGACCCAGGTGTCTTTGCACCACTGTTGCTGTTTAAGACCCCCAAACAATTTTTTGCAACCAGTTCTATACTTCTCCATCCCATGCAAATGACTGAGGTAATTATGACTGTGTTGGTGAATATTTATTTATTTAAATATTTCCCCTTGCTCCTTCTGACATAACCTCAAAGCTGCAAAGGCGAACGTCATCCTTACCCACTGAGCTCACTCCCCTCCCCAAACTCCATCTGCTCCAAGTACCACCTCTGAAATCTCCAGGAATTTCCCCAAGACAGAGTTGGCAAGCCAGCTTTGTGTGTTGAGTCCAGATAATTTCTCAGATGCAGGCAAAAGTGTGACATGGTTGAAAGGCTGATTTGTAAAGATGCTGAAATCTCCACATCCTTTGTAAGGATGCTGAAATCTCTGACCCTAATCTGTGATTCCAAGTATTTTTTTTTAATGGCAAAAGGGGCTTGCTCTATCACCTTTGCTTGCTAGTATCACCTACCTTGCATATGTCTTGTCTAGGACTGCCAACCTCCAGATGGGGCCTGGAGATCCCCTGGGATTACAACTGATCTCCAGACAACAGAGATTAGTTCTCCTAGGTAAAATGGCTGCTTTGGAGGGTGGACTCTAGGGCAGCCTACCCCAATGAAGTCCCTGCCCTCCTCAAACCCCAGTCTCCCCAGGCTTCACCCCCAAACTCTCCAGGGATTTCCCAACCCAGTGTTGTCAATGTTGTCCCTTCATCTCTGCCTCCCCTGGTATGTGGAACAGAAATTCACTCAAAAAATGTTTGAAAAGCTTTGTATTTAAAAGGCTTACTGTGGTTGAGGACAGACTGGCAATTTGCTCTGGGAGCCAGTTGTGGCAAAAAAGCCCCAGAACAAATTGTTCCAGGGTTTCCTGTTCACACAGCCCGGGCTGCTGCCGGAGCATACTGGGCGGAGCCACGCAGGAGCGTTCAGACTGCTGCCCTGGAGGCATGCTGTATTCGGTGTTTCCCCATTAATTCGGCTGTGGGTGTATGGGTGTATGTGCGCATGAGTGCTCATGCGCTCATGTGCATAAGCGCAATTAGCCAATTGGGGGAGGACCCCGCAGCGCCAGCACCACATTGGGCAGTAGAGCGGAGCATGGGCAATCATACCGCTGCTGCCTTCTGCCCAATGCGGGTTGCTCCCGGCTTATTGGCAGAACATTCAGACTTCCTGGAAGTGGGGAAACGCGGGACACACACGCACTTTTGGGATTTGCTACCAATT
Source organism: Gekko gecko (assembly GCA_029375565.1). Classification (NCBI taxonomy): domain Eukaryota; kingdom Metazoa; phylum Chordata; class Lepidosauria; order Squamata; family Gekkonidae; genus Gekko; species Gekko gecko. Next base: position 57,942,585 of record JAPDNY010000007.1, read on the forward strand.
ACATGAGGTACCTTTTTAACACAGCAGTGAAGCGGAACAGCACCGGTTGGCTACGGGTAGGGGATGCCAGGCAGATGTGCCTGTGTGAATGCCCTGTTTACTGCAGGTTTGAAGTGTCGCTGAAATGGATCCCTACTGGGGCAAATTGCCAGTCTGAACTCAGCCTGTATTGGTCTAAACAAAGTTTGAGTCCAGTGGCACCTTTAAGACCAACAAAGTTTTATTCAAGGTATGAGCTTTTGTGTGCATGCACACTTCCTCAGATACACTGAAATAGAAGTTACCAGTCCATACCTATAGGCAGAGGGTAAACAGGAAATTAGCATACAGCATAATGAAGATATTTTAACAAATGCAAAGACCAAACAGGAATAACAAGCTAAGTTTATATGGTCACCATTTATTTGGATTTAATTATGGGGGGACACAGAGAAGCAAATAAATATGTCAAAATAGGAAACTGATGTGCAAACATATCCTTAATTGTGGAATGCTAAGAGTAAATAACTGAGATCATATTGTTATACTCCATTCATCTCCTCTCAAGTATGGAGGTAACAGCATCCTTTTCCTTGAGATGTGAATGGTTGTGCAGTGTTATGTCTCCTCTGTCACTAGATAAGAGAAATACATTCCAATATTCATTGCATTATGTTCCAATCACTATTCCAATCTACTATTCCAAATGAGAAATACACTACAATAAAGAGGATGTATAGCCCTTCTTGGTGAAAACACATATGTAAGGACTGAATAAGTTTAGCATATATAGTGAGATAAGAAACCAATATCCCTGTTAAGTCTGGGGGGTTGTTTTAGGTGTTGTAATAGCTTGTAATTCAGCAATTTCCCTTTCCAGTCTGTTCCTGAAGTTCCTTTGCAATAAAACAGTTACTTTGAGGTCACCCATTGAATGTCCTGGAAGGCTGAAGTGTTCTCCTACAGGTTTCTCAGCCTTATGATTCTTGATGTTGGATTTGTGTCCATTTATCCTTTGGCACAGGGTTTAACCTGTTTGCCCTATGCAGAGAACCAAAGGGCATTGTTGGCATTTAATGGCATGTGCAATGTTAAAAGATGAACAAGTGAATGAGCCTGAGATGGCATAGTTGATGTTGTTAGGTCCAGTGATTGTGTTGTCTAGGTGTATGTGGCAGCAAAGTTGGCATCTGGGTTTATTGCAAGCTCTGGTACCAGTGTCCATGTTCAAAGTAGATGATGCATTATTGTGGAGTTGTTGGAGATTGGGGGGCTGTCTGTGCACCAGAAAAACTTTGCTCCCCAGTACTTGTGAAAGAGAACTGTAATTATCCAGTAGAGGCTGTAAGTAGCTGATGAAGCATTGAACTGTTTTGAGTTGAAAGCTGTATGTGACCATGAGTGGTGTTCTGTTATTGTCTCTTTGGGGCCTGTCTTGCAACAGGTTTTCTCTGGTACCATTCTGCTTTTTTATATACGAAGTTTCCACATCCATGGTGGCTAAAATAGTATTTTCTGGAAGGTTGTTCAAAGATTATATTTATTTTCTGAGGAAAATACAATGAACACCCACCCAAGCTGTACACTACAGCTGCATCTGCTCCAATCCTACAGACTGAGGTTCTCCCCTGAGGGATCTACAACAAACCATTTTGGAACTAAAGTATCCACCTAATGAAGTCAGGAAACAGATTAACAAAGCCAGAATGATATGTCTAAAAATGGTTTTTGTTGAGAAATAAACAGTTCTTGGAGCTAGAAGGTCATCATTTGAGATTTGAGTAGCACCCTTATCTGTGGTATGATAAAGTAAAAGTTAATGCTGATTTTAAAAATCACTATATTAGACGTGCCTTTCTGAGAATATGGAATAAATATAAACCTAGGCTATGACAAAAAAACACATTTGTGGCTTTCAAGACAGGAAAATGCAATCATTCCAACAACTACAACACTGTAATTCCCTCTTTGGTTTCCTGTATGATATATACAGTATTAACAAAAAGGCACTGAAGATCTATGGGGGGGCACCAGAAAGTAGCCTCGCCTAGTATGCAAAAAAAACCTGGCACCAGCCCTGGGCATGGTGCAGAACTGTTCTCAAAGCAGGAGTCTGGATTAAAAGATAGTTGTCTTCCCAAACCATTGCCAGTTCCTCTTCTTCTGTATTCGTATTTAGCACACTGCTAATAGGAAGAAAGTTACTATTTCCTATTAATTTCTGCACTAGATTTTAAAAATGTGATTGCTAATTCTTTTTGGCTTACTCCCCCCTCCCAATCAGTTACAGAAGCTTTGAACAATATAACATTTCAAGTGCTTTGGGTGCCTAATGAATTACAGACCTCTTGATTAACAGCACTTGCTCAGCATCACATCAATGGGAGATGAAATGTAAAATAGTATAGCATGTGAGAAAGAGTATATAGTGGTGAGAAATGGTGTATCTGACTGGTGTGTTTTCTCCAGTGAGACAGGTCAGGCATCATCCAAGCAGATCCTTTTTATTACCTCCTTCTGTTCCTACAGTGGTATATTTTTTCATTTTACAAGTGCAGGCTTCTGTCTTGGCCTGGTGCTCTCACTATTAGAGTCTTTATCATTCAAGTGGCTTGCTGCAGATTCTGCTGAAGTGTCAGTCCTGAGCACTGACTGTTGCAATCAGTAAACTTCAGTCCCCCATCCTGGCATGCAGCATAGAGGAGGGAGTGGAGAGGTGGAGCAGGAAAAGCCAAAAGAATACAACATTGGTCAGAGCCATCATCAAACAAGTAACCAGCACTGGCATATCTATCATAAAACCACTGGTGAATTGCAGTTGATGGAAGACATGCTTCATCCAACTGTACTGGAGTTTATGTATTTTACTAACCTTATTTCATTGGGTTGACGCCACCAAGTTTTATGAGACCCCCAATTTTTCTCCAGTCTGAAATAAATTCCTTCTAAGCTTTATATCAGAGCTTGACAATAGCTTTTGGGCCAACATACACTCCAGCTCGCTGATATTTCTCTCTGCTACTTACAGGCCTAAGATGGAGGTGGACATAGGACTTATGTGCACTCTCCTTTGTTATATCCTTAACAATGTTTTATTGGATGGCTCATTGAAAATGTTATTGCTATTTGTGGAGGGGGGAAATAAGGGAGATTATGCTGGTTTGTTGCAGATGGGTAGCAGCAACTGAGGTTCACCTGGACAGACTTTCCCCTCTTTCTGCAGGTATTTAATCTGGGCAGATGATCAGCTTGGTGGACCTGGATAAACCCAGATTTGCTCATTTTTGTTTGTGCATTAAATTTATTATAATCTAGAACTCTTTCCTCTTTGTAAGCTGCTTACCCTCTGGGGAATACAGTAGCCTAAAATACTTAAATAAATAGAAATATTATTGCCAGTCACCCATTTCTGCTTTTTCTTCCTCTCCTTGTAGAAAATGGAATCTGTGGGATGGGCGGGAGGGGTTGCCTCAGCACTGAACCTTGGGCTCGTGTTTAGACATTATTCAGCCCGCATGCTTGATTAATGGACATCATGAAACTGTAGATGACTGTGGGCCTGATCTAGAGAAAAGGGGCATATTTACACACAGCTCCTTCCATACTGATGGTGGACATTGTCCACTTGAAATGCAGCAGTTGTTTAGTGATTGGGGTTGTGAGTGGGATTCCTAACCCAGCAATGAGAATTATGTTTGGTTCCTAGTCCAGCATTTATAAATCTGCTTCTTCTGTGTGTACTAGGTGACTTTGCAGAATGATATTATAAAAGCAAACCACCACCAATCTCTTACTCCTGGTTTTTTTTGCCATCAAGTTACAGCTAATTTAGGGTGACCCTGTAGGCTTTTCAAGGCAAGAGACTAACAGAGGTGGTTTGCCATTGCTTTCCTTTGTGTAGTGACCTTGGTAATCCTTGGTGGTCTGTCATCCAAATACCGACCAGGGCCAATCCCACTTACCTTCCAAGATCTGATGAAAGTGGGCTAGCCTGGGCTATCCAGGTCAGGCATTCCAGTTTAGAGATGACAATTTTTTTTAGAAGAAGAATTTATTTATTTATTTTATAAATTTATAAATTTATTTATTTTATAAATTTATAAATTTATATTACTTTCGATTTATATCCCGCCTAGGCGGGGCAAACTGGCTCAAGGCGGCGTACACGGTAAAATAGGTAAAACAATAAATACGTTAAAATTCACAAAACGCACAAAACCAACAATTTACATAAGTGCTAATAAGTACAGATGACAGTGGTTTCTATACATGGTCTGATGAGAAAGGCCATACACCCAAGTTGTAACATAAGGGCCGTAGCATGTTCAGATTCCATTGACAACAGTGGCGGCTCCTAACTGAAGGCCTGGTAGAAGAGTTCCATTTTACAGGCCCTGTGGAACTGTGAAAGGTCCTGCAGGGCCCTGATGTCCTCCAGAAGCTCATTCCACCAGTGTGGAGCCACCACTGGAAAGGTCCTAGCCCTTGTGATGGCCAATCTGGCATCTTTTGGGCCAGGGAGAGTCAGGCGATTTTGCGATCCTGACCTCAGTGCTCTCTGGGGAAAGGCAGTCCCTCAGGTAGGCAGGCCCCTGACCATATAGGGCTTTAAAGGTCAAAAACAGCACCTTGAAATGAATTTGGTATGCTATTGGCAGCCAGTGCAATGCCTTCAGTGCAGGCTGGATGTGATCTCGTATAGAGAGACCCATCAACAGCCTGGCTGCTGCATTTTGCACTAGCTGCAACTTCCAGATTTGGGACAAGGGCAGCCCTATGTAGTGAGCTGTCTAGCAGTAGTCTAATCTCGAGGTGACCATAGCATGAATCACTGTTGCCAGGTCACTGTGTTCGAGGAAGGGAACCAACTGCCTAATCAGCCATAGATGGTAAAAGACTGACCTGGCAGTGGCTGCTACCTGGGCCTCAATTGTTAAGGTGGCATCCAGGAGCAGTCCCAAGCTCCTGACCCTTGGAGCTGGCACCAATGGTGCCCCATTGAAGGTCAGTAGTGGGATCCCTACCCCTGACCTGCTTCAACTCAGGCACAGGACCTTCGTCTTCATTGGATTCAATTTCAATCGGCTCAGTCTAAGCCAGCTTGCCACATCCTGAAGCACCCACTCCAGGTCATATGGGGTAGAGTCAGACTGACTGCCCAACAACAGATATAGCCAGCTCCGGGTTGATGGTACCCTAGCCTATGCCTATGAACAATCTGGGCAAGGGGGTGCATGTAGATGTTAAAGAACATTGGGGATAACACCTCCCCTTGGGGAACCCCACACAGCAGTTGGTACCTCTGGGATGTCTGTTCCCCTAATACCACGCTCTGTCCCTGACCTTGGAGAAAGGAGATGAGCCATTGCAATGCAAGCCCCTGGACCCCAGTGTCGGTGAGGCAGTGGATCAGCAACTGATGGTTGACCATGTCAAAAGCTACTGACAGGTCCAACAACAACAGTATTGCCGTGCCGACTCAATCCAGATGCCTTCAGAGGTCATCTGTAAGAGCAACAAATTCCATCTCCATCCCATGGCCTGTCCAAAAGCTGGACTGGAACAGGTCTAGCATGGAAGTGTCATCCATAAAGCTCTGCAACTGAATCACCGCTGCCCTCTCAAGTAATTTGCCCAAATAGGGTAAATTGGAGACCGGCTAATACTTGGCCAATTCAGCCAGGTCCAAGGATGGTTTTCTCAAGAGAGGGTGGACCATCGCTTCCTTGAGTGCCCCTGAGAACAGTCCCTCGGTGAAGGACTTGTTGATAATATCCCTGAGGGCACCTCGCAATCCCTCATGGCCAGCTTTTATGAGCCATGAAGGACACAGATCAAGGCTGCACATGGTTGGGCATACAGAGAGCAATCTGTCAACTTCCTCAAGATTGAGTGGAGGGCAAAGTTTCAAGTGCGGGTGGAGATGAGAGGCACCTCTTCCTACCTCAGGAGAAGGCAGAAAGAGGCTACGCCTGAAGGAAAAACTCAAAGGGAGTTGCTTGGAGACCCCATTTGGCTTTTCACCATTCCACTTTCTGTTGGTTTGTTTCTTTTGTTTCAACCTATTTATTTATTTATATTTTTTTATTTTAATTTTATTTTCTGTGATGTTGGAAGTGATGTTGTGCCCCCTCCACCAAAAATTCCTCCAACCTGGAGGAAGTTGACAGATTGCTTACATCTGTGCACCCAACCATATATAGCTTTGATCCATGCCCCTCCTGGCTCATTAGAGCGAATCACGAGGGGTTGCAAGGTGCCCTAAGGGAAATTATCAACAAGTCTCTCTTTGAGGGATGGTTCCCGGGGGCACTCAAGGAAGTGATGGTCCACCCTCTCTTGAAATAATCTTCTCTGGACTCGGCCGAATTGGCCAACTACTGGCCAGTTTCCAATTGGCCCTATTTGCCCAGAGGGTGGTGGTGTTATAGCTGCAGGGCTTTCTGGATGATGCTTCCATCCTAGATCCTTTCCAGTCTGGCTTCCGCCCAGGGCAGGGGACGGAGACAGTACTGGTCACTCTTACTGACAACCTCCGAAGGCACCTGGATTGGGGTGGTGTGGCGGCAATGTTGTTGTTAGATCTGTCAGCCACGTTTGATATGGTCAGCCACCAGTTGCTGACCCATTGCCTCGCCAGTGGGGATTCAGGGACTCACATTTTAATGGCTTGCCTCTTTTCTCCAAGGTCGGGGACAAAGGGTGGTGATAGGGGAACAGCAGTCCCGGAGACACCCTCTTGAATGTGGGGTGCCTCAAGGGGCGATGCTCTCCCTGATGCTGTTTAACATCTACATGCACCCCCTTGCTCAGATTGCCCAGAGGTGTGGGCTTGGGTGTCATCTATCTGATGTTGGGCGGCCAGTTGGACTCCAGCCCAGAAGATCTGCATCGGGCATTGCTAGCTGTGGCTGGTTGGCTCTGACTGAGTCAGCTGAAGCTAAACCCAGGGAAGACGGAGGTCCTGGGCCTGAATCAGTGTGGTTTGAGTTTGGGGCTCCCTCTCCTGGCCTTCAATGGGGTGCATTTGGTGCCAGTGCCAGAGGTTAGGAGTTTGGGAGTGTTCCTGGACTCCTCATTAACTATGGAGGCCCAGGTGGCAGCCACAGCTAAGTCGGCCTTTTACCATCTTCAGCTGGCTCGGCAGTTGGTCCCCTTCCTTGACCGTGATGACCTGGCCACAGTGATCCATGCGACGGTCACCTCGAGGCTACACTACTGTAACACTCTCTACATGGGGCTGCCTTTGTCACAAATCCGGAAGCTGCAGCCAGGCTGTTGATGGGCCTCTCTAGGCGGGAGCACATCCAGGCTTGTGCTGAAAGTGCTGCACTGGCTGCCAATAGTGTACCGGATTCACTTTAAAGTGCTGGTTCTTACCTTTAAAGCCCTGTATGGCTGGGGTCTGACACACCTAAAAAGGTAAAGGTAAAGGTTCCCTTGCTTGAAAGCCAGTCGAATCTGACTCTAGGGTTGCGGTGCTCATCTCTGTTTAAAAGCCGAAGAGCCAGCGCTGTCTGAAGACATTTCCGTGGTCATGTGGCCGGCATGACTAAACACCAAGGCGTATGGAACGCTGTTACCTTCCCACCGAAGTGGTACCTATTTATCTACTTGCAATTTCTTGCTTTCGAACTGCTAGGTTGGCAAGAGCTGGAACTAGAGACGGGAGCTCATTCTGTCATGCGGCACCCAGGTCTCGAACTGCTGAATTACTGACCTTCCACAGCCTGCAGTTCAGCGTCTTAACCACTTGAGCCACCTTTTCCCATATGTTCCCGAATGGGCACTACAGTCAGGAATGCAACATCTCCTGGTGACCCCAGGCCCCAAAGAGGCCAGGTTTGCTGCAACCAGGGCCAAGGGCTTTTCAGTGGTGGCTCCTACCTGGTGGAATGAGCTCCCGGAGGAGATCCAGGCCCTGCGGAACTTTGTGCAGTTCCGCAGGGCCTAAGACGGAGCTCTTTCACCAGGCTTTTGAGTAGGAGCCGCCACTATTTTTGCCATCATTATTTTTACCATCACTATCTTTACCACCATTACTAGCTGGCCCTGTGAGGAGCAAATGACAGCACTGCATGGAGATGATACCACTGAACTGGGGGTACCGTCTTTAAGATGTCATCTTTTTATTGTAAATGATTGTTTTTATGTTTTTTTAACCTGTTTTATGTATTGGCATGTGCCAATTTGTGAGCCGCCCTGAGCCCGCTCGCGGGGAAGGTGGGCTATAAATTGAAAGAATAAATACATAAATAAATAAATAATTTTCTGGCTATGGGGCTGGATCAATCTATCTCTGAGATAAATAAGTAATAGGTAGGTAAATAATAAGGTAAGGAACACCTTAGAAACTGGAATGAAGGAACAAACTAGACTTGACCCACAACTGGGTACATCCCTCCTTTCCTCCCAAAGCCAAAAGAAATCTTGAGCGTTTGAATGTACAAATGGTAGGTGGAAGAGGATATTGGCCCCTTCCCCTCTGGTTGTCTTTCTGTTCAAAAAAGCCCACCTTTATGGGAAAAGTTGTAGAGAGGGGCCATGGCTCAGTTGTAGCGCATCTGCTTAGCATGGAGAAGGTCTCAGGTTCAATCCCTAGCATCTCCAGTTAAAAGGATCAGATGGTAGGTCATGTGAAAGACCTTCATCTAAGATTCTGGAAAGCCACTGTCAGTCTGAGTGGACAATGGTCTAATTCAGCTTCATGTGTGTTCATGCAGAGGGATAAGATTTTGAGCAAAACAGCAGCTATAATGTGAAGGGTAGAGCTGCCACTGCCCTTGCTCTTCATCTACTCAGATTGGCAGCTTCTCAAGGCTGCTTTTGATTTTTGTGAAGAAGATATGTGTGTCTACATGCCACATTTAAATTGGACCATTTCAATGGAAGAATGGATTCAACAAAAATAAATTTGTATGCTGGCAAATACATAATTCACAAAACATTTAAGACCACAGGGTGACTGAACCCTACAATTCCACTGTGTGCTCAAAAGTGTGCACTATTACCAAGCTCGAGTAGCGAAGTTCAAAGAGGTCCTAACTTTCCTAACCCCTAATAGGACTATGTACCTCAGTATTGGTGAGCTGCAATAAAATACCATGCTAGCTACTGACACAGCTCAGACATGGCAGTAAAGAAATTAGGGTCCAGCTAGTTCCAGCTATCTACAATGCGGGAGAAAATTGCAAGCTGGAGATTCTATTAAAGCCACATTATTTAACAACCCATAATAGTATTTGACAAAAATGAATTATGGCTGTTGCTGCTTATAAATGGTCTCCTTTTACATGGCACAGGATGGTAGCCAGTTGCACTTTTACAATAGCAACAACAATTTGCTTTAGCAGATAATAGAATAACCTGCTTTAAAAGCACTAGTCTGTGCTAAAAATAAAATGCTTGTCAAGAGAACAAGCTACAACAACCTGGCTGTCCCTTGAACAAGTTATAACATTGTTTTATTTGTAGTATAGATGGGACCTTGGCTGTATTGTATATCCAGACGTGAAGGTCAAAGTACCATCTACACCGCACAATAAGACGGTGTTGTAACTGGGTCCCTTGGTACAGCTGTATTTGTAGTGAAGCAAAACCTTCAATACACTGACTGCTACAGATTACATTTGCTCTTTTCTCTTTCTTCATGCACACGCGCACACAGACAGCCATAGACACATGTATGCAGTGTGTCCCAAGGATGTCTCTAGAGAATCATGCTTTCCCATTTACTGTAAAACAAAGTGCTTTGATTTAATGACAAAGTCATTGTCAGTCAAAATCAGGGGATCTAAAGAATCACAGTTAAGTTTCTGCAAGTAATCAGAAGTGTTTGTGGGGCTGAGAATGAGAGCAAGCCCATTCATTAATCTCAGTAGGCATTTAGGGAAGGGGCAAGAGTCAATGCCATTATCTGCAAACATAGCTGGATTTTATTAGTTTCCTAAATTTAAAGAACCTGATGTTTAGTTCTTTGCAAATAAAGAAAAACATGATTGTTTTATCAAGTTTTTTGGAGGGGAGGTTGGCTTTGCCAAAAAAATTGACATCTGTTTAAAAGGATGCCTTTCAGTTAATCAGCTTTCAGATGGGAGTGAACATTAGGTTCCAAGGGAGGATATATTGTGAGATTACAGCTTGTAATATGATTAGGGATGGGCACAAACATGAATTTTGGCCAGTTAGTGTTGTTCATAGCATTGTTCATGAGAGGGCACCTGACACAACATTTCACAGACTTTGGTGCTATTTGTGGTGGTTCATGGCAGTTTGTGAATGATTAGACTTACAGAGAGACTACTGAATTAAACTGTTCACAAAACTCCAAGGTAACAGTGGGGTGGAACCTGGAATGTAAGATCTATGAATCAAGGTAAGCTTCACGTGGTCAAAAATGAGATGGTAAGAATGAACATCGACATCTTGGGAATCAGTGAACTAAAGTGGACAGGAATGGGCGAATTTAACTCAGAAGACCATTATATCTACTACTGTGGCCCGGAATCCCATAGAAAAAATGGTGTGGCCTTTATAGTCAGCAAGAGAGTGAGAAAGGCAGTACTGGGATACAATCTCAAAAATGACAGAATGATCTCAGTCCGAATCCAAGGCAAACCATTCAATATCACAGTAATCCAAGTCTATGCCCCAACCACTGCTGCAGAAGAGGCTGAAATGGACCAGTTCTATGAAGACCTACAACAGTTCATAGAACTAATACCAAAAAATGATGTCCTCATCATCATAGGGGACTGGAATGCTAAAGTAGGAAACCAAAAGGTAACTGGAATAACAGACAAGTTTGGTCTTGGAGAACAAAATGAAGCAGGGCAAAGGCTAACAGAGTTTTGTCAAGAGAACACGCTGGTCATAGCGAACACCCTTTTCCAACAACCTAAGAGGTGTCTCTACACATGGACATCACCAGACGGGCAACACCAAAATCAGATTGATTATATAATTTGCAGTCAAAGATGGAGAAGCTCTATCCAGTCAGTAAAAACAAGACCTGGAGCTGACTGTGGCTCAGATCATGAGCTACTCATTGCAAAATTCAGACTTAAATTGAAGAAAGTTGGAAAAACCAAAAGGCCATTCAGATTTGACCTAGATCGCATCCCCGATGAATATACAGTAGAGGTGAAGAATAGGTTTAAGGGACTAGATTTGATAGACAGAGTGCCTGAAGAACTATGGACAGAGGTCCGTGACATTGTAAAGGAGGCAGCAATCACCGCCATCCCAAAGAAAAAGAAATGCAAGAAAGCAAAGTGGCTGTCTGATGAGGCTTTACGCATAGCAGAGAAAAGAAGGAAAGCTAAAGGCAACGGTGAAAAGGAAAGATTTGCCCAACTGAATGCAGATTTCCAGAGAACAGCAAGGAGAGATAAGGAGGCTTTCCTGAATGAACAATGCAAAGTAATAGAGGAAAACAATAGATTGGGAAGGACTAGAGATCTGTTCAAGAAAATTGGAGAAATCAAGGGAACATTCCATGCAAAGCTGGCCATGATAAAGGACAAAAGCGGTAGGGACCTAACAGAAGCAGAAGAGATTAGGAAAAGATGGCAAGAATACACAGAAGAACTATACAAGAAGGACCTCAATGTCCTTGACAACCACGATGGTATAATCACTGACCTCGAGCCAGACACCCTGGAAAGCGAAGTTAAATGGGCCTTAGTAAGCATTACTAACAACAAAGCTAGTGGAGGTGATGGTATCCCAGCTGAGTTATTCAAAGTCTTAAAAGAAGATGCTGTTAAAGTGCTGCACTCAATTTGCCAACAAATTTGGAAAACACAACAGTGGCCACAGGATTGGAAAAGGTCAGTTTACATTCCAATCCCAAAGAAGGGCAATGTCAAGGAATGTTCAAACTATCGCACAATTGCACTCATTTCACACACTAGCAAGGTCATGCTCAAAATCCTACAAGCTAGGCTTCAACAGTACGTGGATAGAGAATTGCCAGAAGTACAAGCTGGGTTTCGAAGAGGTAGAGGAACTAGAGATCAAATTGCCAACATTCACTGGATTATGGAGAAAGCAAGAAAGTACCAGAAAAACATCTACTTCTGCTTCATTGACTATGCTAAAGCCTTTGATTGTGTGGATCACAATAAATTATGGCAGGTTCTTAAAGAGATGGGAGTACCGGACCACCTCACATGTCTCCTGAGAAACCTGTATAAGGGTCAAGAAGCAACAGTTAGAACCGGATATGGAACAACTGATTGGTTTAGCATAGGAAAAGGAGTACGACAAGGATGTATATTGTCACCTTGCTTATTTAATTTATATGCAGAGTACATCATGCGAAATGCTGGCCTGGATGAATCACAAGCTGGAGTTAAGATTGCTGGGGAAAAGATCAATAACCTCAGATATGCAGACGATACCACTCTGATGGCAGAAAGTGAAGAGGACCTAAAGAGCCTCTTGCTCAGGGTGAAAGAGGAGAGCGCAAAAGTGGGCTTGAAGCTCAACATCAAAAAACTAAGATCATGGCATCTGGCCCCATCACTCCTTGGCAAATAGAAGGGGAAGTCGTAGAAGTAGTGACAGACTTCACGTTCCTAGGATCCCAGATCACTGCAGATGGTGACTGCAGCCATGAAATTAAAAGACGCCTGCTCCTTGGGAGGAAAGCGATGGCAAACCTAAACAGCATGATAAAAAGCAGAGACATCACCTTGCCAACAAAAGTCCGCATGGTCAAAGCAATGGTATTCCCCGTAGTAATGTATGGCTGCGAGAGTTGGACTATAAGGAAGGCCGAGTGCCGAAGAATAGATTCTTTTGAACTATGGTGCTGGAGAAGACTCTTGAGAGTCCCTTGGACTGCAAGGAGATCAAATCAGTCAATCCTAAAAGAAATCAACCCTGATTGTTCCTTGGAAGGCCAGATCCGGAAGCTGAACCTCAAATACTTTGGCCACCAAATGAGAAGGGAGCATTCACTGGAGAAGACCCTGATGCTGGGAAAGATTGAAGGTCAAAGAAGAAGGGGACGGCAAAGGATGAGATGGTTAGACAGTGTCATTGATGCAACGAACATGAAATAGAGCAAACTTCAGCGGACAGCGGAAGACAGGAGGGCCTGGCGTAATCTGGTCCATGGGGTCGCGAAGAGTCGGACTCGACTGTGCGACTGAACAACAACAAAACAGTGGGGTGGAATTCTCCAGCCTTGAAAACACCAATAGGAGCCTTCCAAAGCTTAACAGACACTGATGGCTGCCAATAACAGAGTTCCCACCCTCTCCTCTGTTGGTTGTTGGCAATTACATAGAGAGGCAGGGAACTAGTTAAAAGCAGACCAGTAGAGCACATTCCCTCCTGATTGTGAACACTTTTTCCCTGTCAGAGTTTGGGGCTGTTAGGTGGACTCAGGGCTCTTAGTCACCTTATCTCTCTGCTCATGAGAAGCAGAGGGGCTTAATTAGTGAGTTCCTTGGCTGAGGACCCACATTTTGATTGTAAACTCCTCTCCCCTGTTGGGGTTTGGGGATGTTAGGTGAACTTGGGGCTCTGAGCCACCCCGTCTCTCTACTCACACCAAGTAGAGGGGCTTAGCTACAGGGTGCCTTGGCTGAGGACACACATTTTATACCCTTCCACCCCTCCTGATTGTGAGCCCCTCTGTGCCATGAGGGTGAAACTGGGTGCAAAGCATGCTTGTCATGGGGGGAGACATCCTCCAACCCCCTGTACCACAGGCCCCTGTCCCCAGGCACCAAACACATCCTGCCAACCCACGGGAGCATGCCCCTAGCTGGGCATCATCAGGGGTCTTTTTTTTTTCATGTTAAAACTCTCCTAAAAAGGAGAGAATTTTATTGTTTTTTATAAGAAAAGGGAAAGGTATATAGATGGGATAAGAAAAAGAATGGAGTGAATTTTTCCTGTTAAAAAAAGGTTAGTTTTAGTTAGTATTTGATACAGTTTTAGGCATCTATCACGGTTGAAGGATCTTCTTTTCAGCTTCCAAAGTCCAAAATAACTCTGTTAGTAAAGTTAGTAAAGTCCATTGGGGTTAGTTATTAATCAGCTCCTTTCAGATGTTACACGAACAGTTACTTCTTAAGATGCCTTCTTTTTAAGTCTCTCAAGTTATAAGCTGATCCCTTTTGGCCTTGGTATCTCCCGCTCCGGCACCTCCTTCCTCTGGGCTGCTGTCTTCTTCACTGCTTGAATTTGTCCAAATTGTGAGTGCTGCGTCTTCCTCTATGCTGGCGTGTCTCTTCAGAAATCTTTGAGTTTTAAAGACGGAGTCTATCTTCTCTCTTTTATCTTTATCTTTATGTTTCTGCCCTCCAGTTTTCCTGGGCTCCGCAAACACTACACATGAAATTGGATCTCCAACATACTGCTTGATAAGCTCAACAACCCCATCTGCTGGCAGATTATTTTTTTTCATAAAAGCAGGATAGGCTTTAAAGGTCATATCCACCTCTTCTTTTAATTCTTTCGCTTCTCTGCCAGTTAGGGGTGCCAAGACACTCGCCAAGGTAGATCTGAGATCTTCTTTCTCTTCTTCTTTCATGCCCTGAAAACATAGAGTCAGATTGGATTTCTGTGCGATTTCCTCCATCTTCCTTGTTGTTTCTGATATTTGCTTTTGTCGGCTGATGAGAACACTTTCCATTTTAACCAAAGTTTCGTTGATTTTCCGCATTTGATCCAGCAGAGGGCACAGTATCTCACTTTCCTGTTGATTGACAGCTAGCTCGGGGGGGGTTACCCGGACCGGAAGTCCCTCCCCTCTTCTCTTCCGGTTTCTGCGGGACTTCTACCGTCAACATTTTTCTTTTCTTTTTTTTGTTTACTTTTTTCAAAGTTCGTGCCGCATCCCTCCGGAAGCTAATAAGCTCATAATCTTCCGTAAAACCCCAAAGGTACTTTCACCAACACTTTTTTTCTCTTTGCCCCCCTTCGCTTTTCCTTTATAAATCCCGCTTCTCAAAAGGGGTGGGGATTCCTCCCTCCTCCCATACGCTTATACGCTTGCGGGGGGGTCAAAATTCTCGCTCAAAATAGATCTTCAACTCACGATTTGATGCCAATTCTTCTTTTTATTTTAAATCATGTTGCTTTCTTCACTCCCTGGAAATCGGTGGCGTTGCTAAGTCCCATTACGGGCACGATGCAGCGGGGCCGATTGGGGCGGGGAGAAAGCCTCAATTTCCCGGCTGTCTGACGGCGAAGAGGCTACTCCCCAAAGCGCCCCCGGTTCGGAGCCTTTGCCTAAGGCTCACTAGCGTCTTTCGCACATGCGAAGACCCCCCCAGACTGCGTGTGGGCTAACCATCTCCGGGAGCGTCCCGAGAGGTGGCCGCCATTCGCTCCGCCAAAACCGAAAGTGCCGGCATCATCAGGGGTCTTGAGCCTCCTTTCCTTGATCTGTTCCTGGGGCTCCCCACAGAGGTGAAAGAGTTGTTAACACTGTCCAGAGATCAGCAGTTGCTAACACTCTTTGGAGTGGACTCTGACAGCAGTGAGGTTCCCTGTACATTTGGTGTGTGTAGCTTGCAGAGGTTCCATTCTATACACTTTTGAATTTGTGCCTGACATTTCCCCAAAAAACACTTTTCTGGCTTGACCTAGTCCTGTTGGTTTTGCACTGCCACAGTTGCACTGGTTCTTCTGGGCATACTGCATTGGTTCTGCTGGGCTTGCAAAAATGCCCCCCACCTTCAGTTTCTACTGCAGAGATTCTCTGGGACTTTGATTGTGTTCTTTTGGGCTTCCATTGCCATTGCCTTTTTGCTGTTTTCCCCCCTCTATTGGAAACAATGGAGGATGGGGGCACCTTTTGGGGGTGTCATAACTTGTACTCCCGAAATCCAATCTGCACATAACTTGGAAGGCATGTAGAGGAGATTCTACTGGAGATCTGTTGCAAGTTTAGTGCCTCTAGCTTGCACAGGATCTGTTCTATATACTCCTGAACCTCCTGAATCTGCACCTGTCATTTCCCCAGGAAGCACTTTCTTGGAGGTACCTTCTTTGGGGAGCCATAACTCAGACCCTGTATATCCAATTGTCACCAAATTTGGAGGGCAAGTAGAGGAGAGTCAGCTGGAGATTCCCCAAGAGCTTGGTTACTCTAGCATGGTGGGGGGCATTCTATCACATCACTAACCTCATGAAATGAACCAGTTCATTTAGAGCCAAAAAGTCCATGATGGTCCATAGTTCATGAACTGGGCATGCCATGAACCATGAATAGGGATGAGCATGAACCAGAAGACTGCAGTTCATGTCAATTCATGACTGAACCATGAATCACAAACTGAACCAGGAGATTTGTTCATGAACTGAAGAAGTTCATGGCCTCCCAAACCCATTGGAAGGGACTGCAGTTTGGTGTAGCAGTTAGGAGAGTGGACTCTAATCTGGGAGAACCAGATCTAATTCCCCATGCCTCCACATGCAGCTGCTGGTATGACTTTGGGTCAGTTACAAGTTCTTTCAGAGCTGTTCTTTCATGAGCAGTTCTTGAAAGAACTCTATCATCCCCACCTACCTCACAGGCAGTGTTCCCTCTAAGCTGAGTTAGTCTGAGATAGCTCAGTTTTTTAGCCTCCAGCTCACATTTTTGTCTTAGGTCAGGAAGGATGGCTCCTGAGCCAACTAATTTATGCAGCAGCCAAATCACTCCCTCACAACCTTAATGCCAGTAGCTCACAAAGCAGAATTTTTGCTCACAGGACTCCACAGCTTA
The DNA here is from genome assembly GCA_029375565.1 of Gekko gecko. Lineage (NCBI taxonomy): Eukaryota > Metazoa > Chordata > Lepidosauria > Squamata > Gekkonidae > Gekko > Gekko gecko. The sequence continues at coordinate 57,959,296 of JAPDNY010000007.1, forward strand.
GAGGGAGCATTGCTCACAGGATGTCTGTTGTGGGTAGGGGAAGGGAAAGGAGATTGTAAACTGTTCTGAGACTCCTTTAGATAGTGAAGGGTGGGGTATAAATCCAATCTCTTCTTCACTTCTTCATCTTCTTCAACATGGTTTGCAGAAAGCCCAAAAAACATGAGCCATGGACAGGAGCCTGCTTCCCACCATTGTTCCCTCCCTGCTGCTCTGATGTTTTTTGGACAGTCTTCTGCAGTCCTTTTAAACTGTGGTCCCTGTAAACTTTAAACGGCACAAGACAGTCTGAAACAGTTTAGCAGTAGGGAGCACCTTCCCACCACTCTGCTCTTTTTGCGGCTTTGGCTGGAACAGAAAGCAGGGGTGTAAATGGACTCAAATTCCCTTTAAACCCCTGCTTTCTGCTCTGTCCACAAACTGCCATGAACCAACATAAACTGCTTTAAAAGTTCATGGGAGTTCATGACAGTAGACCAATCAGGAACTTTGGTTTGTAAACCACGAACAGGGCAAAATTGTGATGAATTTTGCTATGTGGTTCAGTTTGTGCCCATCCCTAACCATGAACCAAATGATGTTTTCCCAGTTCATGCCAATTCCTAAATTCTATTGCCTTCAGAAATGTGTCAATTTCTGGTAAAATCTTTGTTTCTACAGTAGTATTCTGTGAGCACAATTTCAGCAATTCACTTCTTTGGTGGTTAGACAAGTGCTAGATTCTGCTCCATGTACTGGAGAATCTTCCATTATTGAATTCTCCTACAGTTCTAGGAGTTTGAACTGGTACCATAATTATGTTACACACATAACTACCACTCAGTCACCCACAGATCAACCCACACCACTCAAATCACATTTTTCAATTTAGAGGGAACAAAAGGCAGTAACGCTAACTTTCATATGAGAAAGGCAATAATACTACAACCAAGTCACATGTCTCTAGAAAAAAGGAGTCCTAAGGTATAAAGTTATTATTATTTAATATTGTGTCATTATTAATATAGTGGCATCAATGTGCATTACATTCTTTGGAATAATAAACAAAAATATGCCATGAGGAAGTTGTAATCTAAAATCTGAATGAGGGGGAGTAGAGGTGGAGAAAGTGGTGAGAGTAGCAGAGGATTGATGTGGGTTGAATTCAGTTGAGTTAGGATTTGAACCCATATCTGCCCAGGGGTCCTAGTCTAGCAGTCTAACCATTGTATATACTGGTGTGTAATGTTGCTTCAAGCTATGAGGAAGGAAGCAAATTAAGAAGATGTAAAGTAAAATGAACTAAGCCACCAACATGGAATTTAAGAACTAAGCTTCTCCACAGAATCATCCAGAAGGAAATTACAGTTCTATCTATCTGATATTCTATCTCTGTTTCTGGAGTTTAAAATGAAGAGGGATTTTTTTTTTTTTTTTTTGCAATGGTGATGGTGGGGTGGAATTGTTACCTGAGTTGATAAAACCACCAGTGAAGCATGACATTAAAATTTGTTACATGATTCCTGTCAGAAATGTATCCAACTGTTTAAAGGCTAAACAATTGCTCTGACAACTGTTCTGAGAACACAGTTCCAACAGATCATCTCTCTGATAGTTAGTAAGCCAGTAGACTCTGCTCCATCAACTGGAGAAGCTTCCATTGTTTCATCAGGCCAGCCTGGGCTCAAATTTGGAAGTGACAGAATTTCTTAAAAATGAACACCCTAGTGTCACAAATTGGATCTTCCTAATGTATTAACGTCTACTTTGGACTTTAAAAGATTTTTCTCCCTCTGGGCCCTAATCACATCATCCATTCCAAATTTAATTCCTTTAATGCTAAATAATGCACTAGGCCTACATGAAAAAGAGCTTGCTGCCTTCGGTGCTTTACCTTTTGAAACACCTCTTGGAGCTTCACAGTGTTCCATTCTATTCAGAGCTCCTAGAGTATATCTAAATGCAACAAAACTACAGGCCAAGATGTAGCTGGTCAGTTCACTATTAAAAAAACAAACCTCTTCAATCTCTCCAGCTTCTTCAATATGTCTGTACACCTGGATATTATCTTAAGAAAATTCAAATTGAACCCACCCCTTTTAATATATTTAATATAACCAAAATGAGCAGCAATTTGTAGTCTCTGAAAACCTTTGGAAATGATTGTTATTCTCTCTGTGTGTCACAGCAGAATGAAATGAGGGCAGCAAAGGAGGCAATGAGGGAAGAGAGTGACTGGACATACAATTTGCCTGACAGGGATTTCTACCCAGAAGAGGCAGCAGGTATCCCTGTAGAGTTTTATTCCAATAAGAAGTGCTCCTGTGCACAACATTTATGATTTTTGCCAGTTGTTGCATTCTCTCAGTGGTTTGGCAAGAGCCTTCTGTATCCACAGAAGTGGATCCTACTTGCTAGTCACTTTTCTATGATTTGCTCTAAGTCTACCTTTATACCTAGATGAGCATATGTTTTGCATGCACTTTTTGATGGCAGGAGCTGCAGTCTGGGAAAGGCAGAGCTAAATCCCTCCACCTTGCAATAAGCAATGTTCCTACAGGTGTATAAACAAACATGTTATTGCTTATATTCTCTGGAAGGCAGACACTGTGGGAATAGAGGTAGTCTAGGGCTGTGGTCACACACACTAAATAATCCACTTTCAATCCACTTCCAGTGCACTTTCCAACTGGATTTTGGCAGTTCACACAGTACAATCCAGTTGGAAAGCAAGTGGATTGAAACAGAATTATTTAGTGTGTGTGTGACCATAGCCTAGGTCTCCCACTGTTATGTATTGGGACTGAAACATTCTAGGACTGTTCTACCAGAGATGGGCTGAGCTTGGAGCCCAAGAACAACAATAGCCCACTGGGACTCTGGAAGTAACCATTCAAGAAGTAATGTTATGTAAATAGCCTATCATTGGGAGTGGGGTGTGTTTGGGTATGGTAATTTCATGCTATTGAAACAGGGCTGCAGCCCTGGAGTCTTATTGTTCTTGCTGAAATCACTAATAAAGTAGAGCTGATCACTAGACTTCAGGTCTGCTCATCCATGGAATCCACTATTTAACACCCACTACCACACACAACAGAATGAAGATAGAGGCAAACTTCTTTCTGCAACAGATGTGAGAGATGACTCTAATGAGGAAGAATTAAAATAGAGGGTGGTGTCAATTTTTAGACAAAATCCAAGCCTGCAAGTGAGAGGCACTCACCACCTTAAGCTGTCCTGGCCTACACTATACTTCATATAATCATAATGGTAGGTTTCTCCCACAGGGACCATTTTCCCCAAATAAGTGATTATGTAGAACAGAATTGGTCCCAGTTTTGGTGGGTCCTGGGCAGAGAGAGCCTGAGAGTTTCCTTTCCTCCCCTCCTCTGCCCACCACTGTGCCCACCCCACTCACACCTCCCTTCTCACCTAACTTCTCCTTCCCCACTGCCCACCCATGCATTCTCCCCCCACCCATTTATTCATTTGCCAGCCCTCCCAGTGCCCAGACACATTGACAGTGCTGTGCAATGTGTACAGGTGGGACCACTGCTGCCAGGAGAATCACTGTCATTCACTTCCTGCACACCATTCCCTCACCAGTACTGGTCAGTGTGTGCAGACAGGAGTGTGGATGGTGGGAGGGTTCACAAGCAAGCAGATGGACAGCAGGGGAAGTAAGAGGGTGAGGAGAGTTGGCAGTGGTCCCCTCCAGAAGACCTGGGCCTCGGCAGTTACCTCACTTCAGGGTATGCTGACACCAGCCCTGATGAACAAGTATAGAGCCAACAGCTGCAAACCAAAGCCTGTATCCAACTATTCAGGCAAAACTGAGGTGCTCTTGGTCAATAATGAAGCCATTCAGGGAATGAGGAAATAGCCTGTCTTGGAGGAAGATGAAACACCAAGGAATACTGCTGGATCCTGGCCTAAGCATGGAGGTTTAGGTCACTAGTGTAGTATATAGCACTATTTATCAGCTTTGACTGATATGCCAACGTGGCCTGGAGTGCAGATAGTCTGGTCAGCTATTCTGCTTCGCCATGAAGGACAAGGCCCTGGTATTACAAGTGGAGGCTGACCTTACAATGATAAGAGCAAGGTGGCCCAGAGTGCAGATACCCTGGTCAGCTATTCTGCCTCGCCATGAAGGACAAGGCCCCGATGTTACAAGTGAAAGTTGACCTTGTGATGATAAGAGCCAAGTGGCCCAGAGTGCAGATAGTCTGGTCGGCTATTCTGCTTTGCCATGAAGGACAAGGCCCTGGTGTTACAAGCAGAGGCTGACCTTGCAATGATAAGAGCAAGGTGGTCTGGAGTGCAGATAGTCTGGTCGGCTATTCTGCTTCACCATGAAGGGCCCTGGTGTTCCAAGTGGAGGCTGACCTTGCAATGATAAGAGCCAGGTGGCCCAGAGTGCAGTTAGTTGGGTCAGCTATTCTGCCCCACCAGGTATGGCACAATTTGGGAAACCCCCGCTAGGCATAGAGCCAACTGCCAGATGAGGAAGGTTATGGAGGGTGGTTTTTAGGGCAATTTTTTCCACACCCTGACATACGGGTCAAGTTCCGGGACCTGTATAGGGCTGACAGGGTGTATCTATCAGACAAGGGTAATGGGTTATTTTTACAGGAGTTGCAGCAAGGGATTAGGTCAGCCTTGGGCTGTTAGTGGGGAGCAAAGGCCAAAGCAGAGGCTTGGCCTTGGCAGTGGCAGGTTTGTGCAGGCAAGAAATCAGAACCGGTGAGCACCTTATGGTAATTTCCTGTTAGGGAACAGGGAGCCATCAGGAACTGCCTTTGGATTTTAGGTTCCGGGGTGGGGAATTGGTGATCACCTCTGAGAACCTCTTAGGGTAAGGCTCCTCTCTGCAAGTTGTAAAGCTTCAGGGGCAGGTGCTCCTAGGTGGTAACAAGTTTTGCTGGGCTGCCAGTTGTGAGCCAGACTGCTGGCTCAAGAGTGGAGCTGGGTGACCCACACGTGAAAAGGGCAAGGAGGCTGGTCAGGGAGTGACACCTGCCTTGCCTATTCCATGCTTGCTTAGTTGGTCCCTTGCCACAATGTTATGTTAAATAGTTAATAAAATGCCCCTTGTTTACTTCCACACTGTTGGCTGTCTTGTTATTCCAACTGGGGAGGCAATGGAGGAGCTTTCCTGAGGAGGTTCTTTTGCATATGGATTGGGTGTTGAAATTCTAACCTTATCTGTAGTGCTGTTGTAAGATGTAGAGCATTTTGTGTTTTTCAGGACATGAAACCATGCCCTATTTATTTTTAAACTCTCTTATTTCCTGTTGAAATTGTGTTTATGTTTATGAATTTCAATGGCTTCCCTGTGTAATCTGACATGATAATTGGATGTGTTGTTCAGCCTTTCAGTGTCTTGGAATAAGATACTGTGTCCTGTTTGAGTTAGGCTATGTTCAGCCACTACTGATTTTTCAGGTTGGCCCAGTCTGCAGTGTCTTTCATGTTCTTTTATTCTTGTCTGAACGCTACGCTGTGTGGTCCCGATGTAAACCTGTCCACAACTGCATGGTCTCTTCTGTCTTCTACTGATTGTAACATCTTTTGTATTTTTCTGGTAGGTATGAATACTGTTTGTAGGTTGTGTTTTTTCATAAGTTTTCCCATCTGATCAGTGATTCCTTTGATATATGGCAAAAACACTTTTCCTGTGGGAGCTGTTTTTCCTCAGTTGTTCATTTTACCTTTGGTTTAATTGCTCTTCTGATTTCATTCTTGGAGTAGCCATTTGCTTGAAGTGAGTGGTTTAGATGATTTAGTTCATCACTGAGAACATGTGGTTCACATATTCATCTTGTGCGGTCTACTAATGTTTTGATAACTATGAACTATGAAAGTACTGAACTATGCAAGACAGAAGCACAGCCACCATGACTATACGGACTCCTTAAAATTCATAAGGACTTAGTCCCACTCTGACCCATTGTGAGTGCCATTGGTTTCCCTACATATGAATTAGCTAAATACCTGGCCAATCTCCTACAGAACCACATTGGAAAAACCACAACAAACATCAAAGATTCAACACATTTCATCAACAAAATCAGTCCTCTGAAACTCAACCCACAGGTCATATTCATCAGTTTTGATGTGGTATCTCTTTTTACCAAGTTTCTGGTAAAAGACACACTTGTGCTTGTTAATCAGATTTTTCCAGAAGACATAACAGCCTTATTCCAACATTGTTTGGCAACCAGTTACTTCCAATGGGATAACGAATTCTATGAACAGATGGATGGGGTTGCCATGGGAAGCCTTCTCAACCCAGTTATAGCAAACTTCTACATGGAACATTTTGAAAAAAGCTTTAGAATCTGCACCTCACAAACCTACAGCCTGGTTCTGGTATATAGATGATACCTTTATTATTTGGACCCATGAAGAAGTAGAATTGATGGAGTTTTTAGACTACCTCAACAATATCCACCCGAACATACAATTCACCATGGAAAAAGAAATAGAGGGTGAAATCCCATTTCTAGATATCATGGTCATCCACAAAGCTAACCTTCAATTGGGTCACAAGGTCTACAGAAAACCAACTCACACAGATCGATATTTACACAAAAACTCCAATCACCACCCTTGGCAAAAAAGAGGCATAATCAAAACATCTTTCTGTGTTATACCTCTGAGGATGCCAGTCACAGCTGCCGGCAAAGCGTCAGGTCCTACAATGCCAAGACCTGGGCCATAAAGCCCGGAAAATTTACAACAACTAATGTGCTTAATCAGTTAACAATCAAATATGCCTTCAATTTCTTCAATCAAGTATGGTAAAGATTTTGCTACACTTTTAAAGGCTGACCAGCTACAAGTGAAATTTGCTAGCTAAAAGCTATCATACTATGACTATGGCCCTTTCTGCACTGACAGCTTGCTCCAGAGAATCTGAGGAGTCAAGCCTTAAAGGTTGACTTCACAGTTGCACACATTCCCTCTGCACTGTTTTTTTCTCCTCTGGTTTATTTATTAGGGATTCTGTATGAATTCTGCATCTACAAGCAAAACCTGCATTTTTTGAGCTAGCTGGCTGCTTTCTCCCTCCCTCCCGCTATGATTTTGCAAAAAGAAAAGGGAAGGGAGGGGAAAATTCAGACCCACACATGCAAGACTGACACATTTGGGAGCAGGGAATCCCCTGGTCCTTTATATTTACTGATTCCTCCTTATGCTCTTTCTAGCTTTTTAAAAGTTTGCCTGAGCAGGAGGGCATGTCCTCTTTTGTCTTTGGAGAAGGAGGGAAAGAAAACAGAAAAGGGAGGGAGCATCAACCTAAAGAGAGAAAGAGGTGGAAATGGGGAGGGGGAGGGCAGTGGGCAGTACTTAAATACCCTCAGAGACAATTCTACTTTAGAAAGCATTAGCGATTCAAAAGCTGATGAGAACCCAGAATCACCTCAAAAGGAGTTTTGGTAGCTGTGGGCCAACAGTGTGCTGGAAGTGGTCTGAGTGCAGATTCCTTTAAAACAAATGCAGAAACAAGAGAAAGTTCCAAAACAAAGTGAAAGTGATAGCAGGAGAGAATGCAGAATGGAAGAATAGGATGTGCTCAGAAACCAAGGCAAAATACAAGTGCAGAAAGAGCCCTTGTTTACAGCCTGTTTTATGACATTTATTTGAAAGCAACTCCTGTGGATATGTATGGAAATAAATGTTAATCAGACCAGGATTGTGGATGAAGTTACAGATTTATCATCAAATTTTTAGATGAGGCTTATATTGATGTTTCTGAAATTTACCACTTAGTCACAGTTCTTTTCCATAATGGTTACTTTTTAGAATAGTGCTAATGAACTGCTATATAACAGTTCTTCCTCTACAGCAGCTCTGTGGCACACCTATTAATTTCAAGGAAGTCTCAGGTTGAGCCTGTTCCTGCTGAATGTACCTTTAGAATTTTAACAGGTGGTAGACCAAAAGCACCAGCTTCAAAAGGTTGAAATAAGTCCTTCAGGGCAAATTCCTCTACGGTCCTCCTGACTTCATGATGAAAAGTTTTCGAAAGAAAAACTGACTTTGGTTTGCTGAAAAACTTTTCCAGAGCAGTAGAAATCTAGTGCTCAGAACTGGGATGGGATCATTTGGGGTTTCCATTTTTGTAATAAAATACTCTTCTAGAAATTAGCAAGACACAGATCCTCATCCTCCCTTGGCATTTAACTAATTGAACCATCTTAAATGTTTCTAATAGAAGAAGTGGGTTATAAGATATGTCATTAAATGTAAGGGTAATTTGTTCAGTGTCTTAAATGTCCCTGAAGGGTTTTTATGAGGGGACATTCTCACAGCAAGTGTAAAGAACCAGTTGGCCACAGACCATTCTTTCTTTTAGGTATCAAAGGTGCCCTTCTGAATCAAGGCTGCTTCACACAATGCAGAAAAAGATGCATTTGTGGTATACCCACCGCATATCCCAGAAGCAAACTCTGTAATTTCTAAAGCAGAGAGGTGTGATGTTGACATGTGGCAAACTTAAGCACAGGAACTGCCACTGGTCAAGGCTCCTTGGGAAATGTTTACGATGTGTTGAAAATGTCTTCCCTTCAAACTGTACATTGCTCACCAAAGGGTGACATTCTGCAAATCCTTCCTACTTACATCTTATGAGGAAGAGTTGGTCTATCTTATTTCTGGCTTTTGGATTTATATGCTTCTTCTTGCTTCCATACAGTCTCTGGGGTGGATTTTCTGGGCATAGCTGAACTATTTTGTGACCCCTTCTGAATGGTTCCATCCCTCCCTGTTCCTGTTTCCACCCTCTTGATAGCTTAAACCTCATTTTCAATCTTTTGATTATGATCCAAAGAAGTGAAAATATAATTATAGATGGAATAGAAGTTTCTCTCTTGAAAAGCAAGAGCTGCTGTGGCAGTTGGGAGATTCAGTAAATGAAGTTCCCATTGCTCATGTGGTTCTCTTGCCATGTGCATAGTATTCCTTTGGAGTGTAGCCTATGGCTGAAACTTGAGTTAACAAATTGCCTTCCTTTAAATGTTGTATCTTATTCTAGAATGTCACATCTTCATAAAGCATAATAGGATCTATAGAATATGTTTAAGAAAAGTACAGGCCTATATACAAGAGATAACCCTGCTCTGACTAAATTTTTACATTACTTTTTCCTTCTGTATTGGCTGCACATTTCAGCAAATAAATGAAATTTCCATCACCATCCTAATGTAACTGCAAGCTAAATGCTGAATGATTTTGCTTGCAGATGTGTACATTTACTGTACCTCTTTATCATTACAGTCTTAAATTCTAGGGGATGCCACAGGATCGTTCTACCCAGGCTGTGGGAGAACCAGTTAAGAAAGCCACAAAACTCATGGCAGGGTAATATTCATTAAATTAATTAAATGACAGATTTATCACACAAGGCCAATATCCTAGTATTATTTGAGATAAAGAAGCATCTTAAGCAACGTGAATCATGTAACAGCCAACCCTAGCATAACTTGAAAAGTGTCCTCTGTAAAATAAAAGTGTACGTGGAGGGGGAAGTTCAAATCACTCAAAGTGTTCTAAAATTTTCTCTGAAGCCCTGTGAGAAAACATTATTCCTTTGTTTGCGTCTTCAGTGTTTTTTCCAGGAATATATGGAAGATTCTTGAATGAAATTTCCTTTTGAATGTCTACTCTGTCAAAGTATTCTCATCTATCTGTCACATCCTTCCTGCAGACAGGATTCAGAACACTGCTGTGGCAAATACTCTGAGATCTGAGGAATGGTGGGGGAGGAGTTTGAGGAGGATGTGATGTCACTTCTTGGTGATTATATAGGCTGCTTTAGAGAGTGTCACTATGTGGAGACCATTTTTTCTTCTCCTTGAGGGTAGTAAATTGGTGCTGGGTCCTAGTAATTTCCCACCCTGGCCAGGTAAGTGGGAGGCCCTCGACCAAGGAGCTCAGGGCAGTGTACAGAATGCCCCTTGCCTCTCTTTTTCCTCACAACCCTTTGAGGTAGTTTGGGCTTAGAGAAAGTGACACAAGATCACTCAGTGTGGATTGCTCAGTGTGGATTTGCACATGAGTCCTTTATATCCTAGCCTGGTGCTTTAACAACCCCCTGCCACACTGCACTTTTTCAGTGTCTATACTGCAGCCATTAATTTTTCAGTTACATGGATACACATCAGGTCTTCTGAAAAACTCCAGGTTTCTTTCTGGGCTTATGACTGGACACTTTTAGCAGATATTGCAGCCCAAATTATCAATAATTTGGCAGCTGGAGGCTATATTGTACAATATTGTACTGTAAGCTGCCTTGAGTTCCTGTAAAGTGGAAAGAAGAGGAGATTGGATTTATACCCCACCCTTCACTCGGAGTCTCAGAGCGGCTTACAAACTCCTTTCCCTTCCCCTCCCCACAACAGGTGGCTAATAAATGTTTTAAATAAATAAATAAGAGTATGAGTGAATGCAAGACTTCTTTTTTTGGCTGAAGAGATGCCAGAACTCTCAAGAGGGAAATGAAGTTTTCAATCTGTATACTGAAAACTCATGAACTTTTAAACATTTTTAAAAGAATTTTGTTGAAGAGGTTCTAGAACTCCATTCCAGTGCATTCCTCCAGGAAAAAAACCCTGAGTGAATGTATCTGTAGTTTAAATGTAAGTCAACCTTGAAAAAAGAAGCCACTATTTGGGTATTATCAGGGATCTTTTCGTAGAAAAACAGTTGCAGGAGCTCATTAGCATATGGTATGCTAATGAGCTATTAGGCTATTAGCATATGCCACGCCCCCTGACATCACAGGAAGTGATGTCAGAAGGGGAAGCAAAAGGGGGGGAGGCATCTTCAAAAGCCTCCCCTTCCCTTCCCCAGCTGGTCTGGGTGGGGGAGCTAAGAGAGAAGGGGTTTAAAGTTTAAACTCCTTCTCATGAGAGTTGGGCCACAGAAGGAGGAAAGAGGGAAGGAAAGAGAGTAGAGAGAAGGAAAGAAGGAAGAGGGAAAGAAAGAGAAGGAAAGGGGAGGGAAAGAAAGAGAGGGAAGGAGGAGGGAAACAGGGAAAGGCAGAAAAAAGAGAAGAGAAGAGAAGAGAAGAGAAGAGAAGAGAAGAGAAGAGAAGAGAAGAGAAGAGAAGAGAAGAGAAGAGAAGAGAAGAGAAGAGAAGAGAAGAGAAGAGAAGAAGGTGGGAAAGAAAGAAAGAGAGAAGAGAAGAAGGAGGGAAAGAGGAAAAAGAGAGAAGGAAAGGAGGGGACGAAAGAAATTCCGCGGCAATTTGGCCCCATTATATCCTATTGGCCATTGAAGTCAATGGTGAAAACATAGGGTATATTCTGGGGGCTGGAGGGGAAGGGGTTTGAGGGAGAGGCTCCAGACTCATAGGGTAGCTCATGAAGCCTCTCCCCAAGATACCCACCAAGTTTCAAGAACATTGGACCAGGGGGTCCAATTCTATGGGCCCCCAAACAGGTTGCCCCTATTCCCTCCATTGTTCTCTATGGTGGGAAAAAACTAACTTTTTTCCCACCATAGAGAACAATGGAGGGAATAGGGGCAACCTGTTTGGGGGACCCATAGAATTGGATCCCCTGGTCCAATGTTCTTGAAACTTGGTGGGTATCTTGGGGAGAGGCTCTATCAGCTACCTTGTGAGTTTGAAGCGTCTCCCTTAAGCCCCCTCCCCTCCAGCCCCCAGAATATATCCTATGTTTTCACCATTGACTTCAATGGCCCATAGGATATAATGGAACTGAAATTGACATTCGGCTGCCTGAAAGACTCCCCAGGACGCCGGCTGGGGGCGGGGCTTGGCTCCTAAGCTCCCCCGGTGATCCTGTCCTTCCTAACAGGCCTGTTGAATAGTTTTCTGAGGTAATACCTATGAAATACTGCACACATCAAGACATTTATTCCTATGACTGCCAGTCACTTCTAGATCTTCCTGACTAGGCACGCTATAATATGCTGAAGTTGAGGCCTATCCATATCTATCTATTTTTCAGAGCTGGATGTTTTTGTGATACAATAATGTCAAGATGCAGCTCAGAACAGACTGAAACTCATCTTTCTCCTTGTTGGCTGCTTTTATACATAGTAGAAACCACTTATGTGTAGTATTTGTACTGCTTCAGCCAAGTCTGGAACTTTACAATATGTTTTTGTGTTGTTTCCCAGGTATTATAAAATGCTTTTGTATATAACTGAAATAATAATAAAATTACTGCTAAGATTACTGTAAATAAAATTACTGCTAAATCTCAGATATTCATTTTGCAGTGGTATTATTTGAACTGGAAAAGTGTCTTCTTCTGTCCCCCCCACCGAAGCCCTTACAAATAGTTATGTACTACCTATAGAACTGAACTCATGCTGTTTTGCTATTCACCTGTGACCTAGAAGAACCACCCTCCTGCTCTTTCTGTATCGCAACAGCAGTAGGTACAAAATTCTGAGCCCTCTGTAATCACTCAAACCACAGGTGTGCATGAGGAGTAGCCAGGGTCTGGAGTAGATTCCATGACAGAATACCAGTAGGTGATTTTAAAAAGCCATTCTCTGCCAGAACTTATTTTTCTGCAAGGTATGCAAAATAAAGGAAGTTTGAGCTCTGCTGAAACCCACTTAGTTTCTTTCACAAGAAAATTAATTTACCTCCCCTCTGACTACCATGTGGTTGCCATCCTCCACGCAGGGCCTGGAGATCTTTTGAATTATAGCATCTTCAGATGACCGAGATCAGTTCTCCTAGTAGGGTTGCCAGACCCCCTGATGGAGGTGGGGATTCCCCGCCGCCAGGCCCTACCACAAGCTGCTGATTACCTGGCTGGCAGAGGGGACTTACCAGGAAAAAGGAGAAGGCCTAGGCCTCATCACTGGCATCACACAGGAAGTAATGTAAACACACCAAGTGATGTTCTGGTATTTGGACAAAAACTATATGATAGAAACCAGTTTTACCACAGGTTTTTGCAAATGTTGCTTGAGTGATGACATCACTTCCTGTGTGATGCCTAGGCCTTTCTGTTTCTCCCCATCCCCCCTAGAGAAAATGGCTGTTTTGGAGGGGGGACATTATACCCCACTGAGGTCCCGGCATTCCTCAGGCCCCACCCTACCCGGGTTCTTCCCTCAATTCTCAAGGAATTTTCCACCCCAGAGCTGTCAACCCTAGATTATCGTGGCATCTGAGATTCTACTGGGCATAGCTCACATACCTACTGTTTTGTACTAGCACATGTACTAGTTTGTCGGGCCACGTGGCAGCACATACGGTCAAGATGCCACGTGGCCCGACAAACTAGCAAAGCTTCGCTACCAGGGACAATAGAGTCCTAGGATCCTAAAACCCGCCAACCGGCAAGTAGGGATTCTAAAGAGTAACCTATAAGATTGTGACGTATGTAAATAGCCTATCACGGGTGCAAGTCTGTGTAATGGGTGTGGTTGTAAACTGGCATATAAGCAGCCTTCAGGCTAGCTACTGTATCTCTCAATCTCTTGAAATTACTAAGTAAAGTATGAGCTGAAATCACTCAATGATGCTTCAGTCTCAGTACTTTATGCTGGTGATGAGGATGGGAGCCTGATGAGCAAGCCAGAGTCCAGATCCTGCCTGGCACTGAGCCCCAATCTCCAGGAGGATACCATGCCCCGCATCACTACTTCACAGCAATGCAACGCACCCTGCTCCCCGATCATCACTCACCGCCACACTCTAGAGTCATGGCTGCCACTCTGGGACAGATCTCCAATTTCGACCCAGCCCATCCTGAGCTCTGAGACTCCTGGGTTAAACAAACAACTGAAACATTTTTTCAAGATCCAGAAGACCATTGACAAGGACCTGAAGAAATCGTGGCTCCTGAGCACATGTGGCGTCTCCATGATTCGCCTAGCACGGAGTCTCATTGCCCCAAAGACGTTGGAAGCTGCCACCTATGACGAGCTAATCACAGTCCTCACCAGGTACTACACTCCCAAGCAGCATGGACCACTGGGACTATAAGCTGGCTGCTTTCTTATTTAGCTAGCACATGACCCCGTACTGCACCACAGGATGCTGCCCCGCCAAGCTACTCATGTGTCGGCATCCCATGACTCGGCTTGACCGCCTCCACCTGGATAGGACCTGGAACATAGCGCGACCACCGAAGATCAAGCAGCCTCTCGAGGGTTCTTTCTGGGGGAACCAGTCTATGTGAGGAACTACGCCCGGGACCCAGCCTGAATCCCCACCAACGTAGTCCAGGTGATGGGTCCCTGGTCCTACAAAGTGTCCTGCGAGGATGGCCAAGTACTACGCCACCACATAGACCAACTGCGCCGCCACATCCTTCCTCTGGCTCCAGACTTACACGATAACAGCAGGGACAATGAAGGAAGACCAGAACAAGCAGAGGCATCCGCGCAACTCCAGGAACCACCAAAGACATAGCAGGAAGGGGACATGGAAGCACGCTCAGAGTCTGCCAACAGACAAGAACAAGGCACCCCTGCCATCTCCTACTCCCCTCCACAGGCACCAGAACCAGCACCGAACAAACCAAATAGCCCCGCCGCGACAGTAGGTACTTTATACCTACTAACATATTTTTGCAGTTATAAGGACTAGAAGCTTCATATTTTAAAATGGAAATGGAAGCATTTGCAGAAGTATGTGGCCAATTCTACATTTTTTGTTTTCTAGGTATAAGGGGAATTGCAGCACACACAACCTTGGGGCTGGTGTGCTTAATTCCATCACAAGCTTCTGTCCCCTCCTTGTTACCTACCTGGAAATAAATTCTGTGATTTACATGGCAACTGATCCACTTGAACAGTTTATTGCTTAGAGAAAACCCAGATGCCCCAGGAGCAATTTAAAGCATTTTGAATGCAGCTATTGTTTCAGATGCGCTCATTTGCCGATTTACAGTTCATGCCATCTACTTTCAGCTAGTCTGCATTATCTTTATTATGCAACTCATATATGACTGTTATGAAAGGAGGAGTTTATATGTGGTTTTTCCTTTTCATTATCATATGGTGATACCTTCTTGAATATATTTTTGAAAAAATATTACACACACATGCCACCTCTCTGTATTCAAGGTAGTGTGTGTGTCCATGTGTGTAAAGTGCTGTCAAGGTTTATCAAGGTAAGGGATTATTTGGCGTAGGTGCTTTGCCATTGCCTTCCTCTGCAAAGTGTTCTGTGGTGGTCTCCTATCCAAGTACCAACCCTGCTTAGCATTAAAGACTAGACAAGATCAGGCTGTATGATACCATTCCACATCCCTCAAGGTAGCGTATGGCGATAGAAAGTCCCATGGTTGCAGCTGACTTCTGGTAACCCTGTAGGGTTTTCAAGGCAAGAGATATTCAGAGGTGGATTTGCCATTGACTGCCTCTGCATAGCAGCCTTGGATTTCCTTGGTGCCTTCCCATCCAAATACTAACCAGGCCCAGCCCTGCTGAGCTTCTGAGATCTAACAAGATTGGATAGTGTAAAAAGGTAAAGGTAAAGGTTCCCTTGCTCGAAAGCCAGTTGAATCCGACTCTAGGGTTGTGATGCTCATCTCCATTTCAAAGCCAAAGAGCCAGCGCTGTCCGAAGACATTTCCGTGGTCATGTGGCTGGCATGACTAAACACCAAGGCACAAGGAACGCTGTTACCTTCCCACTGCAGTGGTACATATTTATCTACTTGCAATTTCTTGCTTTTGAACTGCTAGGTTGGCAGGAGCTGGAACTAGAGACGGGAGCTCACTCTGTCATGCGGCACTCTCGGGTCTAGAACTGCTGAACTACTGACCTTCCACAGCCTGCAGTTCAGCATCTTAACCATTTGAGCCACTGCAGCACCTTTGGGTAGTGTAAGGCATCATAAAACATATAGGGAGGAAGCTGTAAGGAGCCCGATAGCATTCTAGCAGCAGCTGAGAATCACCTAGGATAACTGTTTACTCCCCTGTCTGCAGATATTTAAGTCTTGGCAAGGCCAGAGACTTCAGGCAGGGAGGAAGTTGGGAAGGAATTTCCTGATAGCACGCTAGCAGCAGCTGGGTATCACCTGGGATGACTGTTTTCTTCTCTTTCTGCAGGTGTGAAAGCCTAGATATGTCCAAAGAGCTCTTTGACTATCAGGGCCAGCTTGAGGTGGTTCTGCACCCTAGGCGGGTGCAGATGCCAACCTCCCAGTGGGGCCTGGAGACCCTTTTGCCCCCACCCCCTCCCCCTCAGGAGGGGGAGGGTGGGCAAGCTCCGCCGCCGCCTCCTGCACCCCACCGGGGTGCTCTTCGCTGGTGGCGCTGGCCACTGCCCCCACCTCTCTCCCCTCCTGAGGGGGGAGGGGGAGGGCGGGCAAGCTCCGCCGCCACTCCCTGCGCCCTGCTGGGGCACTCTTCGCTGGCAGCAGTGGCCGCCCCTGCCTCCTCTCCCCCCCTGAGGGGGGATGGGGAGGGCGGGCAAGCTCTGCCACCACCTCCTGTGCCCTGCTGGGGTGCTCTTCACTGGCGGCAGTGGTGGGGAGGCAGCGGCTGGCGGCAGTGCTGGGGGGCTTTTCATGGGGGGCGGGGCGCATTTTGGCACCCTTGTGGGCCAGCACATGCTAGGCGAGCCAGCCCTGTTGACTATGACTCACAACCTCAGGCTGATGATAGCCAGTCCAGAGAATTAGGACTGACCCAAAATATGTTTGTATTTTTGGTTGTTTAAATTATATTGTCTGATCATTTCTGTTAACTACTTTGGGTACCTTCAGGAGAAAACCAGCATAGAAAAGGCCCAAAATATAAACATTTAAAAGCCAAACTGCCTGTAAAACAAACCTCTCTATATTTTTTTAAAGCTACAGCAGAGGAACTGAGAAATACTGGTAATGAAAACATCAGGGAAGACAATAATTGCTAATACAATCTAACTTAAAATTAAATCTTGCTAAAATAAAAGTCTTAGTCTGGCACCCAAAGATAACAATGATAGCACTGGGCAAATGTAGAGAAGAGAGGAATTTTATAGTTTGTGGTACTGCTCTATAATTCTGCTTCTGAATGCCCTGTGGGCTGTCATAAAGACTGACTGACGGACTGTTGCTGCTGCTGCTGTTGCTAAGGTGAGCCTGGCTTGAAAGGCCACCTGTCCTCCCTCTGAAGTAAGGGGTTAGAGTATCCTCATGACAGCTCCAAGGGACAGTGGCTAGTGCATGCCTATGAACCATTTGAACCTCTGTGTCCTCATACAATACTCTATTATATACCACACTCTCTGTCTTTCTAACATTTCTTTCAATGTGCCTTTTCCCATCATCCTAATTACCTCGGAAAGACGGAAATGCAAAAGTCTAAATTCATAATTCAAAAGGTTCATGATTCTAATTTATCTCTTATCAATAAATGTAATAATTTTGAGCTGCTATATGAAGTGGGTCATGATTTCTTGATCAATGAAATACTTTTGATGTCATGTTTACACTTGTTTGTTTCTATAGTACTGCGTCAAGTATTTGTCATTTTTTGAGAAACTGATATTATTTCGAAAATGAAATGTTTTTGTCCCAGCCTCCAGCTTCTAGAGCCTATTGACTTAAAAAACAAACAAATATGGTTTTAATTAAACAGATAAAACATACTGGGTTGTGTTTTATTTTTTTGAAGGGGGCTTTTTATTTGAATATTTTTGTGTATTTTTGATATCTATTTCTAATCAAATATATATATTCACCTATTAGCCTCATAGCTAATTAATCACAATTTAGTTTCTTTTTTTCATTTTAATAATCATAGATATTATCATAGTTCCTTTTTTAATTGAAAAGAGTCCTTATCAGATTTTTCTCTAGTTTGAGAAAGACTGCAGGGCTGTTTCTGTTCTGTGTAGATTAATAACTAGAACCTTGCAGCCAACTCATTCAAATCAATACCTGGGATTTCAGTTTCCGGGACCAGCTTCTTGGCCCTCATCTCCGTTAGGGCTGCCATGTCACAATGCTGCAGTGACAAGGAGAAGCGGTAACTGGCCCATTTCCCCTTTCAGGGGATTTGAGAACCAAGAGACCTTATGGTGGATCTTTCCCATACTTACTCTAGTCACCATATGGTTGCCAACCTCAAGGTGGGACCTAGATTTCTGCTGGAATGACAACTGATCTCCAGACTACAGGAATCAGTTCCCCTGCAGAAAACGGTAGCTTTGGTGGATGAACTATATGAATCACATCCATATTAAGCCCCCAACCCACTTACCCCAAATTCCGTACTCTCCAAGGTCTACCAACAAATCTCCAGGTGTTTCCCACTCTGGAGTTGGCAGCCATACGTCACCTTGTATCTTGATGCTGGGTACCATTCCCTTAGGCCAAACCCATTACAAGAGACACTTACTACTTTTGAGGTATCGAAAGTGTTTAAAAATTATCATGGTAGTCCTTAAAACAACTCTGTAAGGTCATTGGGTATTATTACCACAGATGGAATCAGGGTTGCCAACTTCAGGCTGGGAAATCCCTTGAGATTATGGAGGAGTGTGTGGCAGGCAGAGTTGGGGGGGGGACATTTTGGGGTCTAATGCCATACAGTCCACCTTCCAAAGCTTCGTTTTCTCCAGGAAAACTGATCTCTGTAGTTTGGAGATGAGTTGTAATTCCCGGAGATCTCGAGCTGGCACCTAGAGGCTGGCAAACGTAGATGGAGTGCTGAGGCTAGGACTTGTCTTTAAGGCAGGGGTCTTCATGGCATGGGCAAGATTTGAAACACTCACTACTTATTTTCTTAGCCATTATACTACAGCAGCTTCTGTGTGTTAAACTTTAGGGAGAACGATCTGGTCTTGTCCTAAAGTCACCACAGTTTAGCTGTTCTAAAATATCTCTGTGGAATGACTGTTATCCCAGGGAGAGAGTCTCATAGAAAGTGTTACCACCTATACTTTCAGCTGCGCCATTACAAGCCTTTATTCTCTAGTCTTTACAGGTTCCTGGTCAATCTGCACAGTGGGTGCA
Organism: Gekko gecko; assembly: GCA_029375565.1. NCBI lineage: Eukaryota > Metazoa > Chordata > Lepidosauria > Squamata > Gekkonidae > Gekko > Gekko gecko. Next base: position 57,978,233 of record JAPDNY010000007.1, read on the forward strand.
GAACTGTTCTTACTATATGATAACAGTGGCTGCCACAGGGGTTGTTTAAAGCAACCTGGTAGGTGCTAAATGTAGGTTGGTCCTTTATCAGTGCACAACTTTGCTGGATCAAGACAGACATCTCACACTTTAATGTGCAAAAGCAGCAGGAAAAGTAATAGCAGGATGATGGCTGCGTGTCAAAAAAACCCTGACCTGGTATCAAGCATTTAGGTCTGAACAATATACTGAAAAGAGAGACATGATAAAAATCATGAGAGCCGTAAAACCTTAAGAGACTTTCATGAACTGGAATGTAGACTTTTATGACTTGGAGGGAGGTATAAAATGGCATACAATGTGAATGTGATACCTTGGAGATTCAGGTTGAGCTCAAATGTAAGTTGCACCCTGAAGGAGCAAATACCTTCCCCTACATTTGCACATATCAATTTTAATTTCTTCAGCTGAGTTCCAGATTGGTAGAATTAACTCAATTCCAATTAGACTTGCCCTTAAAATAAAATGTCCTTGATCTTTGCTAATATTTGTAATGGAATCCAAATCCCCAAGGATAAAGATTTGAGGATTCAGAGGCACGTCTATTCTCATTTTTGTATTTACTCTTTATTACTATTCCAGGGCATTAATTCATATATTTAAGCAGCAGCACATCCTGGAAGACTAAGCTCCACCTCCTCCTCATCACCTCCACCCCAACCACTTGCTGGCACTTTAAAATGGCACACAAACGACAAGAGAAGTGTGATCAGTAAGTGAGGCAGTTGAGCAGGGGGGAGGCTGGAGTCACTGGGTACAATCTAGCAACAATGAGTGGGGACTGAGGGGCCTTTTGCACACTATACGACAGCAAAATGCAGGCTTCCTGCTGAGCAAGTCAACAGGGAGCTGCAAGCAATCTTGGCAGGCTGGCAAATGCATGGTTTTGGTAACAGTGTTATTTGAAAGCATGTGCTTTTCATTCATTCTACGCAAATTTTACAGTTAAAATTATTAGAATGGCTTGGAAAGATGTTGGAGAGCAGGGCAGACTGGCATTTAAAATAGCCCAAGAGGAGCACGCCAAGTCCAGCCAGTTGTGATAGCATTGAGCATAGGATTGCTTGTGGCCTCCTCCTGCACTATCACACTAAATCCTATATCCATGTGGCCTCTAGGGGCGGCACCATGGAGGCAGCCAAGCATGGACCCAGCCAACAGCTGTGCAGGAAGAGGCTAGCTTCGGAGCTTCTGGTCAACAGCTGGATCCAAGCTGAGAAGCCTCTACGCACTGGCAGGGCCACTAGGGTTTTATCCTATCACTATAAGAGAGATTCACATATTCCTATGGTAACAATATAATAATATGGTGATGGTGACGATAATAATAATAGGGCACATGAAGCCAATGTCAAAACTGAGCACCCCTTGTAAGATTCTACACTATCTTGACTGCTTACATGTGTACCAATTAAGATGAGAGCCTTAACTTACAATCTGTCTGCTTTTTGGAGCATGGGTGACTGTTTAAGAACCCTATCTTTTCTCTTAAACCCAATCTTTTTTGATCCTATAATTGTACTTCATCAAATCAGTGCATTACACAGCTTTCACTGGTACTGATGGCCTTATACCAAGTGTCCAATGAAAGGGCAGGAGAGATCAAGGCCTGAGAGACAGGGTGACCTGTTGCTTCCTTCTTACTGCCGAGACCACTGTCATTAATTCTCTGCCCTTTCACCTCTATAGAGGTGTTATATTCACTGGGGACTCAGCTAATCAGTGTCACTTAGTATATACACAGATGCTCTATCATTCCTGGCTGCAGAACCATCCCTTTCTTTCTGTTTTCTAAGCATTAGCAGCCAGGAGGGCAATGGCACACAAAAAAGGTTACATAAAGGTGCCACTGGACTCTAAATTTGTTGTACTGCTTCAGACCAACACGGCTAACCAACTGGAACTGTCAAAAAAAGAAAACCTAATGCTGTGTGGGAAATACTTATTTCAACAGCATTTCTGATTCTAGTCAATAGAGAAAATATTATTTTCAGTTAAGTTTCTTATTCACATCCCTGCCATCAGACAAACTCTACATCTGAAGAAAAGAGATATGTTGGTGAATCCTTTCATATATTTTACAGAGGTTGTTTGACATTAGATATCCTGTAACAGTTTGGTAATTGATGCTGCACAAGCACATTGTCACTTAGGATTGCAATGACGATCTGCATTATGACTACCAGCTCTACCATGGGTTGGATCCACCAGCTTTTCAAATAATTACAGAGAAATGAGGGTCACCTTTTGACCACTGAAAGGTTATACCAGGGATCATGGGACCTATATGGCCAAGTAAGAGTGGGTTTACAGTGAGGAGGAAAACTGGACAATACTGAACAGAAATATATTGAAGGGTGCAACCCTATGTTTTAAAACTTACCAGATTCTATAATAGAACTATTAGTAAGTAACCATTACATGATTCTTTGGAGATTTTTAAACAGAGGCTAGATGGCCATCTGACAGCAATGCTGATTCTGTGAACTTAGGCAGATCACGAGAAGAGAGGGCAGGAAGGGTTGCATCAGTGCTTAGTTTGTGGCCCTTTCTTACATGCCCAGGGAAATGCTGATCACCACTTTGGGGTCAGGAAACAATTTTTCTCTAGGCCAGTTTGGCCAGAGATCCTGGAGGTTTTTGTTGTTGTTGTTGTTGGTCATCTTCTGGGCATGGAACAGCAGTCACTGCAGATGTGGAGGGGGAGGTATTTGTGAATTTCCTGCTTTGTGCAGGGGGTTGGACTAGATGACCCTGGAGGTACCTTCCAACTCTATGATTCTATGAATAATAGCATCACACAGTTGGTGAAAAATCCCATGAGAAATTCTGGGGTGGGTATGATATTCTCCGCCCCCATCTTGGCTGTCTGTTTGTCATCATTCATCCTTTCAGCCATCACTTGTGGCCTGCCTTTTTAAAATGAAAGGTGTACACAATACTCCCCATGCTTTTATACCGTTCCAACCCTTATAACCTTACAACTGGGATTGTGTGGCAAATCAGCTGAGATTCAGAGCTAGACCTGAATTGCCAGCCGCCATTCAAAGCAGGGTGTGTGTGTGTGTGTGTGGATGGTGACATTGGCTGTGTTACTATATCTGAAGAAAAGACTTCTGGGAAAAGCCAGCTTTACCATAGACTTTTTGGTGATTGCTAGAGTTCAGCCTGGCAACCCTATTACCATCAATGGTTTTAATGATGAGTAGAGATTTGATCCTAGGTCTCCCTGGGGCCTAGTCTAACACACTACAGACTACAGACTACAGGACAATGGGTAGAAAAGATTTTAAATTACAGACAAGTATAGCCATGTTAGTTCACTCCAGCCAGAGTTTGGGCTGTGGGTAGTTTAAAATTATTATATTATGCCTAAGTATTCATAAGCCAAAGTCTTCTCTATGAAACAGAACACTGGCAGGGAGAGGAACTTGCTGGGCAATGGTTCATAAGTACAGCAGTTCATTTTAACTGCTGTGTTGTGCCAGCATGCACAGTTTAAACAAAAAGCTGGGTGTGTGCAAAGTCACCCAGGTCACTTCTGCCGCATTAGCATAATGTTTAAATCAGGTCCTACTTGCAGCAGATAAAATAAGCAAAAAAGGTCTTTTTTGTGGTCTAAGTTTACGGTTGTCAGCTGGCCCTCCCAGACTCGAAACTCGGTTTATACAGTCCTATAAGACAGTTTCCCCATAGTACTGTTGATGGAGTAAGAATGATCTCCCTTTCCATTTCACAAAACAATGTTATAGGGCATCTGTCCTATAGAGTTCCAGACTCGGGAATTTAAAGGGCCCCTCTCAAATTTCCCTTCTACAATGCAAAAGCAATACAGTTAGAGGGAAGGGGAAGAGTTTTTGATTTCTGAAGCCTAAAGAGGCAGATCATGCTTGTTTCGCACCAGGAAATGGCAACCAGACTTTCAACAGCTGAAGTTTTGGAACTAAACAGTGTTGCCAGCCTCCAGGTGGAGATCTCCTAGAATTACCACTGATCTCCAGACTACAGAGATCAATTCACCTGGAGAAAATGGCTGCTTTGGAGGGTGGACTCTATGGCAACAGGGCCGGCTCGCCCACTATAGGGGTGCCAAAATGCCCCCTGCCTCCGTGAAAAGCCCCCCTTCCCGCCCAGTGCCGGCAGCTGTGAGGCACCCAGAAAAGCCGGCGCTGGGAGGGAAGGGGTGAGGGGTCTAATCCTGCCCCTTCCCCAGCTCTCAGTGCTCAGCCATCTCCAGGCCCCACCGGGAGGTTGGCATCCCCGGTGGGGTGGGCGCCCCAGGCTGTCCTGCCTAGGGTGCCCAGACACCTGGGGCCGGCCCTGTATGGCAATATACCCCACTGAGGTTTTTCCCAGGCTCCACCCTCAAATCTCCAAGAATTTTCCAACTCAGACTTGCCAGCCCTAGGCCTCCATTGTATGGAGAACATAAATGGGCATGACAAAGATTACAGATATCAGTCAGGAAGAGGAGGAGGAGGAGATTGGATTTATACGCCACTCTTCATTACTTCACTATGGCAGGTTCTTAAAGAGATGGGAGTACCAGACCACCTCACTTGTCTCCTGAGAAACCTATATAAGGGTCAAGAAGCAACAGTTAGAACCGGATATGGAACAACTGACTGGTTTAGCATAGGAAAAGGAGTACGACAAGGATGTATATTGTCACCTTACTTATTTAATTTATATGCAGAGTACATCATGCGAAATGCTGGCCTGGATGAATCACAAGCTGGAGTTAAGATTGCTGGGGAAAAGATCAATAACCTCAGATATGCAGACGATACCACTCTGATGGCAGAAAGTGAAGAGGGCCTAAAGAGCCTCTTGCTGATGGTCAAAGAGGAGAGCACAAAAGTTGGCTTGAAATTTAACATCAAAAAAACTAAGATCATGGCATCCGACCGCATCACTCCTTGGCAAATAGAAGGGGAAGCCGTAGAAGTAGTGACAGACTTCACGTTCCTGGGAACCCAGATCACTGCAGATGGTGACTGCAGCCATGAAATTAAAGGACACCTGCTCCTTGGGAGGAAAGCAATGGCAAACCTAAACAGCATGATAAAAAGCAGAGACATCACCCTGCCAACAAAAGTCCACATGGTCAAAGCAATGGTATTCCCAGTAGTAATGTATGGCTGAGAGAGTTGGACTATAAGGAAGGTAGAGTGCCGAAGAATAGATTCTTGAACTATGGTGCTGGAGAAGACTCTTGAGAATCCCTTGGATTGCAAGGAGATCAAATCATTCAATCCTAAAAGAAATCAACCCTAACTGTTCCCCGGAAGGCCAGATACTGAAGTTGAAGCTCAAATACTTTGGCCACCAAATGAGAAGGGAGCACTCACTGGAGAAGACCCTGATGCTGGGAAAGATTGAAGGTCAAAGAAGAAGGGGACGGCAAAGGATGAAATGGTTAGACAGTGTCATCGATGCAACGAACATGAAATTGAGCAAACTTCAGAGGACAGTGGAAGACAGGAGGGCCTGGCATTATCTGGTCCATGGGGTCGCGAAGAGTCAGACTTGACTGTGCGACTGAACAACAACTTCACTACCCAAAGGAGTCTTAGAGTAGCTTACAATCTTCTATCCCTTCCCCTCCCCACAACTGATACCCTGTGAGGTAGGTGGGGCTGAGAGAGCTCTTTTGAGAGCTGCACATGACAGAACAGCTCTGAAATAACTTGTAACTGACCCAAGGTCACACCAGCAGCTGCATGTGGAGGAGTGGAGAATCAAACCCAGTTCTCCCAGACTGGAGTCTGCACTTCTAACCATTACACCAAATTGGATACACCAAAAGGTGACGCGAGTTCTTGCATAGCTGCAATTCAGACTGGGGGCATGTAGGAGATAGGACAGAAAACCTGCCTAACCCCTACTCACTTGCTTGTTAGAACAAAGTTCCACAAGTTATTACTAGCATTTTGAAGAGGGAAAAAGACATTGCTTTTCCAGAGGTTGCCTGCTCTTCATCAGCGAGTGTTCTAATGAAGTGTGGCCTGTTTCTTCCCTTGGGGGCCCTGACAGAGAGTGCCCCCCTTTTGCCTACCACAAAGTCCCCGTCCTGCTTACACATCCACCTGCCTGTGCACTCTCCTGTACCTTTGAACCCTCCAGCACTGCTTGAGGTGCGAAATGGCTGGTGAGTGCTGTGATAAGAGTATCATAAGTGGCCACTTTGAATGTGGACTAGCCTCAGAGTTGTGATTCCACAGGAACTGAACATGATAGGCTTCTCTTCACCCTCAATGTCCTGGAACAATACAAAGTACTTGAGCTGCTCCACCCAGGTTTCTCAAAACTCTGGGTGAGTGGGGTCAAATTCCAGCAGATGTCCTGGAGTGGCAGGCATGGTCCTGGTTGTGATGCAGTGCATGTGGCACTGGAGCTCGGTGCATGGTGCAGTGCAGATGGGCTCTAGGCTTGCTCAACAGGATCCCATCCTCATCGCCACTGTTAAATAGTGGGTGCCATGGATGCACAGGCTCAAGTCTAGTGACCAGCTCAACTTTATTTGTGATTCAGCAAGAGCAAGACAATACTGCAGAGCCTCAGCTCTGTTAAATAGCATGCAATTGCCACACCCAAACACACCCAGCTCCCAGTGATAGGCTATTTGCATAACATTACTACTTGATTCGTTACTTTCAGAGTCCTGGTAGGCTACTGTTCTTGTGCTCCAAGCTCAGCCAGTCTCTGGTGTGACAGACCTGGAATGATTCAGTCCCAATACATAACAGGTAGATAGAGGAATCCATGAAAGAGCTGGCAACCCTAATCTTTAAACATATGAAGCTGCCTTATATGGAGTCAGACTATTGGTCTATCAGGGTAGGCCTGTGAATCTCTTGGTGGTGCCTGGAGATCTTCCAGAATTACCACATGTTAGAGTTGCCAGCCTCCAGGAGACACCTGGAGATCTCCCACTTTTACAACTGGTGTCCAGCTGACAGAGATCAGCTCCCCTGGAGAAAATGGCTGCTTTGAAGGGTGGACTTTATGGCACTGAACCATGCTGAGGCCCCTCCCCTCCCCAAACCCCACCTTCTCCCAGATCCACCCCAAAAGTCTCCAGGTATTTTCCACCCTGACTTGGTAACTCTACCACATGTCCAGGCTGCAGAAATCAGTTCCCCTGATTAAAAAATTAAAGAAAGGGGAAATAAATTTAGATAGGTGGACTAGAGTACAAGTGGAATCTAGGTATAGTAAGGATTAATAGACAGATGAATTTTATTTAGAACAACGTGCATTTGAAAAATGATTATGTACTTCAAAAGAGAAACTTATTAAGAAAATATATGGTATGTTGATGCAATTGAAAATGTAGGATGAAATAGTTAAAGAATGTATGATTAAATGGATGTAAAATGTAGGCTATAACATAGACTTGTCAAAATGGAGTAAAATATAGAATGTATCAAGTTGACAATCTGTTTCATTTAAATAAAATCTGTATAAAATGTTCTATAGGCACCTAACCCCAGATAGATTAGTTAAAATGTATAAAAACTTGAGTAATGGATGCTGGAACTGTAATAATTACGTTGGATCATAGTATCATACGTGGTGGGCATGTAAAAAGGTCCATAAATACTGGATTGAAGTACTTACTATTTTACAATCAGTGTTGAACATTACAATAGTTTTAAACCAGAAATATTTCTGTTAAACTGTTTACCAGATGACTTAGATAAGAACCATAGATACTTTATTTTACATGTTATAACAGCAGCTAAAATCTTATTTGTAATGATATGGAGGGCACTGAAAATCCCAATGCTTGATGAGTTGATAACAAAGATCATGGAATGTGCTGAAATGGACAGATTGACAAATATAAAGGAATTTTACATTACCCTTTTTAAGCCGGTTTGAAGCCATTTTTGATCCGTCGTGGAGTAAACTGATATAGGGCTGCCATTTCACACATGGCTTTCCCCTTCCAGTAAAGAGCTGGATCTGAAGTGGTTTGCCATTTCAGACTGCACCGCTTTTTCCTGCCATTTTTCACCTGCACGGGCGATCTCCGGCTTTTTTTTTAACATTCACTTTAAAGCACTATAGTGCTACAACACTCCAAGCATTCCAGTGGGGTTGCTATAACACTGTTGCATTATAGCGTTATAGTGTTATAGCATTATAATGCTATAAAGCAAATGTAAAAAAAAAAAGCTGGAGATCGCCCGCGTGGGTGAAACACGACGGGGAAAAAGCGCATCGGAACTGGGAGAGGAAACTGAAGACTACTTGGAAGGGGTTGATAGGTAAAACACTTCAGCACTTTTTCCTAAATGGGACAGAAGTGCTTGTGTGTGAAATTACAAATATATTCTGGTAGGGAACCGGTTCTAAAATGGTTCTGTCTGAAATGACAGACCAGAAACCGTTTGGGAACCGTTCCTCCTCCAGATTATATTATCTGTCTGAAATTCCTCAGACTAAAAGGAAAAATGGAAGAAGAATTTATGGGACCTTGGAGGGTGTTCTATGACTGGTTATAGCATAAGTACTGAGGAACTAAGACTAAATGAAGAACAATAAGAAAGATGGTTACAATAGTGGTGAAACTTTTATGAGAAAATTTGCATGCAGAATGTCAAATTGTGTGTGTGTGTGTGTGTGTGTGTATATATAATATATCTGTATTCTTTCTTTTCCATTTCCCCCTTTCTATATATAAACTAATAAAACTTTATATAAAAAATGAGAAATCAGTTCCCCTGGAGAAAATGGCTGCTTTGGAAGGTAGACTTTATGGCACTATAACCTGCTGAAGTCCCTCCTCTATCCCTAACCCCACCCTCCCCAAGCTCCACTCCCAAATCTCCAGGAATTTCCAAACCTGGAGTTAGCAACCCTATATCAAGGTCTGTATTGAAGAAGAAGAAGAAGAAGAAGAAGAAGAAGAAGAAGAAGAAGAAGAAGAAGAAGAAGAAGAAGAAGAAGAAGAAGAAGAAGAAGGAGGAGGAGGAGGAGGAGGAGGAGGAGATTGGATTTATACCCCGCCCTTCACTCAGAGTCTCAGAGCGGTTTACAAACTCCTTTCCCTTCCCCTCTCCACAACAGAAATCCTGTGAGGTAGATGGGGCTGTGAGAGTTCTTTCAAGAACTGGTCTTTCAAGAACAGCTCTGACAGAACTATGGTCATCAAGTAGCTGCATTTGGAGAAATGGAGAATCAAACCCAGTTCTCCCAGATTACAGTCCACACAGCCACTACACCAAAATGGTGTAGTCTCCAGGGTCTCAAAGGTCCCTCCAGTCTTGGTTTTTTATCTCTGTTGCATGCTCTACATGATCTTGACTAACGTTAAATTCCCTGAGAATCTAGGCTTTTGAAACCATCTTCAAAAAGCCTTGATATGAATTCTCCTGCCTTCAGACAGTAGGAGGGTGGTGATGAGGCCCTGGGCCTTTTCTGTGGTTGAACTTCACCCACAGCATTCAGTTCTCAGAGCTGTTGACTGGCACCAACTTTATTATCTCTCAGGTGCCAAGCCAAGCTGCTTTTATTTTCCTAACCATTTGACAATGGGTTTTTAAAATTCTGTTTCTGCTTCTAAATTATGTGAATTATTATGCTATGTTATTATTTGTATATGCTTAGATCATTTTTAACTTATGAGGTGGCAGGAAGGAAGGAAGGGAGGAACCAAATAAACTTCTGTGTGAGAAAATTATCTGTTTTTCAAGCCATGATTTAGGGCTAAAACACTGATTAAAAAATTAAAAATTAAGTAAATGTTCTTAGAGCAAAAAGCAGGGATTTTTAATTAGATTGCAATTTTGTGGTTGTTAAGGTTGTTGCAAATATTAGCAATGTTGAAACATAACAGAAGGTAAGTAAAATAAACTGAAGTATGCTTAAGCCATGAGAGCTGAAGTGGATCCACAGAACCGGGCTGCCTGACTTCAGTGGAGCTACATTCTCTTAAATACAAGGGATTCAATTGAACTGGATTGTGAATGGGGCTGTGTGTTTCCTTTGACACTCAGTTGGCACACAGCAACTGCAAACATTTTCAATAGAATTGGTATGAATTGCCCAATGCATATTCATGACCAGAATTTGTGTGCACCTGATCAAAACAAAAATTCAAATTCACCCAAAACCTTGAACAAAGACTACAGATTTAATTTGATGTTGTAAATGTATACTTTGCACTTTAGTTCTTGACCACTTTTGTACTTGCGTTTAACTGTTCATTGTTTGATGTAAGGTAAATTGCATTCAGCATTTGTTTGCAAAACAGGTCTAGGTGGGCATTCATAATGGACCAAACGGTCCCAGTGACAATGTTGCCAATGGGTCATCTTCCTGTACATATACAAGTGATCTCCTTTAGACAATGGCCAGACTGAAAGTACGTGCTCAGTGTCTAGTCCCAGAACTAGGATAAATATATTTCAGTTTTTGGATTTTCATGGCTGTTTCTCAGTTTAATCATGGGAACAGAATAATTACAAAGGATAATCATTTTATAGGTGCACTGAAATAAATGTTGCACAAATTATCAATATGACAGCCTCTATCTCTCCCTGTCTACAGCTGCAAGAGGTAGTTGGGGTGGCAGAAGCAGGAGCTGGAAGTGCCATTGTTACATGCCTTGCCTTGGTGGGAGATAAAGCAATAAAATTCCATGGTGAGAAATAAAGCAATCAAGAAGTAGCCACAACCTATATGCATTTGGGAGTAAGAAGAGCTTCTAAGGTCACACATTCATCCAAAAACGAGGCAATATTTAATGAGGATATAACCTCTTGGGAGTATAATGATGCACTGAGAGCCAGTGGGATATTCATGAGTTACAGAGAATCATCTATGCAGGGGTACAATTTAGTTTTATTTATACATGTGTTGAGTAATTATCATGTTGCACTCAATATGTGTACAGCTTTACTTCACATTTATTCAGCCACTTTGTCCTTGCCTTCATTTAAAAAGTGAACTTGCACTGATTGTTTCTTACAAACAGGTGACAGATCGTACAGAAAAGTAGGTTTTTAAAATGCTCCTTTGGACAGAAAGTTGGGGAAGTAATGAGTTAATCTTCCCTGTGAAGAAGAGCTTATGTGATTGGCTGTTCTACTTGCTCTATGATAGGCCAGCATCAGCTTAGAGAGGAAATAAAAAAGCTGATATGGATGGAAAAGTTTCATTTGCCTTCTGGTCTTAGTCTGAAATCTAACGTCTAGATCAATAGCCAGAGGGTTTGGCTTCTGAGGGAAGAGACTTTGGGAGTCAGTGATGGGCACTACTGTCTATAGAGACAAGGACTCAATTGTCTAAGATATATTAAAACTACTCTGAGGGAGAATTTAGATTCTCAGTCAAGAAAGCTACAACACTGCTTTATATAGACATACAGAACTGGAAGAAGAATTTGGCAGGAGGTTTGAGGAGTTAGAGCGAACTCCCAGACAATCCAAACAGAAAAAGGAGTTACTGCTTCTTAGAGACAAGAAAAATAACTTCTAGCCAGTAGGAAGGGGCTGGGAAGAGAACCCCTGTGTCTGTGATAAAGGGGAAAAGCTTAGACACCTCAAGAGATACTGGAAAGCTATAATATCTAAAGGGAAAACCTAGGCTGTGATCATACGCACAATTAGACATGCCATAAGCATGATTGCTAGGCAGATTTAAAGGGTGCAATCAGACAACATCTGGGAAGTGTCCCGCAGCAATTGGCAACCTGTTCTGCTCCACCACAGAAGTGGAGTTAAAAGAAACCAGGGAAAATCTGGTAGTAAATGGGTTGCAATGGGCCAGGGATGGACTTTCCAGTGTCTGATCACTCCAGTGTTCTCTCATGGTATCAGGATGGTCTGATCAGGCCATTCCAACTCCATGCCATTGTTCCCCCCCTTTCTCAGTATATACATCATTGCAAATTCCACAGGGAGCCCTCAGTGCAGAGATGCGATTCATCGATTCCTCATTTCAGCGCATCGGAAACAAATGGCAAAAAAAACCCAACCCAACTCACCTGTGGTTGCGTCTGATCATGCAGTGGTGGGCTCTGCCCACAGCTTCCAAGGACTGTGTGGTCATGCAACTGCGGCTCAAATTCCTCCGGAGAAAATAACCTCGCTTCCCCTCTGCTTCATCTGGCTCATGTGACCACAACCCTAGATCTCTGAAGGGAGAAACCTAGAAGCACTAAGACAAAGCTATTCTCTAAGAAAGTGTATTTAAGAATCTGTGTAACAGCTGAAATATATAAGCAAAACCCTTTTACTGAAAAGAACTTGAAGCCCAGAAATTAAGCTACAATAACACTCTCTTGTTCATTCAATAAACCTCAATTCTGTATATATATTTGAAAGTTTTACCTCAGCAACGTCTATATCTTGAATCTTCATATTTATATATTTCCTGCCTGTTTATTAAAATTTTTATTATGTTTTGACCATTAATTTTGCCTCACGTGCCATTTCATGAGGGTATTTTAAAATAAGACAGCTCCTGTATTCTCTTTAGTTCCTGTGCCAGGTCATAATCCTAAACTAATGTCGAGCTCCCCCTGGGCCCCGGGGACCTTTCCTCCAGTCGCCGTGTTGTCGGGCGGTCCAAACAGGGCGCGGTACTGGGAGGCAGGAGGAGTCCCAGGGATAAGGAGACAGGGGGCCTCAGAATGACAGGGAGCGGGGTTGACTTCACCCCTCTTGCCCCGCTGTCCCGTGCCAGGGAAGCTGCCGGTTTGCTGGGCTCTCTCTCTCGCACACGCACGGCTCTCTTCTCCTTGACACGCGTCTCCTCCCCGGCCCCTCCGTCCCTCCTCCCTTATATCCTCCTCCCACTGCCCCAGTACCACCCGTGCTTCTCCCCGGTTCCACCTCCCCCAGGCCCCGCCCCCCTTGATAAGGTAGGACGCCCTCCTTGCGTCAGGGGCGTGCGTTCTTGTGCCGGTGGCGGCCTTGCCGGTCCGAGGGTTGCGCCACCGGTGTCTCCGATTGTTTGGGGAGGATTGCTTGTCTCTGTCGCTTCCCAGGGCTCGCGCCGATGGGGCCTCGCTCATCCTGATGTCCTCTCCGCCGGAGGGGGGCTGGAGCACGTCCCGGGTGCCCTGCATTGGCCTGGTTTCTCGGGTGAGTGCTCGGGCTGCGTCGTGGGGGGGGGGCGCAGCCCGGCCCGGTCCGCCAGGTCTGGGACACACCCCCTCCCTTGCGGCCGCAGCTCCTGGTTCCTCCTCGAAGAGCCGGGACAGGTAATCGGCCACCTGATGGTCGCGTCCCGCCTGGTGCCGAACTGAAAAGCGAAATGAGGACAGGGCTAAATACCACCGGAGGACTCGGGGGTTGGAGTCCTTCATACGTGACATCCACAACAGGGGGGCATGGTCCACCACTAGTTGGAAGGGGTTATTCACAAGGTAGTATTGTAAGGCGCCCACCGCCCACTTCACTGCCAGGGCTTCCTTTTCTACAGTGGAATATTTACGCTCCGCTGGTTGGAGCTTCCGGCTGATGAAGAGAACAGGCCGTTCGGCTGCTCCTTCGCCCTGGGCTAACATCGCCCCCAGCCCTGTCCCGGATGCGTCGGTGTGGAGCACGAACAGTTTCACGAAGTCAGGGTTTCGCAGCACAGGCCCCCGGGAGAGGCTGGTCTGCAAGGCTTCGAACGCGGCCTCCTCGGCCGGGCCCCATGTAAGCCGATTTGGTCGGGCTTTCTGCAGCGCATCCGTGAGTGGAGAGGCTAGGGAGGCAAAGTTAGGAATAAACCGACTGTAATAGCCGACAAACCCTAAGAACCGGCGAAGCTGCCGCTTCGTGCTGGGACGAGGCTGGTGTTCGAGGGTAAGCACCTTGTCGGGCAATGGGCGTATAACCCCTTTTCCCACCTGGTACCCCAGGTATTTGAGCTCCTGGAAGCCGAGCCGGCTTTTGGCGGGGTTGGCCGTTAGTCCCGCGCTATGGAGGGCCCGCAAAACCTGTCGTAGATGTGAGAGGTGGGTGTTCCAGTCAGGGCTACAGACGATTATGTCATCAAGGTATGCCTGTGCGAAGCCCCGGCAGTGCGCGAGGGCTCGGTCGACCAGCCGCTGGAATGTCGCCGCTGCCCCATGGAGGCTGAAGGGCATCCTCTTAAACTGGAACAGGCCATCGGGGGTCGCGAAGGCCGTCTTGTCTCGGTCCTGGGGGTGTACCGGCCCCTGCCAGTACCCCTTTGTTAGATCAAGCGCAGACAAGTATCGGGCGGTGCCGAGCTGGTCAATCAGTAGGTCAGCCCGTGGCATTGATAAGCGTCGAACTGGGCCAGCTTATTAACCTCCTGGTAGTCGACGCAGAACCGGGTACTGCCGTCTGGTTTCGGCACGAGCACCACCGGGCTCTGCCACGCACTTCTTGATGGTTCAATGACGTCGAGCCGCAACATCGTCTCCACTTCTTGCTGGATGGCAGCTTGCAACTTCGGGGGTATTGGCCTCCAGGGAGTCCGGGCCACCTGTCCGGGGGACGTGGTGATGTGGTGAACAGCCATGGAGGTACACCCTGGCAAGGTGGAGAAAGTCCCAGGACAGTCTTGCAGCACCCGGCTTAGGTCTCACCGTTGGGCCTCAGACAACCCTTCATCCAAAACAGGCCCGGGAGACCCCTTTGGCGGGTCCTGCCAGGGCGGGAAGCCCTCCGTCAGGTCCCCCGGAGTCGTAGCCAGCTGGGCTTCGTCGGTAGGGGTGTTGCGCTCCCTCCACTCCTTGAAGTCATTTACGTGCACCGTCTTCCGCTGACGGGGCCTGTAGCTGATCTCATACGTGACCGGTCCCAGGACTCGTACCACCGGGAACGGGCCCTGCCACGGGTCGCCCCGTCCAGGGTCCATCACGTTGCGGGACACGAGCACCCGGTCTCCCACACCAAAAGAGCGCATCTTCGTCCCCCGGTCGTACCTCTGTTTCTGCGTCTCCTGAGCCCGCTCCAGGTTACTTGCGGCTACGCGGTGGACCTCCTCCAGGCGTTCCCTTAGCTTCCTGACGTATTCGCAGGGGTCTCGCTCTTCCTCGTTCACCGTCCCAGGGCGGCGTCCGTTCATCGCCTCCAGGATCCCGCGGGGCCGGCGCCCGTAGAGGAGTTCAAATGGTGAGAACCCGGTCGAGGACTGGGGCGTTTCCCTCAGTGCAAACAGGATGGGATCAATATAGAGATCCCACTCAGTCGACCGCTCGTACGCCACCTTGCGTAACATGTTCTTTATCGTTTGGTTCAGCCTTTCGACGAGGCCATCCATTTGGGGGTGGTGCACGGCCGTGAAGATCTGCCGAATCTGGAGTGACTGACAGACTTGCTTCATAAGTTGGGTGGTAAAAGGGGATCCGCGGTCAGTCAGTATCTCGTGTGGCAGCCCCACCAGAGAGAAATACCTCATGAGAGCCCGAGCTACCCCCGCACTCTTTAGGCTAGGAAGGGGGACGGCTTCTGGGAAGCGCGTAGCATAGTCCATGATTACCAGGAGGAAGCGGGCTCCCCTGGGGGTGCGGGGTAGGGGCCTGACAAAATCCATGGCCACCCTCTCAAAGGGGGTGCCGGGTATCGGTAGCGGGGACAGAGGGGCCCGTGGATCCACCCGCACATTCACCCACTGGCAGATGGCACACGACCGGCAATACGTTTTTACGTCACGGGCGACCGTGGGCCAGAGGAAATGGGACAACACTCGGGACAAGGTATTCTTCACCCCCTGATGGCCGGCCCAGGGGTGATCATGGGCTGTCCATAGGATCGCCGGTATGTAGCCATGGGGGGCTAAGAGCTGCCTGTAGGGCCCCATCCGTCCCTTCACCTCTCTGAACCATACGCCCCCCTCCCGGACGATGTGCGGAAACCGCCCACCCAGCCAGGGCTCTATTACCTGCCCGTCTTGAACCGCTGTGCGCCGCCGCAGCCCATCCAGTGCCTCATCGCGGCCTTGGTCCTGGATGAACTGGGGGTCCCGGACCCAGCCGTCGTACGTTTCTTCGAGCCCCTCCTCGGTCACTCTGGGGTCGACCTCTTCGTCTGCCGGGGCGACCAACTCTTCTCCTGGAAGTGCGCCGGTTCCCAGACCCTCGTCGGGAGGGCAGGCGGCTGCTAGGGCATCACTGAAGCGCGGCGCATCCCGCTCCAACAGGACTGGAAACGGCAACCGGTCCACCCGGGCCAGGGGCACCTCCCACCGCTGCCCCAAGTAGAAAAGGGGTGCCACGACCACGGGACATCGTTCTTCGTGCCCATGGAAGCATACAACCGTGGCGGTGCGGAGGACAGGTAAGCCTGGGGGCAAGAGATGGGACCGCACCAGCGACAGCGAACTCCCACTGTCAACCAATGCCTGCAAGGCCTGGCCCCCCAGCGTCACCGGGAGTAACCAGGCGGGAGGCCGCCTTCCTACGGCCGAGGTCTGCAAGGTGCGCTCGTGGCCGAGGTCACACTCCATAAGCGGACAGTCCCTCCTGAAGTGGCCCCACTGGCCACAGGTGTAACAGGGCCCGGGGCCCCCCGCGGGGCGCCCTCCGGGGAGTGGGGTCAGCCTGCTCGTCTCTCCCCGTCCGCTTGTCTCACCCCGGCCACTCTGGGTGGGCCCGGGTATGGTGGGAAGGGGCCACGGAGAGACGCTGGGACTTCTGCCCGTCCCACCGCGGCCGAACGTAGAGCGCGCCCTTCCGGACCGGGGCAAGGCCAGACTTGTCAGAGGCTTACTAGGGGGTTGACCCCCACGTCCCGGCCATGGAGCCTCCTCCTTTGGTCTGGCGTCCCGTCCTTCGGCGGCCTGGAAATTCTCCCAGAGTTCCTGGGCCTCCCGGAGTTTGGTTGGCTTCCAACAGGCCAGCCAGTGGCCCATACGGGCGGGCACAATTTGCAGCAGCTGTTCAATGACTATCATCTCTACCACCCGCTTGCCATCCTCGGAGGCCGGCTGGAGCCAGCGGGTGGCGGCATCTTTCAGGGTCGCAATTACTGTCCGGGGGCGGGCCGGGTCCTGAATCCGGAAGGCACGGAACCGCCGGCGGTGGGACTCGGGCGTAACTTCCAAGCGGTCGAGTATGGCAGCCTTCACCTTTGTGTAGTCACTCGCGTCCGCCCGCTCCAACACCTTCACGGCGGCCTGAGCTTCCCCCGTCAGGTACGGGCCCAGGATGTAGGCCCACTGGTTTTCTGGCCACTGGGCAGCCTCGGCAGCTCTTTCAAAGGCCTCTAAGTGGGCTTCAATCTCATCGTCTGGTCCCAGCTTGGTGAGCAGCGGCCAGGGGCTGCGTTGTGGTCCACCCCCACCTCCGGGCCCTGCCTGAGCCGGCCGGGTGAGCACTGCCTGTTGCAGCTCCCACACCAAGGTCGCCTGTGCTGCGTGCTGCTGCTGGGCCATGTCTCGTAACAGCTGGCTCTGATGCTCGGCCAGCCATTGTCCAAACTGTGCAAAATCCATCTCAACGGAAGGTGGGGCGGGTTGCGTCAGTTGGGCTTTCACGGAGCCTTGACTACTGTCTGACTCACTTGACTCTCCCGAGGCGTCTTCTGAGCTTGAGGACCCTTTCGGGACTCGCCCAGCCCTCTCTTTCGGGGGCAACCAGCCGGTGGGGGTAAGGAGGCGGGGAAGTGGCCTACCTAGCAGGTCTGTTGTGCCCGCATTCTCCACCATGTTGTCGAGCTCCCCCTGGGCCCCGGGGACCTTTCCTCCAGTCGCCGTGTTGTCGGGCAGTCCAAACAGGGCACGGTACTGGGAGGCAGGAGGAGTCCCAGGGATAAGGAGACAGGGGGCCTCAGAATGACAGGGAGCGGGGTTGACTTCACCCCTCTTGCCCCGCTGTCCCGTGCCAGGGAAGCTGCCGGTTTGCTGGGCTCTCTCTCTCGCACACGCACGGCTCTCTTCTCCTTGACACGCATCTCCTCCCCGGCCCCTCCGTCCCTCCTCCCTTATATCCTCCTCCCACTGCCCCAGTACCGCTCGTGCTTCTCCCCGGTTCCACCTCCCCCAGGCCCTGCCACCCTTGATAAGGTAGGACGCCCTCCTCGCGTCAGGGGCGTGCATTCTTGTGCCGGCGGCGGCCTTGCCGGCCCGAGGGTTGCGCCACCGGTGTCTCCGATCGTCTGGGGAGGATTGCTTGTCTCTGTCGCTTCCCAGGGCTTGCGCCGACGGGGCCTTGCTCGTCCTGACGTCCTCTCCGCCGGAGAGGGGCTGGGGCACGTCCCGGGTGCCCTGCGTTGGCCTGGTTTCTCGGGTGAATGCTCGGGTTGCGTCGTGGCGGGGGGGGCACAGCCCGGCCCGGTCCGCCAGGTCCGGGACAACTAATATATGTGACAGGGTGGGACAGTTAAAGCTTATAAACAGAGAAGAAATACACCCTACTGAAGGGGGGCTCAGTCACTGAGGGGAACTTAAAATATTTTTTGCGGGAAAGTCTGCTTGGGGGAAGGGTAAGCATCAGGGTTCTTGCACAGCATGTTTATGTAGGATGTCTGTGCATTCACTGCAACTTGTGAACAGGGCTAGAACCTAGGAGACCCAAGTTCAAACCCCTGTTCTGCCATGGAAACTTGCTGGGTGACCTTGGGCCAATCATACATTCCCAGCCTCAACTATCTCACAGGGTTGTTTTGATGATAAACTGGAGAAGGACAATGTTATAAGCTTCTTTGGATTCCATTGGGGAGAAAAATGGGGTATAAATGAAGTAAATAAACAAATGCCTTGAATACATTGTGTCACCTTCTTCATTTTTTTGTCAGATACAGGGTTGCCAAATTGCAACCAAAAGGATCTTCCTGCTTGTTTTACATTTTCCAAAATGGCAGGAAAGTATACTATCATGGTACTTGTTGCCTAATTCCTTCTTGTTCTTCATGAGCATTACCCTCTCCTGTCTGCTGCAGAGTAAAATCAAAAGCCTACTTGCAAGCAGTGGCAGATAGGGGGAACAGTGATCCATGGGGCTGGGTGAAAGATACAGTAGGTTCTATACCCATCACTTATTGCAGGTTTAAGGGAATCAGCAAAAGTTATAGGTTACAGTGTGGCAATCCCAGGGGTCTTTTGGGGGGGGAGCGCACCGGAGCGCAGCTCCGGGAGCTCAGGAGCCAAGCCCCGCCCCCAGCCGGCGTCCCGGGGAGTCTTTCAGGCAGCCGAATGTCAATTTCAGCTCCATTATATCCTATGGGCCATTGAAGTCAATGGTGAAAACATACGGTATATTCTGGGGGCTGGAGGGGAGGGGGTTTGAGGGAGAGGCTCCAAACTCACAGGATAGCTGATGGAGCCTCTCCCCAAGATACCCACCAAGTTTCAAGAACATTGGATCAGGGGGTCCAATTCTATGGGCCCCTAAACAGGTTGCCCCTATTCCCTCCATTGTTCTCTATAGTGGGGAAAAAAGTTAATTTTTTCCCACCATAGAGAACAATTGAGGGAATAGGGGCAACCTGTTTGGGGGCCCATAGAATTGGGCCCCTGGTCCAATGTTCTTGAAACTTGGTGGGTATCTTGGGAAGAGGCTCCAACAGCTATCCTGTGAGTTTGGAGCCTCCCCCCACCCCCTCCCCTCCAGCCTCCAGAATATACCCTATGTTTTCACCATTGACTTCAATGGCCCATAGGATATAATGGGGCTGAATTGCCGCCAAATTTCTTTCATTCCCTCCTTTCCTTCTTTCTTTTTCCTCTTTCCCTCATTCTTCTCTTCTCTCTTTCTTTCTTTCCCACCTTCTTCTCCTCTCTTTTTTCCTCCTTTCCCTGTTTCCCTCCATGTTCCCTCTCTTTCTTTCCCTCCCCTTTCCTTCTCTTTCTTTCCCTCTTTCCTTCTCTCTACTCTCTCTCTTTCCTTCCCTCTTTCATCCTTCTGTGGCCCAACTCTCATGAGAAGGAGTTTAAACTTTAAACCCCTTCTCTCTTAGCTCCCCCACCCAGGCCAGCTGGGGAAGGGAAGGGGAGGCTTTTGAAGATGCCGGCCCCCCCCGTTTTGCTTCCCCTTCTGACATCACTTCCGGTGATGTCCGGGGGCGTGGCATATGCTAATAGCCTAATAGCTCATTAGCATACCATATGCTAATGAGCTCCTGCAGCTGTTCTTCTACGAAAAGACCCCTGGGCAATCCTATATTAGACAAGGAAATAAAAGAATTACTATTGCTTTCTTTTTGTCAAATGGATGATCTGATTTTTTTTTCCAGAAAAAAATCTTGATTTGGGAATAAATGCAGAGCTGTGTCAGAAAGAAGAGATGTATGATCGTCTGGCTGAAAATAAAACACCTAAGGATAATGAAGCTAATAGCTAATGAAATAAATGACAGCAATAAGATATACATTGAGTGACTGGTCAGCTCTCTCCCTGACATAGACAATTTAATTACATTTCATTATTATCACATCAGCACTTGCTAGGCTGTAGTTAGGAGGCTGTCAGTTCCATTTTAAACCCTAGTTTTTGGTATTTAAAATATTGGCCCATTTCAAAATACAAGAAGCTGAAACCTGGTACATTGTCGAAATTGACAGCCAGATGCAATTTCATCTCTTTCCTATGATGGGGGAGTGGAATGCTTTGGTGCGAGGAGACTAGGGACTGAAACCAGTATTTGGAACAATGAAGAAAAATACAACTTTACAACATTTTCATGTGTAGTGTTTCCCAGTTTTAAAAGCATGAAAATGATTATTCAGCTAAAGCCAGACAAAAGAAAATTGTGTTGATTCCTGACAATCCTGTATACCCAATTCTTTTTTAGTCTGAATTACAGTCTAAATGGGAGCTCACACAGACTTAAAAACTTGACGGGTTCTTTTGCTAAACATGTTTGGAAAATGAAGAACCAGTTTTAAGACCCCCCCACACACACAATTATGGAACTGTAGTTTGAAGTATATGCCTCTTTAATGTTTTTTGTGTGCTATTGTAATTTAGACAGTGGATGAGGTTGCAGCATTTTCACAATGCTATGAGAACTGAGATGAGTCCTAGACTCCTAAAGGCCAAAGTTGCCCTGGAAAGAGCCCCGGCCCCTCTGCCTGTATTTTACTGACAAAAGCCAAGGCTTGAAGGCTGGCAATATTGTTGTTGTTGCCTAGAAAGACATTCATTTTTAAAGCTACAGACACTGCTTCTGGTATTGGGGGGGGGATTAACCCCCCAATGTATTTTTAAAAAAAAGATTTCAGATTTTTTGGAAAACCTGGGACTTTTTCAGGTTCATAGAAAGATCTATCTTGTCTGTCTATATCTCCAGTCTCTGGGTTTCACTGAGAATTAGTTATAATGACTGACAAGTCAATGACCCACAATGACACGCAGAGGACATTTCAGTTTTCCCTTCCCCACTATTTCCTCTTTCCCTTACCTAAAAGCCCCCTTTTCCTGCTTCTTTGTCTGCTTCACATCCACCAGCCAACCAACCCTTATCTGCCCCTGAAAAGGGCCCTACTCCTCCCCTGTCTTTTACTTACAGAAATCAAGGCTTGAATGTTGCCTATACTGTTGTGATAACCTAGCAATAGCTACATAAAGCATTTGTTTCTTAAAGCTATGGGCACTACTTTTATCATTTGGGGAAGTTTTAACCTTCCCCAGGTTGTTTTTGTTTGTTTTTTAGTTTTTAGAATTTTCTGTAAAGCTGGGGATTTTCTCAGGTTTCTAGAAAGATCTGTCTAGTCTGTTCATGGCCACAGTCTCTGAATTTTAATATATTTATTGTTTCTATTCTATTGTTTCTATTCTATCCACAAATGGAACCATGTCAAAAATGAGATATATTGATACCAGCAAGAAATATATGAAGTTAGATTTTGTTGTATCCAGAATCCACTTGGTGAGGGATCATGGATCTTCTAATTTACCCTTCCCCCAGTACTTCCTTCCTACCCCAAGAAAGTGGATTCCAGTTTTTTCAGGGTCATGTGAAATAATATTCACATGGGACTGCAGCTGCAATGAGGAAAGGAAAGGGGACAAAATGTTTCCCAACTCCCTTTTCCTGCAGCACAATAAGAAGAAGCAGGAAAGACAATTTCCGGCAATATGAAGGAAACATCGCTAGAACAACATCTGGAACTGGGCTGGTGGTAGAGACCAGAAGATCTTTTGACCCCATCTGGGTACTAATAATTTAATTAGAGCACTGATATTTTAATGTGGATGGAATATTTTATCTCAGTTTTAATTGTTTGTATGGCATATGCCTCTTGTTAGCCGCCCTGAGCCTACAGGGAGGGTGGGATATAAATGTGAAAAATAAATAAATAATTTTTGCCTCATTCCCCTTCTTCACTACAGTCCCTCACATCATGAAGACAAAAATAAAGCAAAACTGTTGCTCAAGCTTGAGGATGGTTATGTAAACTGATTTCCTCATTTGTCTTTATCCATATGGAGTTTTCAAGTCCCAGGCATGAGATAGAAAAGAGTACATGCATAAGAAATCATCCTCCATTATTTCAGGGGAAAAACCTTGCATTATTATTCAGAACGAATTAATTTATGCCACTCTTGATAATGTGATCTTGAAACTTACACCACAAATTCAAAGCAATCAGCAATATTTTATTTAAATTATTTGAAATTATTGACCTAAAATATGTCAAGTAGCACCTGGGAAAAGTTGTAAATGTCTATTGCAAAAGTATCCCACAGATGTTTTTCAAAATAGACCTTGCAAAATATTCTATATTTAAGCATCACCTCAAGACTGCAGCTATAAAGTCAACCAAAGTATTAACAATCTAGCCAACCAGCATGAAAATCACAAAAAAAATTAATGGTCATCTGCAGAAGATATTTAGTAGTAGTAATTGTTTGTCTTCCAATTCTTATTGTTATGCAAAGTGTAAATGTTCACTCTAATTTTGCCAATATGCTGACATAATAACATTAAGAAAACAAATCCCTTCACATCAAAAAGAATGTAAGAACAACTCTTTACACTCTTTTTCAGCTGTCTCATATTAACTCATAACACTCACATTATAGCTCCAGCCTGAATGTCAGATTTGTGAACTAGATGGATACATTTATGATTCATTGAACAAAATTTATGCTTTTTTTTTTGCCTTAGAATACCCCTCAACCTGAGTAAAAACTGTTTTCAAACAAACTGCTTCTGATATGACTTTCAGCCCAACTTGTATTGATGACAGAACTGAATATATTGGGGGGGGGGAGATACAAAACAAGAGGTGAGGAGAGTCTTGAAACTGGGGTTCCAAGTGAGGAAAAGTGCCTTTTTATGCTCAAAGTCAGTAGCAGAATAATTGCCACTTAATCATAGTGGAATATTCACCATTTCTTTATCTAGGACCAGTAACAGGAACATGGAAATTGACATCTTGAAAGAAAAAAAAAAACTCTTTTCAGGCAAATCTCCTTAACCAGCACATCCAATGAGAGACAGAAAAATGAATATGCTGAAAATGATGGCAGTGGTACTAAGCTTTAATGACTGCCTTCTCTTTGACCCTAAACTGGGCCTCTGAAGGTATAGTATTTAATACGGATAGCAGGGACAATGTACCTTCTCACAATTAATAGAAAGTGCTGTTTTGTAATTAAAGGGTGAAGTGGGGCATGATGAACATATGGAAAAGGAGACCCTTAATAAGTGATAGAGCCTTCAAAAGAAATTGCTAATTAGTATGCATTTGATGTGTACTATACCAATTTTAAGACTTTGCCTTGAATAAATTGCTATGTTGGGTGTTCGAAGGAGTGGTGAGATTAGCATTTACAAAGGGGGCAATTTTCTGTCTTCTTGACTCTGTTAAATGGAGGAAATAACTTTCAAGACTGAAGCAGTAGTTAACCCATCAATCATTCTCACAGCTGGAAACTGGGGATCCCAAATGCTGAGATGAGTTAATCCGTCAGTTAATAAGTTCATAGTGGCACCATATGGCGCTGGTCCACTCCACATGAGGACAGGGACAGAACTATTTACAGAGGCATGCTGCTTTCTTGGGTACCTGTAGTCCAAACAGCTGAATACAGAATCCTTTGTTCCAGAAGATCAATTTACTCTGCACAGTAAAATAACTGGAGTGATCAGTCCAGAGCACATAATTGTTGGCTAATCTTGGGGAACCGTGTTCCACTCACATAGAAGGACAAAGGGTGTGTTCAGACGGATCTTTTGATCTGCCATAGGAACGACTCCCTTGCGGATCAAAAATGCACGACCAGACAGAAACATCTGCAAAATATTCCAGTCCCATAGGCATCCCGTTCTGCTGTGCCTCCAATCCTGATTTAAAAAGTAGCAGTTTCAATGTAGGGTTTTCGCTTACCCGCGCAACAACTGCAGACTTTCTTCTGTCTGGTCACTCCATTAGCGCGCAATGCTCCCGTCGGCTCGGTCTGACGTCAGACTGAGCCGACGGGGGCGCGATTTTTAAAAATTGAAACCCCATGTGCGCTTTAACGAGGAAACGCATTCACCGATAAGCGCTACGAGGAATGTAATATTCATGCTTATTTCTTTTAGGGACAAGATGTTACCGCAATGGGAGATGGAGGGGGGGAAGGACTGTTCTAACTTGCAAAATAGTCCCTCCATTGATCATGATGGCAAGGGGGAGGACCGGGACTTTGCTGAAAACCCTCCGCGATCGCCTCAGTTCTCCAAGGAGGCGCAGCCTTGCCTATGCGAATGTACAAAACTTTTTTTAAAAAAATCCTCGGTGGATGCCGTGTAGACAAATCACAGTGGGAACAACGCGCGGTGAGGCTATTTCATGGGGGGGCGTCTGGTCGTGCTAGGCTGGATTAAAAAAATCGGGATAAAATTTTAGGAGGGCTCATGGCGCGATTGACTGGCTGTCTGAACGCAGCCAAAGGGATGCTGACACTACTCAGGTTTCCTGTTCAGTCCCTGAGGCTCTTTCTTCTGGACATGATAGGCATTGAATAAAGCTGCCACAGGTAAAGATTCAGCCTGGCTCCCTAGCTCAGCTGGCTTTAAATGACAGTGGTAACAGAAGACCCAGGAAGGTTGTTTTTAAGTGTCTTTAAAATACTGGTGTCTTTATGAAGCAAAACTGTCCTGTCTTTTGACTGACTTCGTATATATGCCTTTAATTTAAATATTTTGTTCAAACCACATTTCGTTTAACTCAGAGGATACAGATGCATGCCTTTACAAAGTGACTCAGTCCCCTGAAGCCTTTTATCTTACATATGGATTCCCCACAAGACATATCGTGAAAGAAATCAAATTTATAACCCAATGAACCATGCATTTTTTAGTTGAAGGCCTGGAGCTCGTTAATTGAAAGTACTTAATTTACCACCACTGAAACAGGACATCTTCTGTCCTAGCACTTCAGCTTACTTAGCCTGTTGATAGGGCTGTCCCCATAATTCCATTTTTGGGTTGAAACTCCCAGACACTGTAGTGTACCTGGTGCTGTGACAGGCATATATGTCCTTAAAAGATGATTCAGTGGTCTCTGATATTTAGTGAAGCAGGTGCTGGTGCATGCACACAAAAGCTTATACCCAGAACAAAACTTTGCTGGTCTTAAAGTTGCCACTGGACTCAAACTTGTTCATTTAGTGAAGCAGTGATAAATGAGTCTACAATGAACTTCTTTTTAAAGAAACATACAAGCAGGGGACCCACATGGATTTGCAGGGGGCATCTCATTTTCCCTGCATCCACTGTTTCCTTTTTTTCTTCTGTTCCCTGAAAGTCTCCAAAGCCTCTCCTCTTTTCCTGATTCCTTCTCTTCCATTATATCTTCTCATAAACCCTGTGAGGTAGGTTAGGCTGAGAGTATGTGACTAGCCCAAGGTCATCTAGCAAAGTTTGGTGGCAGAGTGAGGATTTGAACCTGGGTTTCCCAGAGCCTAATCAGAAACTCTAACAATATATCACACTGGCTTTGTGCAAGTGGCTGTTGTTGAACAGTATCAAGCAGCCAAACCTGAGTGAGTCGTGCAAGCTGGGTGGTATCAGGTTGCCTGCTGGTTGCTGCCCGGCCTGGCCTTGAAGTCCTCCCTCAAAGGCCTGAACAGCCCTGCAAAGGGCCCTGCACCCTCCACTGGGGGGTGTTAATCTCCTAGTGTTTTCTGTTTGTTTGTTTTTAGATTTCAGTTTTTCTGCAAACTTTTGATGCTTTTCAGATTTGTAGAAAGAGCTGTCTTGTCTGTTTACAGCGCCAATCTCTGGATTTAGGCATCCACAGATCTGGCCATGTTGAAAATTAGGGTTGCCAGGTTGCCAGGCAACTGGCAGGGGAGGGGAAGACTTACTGGGAGCAGCAGGGAGACCCATCCAATACACAGTGACATATCTACATCACTGCCCACTTGACCTGCAAGTGACATCATAACATCTAGGCAGTTGGGGGTTATGCTCTTATATTTGGGCAAAAACTCTATGGTAAATTTGGCTTCTACTATAGAGTTTTTACCCAAATACCAGAGCATTGCCCTGACATCCCAGCTGTGATGATGTCACTTCCAGGTCATATGGGCAATGACAGACATCTTGCTGCATGTTGAATGGATTTCTCTCTTTTGGGGGGTAAGCTCCCCCCACCCCGCCAGCCAACTGATCAGCAGGGAGGCCTGGCAGTGGGGGACCCCCCCCTCCACTGGTGGTCTGGCAGCATTATTGACAATTAGATATATTGATGTAATTCTTATCCCTCTTTCAAAGTCAAAGATTTTATTAAGTATTTCATATACTGATGTTTGTTTCATTGTTTAATAATGAGGAAACAATGAAACAGAAAAGAAAATGTGAGAGACATTGCTAAAACCATGAGAACTATTTTCTTTAATTTAAATTGTGCTCCCTCAAGGAAGTTGTGTGTTTTCATGGGCCCTTTGATTTTTACAACACCCATGCTCCCTAATATTCTCACTGGGTGATCATGGATCACTCTCTCTCTCTCTCAAATTCCTACCTCTCACGATTGGTGTATAAATAAAAGGGAGGAGGAGGGAATCATGTACACTGCTCTGAGTTCCTTGGAAGAAAGACATGATAAAAGTATGATAGATAGTACAGATCATATTGAATTTGCAAATAAAACATTTCAGCATGCTCCAAACACATCTATGTGACTTATGCACAAAATACATTTTGCGATTCAGAGAACAACTTCAGGTGCCATCAAGATTCTCAGGTCTTCCTCTAGTATTTTTTCTTTTGAATGGCAGGCATCCTGCCACGCTGTGGACTGC
Organism: Gekko gecko; assembly: GCA_029375565.1. Taxonomy (NCBI): domain Eukaryota; kingdom Metazoa; phylum Chordata; class Lepidosauria; order Squamata; family Gekkonidae; genus Gekko; species Gekko gecko. Next base: position 58,005,425 of record JAPDNY010000007.1, read on the forward strand.
TCTAAAAGGTCTGCTGCTCTGTTAAGGAAGAACTTACTTCTTCAGAAAGCTTTGGTCCTGGATAGTTTTTATTTTTTGTTGATTTCTCTGCTGCTTCTAAGTTCCTTTGGATGGTTCTGCTGTCCAGTTATTCTGTATTCTACTGATTTTTAACACATATTTAAGTTGTCAAATTTTACTATTTCATGTTTTAGCTGCCTTGAAAGTTGTTGTGGTATAATTCTTTAAATTGATTGATTTATGTGGGGGAGCTAGTTGCTTTAAAACTTCAAATTCATTGCACCCTTAGACATGCAGAACTTTTTTTTTAATTTAAAAAAAATTAGACCAAGGCCCATTTAGAAACTATAATGTACCCTCTAATGCAGCATTCTCAGTGAAATATTGGATTAGATTTAATGGTTCCCTTCTGCTAATATACCATTAGAGAACAATGCCTTTTTCTAGTAAAAGGGGCCTTCCTACCACTTTTCCTAACTACAAGGACCCATCAGATTCAACTAGAATTATGAAATTTCTGAAAAATTTGAAGTCATGTAAGTGCTTCAAAAGGGAGCTTTTGCCCCCAGGGAAAACAGGAAATTTAGGGAAACATTAAAATATATGCAATGCCTACTTTTCTATCTTACTTAAAATTATTTTGCCACTAACACAAAATGCATAATTTATTAACTTAGCATATAGAACTCTATTAACTGGCATAGTAATGCAGTTCTAAGTTAAAATGGCTTAGTTTTCAGTAAGCAAAATTGACAAGATATACAATACTAACAAAAAAGAGAGCTGTAAACTGCTGTACCCAATGCTATCTCCGAACATTGAACTCACTGGAAAATTTGGAAGAACAAAAAACTATCTATCATCTATCTATCTATCTATCTATCTATCTATCATCTATCTATCTATCTATCTATCTATCTATCTATCTATCTATCTATCATCTATCTATCATCTATCATCTATCTGTCTATCATCTATCTATCATCTATCAATCATCATCATCATCATCTATTCAGTGTTCTCCTAAATTTCCCAATTTTTGATGTAAAAAATTAGAAAATAAAACCCTCAGGCAGTACTATATGCTTTGAGTAAATAAAGCCTTATCTCACAAAGCATTCCACTTACTTCTTAAGAAAAAAATCCCATAGTGGTTTTTTTTATTAAGGTCTCCAAAATTCACATGGAAAAAAATGAAAAAAAGTTCTCAGACTTTCATATGATACATTTTAAGCAATAGCTTCTCTTTTAAAGCATTTCATTCGTTTCAAAGAAAAAATGTTTCACATGAATTTTTTTTCATTTGCTCTACAAAATCTCCACTGGAAAAACTGGAAAACCAAGTTCTCAGATTTTCATGTCATATATTTTGTCAATAAAATCTTGCCTTATTAAGTATTTCATTCATTTCAGAAGAAAAAAAATTATAGGAATTTTTTAAGGGAGCCACAAAATGCTCAAATTTTATCATTTTTTAAATTATGTACTTTGAACGAGTAAAGCCTTGTCTTAAAAAAAATCACTCATTCAAAAAAAGAAGAAAAGAAAACATCATAGTATTTTCCAATGATTCCCAAAATTTCTATCAGAAAAATGGGGCAGGTGGTCCTCAGACTTTCATACTATATGTTTTGCATTAAAAATTTTCTTTAAAAGAATCCCATATATTCAGCAAGAAACAAAATACTTTGCTGGAGCATTTTTGTGTCCCAAAATTTCCCACTTGTTGCATTAGAAAAATTGAAAATGGTCCTTCTGGAACAGAAAAACAACCCCTGCCCCTTCAAATTTTCCAAGTTTTTTTTCCTGAATCTTCACGCTTCTTTATCTATCCTACTACTGGGGGTGAACTCAGAATAAGGAGAATAGATAGAGTAACTGGTGATATAAAAAGCCACAATCCTATTGATTACAGCAAGAGTTGGAAATGGGCAAAACTACCAGAAATGCTACTCATCTGCAGTGTATGTAATAAACTAAAAGGGATGCAGGAGAGTCAGGCCTTTTCCATCTCTGTTGCTTAAGGGAAATATTCCACATCCCTTCTGCATAGCCATAAAGTTCATGGGTCAAGGATAACTGCAAGTATAACATCTGTCTGGCGTTCCCCACCCATAGTCAACCCGTCAAGTACCGCTTCACTCCCGCATTTAAAAGATACCTGGTGAAAGGGGTAGCAAATCCCAGAGAGCATATTTATCCCACTTCATTCTGCTTCCAGGAAGGGTGAACACTAACCCAAAAAGCTGGGAACAACCCACGGTAATAATGTCTGCCGGGTATTTCTACACAAGGTGCACTTGATTGCCCTGGAGAGGCAGCAGCGATATGATTGGATATGCTCCTCTCTACTGCCCAATGCAGTGCTGGCGCAATGGGATCCTCCCCAAATCACCCTGATGTGCTTATGTGCATGAGCGCATATGCGCACATAGCTGAATTACCAGGAAAAAGCCATTTACAGTCACGCCTCCGGGACAGCAGTCTGAACACTCCCTCGCATCTCCTCCTGGTATGCTCCTGCATCAGTCGGCGCAGTGTGACTGGGAAAACCAGGAACAGTTTGTTCCAGGGCTTTTTTGCCACAACTTGCTCCCGCTTCAAACTGCCAGTCTGAACTCAGCCAGTAAGCCTCACTCCTTGTCCCTAACTCTTCTGCTGAGAGACATGAAAGATGTTGGTTGGAAATGGTCAACCCTTATTTTTTTAAAGAATTTACCTACATCAGCACCATTGCTGAGCCTCAGATCTTAAATAAACTTAAGATACTGAGAACAACATGTGTAGGAGGGGATGAACTGTGCCCTTAACAGGTGTGATCTAAGTAAAGAAACGACTGTTTGGGATCCTGTTCTTCTGCTTACTTCACTTCCTCTGAAAATGTTACAGAAATAAAAGAAATAAGAAAAGAAAATCTACCTTTAAAAATACTTGGGGATTCGTACTACTGCTGCAATAGGAGAAGGACCTTTTGAAGGACAGCTTTTATCATTTGGGCAGTTTCCCCATTCTTATTCCCATCCATTCAGTGTTTGGAAGAATGTACTCTTTTGAACAGACAATTGCTTTTAACTGTCATGAACTCCTCAGCAGGAATGTTTTGGAACAGAGTTTCAGGGCTCCCATTAACCTTTTACAAAAACCATTCAGAGTGAAAGAAAGCTCTGAGTTGTAGAAAGAGCAAATACAAGAATGGTATCACTTCTTGATATTGTTGTGGCGGAGGCTGAGTAAAAGCTTCTACTATATGTGCATTGCAGCTGGCATGATGAGCTCTCAAGAAAGTAGCATTCTCCAAAATTTATACATTTTAATGTTTATATGGTTTACCACAAGAAACAAATGTCCACATATATATTTGGCCTCCCAACCAACTGGGTTGGAAATAAGAGATTGTTTCTGTCTTCCAAGGGAGTGTCTGTCCCAAATTTTAGGCAATCAAAAGATGGCCTTTGTTACCAGTATTATACTATTTTATTGTATATAGTGCACTATTCTAATTTTGTAATCCACTTTTATTGCATTGCGGATAGTATGCACTGCATGGCTCATATTTAATTACTTTTAATTGTGTATTCTACCTTTAGCCTCAGTAAGAAAGGTGGATTATTAATGAAGTAAATAAATAAAATTACCAAGGCAACAAAAGGCAGAACATATTTCTAGCTCTAACATTCCCTTCCCATAAAACTGGGATGCAATTGTCAGAGACTGTAGCTCTCATCTAAGGGATCTGTCCCATTTCTGCCTTGGCTTGCACACTTACACAACCAAGAGAATCACAGGTTGAAGAGCAAGATGGAACAGAGCTCAGCAACAAGAGAATAGGCAAGAATCAGTCAAGACCCTGGAACCCACTCAGCAATGGAACTATTTAGACTAGAGCATGAGCTGGTTTGACTGCTTATTGAAGTATGATCACCCAAACGTGCATCATTGCAGCTGGGACAAACAGCCTCGCTTCCTGCCCGCATTTTCTCCATTCTGTGTGACTGCAGCCCCAGACTGTCATTCTTATCCATTTTTTCCCTGGGTCTTTATTATCAAGGCCAAAGGATACTGGCTATATGTTTGGATCGGCTTTGCTATTGGGCCAAATTTTAGAATTCTTCGTGCAATTGGGGAAACTCAGGGATGCTCTGTGATTGGATATTTGCAGTTCCATGTCCTACTTGGGACACCGAGGTCGGCCCACCTTGTACACCCATCCCCCCCCAACTTTGCAATGAACTCACACAACCAGTTTCTTTGGAAAATTAAGTGGATAAATTTGGCCACAACTTTTATTGGTTACAGCTGTAGAGCATTGGCACAGCATGGGTCCACCGGATCCGACCTATCGGCTGGCCCGCGTGCCAGCCGAGTTAACCGTTACCCAGCCAGCCGGCATGGGTAGAGCAGGCGGGAGGGCAGGTTATCGGAGTTCACGTGGACGCTTGCCCCTTTGTGAGCTCCCCTGCCCTCTGGCTGTGAGGGCAAGCACTGTTATTCCTTGAGCTAGCCAGCTCCATTCAGCCCTCACGCCAAGACCCTTAAAGGGGTCCCCAACTCCGGAATTGGCACGCAGGCTGAATTCCACCAACAGATCCGGCCCTGTGCTGTTACTGCCACAAGAACAGGATGCCCCCCTTAGTCCTGTTCCCACCAACGCCCTTACAGCTGTAGCCAAGCAAGCAAGTAATGACGGACTCCGTGCAACCAGATATCCATACCCCAGGCCGATAGGTGCACGCCATCCACTCGGAACAGGGCTTCCATCTTGTGAGAGATGTCTGGGTGGCGAATCCAGATACCACCTGCCAACTCGACTGCCCGGCCCAGCCTGCCAGACACTTTCCATCTCACCACTTCCACCTTCTTGGGATGATTCGCACCCCGCCATGACCTCCGTTCCAGCCAATCCAACCAGAAGATGACAGTGCTGGGCAGGATCTCATGCACTAAGGCCAGGTCAGCCAGTACCTGGCGCTCAAGGGCCACCCCAGGGCACTCTGTCAAATCATTTCCCCCAAGATGCAGCAGCAGTGTGTCAGGAGGGTGGTGCCTCGCCCCAACACTCCTCAACCAGGGCAACAGGGACCTCCACTGCATGCCTCGCTGTGCGATCCACGTAATGCGCGCTGCACCTCCCAAGCCCAAGTCTTTTCCCCAGCCCAACGAGGATGCATACAAACCTGCCCAATGCACGATGCTGTGCCCAAAAATCCAGACTGTCCTGTATCCCCGTCCTGGAACTGAGGAGTCAGAGAGATGGTCACTGGCTAGACTCCAGCTGTGGCCTGATGTAAGCCCTAAAGGCTGTGAAGCGCCAGCGGCCAATGGCCCATATGCGTGCCTCTGGCAGGCCGATACCCGCAGCTGTGGTGGCTGCCCCGATCCTGAAGGAGTGAAGCCCAAATTCCTCACCTGGTAAGCCCAAGGCCCCCAGTGCTGACCTGAATACCCTTGTGAACTGATACCTCATCAATGGGGCCCCGTCTCTATGGATAAGCAGCGGACCAACTCCCTTAGGCCTCACTGCTAAAAAGGCTTGGGTGATCTGCACTGGATACGGGCCACCCGGTAGTGGCCCCAGGTGCAGGCGCACCCCTTTTCCCAGCTGATCTGTCTTTGACCTCCGGATATACAATGACATCCCCGTCGGTCCAAAGGAAACATCCCGAACACCCAAGGGCATGTTGGTGAATGAGATTCTGGAGCTCGCTACCAGTTCCCCCACCCTCAAGGCCCCAAAAAAGGCCAAGATGAATGCGGTCTCGAAGAGTGCAGCCTCATACTGGGACCAACACAGCGCTGGCAGCTCCCGCAAAATCCCCCCCAACAACTCAAAGGTCATGGGCCGTCTACGATCTGGAGGCCGTGTGGCTTGCCTCCGCCAGCCCTCGACCGCTCTATGAGCTTGGAATGAGTGGCATGGGTCCTCAAACCCCTCAGCTTTGCTAAAAATGTGATGGCGGCCATGCGGCCCCTGATGGTGCTGTGAGAGAACCTGCTGTCCTGCAGGCATGCCATGTAGTGAAGTACCCAGTCCCCCTCCACCGGCAAGGTCTGCATGACGTGCAGAAAAAGTAATGTTATCAGCCAGGCAGGCCAAAACCAGGCAGCGAACCAACCACATCACCCGGTCTGACTTGGAAGTTTGCTAGTTCACCACCCGCACAACTGCCTGGTTGTCACACCAGAACCGCACCCTTTTGTCCCTAAAAAGATCTTTCCAAATGATCACTGCCACCAGTATTGGAAAAAGCTCCAAGAAGGTGAGATCTTTAAGCACTGCAGAACCCTCCCATTCCTTGGGCCAGGGCTGTGCGCACCACTTGCCGTCGTAGTAGACACCAAACCCAGCGCTGCCGGCTGCATCAGAGTGGATCTGGATGGAATCCTGCAAATCCATCGGATGCTGCCAAATGGTAACCCCATTGTATCCCGCCAGGAACTGGAGCCACACGCCTAAATCCTCCTTCATGCCCTTGGTCACCCATACCCGGTGATGATGTGCCCTGACCCCGGCCGTTGCTCTGGCCAGCCTCGTGCAGAAAGCCCTGCCGGGCGAAACAACCCAGCAAGCAAAGTTCAAGTGTCCCACCAGTGACTGCAGTTCCTTCAATGTGCACTTCGGCCGAGCCCTAACCAAGGAAATAAGAGCCTGGAGGGCCAAGAGTTTGTTCTCCGGCAACCTGGATGCCCCAGCTACAGAGTCTAATTGGATACCCAGGTATGTTAAGCTAGTTGTTGGCCCTTCGGTCTTGTCCACCGCCAATGGGACACCAAGCTCTTCAGCAAGCTTCTGAAATGCTCATAGGGACCCGGCACAAGCCTCGTCGTCCCCAGGGCCGACGAAAAAGAAGTCATCCAAATAATGAGTAATCCCCGTGGACCCAGTCCTTGACTTCACCACCCACTCGAGAAAGGTACTGAATGTCTCAAATGCTGCGCAGGCCACTGCGCAACCCATAGGCATGGCCTTGTCAAAGTACCATGCCCCTTGGAACTTGAAACCCAGTAATGAAAAGGAGTCGGGGCTTACCGGGAGCAGTCGGAATGCTGACTGAATATCACACTTGCCCATGAGTGCCCCCTGCCCACAAGCCCTGACTAGTCCAACCGCGTGATCAAAGGAAGCGTATTTGACTGAGCAGAGCTCGGGGGGGATACTGTCATTCACCGAAGATCCCTTCGGGTACAAGAGATGCTGGATCAGGCAATACTCACCTGGTGTTTTCTTTGGCACCACCCCCAAGGGAGACACTCGCAGGTTGTCAATAGGGGGTGTGCTGAATGGGCCCACGATGTGCCCTGCCACCAATTCTTTTTGCAGTTTCATGGCAACCACCTCTGGCATCTCCCTGGCTGATTTCAAGTTGTTGGAATCGGTTGCAATGCGCGGGCCACAGGCAGGAATGGGAAAACCCCTCGTAAACCCATCCAAGATATATTTTCCAGCCTCGCGCGAAGGGTCTCACGCCAAGACTGGTGTCAGGGCGTCCACCCGAACCGGGGTGGCCGCCAAGGACCACCAGTCCTGGGGGGCACTAGCGTCTGGAAGCAGAAGCGGCAGCGGTGCCTGACGACCCCCCTCCCCCTTTCGTGTTGGCACCACTGGAGAAGGGTTATCCACCCCAAAAGGGCTGCTGGGCGCTGGTGGATCATGGGCAATACACCTGCCCATGCCCCCCCCCCCCGCACGCCTCGCAACTATGGTGGAACTTGCACCAAGCCCGGCAACACCGGCCCTGATTGTATTCCCAGCAGACCCCGCGCGACCGGTCCTTGTGCATGGCCCAGCGCTCCTTCTTCAGGTCCTCCTTCCCTTTAATGCATGGGCCAACCAACCTGAGCCAAACCTTATCCTGTAGCAGGTCCCACCAAGCCCTGTCATTGCGTGAAGCCAATTTACAGCAGGTCTCGTCATAATCAATAGCCGATCCCTCGCCTGCCAAAACCCTGGCCTCGACCACGTTGCTCATGTGGTTAAGCAGGTGCCAGCCCCTCTCAGGGTACGCAGCAGTGACTACCCCCGCATACACCAAGTAACCAGAAACCCAGTTGAGGAAGGTGCGGTCTGCTTCCGCGGTCTTCTCCTTCTTCTCTTTCTTGTCAGATTCTAGCGTGCGGGCCTCGGCCCCCCGTTTTTTGGAGCAAAGTAAAGACATTAACATAATACCCATCCAGAATGTTATCCCTCACTTCATCAGATAAATGGAGCCCTGGCGGCTCCTCTCCATTCGAGTACGTGGAGAGGATGGCCAAAGGATCAGTGACGTTGACGTTACCCCAGACCACCCCAGGATCCTGCCCGGCCTGCGTAGCCAGCGCCCTGCGGTGTATAGCCCATGCAGGCAGCCCTGGCTCATGGGCCACTGCCGCCCAGTAATCGCTTGGAGGCTGCCCACTCCGCCCCGTAGTGGAACCCTCACCTGAGGAGGCCTCGCCCTCTGCCTCATCGCGGGAACGTGCGGAGGAGCCTGAGCTACCCCGCTCCTGTCCCCTATCTGTGGATTGTGCAGCAGCCAAGAACCCCGACGACTAGCCGCACCGGTAGAAGCCCCCCCGCGCTGCTGGGCTGAGCCCCCTTCGGACGGCCTTCCAGGCTCGTTTGGCCACCGAATCCTGGCTCATCTTGGCCACCTTCTCAGAGAGTTGATCGAAGGCCTGCTGGAGGCCCCGCATGGTATCGGCCAGCTCCGAAACGCCATCCGACCCATCTGTGCTGCGCGGCACTGCCTTCCTCTTCGCCGCTGCTCCCACTGGTGTTCCGACTGCTGCGGGCCGCACTCGCCCTTTGGGCGATGACCGGGGTGTTACCCTGGCAACTGTGCCCGTGCACCGGGTGCTGCGTGTCGGGGGCTTCATACCTGCTCAGGACAGCAAAACATGACAAGTTAAGACCCCCAGTCCCCTGAAAACCTGTCACCGAGCAGGCGAGTGTTTGTGTGCTGGTGGCAGGAGTGCACCAGCGGGGAGGTAACTGCACTGTGAACTGACTGATAGATCTTTTCCTACCTAACTGATAACTGCCTGACTGCCTAACCCTTAACCTTACCTATCTAACTACGTGCTAAGTGGCGACAGGAAGGAAGCCATCACCAAATCCGTGATAGTGCGATCTGGAAACAACGGGTGCCTTTCATTACAAGCCAAAGATCTTGACCAGGAATCAGGCTCTCTCTTCCTGTATACACGCACAACCCAGATGTATGCTGTGACATATGTCAGCACCTTAGTCAGACCTTTGGTCTATTCAGGACACTACTGCCCACTTGGTTCTCCAGTGGCAGTGGCTCTCCAGGGTCTCAGGCAGAGTTCTCATGCATCATCCGCCACCTGGGTTGAACCTGTGACCTTTTGTGTGCAAAGCAGAGGATCCCCTCCCTGAGAACTGGCTGCTTATGGGGGGTGGGCTCCGTGGTCCCATGCCCCTGGGGCCCCTGTCCACCTATAGCCCCACGACCGGGCTCATCAGAAAGAAGGGGGGGTGCCGCTAATGCCAGCGAGGCAACCGGGTCTGGAGGGCAGGGGCAGCCACTGTCCGTGCAGCCCGGACTGCTGCGGCCTGCCCGCTCAGCTCAGGGGTGTTTTCCATGGGGTTAAAGGATCACGCTAGGATTGAGCAGTCCCAGTTCCAAATCAGCTGCAAAACTCACTGGGTCAAGGGGAGAAGCTCCACACCTCACATCCATTTGCATGAAATCTCTAGGTCCTGTGAAAATCTTAGCTATATGGAAGACCAAAGCCCATATGTGGCAGTTGAAAGTGCTGTCATATCCCAGCAGACTAATGGCGACACTGTAGGCTTTCAGAGATTATTTCTCTGCATAGCAGCCCTGGACTTCCCCAGCAGTCTCCCATCCAAATACTAATCAGGCTTGATCCTGCTAGGTCGGGGCTGGGGAGAACAGGAGGCTGCCTGCCCCCCCCACACCCGGGGGCCCCGGCATGGACCTGCTGCCAGCCGGCTGGGCCCCTGCCCAGCCAAGCTCCAATGGGGAGCCTCGCTGTGTGCCCGCGGAGCTCCCCCAACGCACTCCCGGAGCCCTCACCCTGGCCGGCTCCGACAAGTGCGCCGGTGTGGCGGGCGGGCCGGGAGGCAGTAGGTTGCGTCTCCCCCCCTGAACACCAATGCAGACTGCCGCGGGCCGGCTAAGCCCCGCCCGGCCAGGGTCCACCTGGGAGCCTTGCTGCAGGCCCGCGGGGATGAGGAGCCTCGTTGCGGGCCCGCCGGAGCCCCCCCCCGATGCGCTCCCAGAGCCGTCGCCCAGGCTGGGTCCGAGGGGCGCCCAGCATGGCAGGTGGGCTGGGGAGGCGGTAGGCCGCATCTCCCCCCACCCCCCAAACGCCAAGGCAGGCCCGCCGCGGACCGCCGCAGTCCGGCCGGGCCCCCATCTGGCCAGGGTCCGCCGGGGAGCCTTGCTGCGGGCCCGCGGAGTCGAGGAGCCTCGCTGCGGGCCTGCGGAGCTCCCTCGATGCGCTCCCAGAGCCCTCGCCCAGGCTGGCCGGGGGGGGGCAGTAGGCGTGGGCCGGGAAAGTAGTAGGCCGCTCCTCCCCCCCACCACCCCCGACCACCAAAGCAGCCCAAGGGCCCGGCACGGTGCTGCTGTGGCCATCCAGCTTCTGCTGGGCCTGCTGGGGAGGAGGTGGGCCACGTCTCGCTACCCCCCCGACTGCCCAGGCAGGCCTGCCATTATCCCCCCTGTCCATACCTTAGGCCGCGTGGGCAGGAGGATCGTGGCTAGGCCTGGCAAACAAACCAGGCTCGCCTCGTGGTCGAGTGGGGATGGGAGCAGCTTCCCTGCTGCTTTTTAATGCCTCCCCTCCCCGACCACCCTGCTGACCCCCATTGGCTAGGCAAGGGGGGGGGCGCATCTTTTCCCGCTGCGCACCCGGCCCCCCCACTTCCGACCGGCCTTTCCGTCCCCGCCCGTCCCCGCAAATGGCGGGCCCGGCCTACCCGGGCCCTTTCTGCTTATTAGAATTTATCCTACCAGATTCTAATACTGGGGGAAATGTTAGCAACTGAGCTGTCATGGAAAGATTTTGAACTTTTCTTTGTATGAGATGTTAATGAGGGGCTTAGGTGAGGTAATCAAGTAGTCTGAATGTAAAGGTAGGTATTAATAAGCCAGAAGATGGGTAGAAGGTTCTAATTATACATTTGATTGAAAAATTCTGGATGAGTCTACTGTAGGAGAAACTGAGGCACCTGTAAATGGCTAGAATGAAGAGACAGGAGTATTAGTTATTAACTGTTTGCTCATTGCCTCCACAGCCAGAATGAAGAGACGGGCACCAATATGGATTTAACAAGGGCCACTTTATTAATTATTTATAATCAAACAACTGGCGAGGGGCTGCTAAAATGTACTGAGGAATATGACCAGTGTCAAACTTCTGACCACGTTCATTTCCTTCTGGGTGATGCACCTTCCCCAATCTCAAGCCATCCAATGTAGCTCTCAACCAGTGGCTTGGCTTGTTTAGGAGAACCCCCTGGCCCATCACCCCAGAAGCTGCAAGGCCTGATGAGAGAGGCTGGGCCAGATTGTTCTAAGGAAGGTTACCCCTTCATGGCTTTGAGCCACAAAGGCCCAAAAGTCGTTCTTGGAGGACCCTTTAATTCCTTTATAACAATGCCCAGGTGCTCACCATTTTCAGCTTCCTGATCACACTACCCTACCATAGCAAAGGCCAAGCCTCTCCTTAGGGCTTCACCCCCACCAAGCGGTCAAGCACCACCAGCACCCCTCGCCTCAAATCTGCAAGAAATATATTGTTGCCCTTGTTAGAGAGGTGCACCCCGTACCCGCTATACAGGTCTGTTAACTCGACCAGTATATCAGGGTGCAACAAGAAGAGGCCCAAGCCACCTTCCATGGCATTTCTGAGCTGCCAAATGGCATTTTGTCTTGCCTGGTCCAAGCACCTAGGATCCCCTAGGCTATGCCACACCTGGCACAGTAACATTTCAGATGCCACACCTGGCATGGTAACATTGCAGACAAGACCAGCTGCACCCCAGGCCACCGATCCAATTGTTTGCCAAACCAGCCCTGGCCTGAATGACTAGGGCTTTACCTTTGACCAGACCCAGGTCATTACCACAAAGCTGTATCACTAGCACGTGAGAAGGAGGACCGTGCCTCTCCTCAAACAATAGCGGCATAAGTCCAGGCCAATGCATGCGTCTTCGGCCAAGCCACTCTACCTCAGTCTGCTCACTGCAGCCCAACTGAGAACTGATGTGTGTCCTCTTGGCTCAGTGAGTGGTCCAAAACACCATGCTGGGCCCACAGATAAGCACTTGGCTATTCCCATGGCAACCAGCAGCACCTAGAACAAGAACTAGGTTAACCACACAAAACAACAAGGGGGAGGCATCCAGTTATGACAAAAAAGGATCCTACTCATCACCCTAAACATAAGGAAGGCAAACTTAGACCTTGCAGGTCCAGACATACGTCTTATAGTGTGCTGACCTCCACCTGCCAAGTTTCCGAATGTCAACCCCTGGATACCCCATAGCAGTGGAAGGCACCCCAATTCTAAAAGAATGAATGCCAAATTGAAAAGTACCTAGCCCCAAGCCTCCAGAGTTCTCTTAGTAATTGCCCAAATTTGAAATTTTGTTAATGGAGATCCATCCCTATGTAGAAATTGAAAACCTTCACTCCAACCCCTCACGGCCAAGTAGGAATGAAGTGACCAGACAGAGATCCTAATCTGACCAAAGACCCACTGACACCACCACACCCTTCTGTAATCGGTCCATTTTGGAATGCCTAACTATAATATGTATGTTGTCCCCACTACTCTGAACATCCCTAAGGCAAAGTGCTATCCTGATTTGTCTTGGTGTGACAAGCCCATTGGGCTCACAAACCCTTAAGAACAGCAGGGTGAAATGGTTCCCTTATATCCTGAGGTGTCCCATCCTCCTGGGCCCAGACTTCCAACATCTTTCTAACCCGGAAATCACCAGTGTCATCTTTGAAACCCCCGGCCTTGCTTGCAAAGGCAAGGGCTGATAGTCTGCCCCAAATGGAACAGACAGCCAAACCCTTACCTTTCAATGACATGCAGAATTGAAGCTGTTGAATGCTCTCCTGCTGCCTAAATGCCACAAACTGCTGGCCTGCTCTCATAGAAGGCCGGCATGTGCTGAGGGCAAGAGGTAAGCCTATCACCCTGTTGGTCTTATCCCTCCAACTTGCCACAGGTCCATAGGTGTTCTTACCAGCTGTTGAAACTCCTTAAGTGTCAATTTAGCTTTGGTACATGCATCCTCCACCAACCAAAGGAGGTTAGCCAGTTTATCAGGTGGCAAGCATGAAACCTGCTGCACAGTGTCCAACTCAATGCTGAGAAAGGTTAAGACCACACTAGGCCCTTCCATTTTCTCACCACCTTCCATTTTCTCACCACCAAGCTCCTTAGCCAACTGTTCAAAGTAGGACAACAACTGCACACAAACCCCTGATCCAGCAGGTCCAGCAAATAGAAAATGATCCAAATAACGGGCAGTGCTGTGCAGTTCACATGCAGCGCAGGACACTGAGCCTCCCATAGGGAGAGCCCTGTCCATATAAAATTGCCCATCAAGGAGAAACCCAGAAGTCAAAGTCATCTGGATGTACTGGAAGAAGGCGAAAAGCCAACTTGATATCACATTTAGCCAATTAAGCCCCTTGCCCACAACCACGGACCCTACGAATCACTTCATCAAAAGAAGTGTACTGGACCGAGCAAAGCTCACTAAGTTTCGCATCATTCGCCAAACTGCCATAAGGGTAAGGCAAATGGTGAATGAGACAATACTCCCCCGGCACTCTCATGGGCACCACACCCAAAGGTGATACCCGAAGTTTGGCTACTGGAAGTGAAGGAAAGGGGCCCAATACCCTATCTTCTAAGTACTCCTTTCAATCTTGGCTCTCACTACCTGCTCCATGCCCCAAACTAAGGGCAATTGAGAGCTGAAAAGGGACGCCGCTCACCCCTATAGGGAATGCGAAATCCAAACCTAAACACATCTAACCAATACTACCTATCAGCAAACTTAGGATACAGGTGCAAACAGCGCTCTAACACCAAAACTTTTAACTGTATTGGGTCCCTTCATCAGGTAAGGCCTGACCCCCCTCCCCCTCCCGGACGCTTGCCACCCTTGCCATCCTTAGTGGCTGGCCCAGCTTTGGCCTTGGGGCAGGATGGAAAGGAATGGGGGCCAGAACAGACAGGGCATTCATGCCGAAAAGTGCATGTTTTCTGGCTATAATACCCCTGTGATGAAAACTCCCAAAAGAGCAGGCATTTTTGAAATGCCTGCCCACCCTGCGAGTGTAGAGCTCCTGCATTATTGTTAGTAGCACACTGGACTACATGTCCGCTGTCAGAGTGTTCCCCCAAAATGGGCTTGGCTGGGGACATCATCTGCATCCACAAGTGCAGATGGATTTGATCCCAGCGAAGCACCGGGTACATAGCCGTCTTCATACGGAAAGCCTTGTCATACTCCATCCATGCTGACCCAGCAAAGTCAGAATAACCCTTATAGATTATATCCATGTACTGGAGCAGAGATGAGGCCTGCGCTCAAACAATTACCCCAGCATAAATTAAAAAGCGAGGATATCAATTGGCATATATCCTATCTACACTGAGGCACTTCAAGCACTCTTTGTCCTGTTCATCTAGGGTTGAATCGCATTTGCATTTTTAAATCAGTTTTGTGCTGCTGTGATGCCATCAAGCATAGAGAAAGACAGCATCACTGCAGCACGAAACTGATTTAAAAATGCAAATGCAGATTCAACCTAAGTCTTCTTTATCCTTCTTGTCTAGCTCTCTAAACAATAAGGGAAAAAACATCAACATATTCACCTCTTAGTATCTTATCTCTAGTGGCTGTCGTAAGATGGTCCCCTAAAGGCATTGCCAGTTCACCAGATGGCACCTCCTTCGCTGGCACCATCTCGTATGTCCTCCTGCCCTGATAAGGAGAAAACCACCCTGGCCACACACCGCCTTGCTGGTACTGTGCTGAACTAGGTGAAGGCACCCAACCAGCCGGTGGCTGGCTATTCCCCGCACCCCATGGCCATGATGGAGGAGGCACACTGGCAGTACCAGATGAGGTTCCTTTTACAGGCACTGGAGCTGCCGGCCCAGAAGAAGCCTGTAGGAAAATATCTGACAATGTAATGTTAAGACAACTCTTACAATAGAAGTAGGTGATCAATGGAGTTCTGAAAATGCCTAACGGGTCAAGCTACAGCAAATAAAATTTATATTAAAGAAAATATATTTATTATATGGTGTACATAATAATATAATTAAGAAGAAGAAGAAGAAGAAGAAGAAGAAGAGTTTGGATTTATACCCCGCCCTTCACTGCCCAAAGGCGTCTCAGAGCGGCTTACAAACTCCTTTCCCTTCCCCTCCCCACAACAGACACCCTGTGAGGTAGGTGGGGCTGAGAGAATTCTGACACAAACTGTCCTTGAGAGAACAGCTGTGCCAGAGCTTGTGACTGACCCAATCAGCAGGTGCAAGTGGAGGAGTGGGGAATCAAACCCGGTTCTCCCAGATAAGAGTCCGTACACTTAACCACTACACCAAATTAAAAACATAGGGCCTGGATATCAAGCTACATTAAGAATCATCAAGTAAAAGCTTTACATAAATTGTAATAATTTCCAAAACAAAGTTGATAAAAATATCAAATTACCAACACAAGACCATACACATTTTGGCCACAAAGGCCTTCCTCAGTGGTCAATAGTACACAACATAGATTTTTAGAAACAGATCTGTAAAATAAACAATATAAATCAATCATGACCAGGTGATGATAACATAAGAACATAAGAACATAAGAGAAGCCAATGTTGAATCAGGCCAACGGCCCATCTAGTCCAACACTCTGTCACACAGCGGCCAAAATATACCAGGTGCCATCCGGAGGTCCAGCAGTGGGGCCAGGGCACCAGAAGCCCTCCCACTGCTGCCCCCTCCAGCACCAAGAATAGAGTGCATCACCTGCCCCAGACTGAGAGTTCCCATCCATACCCTGTGGCTAATAGCCACTGGTGGACTTCTGCTCCATATGTTTATCTAATTTCCTCTTGAAACTGTCCATGCTTGCAGCTGCCACGACCTCCTGTGGCAGTGAATTCCATATGTTAATCACTCTTTGGGTGAAGAAGTATTTCCTTTTATCTGTTTTAACCCGACTGCTCAGCAATTTCATAGAGTGCCCACGAGTTCTTGTATTGTGAGAAAGGGAGAAAAGTACTTCTTTCTCAACCTGCTCAATCCCATTCATAATCTTATAAACCTCGATCATGTCACCCCTCAGCCGTCGTTTCTCCAAGCTAAAGAGCCCCAAGCATTTTAACCTTTCTTCATAGGGAAGGTGTTCCAACCCTTTTATCATTCTAGTTGCCCTTCTCTGCACTTTTTCCAATGCTATAATATCCTTTCTGAGATGTGGTGACCAGAACTGTACACAGTATTCCAAATGAGGTCACACCAATGATTTATACAGGGGCATGATGATACTGGCTGATTTGTTATCAATTCCCTTCCTAATAATCCCCAGCATAGCGTTGGCCTTCTTTATTGCAGCTACACATTGTGTAGACATTTTCAGCGAGTTATCCACTACGACTCCAAGATCTCTCTCTTGGTCAGTCTCTGCCAGATCAGACCCCATCAATGTGTATTTATATTTAGGATTTTTGGCTCCAATGTGCATCACTTTGCACTTGGCCACATTGAACCCCATTTGCCACGTTGACGCCCACTCACCCATCCTCAACAGATCCCTTTGGAGTGCCTCACAATCCTCCCTGGTTTTCACCACCCTGAACAACTTCGTGTCATCTGCAAATTTAGCCACATCACTGCTTACTCCCAATTCCAAATCGTTAATAAACAAGTTAAAAAGCATCGGACCGAGTACTGATCCCTGTGGTACCCCACTGCTTACCACCCTCCACTGAGAAAGTTTCCCATTTATACTCACTCTCTGTTTCCTACTTATAAGCCAGTTTTTGATCCACAAGAGGACTTGTCCTTTTATCCCATGACTATTGAGCTTACTTAGGAGCCTTTGATGAGGAACTGTATCAAAAGCTTTCCGGAAGTCAAGGTAAATAATATCTATTGGGTCCCCCTTGTCCACATGTTTGTTCACTCCTCAAAAAACACTAACAGGTTAGTGAGACAAGATCTTCCTTTACAGAACCCATGCTGAGTCTGCCTCAATAGTTTTTGTTCATCAATGTGCCTACTAATTCTTTCCTTAATAACAGTTTCCACCAATTTACCCGGTATCGATGTCAGACTGACTGGCCTGTAATTTCCTGGATCTCCCCTGGAGCCCTTTTTAAAGATTGGAGTGACATTAGCTACCTTCCAGTCCTCAGGAATGGAGGCAGATTTTAAAGAAAGATTACATATTTTTGTCAGGAGATCCACAAGTTCACATTTGAGTTCTTTCAGAACTCTCGGATGAATGCCATCCGGGCCTGGTGATTTATTAGTTTTTAAATTGTCCATCAGTCGGAGGACTTCCTCTCTTGTCACCGCAATCTGATTCAGGTCTTTCAAACCCCCTCCCGAAATCGGTGCTTCTGGAGTGGGCAAACACTTCTCCTCTTCCACAGTGAAGACAGAGGCAAAAAATGCATTCAGCTTCTCAGCCATTTCCCTATCATCCTTCACTACTCCTTTTACCCCTTGGTCATCCAAGGGCCCCACTGCCTCCCTGGCTGGCTTCCTACTTCTAATGTATTTGAAGAAAGTTTTATTGTTGGTCTTTATGTTTTTTGCGATATGCTCCTCATATTCCCTTTTTGCTTGCCTGATCACAGACTTGCATTTTATTTGCCATAGTCTGTGTTCCCTTTTATCAACCTCACTAAGACTCGCTTTCCACCGCTTAAAGGAATCCTTCTTACCTTTTACAGCTTCCATTACTTTATTTGTTAACCATGCAGGCTTTTTTCTATACCTATTTGTACCTTTCCTAACCTGCGGTATATATTTTTTCTGAGCTTCTAGGATTGTCTTTTTAAATAGTCTCCAAGCTTCCCCAATGGTTTTGACCTTCTCCACTCTTCCTTTCAATTTCTTCCTCACATGTCCCCTCATACCAGAGAAGTTACCCCTTTTAAAGTTAAAAGTGGTTGCGTCAGTCTTTTTGGGCAACTCCCTATCTGTACAAATGTTAAACTCAATGACATTATGGTCACTGTTCCCAAGTGGTGCAATCACTTTTACATCTCTCACCAGGTCTTGGGTGTTACTTAGGACCAAATCCAGGATCGCCTCTCCCCTGGTAGGATCTGTGACCATCTGTTCCACAGCACAGTCATTGAGAGTGTCTAAGAACGCAATCTCTTTTTCCCGACTAGAACTCATATTGACCCAATCAATGTGTGGGTAGTTAAAGTCGCCTATTACAACACAGTTATTTCGTCTAGCCGCTATCTTTAATTCATTCATCATTTTATAATCCTCCTCTATCTTTTGATCTGGTGGGCGATAACAAACTCCCACTGTTAAGCCTCCTTTTGGACCCACTATTTCAACCCATAGCATTTCCAGAAGCGAATCCAATTCTCTTACCCTCTCAATCTTACTGGACGGTACACCCTCTCTGACATACAGAGCCACCCCACCTCCAACCCTTTCCCCCCTATCCCTCCGATATAATTTATAACCAGGAATCACCGTATCCCACTGATTTTCCTCATCCCACCAAGTTTCTGAAATACCCACAATGTCTATTTCCCCCCCAACACCAAGCATTCCAACTCCCCGATTTTACCTCGGAGACTTCTAGCATTTGTGTATAAACACTTATAGTTTCCCATGTTTGTTAAGCCCACAGCCTTCCTCTTGCTGCCTCGAGACCTTGCCAGGCAGTTCCTATCATTAGCCACAGTCTCAGTGGACAATTGTAATCCATTTCCTTGTACAAAAGTAATAGCTACCCCTTCATCTCTTTGAGATGAGCCATCCCGAACCAGAGACTTTTCATCTCCTGTCGGCTTTCCCCCATTATTCAGTTTAAAAACTGCTCTGCCACCTTTTTGATTTTGAGCGCCAGCAGCCTGGTTCCTTCTCGGGACAAGTGGAGACCGTCCCTTTTGTACAGCTCCCTCTTGTCCCAAAAAGCATCCCAGTGCCTAACAAACTTGAACCCTTCCCCCTACACCACCGTCTCATCCACGCATTGAGACTCCTGATCTGTGCCTGTCTCTCCGGCCCTGCGCGTGGAACAGGTAGCACTTCCGAGAAGGCTACCTTGGAGGTCCTGGCCTTGAGTTTCCTGCCCAGCAGCCTAAATTTCTCCTCCAGGACCTCACGACTGCATTTCCCCACATCGTTGGTGCCGACGTGCACCACGACCACTGGCTCCTCCCCAGCACTATCTACCAGCCTATCTAAAACACGCGTAATGTCCGCTACCTTCGCACCAGGCAGGCAAGTCACCATACGGTCAGTACGCGGGTTCGCCACCCAGCTGTCTACCTGCCTAAGGATCGAATCACCAACTACCAAGAGCCCCCTCCCACCCTTCCCAGGGACGGTTCCTTGGTACGAAAGGATACCCGTTCACCAGCTGAAGAAGAGGTCCCTTCTGAGGGCACATTCCCCTTATCCTCAGCATGGTGCCCCTTTTCCCCTTGACCCTCATGCTCCCTGGCAGCAGCCGGGCTGCCAGATCCAGAGTGGGACATATCTAACAAGTCCCCGAGAGTCTTCCCCGTGCACCTAACTGACTGTCCCTGCTTCTCCAGGTCAGCCACCTTGGCCTCAAGGGAGCAAACTCGCTCCCTGAGAACCAGGAGCTCCTTGCACCGAGCACACACCCAAGACTTCTGACCAGTGGGCAGATAGTCATACATGTGACACTCCATGCAAAACACTGGATAGCCCCCAACCCCCTGCTGGCATTCTGGCTTCATAATTGTTTTTAAACAAATACTTTTCTATAACCCACCTTTTAAAACACTTTGTATTTATATGGCTCCTGTTGTAGGAGTCTACTTACCTTACCAAGGAACCAAGGTCCTGGCTTTCTGGCTCTTCCTGGGCTTCTTACAGACCCCCTAGGCCAAGAGCCACAGGCAAAGAGCCTCGCCCTTTTGCTCTCGCCCTTCGGCGATATTTCATATATTGTATTACATCAGATTATTGTATCAATGAATGATCAATTGATGTTCAGTAAAAGAGTCCATTCTGTGCATGCTCAAGGAAGCTTATACCCAGAATTAAACTTTGTTGGTCTTAAAGGTGCCACTGGACTCAAACTTTGTTCTTTTGTTCCAGACCAAAATGGCTACCCACTTGAATCTATTTGAAGACTTGTGAAACAAACTCTTGCCATCAAATTGAATGATCAAGAGACAGCCATATTTGTTGAAATTTCAATAGGTAAACTGAAACTTTTGACAATTCCTAACACATATGGGTACAAATATTACAGTTTGAAACCATTCCAGATGTATGTATCCAGGGGGAATGAAATTTAAGGCACATTACAGCAAGGTTAGTGAATCTTAGCAAGTTTACTTTTGGCAGGGGCTTAAAGGGGAAGCCACCTGATAACCTATGGGATCCCTGAAAAAATGTGGGATATTAATTAATACATAAACCACACTTTAAATCACATTCTTCTAAAGATACAAAGTAGATCATACCATTTGGGTTGGCTCCTTGGAGCTATTCAGTTGCACAGTGCTTAGCAACAAGTGACCTGTTAAATGATGACAAATCCTTTGGCTAGTGGCTTTAGACCTTTGACCTTGTGACATTAGGCTGTATCCAAGGAGCAGTCTGGTGACAGGAATGCAATAAACTGTTTGTAATCTCATGTTCTGAAAAGAAATTACATCAAAGCCAGCTGTTACACCACTTGTCATTAATGGCTGACAACATGTTAGCTAAACTAGAACCATTATATTTTGAAATGATGTTTCCTCCCAACTATTAAAGGCCCATCTTTGCACTCCAGACAGAACAAAAGCCATTCCACATAAATGTGTCTCTTTCCCATTTAATTTTGCAGCACTGTGCCACTTCACACTTTTATTTTCCTAATATGATAACTGGTATTATATTAAGTGGTTTGATACCACTGGAGGATATAATCTTCAGCTGTTCAGCAAGCATATATTTGGACGTATTGCATATTGCTCATCCCTACTGTCTGCCAGTGGCACACTGTAATCTAGAAGTTATGGGCTTTGTTTGTCAAGACTAGTTACAGTGCAATTCTAAGACCCCTTTCCTGGGAGTAAGCCCCATCGAATAGACCTGAGTAGGATTTTGAATAGACTTATTTAGAATTGCTGTTTTTAATATTTGGAATTGTGCTTCAGCAAATCACATAAGATGGGCATTAGATCATTCTAAATTCCTATAAAACTGGATTTGATAGTTACAGACTTGGTTTTGATAGGGAGGGTTGTTTTGTTTAAAGCAGTTTCAATATGATTCCATTGTTTTTTTTCTCTCTTCTAAGAATAATAAAATTCATTCCTGGTTTCCTAATTTCCCCCAAATTGGCAAATTTTAAACTGTTTCAGAAATACTATATATTAAACTAATATGATATACACAAATGAACAGAAAATTTTCCAGTTTTTCCCCAGTACCTGACTCTTGAAGAAGAAAAATAAAGTTGTCACAGGATCCAGTGGTATCCTAATGTAAGAAGAGTCCTAACAGGCCAGATCAACTATTTCATGTAATGCCAGAAAGGAAGCTAGGCTTTAAATAGTTATGCAGAAGGAAGGCTTCTAGTAGGAACAGATTAACTCATCATATTCCAGACTCTGTTCTGAACTGTGAATACAGCAAAGACTGTTTGTGGGTATATATGTTCTTCCTTCAGTAACCACATCAGTATCCAAGTATTTGGGATGGAGGGAAAGGGCATCCGGTTTGATTATATATGATTTACAACAATTGCGTTTGAGAAATTGAATGCCTAGAACTAAAGGGAAATCCTAGAAGGCAGGTGGATAGGCTGAGGGTGGGGACTTATCCATAGAGCTTGGAGGACAACAGAAGATTGAAGGAGGTGGTGGGATTAGGAGGCTGGAGAAATAGGGCTGGAGGTTGTTGCGGCTTGAAATGGATGTTCAGACAGATTGGGAAGAGGGAAAAGAGAAGTCCACTTCTATTTATGCCTGATTTTTGAGGAGATGGCATTGCTTAGAATGAAAATACCATGATAGCATACAACAGTCCCCACTCCTGCTCTGTCATACAAAAAGATGCTGCATGTTGTCCAATTTCTAACAGCAATGCAGGTAACATCATTGTGCTCCCATCCCTTGCTGATTAAAATTTCTGCTGAACAGAGTGTCCATAGATCTCACGGAGAGCCAGCATGGTGTAATGGTTAAGAGCAATGGTCTCTAATCTGGAGAACCAGGCTTGATTCCCCACTCCTCCACATGAAGCCTGCTGGGCGACCTTGGGCCAGTCATAGTTCTCTCAGAACTCTCTTAGTCCCACCTACCTCACAAGGTGCCTGTTGTTGGAAAAAGAAGGAAAGGTCATTGTAAGCCTCACTGAGACTCCTTAAGATAGAGAAAAGTGGGGTATAAAAACAACTTCTTCTTCTTCCCTACCCTAAAGACAGATAAACCATGTCTTTCTATGAGACTGAAGCTAGATGAAAGTACACCAAAGTGACAGTTTGTAATTCATAAAATTCACATAAATGGCCAATACAATTTTAGAGTTCCAGCTATAACCCTTCATACTCCTCATGACTGTCCCAGAGTCACTTAGGGAGGTTCATAGCCCAAGCATGGACACGAGCCATGTCGTCCTATTCCAATTCCAACAGAAAAGCACTATATTATATTGGCTATACACAGAAACACCAGTGTGGAATGGTATAATATGGCCCCATCTTGCCAAAAGCTAAGCAATGTCAGTACTTGGATGGGAGACCATAAAGATTAACAAAGACCAGGTCTGTCCCATTTGCAAAACTCCTTTCTGATTTCATCATGTCCAGTGCTCTTTCAGGGTATTGCTTAAGTGTTATAGACTTCTCCAAAAAGTAAGTTGCCAAAAATAATAAAAAACCCTCTTTATCTTTTATCTTTTTATCCTCTTTTTCATACATTGATGCATGGAAGGGTTAGACAAGAAGTCCAAATATTATGCCACTTGGCAACTAGGAAGACAACCCCATTTTATTTTCATGTTGAGCCCTTCTGGAAAGTATACCTGTATAAATAAGAGCATCACACATTAGGGCAGAGGTAACAGAACATTCCTAAGAATAAACAAGCCTCTTCTCAGAGATACCATTCACTTGGGAACCAGAAACATCACAGAGATGATGAAAGAAAGAAAGAAAGAAGAAGAAAGAAAGAAAGAAAGAAAGAAAGAAAGAAAGAAAGAAAGAAAGAAAGAAAGAAAGAAAGAAAGAAAGAAAGAAAGAAAGAAAGAAAGAAAATGATGATGATGATGATGATGATGATGAAGAAGAAAGATAGATAGATAGATAGATAGATAGATAGATAGATAGATAGATAGATAGATAGATAGATAGATAGATAGACAGACAGACAGACAGACAGACAGACAGACAGACAGATAGATAGATAGATCGACTGACAGACAGACAGACAGACAGACAGATAGACAGACAGAAGAGAGAGAGAGAGACAGGCAGGTAGATAGGTATAGTAAACCTTCTCAAGTCACTGTAGCGGTAAAAATTAGTGGCTGTGTGGGGGATTATGGAGAGAAAACCACAGGTGCCTTACACCAATAATAAACCTCTACAGACCACTGGTATTAGTCTCCTATAACAGATAATGAGCAAAGCAAAGGGGCTGGTTCACACATTCGGCACTGTCAGGGGATGCAGAATATTTGCTCAGGCACCTCCACTATATTAACAATGTAAAATGGACTTCCCTATTTTGAGAAGAAAGGGGTACATGGAACAGATGTATAAATAGCCTCCAAAACACACAGTGTTGTCAGCATGGTGGAAGTACTAAGTGTTCACATTCTCAAGCCATATAAATGGAGGGTCCAATCCAGCAAGTGTGTGAATTGGTTCATTATTTGCAGCAATACATGGTAGATAAGAAGAAGAAAGCCTACATCTGTTGAATGAATAAAGCCTTGCAGAACATGTTTTTGGGACAGGAAAGATTTTATGAGCATTGGGTTTTTATACTGATTTTATTTTTAGATAGATGTTTAGATATATTTTAATTGTTGTTTTGTTACATTGTTATATTGTGAATTTTATTATGGAACCCACCCTGAGCCTGTTTGTGGGGAGGCCTGAGCCTGTTTGTGCAACAATGGAATCAGCTCCCGCTCACTGGCAATCTTTAATCAAGCAGTGGCTGGACAAACACTTGTCAGGGATGCTCTAGGTTGATCCTGCATTGAGCAGTGGGTTGGACTAGATGGCCTGCATGGCCCCATTCAACTCTGTGATTCTACGATTCTATGAGGGTGGGATACAAATTAATAATTTAAAAAATAGTCTGTTATCTTTCAAAAATGAGAGTTTGTCACTGATAAACAACTTATTCATTTGTATAAAAATTCTAATTTGAGGAGACTGCTTCCAGTTTTGGTGGGCTGATGGCAGCCATTTCTCCCAGCTCTCAGGGACATGGACTGCAAACCAGTGGGTAGAGAGGGGGTGCGATCGTACGCACCCCCCCCAGGGCTCGAGGGATGAACCTTGAGTCAGAGGGCACTGAGGTTCACCATCACCCCGGCTTTTAGCCTGGGGGTGGGGGCATCCTTTTGCCCCGATGGTCTATCTGCTGTGTTCTAGTACTGGACGAGGCTATGCACACCGGAGCAAGTGGGTGGTGATCAAATTTTAATTAAGCAACTGGCAGAATCGATGAAATAATGGAAGAAGAGTGAGTAAAAGTTAAATGAAGCATTAGAGGGAAGCGAAGTTTATCCCTGTAAGCATGGGGGGGGAGGTAACTGTGGACCCCCCCCAATGATCAGATAATGGAATTAATTACTACTGGATGAATGGAGCTTTAAGGGACTGTGATGTAGGAGTGCTGAGATTTAAGAACTGAGTAATAGATAAGCAAACATTTGGGACTTTAAAAACAGTATCTGAAAATACACACCATCTGGCTGGCTAGAAATGGCTAGAGTGAAAGATCAGAAGTTTTCTTTTTAAAGACTGTCAATATCCCAATAAGAGCCAGAGTGAAGCAAAGTCTACCCCTAAAAAAAAAAAAAAGAAGCGGGGGGGAAAGGAAACTCCCTCCCCCCGTATAACAATATAAAAATAAAGTTCCTAAGGGGGTAGATGGAGTGAAAAGAGAGAAAGGATTGAATGGGAAAACTTACGAGTGCTGAAGTGCTTTCATGAATGGCAGCTGTAAATGCAGCAGAATTCTTCTTTAGCAGACAGAAGGTGGGGGAAAAAAACCCTCGAAAGACAAAGTAACTATGTAAGCATTTGAAAACAACCTCTATAGGCATTGGAAATCTTTTGTTTTCTTCCTAAAAAGACTCTAAATATCTCCGTAAGTGGTGGCTGTAAAGTGTGGCGAAATTTTGTTTAAACAGAGGGGGGGAACCACCCATCTAAAAATAAAATAATTGGGAATCTATTTGAAACAATTTGGACAGACCTAGAGAATCACTAGAGGTAGCGGAACGATCTGATGGATTTATGGGACCCTGGCAATTTGGTAATAAAAAAAAAGATAAACAGACCCCTAACTCTGAAAATGGTGCCTGTTGCATCAAAAGAATTAAAATAAAACTGAATCTTCTTCAGGAAGTCGAAAGTTTAACTGAACAATAAACACTACTGAGAAGGACTGGCGGGGCAGCAACGTCCTCCTCCGACAAGCGGGGGAGAGGCAATTCTCCTCCCAAAAATAAAGTTACTATGCACTTTGGTAGGGGGGACGGAGAGAATGAAATGTTGGGTGAAAGGTTAATTGTTTAGGAGATAGTGGATTTTTAGAAGATATCAACAATATGGACTGTGAGCTGAAGAAGATCGAGAGAAGAAGATTTTCCAGCGAAGATTTTTTGGAATAAGGCTTTTGATTAAAGGGGGAATGTATGGATAAAATAGGGGCAAAGGGCTCTTATAGAAAAGATGGATGTTTGATGGTGATTGCTCAAATGAAATTTAAACGTATTTTATCAACTTAGACTAGTATTATAAATAGAAGAGAGGTTGAAGTGTCTGGAAATGAGTTTTATAGACTTAAATAGATTAGGTTTTGCTAATTTTAAGACATTAGTTTGATGGGAGTCTAATTGAGGTGAAGGACATGTTATTTGATGCCTATTTAGGTTCTTTCTTTTTTTAAAATAAAAGTGTAAATGGAGTGAGCTCTTAGAAGAAGTATATTCAAGCCTAATTTTGATGTATTTAGTAATTCCACTTAAATAATTTTGGATATTGGGAGGATTGTAGGTAATGGTTGGTTAAAATTTTTTAAACAATCAGATGGGCAGATGGGCAGAAATTTTTATTATTATTATCAGATGATGAAGATGCCTGATGTTTGCATAAAAAGAAATTTAAGTGTATATCAGAAGTATACTCCAAACAGTCAGTATGGGCTAGAGCTTCTATAAGCAATTTACTCAACTGTCACCTTCAAGCTTAACAACTGAAATAATGCCGTATTTGTAAGCATTATTTGTATATGATCACCACACCTTGGATTTTCTTTTCTATCTCCCCTCCTTATAGTTTGTATTAGTACCCTTCCCCTTTTCTGTAGTTTTTTAGAAAATGCAATTAAAAAATCCCCTTCAAGGGGCATAAAAAAAATTCTAATTTGACATAGAGTGGTTTTTTAAACCCTCTTTATTATGAGCTTTTAAAAAGATAAGCCTGATCTTGTGTTGCTCCATAAAGAACTAGGCTGCAATCTGCAAAATCTCCCCAAGGGTCCAATGGTGTAGAAACTGACAGCCTTCATAGTGTGGTCATCTTTGGCTGAGTCAATTCTAAAATGCTGCGACTGACAGTTTACCAGCGTGCAAAGCCATTAGAAAGAAATGTCTGGCTGACTTGTGAATGTTTTGAATGACATATCTGATTTCCTTTGCTGTTTATTTTACATGCCTAAGTATATCAATCAAATCTACAGGCATTCAACAAACTGTAGTTATCTGACTAATACCAGTCTTTCTGCTCAGACATAGGTGGGCAGCCGTATTGGTGTGAAGCAGTAGAACAAATGTTGAGTCCAGTGGCACCTTTAAGACCAACAAAAGTTTATTCAAGATATGAGCTTTCATGTGCAAAGCCTTTCTAATCCATTCAGCATATAATAAAGGGAAGATACCTTTTCATGTGATCTATACTATAATGCCCAATTTTTAAACAGAGTACCAACAAGCAAAGGAAAGGAAAGAAAGTGTTTAAACTTGTAAATGTAAATCAGATGAAAAACTATCCTATTCCTTTGTATCATCAAGAAACACATCAACAGTTACTTCTCATTTTTGTCAGATTGCCTTGGCAAGAGGAAGCCCCAGAATCCAAGCCACAATTTAAAAAAAACAAAAACCATGAATATTGAACTACTCTTTCAACTTCCTTCCTTCATTTTTAATAACTTTATGATATCCAGAAGATATCCATCAAATAATCTCTATAGCTGATGCCTAAAAGTATATTGGGTTGGATCATATGAACCATGAAAGGAAGATGCTTGTGGTGGCTTGTGGTTTCACTGCCTTTCCCTTCTCCCAGAATAAAACCCCTTGAAAAGACAATGTTGGGGATAATATTTATTTATTTATTAAATTCATTAATTGCCCAGTCCCTGCTACTGCAGGCCTTTAGGTGATGTATAATATGAATAAAAATATACACTAGATAAAACTGAACAGCACATTTTAAAACAGATGGTGAACAAATTAATCGCATTTCAGACTGCGGCTGGGGGAAAGGGTAAGGGAAATGTGGAGAGTGGAAGATGGATCCAGCCAGGATGAAAACTGTCGCTGTCCTCAACTAAATGCCTGGTGGAACATCTCAGCCATGCAGGCCCTGCAGAATTTCATAAGGCCCCCAGGGCCCTGATGGTACTCAGCAGAGAGTTCTACCAAGCAGAGACCAGGACTGAAAAGGCCCTGGCCCTAGATGAGGACAGCCAGATGTCTTTGGGGCCGGGGACCATCAGTAAGTTACTATCTGATGAGTGCAGTGCTCTCCCAGGAACATAACAGAGGAGACAATCCCATAGATACATTGGTCCCTGACTGCTCAAGGCCTTATAGGTTAATACCAAAACCTTGAACTTGACTTGGTACTCCACTGGGAGCCATCTGGAGTGATGGATGTGATTCTTGATTCTCTCCTCTTACTGCAGTCTTCCATTCCTTGTGGCAACAACACTTCCCCAGCCTGGGGAAAGGGCATTACACTGGTTCCCCATTTTTGAACTAACATTTGACTTTATAATTGGGGATATAGTTCTTCTCCATAGTATACTTTTGTCTGTTCCCAAACCATACATGTCTTGTGAGTAGCTTGCTCTCCCATTTGATTCACAGCTAATGTGGTCCTGGTTTGGGAGGGAGGTTGGGAACCTTTTTGGGGTGGACTTACATGCTGCATAGCCATCTGGACCCCTCATCAGTATGAAACTTTATTTTTTGTTTATATTCCATTTAGTCCTTTACAGCTTTCATGCTTGTGATAACGCATCATCTCCCAGTCAAGGATCATTATTGTTGTCATGTCAGTCTCTGCTTTGGGTTTCCTATTAGAGGTTGAGAACAAGTGCCATTTTGCAGCCAGTGCTTAAACCTGAGCCAGCAGATCTCTCTGAGTAAGGCATGGAAAAATCCACTTTTGTGAGCATGGCTGTTTGTGGATCCAATCCATAAAATCCAAATAGGCGTGGGGGATATCTTTCTCATTTGACTATTTGTATTCCCACAGGCTGAGAAACTTTCATTGATTTTAAAAAGATATTGATTGGTTCCAACAACTATTTGTGAGAAAGTGTGGAAAGTTATAAGGAAAACATGGGGATCTGCAAGGTGTCAACTCTGTTTTGCATCCATTGTTAACATGATTCTCATAAATCATTTAGTTTGTCTGTTCACACTCTGCCCGTGCTAGTATGGACAAAACAATATTTTCTGTAGCATTTAATTAATGCAACATCTAAATCTCTCACACACATACATTTTTGAATTTATTTTATGAATTATCTTGCAAAGCCTTCACAGATGTCTTCAGTACTAAAATAAACTTGATTTGCTTGCCATAAACACTTATTCCTGATGATAAAAGATTAGTAGGTGGTATGGCAATCTGTTTGTTGCATTTGCCTAACAAGGGGGGGGGGAAGCAAAATTTTAGATACAGTTTTGTCAGGAATGTGAATGCCAGTTGCATAGAATTCACCTAGTGTTTTGACAGCTCTATGAAGACTCTCACAACGTTTCCTTTATGGTAATATCTCCCATTAATTAATAGGTATTCTCTTCTCACAGTTTTGATAGATCCATGAAAGTTGTTAACACAACACACAGATTCACAGTTGCCCAGGTATTTGTTTGCTGTGTTATATGCTTTGTGGATAAGAAATGTTGTCTAAAAGAAGACAAGAAATTAATGCAGAATGCTGGAAAGAAAAAGAATGTAATTAGAGTTTTCTCAGAGAAAGCAACAACCCCAGTTTATAATACATTGCAATGTTTTCCCCAAGCTTGTTATAAATGTTGCATGTTCCAGTTGCCTCATTTATTTCAACTGAAAGAGAAGCTGTGCACACATGGAGCTTCCTATTGTAGTAAAATGGATGAGGAAGTCCTTGCAGGTGGAAGAATTCCATGAGTACATCATGGCTCTTGTACCCACTAGAAATCAGGGTGCTGAAATGGGTTTGTATGTACATTTTAAAGCAGTGCTTTTGCTGTCTTTACTTCTATACTCACTAGCTCATTAAAATAGTGTTGTCACTATTAGTTTCCACTGTTAGTTCCCTCTCCCTCTATTGGTAAAATCATCGATATAAGAATATCCAAAATATGTGTGTTTTTACTTTTTTAGGGTTGAGAATGGCTAACTAATCAACAGGTTGGCCCGTTGCTCACAACTATTAGTGGAAGTTCAAGCTATAATGTGTAGCATTTGGCATTCATGGAACCAGAAGCTTTAATCATCTTGAATATATTGAAGTTCTTGTGTGGGACCAAACCCACATGCATTTTGCAATGTCTGTCTGTGTGGGTAGTTCTGTCAAGTCACAAGCCAATTTATGGAGACCCCAGCAAGGGGCTTTCAAGGCAAGTGAGAGTCACAGGTGGTTTGCCATTGCCTTCCTCTGCAGTGTTGTCCTTGGTGGTCTCCCTTCCAAGTATCAACCTTACTTATCTACCAAGATCTGATGAGATCGGGCTATACCCTGCTGCCTTCCCTCCCACATTTCATAGTACCCTTACATATTCTTCCAGTCTTATAGTGTTGCCTAACTTGACTTCTAAATGGCAGGAAAGATACAAACTTATTCTCATGAGGAAGGACATGATGTTCTCCGAGTGACCTGTTCACACCTTAGTGCTCCCATAATGTCTCATTAAGCTTGATTGCTTGGTCCTGCTTCCCAACCATTAGGTGGTGCTCTGTCTTGTTTGATTTCCTGTCTTGTACTACCACAGGCTGCTTCTTGAGTTCCTGACTTCTCATTGACACAATTGCCGCTGCTGCTCACTTTGCTTGTGCTTGACAACTCCCTGCCTTGGGCAAGAATCTAACTAGCTAAGGGCACATGGTATTGAAACATTGATGAAGGCAAGTGGGTCTTGCTCAGCACTTGGAGAGGAATCCTGTGTACCACCATGAGTTCCATAATGGAAGAAAGGCAGGATACAAATAAATAAAAGGACTTTTAGGATATGAGGTCTATTCACATACACAGCAAATAGCACACTATAATATTGCAGTTGGGATGGGAGAATTGTGCCTCATCAGGATGCTTTTCACAGACATTAAATACTTTGGGTATATTTGTAAAATGAACCAAGGAAAATCACTATTGCTTTATCAAACATCAATGAAATCAGTGAGAAACATCATATGAGCTACCATTTTGGTAGCTGCCAAAAGGAGGTCTTTTATGCATTATCTTAACGCAGTACTTGCATATACAGAAATATAGAAGATGTATTTATTGAAATTAGGAATACCTTTATAGTGCTCAATTTCTGATCTATGGGCTACAATCCTAATGAGACTTTCCTGAGCTCCCAGTGTAGCTAATTTGTTTATGGGAGAATTTGAAAGTGAGTGGATATCTAATGAAATGAATAACCCCTTTTTCACATATCATTTATTTCATGAGGTACATCGATGATTTATTTTTGATTATGGACAATTTAAGTTGTGTGAATGATTTTGTCACATGGCTTAACTCTATTCACGGTTCCATTAAGTTTATATGCACTATGGATGCTTTTCAAATAAATTTTCTAGATACCACCGTTTTTGTTCATGATGGTAGGTTAGCTGTGCGTCCCTTTAACAAAGCAACTGACAGGAATTCATATTTGCATTATATGTTCCATCATGTGCGACATTTAAAATCCAGTTTACCATTTGGACAATTTTTGCGGGCCATGAGGAATTCTTCCCTTAATAAGGATTTTGTTGTAGAAGCGAATAGATTGATGAGGCTTTTTTTTTAATCGTGGTTACCCTTTAAATGTGATTGCCAAAGCTAGACAGAGAGCAGAACAAACAGACCGCATGGTGTGAAAGTAAGAAATGCAATGAGAGTAAGATGAGTTGGGTGATTGACTATACACCTAGGGCTTATTCCATCAGAAACATTGTTTTGAGACATTGGCACATCTTGGGGGATGTACCCACTTGTGAAACTGTACCCTTTATAGGGTTCCACAGAACTACCAATATTAGGGATTTGTTAGTGAGAGC
This sequence comes from Gekko gecko, assembly GCA_029375565.1. Lineage (NCBI taxonomy): Eukaryota > Metazoa > Chordata > Lepidosauria > Squamata > Gekkonidae > Gekko > Gekko gecko. The sequence goes on from JAPDNY010000007.1 coordinate 58,037,397, forward strand.
AGATTTACCAATGGTGGTTGAAGAAACATCTAGCCCTAAGGGCCATTTTAAGTCCCATAGATGTGCTGCATGTCCACAAGCCTGGGAGACCAAAGTTTTGCATTTCCGTGATGTAAATTTCAGGAGAGAAATTGATTTTTTCTTTTATCTACCCGTGCAACTAAAGGGGTGCTCTACCTTTTATAGTGTATTTGTGGGCTTAAGTATGTGGGGAAATCCACCCATGCCATCAAGACACATGTGTTGGAACACAGATCTTGCATAAAACATAAATGTCTAGATGCTCCCCTGGTCCAGCATTTTTTGGAAATGGGACACAGTCCCACTGACTTTAGATTCATTGTATTAGAAGTAATCCACCCCCCAAAATACAACAGATTAGATAGGCACAAGGTATTGCTCCACAGAGAGGCTTTCTGGACTCATCGCCTCAACACCTGTCAACCTGTAGGTCTGAATGCATCACTAGATCTTGCGTACTTCTTATAAGTAGGCTTTCTTGTAAAGTTTGATGTAAGTTTTTGTTGGGTACCTTTCAGTAAGTTTCCTTTATAACTTGTAAGTTTCATAAGCATCAGTTCAGGTACCAGCATTGGATATGGTTCTTTAAGAGTAAAGTCTGGATATAAAAGGAGTTTGACCGGCTGCACCTGTTAAGGCATGTTTGCAATTGTTGGCCCATTGTTGTAAGAATGATACACATAATGGATTGGGTATGAGTCCTTTCCTTTTTTGTTTAATATTGTTAAACTTGGTTAATGTTGTCAATGATCTTTGTAATAATATTGTATGTATTCCTCCTTTTTTTGGATTCTGTAAATTACTTCAGTTCTGAGAGTTGCATTCTATGAAATAAGGAGTGACATCTTTGTATGTATAATTATTTATTGAGTATATTTGTACATTGCTTGGATTTTCTGTATAATATTTTTAGAAATAATTATTGACTTTATATTATGTAATTTGTTAAGGATCTTTTGAAGAAGTTGTCCATGAAACATGATTTACTCCGGACAATTTCATCATCTATCTCACTATGTTGAAGACTTCTTGCTCTTCTGTATAAACAAAAGCATATTGTTATATCATAATGCAATGAGAATTTTCTATATTAATATATGATATAAGCACAATTTGTACAGTTTCCTTTTGGTTCTCCTTTTTTCTGTTCTAGAATTGCTCCCATAGCATGGAGTGTTGCATTATCTCATGAACATGGTAGAGGAGGAATAGCATCCAGACAGCTCTAGCATGTGATGATCAGGTGCAACAAGAAAGACTTTCTCATGCACTGCTCAATATATACCTGAAGGTCCTCCACCTGTTACAAAGGAAGCTGTAAAGGTAGTCCAGGGCTGAGAAAACTGCTAAGAAATTTTTGAGAAGTAGCTTGGTTTTCCAAAGCTCACAGTGATAACACATTGAACTGATATTGATGTGGAACTACAATTGTCTGCATAATTATTTTGACACTGATATAATACCTGTTCAACAGGCACATTTTGAACTATATTATTACAAAAACAAGTCCAGTACTCTATTTTCAAAGGAACTCTGATCTTGGAAAGACTGTTTTAAAATTTATGACATTCTAGTAATGTTGCAGTCCTTAACTGCAATTTTCAGCCTGAGTTTTCCCTGAAAATCAATACAATGGGAATGGTTTCCAAGAGAGAACCAGTAAACTACCCAACTGGTAAAGGAACCAGAAAACTGTCTGGGAAATATAGGAATCTAATTTAAATTCAGTAAAGAAATCTTGGTAGGAAATATACCCTGTTCCAAAGGACCTGCAAGTAAATGGAAGAGAGTGCCTTTATTACAATGTGAAGAAAATCTGGTTAAAGAGACAACATTGCAAAGACAATGCTTTACATTTAGACTCCTTGTTCACCTCTTTTTAAGAACTCCTACTGACAAATTATGTGAGCACAATCCAGTCCCTGTCCTTTTTATCACTAGAGAGAAAAGGTCAGTCACCTTTGACATGGCATGAGCAGCTGAGTGAATGACACTACTTGAAACAAAGAGAGAGACAGAGAGACCAGAGCACAACCTCAAAACAGCTCAGAACTAGATGGACTCCAAGTGCAAGATGCTGTTCAGAGGGGCCCCCAGAAGTTCAACAATTATCTGCATCTTGTCCCAACTTCTGGATGTGACTGCATGTGAGACCAGTGTACTCATCTGCTCTCACACCTGAAGTTTTCATAACATCTCTCAAAACAAGTATTTTTTTAAAAAAATCCCATTGGGTTGTCAGCTATAAAATTAGGAACCTTCAATAGTTCTGTCAACCTAATTCTTGTGCAGTTATGCTTAACAGCAAAAGCCTCATTCCATGGCAGAGAGAATAACACTAAGGAAAGCTATGCACAGTATGAGATCTATCCTGTGAAAGTTCAGTGTGAGATCCCCTATGGCAGATTTTTCTTCATGCAATCAGTAAAACCCCAGGCAATATCTGAACAGGGAATTGCTGGGGCTGATGGTGCCTATCCTGTTTCTTGAGCTTATTCAAGACATTGGGTTGGATTCAAAGATGTGTAAGCAGGAGGCATGCAGAGTCATATATCTTTCCCATCTCCCCCTTTTCTGCAGAACACTTTTTCCACGAGCAGTATTTCTGTGGCTGTGAGAGAAAGTTGGGGCAATTTTGCCCAGGTTCCCCCTTCACTCCACCCACCTGAGTAGCTTGCTTTTTTGTCCACACAGATCATGCAAACACCACCATCAACTTTGGGAGCTCTGAAGGGTTCGTTGTGGGGAGAGAGAATGTGGAAAAGAACACTTCATAGGATTCGATCTGAAGTATTTGAAATGATCTCAGGACTGCTAAGCTAAATTAAGTGCAATAACTTTGGTTACACTGGATAATGGACCATGATGTGAGTTCACCTTGTGGTTATTGCCTTTATGTGGAAATGTTGAATGCATCCTGAGTCTCTTCACACAAAAGGGCATCTTATGGCATTTTGTAGGCTACCAGTCACATTGTGTTATAAGGGAGACCTGGTATTCTGCCTCATGAAAGAAACTCATTGGGTTGGATCTAATGACTCTCTGTTGCTGAGCTGGATCCACCGACTCCTTTCTGCAGAGTTTCTTAAATGGAAAAAAATGTCCTCCATTGCAGGAAGTCTTTCTTTTTTGGAGGAAGATTTAGCAGAAGAGATTCATTGGATCCAACATGGCAGAAAGGAATAATTGAATCCAAGCCACTGAAACCAAGAGTTCACCATCTGATGACAATCACTATATGATGATATATTTAAAAAATATATCCTTTGTGTAAAAGTGATATGAAATAATTCTCTGTGACTTTGCCATGTCAGAAAATATTGTGCAAGTTCAGCCTGTGAAAATACATACAAATAAGATGTAAACATATTACAGAGATTTTACGAATATCTTATTTCCAATATACTACCCAAGTATTTACAGAACTGGGAACCTGCAGCAGTTCTGTTCTGTTCCCAAGACAGATATGTTAATCCAAGACTATATTTACCACACACAAAAAACATTGCTGGTATTTTGTAGTACAATCAAGATCAACGTCATTAGATTCCATTAAATTAGTACAATGTGAAATCAGGGGGAAGTAAAATACCAGCTTGGGTTCCCGAAGAAGTTAATATGACAAAATAATGAAGAATTGCCATTCTAAAAACTGTTAGCATTAAATGACTGGAAATGATACATTTTCTTAATGTGAATAAATATTTCATTAGCATCATAGTTTATGTATTCCATTTAATAAAGACTGGACTGACATGAAAGTTTTCTTCACACGTCCTAATTACAGGATTAACTATGAATCATGACATTGTTGCAGATGACCATACTGTATACATAATTAATACATGTAAATCTTGGGAAAACTAATGCATATCATCAGTGATGCATATGCAGAAACAGCTGGTAAGATGGGGCGGGAACTGCTATTGATACTTTATGGCAGAACTACAAAAAGCATGTTGTGATCTTTTTAAAAAATGGGAGAAAGTCTCTTAGAATGCACTGAAAAACATATTCATTAAGGGTTTCTGCAATGACCTAGTTTCCATACCGCAACACCTATTCCAAAATCTCAAATAGCTTTATTTCTACAAGAGTCTACAGGATGCATCTGACATCATGAGGCATAAAAAAGGGATGGCAGAACTCATGGATCCTATGTGATGCTGCTATCAGGTTTGCAAAAACAATGTAAGAAGTGGATCTTTAGAAATAAATGAATTGAATGAGCAAATGATTCCCTTTGTTTTAATGAAGTATGGTCTGGCTTAATAAAATTTTGCCAAAGGGGGTGTGAGAAGCACATAGCCAAGACAGAAATTAGGCTGTAGGGTACAATCTTGTGCAATCTTTGAAGACAGAAGGACTTACACCCAAGAAGCATGGATAAAATCAGTCAGCACTGCAAAAAATCTTGAGCTTTGTTTTCCTGAACCTGTAAGCTATGGCCAACTTCCCCTTGCCTTGATTCAGTTTGGGCTTGGAAAACCACTTACTTTGTTCTGTCTGCATTATGAAATTTCAACTCTGTCATGCTACCAGTGACAGAATCTGAATGTTTCCCCTGCTGCCATGTAAACATGAAAGGAAGGGGGTGCATAGAGTGGCAGGAATATAAGGGCCTGAGCAAAACATTATGAGCTAGTCCTAATCTTTGCTGGAGTTTGAATTTCCATCATAATGATTCCAGAGGCACGAACCCTTAAATTTGATTTGACTATTACTAACATGGATATCATGAAGCTTGGTGCCATCTCTAGAACCTGCTTAATGTTGGAAAATTGGTAAAAATAGTTAAATATTCAGAGTTTGCAATGGATCTTTGTTCACTGGAGAGGAGGCATTTTCTTTCTATGTAAAAATCTTTATTTCTAAAGGGAAGGGTACACAGGAGATCTACAAAACAACAAACACTTAAGACTACATGCTTGCAACAACAGTCAGACCAGTTGGTAATGGAGTTCTTCTTTCTTCTTGACCCCTAGAAGGAAACCACCTGAATGCATTAATCAATGATTGTTAGTAAATAGGCTTCAGCTTCCCAAGCTTTCTCCTCATTGGCTTTGTGCGAGGTTCCCTTCCAGGTCAGGCTAAACAACAGCACACAAGGTAAACACATTAACCCTATAATGACTGAATTTAGACCTTGCAACACACGTATTTCCAACACTTATCAGGGCCATAGCCAGCTAGATGGGACTGCTATGTTTCCAAATAGGTTTTCAAAGATATGTACGGACAGAGATTTCCTAATAAACGATTGTGAAGGTCGGGGCTTTAAAGGCCATTTATGAAGAGGTAACATGATGTATAGTTTGATGGAGTGGTCTCTACCTCACCCTTCTACAGACAGACTTAACCCAAGTGGCCTTCTAAATGCCATTTTTACAATAAGACAGCATGGAGACAGGATAAAAAAGTCAATAACTTTTATTTACTACCAGGAATAGGAGAAATAAGGAGGTTCAATAAAAAGGCTTAAAACTATTTACAGGTAACACACAGCTTTTGCTGGGCACATCAAGATATAACATTTAGATGTTAACTCTTGGGTGCCCAGAAACAGTCGACAGTCCAGTTGTCCTTTCGCACACCTTATTGGCCCTTGCAATGTATATTTTCTAAGAGAGACCATTGGGCTACTGCAACATAAGTTCACATGAGTTTAACATAAACTACTGTAACATACATCTACATGAAAATATAGAGTAGCATACAAAATTAATTCTGGTGGGTAGCCATGTTAGTCTGAAGCAATAGAACAAGGTTGATCTAATTAATTTGTACAAAGTTTGAGTCCAGTGGCACCTTTAAGACCAAGAAAATTTAATTCTGGGTATAAGCTTTCGTGTGCATGCACACTTCATTAGAGATCAGGGAATTAAACTTTGTTGGTCTTAAAGGTGCCACTGGACTCAAACTTTGTACAAAATTAATTACATCCTTCTTGAATTAATTATATGGTGTGTGTTTTGTATGGTTTAAGGGTGAATTGAACCCTGGCTGATCACTCTCAAGTGAGCTTGAGGAAAAAAACATCTACTCATTCATGGTAAGTTTGGCAGGGTGCTCAGGAAAGCAGTTTAAATTAGTAATGGACATGGGGTTGCATGTATACCATGTATGATCTAAAATAGTGTCCTGTGGCCACCACCATACTTGGCTAAGAGGGGCACAAAAGTGACCCATGAACCTTTGAATGGTGCTGCCTTTTGGCTGGTCTTTGGGGTCCAGCTTTCTTTCCACCTCCACCACCTCTGCTGCTGCCACCACTGCTTCTCTTTCATTTCCTTCTCAACATGCTTTCTTGCAACACAATGCATGGAAGCCTGAGAGGCCTTTAAGATATCATAAAGAGTAGTAAGGCCATCCTGTCATAGTGTGTGTAAAGTACTGGGTTCAACACATGGAGGACTCAGACCACGACATGCGATGTGATGCATTTATTGGTACTTCACAACAAGCTTGCAAAATGGCCCAGCAGAGCCAACTATATACACAAACACCCAGTACCCCCACAGTCCCACAGCTGAGATATTGGAACTGTTTCAGATCAGGTTTATGGACTGTGGTGTATCAGAAAAAATAGTGGGAGGTTCCAGGAAGCATGCATCCATCCTGAAAGATATCAGAGAAATTGCAACACAAATGGGAAAGACAACACTGAGAACTAAAACATTAGTAACTGTTAACATCTGGATAAAGAAAGTACCAAGTCAGAAACAAATATGTGCAAACCCCAATAGGCAATATATAATTCTAAAACCAATGAAAACTGTTCGCACATTGTAACTGTGTACATTGAACTATGGCTACTCAAAGACCCACCTTTTTGGCTCACATCCTGTTCACTAGTCACAAAGAGGGAGTCAGTTTTTCAAGAGGCTGTTTGTTTGTTTGTTGACCTGGTTATGGTTGTTGGGCAGGTTGCTTCACTGCATTTCTTCCTAATAGTGCAGTACAATATAAAGAGTGATAAATAAAAGCCATGTTTAAAAGCAAACAAACAAAAAACTAGGCCAGGTAGTGCCTGGCAAGTGGAAGGAAAGCTGTGAGCAGGTATAAGGGGAGGCATGACACCAAGTGCAGTATCACATCACTTCAACAGAATCATAGTATCACAGATCTAGAAGGGGCCATACAGGTCATCTATTCCAACCTCCTGCCCAATGTAGGATCAGCCTACAGCATCCCTGACAAGTGTTTGTCCAGATGCTGTTTAAAGACTGCCAATGAGGGGGAGCTCACCACCTCCCTAGATAGCTGATTCCACTGTTGCACTACTCTTACTGTAAAAAGTTTTTCCTAATATCCAGATGTATCTTCCCACACTTAATTTAAACTCATTATTGTGAGCTCTATCCTTTGCTGCCAACAGGAACAGCTCCCTGCCCTCCTCTAAGTGACAGCCCTTCAAATACTTAAAGAGAGCAAGGATGTCCCCGCTCAACCTCCTCTTCTTCAGACTGAACATTCCCAAGTCCCTCAGTCTTTCTTCATAGGCCTTGGTCTCCAGGCCCCTTACTATCCTCATCTCCAGGCCCCTGTCCAGGGCTCTTATCCAGCCTGCAAGAAACTGGTTTGAGGGTGGGAAGGCAGAAGGCTGCTTGGGGGAGGGGGCAAGCATGCACATGTGGTGAGATGTGTGTGGTTGAAGCTGTCAAGAAATAGAAAGGAGATGGCTAGGGGTAAGAGGCTGAGGTAAAATAGTGGTGGAGGAAATGGCAGCAAAGGAGAAAGAGAAGGTGTGGTGTTTTTTCCCCTCCTACCTCCTCCAACTGCGGCTCAGTGCAGATTGGTGAACCCACTACATGGGGGGCCAGAGCTGAGCAGCCAGTGCTGCCACTGCTGCACCAAATGGCGACTGTGAGGGGGATTGGTGAGAGTAGGTGCATGGGCAGCAGTTGGCTGATGGAGGAATGGGGCCAGCAGGTGAGAGTTTGACACCTCTGCCCTTCCTGGATATATATATTTTAAAGCAAACTTAAAGATCAAGCAATGGCACTGGATATCTAGTCCTACACCATCAGCTACAATGACATAAGCAAATACTTCCACCAACTTAAATCCAGTTGTCTTTCCATCATATTCCCAGCTGATTCTTCTCAGAATATCTACACATGTTTATAGAATTATCCTTGGTTCCTCAGACTATAATGTCTCATTTTGCTGCTCATGGTGGCTTGTGAAGCTTCTGTTACTTACCATTCCCCAACTGAGCAGCAACACTGTCCTTTGCAAGAGTGCTTCTAGTCCAGAAATGTGTTTGGGATTCAGTGACTGGTGCATTAGTAGAGAATATGAATTTCTAATCTTAAAAATATTTTAGATTGTCCTTTTGGCAACCAAGCTCTACTCACAGCTGACCACAAATATAAAACGTCTTTCTTCTGGCAAGCTGAACAGTGTTATGGCATGAAAAAACATTGCAACAGACTTGATTTCCAAAGGCTAGATTGCAGTTAGTGTGCCAGAATCAATACAGGTTTCTAAGCCAAGACTGAAAACCTTGGTAACAAGAGGTGTTAGAACCCCAATGGTCTGTTTTCCATACTTTGGGAATTATTCTCCAGACTGGTGACATTTCTCTTTAGGAATCAAAGCCATGTCTCTAAGACAGATGGTAAGAGTCTAGTGACTATTAATAATGTTAATGAAAAATGCTGTCTATTTCCCCTGTGTAATTAGCACAAATACACCCTTAGCCCCAACAGCTGACAGAGCTTGCTTCTTGATAAGACTCTTCAGTAGTCATGAATCTCATTGGTGAACCTTTGAGGGGCTTGTTGGTAATTCCTCAAAGAAGAAAACAATGTCGATATTGATTCTTGTTTTCCAAGTTGGTTCCATAGTAGAGATGGAAACAGTAAAGTTCTGTCATAACTCATAAGTGCACAGCAGTTCATGTAAAAATCCTAAGCATAGATCTCAAGCCGTTCCAGTAAACCAAGTTAAGCAAGATGCCAAAATCTATCATTTTCAAAGTTCTCCAGGGCAGGACACTTGTCATCAGTGTGTAGGAGAAATTTGCCTTTTTCACAGTAGCCACACACTGGGTTGACATTTTCATTGAGCTATCCACTACCACACCAAGATCCCTTTCTTGGTCTGTCACTGTCAACTCAAATCCCATCAGTGTGGATATCAAGTTGAGATTATTAGCCACAATATGCATCACTTTGCACTCCTTCACATTGAATCTCAATTGCCATTTTAATGCCTATCCCCCCCAACTCCGGGTCATTTGTGAATAAGTTGAAAATCACCAGTCCCATGATTGGGTACATGAGGGACCCCACTGTTCACATCCCTCTGTTGTGAGAACTGACTATTTATTCCTACTCTCTGCTTCCTGTTTTTAAGCCAACTTCCAGTCCTTAAGAGGACTTGTCCTCTTATCCCATGATTATGAAGTTTGCTCAGCAGTCTTTGGTGAGGGACTTTTGGGAATCAAATAAACAGTATCCCCTGGCTTATTTCTGTCCACATGTTTATTGACACTTTCAAGAACTCTAAAAGGTTAGTGAGACAGGACTTACCTTTGCAGAAACCATGTTGGTTTTTATTCATCAGAGCCTTCCTTTCTATATACTTGACAATTATCTTTACTAATGCTTTCCTTAAATTTACTTGTAACAAAAGTTAAGCTAACTGGCCTGTAATTTCCTTGACCACCCCAACCCCAGATCCTTTTTTAAAAAATGAGTGTTACATTGGCCACTGACCAGTCCTCCAGTACTGAGGCTGATCACAGGGACATGTTACATATCTTACTTGGAAGATTTGAGCTAAGAACTCTAAAATAAATACCATCTGGTCCTGGTGCTTTGTTAGTTTGCAATTTGTATTTAAGTTCTAGAACCTCCTCCTTTATCACTACTATTTGCCCAAGCTCCACAATCTCCCCTCCTGAAAACATATGTTCAGAAACAAGTATCTGCCTTCTGTAATGAGAACAGAAGATAATAATTCCTTTAGCTTCTCAGTGATTGCCTTACTGTCCCTTAGTACTCCTCTAATTCCCTCATCATTCAGTGGTCCAACTGCTTCCCTAGCCGGTTTCCTACTCATGAGATAGTTATAGAATTCTTCATCATTGATCTTGATGCTTTTAGAGTTATGTTCCTCAAAATCATTTTTTGCATCCCTAGTTGTCCACTTGCATTTCCTTCAAGCAAGTTTGGGTTTCCTTTTTGTTTGTCTTGTTTGGACAAGCCTTCTGGTTTCTGAAGGAAGCCTTTTTCATCTTGCTTGTTAGCTGGTAACCTCTTGGACTTTGTACTACCTTTTCTGACCTGTGGTATACATTCTAACTGAGAGGTTTTGAGTAACACTCAAGCCTTTTCAAGAGATTTGACCTTCTTGACTGTTCCTTTCAACTTGCTTTCTACAGATTTCACATTTAGAGAAGTTTTCTCTTTTGAAGTCAAATATGACTGGGCTGAAGTTCCTTGGAACTTTTTTTCACATACATAAAAATTAACTCTGATGTCATTGTGATCACTGCTTCCAATCAGTTCAACCACCACAGAGGATTAAGTCCAGAGTCACCTCTCTCTGGTCAGTTCCATGACCAACTGTTTTAGGGCACAGTAATATAAGGTATCTACAATTTTACCTCTTTTGGCATGATTGGAACACACATTTATCCAATCAATATGAGGGTAAAGTTGTCCATTAGTACAATTCCCTCTCCTTTGGATGCCTCTCTGCTCTTATAATACAATTTTCTGTATTGTTTAACATGCCATGTTTAAGATTTGTGTGTGTGTCTAATTACTGTTTTGTACTGATTACATGCATTCCATGAGCCTCAGAGTCTAGTCATGCTGGCCACATGACCACGGAGAAGTCTTTGGACAATGCTGGCTCTTCAGCTTGGAAATGGAGATGAGCACCGCATCCCTAGAGTCGGATCTGACTGGCTTTTGAGCAAGAGAAACCTTTACCTTTACCTTTACCTCACTGATTACATTGACTTTCATTGTGTAGTCCACCTGGAGTCTCAGTGAGAAAGGTGGACTATAAATAATGTAAATAAATAACATGAATCCATATGGGCAATACCTTAGGCGCATGTTCTTGTAGTCAAGCATAATGTGTGAAGATAGCAGTTACAAATACATCCAGCAGCAATTCCTCTGATCATGACACTTTTCTCCCTCTCGTTTCTGTCATGAGAATGTCAGTCAGTCATCTTGTATGATTGCAATGGTCATGTTACAATTGTTTATACAAATGTACAATTATAACTATACCTTTTTTGTCTGAAGTAGCCATCCAGTTGGCTTATCAAAACTTTGAAGACACTTTGGAAGGCGCAAGTGGTCCAGAATGCAGCTGCCAGATTGCTGACAGGAATGTCCTGGTCAGTGCATATATCACCTACCCAATGGCAGCAGTACATAAGAACATAAGAGAAGCCAATGTTGGATCAGGCCAATGGCCCATCCAGTCCAACACTCTGTCACATAGTGGCCAAAAATGCCAGGTGCCATCAGGAGGTCCAGCACTGGGGCCAGGACACTAGAAGCCCTCCCACTGTTGTGCCCCCCCAAGCACCAAGAATACAGTGCATCCCTTGCCCCAGCCTGAGAGTTCCTATCTATAACTATCTAGTTCTCACAGGGCATGCATGCTCTTTTTCAGGCAGCCTTTGGATGATTGTGATCCACCAGGCAGCTGGTATACTTCAGCTGTGTCTTTACCATTCACACATCCTACTCTGCTTGATAGTGGATAGATTTTAATGGGGACAGATTTTTAACCACTTTATATTTAAAATATTATTTTTTATATCTTTGTATTGTTTTTACTAGTGTATTTTATATGCTGTTAGCCACCCTGAGTCCCTTTTTGGGGAGAGAGAGTGGGATGTACATTTGATAAATAACTAAATCTAACTCTAAATAACTCGTATGAGTACTGAAATCAATTGTATTTATGTTTGAAACAGGAATTTTTCTTAATGAGATAAGAATGATAAATCTGGCCCTTTCAGGGAAGACTTGGAAACCAAAGCCAAAGCTTCAGAAGGGAAGTAACCAAGCATCTCCAGGCTTATTTTGGTATGACATTCTATACTACAATGGTCAGGATATCAAACATGACAAGGAGGTAGCACCTACTCTGGCTTCTGTGTTATTCAGCAAGTACAGATTCCAAACTTACAACTGAAAATGATTTGTAGCTTAAAGGTGGCACATCAGAGTTTTAATCCACTGTTGTCCTGCTGACTAATCATCTAATGCAGGGGTCCTCAAACTTTTTAAACAGGGGGCCAGTTCACTGTCCCTCAGACCATTGGACTATAGTAAAAACAAAAACTATGAACAAATTCCTATGCACACTGCATATATCTTATTTTGAAGTGAAGAAACAAAATGGGAACAAATACAATATTTAAAATGAAATAAAGTTAAATCAACAAACTTACCAGTATTTCAATGGGACTTCCTTAGCCCCCGCCCCCAGGATGACATCCCCCCTCTGGCTGAAAGGGATCAGTCTCCCAGTGGGCCCTTGTGACATTGGGGGGGGGCCTCACAGGCATTGCTCCCACGGGGGGGTTCTCTCCCCCCCCCAAACAGACCTTTCCAATGGGGCTACTCGGGAGGAGCAGGGCCGGCTCCAGGTTTTTTTGTGCCCTAGGATTGGCTCCGGGGAGAGGGACGTGGCGCAGTGTGCAGGGGCAGGCGAGAGGGCACCTGTGAAGGGCCGGGGGGGTGAGGAGCGGGCCCGGCGGGAGTCCGGCTGGCCGAGGAGGTGCGGCAGAGGCTGAGGCAGGGCGGTGGGAGTTACTTTCCAAGCCCTCCTGCCTGAGGAGGCGGAGGAACCCGGAAGGACGCCGGACGAGGCTTGGCCTGGTGCGGGCTGGGGGCGGCAAGAGCGCGGCGTGGGGGGGGTGGACCCTGCAGATGCGCGCCAGGCTGGCTGTGCGCGGACCCTGCGAGCTGGGCTGGAGCTTCTCGGCCACCACTTGTTGCTGGCTCGGCTGGACACGCACAAGGGTGGGTCGCTGCCCATCCGGGGACCCCCAGCAGACGCCAGGTGGGAGGAGCAGCCAGGCAGGCAGGCAGCCAGAGGGGCGGCCAGAGGGGGAGGGTGGGCAAGTTCCGCTGCCGCCTCCCGCGCCCCGCTGGGGCACTCTTCACAGCCTGGCGGCGGCAGCGGGGCTTTCCACGGGGGGCGCATTTTGGCAGAGGAGGAGCCCGCAGGCGGGCGGGGGCGCTGCTGCTGCGCTTCCCGAGGAGGAGGAACACCCGGCGGGCCGTATAAATGTCCTCGGCGGGCCGCATGTGGCCCGCGGGCCGTAGTTTGAGGACCCCTGATCTAATGTGTGATTGTTGCAATTCAGGAGGATGATTCTGGAAATGATACAGCTGCTTGTTTCTTTTAACCTGCTTGCTTATTGGAGCACAACAATGCTTGTATTCTCATTGTGTATTTTTTTCACCACTGGAGATCGATAATGACAATAGATATTGTATTGATAAAAACTTCACACATCAGCCTTATGGTCTAAGGGGTTCCCCAAAGTCCCATTGTATACCTCATGCTTTTGAATATCTATGTAATGCTGGTGGGAGAGGTCACCTGGAGATCTGGCCTGAGCTGCCACCAATATGGAGATGATACTCAGCTCTATCCCAAGCAAGACCAGCAGATCCCAGGGAGGCTGTGAAAATCCCAAACAGCTGCCTAGAGGCTGTTTTGGAATGGATGAAGGCTAATAAATTGGAACTTGATCCAAACAAAATGGAAGTACTACTGGTTGGGGGGTGGGGGAGATCTGACCTGGGCAATGGCCTCCCAGGATAAGGCATTTGTGTAATCTCACCCCATCAGAGATGATTTAGTGACCAGGATGATGATACATTGGGGTAGATCCTATTACTCCACTGAATAAAATGGAGGAAGAGTGTTGCCCTGCAAGGCTTTTGAGCCTCTTTTTGGACTGTGATAAATAATAAACTGTGCCAGTGCGTGTGTAAGGAACTGAACCACATGGTAACCCTCCCAGATGCCAGCAGAGACTGCACCCAGGCAAGAGACATTTCTCCTGACCAGCCCAGCAGCTCCAGTGCCCAGCAGAGGTTACCAGCCTGTTTCTCATGAAGGAAATATGAAACAGAACCAGTATACACCAAAGCACAGTAACATGTCTTGATAAAATACCAGAAATAGGAAATCCAAAAACGCCATTGAGAGTTCCTTCTACAGCAGGCAGCCTCTTTCCCTCCCCCACCTTCACCTGCAAGACCTCACGTAGCCCTGGCAGAGTCTATTCATTGTTGCCTAGTTACTGATTGAGAGCCATCAACAGCCGGACTAATGCCATCAAGAACACAATAGAAGTGGCCGGATGACTCATCCTGGCTATCACCTGGTGTCAGACATGAGTAAGTTTCTAGCTCTCAGTATTGACCATCCCTCAGGCACACCTCCACACACCTCCCCTACATCTTCCAACCAATAGGGTGCTTTCAGGGACGGACTACCAGGAGGCGGGAATCAGGGAGGTAACCAGCCCCACCCTCCTGCTTATAAGGGGATGCCAGACCACCGGCTCGCTCTCTGCTCTACTACCCCTATCGAACCTTTGACCCTCTTATGTCCAGCTTGCTATCCCCAACCCTTGCCTCCATCTTTAAACTCTGGTCTGCAGGCCGAGTTTCCACGTGATAATCTGCTGGTCAGACCACGTGGCCCCAATTTTCTTAGTTTCTTTCCCCTCCATTTTTCCTGAGGAACGCTCTACACGACTCGACTGGTAAATATGACCCACCAACGACTTACCTGCTGATGCAAACGTGCTTGCCTCTCTCTGTATTTCTTAGGACTTGAATAATTGTGTGTGAGCTTGTGGAATTGTTTGTGTGTGCAAAACTTCAGTAAAAAAACTTTATTTTCAACCATAAAAAGTCTTCTGGTCTGTTACCAACTCCTCCAGGCGGGGCTGACCTCTGTATACATAGGTGTTCGCTCTCGCAGCTGATTGCTTATTAATAATCAATATAATTCCCCTCGTTATTATTCATAATAACGCGCAATCAGGCTAACAAAGTGGTGGAGAATGCGGGCAGCACCCTGAACGTCTGAACGCACACGAGAGTCGACGCGTGTCGTTCTGACAGTCAGACGTGGAGGAAACCCCCCGCTGGAGTGTTGGAACAGGCTTGTGTGCAAGGTTTCTGTCTGCGTGATTGGCTCTAGCGAGCACTCTATCTGGGAGGCTTTACCCCTTCATCTCTTTCCGTGTGAGAACTCTGTGCCTTAAGCACTAGAGAGTCGTGGAGATCAGCCGCACCGGACCCGACCGCTAGGACTAGCCAGTGACTGGCGGTGTTCCCAATGCAAGGGATCTCCCACACGAAGCCCCAAGGCTATCTCGAGCCATCTTACGGTCTATCTTGTGGGTGGGACCCGAGACGATAGTGTAGGGAAACAGCCGGCATCAACATCTCCCTACGCCATCCACTTTCCTGCCAAAAACAACTGCCACAACAGCTGAGAGACGCGCTTGTTAAAGAGCCGCGACTCTGCAACCCTTCCAGTCTTGGAAGCCATTTTTGTTTTGCTTTGCCTCACGGCTAGAGCGTGATTAAGTGCGAGTTCGGGGGATACCTCGCTGAGACACAGTGTCTCGAGAAACTCTGCTGGTTTGGGGTACGCCAGCCTAGGGCCAGAGAAGCCCAAAACTCTGCAGGTTTAATGGTGCTCCCTGCTAGAGCGTAGAAAGCTCAAAACCTAAACCGGTTCGGTGTGGTTTGCCGGTCAGAGCCGAGAGCTCAAAACCCTCCAGAAACAGGTTCAATAGGTTACCCTGTTAGGGAATCGAGCAGCTGATCACTCTCCTTCCCAAAACCTAAATAGGCTAGGTGCCCTTTTCCAGGACTGAAAAGGTCAGTCCAGGAACGGGGAGTAAATAAATTCCCTGTTCACACGCAGGTCTGAGCACAGAGCCCAGGCAGGCGCACTCAGAAATAAAAAGGTTTCCCCAAAGTAAATAGGAAGCCAGGACAGCCCAAAGCCATGTTTCGCAAGACGAGCCCCGTGCCTCGTCTGGAAAAGTGGCTCTTTAAGAAAGGCGATTCGCCATGGGAACCTGGATTGTTCCGGGGTCCGGATCCTCTAAAGGTGGCAAAAGATGTCTTTCAGGACTTTTGCAACCAGAAAAAGCCCAACGCGTCCACGAAGGACCGCTTTGGGTGTTGGGCGCTGTACACAGTGCTCCAGGATGCGTCGGTTCTCCTGAAGCACCAACAGGAGGCCCTTGACGCACAAGAAGCCGCTAGCAAAGAGCTAGAGGTGAAACATAGCCAGGAGCTAGAGAAGCTCAGGGCTCAGCATGAGGAGGCCTTGGCCCGCAAACAGGCGGAGCATGAAGCAGAGAGTCTTGCCCTTAAGGCTGAGACTCAAGAGGTCCAGAAGAGACTGGACCAGGTCACTCAGGAAATGGAGGGACAGAACGACCTCCATAAGAGTGAGCTCTGCGAGTTGCGCAGAGACTATGAGGAGGAGAGTCTCCGCTTAAGGACGGAGAGGCTCAACCTCATTTTAGAAAAGCAGGGGCTTGCTGACTCCTTGCAGGAGGCAAGGAAAGAAGCCGCTTCTGCTACAGAGAGAGCAGACGAGGCTGAGCTTGGTCTGGAAAAAGCCCAGAAAGAGTTAATGTCAGCCCACCGAGCCGCTAAATACCTAGCGGACCGAGCCCAGGAAAAGCGTGAGATCGCTAACCATGAGGCTTGTAGGAGAGAGATTGAATCCCTAAAAACCAGCTGGGTCTGCAAAAGGCAGTAATTTCTGCCATCCACCCTGGTGGTATAGTGGAATCACCTGAAAGCGAGGCAGGAGAAGTGCAAGCCAGCGCTCCACTCCAGTGCTCTGCTGACATGGCGGTTCCACTAAACCCAGTGCGAACTAAAAAGACGGTCACGAAGGCGGGGGATGAGACGACGACTCAGACTGTCACGGAAACGGCCTTGTGGAAGCTGGACGAGGTGAAGGCCATTGCTGAACAGGTTGGCCCTTTCACCAGGGACAACGCTGTTCAGTGGATGACGGACGTGGCCAACTCTTATTATAGTGTCAATGGAGACGACCTTACACTGCTAGCCCGCAGATGTGCTTCAGGCTCAGATTTGGTGGCTCTTAACTCTGCCATCACAGCAGGAGGACTGGTAGGAGTTAATAAATACCAGTGGATGAAGGAGGTCCTCACGTACCTAAATCCCCACAGAACGGTAACCTCTTTATTCCTACTGGAAAGACAAGGGCTAGGCGAAGATCCTGAGGCATATATGGCCAGGAAGCAGCTTCTCGCCATTTTATCTGATTCAGTGGACGTAGATGATACCACTCGCCTCCCTAATTATGATGACAAGGAGTTTAGGGAAACATTAGTACAAGGGTTTCAAGCCCAAACCCAACTGGCCATGAATCTCACTGACCCCACTGAAGGTACCTGGGACGATTTGGAGCGCAAAATTAGGCGAGTCGCCACCCTGCTCCGCAGTACTGGTCTTCTGAAACCTGTTAAAGGGACGAAGAAAACCAGAGACAAAGGCGAGGACGAACCTATTCAAACGGTTACCTATGCCAATAACGGCCCTCACTCCCAGTATCCTGCCACTGGTCACTTCCGAGGCGATAACAGACGCTCAGGAGGAAAAGGACCTCGAGGAGGAGGTTATCAAAAAGGAAGGAATGGACGGGACTATCGGAATAACCCCGCTCCAGCCCAGGTGCACCTTCAGCCTTCCGCCCCTCCGGCTCCCTACAGGGACAACTATCAGCAAGGACCTATCAGCAACCACAGCCGCCACCCCTCTATCCCCAATTGCCGCCGTCAGCGCCCCTCTACTCTCAAGTGCCTCAGCCAACCCCTGCACCCCGCTACCAGGGGAATCAGCCCCGCCAAACCCCACCAGATGGCCAGGAACCATTAAGGTGGCACGCCTGGATGCATTTAAAAGAGCGAGGCTACGAAATGGAAAGGTTCCATAAGCAGCCAGACTCGGTTCTGTTCCAGGCCCTCGCTGAGTGCGAGCAGCAGGAGCAGTACCCCGTGCATCCAGTGGTGGCTCCATTGGAACTGGTAGAGGCAGTAGCAAAGGCTATGACATAGGGACGCCCGGAGTCCCAGGTGCTCCCCAAGGGTGTTCTGGCGCGACTTAAGCCGGATCTCTGGGGGAGACCAACCGTAAAGGCTGGGGTTGGGACTCCAGGGAACTCACAGCCTGCCACTCTCCTTGTAGATACCGGAGCAGCCCTTACGGTGCTCTGTCCCCAATTAGTTTCCAGAGGGACCCAGACAGACCGCTCTATTCGACTCGCGGGCTTTGCAGGAGGTAACCATGACGCACGTGTCTGGAAAGACGTGCCCCTGTCCATAGGGACCCTTTCCACTAGCGTGACTGCCTGTGATAGCCCGGGAGCCGACGGTGACGGCATCTTAGGAGCCCCCTTTTTCCGCGAGCACGGGATCACAATTGATCTGGCCAACAGTCTGCTTTGGCACATTCCAGACGGACCTGGCTTGATCAATGCGATTCATCACTGTGCGGCCCTAAAAGCGCCCCTCCCCGTGCTCCCCATAGCAGATGACCCATGGCTGGGCGAATTCCCAGATGTGTGGGTCAAAGACAAAGCCGAGTGTGGCACAGTGCGGAATGCATGTGTGCTCATAGAAGGCAGAGATCCCCCACCACAGAAACAGTACAAATATCCCGCTGAGGCCGAAGCAGGCATAGTGAAGACCATTAAAGGACTTTTGGAATGGGACGTTATCATACCCATGCAGTCTATCTGCAATGCCCCCTTGTGGCCAGTCCTGAAGGCAGATGGGATTACATGGAGGATGACCGTGGACTTTCGTGCGCTAAATGCAGTAACTCCACCAGTTGCCCCTGTTGTGGCCAAATACAACGAAATTCTGGCAGCCATTGCTGCGGGATCACGCTTTTATAGCGTCATTGATCTTGCGAATGCGTTTCACTCCATTAAATTTCACGAGTCCTGCTGGTACAAATTTGCGTTCACCTTTAGAGGACAACAATATGCTTTCAAAAGGACTCCTCAGGGTTTCCACTCCAGTCCAAGTATTTGCCACGCCCACGTAGTGCAGATGTGGGAGCACCTTCAGCCATCCTCCCGAGACCACGTGCTTTCTTACGTGGATGACATTTTGATCCACGCCCCTGATGCAGAGACAGTGATTGAGATCACCAGAGAGGTCCTTGGCCTCATTCAAAAGACAGGGTTCAAGGCTAGCAGGGAAAAAGCCCAACTAGTGCAGACCCAAGTCAAATACCTTGGACTTACACTAGGACCCCACGGGAGAACCCCTGATACTCAGCGGATGGAGGTAATAGCCAAACTTCCTGCCCCAACCGATGTGCCTTCACTGAGAGCCCTCCTGGGAATGTTTAATTTCTCCCGGGATTTCATAGAGTCCTTCTCTGATAAGGCGCGCCCTCTATATGCTTTGCTGAAGAAAAACACTCCCTGGCAATGGGGACCAGAGCAACAGAATGCATTTGCAATTCTAAAACAGAGCCTCGCCTCTGCTCCAGCCCTAGCACATCCAGATCCTAATCAGCCATATTACATCCAATTAGCCACCTCTGAGCGCAGTATAGGAGCCACCCTCCTGCAACATCAGGCAGGAGCCCAACGAGTCATTGCTTACGCCTCCCGGAACCTCTCTCCTGTGGAGATGAAATTCACCCCTTGCGAGAAAGTGTGCCTAGCCCTTGTGTGGAGCCTTACCCACTGGGAATTTATAATAGGAGGAGCGAAAGTCGTAGTTCAAACGACACACACCCCTCTGAAATACATTCTCTCGGGTAAAATCCAGGATGGGCAGGTTTCCAACGCTCGAATCGCACAATGGACCCTAGCTCTAGTAAACAAGGGGGTAGAATACAAGCGGGAACAAAATGAGCCACCAGTTCCATATGGTCTGATAGTAACTGGGGAGCAACACAAGTGCCCTTTGCCCGTAGTGGACCACACACCATGGCCCGCAACGTGGGGAGTGTCATTCGAAGAAGCCAGGCAGAACGGTTTCATCTGCTGGTTTTGCGATGGCTCATCCTTCCACGTTGACGGGACACCCCACACTGGCTTCGGAGCCATCTGAGTCCACGACGGTGCTACCCTGCAGGAAGCCGTGAGACCCCACTCCAGCCAAGCAGCTGAGGTGGAAGCTCTCCATGCAGTCATGCAGTTTGAGCCACTCAATTGCCCCCTTGCTATCTTTACTGATTCAGATTGGACAGCCAAAGCTGCCACAATTTGGCTCCCACATTGGCAGAGACAAAACTGGAGGAATAGTGAAGGAAAACCTATAGCGCATTTAAAAGTCTGGCTAGTTATAGTGGATCTCCTCCATGAAAGAACGGCTCCCACTCAAATTTCTCATGTGAAAGGCCACAAAAAGAACTCAACAGAGGTCGCATATTGGAACGACCAAGCAGATCTGTTAGCCAAAGAAGCCGCTACCCTTGGAACTCCCCCACCCAAACCCACAGCTCCTCTTGAGCCAGTCACCACGCGCAGAGCTGCCACTCACAATAGACCCAAGATTCCTCCCATATTTATTGACTTGGGAGAATTACAACGTAATGATGCAGATGTAGCAGACCTTTTGCAAAAGGGCAAAGATCCTTCAGGCAAATATAAAATTGAGGAGCAGGAAGGAGTAGTTTGGGCCATAGACTCCACAGGAGAAAAACACTGGGTAGTTCCGGTCGAAGTCAGGGCGGATCTGATCCAATTCATTCATGACCAGGGACATAGAGGAAAGGATTTAACCCTGAAAAGAGTTAAAGACGTAGGATGGTGGCCAGGAATGCGTCATACTGTAGACCAATGGGTCACCAATTGCCTCTCCTGTGCAATGGTGAATGCCGACCCTTCAGGACCCAAGGCACCCATCCAACATCAAAGAATAGAAGGACCTTGGGCGCGCATACAAATCGATTTTATTGGTCCCCTACCCACCACTCCAAGAGGAAATAAATACTGCCTGACGGTCATTGACCCCTTCTCAAAATGGGTTGAAGCCTTTCCCTGTAAAAACAATTCTGCCACTACCACGGCCAAAATTTTATTTAATAATTTATATTCTCGCTGGGGAATTCCTAAGGTCATAGATAGTGATCTCGGTGGGCACTTCGTTGGTGAGGTCACACAGGAGCTCTGCCACGCCCTAGGCGTGCAGCAAAGGTTCCACATTGCCGGACATCCCAAGGCTTCAGGCGCCATAGAGCGGACTAACCGCACCTTGAAAGAGGCCCTCCGCAAGATGGTGAAGTCCACAGGGAGAGATTGGGATGAAAAGCTTCCCATAATTCTCATGGCCATCCAAGGAACCACCGCTACTCACGGTTACTCCCCTCATATGGTCATGACTGGGAGAAAGATGCGTCTACCAGAGGCTTTCTGGATAGACTCCGACATTCCGGCCTCCTTTGAGTCCAAGGTCGCAAATGACCTCTGGGTACAAAACCTCACTCGGGAAATCCTCACCATCCACTTACAAGTAGCGCGCATGCTCGGTCAAAGCCAACTCGCTGTAGATAAAAAGCTAGGCTGGGTCCGCAACCCACAAGTGTGGGACCCAGGACAGCAAGTCCTCTACAGAAAGTTCTCCAGGAAAGGACATGCCCTAGCTGCAAAGTGGGAAGGGCCAGTGCCCATAATTGCGAGAGTCAGCCCTGCCGTTTACAAAGTTGCCATTCCTCGCAAAAAAGGGGAAACATGGCACAAATTCTTCCACTCCTCCCAGCTCAAGCTCTGGAGGGGAGATCCAGTCCCCACTCCAGCCCCTAAGCCACTGGACCCAGAAAACGAGGCTGCAACCTCACCTGAACCTCCAGTGCCCCTTAGGCAGATTTCCCTCTGCGACCCATTAAAAATGCCTGCTCTCTACACCCTCACAGAAACATTCATGACCCTTTAAAATGTTTCTTTCAGACTGTATGGTCTAAAGAAACAAGGGGGAGAGAGAGAGAGACAGAAGCAAGGGTAGAGCAGAGAAGAGAATCCTGCACCTGCACCAATCAGTTAAAACCAATTGCGGAAGGTCATAAAAGTTAGGAAGCAATTAGAACGATTTTAGGGGTTGCACAGTCATTTCGGACCATTTTGGGCATTTTTAGGATTTTTTTATAAATTTTAATAAATTTTAATAAATTTGCATATTTTTATAATTTTTCAGAATTTTTGTATAATCTTTGGAATATTTTTGCAATTTTTCCTGAATTTTTCTGATTTTTAGGCATTTTTCAGTGAATTTTTAGGCATTATTTAAGTCTCCCTATGTTACTAGGCTAATCTGCCTAGCAACAAAAAGGTTGCTGGGCCCCCTAATCTGCCTAGCAACTAGCAGAGAACAGGACATCCTCCCTGATTGACAAGGGATGCCAAAGAGACTCTGGGCACCACTGGAGGCCTAAGCCATCCATAGGACCTTGCCACTCAAGGAAGGCCAAAGCCTGCCCTAGAGTTTGAGAGGCAAGGAAAGTTTTTTTCTCTATTTTTAACCAAACATAGTGGTTCCCACTAGGTGGGAACCTCCAAAAATTAGTTGTGAATGACCTTCCAACGTGATGATTGTTAGCAAGCTGAAGCCCCATGTGTGCCTGCTGGGAGACAAGAGGGGGGGGAGAGAAAACCTACCGTACTTTTTCCCAGCCAGGCCCAAGGGAGCCTAGGCGAATGAGTAGGATTATGGTCATGGTGACCAACTCAGCCTCCCCAGCCTCCAGGAGAGACAAGCCTCCTGGAAAGTTTCCCCGTGGTCCGAAATGAAAGTTCAGACCCGATCAAAAGTTATTAGTAATTAAAAATTGCCCCAGACAACCCATGCTCCTCCGAGGGCAGCTATTTGCATATGCAAACGACCACTAAAGTCCCCTCCTCCGAGCCCCGGACCATGGATAAGTCTCAAAGGAATTAGGGGTCAAGCTGACCTTGTTTAAACTAACAACCCTCATTAGAAAAGCCGGGAAGGAGAGACGGCAAAAGCCGTGATATAAGTACCAGGAGCCCTGTTCCCTATAAGAAGCCAAATGGCTCAGAGAGCAGCGCACAAGCCTACCAAGCCAAAGGTCCCCTGGTTCAAAACCCCGGAAAATATTTTTTTTTTCTTTTTGAACACCTAATTTTAACGCTTCCCTCTGAAGCGTCCCTGAGCTAACCGCTGGCCGCAGTAACCCTTTGGTCATGCCCCTCTTATGTGCCCAAGGCTGGAATAGACCCTCCCGACATTTTCCCGCCTCTAGAAAGCGTCTGCGGACCGTGAGACGCTACTTTCGGTTTTAGGCAAGAGAAGGGAAAATGAAACAAATATGCCTGGAGCAACACAAGGAGCCAAGACAGAGCCGTGGCGCCAAAGTTAAAGCGCTTGGCTCGGCCATCCGAAGGGTGCCGGTTCAAGACCCCAGTGGGAACCTCGCCACTAAGAGACTAGGAAATTGCCTGCTTTAGTTAACCAGCCCCGCAACAGGAAAATAAAGGCAGTTTGAATCTCCGTTTTGCCGCTTGTGCACCCAAGCGGGAATTTTAAAAGGGAATAGAGTCAAGAGGGACACCCCAGCCCATAGCTAAAAGGGAAAGCCTGCTGTGCCGTTTTTACACGCGAGTCGACCACAGCATGCATAATTAGGAACCCCCATACATATTATCCCCCCTGGTCATTTTTGCAGGAAGTCATCAGAAGACCAAACCTGCAGCTGGGAGAGGTGAGTATGATCTTTCTTTTGAGTATAGTGCCATTCCTATTAGGGCAGACTGCTGCTTCTTTACCTCCTAGCCATAATGCCACATTGCACAGGTGGAGATGTGAAGGAGCCAGTATGCCCAAGAGGTACCTGACCTGCATCCTAACAGGGCAGGAAAAATCCCACCTACTCCCTCTAAGAACCTACAGGTTCAAAACACACCTGGAAATTCGCAGGTGCTCCCCCTCACTATTAATCAACTGTGCCAGTGAAACTACAGGCCAGAAGGTATTGATCTGCCCCTCTGGACAAAATACCATAGATGAAATGGTGTATATGTTGTGCAGGGTTAAATATCCAAACCTGCCACCACCTGACCTAGAGGAGGACTCCACCTGTGAAGTGGCCCAAATTTCTGCAGCAGTCTGGAACATAGGGGACCCCTTAAAGGTTGTAGTAGCCATTGGATCCCATCTCTTTCTAGATGGAGACAGAGTGCTTCCAATCATTTTAACTGATCCCTCAGGACAGAACCAGAGTTTACCAGGCATCACCTGGAATCCTCTAAACTGGGCTATTAATGCTACACAACTGGCCCAGCAAGGTCCCCCAGACTGGACCCTAGGTCTAACAGGATCCCCCTGTCTCAACACCTCTAAAGAATTTCACTTTAACTCCCTTGGCCTTGTAACCTTCCAGGCCACCCATCAAGAAGGGAATTATACTCTTTCCATAGGAGAAGGCAACAGTACTGTATTGACTTTTGACCCCTTAATTCAAAATGTAGATCCCCTGCTAAAATTAAACTACCCAGTGATAGGCTCCCATACCCTTAAATTTAATCAAAGGGAGACTGTCCTAATTCGGCCCCAAATGTCAGTAAAGAAGGTAAAGATCAGCATGGCAGACCTAGGCACCTCTTTCCATCCAGCTTGTGCTCCCTTTTTGCAGCCCACTCAGCAGGGCTGGGACAAATGGCTGGTGCTATGGAAAGGGGAAGACTACCCCAAACGTTCTAAGAGAGGCCTGACCGACTGGATCGCCCCAATAGGTGCTGGGGTAGCAGTTTTAGATGCAGCAAACATTGAGGTCATAGCCAACAAAGCTTCAAGGGTCTCCTCAGACATGTCAAAAATGAGCAAGCCCATCATACAGTCCTTTGACCTTCTCTCAGAAATGCAGCATTCTACCAATCCCTTGTTAGTGGCCTGGGAGCAAATAATGGAGAAGGATTTCAGTATCCTCTTAGGAGGCATTCAGTCCCTACAGAAAAACATTTCTTTGGCCCTTGCCTGTGCCCAAGCCCAAACCCTAAATATTGTCACTGCCATGAGCATGATTAAACAAGCCATGACTGGCCACATTCCCTTGGAGGTCAGAGGCCTTCTTAAAGAAAACCTCACCAGGAATGAAGTAGATTTGGAGCAGTGGTGGTCTTTAGCCAATGCCTCTTATGATTCCAAGGCTCAGACTCTGAATCTAGTTGTAGTCACAGTACTGGCAAAAGAGGCTTTCTCGGCCTACCCAGTAGTTCCCTTAGGCCTGCAAGCAAGCAACAATACAATTTTATATGCCAGAGACAGTAACCGGTGGGCCCGAGCTACCCCCACAGGATGGCAAACCATTAATGTCAAAGGCTGCACCCACAAGGAAGCTTTAGGCTTCATCTGTGAAGACCAGGCCTTCGAGCCACACCACACTTGCCTGGCCCCCAGAAAAGGCATGGAGGGTCAGTGCCAATTTGATGTGGTGGAAGAAGTCTCCTCCACTGTAGTCTATGTGGGGAGAGCATGTGTCTGTGTTAGGACAGCCTGTGATTATGTGTACATCAACACACAGCAAATACAGCCGATGACCCCAAAAATCAACAGATGCTTTTGCAACATAACCACCATTCGTGGTTGTGATTTCCAGTTCTCCACTCCCTTGTGGACCCAACAAGAGATGTTCTTGTCCCCCAAACGCTATGACTCTCTCACTCCAGTCCCACTAGGAATGGGCCTGGAAGCACTGCGTAGTTTGCTCACACACCCTGACTTGCATAAGAAACTAATGCAAATCAAGGAGGCCGGAGACCAGGCCTCACTCAAGGTATCCCACAATGGTGCCACCATAGCTGA
The DNA here is from genome assembly GCA_029375565.1 of Gekko gecko. NCBI lineage: Eukaryota > Metazoa > Chordata > Lepidosauria > Squamata > Gekkonidae > Gekko > Gekko gecko. The sequence goes on from JAPDNY010000007.1 coordinate 58,063,270, forward strand.
CCTCGCGGTGGACATTAAAAATGCAGGGGCCCATGACTGGTGGGAAGTGTTTTTGGGATGGTCCCCGTCCGCGACTAATATATTAAATATGGCGCTACACCCCATTGTAGTGCTCTTTGGGGCCCAGATTATCATGGCCCTCTCTTTGATCTGTATAAGTATATGGGTCAGAAAACAGGTCAAGAAGATAGAAGGCATGGCCAGAATAGCTCAATACACTGCCCATGACCACTTCAGCTCCAGCCACTCCAGACCCTAAGACCCCAAACCTAGAAAACCTCATAAATTCAACAGAAGGCCTCATTTCCTTTTCCTAGGCCTCTGTGTCCCTCAGCTGTTTACTTGAATTTATTCTTGATTCTATTTTTGAACTGAGGAAAGGGTGGGCCTCATCAGGCCCTAGTCAAAAATTAGGGTGGTTGCTCAAGGCCCGAGCTCAATGCCTCCCAGAGGGACAGGATGGAACACGACTAGCTAGCACGACTGTACGGAAAGGCGTGCTAGATACCCTGCAAGTGCAATGCAGAGGGCTAGCCACGGTACCTACTGTCAGCCCTGGGGCCACCAATGGGGTCACCGTCAGTGTGGGGTCCAGTGAGACCGAGATTGCAAGGCCCACTACCTCCTCCTGAGGAACCCGGTTGGTTGCAAAGGCGTTGAGTTTAAGGCTATGAGACAGACAGAGCGAGAGTGTAAGCCCGGCTACAAGAGCCAGAATTCTCGCCTGCTCCACCCCAAGCACGAAAGCTCGGTAGGCCATGTCCTGCCTGGAGCAACCTCGGCCTACCCAACCTCAGTTCACCCTCTTTTAGGTCATGCTGAGTGCCCAGCCTTACGCAAACCCTCTTCTCCGAGCAAAAGGAGGACGGGTTTTGCTCAAAGCAATCAGCAGGACCCTTTTAAAGGTTTTTTTTTAATGCATTTTTCCCCACTTTTTGGTGAGATTTAGTTCATAACCCAGCATGCGCAGGGCATGCGTACATTTGCATGGAATCTGAGACACCTCCACACACCTCCCCTACATCTTCCAACCAATAGGGTGCTTTCAGGGACGGACTACCAGGAGGCGGGAATCAGAGAGGTAACCAGCCCCCACCCTCCTGCTTATAAGGGGATGCCAGACCACCGGCTCGCTCTCTGCTCTACGACCCCTATCGAACCTTTGACCCTCTTATGTCCAGCTTGCTATCCCCAACCCTTGCCTCCATCTTTAAACTCTGGTCTGCAGGCCGAGTTTCCACGTGATAATCTGCTGGTCAGACCACGTGGCCCCATTTTTCTTAGTTTCTTTCCCCTCCATTTTTCCTGAGGAACGCTCTACATGACTCGACTGGTAAACGACTTACCTGCTGATGCAAACGTGCTTGCCTCTCTCTGTATTTCTTAGGACTTGAATAATTGTGTGTGAGCTTGTGGAATTGTTTGTGTGTGCAAAACTTCAGTAAAAAAACTTTATTTTCAACCATAAAAAGTCTCCTGGTCTGTTACCAACTCCTCCAGGTGGGGCTGACCTCTGTATACATAGGTGTTCGCTCTCGCAGCTGATTGCTTATTAATAATCAATATAATTCCCCTCATTATTATTCATAATAACGCGCAATCAGGCTAACAAGAGTCACTTAAGTTGGAGGAATGCTGCTTGGTGGACAATTGGACCCACCCCACTACAAAGGCTGCCAGATATGACTCTATGATGACATCACTTGAGGCAAGGGAATCAACTGAGAGAAAATAAGGTCAATGTAAATATTTTTGCAAAGAGCGCCAACAAATTGGAAAGCACATGACATTTATTGACATTGCCAAAAACAGTCACCCAAAAAGTGTGTAGTTTTGTCTTGGATCTAGTTCTGAGATTTAGAGGGAGAAGTCTTTCTTTCTCCATTTCCAGTCTTCTTTACTTTAGTCTTACAAGCTTTATTCTTTACTTTTTTTCTTACAATCAACCCAGACGCTCATCAGATCAAGTACTAGTGACCCTAAAACTGAAGAGGCACAACTTGTCCACAGTTGCCTCCAGGGCTGCTTCTCCCAGCTGCCACACAAGATTTGTTGTGCTGATCTGCTAAGAATGGAGTGGAAACAGGCAAAATAGAATCCTAAATTATATTTGATTTGTACATTACAGAGTATACAGATTGGGTCTCAGGTTCTCAGTGTAACATTCAGAAGTGGGTTGTGGACTCATGTGTACCCGTGTAGCAACCATTTCATATTGGGTGCATTACACACATGGAGAAGGGCCTTCATGCTTCCTCCAGAACCATTTTTCCTGACCCAAAATCGTGTCTGTGGGGGTTCCTATTTGGTTCATTTGGGAAACTCATGTGCATTGCAGGGAACATATGGGTACCCCCAATGGGCCAAATAGTGCCCCAGGGGCCATTTCAGGTCAGTAAAATGGTGGTGGGGGAGGATGAAGCCATTTCTTCACATATGACACGGTCCAAATCTGAATCAGTCACTCATGCATGCAACTCACATCTGACTGCTACATAGGCTGGAAGCCCAAGACCCATTCTCCATGATGTGTGATTCATCCCTTAAGCCTTTCAGTTAAAGCAGCCCAGTCACTCCTTCTATTCCGGCAGCTGAAGAAGATCTATAGGCTTCCTATACAATTGTCTGGTCACACACCAAACAGGACAAACAATATGGCTGTGGTCAGATGGCATAAATCATTCATAGCATACCTTGTAGCATTGATTCCCTTTCTGCCCTCTCTCTATATATCTCCAGTACAACCAAAATATGTTTTGGTATTTGCTCCCTCCCCATCTACTTAAGTGTACTACCATTGAATGGAAGAGTATAACCACATAAGGCATTCTTTCCTTCAGGGAATAAGCAGAGATGTTTAATCAAGAAAAGAGATGGGTGCACTGACTGGAGTGGAGTAGAAAATGGCATGGTTGAGTATAAACACTCAGTTTCCAAAAAAGATCAGTAAGGGAATTCTGCCCAGGGAGGAAGCTTCCAAAGTGCTAGGTAATTGCACATTAGTACACATCCAATGCTTGCAGTAAAGAAGTTAGTACAAATTGAGAAGATCTCATGGTTTAATATTTTAAAATTTGTTTTAAACATTTATGTTCCTCTTCTAGCTCCCCAGCCCAATCTTGAATCAGCTGCAAACAGATGTACACTGAAACACTGGTTTCTGACAGCTATAAAATACCGATACTTTGTCCTTTAATAACTACTCAATCTCAAGATCTCAAAAGCACATTTCAAACACACAGTATGACATGGGGCTTGCAACATTGCTTTTGTACAGATCCTCTGCAGTGAATTTCATTCATTGTATCTATGTACATAAAAACAAATTCCCAACATTCCTCCACCCTCCCACATTCTACACACTTATTTATTTATTTATTTATTTATTTATTTATTATTCAAATTTATTCCCCGCCCTCCCAGCTAGAGCTGGCTCAGGATGGCTTACATAAAATTAGCAGAGAACATTTAAAATAATACAATAAATCAATTAAAATAGTATTCAAATTACAATTCTATAATACCAAATAAATGCTAGATTTGCTGTTATAAAGTTTGTGATGGCTACCATTGACTCTCTCTTCCCAAGATGGCTTGCAAGTCTTCTGTAGTTGTCCTTCGGTGTCTTTCCAATGGCTGGCACAGGCTGTTAATATAAGTTCCAGAGGCAGCAGGTCTTCTTATCCTAGTTGTTAAAGGTGGCAGTGGCTCCAAAAGCTTGGTGGAAGAGCTCCATTTTACACGCCCTGTGGAACTGTAATAGGCTCTGTAGGGTCCTGATGTCCTCTGGGAGTTCATTCCACCAGGATGGAGCTGCCAACAAGAAGGTCCACGCCCTGGTTGTCATCAGCCTGGCCTCCTTAAGACTCGGGAGGGCCAGCCAGTTCTGGGCCCCTGAATGCAGTGATCTCTGGGGAACATGTGGAGAAAGGCAGTCCCTCAGGTATGTAGGTCTCAGGTACCCTTTGATTGTACTTCTAGCCATGTGAGATCCACTCTTCTGTGAGTCAATTCTATGCAGCTGAGTCTTTCCTGTGAAGTTGGCACTGCCAGATGGGTGCCTATTCCATTGATTTGAACCAGGCAATTGGTCTCTCCCTACCTGGTTACATCATTCAGAGGAAGCTCTGAACAATGTGTGACTGACTCATGGGTAAGCATCTTTCATGCAGTTAAAAGCTAAAGCTATACATCTGTTACATTTTTATTCTGCACTTTCCCCAAAGTACAAGTTTCTCCTTTCCTTGTTTATGCTCACAAAAAAACCCTAGAAGGTGCTGGTTTTTACAGACAAGGAGCTTCATGGCTGAGAGGGGTTTTCAGCCATGCCCTAGTCTAACCACTACACCAACCAGCTCTCAATCTGAAGGATGCCTTGAAGAAAGCAAACTCTGCATAGTTGTCAGTGATTGAGGCACTAAGGGCAGAAAGTTGAACTCCAGCCCAGCAGTAACCCAAGATTATTCCTTGTGTTTGTACCTATAGTGAATGACTGCCATTTGCTCCTCCAGGGGCAAGAAAAATGCATTTGGGAACATTGCTGTGATAGCAGGAAAACCCATTCAATACCCTGAAACTGTGGCCTGATCATTAATGACAAAGATTATATGGGGACTACAATGAGCAGGGAGGGCACTGCACACTCAGGAGTCCTTGCCATTTACAAACCTGCTGTTGATCCATCCTGCCTGCCATAATACTTGGAATTTTGCTGGCAGATTTATAACAGTAAAGCACCAAGATATTAATTATATTGATGACATTAAGCCACAAAATACCTCCCCAGGGCAGATTTTTCTTATGGACATGGAAGTCCTCCACATACCAGACGTCTCTCATCCATTTTATAGATGGGGGCAGTTCATTTTACATAGTCATTTTTTTTCTAACAGTGAATTCATAAAAGTAGGAGCTCCATCTGCATGGTGTTCTGAAACAGTGTGCAGAATCCGGTCCCGTCACATTACCTAGTCACCACATGAATAAGGCAATTTATTAGATTAACTAATTATCTCTTGATAGCTAATACTGCTCTACAAGGGCAATGTTAAGACCTAAGTGAAGGCATCTTTTGTGAAGTGCAATATAATTGGCAATATTCAGGAAACTTCCCGTATACCTCACAAAAGTACTTGGTGAAATGGTCCCTGGTGTGATACTTAGGAGTATACTAAAAACCAGGGGTCTTTTTTGGGGGGAGCGCACTGGAGTGCAGCTCCAGGAGCTCAGGAGCCAAGCCCCGCCCCCAGCCGGCGTCCCGGGGAGTCTTTCAGGCAGCCAAATGTCAATTTCAGCTCCATTATATCCTATGGGCCATTGAAGTCAATGGTGGAAACATAGGGTATACTCTGGGGGCTGGAGGGGAGGGTTTGAGGGAGAGGCTCCAAACTCACAGGGTAGCTGATGGAGCCTCTCCCCAAGATACCCACCAAGTTTCAAGAACATTGGATCAGGGGGTCCAATTCTATGGCCCCCAAAACAGGTTGCCTCTATTCCCTCCATTGTTCTCTATGGTGGGGGAAAAGTTACTTTATTTCCCACCGTAGAGAAAAATGGAGGGAATAGGGACAACCTGTTTGGGGGCCCATAGAATTGGACCCCCTGATCCAATGTTCTTGAAACCTGGTGGGTATCTTGGGGAGAAACTCCAACAGCTATACTGTGAGTTTGGAGCCTCTCCCTCAAACCCCCTCCCTTCCAGCCCCAAGACTATACCCTATGTTTTCACCATTGACTTCAATGGCCCATAGGATATAATGGGGCCGAATTGCTGCCAAATTTCTTTCATTCCCTCCTTTCCTTCTCTCTTTTTCCTCTTTCCCTCCTTCTTCTCTTCTCTCTTTCTTTCTTTCCCACCTTCTTCACTTCTCTTTTTTCCTCCTTTCCCTGTTTCCCTCCTTCTTCCCTCTCTTTCTTTCCCTCCCCTTTCCTTCTCTTTCTTTCCCTCTTTCCTTCCTTCTCTCTAGTCTCTCTCTCTTTCATTCCCTCTTTCCTCTTTCTGTGGCCCAACTCTCATGAGAAGGAGTTTAAACTTTAAACCCCTTCTCTCTTAGCTCCCCCACCCAGGCCAGCTGGGGAAGGGAAGGGAAGGCTTTTGAAGATGCATCCCCCCCTTTTGCTTCCCCTTCTGACATCACTTCCGGTGATGTCAAGGGGCATGGCATATGCTAATAGCCTAATAGCTCATTAGCATACCATATGCTAATGAGCTCCTGCAGCTGTTTTTCTACGAAAAGACCCCTGCTAAAAACTTTCCTTTAAAGTAGTAAATGCCTGCAGTAAGCAATTTCCTTGGATTCCGCTCTGGCTGAAATACCTTTTGCTATCATATCACTTCCTGGTACCTTCAAGGTTTCAGTGGAGAGCTTCCTTGCTAAAAAAAAAAAAAAAGGAAAGAAAAGAAAAAAAGGAGTGCATTTGATGCATTCCCCATTCACAGAAAAGGTTTAGGGAATTACATCCATGTCTAGAAAGTTAGAGAAGTTTCCTACAGAACCACGAGGATTCAAGTTTTTCATTTGCAATACTTCCAGCATTTGACAAGGCCTTGAAAGTCAAGATGATTAGATTTACCTTCCCTGTGTAAAAACAATATATCAGGTGTAATCATGTTCTGCTCTGCAGTGGTTTGCTTCTGTTTTAAAAGTGTTGATGTAGATGTTTAAAATATATCAATTAATTGCTATACAAATGAACTACAGCCAGTGATCTTTTTCCTCTTGAAGCTATGACAAGCCCAGGAGTAGCATGTTGTAGAACTGTGACATAAACTTTCAAAAGGCAGTACAACATGCAGGGAAATCCAAGTATTGCAGAATGAAACACAGCCAAACTAACTATCTTGCACACCAGCACTCTGCAGCTGTTTCAGATACCATCAGCTCAATTCTCCAGTGAAAACGCAGCCCGATAAAGAGCTGTGTAATAATCATTTTATATCAGCGTCACCAAAGGCAAAAGACTGAGAAGCTTTAAAAATATCTTTTTCTCTTCTTAAATAATTAAATTTCTAAAAGCAATAAAAACTATACTACATCAGATAAGGAATTGGCAGTCCATTAAGTGCCTTTGGGCTCTCATCTTGGCCCTGAACCATAGAAGCTGAGAAAGTTAGATTCAGAAAAGCACCTGGATTCCCTCTTTTATCAACCTCCTAAAGGCAAGATTGTTTTCCTAGATTCTGGTGCTTTTTTCTCATTTAACTGAAATATGGAGCTTTCAACATTTGCCTGAGAGAATTATCACAACCAGAGACACATATCTGTTATGAACTGATGCTAAATTTACCTTTTTAGAACTGTATTACTCAGATCTTGCATAAATATTGTTACACTGACTCACCAATTTTTTAATTCCATGTTATATTTTCTTCTCATAGTTTCCTCAAGTAACTCATGCTGGTATACCTAGTTTTCTCTTCTCCATTTTTTTCTAACTACTTGTGTGGCAGGTTAGGGAGAGAGAAAGGGAACATAACTGGCTTAAAGCCATGTGTTTTTTTTTTAAAAAAAAGGTCTCCTGGAGTTCATGGATCGTGCCATTAATAAGACCTGTACATCAAAACCTTATCCACTATGTTTTGCTTAAAGAGATGTTACATACCTATGTGAATATCAGCATACTAATAATAAATATGAAGCAAAACATAAAATAGAAATTTCAAAGTGGGCAAGAAGACCATGAATGTACAAATAAAATAGTTACTTTGTTGTCATATTCTATTAGCCATGTTCATGTCAGCCTCATGTTGTGTTAGTCATGGTATTCACTAATCTGATACGAAAATTGCCGAAACAATTGCACAGTCGTGTCTTATTAGGGAAATCAAACACTAAATACCTATGATATTAATGCAATGCAGAGAAAATGGCTGGTCTCTGAAAAGATAGCAACATGTTATCTAAGAAATGTTCATGCTAATTTACCACACTTATTTTTATTCATTCCAGAGAAGAAAGAGATTGTTGAACCTTTTGCCAAAGGCTGCCTACTATAAAGTTATGCTTTTGCTTGAAAAACTTTCAGCCCTTGTCTTTGAAACTTATTTCTAGTAAAATGGATTTTATGTTACTTTTGATGTCTTTGTTTTTAAGGTGCTTTTAAATAATTTGCAGCTGTTTTGCTGTTGCCTTGATTTTATTCTTTGGTATTTTATTGCATAGCAGTTTCTCTTGTTGCATTTGAATTTTAATAGTTTTTAATCTGATTATTACCAGCAGCAGTAGAAGCTAACAGCACAATCAGGTGGGGCACAGAGAGCCAAGAAGGTGTGATGCTTGCATAGCTTCAAGGTATGCTGGCATGCCTCCAAGATGGGCCAGTGGAGTGCCCCAACAGTGCTGAGCCCTGGCCATGTGCCAACACAACAATGCCATGGAGGAACACCAGCACAAGTCACTGCACTGGCAGGGAAAGGGGCAGAACCAGGGGCATGGCAGGAGTTATTCAGCTTCCTAAGGCACCCCAGTTCAGGAATGCCCCCCAAATCCAGTGGAAAGTTACACCATCAAAAACCATAATGTACCCATAGGTTTCCATACAATGGGAAAGGCCAAGTGCCCCCACACAGGCACAGTCCCACTGACAAGTCCCAGCAAAGCACAGGATGGTGACTACAGATGCAACCATCATCCCCTACCCTAGCAGCAGCCAAAACTCTTTCCCCACAGCCAAGCACAATCTCTCCAACACTACACAAACCCCAGCCAGGATGCCCATGATTCAGCAGGTAGAGCATGTGGCACAAGACTCTGTCTCAGAGGTTTCTGCTGTGCATGTTCACAGGATTGCACTCTGGTGGCAGGAAGAGGTATGGAGAGGGCACTTAGCACCACAGAGTGAGTACTTAGCACTAACACCCAAGGGGGAGAGCAGAGTCCATGCTGTGTGGCTAACGTGTCTCATTTCAGAACTCTTTCAGGTGCACCATCCCCAAAACAAAGGGGTAACCATTCACTGACAGGTGATCAGGGGCAGAATCCAGCTGTCCTCATCCAAGAGTCCATACCCATCTCCTTTGTATTCCTTGCACAAGCTCAGGGTCTTTACTATGCCAGCTCTCACACATGAGGCTAGCAGTGTGTGCATATGAGGTCGACCCAAGCCAAGCCCACCTTGTGCCCTACCCCATGTTATGCAATGGAGCTTATGCCTAGGGAAAGGTACCCAGGGGGTGCAGTCTATAATGGCATTTCAGTGGGTAGCCATGTTGGTCTGCAGTAGAAGAGCAAGATTTGAGTTCATTAGCAGCTTAAAGATCAACAAGATTTCAAAGATATGAGGTTTCAAAAATCAAAGCTTCCTTTGTTGTGGGGAGGCAGGGATGCTGGCAGCCCCATACTGGGCTGTAAGCACATTCCTTTGCCTGGGCACTCTCTCCCCCCCACCAGTGGGGAACAAGGCACAACTGGGGTTTGGGGTGCCTGTCAGCTGCCCTACAATGCTTTGTGGATCAGCTAACCAAGCACCAGAAGGGCAGATAGGGGACAGGGACCCTGCAAGAGGTAGTGGAGTGCAGCAAGAGGTGGCTCATCCTACAGTCAAGGTCTTGCTGGAAGGGCATCAGCTGGGGAGAGGCTGATTGTTAGAAGCAGTCAATGCACTGCCCATGGCGGGCATGCTTCAGGGTTGGAGGCGTCACTGAGTGTGGGGACTCCACAGCTGTGGAGATGAGCTGGGCAGCACAGGGAACATGGTAGACAGGGGAGTGCAAGGCATGAAGGAAGGATGGCTAGTGCATTGAAGGCAGGGCTGAATAGGTGGACTGGGAAAGGGAGTGGTGCAGCTACTCTGATGACCTTGGCTAGAAGTGCCTACACTTCCAGAGAGGAAACATGGATAGTTGGTCCCAGCCCAGTTTGCTAAGGCCTCCCACAATGGAGTCATAGGTGCCGTGAGTGGGTGTGAAATACAACCCCGAGGCTACACCAGAGGATTCATTGCCTTGCAGGATCAGACCCTTATGCAGCAACAACAATGAATGGAACAGTTGCAGAGCACTTCCTCATAGGATCAGCAATTGTCATTTGGATGGCTACAGCAAATGGGCAAATGGCCAGGCAAAAAGGAGAACCCCTTCCCATGAGGTGGAGCCACAGACCCTGGCATGGCTGTGGCCAGCAAGGTATCTGTGCTCTTTGCCATCACTACCCATGTTTAGCATCTGTTTAGCATCTGCAGGGGTGCACTCCCTGCCACTGTGCTCAGTCACCAGTTCCAGGCTGCTTTAGTAGCATCCTGCCTCACGCAGCTTTCTGGCCAGCAAGCTGGCCTCATTCACAGGTGTGCTATGATAGGAACTGCTTATCCTTTCTCTCCCTGGACCCTGGGAGCACTCCGCAAAAGACATAGGCACCATCCTGGGCAGAGGGAGTAAGCATTCACAACCCAGTTCTTCAGATTGCTTCATGCTGGTAAATAAAGTCTGGAATATTCTACAACTCTGTCCTTGTCTGTCTGTCTGTGAGCAGATGGGACAAGCTCCATGGTCCTTCCTGCCCAACCTCCTCCCTCCACCTGTGACTTCTCCTAGGGCTACCCCTTCACACTACTGAGAGGGGGGCTGGGATTGCTGTTGCTAGTCTCTCTGGTGCCACTGGAGTTCTGTTTGAGTCAGCTGCAAAATATAGCAGCAATCCAATGAAACCTTGAAGGCTGACCCCACATATTGGTTGCCCCCTTGCCCCCCCACACACACACGGGTAGCTGCTGTGTGCAGTTTGCAAGGGGAACAAACTGTTGGGTGGTCTGAAGGATTGTCTATCCGCTCTAGCATGGTCTGGAGAGTGTCTCTGGGTCTCACAGCCCTACTAGCACCTGATAAGCCAGGCAACTTGATAGTGCAGGTGTTCTGAGGCTTTTGCCTGCCTCTCCCCGTATGGAGATTGAACCAGGAGCCCTGGCTATGCTATCCCAGTGACTTCCCACTGAGCTATGTAGCTGGTAGCAATGTCAGGGCTGCAGTGGAGAGCCTAATGCCTCCTGGCATGCTTCCTTTAATCTACGTTCCAGGCCCAGTGGTTAGTATGCTGCTGTTGGTTATGGGAGCTGTGGGTTTGTGCCAGCCTCTGTCTTTCTGTGTTTAGTTTTTCAGGGGATGGGGGAGTGTGGCTCAGAACAGGGATGGCTGTATGTGAGGAACACTTTTGCTGCAAGTCATTCTCTTGCCACAGGAGTGGGCATCCTGTCCACCATACCACCTTTCCCCTGTGGGCACCAGGGTGGGAGCTGCCCAGGTCATATGCCTCTGTTAGGGGTGCACAGTCACTGAGTCTTTCCTCCCTGTCTGCTGATGTGTGTGTGGGGAAGGGTGGCACTGAGGTGCAGTGACCAGATTGGCAGGTAGTAACTGGCTGTGCCCATGTATGCCACTCACAGGAGCATCATCAGCAGTGTTCCCTCTAAGCTGAGTTAGTGTGAGCTAGCTCACAGCTTTTTAGCCTCTGGCTCACAGATTTTTGTCTCTGCTCAGGAAGGATGACTCCAGAACAAACTAATTTATGCAGTAGCCAAATCACTTGCTCACAACTTTAATGCCATTAGCTCACAAAGCAGAATTTTGCTCACAAGGCTCCACAGCTTAGAGGGAACATTGATCATCAGCTGCCATTGTCTGAGTGGTGGATGTTGCCAGGGTTGCTATGGACTCTGGCATGTTTGCTATGCCATCTGTGCCATGAAGAGAGACGCAAGTTGTTATTTCTCCCTGTGGAACATCCATATGGAATGAATCAGAGGCCCTGGTTTTGTATTGGGGGTTGGCCAGTGGCCACCACTCCTGCAGCAGCTCTCCAGATTGCACTGCCCAAGAATGTAGTGTCCCCCATCCCCCAACCCAAAATAGAATGTAATATAGATTTCTAAAAAAGGAAACACTATACTGGGCAGTGCACATCAGGTGTAGTACAATGTAGCACTGATTGATAAAAGGACTATTCCCTCCACACACACATTTCTTCCTGGTTAACTGATGAGCCCACCCAAATTCTAACCGGCTAAAACCTTCCTGCTATCTCATGCCCCTCTTCAACTGGCTCCAAGGTGTGCTAAAGTCACTGTGAGTACAAAGAAGTTTCAATAAAGCTTCAGGTCCTGATAGCACATGCCCTTCGCGAACTTAAATGTAAGGCTGTGGATCTGCTAACTGGTATATGTAACATCACTGAAATCAACCACTCTGCCAGAAGACAGGGGAGGAGCAAATGTTGTACCAATTTTAAAAAAGGGGTCCAGAGGGGAAACAGGAAATTAGAGGGCAGTTAACCTAACATTTTTCCCAAGCAAATTAGTAGAAATTGTAATAAAATATTATGAAGAATTATTAGGCACATAAAGGAACAAAGCCTGCTGAGGAAAAATCAGCATGGCTTCTGCAATGGGAAAGTGAACAAGCATGTGTATAATGGCAACCTGATAGACATTATATACTTGAACTTTCAAAAGTCTTTTGACGAGGTATCTCACTAAAGACTCCTGAGTAAGTTTAGCAGTCATGGGATAAGAGGATAGGATTAAAAACTGGTTAAAAACTGGAACTGCTATAGTAGCCAAGTTTGCAGATGGCATAGGCCATGGGATGGAGATGGCACTGGTTGCCCTCACAGACAACCTCCGGAGGCACTTGAATTGAGGCAGCATGGTGGCACTGTTGTTGTTGGACCTGTCGGTGGTGTTCAACACGGTCGACCATCAGTTGCTGATCCACTGCCTTACTGACACGGGGATTCAGGGGCTTGCCTTGCAATGGCTCATCCCCTTTCTCCAAGTTCGGGGACAGAGAGTGGCAGTAGGGGCGCAGATGTCCAAGAGGTACCTGCTGGTGTGCAGGGTGCCTCAATGGGTGGTATTATCCCTGATGTTATTTAACATCTACATGCGCCCCCTTGCCAAGATTGCCTGGAGACACAGGCTAGGGTGCCATCATATGCAGATGACACCCAGCTATATCTGTTGTTGGGTGGCCAGTCCAACTCTACCCCAGATGACATAGAGCAGGCACTTCAGGACATGGTGGGCTGGCTTAAATTGAGCTGATTGAAATTGAATCCAACAAAGACGGAGGGATCCCACTACCGACCTTCGATGGCGCACCTTTGGTGCCAGCGCCGAGGGTCAGGAGTTTGGGAGTGCTTCTGGATGCCGCCTTAACAATGGAGGCCCAGGTAGCAGCCAGTGCCAAGCCGGCCTTTTACCATCTATGGCTGATTAGGCAGCTGGTTCCCTTCCTCAAATGCAATGACCTGGCAACAGTGATCCATGCTATGGTCACCTTAAGATTAGACTACTGCAGTGCTCTCTACATGGGGCTGCCTTTGTCTCAAATCTGGAAGCTGCAGCTGGTGCAAAATGTGGCAGCCAGGCTGTTGATGGGTCTCTCTATATGAGATCACATCCAGCCTGCGCTGAAGGCATTGCACTGGCTGCCAATAGCATACCAGATTCGCTTCAAGGTGCTGGTTTTGACCTTTAAAGCCTATATGGTCAGGGGGCCTTCCTACCTGAAGGACCACCTTTCCCCATATGTGCCCCAGAGAGCACTGAGGTCAGGGTCACAAAATCGCCTGACTCTCTCTGGCCTGAAAGACACGAGATTGGCCATTACAAGGGCTTTTTCAGTGGCAGCTCCACACTGGTGGAATGAGCTTCTGGAGGACATCAGGGCCCTGCAAGACCTTTTACAATTCTGCAGGGCCTGTAAAATGGAGCTCTTCCACCAGATCTTCAATTAGGAGCCACCACTGATGAATGAACCATCGTAATCTGAATATGCCATGACCCTTGTCATAATGCTTGACATGGCCTTTTCTCATTGACCATGTATAGAAAATCACTGCCATCTGTATATACTAGCACCTTATGTAACTGTTTTATTATAAATTTTATCGTATTTATTGGTTTTATTGTATGTTAACTTATGTAAGCCACCTTGAGCCAGTTTGCACCGGCAAGGTGGGATATAAATTGGAAGTAAATAAATAAATAAATCTTCACAAATTGTGTAAGTGGGCAACTATGTGGCAAATGAAGGTCAATGTAGGTAACTGTAAGATGATACATGCTGGAACAAAAAATCCCAACTTTAATACACACTAACAGGATCTAAACTTGCTGAGACTGAGAGGGAAAGCGACCTTGGAGTCATAAAAGATAGCTCAATGAAAATGTCAACCTAGTGTGCCACATTAGTGAAAAAGGCAAACTATTCCATGGATTATATGAGGAAAGGGATTGAAAATAAAACAGCCAATATTATAATGCCCTGGTGTGGCCTTATTTACAATACTGTATGCTGTTCTGGTCACTGTATGTACACTGTACACAAGTACAGAAGAGGGCAATCAAAATGATTAGGGGGTTGGAACACCTTTCTTGTGAGGAAAGGCTGAGGAGTTTGGGACTTATGAATTTAGAAAAGAGACAACTAAGAGGGGACATTATAGATGTATAAAATTGTGAATGGGGTTGAGAAAGTAGATGAGAGAACTTTTTCTCCCTCAGCCAAAATACTAACAGAGATCAGTTCCCCTGGGAAAATGGCTGCTCTGAAGGGTGGGCTCCAAGGCATTGTACCATACTGCAGTCCCTCCCCTCCCCAAACCCCATCCTCTCCAGGCTCCACCCTCAAAAACTCCAGGTATTTCCTAAACCTGAGCTGGCAACTCTACTCTGAATACCAGTGCCAGGAGGCAACATCACGGAACTGCCTTGGCCTCTGTGTCCTTTTCTTGGTCCTTCAGAGTAACTGGTTGGCCACTGTGCTAAACTAGATGGACCACTGGTCTGATCCACCAGCGATCTGCTTATGTAATGATGGCAATGGGTTGCTTTTCATAAGCCCAGGCAGTAACCAGAACATAAACGGTAAAGGGTACCTGGGGTTGCAGCTTGGACTCAACTGTTTTCATGTGTTTACTTGAAACTACTTTGCCACAACATCAGCTCCACCCAGCAGAAAGGAAGGGTGAAAAGACTTCCACACTAAAAAAAAAATGAAAGGAAATAGAACAGGGGAAGGGATGAGGGAAGTGAAGAAGAAAATGGAGGATTCTCCCACAGACTTAGCCAGGCAAACATACACTCTCTCCTAGTATGTTCCACATCTGGAGCATCTCTCTAGCACTCTCTAGCACAATCACTTTTACAGAAGCTTATGGAATCTGCAGTACTGGTTCCAACAGCAGTCTCCTATCAAAGGCCCTGATTCTACAAAGAATTCAGGTGGTACCTAAAAAACAAACAAACAAAACAAAACTTTATATATATGAAAATCTATATGCAGCTTTTGGATCCCTTTCAATATTGCTATTTTTTTTTTAGAACTTAATGTTATGCTTATTTTTTAAAAGTTATTGTATCAAAGAAAAAAAAATGAGTGCTCACTTTGGCAGCACATATACTAAAAAGAAAAAAATATACACTAAGACTTCAAATATTACAAAACTACACTACAGGAAAAAAGTTAAAAATAAAAAGTTCAGCTGGATGTTTCTTCTGTGTCTAGTTTTATGCTAATTTTTCAACATATTGTAATCTATTTTATGTCTTTAGAGAAAGACGGAAAAATATAAATCCAAATCTAAATAAGTAGTGGGTGCCATCCAGTCAAAATTAATCTCTTAAATCCAGTACATTTCCGTAGGAGAGTGCTAAACATATGGTTAACTGTCCCACTGAAATCAATAAAATTTCAAATTGCTTAACTGGCCCATATTATTAAACAAAACTTACCTATGCTTCTCCAGTTATTGACTTGTTGCATGAGTCCATTAGGTGCTTTTACCTGTGCGAAGAATGAAAAGGTGATACAAATTAAATCTGAAAATGAAAGTGATACTGTTCTCAAAAGTTTATTTTCTTCTCCATCTTTTCCTTACAGATATTCATTTTAAACTCTGATAGATTTCCTTTTGAAGATTATATTCAGAATAAGGAGGTTAAATTTTAATATTTATTTTAATGTAACATTTTGTACATACAGAGAATCTATCGTGCATACAGATGAAATTATCTAGGGTTTACAGTGTGATTATGATGATTGCCTTGGAGGGCTTGGCTTAAGAAGTCTAGCACTGACACACATTATTTTATGAAAAAAATAAAGTTCTCAATTGGCTCTTAATGCCATCTGAAGAAGGAAATGGTTTAAAATTAGCTGCCACACAGAAATAATCTTAGCTCAAATTTTGAATATATTTCAGAAAGGGATGATTTTTGGGGGGTGTACAGCAAGTAGTTTAGCATCTCTTATTACCTGAAATAAAATTGCCTTCTTAAAAATACAATATCCATTTCTGTAGCATTAAAATATTAGGAGGTTTGTGATTGCTATTTGCCTAGCCTAAATCTATGGGACATTTGTCCTGTGTGTTGGTCCAAGAGCAGAAGACCAGTAATTACGTGGTTATTTTCTCTCCAGATCCATTAAAGCATTGGTCACCCAACATCCTCTGCATTATCAACCAGCTTCTTTAAGGACTGACTCCCAAATTCCATTATTCCGCTTACCTAAAACCAAGGAGACGATTCAAGGTTGAATAATGACCCAAGTGAATTTTTCTGATCCAGCTTGGATTATAATGGATGCATTTTCAGGACTTTTCTGGCTGAACCATGGCAGTTTGTGTGCACTGGCAAATCCACAAGGCCAACCAGTGTGGGTGCTTTAGCAGCGACCCCTGCTCAGATATATCCAGAGATCATTCTCTCTCTAACAAGGACTAGAAATGTTCTGTGGTCTGATCTGACAATTAAGCCAAAGACAAATGGAAATGGATTCCCTCACAACAGATTAATTTTTAAGCAGTTTTAAGTACTTTAAAGAGTCTTTCTTACATGCAATGTGTTTCCATTAGACACCTAAAACTTCATTTACAAACATTCCTCTAGGAATTATGCTAATATAAGACCCAGTTGCATCCCACCAATGAAAAGCTTTCAGAATTGGGCAAACAGAACCATATTTTATGATGCTGTTATCACATGGATAATTTTACCATGGAGAAGTAATGTCATAAAAGGTTCTCCCAAGACGTTTATACAGCAAATAGTGAAAGAAAGCAGTTTTCATGAAATTAAATCCAGATTTATAGTTTTTTTTTACCAGTACTGGTTGTGATGGCAATCCAAATTAGCCAACAGAGTATGCAACCACACATTTCTGTCAGTGACTTTTGTGGTGAAGTTTTCACAACTTCCAGAGCTTGGTGATAAGTAAAGAAAGTCCCCTTCTTATGCAGCCTGCCAGATGCCCCTGGTCAGGTAGGATGGGGAAGCTGTTTTCTATGACTCATCATAAGATTTAGCTGGAGTTCAATAGTAGAACCTTTCACATTTTGAAATATCATTCACAATATCATACATGCTTATATCTCTTTACCTTTTAAGATATGGGGAGTCAAAATGCACTGTCCATGTCAAAAATAACTTCAGGTAGGTTGTACAAGATTATTAGAATGAAGGGTGGGGGTGGATTCAGTATTAACCAATGATAATAAATTGAAGCTTGTTGAAAAGCATCAGTTTTGATGCAATAAAACAGTATTTAAATGTAACCATAATGAAAATCCTGTCATTCACAATATTTTTATAGATTTCATAAGAACATTTACTTTTTTTTTTACTAGAGGAAAGGATATTTTAAGAAAACAAATGAAATTTATACAATCAATTTACTCAAAGTTTTAAATGCCAGGAAATTACCATTTAAAAGAATGTAGGCTGTCTTCTCCACTTTCACACAGGATTAAATACACTCAGTCATAGATTCATTATAATCTACACAAATCATGGGGCAAGTTCAAAACAAAACTGCTTTGTTCCACCTGGGAAATCACTTAGTGTTTTACAAATACAACTTCTAAAATGTTCGCTGTTTTAAAGTATATTTCTTAAAATGTCTTTTTGAAAAACTCCCAAACTTATTCTTGACAGCTTTGGCATCTTTTCTTCAAGTTTGGTTTATTTTTTTAAAGGAAGGAGGGAAAATTAAGAGGTTATGAATATTGACATAGAAGACAGCTTTTATTTACCTAAGTCTTGTTTACATAAAAGCTCTTCACAGGCTACCCCCTGAGTCTACAGGTCCTAAACCAATGTCAGAGAGCTGTCTGGGTATTTTTTCCCACGTATTGGGCCACTATTCCACTAACAATAGAGGCCCATTAACGTTTGGCCCTTCAAGTTAGTACAGCCCAAGCTTCAGTTTCAGGACGTCTGCCCAATATGTAAAATAATGGAATGAATGGATTCCTTGGAAACAACGATAACAAGACCTGGCTGAGCTAACTCTGACAGCATGTGGTAATTTTCCAGCCCGCTGACCCTGCAAAGAGAGCCTGAACACAATGCTTCGACTGCAGGGCAGGTTGGCCTGAATAGCTGCAAACAAGTGCAGAATATCTGATGATGTCATACATACAATTTGACAGATGGGACAAGATTTCTTCTTCTTTTTCTTAAACATACACAAGCCCAACTTAACTATTTTGTTTCGTGTTTGTTGTTCCATCCCTTAATTAGCCCGCTCTTCAATCACCCTGGAAAATAGCATGATCATATATGTGATTTAGAGAGCAAAGTAGTTGTGTGAGTTATTGATAGGGTGAATGGGGGAAAGAGAGCTGTTGTGGGCTGATGGAAATATCTCTGGGTTTGTTTTTTTGTTTTATGGGTTGGGTTGCTTTTTTTACTATAAACTGCTTTTAGAATCTTGTTCTCCTTCTGTGTTTTAGAAAAGCTCAGTGGCTGTGCCTATCAGCAAAGCAGAGTTACCTAAATAAAGGCTACCCTTTAGGCTCTGAGAAATAAATAATGCTAGAACAAGAGATGGGAAGTGGTTTAGGGCTGCCTGTTTGTTTTCTTCCTAAATAATTGGGGGAGAGAATAAGAGGTTAACAGTGTCTGCCTGTGGATCTGTGCTAATGCATGCAAGTTGCAAAACAAACATGCATGACTGTGATGTCCAAAAAGGAAGAAAGAAGAAGCAGTAATAGTAATAAGTATAGTGGCAGAAGGAAGAGGGTTACCTAAGTTGGGTTGTAGTGGCAATAGGCAAAGCGTCTTGGTTTTTCTCCGTTGGCTCAGTGGTAAAGTACGTGCTTTGCCTGCAGAAAATCCGAGGTTCAGTTCCTGACAACTCCTGTTTAGAAGGATTTTAACTAGCAGATGTTGGGAAAGATCTTACTGTGTCTGAGGCCTCAAAGAGCTGCCCTTAGTCAGAATAGAAAATACAATGCTAGATGGATGGACCATAAATCTAACTCAGTATTAAGGCAGCTTCATGCATTCCCATGTTCCCATGTATTGCCTCCACTTGGCTGTAAAACATTGCTATACCTTTCCTTGTTTTCTGGGAAATGACTACAAACACGGTCCAAAACAGAAACAGGCATTTGGCCTGGGACTTTGTGGATCTCCATGGAATAAGATGGAGAAGCAACTACCATGTATATGGGATAAAAGAACATCAGAAAGCTGTCCTCAGTATATCATAATGTGCGGAGAAAAGAATGGCTTCTACAGCACAAGAAATTATCTCTGTGTACAGAAATTACAATAATAATTCCAGAAAGATAGACATGTTGACCTGTACCAGCAAAATAAAATAGGAGGAGAGCAGTGGGACCTTACACACTGACAAAATAGAGTCAAGTCATAGCTTCCATGAGTCAGAGCTCACTTCATCAGATGCATGAAGCATCCCTCCATTAGGAAGAAGCACTGATTATATATACAATATTAACTACTTGATACATTAAATATTCTCACTCAAATAAAGTCTTCAGTCAACAGAGCTGGTCAACTGCATGCCTTCGTTAAAAATGCAGCCCAAACCTTGCTTGCTTAAGAGGCATGTGATTTTGTGCAATGTTTTTTGTATTGTTTGCAGTATGTACTATTGCATTGCCTTCTAAATCTCAAGGAGAAAGGTGGATTGTAAAGTAAATAAATAAAATTAGTCAGAAAATGTTGACTGATCAAGAAGAAATATGAGCAGCCTTCCAGAAAATAATAAGCAAGTTGTCTAGCATTGTCCACTAGCTTATTGCCATTTTAACACATTTTTTGTACTCAGGCTGACCTGACTTTTGCCCTTTGCAAGTATGGATTGTTATTGTGATATCTTTCTTCTGATAGCCGGGAGACTTCAAGTTGTGCATAGAAAAATCAGTCTTGCTGTTTTTCAGATACATTGTTGTATTTTCTGAATTAGGTACAGTAGTTAAAATTGCCAAGATATACTGGTATAATTTTGTAGAAATTAGTAGGAAAAACATATTAAACCCCCCAAAGGATGAAGTGACATGTTTTTTTTAAAAAAAATAGGGGGCATCAGGTGCTATTATTACAGGAGTTCACTTTCTAATGGACGCTGAAGATCTAGCAGATAAACATGTGATGTTTCTATAGCAGCCTGCTAGTGTTTGTTTTTCCCCCTACATGGTACATGTATACTCAGAATGGGTATCTTTGTCAGAATTATGAGATTATCCTGACAACACTGATGTCAGCAAAGGATAATGTAACTAAAGAGACAGGACTTCAAAATTTTATCCAATCCAGATTAAAAACTCCAGTAGTCAAAATGCTGCTTTTTCATCTTCCTTTTATGATCCTGTTTTAAGCTGGGTAAAACTCATGCCTCTGCCATGTTGGCTGATGGAGGAAAAAGTGACATCTCTTCATTCAAGGACAGAATGGCAAAAATAGATGAAATAAATACTTATTTTCTAGGTATGAAAACCATTTTGCTGGAACCCTGAGTCTTTAGAGAAGGTGTAATTGTCAGAGATGGCTCTCTTAAAGCTGTTAATGTATAAAGAGTCCCCTGCTGTGTGTTACAAGGATGTAATTTTCATCTTGGGGTTCCTCTGACTAAACAGCTCAACTTAGCTCTTTGGTTTGTGACATCAGAGAAATCCTCAGTGAAATTATAGCCTTGGGAATACCCCATGGCTGCTTTTATTTCAACTAAAGATTTTTGGACAACTTACATATCACAAAAGAGGAAGTTAACAGTAAGCAGTAAAAATACTGTAATGTTTATTTAATGTACCAGATTTCCTACTCTGGATATAAAATTAAAGGAAAATCTCAAGACCAGAGTTTTTAAAGGAACAATCATGCAGGTTTTTGTTTTGTGTGCACAGCTGGTTCAGCTTTTTCCCTTCAAATGGTATTCACTATGTGCTATTCATACAATCTGCCTCAAATCAGCTGCAGAATACAGTGACCCAGGAATAAGTCATGTGATTGTGATAGAATTATCTCCTCTGCTTCACTAGCATGTAGATATGAGTAGGCTGCCAATTATGGGTACAATCTATCCCAAACTTTCATTCAAGAAGCGAACACTAGGTAAACCAATGCAAATGAGGGGGTTGGATCCTGTAGATTCATCTCACTAATGGTGGCACTTGAGTCCCACACAAGCAGACTTCCCCTGATGCTAAATGCACCTGGCACTGTAGGAAAGCACCACTGTTTGTGAATTGGACCTGTGAGATGCCACCCATTGTTCAGTATTTTCAGGCATGATTGACACTTGCCCACTTCATGCACCACAAAGGAAGAAAACCGATTTTCCCCCATATGTAGGATTATAACCTATTTCATAATATTGATATCTTGTCCAAAATAAATAGAACAGTTTCCCCAAATCTGAACAATAGAGACCAAATGCATGTGGCTGCTTTGAATTAGTGTTCATAAGAAATGAAATCCTACTGGTCAAGCACTGAACTCTCTTAAAAATCTCAAGTGACATGTTTGCCACTTGGGATAGATTGGCAGTGCAATCCTAAGCACAGGTAAATTGACTTCAATGGATTTTGAAGGACATCAGTCTGTTTAGGACTGCATAGTTAATCAGCTGATTGTGCCTCTTACTAATAGTGAGGTCTACAAAGCTGTTGACCTCACTTGACTTTGATAAGATATTTTCAGACAGGAAAATTTCTCTCTGTGCAGAAATATTTGAGCAGAAACTATTACAAAAGAGAAAATTAGGGGAAAGCATAGGAAAATGTCCATTTAACCTACAAACCTCTGCATACAATAAGCCTATTTTTGTGGCTGGATTGCCAGGTTAAAAAAGTGACAGGTCCACTGCGTTAATGTTTTAGGGCTTTGCACTCTCCGGGCTAATTCTGTTGGCATAGGTGATGCTAAATATAGGAGAGGTCTCTCTCCCTCCATCCAGCTGACTTTATACATTTCCAATAGCCAAACTGTTAAATTTTCTACACAAAATTATTTGAGAACTCAGAAAAGCAAGAGAATGTATGCTGAGCCAGCAAATATCAGAGATGCAATAATCATTGCACATTACAGATATCACTGCGGATTATTCATGCTGCTATTAGCTGGAGAGGTACAACACCTGAATAATTAGATATATAATTGCATATTCAAATAACTTGACTTCTGTTTTAGATTAGAAGACATGCTGGCTTCAAGATAGGAAATTATGTTAGAGCCTGCTCTTTCTTTCTCTTTGCCACTCTGACTGCATATGTATATGCTGATAATCTTGCTTTCCTGCATTGGAGAAAAAATGTTTTTTTAAAGAAAACATTTTTATCATTCTTTGGAAGAATGCTTATGCTGCAGTTCTGTACCCTCATGACAGGCAATGCCTTCCTGTACAGAATTTTGTCTGAATAGCCATTGAGAGGAAGTAAAAGTGTTTTCCTCCCAAAATGAGAGCCAAACCAGATGAAGCACCATATCTGAAGATCCCAGCATTTAAAAAAATTGAACTATCAGCTGCTTGGGGGGTTGGGACAATGGCATGAGGATGATGAGATGGTACAACTTTCCCCTCAAATTATTTTCCTCACCTAAAATGGCTCTAGGGAATCCCTCAATAAGGCAAACATGAGTACAGGTGTGTGCGTCTTTGTCAAGTCACTTCCAATTTATGGTGATCCTATGAATTAATGACCTCCAAAACGTCCTTATAATTAACAGACTTG
Organism: Gekko gecko; assembly: GCA_029375565.1. NCBI lineage: Eukaryota > Metazoa > Chordata > Lepidosauria > Squamata > Gekkonidae > Gekko > Gekko gecko. The sequence goes on from JAPDNY010000007.1 coordinate 58,086,243, forward strand.
CAAAGTGAATACAGATACAGGTACCTAATGCCAAAAAAAACCCACCAAACCCTCTCATGGCCATTTTAGATTGGGGAAATAATTCAAGGTGGAGGCTTAAACTTACCTGCCTTTGCACCATAGCCCTGACCTGAAATGGGCCACAAGCCCAATAACTGAGTTTTAGAATATGCTGAGAGCTCTGGACATAAAACTCAATTGTTTCATCTGGTTTGATCCTCCCAAGGTTGATTGTGTGAGTCTCACATAGAGGTTTGTAGAGACAGGAAAATAACTAGAGAAGCTCCAGAGGTTTCTGGTTAGAGATATAACAGGTTGTTTCAGTAATCTGAGTGAACAAATGTGAAAGGTCTAGACTGAGTATGATAGTTCTCAACATCACATGGGAAAGTAGCCAAATTAAGAACTGATTAGCTTTGCTCCTCAAGGAAGCTGACTGACACAGGTAAACACTGGTTCAGCTCATGTCCTCCTGCTGTTAGTGATCATCAGAGCCAATGTTAAATAAGCTATTTGTCTATGTTCAAAGAGTTCCAGTGAACTGAACTATGCAAACAAAATACATACACATTGCATATTATTTTGCCATAGCTGTCTCCTTTCCATATCTAACTCCACTACTGCCTCCCAATTGTTAAAAGATACCAATTCTAAAAGAAACAAAATACTTCCCATTTTGAGGTGAAATGTTCTACTTATATGTCTCTGTATGCTTTATGCAGCATCACTCAGTGTCTGTTAATGGCTGCTAAACAGTTTCTTTCCCTACCCCATGTCCACAGAAATCATGTTTTTCAGATATCTATACTATACCACAAAAAGAGCCTTGGGGCTTCTTTCAGTACGATGTTCCTGACACACAATTAAAATGGAAAGGAAGGCACCCACTCATGGAAATTATATTTCTGGAAAAATCTATCATTCTGTAGATAATCCCCTGTATTATGACAGATGAAAAGCTGCTCTAATTGGCTGTCTACACAAGTATGACCGTACCCTAACCCTGTAGCACAAGTGGCTACTGCACATGCACAAAGGTGCCTAAAGGTGCTTAGCAACACAAGAGAATTCAGCTCCCATGTAAATGAAGAATCTGAACAAGGTAAGTTTGATGCACATCCTTGTTTGTGGTGAAGTTCTAGGCATGCCTGAGTGCAATGATTTAAACTGTACTCCTTCATCTGGCCCCACTGTCCTCCACACTATTTGTCCTAAAGTCCAGTCCCTCCCTACTTACCCCACAGGAAGGTCAAGATTTCATCAGAGAAGTCATTCCCATGAGGTTCATTGACTCAAGCCTGCTTTACACATGCAGGAGCTTGTGGTAGCAATTAGGCTGTAGAATGGAATGCCCTTCGGGCTATGAAAGGAGATTCATCCCATCATTTTGGGATGCTCTGATATGTTGAAAACTCCCTGCAAATAGGAAAACCTCATAGTAAATAGCAGGAGGTCAAAACTTCCCCCCTGGTGTGTTATTTTTCTATTTGTGTGGGATTCTTTTAAAAAGCAAAAGGAACATTGCAAGAACTTTTTTTTTTCCAGTTTAAGCATTTCGCTGCTCGGTCACATCCCCGACTCACTCCGATGGGGTTGTGCCGAGACTCGGCTGACAGGAAGGGTCCGAGCAAGTCCCAGACCCTCCCGGGGTCTCTGTAGGAGACCCCCAGCCTGGAGAGCTGAGGAGAGCCTCTTCCAAGGCGACAGCCAAGGAATTGAGGCTCACCTTTATCTCCGAAAGGTTCTGTCGCCGAAGAGCCAGCATGGCGCCGAGAGACGATTGCCGGATCAGCGGACACGATCAACAGCTGTTGAAAAGCTTCTAAAAGATCTCCAAGGCTGCAAAGCGTGAGTCAAGCATTGTTCAGGTGATTTAAGAGAACAAAAGCCTTGGTAGTAATTAGAAGCACCTAAGGGCAAAGCGGCAGGGGGGAGGGAGATGCTCAAGAGTTCACCCCCCCCCCTTTTGAAACAACACGGTTTTAAAGCGATCTTTAAGAACAACCTGGAATTAAGCTATGTGCATAAGAGGATTGGCGAAAACAAAAGCTGCAAAATAAAGAAAAGCAGATTAATTTCTGCTAACTTTTATTTTGTTTTGGGAAACTTACTTCTTGTTGATATTATGGCTGGGAGAGGGCAGAAGCTGGGTCTGGAGAAAAAAATGTCAACCGGAAATGGTATACCAATGACTCCCTCCCACAACCAGGAAGTAGCTGCAGAGATGTCTACATTGCTGGCAAATGCACTGCGCCCCCTAATGGATCAGATGACTAATCTCAATGCGAAAATGGATAATTTGCAAAAGCAGATGACTCAAATGGATAGAAGGATCTCAACAACGGAAAAGACTTTTAAAAAAATGGAAAAACAGACTGAGAGTATTAATAAAAGAGTGGATGAAGCAGAAAAGGAGAGACTCTCCAATAAAAATCAACTAATACAGCTACAGCTGGAAAGATCTATGTACATTCTACGATTCCAAGGGGTTCCAGAAGAAAAGAACGAGGATTTGAAGAACATTTTGTCAGAGACTTTGGCTCCAATAATGGATTACAAACAGGAAGACTTACTGAAGGAGATGGACTGGGCCTACAGGGCTTATCTGGATTTCATCAAAAAGAATAAACTCCCTGGAGAAATATGTTTGAAATTCACGAGAAGATCTACTGGAGATCGAGTACTAAAAGCCATGCAGGGGAACCCTCTAAAAATTAAGAATGAAGAAATAAGGATCTTGAAGGATATCCCCTTCGAAGTTAGAAAGGGGAGGAAACTCTACAAGGAGCTTACTCTCTCTCTACAGAAGAAGGGGGTCCCGTACAGATGGCTGTTTCCTGAAGGACTGAGTTTTAAATACAGAGACAGAAAATACAATATTGACTCTGTTCCTAAGGGTAAAAAATTTGTGGAGCAACCGTTGAATCCAAAGCAGGACAACAAAGACAAGAAACGGAGAAAAGTTGAAGAGGAAGAAGAGGAAGAAGAGGAAGAAGAGGAATCCTACTCACAGGATTCAGAAAGCAGTAGTCCAATACTCTTTAGTTCTTCAGGCACATCGGAATCAGAGAGGCCATTCAGGTTGACCTAGATCACATCCCTGATGAATATACAGTGGAGGTGAAGAATAGGTTTAAGGGACTAGATTTGATAGACTAGATTTGATAGAGTGCCAGAAGAGCTATGGATGGAGGTTCGTGACATTGTACAGGAGGCAGCAATCAGCACCATCCCAAAGAAACAGAAATGCAAGAAAGCAAAGTGGCTGTCTGATGAGGCTTTACAAATAGCAGAGGAAAGAAGAAAAGCAAAAGGTAAAGGTGAAAAGGAAAGATTTACCCATCTGAATGTAGATTTCCAGAGAACAGCAAGGAAATATGAGGAGGCTTTCCTAAATCAACAATGCAAAGTAATAGAGGAAAACATGGTGCTGGAGAAGACTCTTGAGAGTCCCCTAGACTGCAAGGAGATCAGATCAGTCAATCCTAAAAAAAATCAACCCTGACTGTTCCCTGGAACAGGGAACTTTGGCCACCAAATGAGGAAGGAGCACTCACTGGAGAAGACCCTGATGCTGGGGAAAATTGAAGGTAAAAGAAGAAGGGGTCAGCAAAGGATGAGATGGTTAGACAGTGTTATCGATGCAACAGACATGAAGTTGAGCAAACTCCGGAGGACGATGGAGGACAGGAGGCCCTGGCATGATGTGGTCCATAGGGTTGCGAAGAATCAGACTTGACTGTGCAACTGAACAACAACAACAAAAATGAGTCTTAAATCACTGAATAAAAAAAATCAAAATGACCGGGGGTGGGGGCATTGATTGAAAGGGAGATCAAAAAGGAGGCAAATGGCAGTGTCCCCAGTTCAGAAAAAATGGATTTAATTGCTGCATGCAAACAAAATTGGGGAGTGGGATTGTCCTCACAGAATAAAATTGCCATGAGATGTAAATGAGACACTGGGAAGGGAAGCCTAAAGCTTTGAAAACATTTTTCCCTTTCATGCTTTACTGAACAAAGTTGACGGGAGAACCATTTTAGCAATCTCCAGAAGCCTAACATTAAAATGGCAGCTGAGCCACATGGACCTTCTGCAAACTGCCAAACTTAAGAATCTCTTGGAATTGATCCATTTGGAGGAACAGTGCAATCAGCTCATGACAGGCTTTTAAAAACCGCCAAGATCACAACCAGTGTGCAGGATCAAATCAGAAAATCACAAAGAGAAAACCATGCGAACTTGCAAGGAAGGGCAGGAAATTAGCATTACTATGTAGCTGTGCTAGGCAAAAATACCCCCACCCATTTTTTTCTGTTTAGTGGCACAAGACTAAAAAATGCTCTTCAGAGTTTCTGCCAGATGACTTCTTCCCTATACAAATTGCAGCCCTGTGCAAAGCGTGGTGGAGTTGCAGCTGACTTTGCACAGGCGTGCGTGTACACACACACACATGTTGCCAATGATTACAGCTTGCAATGCCAGTGGGTTCTGTATACTCAACATGTTCCCCTATATTATGAGATCATGGGTGCGTTTAGACAGCGTGCTGGAGCGGTTTAAACTGCTCCGGCACGATGCGTTTTTTTTTTAAACTGGAGAATCACACTCAGACTCACCTCCTCCTTCCGAGCGCCCCGCCGTCCTCCTGCAGGTGGAAGGGGTTTCCCCCTCTCCTTTGAGCATGCGCACAGGCAGCCCTCTCCCGAACAGGAAGTTTGGCCGGTGCGAAGAAGAGCGAGCTCAACAGGTCCCTTTAAAGTTTAAAGGAAGAGTCCTTTTAAAAATGGCCTCCCCGAGATCCCGGACTCCTCTAAATGCCTAAACTAGGCACCAGTGACGCTTTTCTTTTTTTAACCTAAGTGCGGAGCTCCGCTCAAGCGCACACCGGTAAGGGGAAAAAAAATGGAGGACTAAAACCGGAAGCTGGAGGCAGCTTCCCGGGGGGGGGGTTGAAGCACCCGGAAGTGGCTGGATGGAGCGATCAGACAGGGAAAAGTGCGGCTTGAAACGGAGAATCATGGAAAACACCGCTTGGGTAAGTGGTGCCAAAATACTCCGTTTCAAAGGGGGTTTGCTCCAGAAAGCGACGGCTGGGGACGGTGGGCAGATGTTGGGCATGTGAACGCGCAGGGAAAAGCCGTTTCTGAGCCGTGCTGAAAACGGCTCAAACGGCGCGTCTGAACACACCCCATGTGACTCTTCCCCATTTTTTAAAGTGGCTGATAACACAGCAGAGAATCCCCTAGTGTTTAGCAATCTGGATGGGGCTTCACAGCTGTTTGTCAGTTTCAAAAAAAGTCTTGTCAGTTTCAACAGTGGGTTTCCCCCTTTGCCTGGGTTCCTTTCTGTTCCTTTTCATTCAACAAACTAATGCTAAAATGCATGCACAAAACCCAAACCATGAGAATTTTAATGGGAGGTGCTTGCTGGATGCTACTGAGTAGCTATGATGGGGCAATTGCTTGAATTTTTTTAAACTTTGGACACCACCCCCTACATGTCACAAATTACATTCTACTCTAATTTAGAAAAAGTGTGTTTTTAATTGTAGCTGCAGAATAAATATACTGGACGAAAAAGAATAGTGTGTAAGGCAGGCACAGAATCCAAATTCAAAATTAAAGGCTTACTGTTCTGAAAATCTGCAGTAAGATGTCCGTGTGTAATGGGCCAGAGAGGGAAAAATGATAAGGAAAGATGGAAAGACAAGTCCAGCAGGTACATATTGTTGTTCCCTTTCTCTGCTACATACAGGGCTTCATTTAGTAAACAAATAAAACATATACCCTGCTATTTCAATGAACTTTGCTCTACTGTGTGTGTACATATTCATACACAGAGAGAGGGAGGGAGGGGTCTCCCTACAGTCCACACAAATATTTTGAAGATTATCAGTGCAATCCTAAACAGAGTTATGCCCCTTTAAGTCCAGTGAAATCAAGAAGGCTTAGAAAGGCCTAACTGTTCTTAGAATTGTTTTGTGAGTCAGTTTTTATAATGGTGCCCAGTGATTTGGGATCTGACTTCAAATCTATATTCAGTATAACACTGGAGTCTTAGTGCAGATAATAGTTTCATCTCAAGAGGAAACAAAAAACTTTGCTTCACCTCCCCCTTTCTTTCTTTCCCAGATATATTTAGATACCAAGGAATTCCAGGCTGTCTTCATAAATGCCCATGAAGCTCTGTTTTATGGCCTTTCATATAACTCTTTACATGACTGTTTAATTTTCTATTTAGAACAAATTAACTGTTGCATGCTCTGATAAGCACAAAAAGAAAGCCAGATCCTGTCTGGAAGTATGTGGAGGTTACTCAGAGGTTTTTCAGATTGATGGTTTTACTTGGTGGATGACCTTAAAATGAACTTTGACTAAACTTTGCTCTTTGTGTACTTGGCAGTTTACATTTGGAAAGTCTGGGTTGTCTGCGACCCAGCATATTCAGCTTGAGACTTCTGCCTTCGGTAGGTTGGAGCATCATCATGTTTTTCAAAACTAGAATTTCTGTTCTTTTCAAGAATAACGTAATAGCTATTTCAGCTCTCATTTCCAAATTTGCTTAATTAATTTAATTAATTTACTTTACTCAAGTCATTTAGTATACATTTTGCTCTGTCTTTATATGAAATTATACAGAGATTTTAAATAATTTGTAAGTTAAACAAAGCTTACTGAATGGTCATTCGCATTTAAGTGGTAAGAGTCAAAGTTAGAAAAAAAATAAGGTACCTGCCACCCTGGATCGTCCAGGGTAGCCCAATCTCAGAAGATAAGCAGTGTCAGCCCTAGTCAGTATTTGGAAGGGAGCACACCAAGGAATACCAGGGTCATGATATGGAGGCAGGCAATGCCAAATCATCTCTGAGCATCTCTTGCCTTGAAAACCCCACAGGGTCACCATAAGTCAGGTGTGATTTGATGGCAAGACAAAACACAAACAATCCCCCCCACACACATTCCATTTTTGCAGCTTTTTGAGAGTTTTAGGCCAAACCTAGCCTGCTACCCAGGGCCGGCTAGATGTGTTTTTGTGCCCTAGGTGGGGCACAGATGCCAACCTCCCGGTGGGACCTGGAGGCAGTAGTGAGTCCCCAATGGCCATCACCATGCTGCCCCGCCTCTTCCCCCCCAGAGGGGAGGGGGAGGGCAGACGAACCCCACTGCCACCTCCTGCACCCCAGCTGGGCTCTCTGTACTGGTGGCAGTGGCCACCATGATGCCCCCCCTCATCTCCCCAGAGGGGAGGGGGGCAGGCGAGCCCTGCTGCCGCCTCCTGTGCCCCGGCCCTGGCTTTGGTTGAGGGCAGTCAGACATCTTTAGGGCCAGGAACCACCAGCAAGTTCTGATGTTCTGACCACAAAGCTCTTCTGAGGACATACTGGGAAAGGCAGTCCTGCAGGCACAATGGCCCCAGATCATGTAAAAGAAGAAGAGATTGGATTTATAGTCCACTGTTCACTACCCACAGGAGTCTCAGAGCAGATTACAAACTGCTTTCTCTTCTGCTCCTCACAACAGACACCCTGTGAGGTAGGTGGAGCTGAGAGAGCTCTTTTGAGAACTGCTCATGAGAGAACAACTCTGAAAGAATTGTAACTGACCCAAGGTCACACCAGCAGCTGCATGTAGAGGAGTGGGGAATCTGATTCTCCCAGATTAGAGTCCGCACTCCTAACCACTACACCAAACTGGTTTAAAGGTAAGAACCAAAACCTTGAAGCAGATCCAGTATTCAATCTGGCACCAGTGCAGTTGGTGTAGCACTGGTTGGATGTGTGCTATCCCTGGGGTACCTGTGCCACTGCGTTCTGGAGTAGTTGTAATTTCCAGTTCAGCTTCATGGGCAGCCCCACATACAGCAAGTTTATGTTTACTGTGGCTAAACAGAGTCTAAGGAAACATCAACATCTGGTATTACAGCCTTTTCCTCTGCTAAATCTTTCCAGGGGCAGGAATACAGTTTCCCTGGCCTTGTAATGCGCTCCATAAAAAAGAAACAGCAAAAGACAGAATGTCTAGAAAGCAGGGGTAAAGCACTGACCACCACACACCTTAGTCTCTCCATCTACCACCACAGCTGATTTAGTTTATTTTTTTAACTTTGAATTTAAAACTTTTTTTTTTACTGTAAACTGCCTTGGGAGCTGTTATGAGAGCTGTAAATCTAAGCAAGAGATCAGGCCTCCACAACTGAAGACCTACAAACAGAGCTGAAAAGCTACATATGATGGCCCAGCAGGGATTCAGTATTATCTGGGGGTGGGAGAAGTATGTGGGGCTGTGAAAATCAGTTCAGGCAGCTGTTCAGGCTACAATAAATAGTTGGTAAGTTGTGATGTCTTGGTAGATCACAATTTGTGCTGCAGTTGGGATGCGGTTGCGGTTCAGCGGTAGAGCAGACACAGATCCATGTCCATATCCCCTCTCCCACAGCAGTCCCTTTTGAGCCAGAAAAGCTGGCACAGGGTCTGGGAGACCCACATGAAAAAAAAGATTCATGGGATGTGGAGCTGTAGTGCAGAGGGAGTACTGAATGAAATCAGCAGTTGGGCCTCTTGCACCAGTAGCAAGAGGGGCAATATGAAGCTTTTTGTCCATGTGGGTTGACCAACCTCTAGCATCAGGCTCCAAAGGTCAAAAAGGGGCACTGGAGGAGGAGGAATGAGGGAACTATACAAGTCTGTAAGCACCTTCCACTCACACTTCATAGGATCCATCCAACCATGTTTCTGAGAATCTTTATAGTTGCAGTTTTGAGCTTTTCCATGGTGGAAAATGAGGTGGTAAACTGACATAGTAGATTTCTGGAGTGCACCAGTTCAAATAGCTGTACCTTGGTGGGGCCTGATACAAATTTGTAAGCCCAGACTGAAGAACTGAAACAGCAGAGAAAGTTCTCAGGGTCGGTGTGGCTGGGAACTAATGGCATGGAGAGGGGCAGGTTGCCAATGTGACTGCTATTAGCAGAGATCCCCTGGATCTCCAGAGGGCCTAAGAATGCCAAGGAGGGGGTGGGCTCCATCTGAGGTTGTTAGCCTAATTGCTCTATTATTTAATAAAGAATGGAAATTATGATTATTAGTATGCAATTTGCTTATCTATAGGATCTGACCTGTGTATACCAGAATTAGAATTCCCAAGAACCCAGGAATAGCTAGAGAAACTGGGTGGCTAAAATGATTATTTCTTTACTAAATATTCTCAAGCATACAAACAATATTCATACTATATAGAAATAAGGAATCAGAGGTGATTGATGGCTTATAGAGGAGTGATACAACCTGTCCAGATGTGCAGAGGTCCATGGATTGTGGCCTAAACTCAGAGAGTTCAGGGTGGACTGCCATTTTGGATCATGGCAGAAAACACACGGTCTGAGAGCATCTGTTCGCTGGGATATAGGCACTGGCAAAGAATGCAGACCAATGGGCAGCCCTGAGGGCTGGTCTCAGGTGAGAACAATAGATTACCTGGACCAATGATGAGTCCCAGGGGTGTGTAATGCCAGTAGGGGCAGACCTTAGGTATGATCAGTGAGCTTCCAGAGAGGCAGGGTCTGGATTTAACAATAGAAGCCAGATGTTGGGTAGCTAGTTAAATGGATTATCTGACTTACTAATGTTCCTGGCCAGGGTAGACAAAGGGTGGGAGATGTCCCTGATTAGTGTCAGGAAGGATTGCTAAACATTTGAATGATTGATTGGTTTATCCTGGTATCTTGAGGGACAGAGCAGGAAAGACAAAGAATTACTGGAGACAGAGTTATCTGCCAGGAGGCCTCTGAAAAGTTTTTAGAAATGTAGATACTTTACCTGATGGAACCCATTGTTATTCCATAAACATAATCTCTGCTGGGTGGAGGGGGAAGACTGGAGACTTGCTCTGAGGTCACCTTATGAAACCTGTAAATGGAGACCCCCTTTTCAAAGCTGTGGCTAGCTGTGTTTCAGAACCAGGAGTGCCTTCCTTGGCCTGAGTTTTATGGGTCTCTGGGTCAGGTTGGAAAGTGGAGTGCCCCTGCTTTGGGGCTATCCAAGAGTAAAGGCAGTGCCCCTGGCAACAAGGTGTTAGGTCTAGATACTGGGAAGGATCATGGCTCAGTGGTAGACCATTCGCCTTGCCTGGCATGCAGAGGTCTCAGGTTTAATTACTGCCATCTCCAGTTAAAAAGATCAAGTAATAGGTGATGCGAAAGACCATGACCTGAGACTCTGTACAGCTGATGCTAGTCAGAGTGGACTATATTGACCTTGATGGACCAACTATCTTGATTCAGTGTGAGGCAGCTTCATGAGTTTGTCTGTGTTCATGTGTCTTAAAGGAAGCAATCCAGAATAGTCTGGGGTGGCTGGGGTAAGGAGGCATTTGGGCGTTCAGGCATGGAAGTAGGAGTGAAGGAACTCCACAAAAGCCACACTTGGCTGACATTGCACCTGGCACAAGAAAACAGAGTGTAGGTTGTTCACTGGCCATCTGTTGCCTGAAAAGGTTGTGGGAGCCCTCATATACCAATGCCTCAATCACAACTTGCTGCATACACCACACCTGCACATGGCCCAGAGTACTTCTGCCCCTCCTAAAATGTCCTTTAAAAATCATTCTGTTCTCCCTCCATGTTGTTATGGGATTGGGGCAACAGATCATAGTTTAAGCTTAACATCAGTTGCCCATATCTTTAAAGGGTTCAGTAATAATGCGGTGGCTCAAGTGGTTAAGATGCTGACCTGCAGGCTGTGGAAGGTCAGTAGTTCAGCAGTTCGAGACCTGGGTGCCGCATGACGGAGTGAGCTCCTGTCTCTAGTTCCAGCTCCTGCCAACCTAGCAGTTTGAAAGCAAGAAATTGCAAGTAGATAAATAGGTACCACTTCGGTTGGAAGGTAACAGCGTTCCGTGCACCTTGGTGTTTAGTCATGCTGGCCACATGACCACGGAAACGTCTTCGGACAGTGCTGGCTCTTTGGCGTTGAAACAGAGATGAGCACCGCAACCCTAGAGTCAGATTCAACTGGCTTTCGAGCAAGGGAACCTTTACTTTACTTTTAATAATGCTTTCTTCAAAGGAGAGAGAAATTATATTTAAAAAATAATATGCAGCTTAGCATTCTTAAAACATGGGATCACCTCATTACTAGGGAAAGTTCTGTGAATCCTGAAAGCAGATTTCTCTTACCTGTGAAGAAGATCAGTTTTCAGAAAGACAAGTAAGTTAATCATATAATCCTCGTGGTTTATCTAGAAACCTTTTGTGTCTCAATTGCATTGATTAATATTTTGAGGGGGAAATTTTAGGGGAACAAACTGACAGGTGGTAGATTCTGCCTGTACACAACCACATCTCCCTTCAGGGAAAAAGATCCTCACAAACAACAGATGGGTGGCACAATCAAGACAGGCCCATGACTGGAGCTGCACTATAATCAGAAAGGGGAGGCAGCTTTTTTGTTTTAATTTAAGAGTACTATAATAAACTAATCACATCCATAGGGGAAAGCCTGTGGTGGCATTGGTGGAAGAATTACAGCATGTCATTCAATCTAGCAACCTTTGTAAACTGGAACTTTAGCCAGCCAATAAGGCATATTAATTATCTGAAAGGAGGCAGAACAAATGTTCAGCACTTAATTCAGGTAGTCCTTGGAAATCAGGCACATTTTGTTTTTAATGACGGCACAAAAGCAGGTGTGGCAGATCACCCTCCAGACCAAAGGACTAGGTGATAACTGCGTATATATTTATAAATCCCAACTGGGTGAAAAGCTTTGAGACAAGGGGGAAAGGATGAGTTTTGTTTTAAAAAACTGGACAAATATTTCATTTAGCGTTTTGCTGACTCCATCATCATCCATAGTATGTCATTCTGCTACCACCCAGACTTTCATTCAATGGTTTGTTTAAGCTCAAAGTGGGAAAGTAACTAACACAAATACATTCATTGTCCATGCTCTAATAGAATTAAGATCCAGAAAACACTCACTGCATTTCAATGAGATGTGATACACACTGTGTGTGTTGTTTAGTTGTCCTCTCCCCCCTCCCAGCAGCTCCTAAGAATAGTAAAAGTGAAAGACTAGAATTTTTAAGCTCATAAATACAAAGTACCCTGTGTTTAAAAACTGTTCAGATTTTGACACACAGAGACAAATGCCAGGAAACACGCAGTGGAAGCTGGCAATTTGATCACTGCCATTTCTATTGTGGAATGAGACGGAGAGGGAGAGCTAAAACATATCACTGAGAGCTGCATGGCTGCATACTCTACCCACCAGACTGAAGCAGCTATTGAGTCAATATTGTATAGATTTTTCAAATGCGTGGCATTCAACCAACAGACAAAGCATGGCCATCCCCCCCCCAACACTGGGCAGATTATTTAGAAGGGCAATTTATAATGTCTTTGAATGAAAATGTACATTGTTGTACAGCCACCTCCGTGCAGACTTAGAGGGACATAAAATGTGTGCTGCATAGAACATGTCCAGAACTGAGAATAACTAACTGGGCATAAAGTAAGGCCACATTAGGTGTCTCAGAATAGATCTGCTATACAGAAGGATCAAAATAAGAGAGCTGGATAAAAGCAGATTTCATGGAAAGCAAGAACTTAGAACTACAACCATACACCATTGATACTGCAGTACTACCTTCTGGCATAAGGTTGCATTTATTTCAGAAACTCCATTCAGTGCAGAATCTGGAATGCTGAAGGTTTCAGTTTGTCAGTCTTAATAAAACCTATTCTGGTTCACATCATTGTAGAACAATAATCACAGTGTTTTTGTGAAGGAAAAATGTAAATTTTCAGTTCCGTGAGTCCACTAGATCTATTTCTTTGCAAATATCCCTTGCAGTACATCTTTTTTTCCCCTTGTAGTGTACTGAGGACTGGAAATGTAAACTGATTTGAAGGTGGTTGATGCAGGAATGGGCCCATCTTTGTGCAAGGGACTGGGCTGAGCAATGCCTTCAGTGCAATAGTTCTATAACAAGGAAGGGGGACAGAAAACTACCATGGTCTTACAGTAATATTTGCAATTAAGAACAAATCACCCAAATTACCAAAACATGATAATCTGGGAATTTTTGGCAGGCTCTGTGACAGTGTAGGGTGTCTCAAACAAGTCTCATTTCCATCTCCACAAGGCCCAGTTATCATGCATTTAGGGACATGATCATATAGAGAAATGTTAGTGTGAAGTATCAAAATTAAATATGTTTCCTATTGCTATATCCTAGAATATATTAATGAAAGTTGAAATTACTGTTCTACATTTTAGAATATGAATATTAATTCTGCCTCAGGAGATCACATGAACTCCTCTCAGACCACTCATGATGAAATCACAGAGAAGAGCCATACAGCTCTACTATGAACCTAAAGAAGCTTTCCCTATTCACTTACTGAGAAGCCAAAGAGCAGATGGCATGCCAAGTTGACTATCTCACGAATGATGATAATAGCACCAACAACAGCTTAACATAAACTATATTGGTATTAAAATATGGTGATAATGGTGTAGTGATACCAGCAATAATTCTTATGATTCACAAATTAGCATCTGAAATGCCTAATTCCCAAGAATACTTAAATGTTTACTGCAGATTAACATTTTAATTTAGTGTACATTGTTCCACAAGACAATTGGCAATAATTGAATATTTTATTCTTACATAGGTAAAAAAGTAGTTCAGATATTTCTGATGTGATTGTTTTAATGAATCTGCTCATAAAATTAAAAAATTGATTCAGAATATAGAAGAAAAAAAGCAGTATTGAAAGTTGCATCATTTAAACAACAATAATCGGGGGGTCTCTTTGGCATAGATAACAAGCATATCTGTCCATTTTATCAGTCAATGGAAAGCATCATGAAAGCTTGAATTATTAAACATGAAGAACAAGCCTTATTGAGGAAGAATTAGAAAGGCTTCTTCAGACTCTGAAAATTGCTAAATATGAACTAGAAACTAAAGTTTAAGGAGACAGAAACAGAATGAGAACTCTAAATGCAGTTTTTTAGTGACTTGCACACTAGTGTTGCCAGATCCAGCTGAAAACCTAGAGAGGGCAGTGGGGTACAATGCCAAAGAATCCATCCTCCAAAGCATACATTTTCTCCAGCGGAACTGATCTCTGTAGTCTAGAGATGAGCTGCAATCCTGGGGGATCCTAGGTCCCATCTGGAGGCTGGCATCCCTATTACACATAGAGGCAAAGAGAACTATTCTGTCAAGCTCAGGCCTCACTTGACAAATGTTTTCTCCTGCTTACACTCCATTTGTTGTATTATGGCTTCACATATGTTCTCACATTCATACGTGTTCTTTCATAGCTTACATGTTTCATGCTCTATGTCTCACTGTTTATCATCTCTGCTGTGAATTGGGGGGGAGTGGATGTGTATGGCTGTCTGCTTTGCTAGGTTAGTGCTAGCTTGGAACAATTCTCATGTAGGGGCCTCCCAAGTGTGCTGGGAACAACTTGGGAAGTATGTGATCTCATTGTTCTGTCTGACCCTGTAGTCTGAGGAGCTTCTAGATAATGCAACTGTTAGCTTGCAGGTGTTAGGGGCGGTCATACAGGCAGGGCAGATATTTGGTGGACTGAATGGGAGCATTGATTGGTTGATGGGCATTTGGGGGATTTCCTATTTCCAGTATATTGTCGGAAATGGCATCTGGAAACCAGTTCCGACACAGAAGCTGTCTATGCTTGGAACCTTTTCATCTCTTAATAAACAAGTCTTGCTGCTACAAGAGTGTTTGTGGGAGTGATTGCATCAAGGACTTGACATATTCTAATAACCAATGCAAAGAAAAAGGGAGGAATAAGAGATCTCTTCCATAAGATCTAAGAAATTCAAACCACATATAGGGGTGCTGAAAATCAACATGGAGATACATTATCTGATCAGGACAAAATAAAAAAAGATGGAAACAATACAGAGAAGAACTATGCAGAAGACAGGAAAGGGTGGCTTATTCATTCAAAGAAGAATCTTTTGATGAAAAACCTGAATTTTTAGAAAGTGAAGTGAAAATGGCACTCAGCCCAATTGAGATAAATAAATCACCAGGAGCAGATGGAATATGATGTATTTATATCTGTAGGTCTAGATAATATTTAGGATGTATTCCCCCAGTGAAAGCTGCTCTCAAAGCAATTGGGAGAAACAAATCACCAACAGTAGATGGAATATCAATAGAGCTATTTCAGTCCACAAAACAGCCCTTCAAAATCTTAACAAGAATATGAAAACAAATATGGGGGGAAAGCAATGGTCCACACACTGGAAACACTCGATCTACATTCAAAAAGAGGAGACATCAAAGACTGCAGCAACTATCAGACCATAGATTAATTTCTCATAAAAGCAAAGTGATGCTCAAAAATCTTACAATAAAGAGTTTTACCATATATGGAATGAGGAATGTCAGATGTTCAGGCTGTATTCAGAAAAGAAAAGGTACTGGAGATCATATGGTTACTGGAGTTTATAAGAGAATTTCAGAAGGAAATAAGTTGTGTTTTCCAGATTACAGCAAAGCTTTCAACTGTATATACCATTAAAAGCTGTGGCTGGTTTTTGAAGAAATTGGTGTGCCACAACACCTGATTGTTTTGATGCACAACTTGCACTCTGGATAAAAGGCTACTGTTAGGAAAGAAAATGCAGAAACAGAATGGGTTCTAACTGGTGAAGGCATTAGACAAGGATGAATATTATCTCCATCTGTTCAATCTATGCAGAACAAATCATGAAAGCTGGATTAGATTTAGATGAAGGTAGAGCGAAAATTGGTGAAATGAACAATAACTATTTGAGATATGTAGATTACTATTTGAGATATGTAGACAATAGTGCAGACTTGAAACAACTACTGCTGAAGGATTACAACTGAACCTCAAGAAGAGAAAGGTAATTTTAGATGGTATATAACTCTAAAGGGCATTGAGAAAGCAGATAAAAACTACAAAGGGAAATGCTGAGAATGTCACAACATAGATGGAACCTTCTTTCATATGTGGTGGACTTGTAAAAAAGCAAAATACTCTGGAAAGAAATACACTGAAAATTGCAGAACATATTAAAGTTTAAATTCTCAGTGGAAGCTTAAGAACATGCCATTAGGTGTTCTGCCTAACAAATTACCAAAAAGTTTAGAAGAGATATTCAAATAGCTGTTTAGAAGAGATATTCAAATAGATGGTGACAGCAGCTAGTTTGGTGTAGTGGTTAAGTATGCGGACTCTAATCTGGGAGAACCAGGTTTGATTCCCCACTCCTCCACTTGCATCTGCTGGATGACCTTGAGCAAGCCATAGTTCTGATAAGAGCTGTCCTTGAAAAAGAGCAGTTTCTGTCAGAGCTCTCTCAGCCCCACCTACCTCACAGGGTGTCTGTTGTGGGGAGGGGAAGGGAAAGGAGTTTGTAAGCTGCTCTGAGACTCCTTTGGGTAGTGAAGGGCAGGGTATAAATCCAATCTCCTCCTCCTCCTCCTCCTCCTCCTCCTCCTCCTCCTCCTTCTTCTTCTTCTTCTTCTTCTTCTTCTTCTTCTTCTTCTTCTTCTTCTTCTTCTTCTTCTTCTTCTTCTTCTTCTTCTTCTTCTTCTTCTTCTTCTTCTAGAACTATTCATGAAGATAAATGGAAATTAGATGTCTGTACATGTTCAGAAGAATGGGAATATAAACTTGCTGAATATGTGGTAATGGCAAAATCAACAACCTATTTTAGAAACAAGTCAATTACAAAATTTGAGGAGAAATGGAGTGTGTATTAGGTATACTATGCTAGCAGGAGACAAACTTAGAATGAGAAGCAATCTAAAATAGAAATAGTAGAATTCAAATCTGTTTTAAATGTAACCTTGAATACAAACGGGTTCTTGATATAATATATATAATAGACCTTCCTTCGCCCCTTGATATATTTTTATCTGTTAACAGTTCTAATGAATATATAGAAGAAATGAAAATATGTAACATTGAATACATAGTAATGATGAAACTAACGATGTAGTTAAGTTGGAAACTTAAAATGCTGAATACAATCTTATTTCAATAGAACTATTGTGTATTATAGTTAATACCTCAAAAATTACAACAAAAGGGATGTAAGGGAAAATATTTTCTGTCCTATACATTTTGTATTACATGATTGTATTACATGATATGTGATCCTTTCTTTCCTTTCATTTCCTTTTCTGTACCACCACTGTCTTCTTAAATAAATAGATTCTAAAAAGAAAACAAAGGTAATGACTACTGAAGAATTACAGAAGTTTAAGACTGACTGTGAAAAAACTGAAATTGTAAAGATTTTCTCTTCCTTGGCTCAATCAGAAACAACTGCTGACTGGGAAGGGCAGCCTTGATGGAACTAGAAAAGATCCTTAACTGTCACTGGAAACCAAGATCAAGATAATTCAAACTGTGGCATTCCCCATTACTATGTATGGATGTGAAAGTTGAACAATGAAGAAAGCTGACAGGAAGACAATTGATTAAACTGAAATGAACTGTTTGAGGAGACTTGTATGGATATAATCACCATGGACCACCAAAATGACAAATAAATGGGTTCTAAATCAAATCAAGCCTGAACCCTCCCTACAAGCTAAAATGATTAAACTGAGTCTATCATACTACTTTGATCTTATAATGAGAAGACTCACTGGAAAAGACAATAATGCTAGAAAAAGTTGACAGCAGTAGTAAAAGAGGAAGATCTACCATGAGATGGACTGACGAAACAAAGGGAGTCACAAACTTCAGTTTGCAAGATCTGATCAAGGCTGTTAATGATAGGATATTCTGGAGGTCCTTAATTCATAAGGGTTGCCATAAGTCAGAAGACAGCACATAACACGCATACTGGAAAGGTATGCTTATATCACCAGTCTTTTAGAGAATGTCAGCAAGTATACAGACAGGGATAATAGGTAGTCATTATATATTTAAACTTTCTAAACGCCTTTGAAAAAGCCCTTTGACAAATTTAGCAGCCACAAAAAGGATGGGTCATCTTATGGGTTGGTTGCTGGTTATAGAACAAAATGCAGAAGGATCTGTAGTTGGAACCAAGTAGATTTCATTTATTTATACATTATCAGGAACCAGAGGCAGCAAAGAGTTGGTGGATGACATCAAATTATTCAGGGTAGTAAAAATCAAAGTAAGCAATGAGGACTGGTATGAGGGGCTGTCCAAACTGGGAGAATGGATTCAAAATAGCAAATGTGGTCCACAGGAGGCCACAGGAGGTGCCACAGGAGGTGGTGGCAGCTACAAGCATGGACAGTTTCAAGAGGGAATTAGATAAACATATGGAGCAGAAGTCCATCAGTGGCTATTAGCCACAGGGTATAGATGGGAACTCTCAGTCTGGGGCAGGTGATGCACTCTATTCTTGGTGCTGGAGGGGGCAGCAGTGGGAGGGCTTCTGGTGTCCTGGCCCCACTGCTGGACCTCCTGATGGCACCTAGTATATTTTGGCCACTGTGTGACAGAGTGTTGGACTAGATGGGCCATTGGCCTGATTCAACATTGGCTTCTCTTATGTTCTTATGTCCACTGTCATTAAGGCAATGCAAATGTAAAATGATTGAGTGCACTGATCATTGACTGTAACAATAAATTTGATTTGAAGCAATGCACATGGGGGGATCTAACCCCATATAGACTGGCTGGCTCTGAAGTGGCAGGGACTAACCAACCCAGATTCTAGGGTTGTAGCCAGCTGCATAGCTCAGGCTAGCCATCAGAAGCTAAGCAGGGTCAACCCTGATTAGTACTTGGATGGGAGACCACCAATGAAGCCCAACGTTGCTACACAGAGGCAGGCAATGGCAAACCACCTCTGTTTGTTTCTTTCCTTGAAAACATTACAAGATCATCATAATTTAGCTGTCTTTTGCCAACACTTTCCTCCACCAAGGAAGGAGATACTTCTTAATAGTAAGAGTCCTTAACAATCTCAGCTTACTTCAAACAGCCCAGTTGGAAGGTGTCAACATGAGAGAAGGTAACAAAAGATGTCCTGCACTCTGCAAACAGGCCCAGTCAAGTCTCCTTGGAATCAGTGCCTGCAGATCTGCGTAGTGAGTCTTGGGAGTAAGAGCTGGCGGCAAGGAATTGAAACACAGGCTTGTACCTAGTAGATTAATTGATCCAGCAAGGCAGTAGTCCCTAGCCTCAGCCTAAACAGGCTAAGAAGTAATCAGGCTCATCTGCCCTGCTGGCAGGTGTTGAGCTCCTGAGGCTGCACTATACTATGGCCAGGATCCTGTAAAGAATTATTGTTCTCACTTTCTGGCTCTAGGATGAGGCTGCATGCAGCCAGTCAAGCACTTGACCTCCTTTAGGCCACCTCAGACCAGGCCTTCTGCTGTAGCCATTCCTTCAGAGTGAGAGCAGAGTGTGGGGCTATGGGCCTGGGTTTCCTTCCTGCCCAGTGGCGGTCTGGTGACTATTTCATGGGCTGGTGGGAGACCTCCTTTGCAGGCTCAGGCAGGGTGGCCTCTGGTACTGCTGGACCATTCTCAGAAGATGCCTCAGTGGTGCTGTTCCTTCCCTGATTCCTCAGCCCTCCTCAGCCAACAGCCTTGGCTCTCTGGGCTCCTCCACTGAAGTCTGAGTCACTGGATTGGTCAGAAGGTATCATAACACATAACACATAATAATCAAATCTTTATTCTTAATTTTGCATCTTGCTGAATGTACACATATGTCTTAAATGTTAACCAAGGTTCATTTATGTCTGTCTCTCTCTCTCTTTCTGTATTGTCCATTTTCTTGATTGCACATGAAGATTTGAATATCTCCTACATATGTGGTCCTCAATATCAGAAAGAAAGTTTCCTGGAAAGTGAAAGAAGTTTTTATGATCTGCAGTGAAGGCTGGGGTCAAATGGAGGGCAATGGCCATTACTGGGTTCTAGATCTTTGCTGATGAAGATTTTCCACAGTCAAACAATAACACCTCTCATTAACAGTCCCTGTGATTCTAGCTTTACTACAGGTTGGAGCTGATTGTGGTAAAAACGCAAGATAGTGTACATAATTGAACTGTTCTGCAATCAATAGAATTTTCTGAGTAATTTCTCATCTGTAGGTTTGAAAAGATAAGGTTTTAGGATGCCAAATTTTTAAAACACGGGGCCTGTTCCAGCCCTTTCCATCTTCACATTTACCAGTTGGTACACTCAGCCCTACCATAAGCCCAGCTCTTGCAGGACTGCAAGAGAGGATGGATTGCCATAAGAGGACCCCCCCCCCTACAGAGAGAACAGCACACTTGGAAGAAGATGCAGCAGGGCCTGGGTAGTTTCCTTAGTCTGGAAATTATTTGCAAAAGCTACTAGTTGTGAATATGATTGGAAATACTTTTCCACTTAATAAAATTGGACTGAGCCAGTATTATGACAGTGAGGTGTCCTATTAAATTGTACAACAATAAGCTGATGCTAGCGGCCATTCACTTACCAGCCGATACCATTTGCTACAAGAATGCTATGCTAGGTGAAAGAAATAAAATCTTGACACTGACACATAAATCTAAAATGTTTTTTTTTTATTTTTAGGTTTGAAAATCTTATTCATGTTGAGCTACAACCCTGATCTACTTTGGCATTGCAAAGCATTCATGACTGCTGTCAAGGCAAAAATGAAATTGATGTCACTGAACTTGGTGTTGTAGTTGCTTGCCTTCAAGCACGGCCGATTACAACACAGGTTGGCTGTGGAGGTTATCGTTATTATAAATGTTCAGGTTTCAGACAAGACACAAAACGGAAGCTCAAGAACGCAGAAGCAATTATGGATCTTCAGGATGTATACTCAAATGCCTCTTCGAAGGATCGAATGGCTCTAGATAAGCAAAATTGCTGGAGTTTGTAAACTCCAGTTTATAAGCTAATATTAGGATGGAGGGGGCATAATGCAAGCCATGGCCAGGCCCGTCCACTGCTGCAGTATGCATCTCAGCAAGCCAGCAGCTGCAATAGGGATAGAGACAGGAAACAATGAAGATAATGGTGGAGGCATTTACA
This sequence comes from Gekko gecko, assembly GCA_029375565.1. Taxonomy (NCBI): domain Eukaryota; kingdom Metazoa; phylum Chordata; class Lepidosauria; order Squamata; family Gekkonidae; genus Gekko; species Gekko gecko. Next base: position 58,107,296 of record JAPDNY010000007.1, read on the forward strand.
ACAGGAGAGGTCCAGGTAACCTAAACCATAAAGGATCATTTTGCCCAGTTATTTTTATATAGACTTTTCTTCCATGGACTATGAATATGCATAATACACCAGCAAAAGTGCCCCCACAAATGCTTTTGGCTAGCACTGAAAAGTGTTGGTTAAAACAATCAGACTATGCATTATATTTCAGTGTTTTAGGCAATGAGTCCCAAAATGACAAGCACGAACCATGAACTATAAGAAAACTTCTAGAGCCAGTTTGGTGTATTGGCTAGGAGCACAGACTTTAAACTGGGAGAACTGGGTTTGATTCCCCACTCCTCCACGTGCAGCTGCTGGGGAGACTTTGGGTCAATCACAAATTCTTTCAGAGCTGTTCTCTCAGGAGCAGTCCTCGAAAGAGCTCTCTCAGCCCCACCTACCTCACAGGGTGTCTGTTGTGGGGAGGGGAAGGGAAAGGAGATCATAAGCCACTCTGAGACGCCTTCAGGTAGTGAAGGACAGGGCATAAATCCAATCTTCTTCTTCTAGTGTTCAGCAAATTGTCAAGATATCAGACCATTGCTATATTTTCTGTTCCTGGTTTTATAAAATGATGCCACAAGTGACTGAATTGTGGAATAAAGCTTACTTAATCCTGTGTAATGTACTATAACTGATTTCAAAATGTCTGCTACTAAGTTCTGAGCAGGAGTTTCCTAGAACTGCCGCCCTCCATGCATGAACTCACAGGATATGTGGTTCCTATCATCATTATAACTTCAGTTAAGTTTTTTAAAAGTGTAACAATTAAAGAAATCTAGCCAATTAATGTGGAACTATGTTCCCCAGTCACCCTTTTGAAAACTGATAATCATCTGATTAATCTTGTACAGTAATTAAATGCCCAGCTGTAAAACAGCACACAAAGGGCTTTGATGCAGGAAAAGAAAAATGACACATTATTACTTAGGAAAGCTAACTGCTGGTACAGATTGTAGAAGCCTAACAAAATTCTAGAGATCTGTGATGTTTGTTTTGAGATTTAGGATGATTCTCTGGCTGTAATAATAAAACCCCTGCCTGCTCTTTACTTGCTTGCACATAAATTCAGATAACATCCAAAAGCTGACAAATCAGCTTTCAAAACCTGAAAGGACAGAAATATTGCAGAAATTTTCACATCCATCTTTCAAGAAATTTCCATACAAGGGATTGGAATAATCACGGTGAGGCATAGGGGAAAGAAAGCCTGGCATAACAAAATGTTACGAGTTCAGAGCCAAATCCACAGGACTGATGCTGAATTAAACCAACTCAAGCTGTGCAGATGGGGGCAGGGGAGCTGTCGCAAACAACTTTATCTTCACTAACAGTTTACCACTTGATTTTAGAGTCTTGTGCTTTAAAATGAAACAATACAATCTAGCAAGAGGATCTATTGAAATGCGTAGAAGCGGCAGGACAGCACAGCCAGTGGGGTGCACACCCAAACTTCAACATTGGCCCCACTTAAATGTACATTACAATCAATAGTGACAAACTGGCCATATGATTGCTCTCTCCAAATTCAGCAGATGAAAGAAATGCTTGAGAGAAGTTAGGTGCCACATTATGTGCAGAAAATGGATCTGGCTACTGACACAGCAATCAGGTGACCAAGCCAGCAATACCCAATGAATGTCTTATATGACTTGCAGAAACAGAACATGTTGTGCTGGGGGGGGATCAAAGCTAGGCAAATTAGGTTAGGATAGCGGTCATGTTTTAATAGCAGAGCCAATCACACCAGAAGAGGAGGAGGAGGAGGAGACTGGATTTATACCCCACCCTTCACTTTGAGTCTCAGAGCAGCTTACAAACTCCTTTCCCTTCCCCTCCCCACAACAGACACCCTGTGAAGTATGTGGGGCTGAGAGAGCTCTTTCAAGAACAGCTCTGACAGAACTATGGCTTGCCCAAGGTCATCCAGCAGCTGCAAGTGGAGGAGTGGGGGATCAAACCTGGTTCTCCCAGATTAGAGTCCACACACTTAACCACTACACCAAACTGGCTCATACATACCTGGTATGTAGAAGGCCCTAAATTCACTCCTTGGCACCTCCAGTTAAGAGATCTCAGGCTGGAGGTGTTGGGAATGACCTTTTGTTACACTTGGGATCACTAAGCATTCCTTCCAGAACACAGGAACTCACAGTGATGGTTATTTTAACAGGAGTTCTGTATAATCAGACAGCAAGCATGGTGGCCTCTAGACAGAACAACTTGGTAGTCACTGAAAAAATGACAATCAAAGAAAGAACTGTGTTTAGCAGAGTGTATATCTCAAATGTACATCTCAATGTACATCTCAAATGTACAGAGTGTACATCTCAAATTCTCCAGCTAGTTAACTCTTTCCAGTTATTTAACCCTCTCCCACTACACCTTCTCTGCTTGACACCCCAGAAAGCAGCTGCCAATCCAAGTAGGCAATGGTGAGCCAGATGGACTTATAGCCTGACTAGAGAAAGGGCAACTTCATGTGTACACTGTAGGCAGAGTGCAGTTCTCTCTGGAACTGAATTTGGTGCAGGGTTGTGATTTTCTTTTTATGGTGCAGAGCATACACAACCTTGCCTGTAACCAACAATTAACAATAATGCCATTCAGATTTAAGCAACAATATACAATGAAATCCACACTACCTCTCAGTTCTCAGGATAAGGCTTTTATCCTCTGTGCTGGGGTTTAGATGCATTCTGGCCACTTTCAGGCTTGACTTCCAGATTTATGATGCTCTTGCTGGGAAAATTCTGTATCTTGTACATTCCTTGAAGTCTCAAGGCTGACATTTCTGTTGCTCTGGTGGAAGGTAGCTGTTTTGTAGGTCATGATCGCACATGGTGAGCCAGCCCGCCACACTAATACCCCATAGGGAGTGTCTAAGATGAGGTCTAAAACCATCAATTTGATTTGCTATTTGGCAGGCAGCCCATGAAGAGAGTGTGCTGAAATGGTTTTTACCACTATAAGGTCAACAGCTTCATACCTAGCTGTGGAGAATTACAATAATCAAGATGAGGTCATAAATGCATAGATCAACATTGCTAAGCCCAAACACAGCAGGAGAGAAACTACCTACTGCCTGAAGCTGGAAATCCTTTTGTGTTTTCATTTCTGTTCCTGACATGTACCAAGCTGTGCAGAGAGCTGGTGTCTGCAAAACCCAGGTGGGCATAGACAATTAAACCTGGCACCAGAGAAATCAGAGCCGCCCAAATGGAGAGGCAGAGGACTTTGGATGAAGTGGTTCTGATCTTTTCATTATTCTCATAGTTAAGAGGCAGTGAAATCCTGTGCCGAACTACTCCTGTCTGAAACCAGTGGACTGGAGTAACTCTGCTTAGGTTTGTACTGTAAGAGACTGAGAAAACATCAGTTGTGTTTAGTCACCCCCCTTTTGCTGTTAAAATGTATTTCTTTTATGAAGCATTTTCTTTTAGAACTCATGTATTCTAAGACAATTCTGTTCACAAGGCTGTCTTGGGGCTGGAATTTATTTATTTAAGCATGACAGTAACAGAATTCAATGGGCATTTCTATTTCAGTAATTCATGGAGAGCTTTTCGTTGTCCTCCAGAATAAAAATGAAGTGGCAGGGACAGCATAAGGAGGAGGACAGAAACTCCAAGTAACAGGACTCCTTGGAAGGTTTAGATACTTGACCATGATAGCAATGATATCATAGCTCGGACTCAAGTACTTCCATACATGTTTGAACAACTGGGGCAAGCAGATCCAGGCTGGAACTGAACATACATTTTATTGAGGAGTGTATGCTTAGGGGTCAACAAGCATGTCACTCTGTGCTTCTTATGGCTGACCTTCATACAATGGAGTAACATTTAGAGTAACTCAAGGTAATCCAGGTAAACCCAGAAGAACTATGCAGGCCAAACGATATGTGATGCTGAAAGATGTATGATCTATCTGAGATGTGTCTATCTGAGGAAATTCAGGCTCATGGACTCTGAATTTGCTTGCTATAGCACAGCTCAGGAATATGTTGTCTAATCCTTTCACTGCAAGCCATTTTTGTGATCAAAACTGCTCCCTTCCAGTTTCTTTCCTACCCAAGAGGAAGTTCACATGCCATTTGGCATTTGGTAGTCAACCCTACATAAAACAGGATGCATTTCCCTTGCACTTTTTAAAAGATAAAGAAATAAATAAATAACACTTTTAAACACTAAATTCTGTGATCGTGATCAATTGTACAAGTCAATCAATGTATGTTTGCATGTTTGTCATTATACACTAATTCCGTGATTCATGGACTGGTGCTGCTATGTAGGCTGATGTTGCCTCCTGAAGTCCTTGTCAACCTGATTCCCATCTGGCTTCTGAAATTAGGTAGCATTTTCCACAGGAACTAGAATCATAGAATCAGAGTTGGAAGGGACTTCCAGGGTCATCTAGTCCAACCCCCTGCACAATGCAGGAAATTCATAAATACTTTCCCCTCCACACTGCAGTGACCACTGTTCCACATGCAGAAGATGACAAAAAACCTACAGGATTGCTTCCAGACCCCAAAGTGGCAATCAGCATTTCCCTGGGTGTGTAAAAAAGGGCCACAAGAACTAAGCACTGAGGTAACGCTGCCTAAGTTCACAGAATTCACATTGCTGTCAGATGGCCATCTAGCCTCTGTTTGAAAACCTCCAAAGAAGGAGAGCCCACTACTTCCTGAGGAAGCCTGTTCCACTAAGGAACCACTCTGTCAGGAAGTTCTTCCTAATGTTTAGCCGAAAACTCTTCTGATTTAATTTCAACCCTCTGGTTCTGGTCCAACCTTCGGGGGTAACAGAAAACAACTTCACACCATTCTCTAGATGACAGCCCTTCAAGTACTTGAAGATGGTTATCATATCACCACTCAGTCATCTCCACTCCAGGCTAAACATACCCAGCTCCCTCAACCTTTATTTATTTATTTATTTATTTATTTATTTATTTATTTATTTATTTCGACTTCTATCCCGCTCACCACCTAAGGACTCTAAGCAGCTTACATATATATTCCAAACGTTCCTAACCTAGGGCCACATATGTGTAGGGGGTGAATATCCTACCAGGCACCCTTTATCCTTGTTGTAGCAGATCTTTTTCTTGCGGGGGGACAGTCCGTCAGCGTCCTTTTCCCAGCACTGGTTCTTTTGCAGTTCCACCTTCCTGGCCATTGCGACTCCGTCTCTCTAGGCCGGAACCACTCTGCGCTTCCGCACATGCTCGCAGTGGCCTCCGTCCACGTCAGGCTCCGGCCTGCTGCGTCACTCCGCCTCCGCGCCTTGCCGGTCCGGCCTCCTCCATTTGGCTCCTCGCCTTTCGCCAGCCGCCATGCCTTCTTCCGCTGTCGCCATCCGTTGCTCTCCACCGTCGCTGCTACACAAGGGGCGGGTGCCCCCCTGCTCTGATAGCATGTACCCTTTATATCTATTCACCCTTTAACGGGCTTTCGAACCGCTGGGTGGGCGGGAGCTGGGACATAGGGCCAGGAGCTCACCCTGACCGCGGCGGGGATTCGAACAGCCGAAGCTGTTCGACCAGTTGTTAATGCAGGCTTCTTTTACTGCCTGCGCCACCTTTCCTCATAGGATGGTCTCCAGACCCCTCACCATCTTCATCGCTCTCCTCTGAAAATGTTCCAGCTTGTCTACATCCTTCTTAAATTGAGGTGCCCAAAACTGAACACAATACTTTTGGTGAGGTCTAACCAGAGCAGAGTAAAGTGATGCCATCACATCTCATGATCTGGACGCTATACTTCTTTTGATACAGCCCAAAAGCGCATTTGCCTTTTTAGCAACCATATTATACTGCTAACTTATGTTCAGTGTATGGTCTACTAAGACCCCTAGACCCTTTTCGCACATACAACTGCCAAGACAAGTCTCCCCCAACCTATAATTATGCATTTGATTTTTCCTACCTAAATGCAGAACTTTACATTTACCCGCATTGAAATTCATTAAATTTCTTTTAGCCCAGTTTTCCAGCCTGTTAAGAGCATCCTGTATCCTGACTCTGTCTTCTTCATCCAAATATATCCCTTCATCCAAATAATTGATAAAGATGTTGAACAAAACAGGTCCCAAGACAGATCCTTGAGGCACCACCTGTCACTCCTCTCCAAGAAGATGAGGAACCATTCACAAGCACACTTTGGGTGTGGTCTGTCAACCAGTTACAGATCCATCTAGCAGTCATAGGATCCAAACCACATTTTTCCAATTTGTCAACAAGTATATTATGTGGAATCTTATCAAAAGCCTTACTAGAATCAAGATAAACTATGTCTACAGCATTCCCCTGATCCAGCAAGGTAGTAACTTTCTCAAATAAAAAAAAGAGAGATGTTTGTCTGACATGACTTGTTCTTGAGAAACCCATGCTGGCTCTTAGTAATTACAGCTGTCTTTTCTAAATGCTCAAGGACTGTCTGTTTATTTGTTGTAAAACTTTCCCAGGTATAGACATCAAGCTGACAGGTTGGTAGTTACCCGGATTCTCCTTTTCCCCCTTCTTGAAGATGGGGTCAACATTTGCCCACTTCCAATCTTCTGGCACCTCACCTGTTCTCCAAGAATTCTCAAAAATAATGGACAGAGGCTTAGAAATTACATCTGCGAGTTCTTTTAGTATCCTTGGATACAGTTCATCTGGCCCCAAAGACTTCATTTTATTTAAAGAAACTAGGTGTTTATGTACTACCCCTATGTCAATCCTAGGCTGCAACTCTCTTCCCTCATCATGTGTTCTGTTTTTGCCATGTTGAGCACCATTTCCCTTCCAAGAGAAGACTGAGGAAAAGTAGGAACTGAGCAGTTCTGCCCTCTCTTCATCACCTGTTACAATTTCACTTTCCTGTCCTTGCAATGGGCCTACCATCTCCTTGCTCTTTTTCATTCTGAGCTTTAGCTTTCCTAACTCTCTCTCTACAAGCACTGGTTATTTGTTTGTATTCATCCCTGGTTATAAGGCCCTCCTTCCACTTTCTGAATGAGTCTTTTTTATTTTTCAAGTCCTTAGAAAGTTGTTTATGGTGCCACCTTGGCTTCTTCAGGCTCCTCCCATTTTTCCTTCTCATAGAAATCGTTTGTGATTGTGCCTTCAGTATTTCACTTTTAAGGAAACTCCCTTCCCTCTTGAGCTTCTTTCTCCTAGAAATCAGAAGGAAAGCTAAAATTCTCTGACAGCTAAAATCTTTGCCCATTGCTAAGTTATATGCTTGCTGTACATTTTTAGAATATTGCAGAATGGGCATAGGCCTGTATAAACAGTATATCTAGGGAAGCATCCTGATAAATATATTCTGCCCATTAAACCAAATCAAGAAAAAACAACAATCACTTCAAACAGAACTGTTCCATTGCAGTGCTGAGATTCTCTCTACAGTGGCACAGACCTATAAATGTAGACAAGGATTTTAAGAAAATGCAGTATGCCTACCCTTGCGTGTCTGATATTTTATTCCAATAAGAATCAAGGAACAAAATGCTCCATTAGAAGCTACACATCCTGAGAAAGAAAACCATGCCTATATAGCTGTCATAATCAAGGTCACAACTCTATGTGGGTATAAAATGGAGCTCCAGATAAAAGTAAATTAAACACTGTATTATTCTTGGCTGACCATCTTGTGCTCAGTCCTCAAAATCTACTAAGATCTGCATTTGCATGGTCCAGATGTAGAAAAATAGTCCAAACAGATCCAGAAAACAGACTGGATGTTTAGCTCTCTGAAGACTATGGGATGCATTTGTTGTTCTCTGGGCTTCATAGTATCCTGAGGCATTGATCCACAACTGGGTATGAACAGCTTGTTCCCTTTCCCCATTGCAGGTTATTAATTAACATTATATACATTGTGTAATTTAATGCCATAAAATATAGATTAAAGAAGCCATTTTGGTCCTGTTTGAGTAATCACCAGCCTCACTGTATTACCTGGAATTCTGCATTGATTAACTTTCGGCGTCAAACTGTCTTTAAGGGCTAGGTGAACTACATTTTAACTAACACAATAATAGCTTAATTTGTCTGTATTCTTAGTACAAATATGTAATTTTAGGTCATATCTTTAATTAAACCATTTTATTAAAGATAGCAATACACCAGTATGTGCTTCATATGTCCAAATACTATTACCATGTAATTCTTGCTGGCTCTTAGACGCTTTGTCAATCTCAAAACCTCTGGAATGTTCCACAGCCATTTCACAGCACACCGTCTCTGTACTAAAAACCTCAGTATGACATGAATGTCACAGAATGCTGTCATTAGTTTCATTCAATGATCAAATTTATCTCTCACATTTCTTCTATTTTTTTTCCTCTGTGTGTATGTGCATGCATGCACACATGTATCTTTTCTATGCTTCAATGGAGGCCATTTTTTCCACACAAAAGAAAGAAATATATGTTTTATGAACTGCTGCCCTCAAGGATTCTTGAAAATTCAGGCTGTGATGGTCTAGTTCAAACCCACATGCCATTGCCTCAGCAACAGAAACCTGCTGGTGCATAGGTCAGTCAACGGTAGCTTTAACAAGAACACTTTTGCCATGGGTGGTCTAGATTTCATTCTTATTTGTACTTTGATACAACCCCCCCTCCCAAATGTTTCTTTTTTCTTATGTGCTGCTTTCAATTTCAAAACTTGCCTGGAAGAGCTAGTGTGCAGGACCCCCTGCTTTCTAAAACACTCTGAATCTTGCAAGGCCAAAGGTATTCTTCTTCTTTGAGAATGGAGTTGATTTCAGAGTGAAGGCTATCCTTTGGCCATTTACCAGACAGAATGTACATTGTATTTGTGCTTTTCCAGCACTGTCACCCTCCTAGGATCACCACAGTATGCTGGACCAGCATGAATATTTACCATCTTGTTGGGCAGCCAGTAGCAACAGGCTTAATGAAAAGGGTTCCCCACCAACACCTTGCTCTTCTTGCTACACATCAGAAGCTCTGGCTATTTAGGTATCATCCTGGGATGTACCTATTTAGTACACTTTTATTATCAACATGCTTAAACAGAAACCTATAAGATCTTTAAGTCTGAAAGTTCAACTGTATTGGGAAAAAAGAGATGGAGTGGATTGTCAGAATGCCAAAATATATATATTCACACTCATCTCTGTTTGAGCTGCTGGTAGATGTAAAAACACTCAACAAATACTTAAAGAGTTTGCCTACAAAGGGAAGGAATGTAAGGACTGGGTTGCCATTATGGCACACAAACATTCAGAATGTGGAATTCACAGATGTATCCTTAAACAAGTACCTTCATCATCATGAAATTAGATTAAAAGCTGATCCATATAACTGTGTTTGTCACATGATAATTACAAGGAACTATATATACAAACCAGTCACTTATTGGGGCTCTTACATGGAATTATGGTTATAAACTAACACACTTCTGCCTTGCTAAGTACCATCTTAAAGATATGAATTAGTCACTAACAGGGATTTTTTTAAAATATGAAGTTTTAAAGCAGGTAGCAAATCCCTTTTCCCCTCAGGTGGAGAGATTATTCAGCCAGGGTATGTAGTAGAGTGTGATACAGCTGGGATTCTTGGATGTGGTAATAAACTCTGACAGATGGGAGTATCTGACCAAACTAAGTGCAGGGAGGGGTGGACAGCAGCTTGCAGGTGAAAGAAAGATCCTGCCTAGATAATAACATGGGTTGGACATGGGACAGTGTCAGAATCCAAAAGAATTCCTGGCCCAAACTGCAAGAGAGGTTGAAGAATTTAAATGCCTGATTGACACAGAGGGAAACTAGATCTTGGGCCGGAAGCTGCTGAGGACAAGGTAGAATTTCTGTCACAGAAGTAATGCTGAGACCTTGTGAATGTCTAGGATAAGAAATGAAAGCAATGAACAAGTCCATGAAGATTTCCTTATAGTGTGGCAGAAGAAGAGCCAATCCAGAAAAATATGGGTATGCGCAAAGAAAAATTCATTATACTTCCAAATTTGGGGCTTGGGGGGGATTTTTTCATGTAATTGCTTATGTTTATGTAGGACATTGTTGATTCAAGATATGTATCTGTGTTTTTTTCAGGTTATGATGCTTCAGGACCATTATTTTCAATGAGGAATATGTTAGAGGGTCTGGGGCAGCTGTTTATAATGAAAATGGCAGCACATTTGTCCAGAACACAGCTCTCCCTCTAATCTAAAGAAGTTTCAAATGAATTGGACCAAGGGGGCTGATGTTGCAGACCCCCCTGAAGTAGGTCCCTTTCCACTGATTCCTGTCAGGGGGAAATGGCACTGGCCACTGGCATTTTTTCTTTTAAAAAAGCCTGCCTGCATTTGTTTGATTTTCCTGTTTTTACAGTGAATGGGGATGTGGAATGGTATAGTAGATCCCAATCTTGTCAGATCTCAAAAGCTAAGCAGGGTCGGAACTTAGATGAGAACCTGCCAAGGAGGACTTTGTGGATGAGGGCAAACCACCTCTGCATAATTACTTGCTTTGAAAACCCTGTGGGATCGCCTAAAGGCACTTTTGACTTGACTTGACGGCACTTTACACACACACAAACACAGAGTGAGTGATTCAAAATAAAAAACTACTTTTCTGCTGAAAACTCTACATTTCCCATCCTTCCTTGTCTATTCTTTGTTTCACAAAATGAGGAGGGAGAGAAGGGGGGGCTGGAGTGGTTGTTTTTCAACCAAATGACACCAAAATTGCAGGAGAACTAGTGCTGCCTGTATGCTAAAGAACCATCAGGATTCAAGCAAACTGAATGAAGGCGACAACTCCATGAATAAGGTGCCCTCAGCTATCTTAAAAAGGTAAAGGTAAAGGTTCCCTTGCTCGAAAGCCAGTCGAATCCGACTCTAGGGTTGCGGTGCTCATCTCCGTTTCAAAGCCAAAGAGCCAGCGCTGTCCAAAGACATTTCCATGGTCATGTGGGCGGCATGACTAAACACCAAGGCGCACGGAACGCTGTTACCTTCCCACCGAAGTGGTACCTATTTATCTACTTGCAATTTCTTGCTTTCAAACTGCTAGGTTGGCAGGAGCTGGAACTAGAGAAAGGGAGCTCACTCCGTCATGCGGCACTCTCGGGTCTCGAACTGCTGAACTACTGACCTTCCACAGCCTGCAGTTCAGCATCTTAACCACTTGAGCCACCACAGCTATCTTACTTGCAGAGTAAAAAGGGCTCTGCACCCGCAAAGGAGGATGTGAAGGGAAAGGCAGCTCTCTACAGCTTGTCTTCAAAAGTGATTGGTTGGGAGTGCTCTGTACACCTCCTTTGCAAGGATACCATTAGAAAGAAGAAATGCCATCACCTGAGATACCAGTAGAATCAAAGAAAAAAGCACAAGCACATGCTGCCTTACTGATAAGCAACTGGGGGGTGGATTGTTGGTGGGCAAGGGATTCATAATTCCTAAGAATCCCAGATTTGTATTCCCATTCTTGGAGATCAACCTGATCCAGTGATTGTCATGTATTTTAGCTCAGGAATCTTGTAATGCACACCCCCAGAGGAGACCCCGCCACACTGAATGTTATTTAGTCACAATAGATACAGGCCAGTGCAGAGATTTCTCTGGCCAAGGGAAACTTGGTTAGTGACAGAAGTAATGCACTTTGTGTCACTGCTATGCTGCTCTCTTCCCTGAAACCTTCCGCAACCCCTGAAAAACTGCACTGGATCATTGGGAAAGCCTTGGGAAACAGAGATATAGTACATGAGGCTGTGGTATGAAGACATGGGTGGAAAGTGCATGTGCCTTTTCACTAACAAAGAAAGAAGAATTCACTGAAGAACCTTTCAAAACTCTCAAAATCAGCTTTGCAGAATGTATAGAAGAGACCTGTTCTATAAGCTTACTCTAGTTCTAATTCATTGGCTCCAACCATTGTTCCTCAGTATGTTATCCTCACAATAGGTCTGTGAGCAGTGTTCCCTCTAAGCTGAGTCAGTGTGAGCTAGCTCACAGTATTTTAGCCTCCAGCTCACACATTTTTGCCTTCGCTCAGGAAGGATGGCTGCAGAGCAAACTCATTTATTACAGTAGCCAAATCACTCGCTCACAACTTTCATGCCAGTAGCTCACAAAGTAGAAATTTTGTTCACAAGACTCCACAGCTTAGAGGGAGCATTGTCTGTGAGGTAGGTCAAACTGATAAATGGTGATTGATGAACTGAGCAGAGATTTGGACCTAGTCCAACATGTTACTCTTTAGCAACTCTTCTCTCTTCTGGCTTTAGTGTCACTCTCTTCACATGACCATAGGCTCCAAACAGTACTAAAGTATATAACCATGTCAGATACACCTGCTTGCTTAGTTAAAAGATCTGAAGAACCCATCAAAGTTGTGTTGTTTTTATACAAGAGCAAGGGTATAAAAGGGAGGAGGTATTTAATACAGTACATTTTTGTGTATATATTTGTTAGTTGATCCAGAAAGACATGATATTTAAAACACTGTGCATCTAGGAATAAACAATAAACAATGCAGCTTGATTTTTTTTTAAGTAAAATTTAACTATATGTCTGATTTGTGTTTCTTTTTAGTCTTTAACTGATCTCTTGTGCATCATTCCAGGATAGCAAAAACTACCCACTGGCATAGTGAATTGAATACAACCTTGAGCCTAGCCTGCAAGCAAATGCTGGCTTACCACAGTAAAAAGGGCATTCCTTGCCAATGTGATCAGCATTTTATGTATTGTGATGCTTTGCACAGAATAGGGTGCTTGTAAAGTACTGGGTTCCATACATCAGGACTCAGACCATGACATAGGCGAAGACATGTTTATTAGTACTTCACACAAGCAAAGACAAACAACAACAGCCAGAGGCCAACTATATACATTGGGGTGGGAACGCCCCATAGTTCTATTGGCAGGTTTAAATTTCCTGCCAATGTCCCTGTTGGCTCCTTACTCCGAATTCAGGAGCCTAGTCCCTATTGTTCTCAGGACTGAAACTTGGCAGCCTTTGGCTGACACCTGTTCCTGATCTCAGGACATAACAGTGCTTTGCTTTCTTTGCTTTAATATTCTATGTCTTTCCCTTTGCTTCCCCCAAAATCAAGTTACGGTATCAAGATTTAAAATCAAACTACCCATGGTGTTGATCAAGACCCATGCTTGGAAAAAAGTCAAGAGTATGTGCATGGGGGGGGGGCAGGGAACAGGTATAGGCCACAAACCAATTAACTATGGGTGTGCAACAACAGCAAAATTGGTATTTATGGATCCAAATATATTGGAGCAAAAAAAATGGTATTTCTGGTTTCACAGATTCCAAATACTGATATGGTACTTGGATCTCTCCCCTCCACCCTGGTTTCTGATATATTTCAGCTTCATTATTCCCTATGGGGAAATTTTCCAGGGGATTTGGGGGTGTATTTTAAAGTTACTGGCACCAAAATTGCAGGCAAGCTTCTGGTGCCGGTCCACCAAAAGTCAATTGGACCAAGGGGTCGAATTCTATGAGCCCCTGAACAAGATGCCCCCAGTTGTCCCCCCAGTGAAAAATGTAAAACCTGAGAATGTCCCCATAGAAACACAATTGAAAACTATGGCCAAGCCTAACCAATTTAAAACTTGAGACTCAGACCATAGTTAAAACATGAGAATCTTGATCTAAAATACAAGAATCTACCTCCCCACAAAAAACCCTGTGAACCCAACAGAAACCAACTCCAGCAAAGAAAGAACTTTTAAAAAACAACAGAAACATTTGCAACTGGCAGAAACTTAACTACATGAGTCTGGAAAGCCGGGACTAAGACCCAGGAGACATTAACACAGGATTAAAAGAGGTGGGGAAGAAAAAACAGTCCTGGGAGCCTACAAATGCCCAGTTAATCCCAAATGGTTCTGAGATTTTTTTGGGGAGCCATTTTTCAGTATCCAAAAAAATTCTGCATATATTTGGAAGACCTGAATATATCTGAAAAATACTGATAGGGTATTTTTTTGTATATATTCAGCTCAGTTATACCTGAGCGCACATCCCTACTATTAACAAGATATGGTCTGCGCAGTATGTTTCATTTTTTAATATATGCCTCATAACATGGCTTTTTAAAATAAATAACTAAATAAATAAAAAAACATTGTTCCCTGCAGTATAACATCTTTGCTGAGGATTGCTTTTTCCCTTCCGGTCTCAGGTACCTTATAAAGCCTAGATCTGGCCAGAGGCACAAGATGAGGGACAAGCCCCTATTTTCAGGAAGGGAGTCTGAAGAACTGAGCCAAATTGAGGTGACCAGAGATGAAGTTCTTGACCAAATAGAGAAATTAAAGGCTGATAAGTCTCCAGGTCCTGATGGAATACACGCAAGAGTTCTTAAGGAACTCAGATGTGAGATAGTTTATCTACTAACTCGTATATGTAACCTATCACTAAATTCAGCTGCTGTACCAGAAGACTGGAGAGTAGCAAACGTTACACCAATTTTTTAAAAAGTATCTAGAGTGAAACCAGGAAATTATAGGCTAGTCAGCCTAATGTCTGTACCTGGCAAATTAGTAGAAACTGTAATCAAAGATAGAATTGTTATGTACATAAAGGGCCAAAGCCTACTGAGGGAAATTCATCATGGCTTTTGCAAAGGGAAGTCCTGCTTACCAACATTTTGGAGTTCTTTGAGAAAATAAACAAGCATATAGACAACAATGACTCAGTAGAAATTATATACCTGAACTTTCAAAAGGCTTTTGACAAGTCACCTCACCAAAAACTACTGATAGTTCTCTAAAAGCTGCTCTAGGGGACGCTGGCACACAAAATTTTAACAGGCAGCACATGGGATTTCTGTTTCTGCCAATAAGGTATTTTTCTTCTCCATTGGAAACAATGGAGAATAAGGGCACCCCCTTCTGGGCCCATAGAATTGGACCTCCTGGTCTAATCTTTTTGAAACTTGGGGGTGTTCTTGAGAAGAGGAATCAGCAGCTGTGCAGATTTGGTGCCTCTACTTTAAAAAATCAGGGGCCCCCAAGCTCAGATACCACCAGATAGATTCTCCATTATTGCCTATGGGGCCTATTCACTATAATGCTCCTCATTTTGCACACCCATTATGCTTTTCAGTATGATTTGTAAGCTGCCTTGAGTCACAGGGACAAGTGGGATATAAATATTTAAATAAATAAGTAGTTTGGGCAGGTTGATAACATTTGTTCCTGTTTGTTAGGTTAGGCAAGGTTTTGAAAGTGATTGTTCCTCATCTGTTATAGTTAACCTAAAATGCTGGTTGTCATATATCACTAAAAACAACCAAGTAGACTGCAAGAGTCCCCCCCCTCCCCAAGTGCTAATATGTTTTCTAAGGTTCAACACCAGGCGATGGTCTGAGACCAGGTCTACAAATATAGTGGAAATTGGTGGCTAGACCTGTTTTCTGGAGGCCAGGTCTACCAATAGAGTGGAAACGGGTGGGTAGACCTGTTCTCTAGAGCCCAAGTCATTCAATATAGTGGAAAGGGATAGGTAGACCAGTTCTCCGGAGGCCAGTTCTACCAATATAGTGGAAAGGGGTGGGTGAAATTTGATTCTGTTTTCTCTTATAATGTTTAAATTATTCTTAAAATATAGTTTAAATACAATTTAAAAGAATTTATTCTGAGATTTTTTACAAGGTTGTGGAAGTAATCTTCTAAAAAACTGATTTTGCTCACAACTTTAATACTACTAGATTTTTTTCGCTCACAAGGTAGAATTTTTGCTCACAACACTGTAGAGCTTAGAGGAAACAACATCATGGGATAAGAAGATGAGTTCTTTTAGGGATTAAAAACTGGTTAAATGACAGGAAGCAAGGATCAGGAATCAAAGGACAATTCTCACAGTGGAGGGAAGTAAGCAGTGGGGTCCCACGAGGATCCGTATTGGGGCTAGTACTATTTAATTTATCCAAAAATAATCTGAAAATAGGGGTGAGTAGTATAGTGGCAAAGTTTGCAGATTACACAAAATTTTCCAGGAAAACCAAAGCTGAGTATGAAGAGCTCCAAGAGGAACTCCACAAACTGAGTGAGTGGGCAACAATGTGGCAAATGACGTTCAATATTGGTAAGTGTAAGGTGATACACACTGGTACAAAAAAAATCCCAACTTCAGGTATAAGCTAATGGGGTCTGAACATGCTAAGATTGAGATGGAAAAAGAACTTGAGATCACAGTGAATAGCTCAATGGAAATGTCAATCCAGTGTGCTATAGTGGTGAAAAGGGCAAACTGTATGTTAGGGACTATTAGGAAAGGGACTGAGAATAAAATGGCTGATATTGTAATGCCCCTGTAAAGATCTACAGTGCCATCTCATTGGGAATACGTGTACAATTCTGGGCACCTGCCAAACCAACCTCATTTCCTTCTTCGATTGAGTGACAAGCTTACTGTATCGAGAGAACATTGTTGATGTTGTTTACGTGGATTTCAGTAAAGCTTTTGACAGGGTTCCCCATGATGTTCTGATGAGTAAACTAAAGGACTGTGGAACTGGTTGGAGAACCACACTCAGAGAGTAGTTATCAATGGCATTTCATCTGAACAGAGGGAGGTGTCCAGTGGGGTGCCACAGGGCTCGGTTCTGGGCCCAGTACTTTTCAATATTTTTATAAATGATCTGGATGAGGGGCTACTCATTAAATTTGTTCTGTTTCATTCATGAATCTCAATGGTTAAACACCCTCCAAAATAACTGTGAAATGTCCTTTCTTGAATCTCTCAGCATCAGTTTATCCTAAATGCTTTACAAATGCTGTACAAACTGAAGTACTGAGTACCCCATTTAGCTTCATAGATCACTGGAAGTTCTTCGTTCACTAAGCCACACTCTGTCAAATATTTACACTTTTTATTTCTTGCCCTTCTCATTCCTAACCCACAGGTCCAGCAGGTCCTCCCTGTCTATAAGGGACAGAGGGGTCTGCTGCCCCATCAGTCAGAAAGATCTGGCTCATGACCAAGGACTATTATTAACTCCACTAACCAAAAACTCTTGATTTAGCAGATTGCTAGCCCTCCCCATTTGTTGCAAGAACATTTTGAACTCAATATATTTGCTGCAGTGTGAAAATGTGCTGCCAAGTAGATTCTCACAGTCCCAGCTTGAAACTTGCTGTACCCTGCAAGGCTCCCGCCACTTAAAAAAAAAAGTCCAGAATCCCTATGAAAAGCTAAGCAACCTACTTCGCTGTGGTGAAAGCCAGGGAAGGTTCAATTATTGCTGAAAAGAATGGAAGTGATTAATGTTGCATTTTGCCGCAAACCTTTGCAAGGACCATGCTACATTGTTGGTAACATGAATGTACCGCACTTTACCACTTCTCCATATGCTACGGTAAGAAGTTGCTAGGTTACATAGAGCATCAAAAATTCAGGGAACAATGTGCTTATATCTTCTTCTTTTTTTCAATGGTGGGGAAAAATAATAAAATAGGTATTGACATAAAATACAGTGTGGCACTGAAGTAATTTTGCAGTGAAGAGATGAGAGGAAAAAGGCCTTTCATCTCAGTGACAGCAGTTTGCTTCTTGTTGTGACTTACAGAGGGCAACGGCAGGACAGCACACCAGGATGTCAGTCTGAAGGAGAATGCTTGCAGCACCTGGCAACTGCAGCTCAAGTCAGGCAGTCCAAACAGCAGAACGGCTGCTGTCCTGAGCGATAGTAACTGGTCCAGCAGAAGCCCATGACAGTTCTACAGATGTCTGTGCTCGGAGTCCAAAGAGCCAATCCTTTCATGCTGCAAAACAAATCTGACAGATCAAGAGGAGGATCTTGGCCTACTGGCACTGTGACTCCAGCTTTATTATTCTTATTACCGTCATTCTGCTCATAGATAATGTTATAATTTACAGTCAGGCATTGTGCAGCTAAGATGATTGATGTCAGTTGGGCATGAATAATTATTTCAGTAGCTTTAATAATGGATCTTCAGTGAAACACAGCATGAGGGGGCTGTCGCATAAGAGGAACCTTTGATTCTCTATAGAGGACGATAAACTGAACTCCCAAAAACATGTAGTGAAAGGCCACAATCCAACAGAGATTTCAGTGGACAGTATATTTCAATTCTATACACATTGACTTGGAAGCAAGCCCTGTAGAGCTGTAATTTATGTCTCAGTAAGCAGGCATACATAGGAGTGGTCTGCATGCAAACCTAAATTCTGTGTTGGATTACAGTTGATGTTTCTCTGGTGTCATCTGATCAAGTCTTGGTCAGTTACAGCACTAAGAGCAGAGTTACAGCCTTCTGAAGGGTTTGACTCTGCTTAGGACTGCCCATCCATTAAAGATACAGAGCAATCCGGTTGGTTCATCATCTGCACTCTTAAGTGTGCCAGCCCTCCTGCAAACCAGTGAGAATGGGAGTGCATGAAAGGAAATGAGTGCATGCAGCAGTGAATGTAGAAACAGGCAGGAAGGATATGGCAAGCAACAGGATCATGCTATTACTATTTACAGACTTACTGTTCTTGGCATGATAGCCACTACACTTTTAAATGTTGATCAATGACATTTTTCTTCCACCTTGCTCCCTGCAGCTCAGATTGGCATACATAGTTTTCCCCTTTTCCACTTTATTCCCCTAAAAACTCCAGTATATTCTCCACTTATTGGCTCTATATGGCAACAAAAATGTGAATCAGGACCAATATGAACCTCCAGTCTTCTGGACAGCCAATATGGCTGCAGTCCAACTCTTAAGGTAAGCATGCTTAGACCTGTGGAGGCTGAGGCAAACCTGACTCTGGGTTGGATCCAGAGAACTGCAAGTGAAGTTCCTTTTGCAAAATGGGCATTTCCCATCTCCCCTTCCCCCTTCAGGCCCCTGAATTTTCTGCAATCCAAGGGCAGAGGATCATGGGTATTCCTCTCTTCAGCATATGTGGAAGTGCCTCATACTTGCACAATGGACTACTTGGGAACCAATTCTTGGTGTTAAATTGTTTGTATTAAATTGTTATTGCAAGTATAATCATGAGATCATGCATTTGAATGCCACCATCAAAGACATCTCATGGAGCCAAACTTGCTTAACGTAAGAGCAACATAGAATAAGTGTCAGATGTTTGAGAGCCGCAAGACATGAACAAATATTACACATTTCTACTGGGAAACATGCAAATTTGCTTTTAATTAATATTAAATGAGACTTCCAAAAATAATAACAAAAGTGGTAAAAGCAGATATTGAGAAAGATATTTATTTGTCCAATGATATTTGTTTGCTCATGATATTTAGCTTCCCCAGCCGCCCTGCCGGGATTCACACAATATGTGTGAAAGAGCCGCATGTGGCTCCCGAGCCACAGTTTGGCCACCCCTGAGCTAAACCATTCCTAACATTTTTTTTCTCACTCAGAAGAGTGTAATCAGAGTGGACTCTACAAGGATGCTGCATCTCATAAAGAAAACAGGAAAAGTGATGTTTTAATCACAATTGTTGTATTGTACATTACTTAGGAAACTGGTTAGTAGACAGTTTTTTTTCACATCCTTAAACTGTTATTAGATAATATAGGACGGTCTGACTTCTAACAACTATTTCTCACAAGGGATATCTGTTGACATTCAGCAAAATGAATGAGAAGTGCACTTAAACAGATGACTAAGCTGCCTTGAACCACAAGGAAAGGTAGGTATAAATGTTTTAATAAATTCATAAAATGTTAAAACTAAAAATCGCCCAACCCTTCCCTCCTGCATGTACCTTTTTAAATGCTACTGAGAATTTAGCACAAGCCATGGGAAGGAACTTCTTTGTTTTATTCCTAAAAGCTGCAATATCCCATCAAAATTACATACAACAGTCTGGTGAAAGTACTGAGTCAACCTTGTTCTAGAACTTGTCTTTATTTGCTAATTCAGTACCCAGGCTTCAAGATGTCATCATTTCACTGCTAAAATACAGCACAAATGGCTGATGCTTAGTATTGCAAATATTTAGCCTGCACAAAAACAAAACAAGTCCAAATTCTTTAACATGAAAACCCACATTCTGTGAGCAAACCACATTAATTTGTCTGCATAATTTACCATGCATCATAAACAAGGTCATCAATAAACCAGTTTAAATGTTGAAGTTACCTTTCTTTTACTAAGGGGTCAAGAGAAGAATAGATTGAGGGGACAAGCACAGGGAAGCGTGTTGGTGTGTCTTCCAAGCATGATTAGAAACATTTTTGTAAAGAAAAATGGAAGTTGAGGTTTTTAGAATGTTGAATTTTATACCAGATATATTTTCCTCAGTGCTATAAACATAGGAATATTTGAATAAACATTACTATAGCCTGTCTTAAAATGCAAGTGCTGTACGCATCCATTTTTTCCTGCTTTGGATACACGTTTTTTATACAAAGGAGCAATAAGTATGGGAGCCCTAGAGAGAGGACCTCACATACATGCATACACATATCATTGCACTGTCAAGAATAACCCTCCTTGTATGAAAACCTTTTCCCACTGTGAGAGAAGGAGAGGACCAGATCATTCCCACCATAAGTAACCCCTGGACTGAGGTAGTAGGAAAGAATGGGCACACAGTTGACCAGATCACGGTTTGCAGTTGCTGTACTGCAACAAATGTGGTTTGACATTTTCTGCTATACCTTCCTTTGGCTGGTAAAGGCTGGTGTCTACAAAGTCTTAGTATGACTTTGAAGGCTTAGCAATTAGTAACACAGATCAGTAATACAGATGACCACACAAACACATGGGAAGTAAGTTTTTCTACATCTCCCATGTATTTAGGTAATAATGTGCATTACTACTCTGTGTTTCATGATATTGATTAAAGAAGGTGTTTCCCAACCTGTAGAATTTGTTGGCTAGAATGTCTTGCTTCCTTGCTTCCTTGCTTTTTCCACATGCATTCCGATTTTCCATAACAAGTATTGTTTGCATATGCAAGCAGATTTTATAAGGCACTTACGGTTTGTGTTTTTGATTTTTTTTTTTACTTAAAACCATGTCCTGATACATCTTTGTGTGTTCTTTAATCAGGGGGGTTGAATACGCTTAATTTTTTATTTTTATGTGTAAAGTGAATCTTTGGGTGGATTTGTTTTCTCAAGTTTGTTTGTTTCATGTCAGAGAAGTACACAATGTAAGAAAACCATTCCTGAAAGCTAAAATCTTATTGTATAAAGAACACACAGTGAGAATGTGTGGCTAATTCAAATGACACCAAATGAGGGCTTGTTTTTACCTCCTAGCCAACTAGTGACTTCTGTAAACAAAGACTGGGAAGCAGTGACAAAACACTGCCCCAAAGTACAGAGGGTTAAGGTCTTCTCTCCATAGAAACAGAATAACTCAGTAACTAGGGGTGGGGCCACAGAATGTTAGAAAATGAGCCATGGTGAACGGTACTGCAGCACTTTAGCACAAAGCTGAGCAAACTTCCCTCTATTTTCCAACTGGTAAATTGGTCATCTGGACAATATGTTATTTTCTCCACAGTCTTTTGGGTTGCTTGTTATGTATGTCTAAGTCTAAAAATACACCAGCAAGCTGCTCAGGATAATAATTTATTTGCAAATTGTGAGAAGCACCCTTGTGCAACTGGAGGGGAAAATCTCAGGCTTTCAAAATTGGATCACAAATGCTCTGTGCATGCACAGTGCCATGATACATTCCCCATCCCTGCCTCTCAGCCATCTCATTAATATGTTGAAAAAACAATTTTACAAAAGAAGTATGTAGATCACCCTTGGATGGAGCGAAGGAAGCTATGTGGTTTCCTTGTTTCTCTTGATCCTCCTGGGGTGGTGGTGAGGAACTGGCATGGCTTGCCTCTCTAGTTTTCTAGCCTGGCCCATTTTGCCTCCCTCCCTGACTCCAAATGCTCGGGGGGGGGGTCCATTTATGTTAACTGGATCATATCTGCACATTCTCACCCTGTTTCCTTTAATCCAGTATGTTCCACACATGCTGCAGCATGATGAATGCTGTTGACTGGTGAATGCCACCAACCACACAGGTGCGAAGGCAGCACTTGCCTTCTCACAACTGAATTTCAAAGATGCACAACTTGCACAGTTGAGATATATGTAATCCGAGCAAGCCAGTAAATTGTGAGCAGCATGGCCAGCTGCCAGGAAGAATGCTGCTACTGCTCAGGGACAAAAGTACTCAGAATGCTGCCCATTTTGATTTACAAGTTCACCAATGAAGCCAATAGTCCTAAACCATGATATGCACCATGGAAGTTTTTCAGCCCAAGGATCACAAGAGGAATGATCCAGGGAGAGCCAATTGCCAGCACTTCAAAAGGATAATACCTGCCAGGGATTACTCTGATCTGCATCCAGGCTACAACTTATTACACATTGAGGCCACCCCTCCATGCTGATGTTATTCCTCAAGGGGGTAAAATGTAACTCCTTTTCTAAAGGGCCTGAGTTGTTCCCACACACAGTGTGGAGAACAGTTCGGGATTTCAGTTAGCAAAACTGCATGGAGTTGTTCTCTCTGTCATTAACCCTGCAGCCTTGATTTGAATTGGGACTCCACATTGTAGCTATCAACTATGAGCCTTTAAAAATGCTTGAAGGATCCAGCCAAGAATCTTCCAGGATGCCACTATCTCCCATTGACAGAATACAGCTTTTCATTGTAGTTCAAAAGAGTCAAGAATTCCCCAGTTTTATATTCTCATATTATATCCTGACAGACGAGTTTCTTAGGCTTATGAGGTAGGGAACCAATCAGCAGCAAATACCAAAACTGTCAGAAATCAGGTTGTGTTTCCCCACATACTCAGAACCATGTTCCTATCACAAGAAAACTGTGGAGCATAGTACAGAGTATTCCTGAATTCCACACTCCTCCAAAGGAAGGGAAAAAGTGATCCTTCCTGACAGACAGCCTCCAGTAGAATGACTCATAAGGACTGGCAATGTCAATGCATTCTCTGACTCTTTGAAAGTCTTCTTTTGGCTGAGAAGCAGCAACCAAATAAATACATGCTGATTTTCCATGTGGACATTATTACAAATCATTGTCAGAGCAAAGAGAATAATCAAAAGGCCTGATCCTGTATCTCTTTCTGTTTTGTACTGATTTATTTACATTGGCTGTAGTCCTGCCCTACAGTGTGTTACATTACACTGTGGTAGTAGTAGATCATAATACTAAAAACAGCAACAAAAAAAACAAAAATCCTTCTTGTCAAAAACTATCGGGGAAAAAGATCTGAGACTAGACCTTTCCTTGATGTGTTACTTTTCTGTATATAGTGATAGTTTCATCTGTGGTGACCATTATAAATCTGTAATCTGAAATGGTACTGTTATGGGCTCAGTCCTTGCAATAAAGAGGCAGAGAAGGATATTCTGTATCCCTCTGGCACTATCCCATGCCACACTATACAGCAATGTAGATAGAACATGAGAAGGTTAGAGTCACATGGGACATACCATATTAGTATGTATTCATAGATTTAAAACATTACCTGTTCACATTTCTCCTGAGAATGGGAACCAAAAAGACTTATAAGGATTACAGCCAATCACCACTGCAACTCTGTTGGTATAAGTCTTTCCATGGGATTTCTCTCCTTCCTACACGGTTTCAGCTTTTCTCTGTTACCACAGTTATATTGTATGGAGACATGCCCTAAGAATCAGGTCCTGAAATGATTTCCAGTTATTTGTTTGTTTGAGGACATGTAATGTGTGAGACTATGGAAAGAATAGCATCAAAAATCCATGGAGGATGAAAATATCTTTCATTAACCCACAATGGTCATAGCCATTTTAAGGACTGCTTGCTAGGAGAAATAGCAGCCTCCTGGGATAAAGATTGTAGTAGAACAACTTTCCATTAGTTTGTATGCAAAGGTCACTTCTTAATAAAACATTTGGGAGCACCTGCACAAGAATCAAAGCTACAGCCTCCCCATTGTATATTATGCTGCAAGCAGAAAGCAACAGGTTTCAAAGGATTTTTATAATGGGGCACTTGTTTTTGCTTCTTGCAGAGAGAAAAGGAGAAACCCTGTGGCCAATGCAGCAAGTGTTTACCCTGCTGGATTCTACAAAAGAGCCAACGATGCTAAATCAGCTTTATGCCTTAGGCACATGATAATATTGGTGACCAGGACTCTTCTATGTGAACAGCAATGGAGAATCCTGCAACATGATAAATTATTGGAGAAGACTTCAGGTGACCTCCAGATTTAGGAGCTGATGATTGGTGCACCTTCTTTTTCTTTGTCTGTTAAGACAAGCTGTTGGTGATCCATCACTGGATCTTTCATCTCATCAAGCTTCTATAAATAGCAGCATCAGCAGAAGGATTTGGACTGGAATTAAGACACTGGATGAGGGATCAATCCTTCCCCCTCTCTAAAATGCACCATTTCAGACTGGAAGGTCTCTCTGCAAATAAAAAAGCCAGTATAGCCCCTCAAGACACAGGGTAGATCCTTTCTCCTTGAGAAGCTAACTTTCTTTGTGCAGGGAGTTTTTAAGCAAAGGAAGATCCAAAGCCACAGTCCAACACCTGCAACCTGAAATGCTTTAGTCCACTGTACTATCCCAGGGCTCTTCCATTTCCTTCTCCTCAGCAAGAATGAGTTTTCTTGTTGTCACCATTTAATCTACCAGCACAATTGAAGGTTGTTCTCCATTCCAATACCAAGTTGGAAGTCTAATCTGTATTGTGGCTGTGAGTGTGGGCCCAGGGATTTCAGTCCCCCTCTCCCCATTAACACACAGTACTATGCTCTGGTCTGTATTCAGAATAACATTATCTGTATCCTTCACAACAGACTTGACCTGTTCAGATTCAGGGTAGTGAAATAGTGATGTATTTTCATCCCAGTCAATGTGATTCAAATTCCCATTTGTATAGGGAATTTGTATAGGGAATCCCTTTGTATAGGGATCAGGGCAGGTCTGCAATCAGGATAGGTGTAGCCGCCCAGGGTGCACAGCTCTGTGAGCTTTAGGAAGAACTGAGCCCACACACACACACACACACACATCAACCCAGCTGGACCTTTGTGCCTCCTACAAATGTATGAAGCTGCTTTACACTGCACTGTCCCATCTAACTTGGTACGGGCTGAGTCTCTTGGTACAGGCTGAGTCACATACTACCTGATCCTGTCACTACAGATAAATTTGGGACCATCGGCCCACAATGTACCACTCTGCCAAGGTCCCTCCCAAAGCAACAAAGGGTACCCTGTTTCTTCTTTTTAAAAAAAAAAATAAAAAATCATATGTTGTTACTCATCCTAGATAGATGAACCCATCCTCTGGGGTTCTCACTGACTTTCCGCGCTGTAGATCTGAACTGAGTGCAGAACCCATGACTTGCTCAAAAGTGCTGGGGGAGCATAGCATTTGAAATCTACATCGGATACAGAATTTGCCTGGTTATAACTTGGGGCTAGGAAATGTAGTTGTTCAGTGACCACTGAGGAGAAGTGTCAGGAGGAGGATGCTAGGCATTCACCTCTAAAGCGGGCTTCAAAGAGCTGACTCCAGAGTCGGAAACAGAACGGCAGACGCCTGCAAAAGCCAACCCCTATCCTCTTGATATATGTACAGGATATATTCGGTCCCAAAGAAGCAGAGGAGAAAGTGGGGGAGCGGACGACAACCCAGCTTCAGGCCCCATCTGCCTGCGGAGAGGGGCTCAGCAAGCAGCCGCAGCGCCCACCCCCTTCCCCTTTCGCTCAACAGGCTACACACTCGACCTTCCCGCGCAGGCTGCTGTGCAGAGGGGAACTCACTCGCCGCCTCTCCCCCCTTCCCCCCTTTCTCAGGCCCTCCTGCGGGGCACTCCGCTCCAAGAAAGCGCTCCGCCCCGAGCGCCGGTGGGGGATGAACGTAGCGGCATCCGCCTCCCCGGCACCGACCTCAGCCGCACGCAGCTGCCCCTGCGAGTCTGAAGAAAGAAAGCGGCTGTGCACAGCGCTCAGCAACCGTACGAGCTCATCAGCATCCTTGCTGCTGGTTGGCTACTGGATAGGAGGGCGTGTCGGGAAAATGATTTCCCACCCCCGAGTAGATTTGGAAAGGGCGTTTCTCGCACCAAAAGCAAATGTAACCGGAAACGAGCAATGTTTGCCAGGCCCGCTAGGGGGAGCGGTGCCCCAATTTTGGTGCCCCTTGTCAGGCCTCTCCCTCCAATATCCGCTCGTACTGAAAACGGTGATGAAGCCGGAGTCCAATGAACAGCTTCCACGGCTAAAACCATCCCTTTTAGAAAATGTGTGTGTGGGGGGGTCATCATCCAATCTGAATAATTCCCCGTAAGAACCAGCAAATTAGGTTCGTGCGTCAGCGATGTCGGAAAAAAAAATTCTATCTTTACAGTCACAAGCGCACGCCAGAGATAGCTGCCGATGCATTAGGCATGCGCAGAGGCAAACATCGAGATGTCTGCACTTCAAAATGCAGTTCAAACCCGTTACTTTGAAGTCAGGCTTGAGATCTGTTTATTAAAAATCAGGGTATTCCCAGTGGCTGTCATCTCCTGTTCAAGATATGACTTTTTAGGGCTTTTTAATTTTTTGCACCAAGACTTTATTTTCACCAATCGCCCTCAAATCACTCAGGCAAGCATGCATATTAATTTGCAGCAATGCACTGTGTCCCATTACTTGCAACACATATGCTCTCTGGCAGGCGAGTCAAAATGAAAGAAATTAATAAACGTGAAAGGAGATGTTTGAAACAAAGAGGAGGAGAAGGAGACGAAGAAGAAGACAACGTATCATTTTATAGTGTATTTAATGAAGTGGGCACATGAACGCTTATGGCACTCTGACCTCTCAGGCGCCATCAACCCCCCCTCCCCTTCCCTCTTAACGGAGTGATACAATAAGTTCGAGAAGACACACTGACAGCTCCCCACCACCACCTTTCAGAAACCCTACTAATTTTAATTGAAGTCAAGCAGTAGGAAATAAATTAAACTAAAGGGGGGGACTGTATAGAGTAATGTAGTCCTAAAGCATAGGTTTTTGGAAGTACAAACCTTGAAATACTCCACCACAGTAACACAAGCTTTCAGGTTCTTCAGAACTCTTCAACAGGCTGGCTGGTAAAGACAAAGGTTAAAGATGTGTCACGCTCAGATTTTCTTTCCTCCCCTTCCCTCATGTTTCTAACATCCAGCATGATTAAAAGATCTGGAGAACCTGAGACCTTGCCCCGTTCTTTATGCTGTTTCGCTTGGTCCTAAAGAAAGGTATTATTAGATGCCTTTTGATTTTTGAGTTGGGCCAAAGAAGCTCTTTGCAACTAGAAGCAAATGACGCTGAACTGCATTGGACCTGCTCTCATCTGACTCACTGCAGTTGAGGGAGGTGGGCTGTAGTCCGCCAAAACTCAATCTGAAATCAACTGTTGTTGGTCTTTCAGGTGCCACACAAGACTCCTGTTTTACTTTTGCTTCGACAGACTAGCACGGCTACCTCTCTGGGGCTATGTACTTGCTTTAGCCCCTTTAAACCCATTGGATTTCCCTGAGAGAATCTGAGTGCAGCTCTAAACAGAGCGACATCTTGTAAAGTCCATTTGGAGTAAATGGGCTTTCACAGGGGAGCAGCTCTGGTCAGGACTGCTGTTAAGCAAAATGGCTCCAGTTTGTCTGGAATTTCAAAGAGTTTAACGTTAGCCAAGCGTTTAGGATCTGGATCATGGTGGAACACATTTGTCATGAAACTAAAAAGGAGGGAGGGGGCGGATCTTAATTCCTGTAATCTGTTACAGCAGAACGGCGCGAGGGGTGGCCCAAGCACGTGGATACTTCCCCAGCTGTTCATATCCCCAGAAGGGCCTTCGGTTTTAAGATCAGAGGACAGTCTGCTTGGTTGGTTCCCTATTTTAGAACGACCCATAGACAGGCAGGAGTGGGGAAGAGAGGGGATTTAATACCCCACCGGTTTAAGGCTTCGTTCCTCTGCGCCCTTCCTTGAGCGGGTCAGCGCACTGTGTGCAGAGCAGCCCATGTAGTCTTGCATTGTAAACCCTACGAAACGCAAGGGGAGACTCACTTCCGAGTCAAGCTGCAGAGGATCCGGGAGCACAAGCAGCTTCAGTCCAAGCGCAGCGGGTTGGCGGTTTGTGGCTCCAGCCGGCTGTGCACTTTATGAAGTTTTTTTGTGTGTTTTTAAACTTTGGAGATGATTAAATACAGCCCCTCCCAAGAACTGTATCCCCGTGTTTAAACACTTAACCCCCCCCTCCCGGTTTCGGAGCGCGAAGATGGAGGAGAAAAGAGAAGGGCCAGGTGTCCAGTTTCGCAAAACTCGGAGGCTTGCTTTAGGTATTCTTGATTTCTTTGCAGGGTTTTGTTTGCGTGCAACAAACAGACGTGACCAGGATTTGTGAGATGTATTAGTGCAGGGCTACACGGGCAGGGTGGGCACAAAATTCCCCAGGTCACATGAACTTATCATATGCTGAATCGGACTCTTGGTCCATCGAGGTCAGCATTGCCTGCTCAGACTGGCAGCGGGTCTCCAGGGTCTCAGTCTGTGGTCTTGCATATCACCAACTACCTGTTTTTTGTTTTTTGTTTTTGAGGGGGGGTGTTTGTTGTTGGTGTTTGGGTTGAACCTAAGACCCTCTGCATACCTGGCAGATGCTCTACCGCTGAGCCACGGCCCCTCCCTTTTGCAGGTTGTCATTCTCCTCATAGACATGCACACACACCCATTACTCATTATTATATTATTTATTCGACTGCTTCTGTTGCCCCGGATTCTCAGGGAACGGAATTCTGTGCCGCGGATTTGGATTCCAGTCGGAATGCAATCTTAAGGCAGTCAGCCTAGTTGACATTGACGGGGTTTACTTCCGAGTAAGCGTGCTTCCACTTTGGACGTCAGAAGACCAGAGAGGCCGGTGGCTGTCATTCGAAGTCGGGCGATTAGCTAAAAGCAAGTCGCGCTGAGATTTTTTCGGGGTCCCTCTGAGTATCGTTCTTCTGGTAGCGCCGGGAGGGAATGGGAGAAGACAACTGTGGGAGGCATCAGCTATTTCAAAGGTTTGAGGACGATCCAGCCAAAGTTAAAAACCCTGAAGTGGATTTTAAATGGACGTGGCTTAACTCCCTCCAGCTGAAAGTATTGGAGATGACACGTGTTTCGGTTTTGCTGGCTCGTGGGCTTTATTTTGCATAAAATGTTTGCCTACCAGTTAAGGTGGGTGACCACTAAGAATCACTTTTGCAAGAAAAGCAAGCAAGCAAGCAGGGGGAGGGTTGTTATATTTAAAAACACCCGCAGTCCGAACCGGTCATGCTAAGAACATCCCAGCCCAAGAGAGGTTCTGGGGATTTTCTTTCCGGTAACCCCCCGTTAGCATCGAGTTCGTGGCTACCAATGAAGTGGGCAAAAGGTTAGGAGCACAACAAGCTTTTGCCTCAATACTTGGGAAGCGAAATGGAGTCAGGTTTATCAGATACGCAGCCCGATCCTATCCACTTTTACTCGGAAGTAAGGAACTGGGCTCAGTGCTACGGCGCAGAATGAAGGTCTTGTTTTGTTTCTGCACTCAGCAAAGCAGCCCTATCAATGACAGCACTGCCAATCGAGTGGGAAAGAACTAAAAGAGACTAATCCCCTGAGGGGACGAAGCGCTCACAAACGAATTGATGCCTGGTGGGAGTCGTATTTTACAGCGTACAGGTACACCCGATGCACTTCAAGCGGAGAAGTTTCAGGGGTCGCGGGGGAGGGGGCGTTTTCCCCCGTAGCCTGACATACTCGCTTTCAGAGCGATCCAGTAGCAAATTCTAGCCGTCAGTCCTGACCCAGGCATGCCGGGAAGTTGGCTGTTGCCTGAGGAAACTCTTGCCAAGGGCAGCAGGTAAGTTTTTCTCCACCCCAAACCTGAAACATCTTTGCTTGGACTTGGAGGAAGGTCTTATTGCATTCCAGGCAACAACCCTCGTCATCCAAGATACCCCCACACACACACACTTAGGCTGCGATCACGCGCATTAAATAATCCACTTTCAATTAATTTTCAATGCACTTTCAGACTGGATTTTGCCAGTTCACACAGTAAAAATCCAGATGGAAAGTGGATTGAAAGTGGATTACTGCGTGTGTGCGATCACAACTAGAAAGAGACAGATGCTGTTTTTTTGTGGCCACTGAGTACAAAAGAACCTTGTCCCCTTGCCTGAAGCCGAGGGCAGAAGCGCCTGACCTGCGAGCAGGTCCCCTCGCCACGAAGGGGACGCGCTTCCCAGTCGAGGCTGGTCTCTGGGAGGGTGCGCCAGTCCAGTCCAGGAGCTTTACTCCTACTCAGTCACTGTGGGTCTGGGCACCACCCCAGAGACGGCATTATCACTGTGGTCTCTGCCAGTACCTTAAAGGGCTCCAGTCCCGAAGACTCTGCAATGCGTATCATTGAAATCAAAGAGAAAATCTCATGCGGAGCTATCTGTGACAGGCACGGTATACACATGCGAGAGTCCTAGATTCTCGGGTGATGTGGAAGTTTCTGCTTGACCCACTCCTTCGAAACTTTCTCCTCCGGCCCTGGCTGCAGGGAGGTCGGAGCCCCCGCGAAGTGTCCGAATCCTCCCTTGCAGGTGACGTCAAGGACCTCCTCGGCCATTCGGCAACTTCCGCGCTCTTGCGAGCGCCTCTCCGCCCAGTTGCTGTCACTCTTCCGAGGTGCTGAAAAGTTAGAGGGGCAGTTGCCGCCTTCCGCGCCCAGAGACACAGAGCCTGCGGCCACACACACTAAATAATCCACCTTCAATTCACTTTCAATCCACTTGCCAACTGGATTTTGCCAGTTCACACAGTTGGAAAGTGCACTGAAAGTGTGTGACCGCAGCCTATGTCTGAGGCAGGCCAAAGGTGTCCGGGTCGGGTGCCCCATTGCCACAACTGTTCTGTTAGAACGCCTGGGGTTATCATCTTGTTAACTGGCATCCTGATGAACTGGGTTAGTTAGCTACAGCAGTCCTTGAATTGGGTGGCACTTTCTGCTCACTCCTGTTCTTGGTGGCCCCCGGGGTTGGACCTGGAGAGACTTGCAGACATTTGTGGGGGGGAAGGCCGACAAAGGGAATGACGATGGACTTTGGGTCTCTTTCAGGTTCCTCTGATCGGTGCATTTCCGCTTGCAAAGTCGAGAAAATGAGGACACCCGGCCGGCGTACAGTGCCTGGCACAGCCAGGGCTGCTAAGCCACTGACGACTAGTCACAGAAGCCAAGCCTCAGCGGGATCCTTCCCAGACGAGGGAGGGAGATCCATCCTGGCCACGTTTCCCTAAGTCAGACTAGGGCAAAGACACCCAGCTCTGGAGAATGAGCTTCTTCTCTGCCAGCCTCTGCCAGCCTCTGCCAGACTCCAAGCTGCAAACCGGCAGGCTGACTCGAGAGTAAGTCGCACTGGACACCAA
Source organism: Gekko gecko (assembly GCA_029375565.1). NCBI lineage: Eukaryota > Metazoa > Chordata > Lepidosauria > Squamata > Gekkonidae > Gekko > Gekko gecko. The sequence goes on from JAPDNY010000007.1 coordinate 58,138,716, forward strand.
TGCTCCCTCTAAACTGTGGAGTCTTGTGAGCAAAAATTCTACTTTGTGAGCTACTGGCTACTGAGCAAGCGATTTGGCTACTGCATAAGCTAGTTTGCTCTGGAGCCATCCTTCCTGAGCTAAGACAAAAATGTGTGAACCGGAGGCTAAAAAACTGTGAGCTAGCTCTCACTAACTCAGCTTAGAGGGAACACTGCTGGAGACAGTAGGACCTATTCCCGAATAAACATGCAGAGGATGAGGCGGGAAGGGGCTGTGTTTTAGGAGAGCGCCTTCTCCCGCAGTCGCTGCCTTCCCCTAACTCGGTCGGAACCAGGTCTGCTCGAGTGCAGCGAGCCTCGCCGCTTTGGGCTGGCTGCGGTGCGTGAGTCGGTCTTGCAGCGGCGGCGAGGGGGGGGGGCTTTCTTCTGTCCCCAAAGCCCCTCCGCAGTCCAAGCAATCCGAACGGGCCAGAATCGAAGCCGATCAAGGTATCTTGAAAACTTCTGGGAGGGCTGAAATGTCTTCGGCTTAACTGCCTCGTGGCTCAGTCTACTAGGCGCGGGATGGGGGAGCGCGGGAGAGAGCAGCGCAGTTACCTGAGTCCACTTAAACCAAAATAAAAAATCGAAGCATCCATATTATGCGTATCTTTCTGTGTTGTTGCACCAAACATATCCGCTCTCGTCCTCTTGCTGACACAAAAAGCTTAAGGACAGTCAGGTGTGGGTCTGCTGAATGCATCTGGCTTGGGACTGCCCCGGGTAACAAATCCACCTAAAGACAGATTCAGGTGGGATGGTCGTGTTGGTCTGAAGCAGCAGGACAAAGGTTGAGTCCAGTGGCACCCTTAAGGCCAACAAAGTTTTTTTTCGACGTTTACGCTTTCTTATGCACGCATCCATCTCTGTTACCCGGTGAAGCGTGCGTGCACACGAAAGCTGTTGCCTTGAATAAAACTTTGTTGGTCTCAGAGGCGCCACGGGACTCAAATCCACCTGAAATCCTGCTTCTTGAAGGCTACAATCCAGCGCGCTGGTCTCATTTCGAAACCTGTCTACTTGCCAGCAGTCAGAGCCAAGCCACTGGACTCAGGCTCCTAGCCCCCCCCCCCCGGAAACTGCTGCTCCCGATGCAACTTGCAAGTAGAGGGGGCAATAAAGTTAACGATTGTGGGCTCTGCTGCGATGTCAGAACCGATTGCCCTGAGTTCCACGAACAACCGTTCCCTTCATTTTGTGAAGGATTGTGAGATCGGGGAGTTTCTTGTCGCCTCCAAGGAACCGAGTTGTTCCCCCCAAACCATTTGCGAGACCTCAGTAGGCGGAACACCAGTCCTGCCTCGGTATGACCAGACAGCTGCCCCGGGGCTTGGAATTAACCACGGTCTAGTCGCTCCAAATCCCGAGGCACCGAAGTCTGTTTTCAAAGTAGAAGGAAAAGGAATTCAGCCACGAAGGCACGTCTTTGATTCCCAGCCATTCAGGTCTCGGTCTAAAACAACAGGAAAAGATAGGAAACGGGTCTCCAAACAAAAAGGCTGAAGGGGCTCCGAACGAAGTTGATTTAGATTTCTTGCCTACAACTTTATTTCGGGAGCCAGTCGCGTTGCTTTGCAGGGGGAGCCGTTCAAAGTGAAGCTAGCTGGAGAGTTTGGAAGCCAAGAAGTAAACGGACCGTGTGTCGGTCTGTTTGCAAAGGAAAATGCAGCGGGCAGGATCCCGTTAAGCAGGTTCGAGCGTCACCTGCTGCTTAAGTATCTCCCACTGAAATCAGTGGGGCTTAAATGTGTTTCAGTTTGGCTGAATCTTACCTAAAACGTTTCCTACACAGAAACCTGAACAGATGTGGGTTGCTAGTTTGAAGAAATGCACAAATCACAAACTGGTATCGTCTCCAAATCCTAAGGGTACTCATAGCAGGGCTTAACAGCACGCCTGAATTTTTTCAATCAGTTTCCGCGCAGAACGTCTGCCGCGCCGTTCCTTACAAGGCTTTCCCCCTGCCCTCGCCCACACCCCCGCAAACATCCCGGGCCACCTGCGAAGTTACCGATGATGGGATTTCTTCAGGCTGAAGCAAAGTGGAAAGGAGCAGAGGACAGACCAGCGCTCGATTCATTTCCCAAAGCAACCTCTACGGTCAATTTCCTTGGATTTCAGCAAACACTTTTCGGATGGGCAGAAAGACTCCCCTTTCTTTTCGAGTTATACTCTCAACAGAACCATGGGGAGGAATGCAGGTGGTATGTTTTTATTGCCACTGACACGTGTGGAATAGACACCACCCGCTTCCTAGAAGGACCGGGGATGAGGAGAGGACTGTCCAGATGGCCAAAACCATCTTAGCCCTTCAGCGTTTTATAGGTTAGCTGGATTTGGTGCCCTCCCTCTCCCCGCTTTTTATTTAAAACAGGATTCGATTCCCACCCCCCCCCACCTCCCTCCTAGGTTAAGTGAAATGCTCAAGGAAAGATATATGTTATAATCACCCTCGGAAAATATTCGTTTCATGTGCAAAGTTGCAGTAGGAAGAGCAAAGAACGTTCAAATGCGCAAGCGCTCAGGTTGAACTGAAAGGGAGGGGGAAAGGTGGGGCAAAGAGTTTTAAGGCTCAAGCAATGGTGAAAGGTGTTCTCCTCCCCCTCTTCGCACTCCAGGTGAGACACTTCCCTAACCTATGGGTTTTAAGAGATTTACAGTGCCCTTTTTAAGCCGATCTATACAATGGGGCTTACTCCCAGGAAAGTTTCAGGTAGAGTAGCCTGTTGGTCTGAAGTTGCAGAACAGAGTTTGAGTCCAGTGGCACCTTTAAGACCAATGAAGTTTTGTTCAGGGTATAAGCTTTGTGTGCAAGCACACTTTTCCAGGTATCTTAAAGGTGCTACTGGACTCAAACTTTGTTCTCCCAGGAAAGTGTTCTTAGAGCACTTAGAACTACACTATTATTAGAGTTGCTTAAGGGTTGACCAAAACAGCTTCATTGTAAAAGGACAAAACTGCTAATAAAAGAAATAGCCTGCTACTTGTGGCCACTGAATACATTAGTTGTTGTAAACAATGCTTTGACGGTGGTATAGATCATCCATCACAACTGTTCTACCCCTACCTGATGCTTCTGGTGAAATGTGAAGCCTGAATAAAGGTGCATTGATTACACTGGGATTTATTCCCAAGTAAGTGTGCATAGGATTGAAGTTATAAAACTATTTCACTTTGATTAGTCACAATCATCCTGACTCTTTTTACTGAGTTACTTTTCATGATTCTTCAGGTTAGCATATATTTTAAAGGTATATATCCATAATTAACTCAGTATTTATTTCAGCACAGTAAAAATGCTTGATCTGAAATTAAAAGCTTATATAAAACCAAAAAAGGAAATATAGTGTGTGGGTGTATGAGTTACATATACAATCTGAACTTTCTCTGTTTTTTTCAGCTAGACTTAAATTGCTGCTAATAATAATAGCAATAGTCAGAAGAAGAATAAATTGCACATTTTAATATCTTAAACATTTCCATTAAAAATTTATTTCTATCCCAGCTTGATACTTTCCCTAATTGTACATGCTAGAGACAGCATTAAATTGAATTATCATTATTTATTTGCTGATGGCTCCTTATTTTTTTCAACATAGTGCCCAAGTATGCAACAATGCAATGTTACATTTTTAAAAGCTACTTTTAAAAGCCTTAGCTTTAGAATTCCTGTCCCAGTATATGTTGTGGAATAATCTAATTCACTGTGACATTTAGTACATAGGCGTTGGCTTTGTACACCACAATATACCTGATAGTGTACTTTGTATAGAAGCTGGAATGATAATGTTTGGGTTCATCTTAGAGTAGAGGTATCAAACACTAGTTTTATGTTTTAAAAATCCACGTTTGTTTGTCAGTTACACAAACCGTGTTTGTTAGATGTATGTGTCTGGTACAGCTTCATTCACTTTGTGGGATGATATAAAAGTGCTTTACAGTACAGTCCTACACTACCTTTGTGTAACACTGGAGTGACCAGCTTAATCTGAATGCTATCCTTCACTACAATTTAGGTCACACACACCCTGCCATGCAGTCAAAACTGGTGTCACAACTAAATATCCAGACAGGAATTATCAGACAGCCTTGCCTGCTTCATATCTCATTTTCCTCCCCAACATACACAGAGGAGGACAGCATGTGGAAGAAGAAGAAGAAGAGTTGGTTTTATACCTCACTCTTTGCTACCCAAAGGAGTCTGAAGGAGTCTTGGAGCAGCTTACCATCGCCTTCCCTTCCTCTCCCCACAACAGACACCCTGTGAGGTAGGTGGGGCTAAGAGAGCTCTGAGGGAGCTGTCACTGATCGAAGGTCACCCAGCTGTTTGCATGTGGAGGAGTGGGGAATCAAACCTGGTTCTCCAGATTAGATTCTACCACTCTTAACCACACTGGCTGGATGATTTCAGAAACCAGTCACAGCACCGCACCTATTTCAGTCACCATGTCTTTCTTATCTCTCTGCAGGCAACCAGGAAGTCTTCTAAGACTCATGTTGCCCACTTCATGTCAGGCCAACTACATGTGAGGCTCACAGCAGCAGCCATGACCAGTGAGAAGCCACCTAGTGCTATACAGATTTGGCATCAATCATTTTCTTTCTAGTGCTCTTTTGGCTTTTACAAGTGTATGAGCATCAGGAATGTAACAGGTGCACCTGTATCCAGTATGGAGATCTACAGTGTTGAGGAAAGGGGCACCCATATATTTCTAACCTACTAAAGGTGCAGGAGTGGGAGACTGAGAGAAAAATCTTTGCCAGCTGTTTAAAATATTTGCTGAGCTTTTGTTTTCCCTTCAGGTTCTAAGAAATAAAGTTTGGGCTTTGGCTCTTAGCCTATGGTTTTTGGATGAGCCAGCCACTGAATCCAGAACTGACTGTAAGATTTTGCTCCCCCCCCCCTCATATGCCAGAACACTGGGGATAACATCAGCGATGAATGGTTAAAGGGTATTTTCTTCTACTTGTGAGATGTAGATTCTTCTGTTACTTTGCCTTTCAGATGTTCTTTGCTCTATCTTAAAGGAAAACAACTTGGGATACAAAATGGAAAAGGGGAGAAAGGTTGACAAGATCAATTTGTGACCCAGTGCAGGACTCTTCTGTCCAGTTGCCCTCTCCCAGATCAGACTACCATTGTGTAACTACACTTATGCAACAGATGAGATCCTGAGATGCTCAAGAGAAAGGTGGACATAGAAACAGTCTAAATAAATAAATAACCACAGAATGGGCACCCAGGAGAAAAAGAAGTGCTAGAAGACAAAATCGCTCCAGATTATTCGATCAGCAAGCCAAGTCCCATGTAAGAAGGAAAGGGATCACTAGCAAATCTAGGTAGCAAATTGCATTGGGCCCACAACTCTAGACCAGAGCAACCAGCGTTCTATTTCAAGCTGGAGTCACAGGAGAGAGAAGCAAAACAGCATGAGAGACATGAGACATTCTGGCTCCATGTGACTACTACTTAGAAAAGCCACTCCTTGCCCTTCAGGAATTTATGGAGCTCTCTGCCATACCCATTTAAAGAGCTAGGCTTACACCCAGCCTGTTTCAATTTAGTTTCTTACAGTGAGAATTTAGCCGTCTCACTCTACACAGGAGTGCAGCCATTATCTGTGGCAGTCCATTGAGTAATGAGACTCAGTGGTGCAGAACATAAATTGGGTATCATGCCTCAAATGGACACTTCTTCATAAGACTTGCACGTTAAGATTCAGAAAGGACAACCAAAATGATTAAGGGGTTGGAGCACCTTTCCTATAAGGAATAGCTAAGGAGTTTGAGACTTTTCAGTTTAGAGGGAAAGTGATGAGGTGGGGAATATGATAGCAGTATATAAATTTATGCATCATGTGGAGAAACAGAATAGCAGAAATGCAAGAATTTGTAGACACCCAGTGAAACTGAGGGGTAGTAAACTCAAGTCAGACAAAAGGATGTTTCTTCACACAATGCTCAATTAAATTTGTGAAATTCACTGCCACAGGATATTGTGATGATCAGTATCTTGGGTTGCTTTAAAAGGGATTAGACAAGTTCATTAAGAATAGGTCTCTCAGTGGCTTTTATCCATAATGACTAAATAGAACTTCGGAGAAATTAACTCTCTGAATACTACTTGGGGAGGACAATAACAAGGCGAGATCTTGGTTTCCATGGCTGATTGGCAGGGTTTTCTGGGAGCATCTGACAGGCTGCTGTGTGAAACAGCACAATGGCCTGGATAGATCAGGAGAGCAGCTCTTATATAAGTTTTTTTTATAGCATTAAGTTCAGTCGAGGGGTTTTTTTTAGTGGATGCTTTTTATTCCTCAGGTGTATGAAAAATATTTCTGAAAATGTGCTTTAGAATGTACTAAATTGCACAAATGGCAGGCATTTTGTAAAAAAGCTTTGCTCTTCCTCAACTCTTGGAACAAGTTATACCCCTGGAACAGTAATGAAGCCGTAAAAGCATTCTTGGAAAAATGCACTAAATATAACCTGGTTATTTAGTGCTACCTTTCTCATTGGCTATGAGCTGTTTTCAGATGCTACCATTGCATATACCGGGAGCCCTCTAACATCATGTTTCAGCAAGGACTATCCATAATTATGGCCATGTGCATGGTCACCATGTTGTGTGAATACCAGGGGTCTTTTTTGGGGGGAGCGCACTGGAGCGCAGCTCTGGCAGCTCAGGAGCCAAGCCCCACCCCCAGCTGGCATCCCAGGGAGTCTCTCAGGCAGCCGCATGTCAATTTCAGCTCCATTGTATCCTATGGTCCATTGAAGTCAATGGTGAAAATACGGGGTATATTCTGGGGGCTGAAGGGAAGGGGGTTTGAGGGAGAGGCTCCAAACTCACAGGGTAGCTGATGGAGCCTCTCCCCAAGATACCCACTAAGTTTCAAGAACATTGGACCATGGAGTCCAATTCTATGGGCCCCCAAACAGGTTGCCCCCATTCCCTCCATTGTTCTCTATGGTGGGAAAAAACTTAGTGGATATCTTGGGCAGAGGCTCCATCAGCTACCCTGTGAGTCTGGAGCCTCTCCCTCCAACCCCTCCCTCCAGCCCCCAGAATATACTCTATGGTTTCACCATTGACTTCAATGGCCCATAGGATATAATGGGGCCGAATTGCCACCGAATTTCTTTCATTCCCTCCTTTCCTTCTCTCCTTTTCCTCTTTCCCTCCTTCTTCTCTTCTCTTTTTTCCTCCTTTCCCTGTTTCCCTCCTTCTTTCCCTCTCTTTCTTTCCCTCCCCTTTCCTTCTCTTTCTTTCCCTCTTTCCTTCCTTCTTTCCTTCTCTCTCCTCTCTCTCTTTCCTTCCCTCTTTCCTCCTTCTGTAGCCCAACTCTAGTGAGAAGGAGTTTAAACTTTAAACCCCTTCTCTCTTAGCTTCCCCCACCCAGGCCAGCTTTTGAAGATGCCTCCCCCCCTTTTGCTTCCCCTTCTGACATCACTTCTGGTGATGTCAGTGGGTGTGGCATATGCTAATAGCCTAATAGCTCATTAGCATACCATATGCTAATGAGCTCCTGCAGCTCTTTTTCTACGAAAAGATCCCTGGTGAATACTATGTCTGTACAGTCTCAGTACCCATGAACTCAAACCCTGAAAAATCCAGTGGTCTGTTCATGAGCTATATATGTATGGAAAATATGCAGACGCCCCTGTTCACAGAATGCATTCAGAGGATTACAGTAATCAGGCTCTTTCTGTAGCAGGAACTCCTTTGCATATTAGGTGACACACTCCTAATGTAGCCAATCCCCCAAGAGCTTACAGTAGCCCCTGTAAGAAGAACTCTGTAGGATTGGCTACATTAGGAGTGTGTTGCCTAATATGCAAAGGAGTTCCTGCTACAAAAAGAGCCCTGACAATAATTAAATCTCTTCCTGCTTTTGTCCAGTATATGTAGCCAAGTATCTAAAAAGTGTAATTTGCAGTATGTTGTGTACATTTTAATCATTCCCCACAGCAATGAAAGTATTCATTCATTAATTCATTATTTCATTCTAAGGAAGGAATGAAAATGTTAGCACATTTTCCCCATAATATTGGATCCAATTCATATGCTTCTCAAAAAATATTTTTACCACTTGTGTATTCCTATATATGGAATATAGGTTCCACATCCAATACTGGTTGCTAATAGACTATGCTTTGTTAAATGCTTATATGTCTGCAGGATCAAGAATTTGCAATTGAAATTGCCCCTGAAACTTTCTGCTCATTCAGCAACTGTAGCCTGAGATTTCCTGAGACATGTTCAGAGATAGAGAATGTTCGTAAGTGCAGGTGGGATGTGCGTGTGAAGGAGAAGTAATTTCTAGGCTTTTTGGATTTCAAAATCCAAAAAGGCTCAAGGCAAGGTTGTCCAATGTCACCACTATTGTTCATTTTTGCACTAGAATCATTGAATGCTTCTATTAGTGAAAATATAGCAATCAAAGGTTTAAGGGTGAGAGATCAGGAATACAAATTATTAGCATTTGCAGATGATCTGGTATTTATTGTAGAAGACCCAGAAACATCGACTATAAACTTGATGAATACTATTGAACAATATGGCCTAGTAGCAGGACTTAAAATAATTGATAAAAAATCTAAAATTATAACAAAGGATTGTTGCCAAAAAAACAAAAACACAAATACTACAAAAACTAACATCAATGGAGGTAGTTAATAAGGTCAAATATCTGGGAAATATGTTAACTAACAAATGTAGTTCCATTATATTATAAGATATTAAAGGATATAGCTACTGATTTGTCAAAGTGGAAGACCATCCCCCTCTCCCTAATGGGAAGGATAGCTTTAATTAAAATGAACATACTGCCAAGAATCCTATTTTTGCAAATACCATTATTGCAAAATAAAGTTTTTTTTGATGAATTAGACAAGCTCATAAAGCCTTTTATTTGGCAATATAAAAAACCAAGAATAAAGTGGAAAAATATGCAAGATAGCAAAGAAAATGGGGGGGGTTGAGTCTACCTAATTGGTACATTTACTATCAAGTAGCAGCATTGGTTTAGATAAGGGAATGGCTAAACCTGGAAAATGAAAGAATATTAACTCTTGAAGGTCATGACCTACATATGGGTTGGCATGAGTACATATGGTATGGGAAAGACAAAATTTATAATAACTTTGGAAGACAGCTGTTGAGAGGAGCGTTAAATAAAATATGGAGTTCCGTAAGAGATAAATTTTATTTTAAAAAAACCCAAGATGGGTATCATCCTTGAAGGCCTTTATCAATCCAGTCTTAATAACACCGCAGAAAAAAGAGAGTTACCAAAAGTTGCTAAACCAGTTAGATAAGTTAAAAGCAGAAGACAAACTAAGACAAGAAAATAAATTATCTTGGTGGGAACATATAATGTTAAAAAACAGATTTGGCAAGGATATGCTAAGAGATTTTGAGGATCAAAACAACCAAATAGACAAAATCTGGCTCTCGTCAAGTAATAAGCTTATTAAAAAACTATACAAATTTTTGTTAGAGGACTACCAAAGGGACGAGACAGTCAAAAATACAATGATTAATTGGATGAAAAATATAGGAACAAATATAGAGTTAGATCAATGGGATTTGATGTGGAAGTCTGTGAAAAATATGAAATCAATTGCATATAAAGAGAATGTCTATAAGATGTTTTATCGGTGGCACTGGTCACCAGAAAAGATATCAAAATGTGTTAAAAACTATTCAAACCAATGTTGGAAGTGTAAAGCCAATATGGCAACATTCTACCATATGTGGTGGAAATGTACTAAAACACAAAAATATTGGAAGATGGTATTGGTGATCTTGCGAGAAATCATAGACAAAGAACTTGTATTAAAACCAGAGACTTTTTAAATGAAATATAATACCGAAGGTATACAAATCCAATGTTAGATATTTGTTATCTTATATGATTTCAGCTGCACGTATTCTGTGGGCAAGAAATTGGAAATCCGATACTATACCCTCTAAGGAGGAATTAATTTGTAAAATTTTAGATCTCTCCCAAATGGACGATTTAAGTTTAAGACTGCAAAATTGAGATTCGAAAGTACATGTAAATAGATGGTCTAAACTTTATAGTTGGATAGAAAAATGTATTGAGACCTAAAGACTCTGTAAATATATGGAAATGATTTTGTAAAGAATATGTGTTTGTTGGTATTGAAAAACCCTAAAATAAATTTTAAAAAAGAGGAGTAATTTTTAGGCTGAAGATGAAACCCCTCCCCCCACCAGACCAGAAACAGATTGTCCTGTGCCATCCTAATACACGTGATACATGCTTGAACATCTCCATGTGGTCAGCCTCTTCCTTTTACCCTCCCCAACTAGTGTTGTGAGATAAGGGAAGTGACCATGAAAAGCAGAGATGGTTGGAACCAAAAAGCCTGGCAGAAACCAACAAAGATGTCAACAAGGTGCCAAGCAAGAACTGGACACACCCATATTTTGGAGAGTAAAAGGAATGGGCAGAAAAGAGGTGAAGAAAGAACAGAGAAGAGTCAGAGACATTGTAATGTCACCAGTCCTGCTAATAAGGGTTCCAGAAACAAGCCGGGGAAAAGTCTACTTTCCATCACCAATGGAGCTCCTGCAGTGTTGCATGCAGCTACCAAGTTTAGCCATCCTTGGGTGAATTGGAAGTATGAATGAGATTAAAGTGGCACCTCTAAGACCAACAAAGTTTTATTCTGGGAATAAGCTTACATTTCTTCATGCACCACTGTACTCAAACTTTGTTCTGCTGCTTCAGACCCTCATGGCTACCCACCTGAATGAATGAGATTAGTTTAGAATGCATACATTTTTCAATTAAGCTTTATTTAATTTAAAGGATTTTTGCACAGGACTCTCCATCTGTTTACTGCTGGATATGAACGCTGCAGGCCTGGAACCCTGCCCTAGCATCTGATCAGCCCTGGGGCAGAAATTAAACAGGTCATGGGTGAAAATTTGTATCTAACACTGGGACCAGCAAAACATGGGGGAAGTTTGCATCTTTTCATCAGCAGTATGACCAGGATAGCATCAACCAGGATGCCAGAAGAGGATGTTGTGCACTTCATTGCATTACCTTTAGCAGAAATGGTAGGCCATTGTACTAGGGTCCCTCTAGCCCAGAGATCCTGTCCATCTGGAAGAGCAGACACTCAAATCATTAACTCATTTTTCCTTTAGTTGTGGTTTATACTTCACACAAATGACTTGCTTTATAACAGTTCTTGTTGCCAAGTTCCTTGTCTGCTCGCATGTTTACACCTTTTATTTCTCTTGGCTGGTAGTGATAAGAGAGTCACACTCTCTAAGTTATTTATTCTTTCTGCACTTAAAATTAGGAGATCTAAACCTGGGGATTGATTTTTAAAAAAATATTTAATAATTTGGGACTTGATTTTTGATTCACGCACACACTCTGGCACATAGGCGCCTGAATTTCTGAATAGGAACATTGGCAGTTAGAGAGCAAGGAAGAACAGTTTAGGACCTTCCCATGTCATCTCCCTCTTCTACATGATTTGATGCCATACAGCTATAAGGAAAGAATACCCACTTGTATAACTAAGAATTGATAATGTAATGAAAAGTATCAGTATGATGGATGCCAGACTGAGCTGTAAATCCACATTCAACTTTTCGCAATTAAGCAATATTTTTGGTGAAAAGAAAATTAGCACTTGCTTCTATTTTACATTTTGTTTGCATTTCTATTTCATCTTTATAAATTAATTTACAGTAAATGGGATTGGGGTGGGCACGAACCAGGAAAATGCAGTGTGGTTCATTTTGTGGTTTGTGGCAGACTCATGAACTAAAAAGGCTTCATACAAACTGAACCAGTTCATGAAATCTGTGAACAAGCCCCCAGCATGCTAGAGGCACCAAACTCATAAGGAGATCTCCAGCTGACTATTTTCTACCTTCCCCTCCAAGTTTGGTGATGATTGGATTTATGGTGTCTGACTTACAATTCCCCAAAGAAGGTGCCCCAAGGAAAGGGCTTTCTGAGGAAATGACAGGCGCAGGTTCAAGAGGCTCAGGAGTGTACAGAATGGATCTTGTGCAAGCTAGAGACATCAGATTCACTGAACACCCCTGGCTGAATCGCATCTACATGCTCTCCAAGTTATGTGCACATTGGATTTATGGGGTACAAGTTATGCTCCCCAAAGAAGGTGACCCTGTCCTCCATTGGAAACAACCAGCAAAAAAGCCAACAAAAAAAGCAAGGGCAATAGAAGCCAAGCAGAACAGAATCAAAGTCCCAGAGAATCCCTGCAGTAGAAATGGAAGGTGGGGATCATTTTTGCAAGCCCAGCAGAATCAATGCCATGTGCCCAGCAGAACCAGTGCTACTGTGGCAGTGCAACCCCAACAGAATTAAGGTCAAGCAAGAAAAGTGCCTTTGGGGGAAATGTCAGGTGCAGGCTCAGACATGCATAGAATGGACTCCCTGTAAGCTACATGCACCAAACACATAACCAGTGTTCCCTCTAAGCTGTTAGTGTGAACTAGTTCACAGTTTTTTAGCCTCCAACTCACACGCTTTTATCTCAGCTCAGAAAGGATGGCCCTGGAGCAGACTAATTTATGCTGTGGCCAGATCACTTACTCACAACTTTAATTCCAGTGGCTCACAAAGTAGAATTTTTGTTCACAAGACTCCACAGCTTAGAGGGAGCACTGATGACAACCTCACCTTGCCACTCACTCCTCTACAATCACTCCAAGTTGGGGCAGATTACATTTCTGGACCCCTAAAAATGTCACCCCAGTGTTCTCTCTGGAAAAGACAGCTGCAGTTTCAGGAGTCTGTGGAACAGCTCAGGAACAAGCCAGTGACACCAAATTCACAGGGGAAACTTTACCCCCAGCCAGATACTGGAAGCAAGGCAAGCATTCCCCTTACACTTGCAGCCCCCTGAGTCTCCAAAGGCAGGTTCTGAAGGACAGAAAAGCAGACCAGGCATCCACAGAGTTTCAGCAGGGGCTTCCTAAGGTAACCCCATGACAGCTTGGCAGGCATAACAGCTAGACACCACAAGGAAGGGAAGTGTGCCCACAACTCTCACAACTCCCCCCCCCCAAAAAAAAAAAAGCTGGAACACACAGGTTCAGAGCATATGACTTCATCACCCTGGGTGTATTCTTCTACTCTGCAAAGGAATGGAAACACACATGTTGAACTGGCAGCAGCCCCCCCCCCCCCCAAAGGCAGGTTCTGAAGGACAGACAGTCAAGGTGTGGAAATGTTTCCAAAAGGTGGCCTGGAAATTTGTCCCCATGACTGAAGCAAGTGAGAGGCACAGCTGCTTTCACAGCCCCGAGTCCATCTGAGACCCAAACCAGAAAAGGTGCAATGATGTAAGTAGAAGTGGTGGCTCAAAGCCCTGGGACCATCTGAGACCAAACCCAAAATGTCAAGCATGTCGCTGTGGTGGCTCAAAGCCCTGAGACTTGATGCCATGTGAGAAGTGGGCGGCCCAGTGCCAGCAAGTCATAAGCAGGGACCACAGGACTCTCAGGTGGTCCTCAGAGTGCTCCAGAGACCCAGAGCATCCTTCACCACAAGGTGAGGCATGTGTGCCAGGCAGCAATGGCCTTGAGGTGCTGGTTGGTACTGGCATCCATGACCATATAGCCATGGACAATGTTGCTGCTGTCCACCCACACCCACAGGCTACTCTGTATCATGGCAGCAAGGTCTGACCCATGTGGTCTGCATCTTTCCCCTGTGTATGGAGCAGAATGACTTTGTAGCCAGGTGGCAGGACAATCCTCTCCTGGGGCCAACAGTCCAGACAGTTAGGTCCTCTGGTTGCCACCAGTGGGCAGTAAGGCAGAGTTAGCCATGCTGCCAGCTGCTCCCGAGGTCCATTGTGAAGTGGACAAGGGAGAAAGCTTAGCCCTCCACATCAATCATCTCACAAATGAGGTGAGTGAGTGTTTCCTGAGGGCCCCCCCCCCTTTGGGTGGAACTGTTGGTATCCCTGGGGCATGACCTCTTGGAAGGTGGCCTGCCTTGGGGTACCAACCATAGCACCCAGAGTATGGAGATACTTTCTTGGAGGGGCCTCCTTCTCCCCCTCCGCTTGTCCCTGCTGAGAGGGAGTGGGCCTCTTCTTCCTCCCACTGCCCACCCCTCCTTCCTCTGGTGACAACAAAGTGGCACTGCAGAGAACAAAGGAAAAAAGGAGTTTTCAGCTAAGTCCCTGTACTGAGACCACCCCTGACACCCAAGCCCTAGGAGGAGATATAAATGTGGGGCCACATCCAAGACACCCACCAGCTAAGCCCTTGTGCTTGGCATGAGCAGAGAGACAGGGTGGTTCAGAGCTCTGAGTCCACCTACCAAAACCCCAGCAGCAGAGAGCAGATCACAACCAGTAGGGATGAGGAGGTATGAAATCTGGATCATCACTGCTGAGGTACCCAGTAGCTAAGCCCCAGTACTCAGCTAGTGCAGAGAGACTTGGTGGCTCAGAGCCCTGAGTCCACCTACCCAAACCCCACCAGCAGAGAGCAGATCACAAGCAGAAAGCTGCTCTGCTTTTAACAGGCTCCATGCCTCTCTCTCACCAGCCAACACAGGAAAGGGTGGGAGAGGAACTGATTGAATATATAGCATTCTGAGCCCACAGAGCAGAATGGGAACTCTGTGATTGGCAGCCAGCAGTGCCTGTTAAGCTTTAGAGGGCTCCTATTGGTGTTCCCAAAGCTGGAGGATTCTGCCCACCGTTGGCTTGGAGTTAAAATGTTAAAATGGCCAAGTTGATCTGCGCCAGTCTGTCTCCATTCACAAACCACTTGAAGAGCGGTAAAAGTTCATGAAAGTTCATGGCAGAGCCAAATGAACTTGACTTTGCAAACCATGGACTGGCCAAAGTTCATTAGCCACTTCGTGCCTATCCCTAAATGGGATAGCAGCAGCTGGCAATAAATATTGATTGACCGAAAAAAGTTAAGCTACACTGCTCATAGTGTATAGAAGAAAAGAAGATGGCTGATGCAGACTTTGACATGGAGTACAAATTAGAAAATGGATGTATGTGCCCCTGAGGACCATGTGAACTGGAAACATGAGCAAGTAAAATAAGAGTATAATCTTAAGAATACTTTTAGGGAAATCAGCCCTATTGAGTCTAAGTAGATCCGTTTAGGACTGCTCTCTAAATAACTTCATGTGAGGGTTGAGGCAGGGAGAGAAAACAATAGCAAAATTCAAAGAATTTAAAAAGTAGATTTTAGTCAGAAAATGTTAATACATCTCTATACTCTTCCCACTGTAGGAAAATTACCAATAGGTCATCAACAAATACCTTCCTGCTACTTCTACTACTTCAAGACCACATGATCTGGCCAAACTGATCAGTGTAGAATCTTCTTATTCAAAATGTACATTGTCCCACAAAGTCATATCATAAACAAATGATATATTGATGATGACACCATCATGACACAATACAATTTATGAACATTTTAATCAGGAAAGTGTTAGTTTGTACCTATAATTGTTTTCAGTCTGCCATCAGCATGCAGAGCCACAGTAAAGCATTTGCCAACTTCTGACAAACTTGGGTTTTGTGTTGTTTGAAAGCTCAGAATGCAGACTGGTAGAAAAAATGCTTTAGGACTAAAAGTATAAATAATATTTCTTTCCTTTTTCTTTTTAACCCCCTCCCCAATCATTTTTTCCAAATCCTACATTCAAAGTGCATGAAAACCATGTGGATAATGACATGACAACATATTCCCTCATTCTTTTGAGGCAGACCGTTAATATGGACTGCTTCATGTGAAATTCTCAAACTTCAGTTGAAAACTCCAACCCTCAGATTCTAAGCCTGAAGCATTTCTTTCTCACTGTAGCTTCCAAGCTGGGAGTGGGGGGGGGGGTCTCTTTCCTTCCCAGTGGTTTTTAGTAGCATATTCCAGTTAATTTTTATATGCTCTTTAAAAAGAGTTGAGTGAATCTACTCACCATTCCACTTTGGTTTCCTGGAACAGCTTTAAAAAGTACAGCCCCATAGCCAAGTGGTCTCCTGAATCACCGGTAGGGAGGAATGTGTAGATTTACATGCAGCTCACAAGAGTCAGAGAGATCCTTCACATTTTCACATTGTCTTTTAAAAGCTGGTTGGCGGAGAGAGGGGGAGGAATGGATGCTGTCTTTGCTAATAATAAAAAAATGAAAGGCTGGGTAGTGGGAGTATGGAGGAACTGCTTGATTTAATAGCTAGTGCTGAAAGGAAGAAAAATGAACAAATCAATACTGCTATTGATGAAAGTAGTTGGCACTGGGCTAAAGCAGGAGAACAATATTGCTGAATTGCACCTGGTATTAATTATTACATTATTGATGCCAGTCAGTCCATCAGACTCATATACATAAAGGTTATCTGTTCTGCCTTACATTTTAACATAAGCAAGAATAAGAATATTGCCCAGGGCCATTCTTGAAGCAATCCCCCAAACCCCTCTGCAGCTCATCCCAGGCACCACTGAACCAGAAAGTCCCACAGCCCATCTTGAAATTTGGATAATCTGCCTCAGGTGCAGCTGCCTGTGCCAGGCAGGGCAGGGGGAGACTGAAGCCAGGGGAGAACATTGGAATGGCCAGAGAGTAGGAGAAAACCCCAGGGACATAGGCGGGTGAGCAGTTGCACCATGACAGGCTTCCGGGAAGCAGATGGCCTTGTTTGTAACTCCCACCATGGCAAGAGGCTTGCGGAGGGCTAGCTCAGGTTCACAAGGCTTAGAGGACCCTGGGCCAAGGAAACAATCCTAAGACCCATCAGTCTCTTGTTCCTAGCTGTCCAGGAAGGGTTGGGTCATGAGGGGCAGTGGCAGTAAGTGAAAGGGAGGTTCAGGAAGACTGGTGAAGCCAGTGATTACCCCAAGCAGTCAAAGAAGGAGCGGTATGGTACAGGTTGACCCAAGACCAGACTGGGCTACAGGAACTGTGTTGGTCCCCACCCCATACAGGCCTGAAGTGTTGGTGGCTGCCCATGACCATCCTTGGGCAAGCCATCAAGGACAACCCTGTGAAGTAGGTTACGACCAGAGACAGCTACTCACCCAAAATCATCAGCAGAACAGTACGCTGAACTGAGATTTCCCTTCATTCAGAACATTAGTCACTATACCACACTGGCTGTCCTAGCCATGTCTGTCATGGAAGCTGGGAAAAGGGAACTATGGTCAAGAGCATGTTCAAGAGAGTACTGTTACTGAAGTCTCCCCTGAGCATATCACAGTATAGCTCTCTCATGCTTGGTAGCAGCCCCATACCCAGAAAAAAATTGTTGGGGGGGGGGCAAGTGGGTAGTTTAGTACAGTGGAGATGACTACAATACAGGGTGGTGGTTGTTAGGGAAATACAGAGGAGGAGAGACATGGCTAGGTAAGTGTTGACAGGTAAACTGGGCGGGAGCAGCACCTGGAGTAATTTGGAAATAATATAGAAAGGTCAGGATTTCTGTCTGGGAGTTGCATTCTCTCTGAAGCACTGTGCATTGCTCCGGAATCAAAGTCTACCCCTCGAAGATCCAAGATGTCTGGCAAGCGTTGCTGAAAGAGCTGGGAGAGCCCCTCAAGGTTTTACAGGCACAACCTGGTTCCTTTGGCTAGCTAGCAGCAGCAGGAGGACAATAAACCTCTGAGCAGCCCCTTAACCCCTGGTGCCAATGGGCTATTCTCCTTACATCCCCTTCCTACACACACACCACCTTTGCAGGCAATCCAAGAGAAGAGCAGAGACAAGAACTTTGACTTGCACCTCCCAAAGCAGCTCAGGCATTACAACTGCACTGGCAGCAAGGCGAGCACAGATTGAGATGCACTTACCCTCCCACCCCCGGCAAACCAGGCAGGCACTTCACAGAGAGGGGGAAGGGCAGGGAAGCACAGCTGTTTGGGGAGGGTGCCGGGCACTCATAGGCACCCCCCCCGTGTGTATGGGCCTGCTTGGGAATGGATTCATTACCTCACATTTCTGTGAAGCTTCTTGGATATTTTCTTGTTTCATGACAGTTATAGAGGTTCCAAACTAAAAGCATTTGAGAGAATATGGTCTATATTTGCAATGGAGTAGAGGATTTAGTCTTAAATGAAAAATCTGGTGATGTGCTTTTTTATATTATATATTGGTGATCTGGACTATCATATCTCCATTCAAACAAAATAAATCCTGCCTACTTAAGCCATTAGTCCAACATCAGGATTCTTTATCAACATCTTGCAAGAATAGGACCTCTGTTACCAACATGGAACTGCCCCATTTACTTCAAGGGAGGACACAGAATCTTGCATTCACAAAAGCTGTCCTATTAATAGAAGGAAAAGGAGACACTCACTCTTACAGGCTCTGGAGATGCTCCAAAGCACACACAAAGCTTTCAATTAAGATATATACCTACAATATTAAATCACAACTCAAAGAAGACAAGAACACACTTCCTTGTTCATTTTCATGTTAGAGGATGCCTGAAACACTCAGAGCCCTAAAGAGGATGCATTTGTTTACACTGCTAGAAGAACTTTAAAAGCTTGCTACTTATTAGATGACAACAAATTTACTAACAGCTGCTTAATATAAAAGGAATTCTATGAAGAATGACATGGTATTAAATCTGTTACAATATCCGGATGGCAAAATTGGATGTGATATTTACATTCAGAAAGACAAGCTGCCTAATTCTAGAATCAGAGCAGAGTCTATTTTTAATATGGGTTTTAAAGGAACATATAAGTGTAATATACTTGGAAGAAATGATCCTTAATAGCAGCCTTCGAGCTTCACTGACACTGGGTTATAAACTCAAGCAAACCTGTAGCAAGAAGAGAGACATCAATTATCTGAGGGTCCAGAGTGGTTAGTAATTAGTTATCCCATAGATGTAGGAGACTGTAGGAGCTGGACAGCTTCCAGGAGAGTATAGCACTTAGAGGGCTGGACTAAGACCATGGAGACCTAGGTTCAAATATCTCCTCTTCCCCCCATCCCAAAACACTGTCATACCACCTCACTGTGTTGCTTTGAGAATAAGTATGTGTAAGAATGAAGAGATGTACATTAACCTGAGAAAAGGTAGTATAAAAATATAATAAACTAGGAGTAAGGCCCGTTGTGGGAAGAAATACAATGAGCTCTAGAAGGAAGTTCCAGGTGAGTGTCCCGGCTGTGGCTGGTGGGGTGGCAGAGGGAAGGGGAAAACATAGGGAGGAAAGCCATGTTTATTTCCTTCTGTTTAGCTAACAGGCAAGGCTGTCTCAAGGAGTTTGCTGCCCCAAGTGGGTAGTATGGGAGGACAGCCTCATAGTAACAGGTATGGTTCCCTCCACCCCGACTTATGTTGATTTGGGGTTATGCAGTGGTAGAAGCACCTCCTCCTGTGGTAGAAAAGCACCTCCTCCTATGCCATGTCTTCTGGGTTCCAAGGGTCTGGAAAGTGGTCCCATAGCCAGTTACAGGGTTGCCAACTCTGGGTTGGGAAATACCTGTAGATTTGAGGGGTAGAGCCTGGGGAGGGCAGAGTTTGGGGTGTGGAGGGACCTCAGCAGGGTATAATGTCATAGAGTCCATTGCCCAAAGCAGCCATTTTCTCCAGGAAAACAGATCTTGGAGATCTCCATGTGCTGCCTGGAGGCTGGCAATACTAAGGGGAGGGCCAGACCTGTAGATTTGCGGGGTAGAGCCCGGGGAGGGCAGGGTTTGGGGTGTGGAGGGACCTCAGCAGGGTATAATGCCATAGAGTCCACTGCCCAGAGCAGTCATTGTAAAAGCTGGGAAATTTTCTGTAGGGGAAATGATGTGCTGTGGCTGGAGAACATGGTGATTTCTGGGAGCTCTCCAGACCCCATAGGGAGATTGGCAACTCCAGTGACCGTTTAAGGGAAAATGTACTTTACCTCAGGACACATTCAGTGACTCTGAAGAGCAACAGGAAACTATTTAGAAAGTTAGAGGCAAAGGCCAATCAGACCACATATGCAAATGACCTTTGTGTTCTGACTGGCTATTGGGGGGAGAGAAACAGAAAGCTGTTTAGAATATTGGAGGCGAGACTCAGGCAATACGGCCAGTGGATAGGGACAGCTTCTGAGTGACAGATCATGGGGCCAAAGGCTGAGGGAGCATGTGGAATGTTCAGGAGAGTCCATGACCAAAATAGAATTATTATATATAGAGATGAATAAGCCCTCTTATAAATAGGCAGGTAAGATCAAGGCCATTTTAAATTCTTAGTGCCCCCCCCCGCATTTTCTATTGCAAAAAATAAAGCAAAACACATCCAAATCCCAAAGGCTTTTATTTATTTGATTCTTTTTTTTAGTTGACATGCCCCTGAAGGGTTTCATGGTGACTTAACAACATTGAAACCAATATGGTTTAAAAACCCCCATAAAAACGAATTACAAATATAAAATATTAACATGAAAATATTAAAATGCATGGCTATCACCATACCACTATTAACACAGTCCAAATATGTGGTTACCCTCCAAAGGCCAACCTAAATAATTCAGCTTTCCATGCCCTATGGAAACTAAGAAGTCTGGTAGGACATGAGTGTCATCCGAGAGTGCATTCCACAAGGTAGGAGTCACAACTGAGAAGGCCCTTCCCCTGGTGACAGCTAACCGAGCCATCCTGGGACCAGAAACCTGCAAGAGGCCCCTAGATGATGACTGAAGGAAGTGTGGGGGGTTGTAACAGGACAGGCAGTCCCATAGGTATGAATGTCCCAGACCATTAAGGGCTTAAAGGTTAACACCAACACCTTGAATTGCACCTGGTGACTAACTGGTAGCCAGTGCAGCTGCCACAAGATTGGAGTAATATAAGCTGACCATGATGTTCCAGCCAGCAACTTGGCAGCTGCATTCTGGACCACCTGCAGTTTCTGAAGCCTTTTTTAGGGGTAGCCCTGCCTAGAGTGAATTGCAGTGGTCCAATCTGGAGGTGACTGTTGCATGGATCAATCTGGAGGTGACCATTGCATGGATCAACAATGAAGTTAACAACAACAAAAAAGGGACAGATCCACCACAGAGTACCTTATCCCTTATGAAAATAAGCAATCTTCCTTAGGCACACTCCAGGCCCTCAGGTGGATTAACAAGCAGAAAATGTGTGGGCATAAGACCTAATGGCACATGCATCCAGTGGCCACAACCTCAAGAGGGTGACTGGCAGCTTTCATATGTGAAATAACTAAGAGAGATCAGACACCTCAGGCAGATTACCAGTCTACATTACAGAGGTCAGCTGTCTGGACAGCCATTTCTTGTTCTCAGGGAACTTTGGGAATTGCAGTTTTGTAAGGGGGTAGTAGGAATCTTAACAGATCATTCTCAGCATGTCACCGGCCTACAAGTCTCAGGATTTTTTGGAGGAAGCCATGACATTTATAGTAGTGTAAATATAGTAATTATATATCAGTAGTGCAGATAGTATTAGAAATAACTAACAATGAAAAGAAAAGAAAAAAGAAAAGAAACAAGTAACAACAAACCTGTGCCTCACTAAAGAAGAAGCCAAATATACAGGTGGGATCAGATACTGAGCAGTGGAAAACGTCTCCCTCTTCTGCGCACCTGCATCTAGCTCAGCTGGGGCATTTGTACTTGCGGAATGCAAAATGCATGATTTATTAGTAGAGTATGATCTTGACCTAAAATTACAGTTAGGGGAAAAGAGGAAAGATTACATTACTTAATATTCCTTTGATTGTGGTCACTTTAATTTGAACAAATTTTCACACATTGTTATTAACCAACACATGAAGCTGCCTTATACCAAGTCAGACCACTGGTTATCAATGTCAGTAATGTCTATTCTGACTGGCAGCTGCTCTTCAGGGCCTCACACCAGAGGTCTTTCATATCACCTGTGGCCAGATTCTTTTAACTCAGAATGCTGAGGTCTGACCCTGGGACCTTCTGCTTGGAAGACAGACATTCTAAAGCTGAGCCACAGAAACACCAATATCAACTTTGTATACCATCTGCAGTAACAGGCTTGATTACCCTCTGCTTGCTTGCTTGCCTGCCAGATATCTCTTTGGGAAGCTTAAAAAATTATATTTACATTGTTTACTCCCCCATCTCAAAAGGGGGTAGAAACAAGGAGACAAAACTAAAAACTATCCTGAGCCTTTTTGAGTCTGTGGGCCACTTTGGCATTCTGACGCAGGGTGGTAGGCACAACCCTGTACTGACTGCCACAAGAGGAGGAGCCAACCGCAACATGTCAGGGAGTGAGGTCATGCTTAACTCTAACAATCACTCTTCAACATTTCAGGCAGAAACTCTGTTTACAGGATGCCTTTTTAAAATGAACATGCTATTTTGTATTGTTTTCTTGCATACACACAGTTTATCTTCAGCCTTGCAGTAAATATCCTTATACTGTGTTGGTAGCTGCTATCAAAGCAATTTTTTAAAAAACCTGCACAGCCAATCAGATCTCCAATGGCTAATCAGAAGCCATCCATCTGGCCCCAACCACTTTCTAAAAACACTTGGTGGGTGTCAGGAAAGGTGTCGTCGGGCACCATCACACCCACAGGCACCATGCTGAGGAACCCTGAACTAAATTAAGATACACACTTTCTAAAAAATCACTTGATATTCAAGTGATAGAGAGAGAAGATTGTCTATTTTAGATACTCTTTAACAAACCTGAGCACTTTATTCTTGCAAAGTTCTTGCCTACAAAGTTCTTGAAGTGAAAAATGATATTATATCTCTGCAATACAGCTGGCTGCAAAGACAATAGGCACTGCCTGAAGATACAGAGATGCTTCCAAATGTGCCAGTTTATTTTTAAAGCAAAAACCTTTCCGGAGTAATTGCTTTGGTAAGATTTAAAGCAAAAGCAGAGTACCTTAGGATTCAGAATTTCTTCCTCCTATACAGCAAGTGACCAGTTAGTATTGTTTTGCTTACTATAGCCATTTTCAGCAATCAAATCCCAAGGAAAATTTAATCTAATAGGCACAAAAGACTCTTCTGTACAGCTGCATTCAGCACATATAACCACTGAATCTTTTAAACAGAGAAAATCACTTCACTGTTAGAGATACCTTTTGTAAGTCTCTGTTTTACAGGTCTAATATAACAGGTTTTGACTTTGAGTCTCAGTGAGAAAGGTAGACTATAATACATATTCATAATCCCTGATCAACAGATTGTCTTGGTGTGGTCACTAATTTTTCAGTGACCTACCTCACAGGGTTGTTGTGAGATTAAAATGGTGAAAAGGAGCTCTATTGGCTAGAATGAGAAAGACCATTTAGACTTGCTTACAGGGTTTGGGGTAAAAGTTTTTCCATCTTTCTTTCTGCTCCTGTGGAAAAGCTCCTCCTCAAAATACACCAGGTACCCAGTTCCCAACTGAATAGTTGACAATACCTGGAAATTTATCCCTGTGATTTCTTGCCCCTGCGAGGGCAATCTTTTTTTTTTTTTTTTTTGGGGGGGGGGTGTTTTTTGATCCTGTATGTTCAACAGCCTGGTATCTGCTTCAGTACTACTCAATTCTGTAACAAAATGGAGCACTTTGCAGAATGTGTATCTCTTCAATAATTTTAAAGCACTCTAAAGCACTTCTTGCTCCAAAGCATAGTCTTTATATATACCACCACAAATGTATATAAAAAGCACATCATCAAAAATGACAGTAATCAACTCCCTCCATTTCAGACATGAAATTGTTCTGTATTCCCTCACACACCAACACACACCTGGCTGTTGTTCAAAGAACAAAAAGTGCCATAAGAACACAGTGTGCCTCCCTCCATATTTATATCCTTGTATCAGAAAGTTCTCAAAAAGACATTGAATTCCCAGTTTCTGGTCTTATTTTTCCCCCCATGAGTGGCTAAAAGAGTGTATGAACAATACAAAAAACTAAATTAGGTATAAGTAAGGCCTTAGGCATGGTCTTATAGACCTGCTATAATGCTACATAATACTACAAATATGGAATAAATATGGTACTGTAGGGCTAAAGATGATCATGTGGCCAGCACTGACATCTGTATATATGCCATACATACTCCATCACTCTTGTTCCTGTACTCTGCAGAGATCATGAATGACACAGGCTACAACTTTAGAGGGGTTTATACATTAAGGAGAAATGGAAATCAAAAGTACTAGACCAGGGGTGGTCTTAGCCAATGGGCAACAGGGTCAGCTGCTATCCTGGGTCCTGACTGCCTACACACACCCTGAAAGGAAGGGTGGGAGAAGAAGAAGCTCCTGTCTGTGGCTTGGGTTAGCTGGCTTTTGGAGGCAGCCCGCCTCACACAGGGCAAGGGCCACCCCCAGCTTGGCTCCAGCAGGGGGCAACAGGGGGGTGGCAGTGATTCTGAGTCTCATCCTGGACTTTTGCCCATGGTTCCACAATCGCCAAGACTGCCCCTGCACAAGTCATCCATATAATATACTGTGCAAAGTAAGGATGTGGACATCTCACTGTTGTGTGTAGATGCCCTTCACCCCACCTTAGTAAAGGAGAATGCTGAATTTAGCTTAGCCTCAAATTAGGGGGTAGGATTTACAACTCTAAACCGATTATCCAAATAATTCTCCTCAAGCCCAGAGCTCTTCTGGATCATTTCAGGGGACAAAGTTCTCCCTGGCATCACCCACAATAAAGCCACCCATGGCTCTCTGAGTTTTTTTTCTTACTTTTTTTTTAGCCTAAAACATAAAAACTTGCAGGTCTTGTAATTCTTCCATCATTCATCCGTCTTCTATGTGTGTGGGAAGAGGACTCTCCAACAGCCTCCCAAGCTCATCTCCTCATTAACAGATCAACACGGGGTGGTGGGGGAGTGTATCTGACAAGTCCAGGAAAGCTCTCCAAAGCTGAAGAATCTCCTGATTATTGAGATGCATAAGGCCTATTAGGCAGGGTCCAGGCAAAGCAGGGAAAACACTATTCTGATTGACCCACTGTGTTGAGGGATGTGCATTCAGACATCCACAGTGCAATCCTAAGCAGAGTTACACTCTTCTAAATCCATTGAAGTCAATGGCTGAGTAACTAAAAAGTGAATTAAAAATCTCACATTCTTGAATATTGTCATTATAACAAACCTGAATTGAAAAATTAACAAAAGTTGGTACTATTCAAGAACACTTGAATCTGGCCCTTTATTTCAACATCTGGTTTAGAATTCAAGAAGACTGGAAGCAGGGGACAGGGTAAAGAGAACATGGATTCAGCAGAGTCTAAACTGAGAGTGATCTTTATCAGGAAGAGCTTGGCATCAGAAAGACATCCTCTGCCTTTCAAAACCAATTCCATTGCTGGCTCACTAGCTCTGGAATAGGATTGCCAGTCTCCAGGGAGCAGCTGGAGATCTCCTGGAATCACAACTGATCTCCAGTCTACAGAGATCAGCACCCCTGGAGAAAATGGCTACTTTGAAGGGTGAACTCTATGGCATTATACCCTGCTGAGGTCCCTCTTCTCCCACCCTCTCCAGGCTCCACCCCTCAAAATCTCCAGGTATTTCCCAAACCAGATCTGGCAATCCTAGCTCAGGAACGGCTTTGATCTGATTCTGTATATACAATGGCTCCTATTTGCTTTTCTTTTGTTATGCTACACCTGCTATGTCATGGAGCAAACGTATTACTTGCACATACTGACATACAGACAGGCAACACAATAAACCTTCTAGGAAGGGGAGTAAAGAAAATGCCTCCACTACCCCCCAATAATGGACTACACCAGAAGAGCAGATTTTTATACTCTGCTTCTCTCTACCTTAAGAAGTCTCAAAGCAGGCAATAACTTTGCTTTCAGGTAGTGACAAAATAACTGGGAGCATGTGCGGAGTGCCTTTATCTTAGTACTAATTATGCAATCTCATGCATGTGTAATCCTCTGTATTATAAAGCATTCATTTTCAAGCAAGTATGTATAGGATTGCAGCCTAAAAAAAAGTTTGGTTTTCTTCAGGCAAGGATGTTTACTTGAGGGGAGGGGGAAACTCCAGCCTTTCCCCTTAAGTAGATATTATTCTCACTTCCATCATATTTCCCTGTCTTCTTAAAACTGCTCAGAACCAGGGCAAAAAGACTGCAGGATGCACTGCAGGAGACAAGCAGGAGGGGTTGGGGCAGTCTGTGCTGGTGGGGCACAGCCCCATTTGCCCTAATGGAGCACCCTCCACTGTTCCAATCTGCACCCCACTATGAAGCTGATGGGTTAGTCTTGTGCCTGCCACACTGTCCTTCAGCCTAACCATGTCTCAAAGGATTACTGCATGAACCAAGTAGAAGGGGAAGAACGATGTCCACTTCTGAGTACTTTGGAGATGGGTTAAAAATGGATTGATAGGTAGGTAGACCTGGACTCATTGGATATGCTAGCTTTTGGGCAACCCACTGTGGTTCCAAGCTCAACACAGCCATGGGTAGGGCTCTCAGTTTCCAGCCCCTACCTGATTTTAGGCAACTGAGTAGTTGGAGAAAACATGTGGGGGGAGCGATGATGTTGTGGATGCAGCAAAGTGAATTCCAGTCATTGTCACAAGGACTGGTGGAATTCCTAGAGCTTTTGGTGACACCGTGATGTAACTCCATGCGCTGCTCCCCCTCCCCCCAAAACTCCCAGGGCTTGCTGACACAGGGCAATCCTAGTCACAGATGACCTTCACCAAACTTGTGCAGAGAGATGCTGCCCATCAACCCCATCCCTCCACATCGTATAGTGCAAAGCTTCAAGCACTGATCATACAGCACTGTGGGATTAACTACCCCTTCAGCCCTCTAGGCCCATGCAGTCATCCACGGCTGGTCTGAGTGCCCTCCCCTCATCCTTGGATGCCTCAGAGTGTTGGCCAATCTAATTAAACAGCAAGCACTTAACCCACACAATCCTACTAAGCCCAGTTGGAGTCTGAACAGTCCAACAGGCCAATTTGTGTAATCCAACCCCACAGCAACATATATGAAGAAAGATCAGATAGAGACCCCCAAAAGTGTTGCTCAGCACCAAAACAATCCCCACAAGGAGAGAAGTGTAGGGAGCGAAAAAAGCATGATAAATAAGAAGAGAACACCTTGAAGTAGCCTTCTGTTCTCAGCCCTCTCATTGGCTGCTCTGCACAAGGCCACCCCTCCCCCCATGTCTAATGCCTCCAATTCTCTGTAGGGGGTGGGTGCAAGACCGTCCTTGGCACTCTTGGGATAGAGAAGTGCTGTGCAGGGTCAAGGATCCACAGAGCTGCAGGAATGTGGTTGTTTTTTTTACATTAATTAAAAGCCAGGCCAAATTACACGGTTTTGGCTGACCTCTGGTTTTTGTCGATTCCCATTGTATGAGACCCTAACCATACAGAAGCAATTTTTGCAAGCAAGCAAACTGCTGTGAGTATGTATGTAGCCATCCTACATAAGTAGTATCTGACAAATGCTAATGTGTTCTAAAGCTTGGGACATGTTTTTAAGGTATATGTTTGGAAGATCTTCATTCTTCCAAATTGCCCTGAAACTTTAGCTGTTCGCAACATTATGTGAAGCCGCTTCCAAATTGTTTCCTTCAATATTCCATCCACGCAGTGCAACAAAACCCCACAAGGCCTAGTCAATTAAGTGGGCAACCCAAAGGTCACAGATATTTAATTAAAAACTGGGGGGGGGGGAGACATCCCCAACCCACCACATGATTCACTGAAAGGTTCTGTCAGGTTTTCTTCTGTTGACCCATGGAGATATGTGATCAGGACAGGCTCTCTCTTTTGGTGGTATAAAACTTCAGTCCAGTGCCATGTGAAATTTCTGCCACAGAGGTGCTCCAGAACACCACAGAAGGTTCCAAGCAAAACAGCTAGACTGGAAGCCAGAAGTGTGTGAATGTCTCCCTCTTCCCAGTTTGCATGCATGTTCTCTCACTCTCTTAGTCAGAGCAAATAAGCAGATAAACTAGGCCAGCCCATTTTAACAAGGTGAGCTAGCTGCAGCCTAAATGGGCAAGGCAGCAAAGAGTAAGACAGTTTGGAGGGCATAAGCACAAGAGTTCTGATCTCTGAGGAACAGCTTCATGCTACACTAATCAATTTTTAAATGTGCTTACCTCCCCCCCCACCCCTTTTCACACTAATTTTGCAACCATTTTTGGTATCAAAAGACAGGCTAAACCTATCACATAAATTGCAAGCCCTTCAATTAAAGTTTCCCCTTTCCTGATTATTGAGGCTAATAAAAATTTCTCCTTTAAAAAATTGCAGTGGTTCTGCCTCTGCATCCATGTCTTCAAGGTCCTTGATGGTTTATTTAAGTAATACTTTTAGAATCTCTAACTGCTTGGTCAAAGAAGAAAAATCCTGAATATCCTATCAAGAGTTGATGGCGGGGGGGGGGGGCATTGCAGGCACAGCTTTTGGAAATGGTGGAACATCCAACTCCCTAAGACTGGTTCCCAGAGTTATCACCACTGGATACTGCACCTATTCCTTAACAGAATCATAGAATCATAGAGTTGGAATATACCGATGAAAGGTAATGCTTTATTATACTGGAATATTATCTTTTACCCCATATTGCTAACACTGGACTTTGCAGTGGGCATTGGAAGAAGGCAGGAACATGAACTTAGATGAATGGTACTATTCCTTCTTAATAAGCTGTAAAAGGTAAGAAGGATTCCTTTAAGCGGTGGAAAGCTAGTCTCAGTGAGGCTGATAAAAGGGACCACAGGCTGTGGCAAATAAAATGCAAGTCTGTGATAAGGCAAGCAAAAAGGGAATATGAGGAGCATATGGCAAAAAACATAAAGAGCAACAATATAACTTTCTTCAAATACATTAGAAGCAGGAAACCAGCCAGGGAGGCAGTGGGGCCTTTGGATGACTGTGGTGTAAAAGGAGTACTGAAGGATGATAGGGAAATGGCTGAGAAGCTGAATGCATTTTTTGCCTGTGCCTCTGTCTTCACTGTGGAAGAAGAGAAGTGCTTGCCCACTCCAGAACCGTTGATTTTGGGAGGGGTGTTGATACTGAGTAAGTTGGTAGAAACTGTTATTATGGAAAAAATAATAATAGGCACATTGCTGAAAAAAAACTATCGAGGCAGATTCAGCATGGGTTCTGTAAGGGAAGATGTTGCCTCACTAACCTGTTAGTGTTTTTTGAGGGAGTGAACAAACATGTGGACAAGGGGGACCCAATAGATGTTGTTTACCTTGACTTCCAGAAAGCTTTTGATAAAGGCTCCTAAGTGAGCTCAATAGTCATCACTTCTGGAAATGCTATGGGTTGAAATAGTGGGTCCAAAAGGAGGCTTAACAGTGGGAGTTTGTTATCGCCCACCAGATCAAAAGATAGAGGAGGATTATAAAATGATGAATGAATTAAAGATAGTGGCTAGACGAAATAACTGTGTTGTAATAGGCGACTTTAACTACCCACACATTGATTGGGTCAATATGAGTTCTAGTCAGGAAAAAGAGATTGCGTTCTTAGACACTCTCAATGACTGTGCTGTGGAACAGATGGTCACAGATCCTACCAGGGGAGAGGTGATCCTGGATTTGGTCCTAAGTAACACCCAAGACCTGGTGAGAGATGTAAAAGTGATTGCACCACTTGGGAACAGTGACCATAATGTCATTGAGTTTAACATTTGTACAGATAGGGAGTTGCCCAAAAAGACTGACACAACCACTTTTAACTTTAAAAGGGGTAACTTCTCTGGTATGAGGGGACATGTGAGGAAGAAATTGAAAGGAAGAGTGGAGAAGGTCAAAACCATTGGGGAAGCTTGGAGACTATTTAAAAAGACAATCCTAGAAGCTCATAAAAAATATATACCGCAGGTTAGGAAAGGTACAAATAGGTATAGAAAAAAGCCTGCATGGTTAACAAATAAAGTACTGGAAGCTGTAAAAGGTAAGAAGGATTCCTTTAAGCGGTGGAAAGCTAGTCTTAGTGAGATTGATAAAAGGGAACACAGACTATGGCAAATAAAATGCAAGTCTGTGATCAGGCAAGCAAAAAGGGAATATGAGGAGCATATCGCAAAAAACATAAAGGCCAACAATAAAACTTCAAATACATTAGAAGTAGGAAGCCAGCCAGGGAGGCAGTGGGGCCCTTGGATGACCAAGGGGTAAAAGGAGTAGTGAAGGATGATAGGGAAATGACTGAGAAGCTGAATGCATTTTTTGCTTCTGTCTTCACTGTGGAAGAGGAGAAGTGTTTGCCCACTCCAGAAGCACCGATTTCAGGAGGGGGTTTGAAAGACCTGAATCAGATTGCGGTGACAAGAGAGGAAGTCCTCCGACTGATGGACAATTTAAAAACTAATAAATCACCAGGCCCGGATGGCATTCATCCGAGAGTTCTGAAAGAACTCAAATGTGAACTTGTGGATCTCCTGACAAAAATATGTAATCTTTCTTTAAAATCTGCCTCCATTCCTGAGGACTGGAAGGTAGCTAATGTCACTCCCATCTTTAAAAAGGGCTCCAGGGGAGATCCGGGAAATTACAGGCCAGTCAGTCTGACATCGATACCGGGTAAGTTGGTGGAAACTGTTATTAAGGAAAGAATTAGTAGGCACATTGATGAACAAAAACTATTGAGGCAGACTCAGCATGGGTTCTGTAAGGGAAGATCTTGTCTCACTAACCTGTTAGTGTTTTTTGAGGGAGTGAACAAACATGTGGACAAGGGGGACCCAATAGATAATATTTACCTTGACTTCCGGAAAGCTTTTGATACAGTTCCTCATCAAAGGATCCTAAGTAAGCTCAATAGTCATGGGATAAAAGGACAAGTCCTCTTGTGGATCAAAAACTGGCTTATAAATAGGAAACAGAGAGTGAGTATAAATGGGAAACTTTCTCAGTGGAGGGTGGTAAGCAGTGGGGTACCACATGGATCAGTACTCGGTCCGATGCTTTTTAACTTGTTTATTAACAATTTGGAATTGGGAGTAAGCAGTGATGTGGCTAAATTTGCAGATGACACAAAGTTGTTCAGGGTGGTGAAAACCAGGGAGGATTGTGAGGCACTCCAAAGGGATCTGTTGAGGATGGGTGAGTGGGCGTCAACGTGGCAAATGGGGTTCAATGTGGCCAAGTGCAAAGTGATGCACATTGGAGCCAAAAATCCTAAATATAAATACACGTTGATGGGGTCTGATCTGGCAGAGATGGACCAAGAGAGAGATCTTGGAGTCATAGTGGATAACTCGCTGAAAATGTCTACACAATGTGTAGCTGCAATAAAGAAGGCCAACGCTATGCTGGGGATTATTAGGAAGGGAATTGATAACAAATCAGCCAGTATCATCATGCCCCTGTATAAATCATTGGTGCGACCTCATTTGGAATACTGTGTACAGTTCTGGTCACCACATCTCAAAAAGGATATTATAGCATTGGAAAAAGTGCAGAGAAGGGCAACTAAAATGATAAAAGGGTTGGAACACCTTCCCTATGAAGAAAGGTTAAAATACTTGGGGCTCTTTAGCTTGGAGAAATGACGGCTGAGAGGTGACATGATCGAGGTTTATAAGATTATGAATGGGATTGAGCAGGTTGAGAAACAAGTACTTTTCTCCCTTTCTCACAATACAAGAACTCGTGGGCACTCTATGAAATTGCTGAGCAGTCGGGTTAGAACAGATAAAAGGAAATACTTCTTCACCCAAAGAGTGATTAACATATGGAATTCACTGCCACAGGAGGTGGTGGCAGCTGCAAGCATGGTCAGTTTCAAGAGGGAATTAGATAAACATATGGAGCAGAAGTCCACCAGTGGCTATTAGCCACAGGGTATAGATGGGAACTCTCAGTCTGGGGCAGGTGATGCACTCTATTCTTGGTGCTGGAGGGGGCAGCAGTGGGAGGGCTTCTAGTGTCCTGGCCCCACTGCTGGACCTCCTGATGGCACCTGGTATATTTTGGCCGCTGTGTGACAGAGTGTTGGACTAGATGGGCCATTGGCCTGATTCAACATTGGCTTCTCTTATGTTCTTATGTTCTTATGTTCAGTATCATAATGCCCCTGTATAAATCGATGGTGCGACCTCATTTGGAGTACTGTGTACACTTCTGGTCACCACACCTCAAAAAGGATATTATAGTTTTGGAAAAAGTGAAAAAAAAGTGCAACTAGAATGATAAAAGGGTTGGAACACTTTCCCTATGAAGAAAGGTTAAAGCGCTTGGGGCTCTATAGCTTGGAGAAACGATGGCTGAGGGGTGACATGATCGAGGTTTATAAGACTATGCATGGGATAGAGCAGGTAGAGAAAGAGGTACTTTTCTCCCTTTCTCATAATACAAGAACTCGTGAGCACTCAATGAAATTGCTTAGCAGTCGGGTTAGAACAGATAAAAGGAAGTACTTCACTCAAAGAGTGATTCACAAATGGAATTCACTGCCACAGGAGGTGGTGGTGGCTATAAGCATGGACGGCTTCAAGTGGGAATTCGATAAACGTATGGAGCAGAAGTCCATCAGTGGCTATTAGCCACAAGGTATAGATAGGAACTCTAAGGTTGGGGCAAGTGATGCTCTGTATTCTTGGTGCTTGGGCAGGGCAACAGTGGGAGGGCTTCTAGTGTCCTGGCCCCACTGGTGGACCTCCTGATGGCACCTGGTATTTTTGGCCATTGTGGGACAGAGTGTTGGACTAGATGGGCCATTGGCCTGATCCAACATTGGCTTCTCTTATGTTCTTAATAACCGTGTCTCAGAGAACAATACGGAAACCCTACTTTCCACAGCCTTGTATCTTAAAGGATTCCACTGCTTTTAAGACAAAAAGTGTTAATGGTCATAATTCCACAGGGATTAGTCAGATGAAGCAAAATTAAACAGAAGACTGATGGCACTTTAAAGACTACCAAAAATTTATTCCAGCATAAGCATAAGCTTTTTGCAAGTCAACTCATTTCATCTGATGCATGAAGTGTATATCTATAGCTGTTATTTACACATAAGCACTCCCAGCCTTCTATTGCCCTGGCACAATATTCAGTACAGACTAGCAATAGGCATGTGCCCACCACACCACCTCCCATCATTAATTGTTGGGCCATCATGAGCTTCATTTGTGAATGATTAAAGAGCAAGTTGCCCCCCCATCCCTAGAGTTGTTGCATTGACTTCTTACATCTCTGCACATGTATGCCCTTGCAGGACCTCCTGAGAAGTGTGGAGCAAGGCTGAGCTGTCCACACTACACTGTCTAAGCAATTGCTAAACATTCGTTTTCCCTTCCTTATACATCATACGTACAATTTTTACCTCTGATTGACTGCTGAAAATTGTTCTTGTTCGGAGAGATTTTCCCCAACCAGCCATACCAGAGCCCTCCCCCTCTCTCCCTTTCCCTCTGCTTGTGCATTTGTTTTTATAAAGGTCACATTTACATGAGGTATGCCCTATTCTTTGTAGTATACATGGCTTTCCCAGCTTGCCACAAAGATGATGGATTGCTGGACTATAGCCACAGCTAGCCCAATGTTGTATAAAATTAGAAGTCCATTTTAAAAGGCTTTAAACCTGTTTCAGCTATCAGGAAGGCAAGTTCCTCATTGAGAGGAAGGAAGGTAATCAAGCTCTAAGCAAGCAGCAACAACAGCTGCTGGCTACCTGACCTGGCAAATGCTAACATTGCTGGTGCAAAAGCAGGACATCAGCTCAAAATACAGAAAAAGGAAACCCAAATTGTGGTAAATGTAGAATATGCAGCTAAAATTTGTACTATGAGCCTGCCATTTTGAGAACTGTAGCATTACTGGCAGGATAAAGACAGTGGGGTACAATCTAAGCTCCACAGATGGTTGATGGAAATAACACAGATTCACAGTTACAAAGCCCTTTAAAAGAAGATGCAACATAGAAGACGAAGCTTTTTCACTTTCTGGAGATGCTGCATTTTTACCACCAGAGGGGAAATCTCCCCCTCCCATTGCAGGGCTTCACCATCAAGCTGTTCTTGGGAGCCCAGAGAGCCCTGGAAGCAGAATATCCAAGGGGCATGAATGATACTCTGTAGGCAATGGCCAGGAAGGTCCTTTCTGTAAAAGCTGCTGCCAGGAGCACACTGGAAAGTGAAAGCAGCCCTGCAGCAAACCACACTGACTGGCTCATGCCTCACAAGCCAGTGCTGAAGGAGTCACTCATCTCAGTAGCCCCAACAATGGGTATTAGCTCAGCCATTGCTTCCTCCTACAAACTGGCAGCAGTGCAGGAGATGCCTTCTGACAGTCTAGTTTCTTCAGGATCTTGGTTTTACGGTTTTCAGGGGAATTAATTATCATATGGCAGTGGGTATAGTATAGCCAGGAGATCTGAAGATTGTTGGGCAGCCTGAAACTCTAGCTCTTTTTGTGGTGAGCTATGCTTATCGGGGGGCTGAGAGAACTGTGACTGATCCAAGGTCACCTAACTGGCTTCAAGTGGAGGAGTGCGGAATTGAACCTGATTCTCCAGATTAGAGTCTGTCACTCTTAACCACTAAACCAAACTGGCTTCCTGGTTTGAGGGGAACTGTTAGGGGCACGGTAGAGAAGCAGTAGCCCTTTTTTGCTCTTCCTAGTTACAAAAAAAAGTAGACATGTTGGGTGTGCCTCACTGGATACTTCAGGTGACTAACACTACTGCATCTGATTCATGCCAACCCATGCCACACATTCCTTATCCGTGATAAGTACATGTTCCTTCCCCGAGCCCATACAAATGATAGCCACCCTAGGAGGAGCTCACATATTGGTTGCCTGTACAGTTTGCCATGATGTCCGGGGCAGATGTGTAGGTTAAAGGCCATCTGTAACCATTTCTCTCATTGTTACTCCCTTCTTACTTCCCCACCTGCAAAGCTTTCCACAATTTCTCTTTCATAAGGGAAACAAAAGATAATGTATTGTTTGCCGCTAGGAACTATTCATTTTAAGTGATCAGTGCAACCATGTTAATTTCCATTACCATTGTGGTTACAAACTTTCGGGCTTTTCATTGAGTTCTTGTTCAAGTTTCTAAAGCAAATTGCATGCAAACCATGAAATGTATATTATCTACATACATATATAAAAGGCCCTGTTCTTCAGCATCTGTGTAGGTGCATCTCAGCTGCATGCCTGATCCTTAAATAGCA
This sequence comes from Gekko gecko, assembly GCA_029375565.1. NCBI lineage: Eukaryota > Metazoa > Chordata > Lepidosauria > Squamata > Gekkonidae > Gekko > Gekko gecko. Next base: position 58,173,882 of record JAPDNY010000007.1, read on the forward strand.
AGAACACAGTTACTGAGTTTTAATCATTATGGTAATCCTCAGGAGATCAGAGCATAGAGAAAAGCAGATATAAAAATAGTGCTTTTTTTAAAAAAAATCCCATCAACCTACCTTCCAAGCTGTAAAATTTATCCCATTAATACAACAGCTGCCTCCATCTCGGAAAAAAGAGGACCATGGAACAGTGTGGCAAGAAATGTTGTGCCACCACAGAGGCCAACTAGTTTGCTGCATGAGCCCATGTGTTCAAAACCTTTAATTTTTCTTGAAGAAGACCTAGTTTGATTATAGAGGTGGCCCCTGAATACATGGCCCAAAGCCTCAGTCTTCAAAGTCAATAGGTGTCATCCACATGTAACATACATGTTTTTACCTATAATGAAGTCAAAGGGTCCCTCAAATCATGTAACCTCAATGTAGTGCAGTAGTTAAAATGGCAGACTAGGACCTGGGAGACCCGGGTTCAAACTCCCACTTTCTGGGTGTCCTTGGGCCTGTCAGATACTCCAGGGTTGTTATATCAAAACAGTGCTCTTTGCCTCCTGCCATCTAACACAGAAGCTAATATGTTGCACAGAACTTGGAGTCCTGAGAATGTCTTGTTCTTGAAAACAACTTTTTAGCTTTCATTAATGAAGTCTGAATCTATAGTCTTGTTTTTTATATATATAAAAACCACCCCATGGTCCAAAGTAGTGGTTGCAGAAGAAGCATATAAGATGAGCCACCTTCTTAGATTCTAGCTGGATCTTCCCATTCATATACATGCCTTTCCTTACTGATATTTCTAGTTTCAGCAGCAGTCCTTTTTTTAAAAAAATCAAATTTTGTATCAAAATGTCAGTCACAGATTCATTGTGAGAAACATATAAAAATAGATTTTATTCTTTATGCAAATAATTTGAATTTTCTTGGCAGGCAATGAAAATTTTTATAATGCAATGGAGATATTTAGGGGGTCTTTTGATACCAGCTAAATCACAAGTTGATACATTCTTAACATACTTGTCAAATTAATGCGTCTATGAGTACACACACAAATAAACCACAACATATTTATTTATCTTTGGTTTGAATAAAATTGTCTTACTTCTAATCCAGGCAACCAAATAAGAACAAAGAACAGTCAAACAATCCAGTGTATGGTGAACAAACAGGTTAAATTAACAGGTTACAGTGTACATGAAGTTACAAACACTGAGCACTTCCTATTGCCTGGGAAATTCTAACACCATTGCTATTGCTATTGCTTCCAGCTTTGCAGAGGCCAACTTGTTGATGTGATTACTACTACAAACAGCAGGAATTACCATTATATAAAGCCAACGTGGTTAGTACTTAGCTAGTAACCCATTTTAAGTAAAGATCGAAGAATCTGGCATCTTCCAGAAAAAATATATTAAAAAGCAGATCTTGAGTCACAGTATTTCTAAGTTGGCATCAATACACTGAATGGGATATTATAATTTCTAGAGCACTTGCCAAGCACAGAGCAGTTTACAAGGCTTGCTACAACTACCTCTTATCCTTTCCCACCATTATTACTAAAGTGCTGCCTGACATGCAAAAATATAAAGTAGATTAATATATTGCTTTTATTTGCCAGCACAAAAATATAGCAATAAGCAATATGGTTCTTTTACACATGGTGTAAAAATTTGTAGGTTATAGAAAAGGGACTCTCACACTGCAGCCACTTTACAAATACCTATTTGTGTGTTATTGGCTTGGATGTATAGTCTACCCTATTTCAAGGACTCAAAAGACCGATTTGTGATTTGTTACACTGTGTTATTATACAGACTGCATCAGGCAATGAGTTAGAAGCAGAACATGCTCCAGCAGCAGAATACAGAAGAGTAACAGCACTGTGAAGGAGTGCTTATTTTAATAAAATACTTAATTTAACAGAAAGTTCTGTTTACAAGCACTGGTTTTTAAACCAAAACTCCTAAGCACATATTTGTGTTTGGATCCATTTTTGACTGGAAGCCTCCAGCTCGGGATTTAAAATCACTAGGCCCAAAGTTCCCCCAGTCCTAAGTAACAGCACTTGATGCCTGCTTCTGGTACTGGAATTGAGGAGTTAAGGCTGCAGTCAAAGCGGAAGACCAGCTTGTTTAAAATGTTTACTGGCTTACATGTTCATGGCCCATGATATATTTTTTAAAAAAACTGTGAATTAAAGGCCATTATTATTTGAGATGAAGCTTATACTTGCGCTGGAAAAGTCATGCCCAGTCTCATATGAGCTGCCAATGTGTGTATCAGGAAGCAGCCTGTACCCATCGACCTGTAAGCATCTGGAATGAAAAGACACCTGCATGGCAGTTGCCTGTTTGCCTTGGATATACTTCCCCCCCTTTCAAGTAATAGGGACCAATCAATCAGCTGGAACAGCCACATGACAGTCATTTGAATTCATACCTCAAAGAGGCTGTTCTATGTGGTAAGCTATGTATTTGTGGAAACTTGCCATGTGGTCTCACTTTACCACTGCCAAAAAGAGTTTGTGGCAAAAAGCCTAGATGATAAAACAGACAGACAGACAGATGTAGGCAAGACAAAGAAGACTATAATGAGGATTCTTGATCCAGAAGAATAATCAAAAGCATTTCAGGTTAATAAGCCCTTACTGAGGGGAAGATATGATGCCAAATGTAGCCCTGCATTTTAAAAGGAACATTTGAATAAGTACAGCATATTCAAACCATTGCAAATGCTTTCCAAATTTAGGACAGCTATGTATTTTCTGCACCCCTCCTACTACACAGGTTTTGCTTTTTTGTATTTTTGCATTTGTGTGGTGTGTGCTTGGCAACCTCTGGCTACTCCTACTGGGGCATAGAGGACATTCATAGAAGTGGCTTGATAGCCTGCCTCTGGCCACCCAGCCCTGATATTCTCTGGAGGTCTCCCATCCGAGTACTTGCCAGGGTCAACCCTGCTTAGCTTCAGAGATCTGACAAGATTGGGCTCACCTGGGATATCCAGATCAGGGCCTACTACACAGGTTTTGATAGGATCACCAGATCTATGCAAAATCACTACATAGGACCAGTTGATTTTACCAGCATTCAAAAGCATGCAGGAATGCTGGAAGCAGTACCTGGTTAATAACCTATATGTGAACAGAGGCACCAAAAGAGCCACTGGCATGTTCAGTGGCTGCTGTAACACATATTACAACAGGGTCTATTCAAGCCGAGATTCCCAACAGGCCTAATGCATCCTCCAAATACAACCAGAATTCTATCATCAGCCACATATCAGAAATATGTCCTAATAGGTCATCCCTATATGGAATAAGTTTGTAAATGAGTAAGTCTGTGGCTAACTGGGCTCATGACATGCCTAACCCCCAGTAATCTAACACAGGCTGGTATTTTGATTCGACATTAGCATCACTTTGTTCATTAGGTGACCTACCTTGCTTTAATCAGATATTCTCAACTGTTGTATTAAAATAAAACTTGAATTTTAATCACTATTACCCTAGCACATTGATATCTACAAAAAAGTAGAAAATGTCAATGTGGATTTCACATTTCATTATTGGATGATCAATTTAGTCTGACATACAAATGCCTTTAACTCAAAGGGGAGATCCTTTTGGACCCAAGGCCCCCCTCCCCCCCGATTCTACTACAGGTAGTCTGGACTATGACTCACATAGATCCTAAGAATCCTCTGACCAAAAAGAGTGGGGTCTTTGGGGGGGGATAGAAGAGCCTACAGTAAAAAGAGGGGAGGTGGAAAATATCCAACTGCATGATACCATTCAATTAAAGTCATGCTTGTACATTTGTGTTGAATGATTATATAGAAACCGACATTCTCACAAATGTTCACAAAGATTATTTTCATACAGTCTTGATATTCAATAGCAAATTTCTTTCATTTAGCATAAAAATATTGTCCATCAAGTGGCTGCTCCAGTCAGAGAAATAAAACTCTTGAAAGGTTCCTTTAGCTTCATTTGCTTTTATACAGTTAAATTAAGATTACACAAATTAGAATATCTACATTGTCTACTTTAAAAGTTTACTGCAACAATGTTCACACTTAAAAGTTCTTGGGATTTCCCCCATCTTCTAAATATCACAAAGGAAAAAAGTCAAGGATGCACAATGCTTTACGGCATATTTTCTGTAGGTTTTGATTTGACAAAACTGCAAGTAAAGTGCTTTTCAAGACACTGATTTCAATTTATAAAAGTTATCCTCTCTATAACTTGTTTTATGAAAACACACATAATTTGGCTTTGCATGTTTAGTTATGCCCAAAGCCAACTGCCAAGTGATGAAACATGAGATTAATTCTGTAGTTTACTAATTTGTTTTCCCCTTGGCAGAGCTCCTTGTCTTCAGTAAATGAGCAACAATTCAACAAATGATGCTTTCCCCAGAACAGAGATACAGTTGCATATTTTGTTTTCCGCACAGGTAGAAAGTTGCCTACTTCATTGCAATCAGACCTTAGACGCAATTAAGGGAAGCCTATGTAATATACAGCATTCCAAATGAGTTGGCAGAGAAAACAGGTTTTCAACTAGAACATAAGGTGAAATATTTGGGCATTATCTTGACAAATAAAGGTAGCTCCTTGATGGAAAATAACTATATGAAATTACTAAAAGAAATTCAAAAAGATTTAGAAAAACAGAATAATTTGCAGTTATCATTCATGAGAAGAATATCTGCAATTGAAATGAACATCCTTCCTAGAATCATTTTTCTTTTGCAATATACAGCATTCCATAAACATGCACAGGGTGCAATCCTGGTAATTTCTAGATTCCAAACTATTCAGCATGTGTTAGTCTTCTAGCATTCTCACTTTTTATTCTGTTTATATGTATTTCTTTCAACTTGCAACCACTGCTTGACTACAATTTTATAACAGTGCAGAATCTATATAGCGAGGGAAACAGCAATAAAGAGTACTGTTCAATACATTCAAGTCAACATGTGAAAATCCTATGCAAGCAGGTTTTCCCATTAACTGTGGAAATGCACATGCACACATTTCTTCACACATGCAGTTTCCCCCAATCTGGAGAAGAATTCTAAGGTGAAAAAAATCTCTAGACTATGCAATCTCTACAACTATTCATAATTGGTAAAGATTTTTTTTCTTTTTGTCAAATCATCAGCAAAGCAAATTGAATAATATTGTTTCACAAAAGAACAGTCAATGTCGGGAAAGAGTTCACAGGAAGCCTGAATACCAAGACCAAATCTGAGATATTAACTGAACTCATAAGAATTCCATGAAGCCCAGATATAGTTAAAGCTACTTGCAGTTAATCCACCTGTGTTCAGGTTTCAATTTTAGACTGGGTTTCAGAATGATTGAATTTCTGGGTTCTGAACTTCACTTGTAGAAACAATGTCATACTACCATTCAGAATACAGTGAAAGCTTTTATACTGTACAATGGATAACTTCAAGGGCAAATGTATTTCTTTTCACATGGAACACATAAGGAGAAAGTCTGTCCAGGAATGCTGAAACTAACCAGGCACTTAATAAAAACATTTCAAGTCTATGAATTAAATACATTAACTAAACACATTAAATATATTAAATTCATTAACTGCTAAATAATCTATTCAGTAGTGCAGCTGTAGTGCTACAACAAGAATTGCAGAATTATTATAAATAATAATAGGAACCACAGCCTTTTCAAACCCAGGAAATACTTCTAATTTCATCCTACAATGGGACCTGATTCTAATATTTTGCTGTACCTTACCCATTTTCTCCTTGTTTACTATCTTTTTTCTTCTCTTAGAACCTAGTTTTCTTTTGAAAACAAATGGTGATAGCACCATGCTCATGCCCATTTTACAGCAGAACATCCAGTTGTGTATGATCCAGCAATTGACAATCAATGATTTCAGCTACTTCCTGGGCAAAACAACACAACTGTCCAAGTAATCAGCTTCTGAGGCACTTGCAATTCACACAAGTTTTTTCCAACTGACATGCAAAAACACCAGAAGCAGAAATGAACACTTAGTCAAGGACCAAAGTATCCTGGGGATATTTTGCTGTATACTGCCAGAAATAAGGTCAGCCTAAGATAGATCTTTGACTTGATTCCACAGGCCACTTATGATGTTCTTGAATATGCTGTTTGTGTATACATATGAAGGAGGCCAGGATGATAACACTAAAAATGGGTGGGACGGGATGTGCTTTAGATCCTGCTGAAGTAGTCCTGCTGAGTCAAATGTTTAGACATGGAACCAGTTCTTCACACTGGCTAACCAAGTGCTGCTGCAAAGCCAGCAATCAAGGCATGAAGATGAAAGCATTCCCCTTTCAGCAATTGTGCAAACAATTGATGAAGCTATCTTCCATGAATTTCTCTGGTCTCCTATGAAAGCTACCCAAGCTCTTTCTTCTGGAAGTCCATATAATATGCACCATCTGGAGTACATTTTCCTGAATCTACTGCCTAATTTCACTAAGTGATCCTGAGCATTATGGAAGAGGAAGAAAGTTCTCTAAATACTCTCTTTATACCATACATAAGCATTTCCTCAAAGACAGGTGCTCCAGCATTTTGGTTGCCTATTTCCACATCTTCTCCAGCTTTCTAACATTCTTTTTGAGATAGGGTGATCAGAACTATATGCAGTATTCTAAAGGCAACTGCACTATAGATATAAAAGTTTTATGAAGCTAGGACCATAAGGGAGACCGAGCGCTGAAGAATAGATGCTTTTGAATTATGGTGTCCCTTGGACTGCAAGGAGATCAAATCAGTCAAGGAAATCAACCCTGACTGCTCCCTGGAAGGCCAGATACTGAAGATGAAGCTCAAATACTTTGGCCACCAAATGAGAAGGGAGCACTCACTGGAGAAGACCCTGATGCTGGGAAAGATTGAAGGTAACAGAAGAAGGGGGTGGCAAAGGTTAAGACAGTGATGTTGATGCAATGAACATGACACTGAGCAAACTCCAGAGGATGGCACAAGACAGGAGGGTCTGGTGTGATGTGGTCCATGGGGTCACAAAGAGTCAGACTCAACTGTGCAACTAAACAATGTTATTATCAACCTCTCTCCCAGTAAGCCCTAGCTTTGAATTCATCTTTTTCACATCAGCCACTAAAATGCAGTGTTAGTGTCACACTAGTATCTAGGAGGCCCAGGCCTGAATCCCCACTCTGCCATAAGTGACCTTGGGACAATCACTCTCATCTTAACCTATCTTATAGGGTTGTTCTGAAGATAATGCATAGGAAAGAATGTTGTTGTAAGCTGCTTCCCCCCCTGCCTTGCTCCAGGGAAAAGTAAGATATAAACATTTAAAATTTCACTGGGATGCCCAAAAGCCTGTCTATACTACCACTGTGAATGAGCATTTTTTTCTGTCCAGCCTCCATCACTTTACAGTTGCTTACACTGTGTTTCTTTTTCTTACACTGAAGCTCATTTGCTATACTCTTTCCATTCATGTAAGGAGCTACGGTGGCTCAAGTGGTTAAGACGCTGAACTGCAGGCTGTGGAAGGTCAGTAGTTCAGCAGTTCGAGACCCGGGTGCCACATGACGGGGTGAGCTCCTGTCTCTAGTTCCAGCTCCTGCCAACCTAGCAGTTCGAAAGCAAGAAATTGCAAGTAGATAAATAGGTACCACTTCGGTGGGAAGGTAACAGTGTTCCGTGCACCTTGGTGTTTAGTCATGCTGGCCACATGACCACGGAAACGTCTTCGGACAGCGCTGGCTCTTCGGCTTTGAAACGGAGATGAGCACCGCAACCCTAGAGTCGGATTCGACTGGCTTTCGAGCAAGGGAACCTTTACCTTTACCTTTACCTTTTCCATTCATGCAGTTTGGAGGGATCTTTTTGGAGGTCTCTGATAGGGTTGTGTATTTTTCCAAACTTATATCCAAAAATACTTTATTGGTACGTTCAGATACGTTCAGGTATCCAGATTAATGTTTAGATTTTTCAGAATACTGATAATTGTGTCTCAAAAAACTCTGGAAACAGTTGGGAACATTCAGTGTCAGCATTCAAAGGTTCCCAGACATGTGTTCCCCCCATCCCATTTTATAGGTTTGGTTGAGCTTGCAACATCCCTTATTTGATTCGGCTTTGATTCTCTAATTTAACATTGCTTCTGTAGGTGCTGATGGCTCTGTTTGTATTTGGAGACTTTTGGCTAGTGGTTGCTCATGTGTGTTTGGCTATTGGCTTCTTTGTCCTAGACAAAACACAGATTTTTCCCCATAGGAAACAATGGAAACAAATAGAGGGCACCTTATTCTAGGGGTCAATAGAATTGGACACCTTGTTCCAATTTGCTTGAAACTTGGAGGGTGGATCTTCAGTGGGTAGTCAGGACAAGTTTCCCTGTAATTTTAGTGTCACTTGCTTGAAAAACAGCCACTTCAGCCCCATATATGAGTCTCCCATAGGAAGTAACATAGACCTGAAAATTTCAGAATTCCCCCCCAAAAAACAAATCCGAATTCTGAAACCATATTAGAGCCCCAAAAAATCTGGAATGCCAATATGGAAACCTTTCCTGAAATCTGAATCCTAAGAATTCTAGGTTGGTTTTCTTTCAAGTCAACATTCTTTGGGTCTTTACCATTCTGAATAATTTGGTGATCTGCAGATCTAGCCACTTCATTTGTTAGCTATAGCTCCAGATTGTTTATAAACTAAACAGTGCTAGTCCCAATACATTTCCCTTAAGAACTGTCCAACAGTGACAGGGTACTGAAGAAGCAGGAAAGAGCAAAAGTTCAGTAGGACCTTAAAGACTAACAAAATTTGTGGCAGAGTGTGGAGAAATGCATTGCCTCTTGAAGGGGTGGCAAGCAGCAAAAGCCTTCCCTGTGCATTTTACTAGTTTTCTTCTCTAGTAAGAGGAGGAAGTCCATTTGCTGGCACATCAGCTCACCTTCTTACAAATGTTAATGACTCCAGCAGGAAAGACACTGGGACAGATAAGCCTTCCCCCTTTCTCCCCCCCCTTCCCCAGGCAGGAAGCAAGAGTTTGGAGGGCTTTAGGCTAGAGCAGCCCCAGAATCAATCTCCAGGAATGAGCTGGAGGAAACACTTTATTGACCTGGTGTGACCTGGTCAAGGGGACGGAGACAGTTCTTTGCAAGGGGAAGTTGATCTCTTTTTCCTGTGAAATACTGAGCTGGACAGACCTCTTGTCTGAGGTCAGGAACAGGCAGCCATTTTGTACCATGCAGCTGGCCTAAGGAGCGGGGAGCAAGCTTTAAGGTAATGGTAGATCTTTTAAAGAACCTTTAGAGCACCTAAGATAAAGAGCCTGCTCTATATTTTACCCTTAGCTAGGGTATGTATAGAGGAAGGGACAGAGGAGCTGTATTTCTTATCAATTTCGTTTTCCCTTGCTCAATCTGGCATTGTGCTATAAGTTTGCTTGTAAACATTTTCTTTTTAATAAAAATTTTAAACTGTTGATGCAAGGACTGGTTCTCTGTACCACACAGACCTTCACCTTCTCAAACACGCTATTTTAAAAGGAAACCCCAGGAAGGAGGAAGGCAAGCAGTTGGCAACTGGCTATTCCATCAAGGGCGCACAAAGCATTAAACTATCCTGGTAGTAGCCAGGCACTGGACTAGCAAGAGACACTGAGACAAGGCCTCTGAGCTTGGAAGAAGAGGTGAGGGTCCTGATCCCTTCAGTGGGAAATCCCTATATTGATCAGGTGGTGGTATTGGCTACTGGAAAGTAAAAAGAAAAGCCCCTCCAGGGAGTTGGGAACTCCTAGGAGGGCCAGGTGGAACAGGGCCTGCAGGCCACAGTAGGCATGTTCTGCCACACAGGGTATGGAGCTTTTATGAGTCACTGCTTACTTCTCTTAAGGTGCTACTGGACTCTTGCTCTTTTCTACTGCTACAGATAGATCAAGATGGGTAGCTGTGTGAGTCTGTCTCCATGGAGTATACTGAGGAAGCAGCCAGAATAGAAGATGGGCCTAATGTCTGACTCTGCTGTGAGATGACCCTGCATACTGTACTTGTACAGTAGTCTGAGCTGGAACTGCTGCTGCATGTATGGTAGCCAAGAGGTGGCCATCAAAGCAACTTATACCACCAGCATTCCAACCCCCAATATCCAACAGTGTCCTTTATAAGGGGGACTCGAAGAACCAGGTAGGACACATGGCCCACTGGAAAAGTGTAAAGTACCATTATACCTACGTCACTAAAAGCCTCTTTGCACCATGAGAGCCTTCTTAAAGTTCAGGGCGCTAAAGTATCTTTGCAACAGGACCAAGACAGAAAGCCCTAATTAATTTTTATAATTCTTCATTCAAAGCTTACCTGTCCTGCTACTGGGCAGCATACACTCAGAGGTCTCATATGGAAATTTCAACTTCAAGTCCCTTATATTACATGATTATATGTAAACATACAATAACATCAATTTTAAAAGATTCTGATCACTGCCAATAAGGTGATTCAGATCATTGTGGTGAAAGGCAATGGAATTTGTCTGATACTAGAACAAGAGACTTCAAATGGATTTTGTGGATATATATTAGCACCAATACAGAACATCCAAAAGATTCATATAGCCATTTATTATCTTTAAAAAGACTGTTAAGACTGAAACAATAGATTTTATAATATTATTCTTACAATATGAAAATTCTTCTCTTAGGACTTCCAGACACATTACATTATGGGGTATAATGCCTCAGGAAAAGGAAGCCGCAGCATATTGTATACTTTAATGCATGAATGTGCAGGAGTGAGGGGTAGACCAATAAGTTATTGTAAAAAATTTCAGATCTTACTACTTTATGATACCCTAACATGTGAAGGGTTTGTTTCAAGTATGTGTGCTCAAACAGGGACAGAGTTCTTCATCTATAGTAACTATGCACCCCTGAACGTTCATCCATATCAAGTGACACAATATTGCACTCAGATACCCTTAACTGTAACATGTAAATAAGTCCTTTGGCATGAATACCTGCCGAGTCCATGCATTCTGAATTACAATCATCTCTATTCCACACAGCTTTCTTTACTGTAATATACAGTATTTGTTTTGTCCTGTTGGTTTCATTTGCTCTCAAGAAGAACAGTCAGCTACAGTTTTCCCCTCAATAGGATGATTTTCCCCACTCTTTGAATGGCTCAGTCACAAGTTCATTTTCTAAGCTGTTGCCATTATTACCACCCTAGTACCTTAACATCACTAAGGTCAGCCAATCAGTGACTGAATATACAAGTGTCTTCAGGGCAACATGGAGCTAATGAAAACAGAAGTCCTTGGACGTATTTCAAAGCAACTCACCAACACCAACCAACATTAATAATTCAGCAGTTACCTACCAATTAAGGTAACCAGTTATAAAACTCCCTTGTGATCTCCAACATTTTCCAACAATATTTGCCTGATAACTCCAAGCTCCAAGGAAGCATTTAAAGAAAAAAACTGATACGTTTTCTCTTTGTCGTATTTCCTCTCGTTTTCTTCTGCCTCTTTTGGGGCACACAGGCTTCTAAATGTCTGTCTTTAAATCTTCATTGGGTCATGCCATTGTCAGGTACTGATGATAGAACAGCCCAAAAAGGCTTGTAGAAAAGAGACAAGCAGCAATCCACCAGGTGAGAAAGGACAAGAGTCCTCGGAACAAGAGTGGAGTGAAAATGTTCTTCAGGCTACCCAGTGCCATTGTTAATTCTAGTACAGTTGGCTGCATCTTTCCATCATCAGATGAAGGTTCAGAGTTTACTGAATTGCTCAGTGGGCTGTTCTCCACTAGAGAATCTGCAGCAGAAGCTGGATAAATGCCCCAGGAATAGTTTCCTAGAGAAACAAACAAAAAATGTTAATATTTAGCCTCTTTCCTTGATCATTTCTACTTACATGCTTGCAAGCTGACCTTTTACCATATGGGTAACGGAAGCACACTCTCTTCCCTCCCTCCCTCCCTCACAGGATTTCCCCTTTTTTCTTCTTCTCTCTTTCTTGCTGAGCAGCCCCCTATATGTATTTTCTTCTTATTAGTTTGTCTATGGCTGTCCCACCCAGTCACTTTCATATATATATTTTAATGCTGCCCCAGCCCAGGAAACTGAGGGAAGAGACAAAATCACCTTGTTATATGTTTTATTTAACTTAGAGGAGAAAATGTCAAGTGAAATCAGGGGTAGGATATATGAGTTGAACCAATAATAAAAACTGAGCTAACTGCCACCTCAAGCTTAGAAGGAAGGAATGTACAACCAAGTTTGCACACACACACACAGATCAGGGATTACTCCTCTTATAAGAGCTAGCTCCCTTTTCACTGGGCAGGGATTACTTCTCTTGACTAGAAGTTCTGTCCCTTTTCGGCTTGAATGGGAATCCACTGTGATCCACTCACTCCTTCAGCCTCTTTCCCAGTCCACAGTCAGTGTTAAACTCTCTCTTCTTCGGCTGTCAGTTCCTAGCTGTCATTTCTTAACTGATGCTCTCCACAGAATTCTGCTTAAACAGCTTGTTTTCAGACTCTGTTAGACATTAACCCTTGATAGTTCATCACAATAACTTTCAGAACAGGAAAAACAGGAGTAGCCACCTTACATCCTGAGGCTCACAGTACAGCTTCTCAAATTATAATCACAGAAACTATGAACAGCTTATACTAAAAGAATAAAAAGACGAAGTTGTACATTTCTCATATGGCAAAATATGTGACCTCTAGGTACACAAATCATTTTATGTTCTCTTGCTATTGTCTAGTATAAAGCTCATCGTAGAGAAAAAGAGACAAAAAGCAGGATTCACTGGTTTAGAAAGAAAGCATGTGCATACATGTTTTGGGGGTAGTGGAAGACATGGCATTAAAAGATGAAATGATTTCTTCACTGTCATTTACTGTGCCTATGTTTGATGAGCAACGTTCAATATCCTAAACCCATTCTTCACCTTGTATTGTGGCCAACAAAGATTATCTTTATTTTGAAGTACCTGCATGGTACTGAAAAACACTGAATAAACGGTGTGCCTTTTTCAGGGAGAATTCTAGACATAAAGGATGGTCAGTATATTCCTAGGGACACAAGGAATTGTGGAATCATCACACAATGCTTCTCTCCAGTTACTTGCAAAACAAGAAAAAAGTTTCACCTGGCAAGTGGATTTAGGACCTCCTGCACAGAAAGCACAAATACATGTGCAATCTTCCTACAATTATCAGAGTTCCAGTTTTATGTAAGCCCACTGAAACATTCAGTTGTTCAATTGCTTATATGCAGGTATGAGCAACAACTAGCTGAATTACTGGCTGTGTTATGTAAGCTCATCTTGTTACCCAGCTATTCCAGGATCTGGAACAGAGAAGGAAATAGCTAGGCAGAGAGACAGTAGACAGGTACTAGTTATAGCTTCAACGTTTTCCATATCTTTCCAGAATACTGAACAGAAATTCATGTTTAGATAAGTCATTTACACATATAGTACATACTTCTTACCTAAAGTTTTCAACAGCAGTGTCATGTGAAGCAGCATAACCAAAGGGGCCACATACTGAAGTGCAATGACACAAAGGTAATAGAACACTCTGGCCACCTAAAAGCAACAATAACCTTGGATGAATTAGTGTACAAACCAATATAATATGACTGACATCACAGAAGTTATCATAGCCAGCAATGAAGCACAGTTGACAATAAAACAAAGTAGCTTAGAATATCTGATGCTATAGAAATCAGCCACAGAACAAGAGTTCCCATTGTAAAAGCCACTGAGCCTGTTTCATTCTCAAGTTCTCCTAATTCCCAAAGGTAAATATATGGTTTGCATCAGGCACACATTTGTACATATACTTCCCTGAATCAAGTAGCAATTACTTCCTGGAAAGCAGGTGAATGGCAAATGACATTTACCTGCCCTCCTGCTGCCATAATGCTAAATTAAGTTTTCTGGCAGGAGAACTATGGAGCCACAGCTTGCGGCTTTTTTTTCTCTGTCTTCTGGTCTTTTAGCCAAGCCAGCTAAAGCAGTGCTTCCCACTCACCATGCCATAGCCTTCTCAACCTTTAAGCAGTGCCAGGTAACTGCTGTGATAAATATGGCAGCAGGAGCTAATGCATCTGCTCTCACCAGAGATTATGACCGTAGATTGTTCGACCACTAACATGCACATGATCGCACTGTGTGGTCATCCTCAAAACCTCATTTGTAACTACTGGCTTAGTTGTCTTAGGAACAAATCCAAATGGAGACATTACAGCTGAGCTGAAAGAGGGTTCAGTATTTCAGAGCAAGAGCCACAAGCAATGCAGCAAAATGAATTCTAGCTGCCTCTGTCATATCTTGACATCACATTCATTATTGTTTTAAAACACTTACCATTTTCTGCAGTTCAACTGTACTTATTCTGCCGACTTCCTTTTTCATTTGATCCACACATTTCTGTGCTAAATTAAGGTAGGCTTGGAGATGACTGCGCATCATGGCTAACCGCAATGCACACAAGAGAATTATGATCCACAGCCTTAGAGTATCGAATGTAGCTTCTGACATTCTGCAGATTAAAACAGGAATACAATGATCTTCGACGTCATTCACACTGTACTAGTCAAGTATTTAGGCATATGAGTAACAGGAGTGTCTATTAACAATATAATCTATGCATTGTTTAAACCTGTGCTGAAACATGCTAATGTGGCAAATTCCCTTTCCTTCTTAATTTAGTGAACAACCTACCATCCTGGGTCTCTAGGATACAGGGTGCAATATAAGACCAAGTAAATAAATGAACAGTTTGCCACTTCAATTATTTTCTTGCCCAACTTTAAGAAAATGAGAAAGATACACTCTGTGTATGCTAGCAAGCAATGGGATGGAACAGGACAGTGTCAATATTGTTTTAAAAAGATATAATGTAAGAGCAGCGTCTCTTAATTGCTTCAGGCTTATACTACTGTTCAATTCCAACTCCATTAAATGTCAATCCAATCTTTCAAACTATTCTATACTCAAGCCAATCTTTCAAACTATTCTGTACTCATGCTGAAATTATCCCATTAAAAAGTCCTTTCATTTTTATGAAGTCAGAGGTTGTTATGGTCAGAGACTGTACAACTTATACCGGCCTGACAAGCAAGTTCAGATCTTATCATTAAGTTCTTTCCACCAAGTGGCCCACTCTCTGATTTATGGTTCTAAAATTAAATATGAAGTTTTAGGAAGGCAGAATGAAGCTGAGTGGGGCACACTAACCTCTGTGGCAGGTGCCCATACAAAATATATCACAGTAAATGGATGAATGCCATAGATACTATTTAATTGATCCTCAGTTGATATCAGTTACAGAGGAACCTAATTTGTATGCCCTTTGCATGCACCCATATGCACATACACACAGATTATAGGCTGAAGAAACCAGTTAGGGGCAACCTGATTCCTGAAAGGCTGAAGTCTTCTAGCCATTTACAAAACCATCACATTATAGTTTCCCAGGACTAGCTAGATCTGCCTGCAGCCTCTCTCCTCTTAAAGAAAAAACACACGCATATACACATGGTGCTATAGATTCTCAAGGCCTAGAAAACCAAGTAGTAAATTGGCAAATTATGTCTGTGACTTTCTGCCTTCTAGGATGCGTCAAATAACATCCACAAAATATTACACAATAGGTAAAAAACCCCAACCTCTTCTACAAGTACTACTGACAGAAGTCTTACTATGAAAATTAATGACCAGCTTCTATAATGGACGTGACACTCTCTGGTCCTAAAAGGTGAGTAGGACTTAACAGTCAGTGTGATCTTGGGTATGGTTGCTTTACTTCCCCGTCAGTACAGCTATCAAGATTTTTTTTAGATTGGCACACAATAAGTTCACATGAAAAAAATTTCAAAAGCATCTTACAAAGGCACAGTTTCTTTTCCCAATGGTGGATTCATTATATAGTCCTTTGTAATGGGTTTAACCCACAATAAGACCATAAGCAGGGGTGACAGGAAGTTTATGTGCAGCAGAGTTCTGAAAGTGAAGAAAAGAAAAAACTGTTACTCTCAAGAAAACATATTAGCCAATTTCATGGACAGCTACATATTGAAAATAAAGTAGACAGGCACAAACTACTGTGCAACTATTCTAATACATCAAGAAAATGCATTCTAAAAACTTAGTTGCAGCAGTTTTTAAACTGTCTTCAACAAAACTTTGCCTTGGGGGTTCCTATGAAACTTGGAGAAAGTCCTTGAGTGAGGACTTAAAACATACACATACATCATAAAAGTGCCGCTGCCCAATCTCTGAAAGCTCTATAACAGGGGTGTCAAACATGTGGCCCGCAGGCCAGATCAGGCCCTCAGAGGGCCCCAATCCAGCCTGCAAGGTCCTGGCTGTTTCCTGCTTCGTTTTTCAGTTCTGCTGCTGCCACCATGCCACAGCTTACTTTATCGGACTCGCTCAATCGCACAGGAGAGATAGATAGGCAAGTTTCTCCTGTGTGACTGAGAGAGTCTGGTAAAGAACTGACTGAGGATCTTCCCCCTCCTTCTCCCAAGAGGAGGGAGGGAACAGCCAGAGCTCGCTTCCTGCCCAGGCTGCAGGAGACAAAGGGAAGCCTTTTTTTCCTTCCACTGGCTGAGGCTCCTCCCTGAAGGGAGGGGAGGGAACGAGGGAGAGCTTGCTTTGCTGGGCTGCCTTAATTGCACGGGAGAAATACCGGGCACCATTAAGACCAAGAAAGTTTTGTTCAGGTTATGATCTTTTGTGTGCCTTGTTACAGTGTGTGTGTGTTTTGTTGGGCTCTTTATGCCAGGCCAACTGAGTTCCCTCCCCCTTTTCCCTGTATTCATGCCCTCATGATCCTTTTTTCTCAATAGTAAAGTAGTGTGAACCATTTTAGAGGAGGAATAACAACAAGCCACTGAGGTAGATTAGACTCAGAGTGTGTGTCCAAGACCAAGTTCACCCAGCAGATTTCCTTTGTAGGAAGTTGTAATGATTTCTCTGGGGAAGGCTATAGTTTTGTAGACAAACACATGGGCCCTCAGTCTGTGTCAGGATGCCTTCTCATGTTCACATGAAGCAACTTATGTACAAAAGCTTGCAATGCCCATCCATTTCATGCTTCCCCCCGGGTCCTAGACTCAGAACACTGAGCATGAGATTTCTGTAATGAATGTCAATAAATCAAGAGTCAGTTTGCAACTTAATAGATACACACCTGAACAGCATATTCAAGATTGCTAGAGCACAGACATTTCGATGCAATAATTCAAAGCAAGAGGTGTCAGTTATCAGATATGTTAAACAGACAAAATATTGCAAGAGTGCTAATTTTTTAAGTGTGCTTTATTTAAAGTTTTTTTAAAAAATCTTTAATTGTGTTTGTGTCCTTTACAAAGTTTGTATCTCTACTACCTGGTGTTACATTTTTTGATACACATGGCCCGGCCCAATATTCACCCTTGAGCTAGGAAATCCTCCAGAATATTTCGTAGCAATGCAAAGATTCTGTGGCAAGTGTGTTTCTAAACAGTTAACACAGATAATCTAATGAGGAAAGTCTTCCTTGTAAGAGGAGTTTGTAATCCACAGTGCTAAGGTGTTTTCATGAACTGAAACATATTTCACAACAACCAAATATTTCACAATAACATTTTTGGTGATTGTGCCATTGTTGCCCTGCAAGGCTTTTTAGCCTCTTTTTGGACTGTAATAAAATAATAAACTGTGCCAGTGCGTGTATAAGGAACTGAACCACATGGTAACCCTCCCAGATGCCAGCAGAGACTGCACCCAGGCAAGAGACGCTTCTCCTGACCTTTCCAGCAGCTCCAGTGCCCAGCAGAGGTTACCAGCCTGCTCCTCATGAAGGAAATATGAAACAGAACCAGTATACACCAAAGCACAGTACCATGCCTTGATAAAATACACGAACTAGGAACTCCAAAAACGCCATTGAGAGTTCCTTCTACAGCAGGCAGCCTCTTTCCCTCCCCCACCTTCACCTGCAAGACCTCACGTAGCCCTGGCAGAGTCTATTCATCATTGCCTAGTAACTGATTGAGGGCCATCAACAGCCGGGCTAATGCCATCAAGAAGACAATAGAATCGGCCGGGTGACTCATCCTGGCTGCTACCTGGTGTCAGACACAAGCAAGTTTCTAGCTCTCAGTATTGACCATCCCTCAGGCACACCTCCACACACCTCCCCTACATCTTCCAACCAATAGGGTGTTTTCAGGGACGGACTTACCAGGAGGCGGGAATCAGGGCTGGAACCAGCCCCCACCCTCCTGCTTATAAGGAGACGCCAGACCACCAGCCCTCTCTCTGCTCTTCGACCCCTATCGAACCTTTGACCCTCTTATGTCCAGCTTGCTATCCCCAACCCCTGCCTCCATCTTTAAACTCTGGTCTGCAGGCCGAGTTTCCATGTGTCATCTGCTGGTCAGACCACGTGGTCCCCGATTTTCTTAGTTTCTTTCCCCTCCATTTTTCCTGAGGAACGCTCTACACGACGAGACTGGTAAATATGACCCACCAACGACTTACCTGCTAATGCAAATGTGCTTGCCTCTCTCTGTATTTCTTAGACCTTGAATAATTGTGTGTGAGCTTGTGAAATTGTTTGTGTGTGCAAAACCTCAGTAAAAGACTTTATTTTCAACCATAAAAGGTCTCCTGGTCTGTTACCAACTCCTCCCAGCGGGGCTGACCTCTGTATACACAGGTGTTCGCTCTCGCAGCCGATTGCTTATTAATAATCAATACAATTCCCCTCGTTATTATGCATAATAGCGCGCAATCAGGCTAATACCATGAAGGGAAACAAATAAAACAGAACCCTAAAACAGACTCCGTATAACATTTTACATAGAAAATTTTAGCAACCATGTATAAAGAAATCTCGATTTGAAATATTTGGGCAATGATGGTAGAAAGGAGCAGCTGACAGAGAACAGTAAAGGCAGCCAGAGTAGAAGTAACAGACCAAGGAACAATTTTGGAGGTCATCTTTGATCATGCCCTTTATATAAGCATGCCCAGTAACGGAGTTGTTTAAAGATTATTCTCATAACATGCATAATCTACATTTGAGTTCATAACAATGTGCCACCATACTCCATGCCCAGGTTACCATAGAGAACTGATGTACATACATCCTCATTTTGATTTTCAGAAGTGTTTCTTCTTCTCTTGCCACTTGTTCAGAACATAGCTAGCAGCAAGGTTGCTTACCCCAGTTTAGGAAGCCACAACCTAGTCTTTCCTGCTATCTTCTAACTTATTCATGGCACCAGATAGCTATCTATACTCATATGCCACCTGCTATTTGAGGTTCCACCAATGACAGTGGACTATTAAGAGTTTACTGTAACAGGTGTCTCAAATGTCTTACTCAACGCAGATGTTAATTTCTGTTTATTCCGCACACCTCTCTGGGTTGAAAGATTATTTTATCCTCTTTATGTTCTTCAGTTACTCTATCCTTTCATCTTGACCAAAAGTGTCCTTCTTTTAAAATGCTTTTAACAATGATTTCAAATTATGGTTCTACTGTACTTTCATATTTTCATTGTATTCTATTTTACATAAAGTGCTCCGAAACAGCAATTTGTCTGAAAAAGGAAGAAGATCTATATAGAAAAATAATATTGGAAGATCAAGATGTGATTAAGTTAATCTATATAATGCAGCTTACTGAGTGATTTTTTCTGGTGCTAAACTCAAAGCATCCAGATGCATCTGAGCCAGTCGCAATCCAGGGAATGTCAAAAAAGCACCAATAAGAGAACAAAGAACAGCCAGGAAGAGCTTGAATGTTAGTTTAGAAACAGGCCCCCTAGAAAGAAACACACATAGATTAGTTAAAGACATGGTACATGTCTTTGTTCTTTCCACTCGCACAGTAATGGGAGAAGAAGCATCTACCAAAGCCACATTTCCTTTCAGCTCTTGAGAAATAACCCTATTACCAAATTATACTTGAAAATCAGTAGTATGAAACCATACAGATGCATCATATAGGAAAACAAAACAGACATAACCTTCTTTGGAGGTTTTTAAGCAGAGGCTAGATGGCCATCTGACAGCAATGCTGATCCTGTGAACTTAGGCAGATCATGAGAGGGAGGGCAGGAAGGTTTGCCTCATGCTTAGTTCTTGTGGCCCTTTCTTACATGCCCCGGGATATGCTGATCGCACTTTGGGGTCAGGAAGCAATTGTTCTCCAGGCCAGTTTGGCTGGAAATCCTGGAGATTTCTTGTCATCTTCTGGGCACAGAACAGGGATCACTGGGAGTGTGGGGGAGGGAGGATTATTGGTGAATTACCTGCATTGTGCAAATTACCCTGATTACCCTGGAGGTCCCTTCCAACTCTATATTTTACTTTACGAAATTAAAAAATAGCCAAAAAATACAAGTGGTAGTTAATGTAAAATAAGGTTTTTTTTTTGTTTCTTCTGGCATACCTCCAATAACAGTTACTGGCCATTCTAGTATTGCTTATGTTTTTTAATTGAATTTTATATTTTAACTGAATTTTAATTCTTTAAAAGTTTTAATGTTTTTTAACCTACTGGACCTGATTAAGTGGAAAGGTGGCATAAAAATGTTCTAAATAGATAAGTAAGCAAAGTACAAGGTCCATAAATCTGGGCTGAAACTGATAGCCAACCACTGCTTCCATAGCTGGCTTTCTTGTCCAGCAAGGAGGTTCACAAAGCAATAAAAGTGGACAAATGCAAGGATGTGTGTATTTGTGCATGGGGGGATACTGTAGTCCCCATTGCAACAACAGTGCCATGGATGTATCACAGCACAGAAGAGAACCCAAAGCAACTGTGACAGATACACAACTCTTTCCCTGAATTGCTCATTAAACTTGTGGTCACCTAGAAGCTATGATTATAGACCACTGAAGAAATATCACCATAAGCTGCAAGTTGCTTTGACCTATTTACTAGGGCAGTGAGATTCAGGAGGACGATTGGCTTTCTGTACCTTTTAACAGTTGAACAGCTAGGAAAACTCTGCAAAATAAGTTGCTCATGTTGAAATTCTCTGTTCTGCATAGCTATTACAGGTACAGGAACCCAGTCTTCTTTTACATCTGGTCATTTTTTCCTCTCTACAAAGAAATGTGTAACATAGCTCCAACCTAGGAACGGATGTTTACAAAAGAGTGTTTACCATCAATTCAAAATAGAGAGTAGTGGTTGGTAGTACATCAGGAAGTGCCTACACAGTAATCTAAGGTCCCAGCACAGTGTCCATCATGCATGCATACTGAGGTCTCTACAGTTGGCATGAAGAGCAGCTCCTCACTCCCCACCCCATGCCACTTCTAAAAGCCATTTCCAATACTTTTAGAAGCTGTTGGGTTTTGTAGCAAGAACCACTGTAGTGAAAATAACTGAAATCTTTAAGGTACTTTAACATCAAAAGGGAGGGTATAAATATTTTAAACAAGTAAAAACAAAGAACTTGCAGCTCTTGGTACATGTGTCTTTAGTTTAGGGACTCAAAGTCCTTAAAAGAACTAAAAACACATTCTAGAGTACATTGGTCTTAAAATATCTCCTCCTAAGTCTCGCACATTTTTGTCTAGCAATTGGTAGGTTATACTTACCGTGATTCTAATCCTTGTTTTTCAAAAAATTGCACAGCACTTTCTGAAAAATTTGAAAAGCCTGCGGGTGGAAAAATTTAGCACATGGTAAATGCGGACTTTCAAAATGCTAGCAATCAGAATACTTTAGAAGTAATTTTCAGGTGCCTGACTTTTTCCATTTGGTAATGAAAATGCCACAATACAATTAATAACAAGTTCAAGTCTGACAATATTCCTTTGTATAGTCTGTAAGCATGAAGCTACTATATGTTAGTTCTTAAATGATGTAATACATATCCATTGGAAGTGCAGTGAATAAATGCTCCTTGATCTTAAATAGTGCTTGAACAGAATCAGGGAGTAACCAATCCATAAGAGAGGTACTTCAGTCAACTGCAGTGACTGGAAAAGTGCTCAGAAACTAAAACAGGTTAAAAGCTAAAAGGGAGACCACAGTAATAGTAATAACAACAGTAGAAGCATCAAAAATGAAGCAACTCCTCATACATCTACTGTTAAATTAATCGGAATACTGCTATAAGAAAGTATTTTAGATGTTACCTGATTCGAGTCCAAATTCTAAATAGTTTTCTGTTACTATTAAGATTGCCATCGCTTTAACAAAGAAAAAGAAGCCAAATGTCACACAGAGTGATCTTTCTCCAGCATCTTCTACTCTGAAGTAGTGTGTGGTCAATGAGAACAATATTTTGCTACATGAGAAGAGTCAAGGAAAGCCCATTTTGTAGAACCCTAAGAATCAACCTCAATATGTTGGCACTGTAGGAAAAAGCCATGTTCAGAGAGTCAAGTGTATTACTTAGGAAATCACAAGTGAGCAAATTTGTAGAGTCGGATTCGACTGGCTTTCGAGCAAGGGAACCTTTACCTTTACCTATACTTAAATACTAAGGAATCTGAAGGCACTGGATTGGATCCAAAGAACAAGACAACTGGTTTTAAGCACTGAAGGGGACCTTGGGCTCAGGTTCCATAAACAGCAGCCACTCTTACCTCTCTCCTGCAGTGATAATTGACAAGCTACTCTTAAAAGCAGCTGCAACTTTTAAACAGCTTATAACATTGAAGATCAAAATTGCCACAAGCTAAGAGCAGTTGTTTGGATTTCAGCTATCAGATGGAAGCCACTTTAATTTCAAAGAGGCCCCCCAATTGCCAAGTACTTGCTTAGGACTGGGTGCAACATGTTTCTTTTCTTTCATTTTTAAGAAAGACAGCTAAATCTTTTATAGCTTCGGTTTTAATTAAATTCATTTGTTTAAGAAATTAGACACATTTGATATTCCACTAGCTAATTCAAGATTTCAATATTTCTTATCAGAACAGTTCAACAGCTTCATTTTCAGAGATTGGGTACATAAAGTTCATTTGAGGCCATGGCAACACGGACTATTTTCCTTGTCTTATGACACCAGCATAAATGTTCCAAGACAATGGAATGGGGATCTTCAGCTTTATTTTTGGTTCATCAAAACAATACCACAGAATACTATCAGAGTGTTAATACAAACTCTAAATTCTAACAAGTACATCTAAAAATTGCACCCAAATCACTGCACTGTCAATTCGGGAGGTCTGAATTAACATGCAGTTATTCCCTCAGTTTACCAAACCCTTTATGAACCGAACTATGAAATGCATCTCATCTGGAACTTCATTGGGACACTACCAGATTCCTTGGGCTGAACTCTGGATCA
Organism: Gekko gecko; assembly: GCA_029375565.1. Lineage (NCBI taxonomy): Eukaryota > Metazoa > Chordata > Lepidosauria > Squamata > Gekkonidae > Gekko > Gekko gecko. Next base: position 58,197,194 of record JAPDNY010000007.1, read on the forward strand.
TGTCAGCCTCTTCCTGCTTTACAATGGGTCACCAAACATTTTTATCATTGGCAGCAGTTATAGAAACAAGGCTTGGCTAGGACCTAGTAGAAGGGGTATTTTATGCTGCAGAGGGCAAGGAAGACCTTCTCTGTGGATGGAAATCCCATCCATTGGGAGAACTTTGTGGTGGGTCCTAGACATTGTTTGTTCTTTGAATATTATTAGTTTACAGTAGGGGCAGGAACTGAAGTGCTGATTTGTCAGTGTATGGGGCTAAAGAATGTGTGGGGGGTAGCACCACATGTGATTGTGCTACCACCTTCTTTTGAACTCGGTCCTTCCCTCTAAGAGTAACATGATGGCATCCTGGATGGCCACTCTTCATTTTGTCTTCCCATCTTTGTTTCCATTTCAGAGTAGAGAAGCACATTTAAGACTTGCAAGAAGAGGATACCCACTAGTAAAACATTGGATATATATGTACTTCAATGCCAGTCTACCTTGTTCCACTGCTTCAAAGGACATGCATATCCAAAGCTTCCACTTTAGGATCATCTATGCAATTGACAGAGGTAGCAATCAGCAATTTGACACCCCCCCCCCCAAGACAATATTCTGCAGGAAGATTTTGCAGGGTCTCTTCTGACAGCAAAGACTGCAGATAAGCAAAGGCTGGCACATGCTGAGATCTTTTCACAAAGGAAAGGAAAAGAGCTATATACAGGGATTGCTGCTGGTGGTACTCTACTACAATGGCTGTCTGCACACAAGTGCTGCTTTTAGTATATGCTATTCATAACCGACTTTTGCTGCATGCTGTGCTATACTTGTGACTCTAGACAGAAATCCTAATTTTACTGCAGCCCAATTATTTAGTATATACTTCTATTTAGATTCTAATGAAAAATTTAAAAATGCTACTTTAAAGCTCTGTTCTAGCATGTTGCGATTTGGTGTCTCATAACATTCGCCATGCAAATAACTAATAAGGTAAAGGGCTACACTTTTTAACCATGTACGTGACAGATGCTGAGTTTATAAACAGGCAAAGCTTTACAATATAACATGTCATTGTTTGCTTAACTTGTTTTAACAACAAGGTAGTTCAAAACAAGCATCAACACCTTGCAAAAACTCTGGGGTGATCTTGATTTGCAAGACTATAAATATGTTTTTATTCAAGCAATCAAGTGCTTGCCTGTTATTGTAAGGAGTATTTATCAGTCTCTGAGCAGCAGCAACTATCAAAGCTAGGTAGAAAAAAGCCATTATAAATGAGGGTATTTCTTCATTACAAATCACTGCTATAATGAAAAAGGGACACCAAGAAATTCAGTCTGATAAAGGGTACTGCTTTAAACTATAGGGAATGCCCTAAAATATAAGGAGATACTTTAAAAGACAAATTGATCCATAAAAAAATGAGGGAGGCAGAGGTAGCTTTTACCCTGTCATCCTTTTCAGAAGATGGAAAATTTTGTTGGACAGGGGGAGAATTTTTGCCACTCCCCCATCAGACACCCACTTTGCCCTCATGCTGACTATGAAGGTTTCCTGATCTCTCCAAAGAATTCCTGGGGGCTCTACGGCCTGCAGTGGAAGTGAAAAGCTCTGCTCAAGCATCTTATAGGTTACAAGTCAATAAAACAGACCAAGCCTTCGGTTGGCATATAGAACGCCACATCTTACTTCTTGAAGGCCTGCAGGACACAAGGAGCAGAACTGATAACACTCTCTGGAGCTACCTCTTTGGTGCTATTCTGGAGTCCAGCAAGCACAATTAGCTCAGCGTTACTCTGCAGTACTGTGGATGTTACCTATGCTTCTAGAAAAGGATTCCTCATTTTGGGAAAATACATTACACTATAATGATGAAGCATGTTTTAGATAAAACCCTTCTGTAACACTTATTCTCAACTGAAAAACAAATTATTTCCTGTAAATTTCATGAAACATTAAAATATTTCATATGGTGTTTAACAGAATGTTAACCATAAAAGGATACATTGCAAAAGCTAGAACAAGCAGGCACCAGACGATACTAATATTCATTTCTTGCAAGGGCTTCATCCAGGTGTAGTAGGCCTCAGTTACCAAATATACTACTGTAGCTGCAACTGTGAAGTCCACCAACCACTGATATTCAGGAAAGTAATGCAATGCTGAAAGGTAAAAGGGTCATCCAGTATCAAAGACGTACATAAAGCCATAAGCATTGGCAGAGGCAGTTTTTAGATACTTTTGACTCTCAAAAGCTTATATCCCCAAAATCTTGTTGGTCTCTAAGGTTCTTCTGGACTCAAATCTAGCTCTTCTACTGCAGGCCAATATGGCTACCCTCTAAAACTATCCAGGTAACATTAGAACCTTTCAAGGAAATCAATTTTTTTTTTCTTTCCCTGACTCTGACTCACATTCAGGAGACAGAATAAAGCTTGAGTCCAGTGGCACCTTTAAGACCCACAAAGTTTTATTCAAGGTAGAAGACTTCATGTGCACAAACGCTGACACTAATTAACTGAGACCTTGCCATTATGCATAATGGCAGTTAATTACTCTCAGCATTCCACAATTAAGGATCTGCCCAATCAATCTCCAATTTTGACATATTTATTTCCTTCACTATGTTTCCCTCCCAGAATTAAACCAAAACAAATGGTAACCATATAAACTAACCTTGTTATTCCTGTTTGGCCCTTGAATCTGTTAAACATCATTATGCTGTACGCTTATTTACTGCTCATCTTCTACCTATATGTATGGACTGGTAATTTCCATTTCATTGTATCTGAAGCAGTGTGCATGCACACGAAAGCTTATACCTTGAATCAAACTTTGTGGGTCTTAAAGGTGCCAGTGGACTCAGACTTTGTTCTACTTCAGACCAACACAGCTACCCACCTGAATCTATTCAGGAGACAAGGAAGCTCTGAGAACCTTGAGCTCATGACTCTATGAGATCCCAAACAATAAAGAATAGTCAAGGTGGTTGGTGCCTTCAGGTTAATCAAACCCATTCTTAAGCATCCAAGAAGATTCCACAGCCAGATAGAGCCATCAAGTTGCCTCCCTGAACTAATCAACAAAAGACAACACTATCACCTGACACAGATTCCACAGTAATTCTCAATGATAACTCCTAACCCTCCCCTCAAATCACATGACAGCAAAAGTTCATGAATTTTGGAGAAAAGGAAGTGGTTCTTAAACTTACAGGCAATTCAGTTTTTCTGGAAAACTGGTTTCTGCCACCATATTATATCTGTGCCCCAACGATCTAGTTCAAGCTATGAAAACAGGTATAGCATATACCCACTTTAGCCTCTTACCACCCTTCATATCTTCTCTGCCTCTCCTCTCCACCTCTCACTTTAAAGTGGTCACAGTCTCTTACCTAAAGTGTCTATTTCAGTAACAGATTTGGTTTTCAAATGAAGATCAATGTCTTTAGGAATGGTTAGTGGTTTGTTTTCGATGTGACCATTATATTTCCTGTAAAGGTACACATAACAAAAACAGTTTCATATTGTCTTAACGCTCACATATGTACTCAGTTATTAAAGCTATCAAAACAACTTCATTTAAACTCACATTCAGACTCCGAGGAGGCTGAGTAATAAAATAGGCACTCTGCTTGAAGAAACAGTGGGAACACAAGGAGAGTGGGGCCATGAATGAGACAGATTCATTTAATGGCAGAAGCTCTTAACACTTGCAGGGAAATATGGTGAGAAGGTGGAGACAAAAAGCAAAGCTGTAACTGTTCTCTCTGCTATTGAGGAACATCCCAGGTAGTACAAAGCAACCTGCAAGTGCTAGCTCTAAACTGAGACAAGGGAATTAAATGTATAGGCTGCTGAACCAAACATAAGGAGTCATGAACTCCACCCTACCTGGGGTAGCACAGGCCCTTAATTTCTCCTTTGAATGAATGGGGGGTCAGGGGTAAAGGGCAAAATTAGGCTTACTCACAGTACATCACCTAGCATGCTGTGTCTGAGGGAACATCTCTCCTACCTGAAGGGAAAGGGGTGGAGAGAGAAAAAAGGTAGAATTGGGCTCAGAGGGCATGCTGTCTGAGTCCAAACCTATCTACACAACAAGGACCTGAGTGAAGTGAGAATGAGCAGGGAACATATTCAATGAGTTCAAATCCCTCCCTGCAATGCTTAAGTGGAAGGGAGGAAGGTCAAAGGAATAAGAAATCCTTTATCTTGCCCCACATAGCCCCACTTCCCCTGTGACTGTCATGGAAGAACACGTCTATCAATTTATGACACTGTCATATGATTGATATTAACTGTTTTGAACATTTTTGGCTAGAAAATTGCCTGAGAAACAAAAGCATATTTTCCTGTGCAAGTGAACGTCTGACTTAACAAAATATTAAAGACAAATAAAGTCACAAATGAACACTTGCAAAAAAAGAAATGTCAATAATGCTAACATAAAACAGCTGCTCTTAAGACAACTAAGTTGTGCTACTGATATTAATGTAATTACTCATTGTGGGAAGACCTAGAGCACTGAGTTATAGAAGTATCCTTGCCATGGAATCCAGCACTTACTTTTTTTTGCCTTCTAGCTGTAGAGATTTAGAAATCCAGAGAGTCATAGCTACACAAAAGCACAGGGAAGAAGACCTCTGAGTTTCTGATATGAGGCTCCTTGCTGAAAGGAGAACAGGTTTCCAATGCCCTCAATTGAATTAAAAAATTCAAGGAATTTTCTAATAGTAAGAGAGTTAACACTTCAGCTACCAGTCCCTTCATCTCTCAGCACTTCCTGATACCATGTTTCAGTGAGTCACCAAGAACACATGGCTACTCCTCCTGGACTGCCAGCTCTTTAGGGCACAGAACAGCAAAGCAAATTCAAACTGCGTCATTCTTCCTCTTCCTCCCATCCAATTAGGCCAGAAATGTTCCTAGCTCTCTCTCTTATTACAGGAGCAGTGAAAGGAACAAAGCTAGCACTTGGGGAGTTGCCCCTTCCCTGCCTTTTACTTCCCTTTAAAGTCCACTGGGATTCACATATACATGAATATCCTGGGATGCACATAAATATATGGACGTACAGCTTTCCATTTGTAAAATAGGAACAGCTCTTTCTATTCCTTTTGAAAGATCATTAGGAGAGTAGACAATCAACCCCATTTTATACAAAGGAAAATGAGGCTGCAAAACAGCAATGACCAAGCTGTTTCATGTACCTGTCTTTCTTGCCTTTGCCCTTTTGTTGCTTCCCTGCAAGAATGCGTAATTCTTCTTCCGTCGGATGCTGATACCATCGCAAACTGGAAGAAAGATGTTGAACAAACAGGCACCAGCAAAAATACAGGTTATTCATCAGTCTAGATACCGAAGTATCTGTTTTACTGTTCCTTAGCAAAATGTCTGATTTTAAGCAGATGTACTATCTGTTATACATTTCCTCATACAGAAATTACCATCTAGTTCACAGCCCACAGAAATAAGTATCAATACCAGAATTATGTTCATACCTATATGTTAAAAAAGTGGTAACATATTTCCTATAAGGTATTTCACATAAGGAGCATCTAACACTCCAGCTTAAAAAGGCACTGTGATTCATCCAATAAGGTTCAAAATCAATTTCAAATACATATAGCGATTACAAAAGACTCCAGTGATTTCTTTTGGGGGTGCTTCTACCCATCCTTTTTTTGGATGTAGTTACAGTATTGACAATGGACTTGTTTGCCTAATGAACAGTTTGCCACATTTCTTTTCTATCACACGGCTACTGCTGTCAGCAAAAAGGTCACATTCTCAGTAACCCAAACAGTTCAGAACAACACATGCAAGACCATTGTGCTATACTAAAAAAGTATGTGTCGTGTTTATTTGCACAGTTTATTTTTGGCAAGGAAAATGGGACTTTGGCAAAGAGCACAAAGGCACCCAGCCACTGGTGATGTACGAGATTTCAACTACTGCAGCTAAACTAGCAAGAGCACTTCCATAATGTTCCCCTAGGATACCCATGAACAATTCTAAAATCCCTCAGGAGCCTATAAAGGACAGACAAGGATGCTGCTGTTTTAACAAACAGCAAGGGCGACTGCAGCAGCATCTCTTCTGCCTACATCCTGCTTCCACCAGTGATCTCCAGTGAAGTATTTCAACAACTGTCTGGTTTGACAAGCAGCAGTTGATGAGTACCAGATTCAGAACCCACCTTTGTATTTCCCAACCCGCCACCTGGCTCAGGTGTCTCAGAATCACCCATCAATTCAGACTATTACTGGGACAGAAATATTTTAAGATGAATGGGAAAATCATTAGTTAGTAAAACTAGCCAGCTGAATACCTGAGCTGAACATATTTCACAGCCATAACCAAGTGTGATTGTTTAATGGGTAGCTTTGATCTATTTAAAATTAGGAAAAAATATAAATATTAATTCTCTCTCTGTGGAGGTTCAGTGCACTGATATCAACAGAACAGTTTCCACATTGGAAGGTTATACTGCTAGGACGTCGCTCTTTCTGAATTGCATATGATCAAGATACTCACTAGAACAAAATGGAAATTTATAACAATCCTGAACTCTTTATGAAGAGCATGCACACACAACTGTACCTGTTAAAAATAACTGAGGGATAATGATAATTTGACTGATCTTTAATGTCACCTTAAAAAGACTAAGGATTTGCCACAAATAGTATGGTTGTCATTACTAACTGTATGTTTTTTATACAGGCTCTTGCTTCTTCCTTTAATTTCAATTCTGATTTCCATCTACAGGAGGTACTCCTTTTATTATTATAGGCACTGTTATAATATTCTTTATATAACAAAGAGAAAAGTGAAACATAATGAACAGACGCATTAATTTCTTAAAAAAGAAAACTGCGCCTATCAAGCCCATAAACAGGCTACGTAATAGCATACCATGTATTTCTTAATATAATCTAAAGTTACAATGCAGTGGCAATCTCTAGACAAAACTCCGAAAAACTGAAAGCAAGTATTCTACTGAGAATCAAACTTTCCAAATCTGTGCTTTACCACAGTTTGTTTGAAAATGAAACCCACTGAACAACAGGACAATTACAAAAAGGAGTCGTATGGTAGCTTACAGACTATCAAATTTATAATGGCAAAAGCTTTCAGGGGCTAGAGCCCACTTTGTCAGATGTATGATTAGCTTCCCTTATCTTACCTGCCACTACAGAGAAGCCACCGTGCAAGAGAGTAGTGAGGTATGATCTTCTGTATAATACTAGCCATCACCATGGTAACCACCAGCTGCACACCTATCACACCCTGTGGAAGAATAAGCCAATGCATGTTAGAGCTCAGGAGCAAACTTTCCTGTTTTGAAACCTACTTTTCACAGATAAAGATGCATGTGCTACACTTTATTTTGTCCAACGATTTGAACTTAACCATTACTCTCAATCCTTGCATAAAAATGTAACTGTCTAGAAATACAAGTGCACACACTTATCTTCTATCTTAAACACAATTCTAAAAGTAAGTTTTGCAGTTATCTAATACACTTGATATTCAGAGTACCACAATGGGGAAAATACTCAGTTTTATCTGAAAAGCTGTGGTTCAAAGCCCTACCAAGGGAATGACTCGCCAGCCGTGTAATTTTGGACCAATTAGCCATTCAGAATTTTGCTTAGGTTTGTTCCAACTATCCTTTTTAACTTTAAAAAAATCACATCACAGGTGTCTTAGAGCTGCTTCATATGACGTGGTACACCAACCAGCATTTGATGTGGCAAATTCTGTGTTTGACACATGCTGCTAAACATTCAGGGAACATGTGCTGGGAAGCAATGACTGATCATGACTCCACAGAAGATGTCCATTGGGTTGGAGACATACACTTTATATGCTTACCATGACAAATACTAGTATACTTATGCTGCTGGTGTTAAATGAAGCAGTTCCATACTTTTTACTTTGCTTCACTGTGTGGGCATTTAGAACCACATGATATTTTTAACTAGGGTAATCACAACAAGAACAAGAACAGATGTATGAGAACATTTGCAGCAACCAATGTAACCAATAATTCATTACCATTTCCAACACAGAATACCTCATGCTAAAGGTTAAAAACATTGCTTGAGGATTATGGCAATGTATGAATAAGGCATTAATAGGGTTGGGATGTCTATGTCTATTTTTAACATTGTTGAATGACTGTTAGAATAGTTCTTGGATAAAAAACTTTTTTGGGAAAATGAGAAAATGTTAACTGACTCTTTCTATTTGCTGCAGACCTCCAACCCCCCCCCAACCCCCGTGGTTCTTGTGGTTGTCCATCCACCAGGATCAGCACTACAGAAGGCATTTCGCACTGTAGCAGCAGGGAAGACACAAGCAAACTGCACTCAACTGACAGAAATCCTTCCAAGGAAATTTTTGATAGGATTCAAGCCATTGCCTCTGCCTATGACTTTGAGAATTAACACTTTCTAACTATTCAGTAGAGCTATCAATTGGGGGGGGGGGCTGTCCATTATGAGCCATGTGCTTCAATTCACCCCACATTCCTAGTATTGCTTTGAAAAGCTTTGGGAGCAGCAACAACATGTGAATGCCTGAACGACAACATAGAGATTAGGAATAATGGAAGAGACATTTAGAGGTGATTTGCCATCTTCTGCCTCTGCATCACAACCCTGGACTTCCTTGGTGGTCTCCCATCCAAATACTAATCAAGGCTGACAATGCTTAGCTTTCAAGACCTGATGATACCTGGCTAGCCTGGGTTATCCAGGTCAGGGAAGCACCAGTTTAGTTAACTAAGAATGAGTATATAATTCAACAAGAAATATTACAAACACTTAATAATATTTATGGAACAACTACTGTTCCTACTGTGGGCCACTTCACATTGTATAAGGCAGCCAGTATATGAAATATGCCAGGGAGAACAACATTTCTAACACTGAGTGGGACACCTACAGAAAGAATTAAAAAATCGCTTTCAAACATGTGACTCATCCTTACTGGTGCATTCTGAGGAAATACCTTTCTAGACACTTCAACTCTACTCCTTCAAAGCAATCCAGAAACAGATTGTACAGCTCCTTTCCTGGAAGTTATTATTTAGCTACAAAGCTATAAGCGTATTTCTTACTATGTTAAAAGAGCTGTAGAGATACATGATGCTAATATGTAGGGGTCTGTATTCAGATCTACCCGAGCTGAAAATCCACCCGAAAAATACCTTACCAGTATTTTCCACGTAGATTTGCACATCCCAAATGTATCTGGGCTTTCTCAGGAAAACTGGAAAAAATCCCAGAGAAAATCCTAGATATACTTCGGAATCATCAGGTAGATCCAAAAAAGCAGAGAGGAAAGAACAGATTGTTTCTCAGTCTTCTAATGCAGTCCCTTTAAAGTTCAAAGGGACTGCAGAAGACAGCCCGAGACTCAGCTTCGCCAGTGGGGAGCAGACTGTTTCCACGGACTCAGTTTGGGGCTCATGCAGTCAGGTTTAAATTGGGCTGCAGAAGAAGCCAGGTCCAGGATATGCTATGCTGCTGGGAGCGGAGTGCTCCCCGCAGGCTGCACTTTGCACTGGCTTCTACTGCAGCCCAGTTTAAACTGGGCTGCAGAAGCCAAGCCAGACTCAGGATCTTCTGTGCCACATGGAGCACATTAAAATCGGACTGCAGGAGAAGCAAGCCCAGCCAGGATTGGCTGTGCCCACAGGGAGTAGATTGTTCCCCACCAGCTCAGCTTTTTGCTGGCTTCTCCTGCAACCTGGTTTAAAAAGCCAGGATCAGGCTGGCTTTTTAAAAATAGGTATTTTTCTTCTCAGGTCTATTGGACCTGAAAAAATTGCAATTTCTGAAAAATCTCAAATCTGAATAACATGCTGGTATTAGGATCCCCTCCCCCTTTTTTGAAATTCTGATTTTTGGGGGGTCCAACTGACACAAACCAAAAAATACTGATTAAAAAAATATTGTACTAATATGGCTGCTTTTGTGGCATTTGAGCCAAGGAATATAAAGAACTACCTCTCTGTTTGACACCACCACTGCTTTCCTTCTCTCAGCTTAGAGAAGCCACCAAGTCACTCTTTTATCTTGGAGTCAGTAACTATTAAGGCCGAAGAAAGGACAGACAGAACCATGCATGCAGTCACTAATCAGACCTGATGAGCTGCAGGTGCTAAGCAACTACATGACAAATGCAAGTCAGCTTTCTCTTCTCTTACAGAATTAGCAGATCTTTAAGACCATAAAAGAGAACTGCATATGAGATTCCCATAGCATCATATAGCTTACCCCTAAACTTCTATCCTCTTACAGCAATAATCTAATCATTCTTTACATCCAGGGCCGGCTCCAGGTGTCTGGGCGCCCTAGGCAGGAGAGCCTGGGGCGCCCCCTCCACCAGGGATGCCAACCTCCCAGTGGGGCCTGGAGACCAGGGGGTGGCGGAGCGTTGGTTTTCCTGGGTGCTCTGCAGCTGCAGGGTCCCCAGGAAAGCCAGGGAAGGGGATGGGGGTTCTAGCCCCTGCCCCCTCCCCCCCAGCGCCGGCTTTCCTGGGCGCTCCGCGGCTGCGGGGGGCCCCAGGGAAGGGGGCGGGGGTTCTAGCCCCCACCCCCTCCCCCCAGCACCGGCTTTCCTGGAGGCTCCATGGCTGTGGGGCCCCCAGGAAAGTCAAGGAAGAAGACAGGGGTTCTAGCCCCCACCCCCTCCCCCCAGCACCAGCTTTCCTGGAGGCTCCACGGCTGCAGGGCCCCCAGGAAAGCCTAGGAAGGGGCGGGGGTTTAAACCCTCACCCCTTCCCTCCCAGCGCTGGCTTGCATGGGCGCTCCACAGCTGCAGGGCGCCCAAACAAGCCTGGGAAGAGGCAGGGGGGCTTTTCGCAGGCGGGTGGGGCGCCTTTTGGCGCCCCTGTGGCCGGCGTGCTCTAGGCGAGTGCCTAGCTCACCTAGTGGGCGAGCCGGCCTTGTTTACATCTTTTTTAATTTCTTGAAGTAGGGCACTCAGAATCGTAGTACCCCAAGGCTCAACAATATCAAGGATAATTAGTCATTTTGTACTTCCTCAATAATGCCAACAGTTAGAAAGGTGCTATATTCACAATGGTGCTGTTTCTGTGATCCAACATATCAGCTATGATCAGATGCATGATGAACCTTGTGGTTTTTGTGGGTCCCACAGGTTCATTACGATTTTCCAATCTTTATTTGGGTTTCTTACTTTCTATGTCCTATTATTCATTTACAAAGCTCCCTAGATTTCATAGCCTCCTGCTTGTCTTTGAATCAGAGCCAATGATCATGTGGCTAAGGCATTCTTCCAGATTCATTTAGCCCAGAAGACAGTCCCCTGCTTTGAATATGCTGATCTGGCCATGTAGATTTTATTTATGTATTTATTTAAAACCTTTATTGCCCACCTTTCTTCTTTAGGGAGCTCAAGGTGACTTACAGAATAGATACTACACATAAAATAAAATACATTTAAAATATTTTAAAAACCAAGATTCATAATCACAAGTCCTAAATAAAACCATCTTCAACTGCCTCTTAAAGAGCAAAAATGAGGAGCCAAGTGCACCTCCCTGGGGAGGTTGTTCCATAACCGCAGGGCTGCCACTGAAAAGCCTCTCTCTTGTATACCCACCAAATGAGGTTCTTTGGTTGACAGATCAATGCTATAGTGAACTCAGAGCCAGAGTACTGCTATACACTCTGCATGGGTTTGTCCTTAAAGATAGCTAGGAAACTCCAATTGGTACAGAATGCTGCAGCTCAGTAACTCCCAGCATGAGGCATAACATGTATGTCACACCCATTCTGCAGATACTTCACTGGTTACTAATCAGTTACTGGGTACAATTCAAGGTTCTAATTATGGCTTTGGCCCACATATATGCAAGACCTACTGCAACACCTTGGCCCATGTGAGCAAAATCTTTTGAAGGTGCCACCCTACAAATGATTAAGACCAGCAATGGCCCATTCATGTGTGTTCTCTGTGGTGGTTTGGAATTACCTACCTAAGGAAGACAGGAAGGTCCTCATGGTTCTATCATTCCATTGACTATGCAAAACAGAAATGTCCAAGATGGTATTTTTAAAAAGTGATTCAAATTACAGCATAATGGAACAATGCATTAGGTCACTTTATAATAGCTAGGTTTGTGGACTGTTGAAATGTTTTTATATGTTATTACCTTTCTTTAACTGCACTGCCTATAAGTTTTGTTGCCCACTTTCTGTGTTATGATATGTCATGCGTTCAATATTTTCCCCCTTTTCGTTTGCATTATTGTCCAATTCTGTAATCCCGCTGTGCTGTTAACTGGAGTCCTCTGATATTTGTTTTATATTCTGTAATCTGCCTTCATAGAATCATAGAGTTGGAAGGGACCTCAAGGGACATCTAGTCCAACCCTCTGCACAATACAGGAAATTCATGAATACTCCCCCCCAACAAATACCCCTGGTCCATGCCCAGATCACTTCAAATTACAGGTTCATAGACAGTTAACCCAACACAAACACAATATATACCATCAGATGGCAACCAATATAAACAGACTCTTCTTTAAAGTTACTAATGAATAATGCTTAATATGATTTATATGATCCTCGTTGTTTGTATCAATACAACAAATACAACATAGTCTATTTCTTACAATAACCAATAATAATAGCATGTACTTTTGTTCCATACAGCTTTGTGAAAGATTTTACAGCATATACTTTTGCTTAGTACGGCTTGTGAAAGATTCTGACAGGGTCCCAGTTTACTTTCAGCCTGTTTCTTTATCAAAGAATCCTCACTGTATACAATATAAAAATACAAAAAATACAGAAGAGCCACAAAACACTCAGCAAACATACAATGGAGACACAAATAATCTCTTTCTAATCATTTACTCACCACTTAAAGACTACATGAATGGAAGACTTCTGTAATTACTTCTATGACATACTGCTCCTGTTCCAAATCTGTCTTCTCAAACCCCACCTCACAAACATACCATTTAAACTCTACAGCCAGCACCCACAGCAGGAGTCAGCATTTCCCTGGGTGTGTAGGAAAGGGCCACAAAAACTAAGCACTGTGACAACTCTTCCTGCCCTCCCTTTCATGATCTGCCTAAGTTCACAGAATCAGCATTGCTGTCAGATGGCCACAGAAGGAGAGCCCACCACCTCCTGAGGAAGCCTGTTCCACTGAGGAACCACTTCTAATTGCCAGGAAGTTCTTAATAATGCTTAGCCAAAAACTCTTTTGATTTAATTTCAACCTATCTGTTCTGATCCAACCTTCTGGGGCAACAGAAAACAACTCTGCACCATCCTCTATATGACAGCCCTTCAAGTACTTGATGATTATCATGTCATCTCTCAGTCGTCTCCTCTCCAGGCTAAACATACCCAGCTCCTTCAACCTCAGTCTTAATAAGAAAGGAGAGCTATAAATGAAGTAAATAATAATAATGGATGATTCTTCTCTTCCTGTCTTAACTATCTCAGATAAAACCTAAGCCTCAGGACTGGCTCACTAACAACCTTTGCAGGAATAGATCAGACACCATTACCAAGGGGCGCACCAAAGCCTGGCTTGAGGCAGACATTTTGCCAAAACCTATAAAGTCCCAGATTACAAAGCTCACTTGTGCATTTCCAGAATCTATTCAGTGACTGTCATCAATGGAATGTGCTCTCCTGCAGAGCACTAAGTGGGCCATGCTAGCCAGATCTGAAATCAGGATCACAGAGCATGCAAGTTCTTTATTAGGGAAATAAGTTGAGTTTTGCTTCATTAAGAGAATTTGTTTTGCTTTGCCTGACCCTCTCTCAACCATTCAGCTCTGCTAAACCTCACTGTTTTCCTTTTGCCAAGCCTATGCTGTTTGAACCCTATCATGACAACTATTGCATCTCCACTCTGGCTGAGCAAGCTCACTCAGTCATGGGGGGTCAGGATCAGGAATTAGGCTCCCAATCTTCAATGGGGTGCCACTGGTGCCAGCACCAAAGGTAAGGAGTCACAGGGTAATGCTGAATTCTTCACTTACCATGGGGGCCCAGGTCTCTTCAGTTGCCAGATCGGCCTTTTAGTTTATTTTTTAAAATTTATATCCTGCCCTCCCCACCAAGGCAGGCTCAGGGCGGCTTACAGAATATACACACAGAGAGCAGGATATGTTAAAACACGGAATTTAAATAAAACCTTCGGCTAAAATAAATAATGTGGTTTGAAAACAATTTGAAACTGTACTATTCATGTTGCCATATGCAACTCATGCTTCCTAAGATACTGGTAAGCAACAAGGCTTACCAACATATTGTGACTTTATTTTTTCCATTACTAACATTGGATAAATGTGTATGTTCCTATGCTAAAAAAATACCATAGTCAGAGATCTTCTTAAGAATCTATGCCAGTAGCAAGATGAGATTCTACAAAGGCTTCCAGTAAAACAATTGTTTGGATTTTAGAACTTGTAGCTAATATTGACATATTGAATAAATCTTTAGAGGACAACTTAACACTGCTATTGTTCCTGTGTAAACATCAGATGTAAGTATGAAGGGCATGAAGCAGGAAAAACAAGGTTATCGTTATATGCACATAAAAACAGAGAGCCACAGCTATCTCTGCTGGCTTTTAGATGGTTGTTTCTCAACAACAGAACTCTGTTCCATGGTAACTTTAAAATGTCTGTGGCAAACACGTGCCTGGCCTTTCTGAAGTCACATCATTAGACAATCACGCAATTGGTATTACCACCAAATTTCAGAGGGAAATTATATAAAATATGGCATCCTTCCCACTTAGAACAAAAGACCAATTATCAACATACCTACCACTACTAAATGCTTTGGTTAGGCACTCACATGTTTATATTATGATATTCAGGCTCTCACATTAATCTTCAAATGAATATTTCTGGAGCTGTAAAAACACATTTAATACCCAACCTGAATCAGACCCAGAGTACATCTAAATGAGCATTATCCTTCCAAAAGTGGAAAGCCAGATGCCTCTTGGAGAGCAGTAAACTCTTGAGTTTCTCCTGTAAACTGTACACTGTAGAAACATCCAGTAATCAAAGATATATTACATCTGAATGTGACTATTCTATTTAGGTAGGGTGGCTAATAACAGAATTAAAACCATCTTATTGTTTCAAAGAACAAACACCCTGAATACGTTTGTAGAAAGGCAGTGCAAATAAAATTGTACATACATACCAAAAATAGAAATGTTTCATGTAGTTAGCATTCACACTTAACATGTGTTTGTAGGTACACATCACAGCAGTGATTAAACAGAGAATAAGTGCGAACCTTCCCCGACCCCTATTTCCTCTTTCCCTGCCCTGAAAGTCACATAGTCTCTCCCCTTTTCTTGATTCCCTCTGTCAGCAAATCTACCTTTATTTGCCCCTCTGTCTTCAGCCCCCCCCTGCAGCCTCTACCTAGGAAAACTATGGCATAGTTTTCTGGTGCCAGCCACTGGCCCAGGCCCCACTTTCATGGTAGAGAACCCTCAAAGACTTGTGGGGTGGGGGAGACATCATTTCCCCCATATTCCTCTCCCCACATTATTTCCCCTTTCCATCCTCCTGGCAACTCCCATATCATCTTCCCTTTCCCTGTCTCCTCTCAGCCATTCACCAACCTGTCTTTTACTTACCTCCCATCTTCAGCTATATTTATTATTTATTTCATTTATACCCTGCCTTTCTCCACAGTGGAGATCAAAGCAGCTTACATCATTCTCCTCTCCTCTTTTTTATTCTCACAAACAACCCTGTGAGGTAGGTTACGCTGAAAGCATGTAACGGGCACAGCATCAGCTAGTGAGCTTCCGTGGTAGACTGTTGATTTAACCCTGCATCTCCCTGACTCTACTCTGAAGTTTTGTTACACCACAGTGGCTTTAATAGGGTGGCTGCTATTGAACAGTAGCAAGCAGCCAGGCCAAGGTAAGTTATGCAGTCAGATGCTATCAGGTTACTCAGTGGCTGCTGCCAGGCCTGGCCCTGATGAGTTCTCACTCATTGGCCAAAGCAGCCCCGAAAAGGGCCCTGCCCCCCTCCCTCTGCCTTTTAATGGCAAAAAAGGCTAGAAATCTGTGGTTGCCTAGTAACTGCCAACGAGGACATCGTTTTTTAGAGCTACTGTTATTCCTTGTATAATTCTGGGGTTTTATCCCCCCCCATTTTAGGTTTGTGATTTTTCTGCAAGCCTGGGGCATTTTTGTATAAAGATCTGACTGTATCAAACGAGAAATCACATGAAACTGCCTCATACTGAATCAGACCCTTGGTCCATCAAAGTCAGTATTGTCTTTGACTGGCAGCAGCTCTCCAGAGTCTCAAGTAGTGGTCTTTCACATCACCTACTGCCAGATCTTGTAACTGGAGATGTCGTGGACTGAGCCTGGGACCTTCTGCATTCCAAGCAGAAGGGCTTTATGCAACAAACCCCAAATAAATATCAGCAATCAAATATTAGCAGTTAAATATCACCAATATAAACATACTCATGCTTCTGCACAAACCCAACAGTAAAAGAATAACTTTTCCTTGAGATTATATACATAGACACTGAACAGAATGTACCATCCTTATTTACTTGCTGTCAAATCTCAACTGACTTACAGTAATCCTATAGGGTTTTCAAAGCAAGAGATCTTCAGAGATCATTTGCCATTGCCTGTCTCTGTGTAGCAACCCTGGTATAGTTTGATGGTCTCCCATCCAAGTACTGACCAGGGCTAATGTTGCTTAGCTTTCAAGTTCTGACAAGATCAGGCTTGTCCTAGGCTATTCAGGTCAGGGCACTATCCTTAATAATAACACCACTGGTAACAGCTGCATGTCAACAAGTTGATATGTCTCCTACTTGCTTGACCAGTTTTAAATGTTAGAAATACACTTTTTAGACAGTACAATATTATGATTATGCTTTTGAGAGATATATTACTAGAATAAATGTTCTGTTTTCTATTCAGTGTACCCTTACTATGCATTCAAGTCTGCTTAGCTAAGCAATCTCCTCTTGAACCTCTGGTGCAGAGTAAGAACATAAGAGAAGCCGATGGTGGATCAGGCCAATGGCCCATCCAGTCCAACACTCTGTGCCACACAGTGGACAAAAATAACAGGTGCCATCAGGAGATCCACCAGTTGGGCCAGGACACTAGAAGCCCTCCCACTGTTGCCCCTCCCCAAACACCAAGAATACAGAGCATCACTTGCCCCAGTTTGAGATTTCCTACCTATACCTTGTGGCTAATAGCCACTGATGGATCTCTGCTCCATATGCTTATTTAATTTCCTCTTGAAGCCATCCTTGCTTGTAGCAACCACCACCTCCTGTGGCAGTGAATTACATGTGTTAATCATTCTTCTGGTGAAGAAGTACTTCCTTTTATCCATTCTAACCCGACTACTCAGTAATTTCATGGAGTGCCCACGAGTTCTTGTACTGTGAGAAAGGGAGAAAAGTACTTTTTTCTCTGTCTGCTCTATCGCATGCATAATCTTGTAAACCTCTATCATGTCACCCCTCAGTCGTTTCTCCAAGCTAAAGAGCCCCAAGTGCTTTAACCTTTCTTCATAGGAAAAGCATTCTATCCCTTTTATCATTCTAGCTGCCCTTTTCTACACTTTTTCCAATGCTATAATATCCTTTCTGAGGTGTGGTGACC
The DNA here is from genome assembly GCA_029375565.1 of Gekko gecko. Lineage (NCBI taxonomy): Eukaryota > Metazoa > Chordata > Lepidosauria > Squamata > Gekkonidae > Gekko > Gekko gecko. Next base: position 58,214,875 of record JAPDNY010000007.1, read on the forward strand.
AGAACTGCACACAGTATTCCAAATGAGGTTGCACCATTAATTTATACAGGAGCATTATAATACTGACTAATTTGTTTTCAATTCCCTAATAATCCCCAGCATAGTGTTGGCCTTTTTTACTGCAGTCGCACACTGTCTCGACATTTCAGTGAGTTATCTACCATCACTCCAAGATCGCTCTCTTGGTCAGTCTCTGCCAGTTCAGACCCCACCAACGTGTATTTATAGTTATTATTTCTGGCTCCAATGTGCATCACTTTGCATTTGGCCACACTGAACCCCATTTGCCACATTGATGCCCACTTGCCCATCCTCGACAGATCCCTTTGGAGTGCCTCACAATCCTCCCTAGTTTTCACCACCCTGAACAATTTCATGTCATTAAGTAAAAGTATCAAGGTTATATACACTCCGTCCACTGTCGCTGGGCAAGACTGAAACTAGGCACCACCTGCACCAATCAACATATTTACCACATAGGCACAGAACCTATTAACAAATGAACGTGTAAAGCAACAGAAGATACGCAGTGTAACTCTACACAGTTACACCCTCCGAGGGCATTGAATTCAAGGGCATAACTTTGTTTGGTATTACACTGACAACCTACCAAAACTCAGAAACAATTGTTAGGAGACCCCTGTTGAACTTAATCCAGTGGAATACCAAGTAATTTTCTTTACCTATTTACAAAGTAAAGCCCTGAATTTAGGGAAAAAAGCAAACATATTAACAAGTCAATATGTTAAGAAGGGTGTAACTCTACTTCAAACTGTAGTGGTTGAAAACGTTTCTACCTTGTGCTCTGAAAATGGCATTTGTGTGTACTCAAAAAGTGAGCACAAAGGGGGAGGCCTCATAACAAAAACACAAGGACTTAAGAAGAGCCCTGCTAGATTAGACCAGTGGTCCATCTTGTACAGCATCCTGTCTTGCACAGTGGCTTTGACTCTCTAAAGCTTATACCCTTGTCAGTCTCTAAGGTTCTACTGGACTTGAATGTAGTGGCCAGGAGGAAGACCAACAACAGGGCATAGAAGACAAAGCCTTCCCCTGATGTTGCCTCCTTGTGCTGATATTCAGAATTTTACTGCCTTGGAATGTGCAGTTTTCCATTAGTCACTATGGCTAGTAGCCACTGACAGACCTATCCTCCATGAATCTATCTAATCCTATTTTAAAGCTGTCTATGCCTGTGGCCATTACTATATTAGCTGACAAGAAGCTGCACATTTTACTGTCACACTTTATTCACTCAACTTCACTGCATGCCCTCAAATTCTAGTATTTCTGGGAGACAGACAGACAGATTTAGCAAACGGTTAAGTGTTTAGCTGTCTTTCACTGATTTTCTTAATAACATCATAAACACATAGCTTTGAGAACAGCAATTACAAAAGTGTTATTTCATATTTTTTCAGGTTTTTAAACAAAATAGTGCCTAACTTCCTACTGCAGGACTTTCTCACAAACAGCCGGTACAGACACTTCAATCCAATGGAGATATTCCTTCTCAGTTTACAATTACAACTTTCTTGAGCAACCACCTAAATAACACCTGAGAAAAGAAGCTCTGATATCCTTCAGGGTCCAAATGTGAAGCAGTCCCCTCTCGAACTTCCTCCCCAAACCTCAAGTTCACAAAACCCGTTGGGGTGGACAGGTTCCAGCCGAACTTCGAAGGCACCCTTCCACAGACATATCTCGCAAACTTCGCCACTCACCATACTGCACCAACCGCCGCTTCCACCACCACCGCCGCCTCCTCGCGGACTCTCCCCACACCCAACACATAAATCTTCCCCGCGCAAGCCAAGCCGCACAGGAAGTTCGGTCGGGAAGGGGGTTGTGAGAAAGGAAAACACTCCGGGAGGCTCGGAATTCCTCTCCCCTAACAGCACCAGTTTCTGCTGGCCGGGCTCACGCCTCCTGAGCCTGCAGAGGTCACACCAGGACCCCACTAGACAAGGACCCGGCAATGTTTCGTGGAATATGCCTGAAAAAGAAACACACCTACATTTCCGATTCGTATTGAACGACCGCCTTCGTCTCATGACGGAGCCGTCAGTACTTCGACGCTCGGAGTTTCCGACGGAAAAAGGAGATAATTTTTCACACAAGAAGCCATTCTTTAGGTTTCACTCGTAACAGGCACAAATCAAACAGCCCGAAACTCGAGGAGTTCTGTGCGCGGGCGACACCAATGGTGGAGACGTTGTCACGTGACAACGGAGGTCAGTACATAGGTTGCTCTTGTGATCCTCCTAGAAGAGTCAGGGGTCAAATAAGGACATACAGTTTTTTAGGGTCCCTGCAATCTGTAATAGTCGGAAGGACTCTCAAAATGATCTATAAAGGTTAACAAGACAAGAAGAAATCAAATGGAGCCATATCAAAGCAGAGGGTCATTTACGCATGCGCTGACTGATTGCAACCAGTGGCTTGCTGTATTCACGTTGACTGTCGAGCGTGCGCGTGCGCGCTATCCAATGGACTACTGAAGTTGCTCGAACCCGTAAATTTTGGTTAGTGTGTCTTCTGTCGCTAGAGCAAAAGCGTCAGGGATGTATGCGCGTGTGTTTCTGTGCGTGCGCGCGAGCTTTTGGAATCTCGCGCGAATCAGAAGATGGTGGAGGCGGGGCTGGATCAGAGTAGGATTTTTCTGTGTGCTGAGGAGGAATGTAATTTTTGGTGGTTCCTGCGAGACGGGTATTCCCAGCTACACAGAAGACTCAGGATAATTTTCTATCCTTTCCGAGCTCAACGGATTAAGATAGTAAATTATCTCACGTGCCCTTCTGGTTGTTAAGTCATTGAAATGTTTCAACAAAAAAGTATTCCAGTCTTGTGATATTTGTTTCCTTAATATTTTTTTTAAAATCCTGCCTTTTCTCAAGGAGTACAGGTGGCGTAGGTGGGTTCTTCCTTTTGAAGTTCTATCCTCACATCAAGCCCGTGTGGTAGGTGAGACTGACAGTGACTGGACTCTTGTCATCCAACCAGCAGAGTGGGAATTTGAAATCGGGTCTCCCAGCTGTAACACTTCCAAAACACCAGATTGAAAGCTGAGAGTAAATAAGTATTTTTGCTTCACAATAACTACCAGTTGCTTTGGCGCAGGAGAAATTTGGCAGAGCAGGTCATTTAAATGACACAGATTAAATTTGTGCTTATTGAAATGAAAAGGATTTAAGGCTGTTAGCACAGACACTTGGTATAAACATCAAAATAATCTCTAACAGCAGCCTTAGAAGGCAGGTGATTATAATTATTGAATACACGGTGGTGCATCCATATCACTTTATTCAAACTGCAATCCTAATGTTCCTATGGTCATGTCACCAGCTTTCACTGTGAAAAATGAATAAACATTCTTGAGTTCTGTAAGCTAAAAGAAGTGTAAGTAGTGACTGAGATCAGACAGTGGATTGTTTTTGATTTGTTTTGCTTTGAGTAAGTTAGCCTGTCTCAGTCAAAGCTTACTCTTCTCCCCCCCCCCAAGAACTTATTGAGATGAGTTCTGGTACATTCAGCTCATGCAAATCTTATCTGAGTTATGAAAACTTTTATTTAAAAAGTCTCCATGAAAAAAATATTTTTTTGTAACTTTAAATGAAGGCGAACTTACAGAAACTTAACTTGAAGGTGGCATGTATGGTTTACCAATAATGAGAAGAGAAATCTAGTTTTAGTTTCTCTTCCTTGAAACCCCAACTGTAAAGCCTTTAAATGAACCCTTTATTCCTCATCCCCAACTAAAAAAACTCAGGCAGGCCTGTATCTTAGTATTTGTATTGTAATTTTTGAAGACACTTTATATGAAACATTAAAGTAATCCCTAACAACAATCTTAGAAGGCAGATCATCCTTCCTTGTTATATAAAAGTGTAGTCGCATGGCAACATTGTATGCTTGGCAAAACCAGTTGGCTGCCTGATCTGTCACTCAGAATGACTCCCTAGACACTGGCTGCGTTGCCTGAGTTCTCTCCCACCCACTGCAGCCTAGGCCACTCTTCTCTGATTGGGCCAGCATTTCAAGGTCATTTGCATATGGAAGCTGATTGGACTTCACACCATTCTGCACCTCAAACTCCCCCCCCCTGAGACAGTTGGAACTGTTAGTTGCATATGCAACCTGATGTTTTCTGAGATAAACTATGTCCTCACCCACTACACATCACTTTCCCTTCAAAAGAAACAAACCCAATAACACAACCATGCCACACCACAAAAAAGACAGATCACACCACAAGCAGAATACCACAGGGCAAAAAATGATAAGAAAACGTGCCAGCAGTCACCTCATTACTGCCAAAGATATGTACCTGAGAGTGCTTCAGAGGAGGGTGTGCAGGTCCCAGGTTCATGTTATAAAAGCTGCCTGGGGGATTATGGACCATTCACAGACTTTCTACCTTAACGTGCCTCACAGGGTTGTTGTGCAGATCATATGGGGGAGAGGAGAATGATGTCAGCTGCTTTGGTTCCCACTGCAGGGGAAAACTGCCCTTTCCCTAGGCAGAGGCTGCGGGGGAAGATGTCAATCTGAAGACAGAGAGCCAGATAAAGGTAGGCTGATGGTTGCCTGGAAAGGACATAGGGTTGCCAGCTCCATGTTGGAGACTTCCAGGATATTTTAGGGATGAAGCCTGCTGAAGGTGGGGTCTGAGGAGGAGGAAGAGGGGGACCTTAGACAGATACAGTGCCATAGACCCCACCCTCCAAACAAGCCGTTGCCAATCTCCAGGTGACAGCTGGAGAGCTCTTAAAGATCTGGTGCTAATTCAAAGTGCTGGGGATGTGTTGCATTCTGGCAGGGGACGCTGTGAGTGTAGAAAATGAATTATCAACAGAGTAGTGTTTTGGAAAAACTTTAGGAATTGTTTGGTCTATTTACCATGGGGCACCCATCCAGAGCGTCTGGCATTTTCTCACTCCGCTGGCACCAAAACCAATTTAAGGCAAAATAGAGATATAAAGACTTTTCCATCCTCCTTTTCATCAATCTGTCTTTGTTGGCAATCCTAGGCCTGCCAGCACTCTCAGGGTGACTTTATGCCTCCTGAAAGGCATTACTTCACTAGCCCTGGCTGCTTACTCCTGTTCAGCAGGAGCCTCCCTGTGGAAGCTGCCTGGGTAATTTTGGACCAGCCACAGACTTTCTCCCTAACCTCCCTTGAAGGGTTGCTGTACGGATCACAAAGCAGAAGGGGAGAATGAAGTAAGGCGGATTTGCCCCCCACTAATGAGGAAGACAGAACTTTGCCTAGGAAGAGACTGCTGAGAGGGGAGGAGATAAAGTTGCCAACTTTAGGTATGGAAATTCCTGGAGATTTGAGGGGTGGAGCCTGGAGAGGGTTGAGGAGGGGTGGGACCTCAGACAAGTACAGTGCAATAGACTCCACCCTTCAAACCAGCCATTTCCTCCTGTGGAACCATTGTTGCCAATCTCCAGGGGTGGGCTGGAGATCACTCAGAATTACAACTGCTCTTCTGATGGCAAAGATCAGTTCCCCTGAAGAAAACGGTAAGCTCTGTGTCATTATACCTTGCTGAGGTCACCACAGCAAATTGATGCTGAGTGCCCAAGACCAGGTCACCTGCCCAGAACATCTTTCTAGAGCTTGTTGTATGTATTTCCACAACAGGCCTTATTCCTAGTACATATTGCCCAGATTGCTCGGAGGTATGGGCTGGGTTGTCACCAATATGCGGATGACACCCAGCTCTATCTGATGTTGGGCAGCCAGTCGGACTCCGACCCGGAAGATTTTCACCGGGCTTTGCAGGCTGTGGCTGGGTGGCTCCGGCAGAGCCGATTGAAGTTAAACCCTGCCAAGACGGAAGTCCTGTGCCTGGGTTGGACCGGCCGGGGGCTGGGGCTCCTGCTTCCGACCTTCGACGGGGCATCATTGGTGCCGGCGCCGGAGGTTAGGAGTTTGGGAGTGCTCCTGGACCCCGCACTAACCATGGGGGCCCAGGTGGCAGCCACTGTCAAGTCAGCTTTTTACCATCTTCGGCTGATTCAGCAGTTGGTCCCGTTTCTCGACCGCGAAGACCTGGCCACGGTGATTCATGCAATGGTCACCTCGAGGTTAGACCACTGTAACGCCCTCTACATGGGGCTGCCTTTGGGGCAAATCCGGAGGCTGCAGCTAGTGCAGAATGCTGCAGCCAGGCTGTTGATGGGCACCCCTAGGCGGGAGCACATCCAGCCTATGCTGAAAGCGCTGCACTGGCTGCCTATAGTATACCGGATTCGCTTCAAAGTGCTGGTGCTTACCTTTAAAGCCCTATGTGGTCAGGGTCCGGCATACCTGAGGGACCACCTTTCCCCACATATGCCCCAAAGAGCACTTCGGTCTGAATCGCAACATCGCCTGGCGGTTCCTGGCCCTAAGGAGGCCAGGCTGGTGGCCACGAGGGCTAGATCATTCTCAGTGGCGGCTGCTACCTGGTGGAATGAGCTCCCGGAGGAGATCAGGGCCCTGCGGGACCTTTTGCAGTTCCGCAGGGCCTGTAAGACGGAGCTCTTCCGCCAGGCGTTCGAGTAGGAGCCGCCGCTTTCCTTTCCCCCCCTCTTTGGCCACTGCCTCGCCCCCCCCCCCCACTGCTAACTTTACCAACTGTGTGGTGGAGGAAGCGGATAGCTGAGTTAAGTCCTTGGGGCCCGCCACGACCAACACTGCTGGGTCTTACACTGCTGTGTTTAATGATCATCTGAAGCCATCGGGTTGAGACAAGAGCACTTTATGATGTGGATATGTTTTAGTAATTTTATATGCTTATATGTTTATGTTTTAACTTGTTTTTCTTGGCACTGGTTGCCCTTTTGTAAGCCGCCCTGAGCCCGTTCGCGGGGAGGGTGGGGTAGAAATGGAATGTATAAATAAATAAATAAATAAAATAAATATATAATTAATTAATTCTTTATTAATCTTGCTTCTTCCATTCCTCCTTTGTTATCCTTTTTTGCTCCCTCCTGCCACACAAGTTATTCAGGGCAGAAACTTGCACTTTGGTTGTGTTGCTTCGTAATTGCACACTACTTAATTAATATAAAAATAACCTCTGTGCTCTTTGACCGAACTCTAACTCAGCAATTTTAAAGATGGGTCCTGGCTCAGTTTTAATTTGTGGGGGGGTTGCTGTTTATTACTCTGGTTGCAAAAACAGTAAAGACAATAAATAAATAATTTTTGAGGGGTAATAGATTAATGCAGAGAACTGGAAACATCATAGACTTTGGGACTTAATTGTTGATTAATGTAGTGCATTTATTGGTACTGAAGCACTGAAGTGTGTGTTTTTTAGTTCATCATATATATTTTCTTACATTTTATACGTTAAATGACAGACAGTGTTTAGACACAAGCCAAATGTCAATTTTCCTTGTGCTTACAAATCATGGTAAAGAGAGATCACATACATCTGTTACAATAAACATGATACAATCAAAAAATGTTGACATTAACCTACAATTGCATTGGATATTTGTATCCCATTATTCCTTCAAGAACTTTAAGGTAGTCTGCAAGAAAGTATCTCATTTTATCCTAACCACAACCTTGTGAGGTAGGCTAGGAGTAGGTTAAAACAGTAGCTATTCCTCTTCCAGTAAAATGTATGAATATGGGGATAGTGACTAAAGTCCAAGATGATACCCCAAAGCCTTGTATGGTTGCAAGGTGCAGCAGGGCCAATGTTTGAGATTAACATGCAATTTAAAGGCTGGTTCAGGAGGGAGTACTGAAGTCCTGATATGCTAGGATTGCCAAGTACTTACCACATTTGGGTGGAGGAGAGATGCTTCCTGCTCAGAACAGTCCCACGCATAGCACACGCATGCTCCACAATGATGTCTCCCAGACTTGACGTCAGCACCCTGGGCATGTCGCCGGGCGACATGCCCAGCATGCTGACGTCACGTCTGGGCGACATCATTATGGTGCGCGTGTGTGCCCTGCGTGGCACTGTTCCAACCAGGAACCATCTCTCCCATGCCGAAATGCTGTAAGTACTTGGCAGCCCTATGATATGCCCTTGTCAAAGGGTTTGTTCTATAGCTTTTAAGTTCATCAACTTCCAAGCTTTAGTTAAAGACCAGGGCTTTTGGAATGATAACACCATTCAGAATCACTCAAGAATCTGCCTCACAATTCAGAAACTTCTGGAAACTTGTACTGAACCTTGGCTGTGGCAATTCTGGCCATTGTCAGAAGGAACGAGTCACATGTGCCCACCCACGTAGTTCAGTCATCCCAGCCAGGCTGTCAAGAACTTTGGTTCCCTCAAAATTGAGTCTGCTTTAAAAGTTTGGTTGAGTCTGGCTGAGGCCTGCTCTTGTTAAAAATGTTGTCTTTAAGTCTCCTTAGTTCACACAGTCGTGTTGGAGAAGAGTGTCTATCTCTGCACCTGCAAGATAAGATGTTCTCTTGCGACCTTGTCTCATTAACATCCCAAAGCAATTAATCCCTGTGGGTGCTGTGGAACTGCAGGTCACATTATCTGCTGTCCTGACATGACTAGAGACCAATCAGAAACCAATGATCTCACCCTTTCTTTGACTGGCCTCCTTGTGTCTGTAATACATTGCTTGAACCCTGATTGGTGCTCAGGCCTAGTAACTGGTCTGAGGTTCAGACAATAAATAAGTTACCTTAACTCCTATTCAGGAGGCATGATGGATGATGTGTAACTCTGCCTTGCTCACATTTCGGCCATCTTGGAAGCTCTGGTTGTTGAAGCCAACCAGCCCGGCTTTTGGACTCTGGAGATGGAGTACACTTGGACCCAGAACTGGATGAGTAGCATCAGGACTATTTTTGGGCAGGAACACACAGGAACAGAGTTCCGGCTGGCTCCCAAGTTGGCCACACCCAGCAGGAACTCATTAGCATAACAGGCCACACCCAACAGCAGAAACTCATTAGGATTGGCTACATTAGGGCTGTGTGGCCAAACATGCTACAAAAAAAGCCCTGGGTTTTGACAACAAACAAGATAAACAGAATAAGAAGCAAAAGGTGGGTGTGGCTGGATGACCACACTTCTGGTAACATGGGGTGTGGCCTAATATGCTAATGAGCTGTGTTGTCAGGGGTGTGGCCAAATATGCTAATGAGTTTCTGCCGATGAGTGTGGCCTGTTATGCTACTGAGTTCCTGCTGGGCTTTTTCTTCAAAAAAAGCCCTGGGTAACATCTTGTTTTTGAGAACCAAGGTTATGTAAGTGTTTAGCTAGTGTGTTAATCTTTAGCTTTCTTGTTTTATTCCCCACAATATTATCCTAAGTAATTTGCACTTTTTATTAATATACTCTGCACTTAAATAAACATATATTTTATTCGCCAACTCTGGTTTCTGTATCCACTGTTGCAATAAGTTATCTAGTGCCGAAGACTGTCAGTAACTACCTCTAGAATAACCTGTGGGTCTTCTGCTGTGAGCCAGCGTCACAGGGAGGATACCCTAGTTGAGCCCAGTAAGGTCTAGAGTTTGTCCTTTGGTTCTTGACTGGAGGGACATAAAAGGACACTACCTGATTGAAGGTAAAACAAGTTCCTGTAACCCCTTTGTAATTGTAGCTAGCCAGCCTCTTGGCACTGGGCAAGGTAGAGGGGCTTGGGCAGGTAGAGGGGCTCTCTTTGACATAGGCTCACTCCTCCCCCATTATATCACGTAGATGTATCCCAGAGAAGTACTTATCACAAATAACATTGAATTTTCCAGTGACAACTCAAATTCTGACCTAATAACCCCTAATAAAAGTGTGAATCCTAATATTTCTCATAAGAACATAATAACATAAGAGAAGCCAATGTTGAATCAGGCCAATGGCCCATCTAGTCCAACACTCTGTCACACAGCGGCCAAAAATACCAGGTGCCATCAGGAGGTCCAGCAGTGGGGCCAGGACACTAGAAGCCCTCCCGCTGCTTGTTGTGATTCACATGTTCATATAAATCTGTCTAGATGTGTTTGATCTAGTGACATGAAGCTGTCAGCTAGGAACCTCAGTAAGAGCTGGCTTCAACTGGTTCAGGGCAGTCTTGCCACTGCCATCACAGTGACTCAGCACTGAAGCCTGATTGGCTGGTGATTGTATAAATGTACAGTAAGTGATGTACAGTTCCCTTTTTCTCTTATGTATGATTGCAGCAGAGCACTTTGACACTCTGTTTGATGATGGCTATGGTGTGTAAATAAATGTATATAGTTTGCACATAGACAAACGCCTCCAGTATTTATTGGATACTCGCACTCCCTCCTGGCCCCCTTCGTGCCAGCCACTTCCGCCTTACCTCAACACTGCTGCCCCCTCCAGCACCAAGAATAGAGTGCATCACCTGCCCCAGACTGAGAGTTCCTATCTATACCTTGGGGCTAATAGCCACTGATGGACTTCTGCTCCATATGTTTATCTAATTCCCTCTTGAAACCGTCCTTGCTTGTAGCCACCACCACCTCCTGTGGCAGTGAATTCCATGTGTTAATCGCTCTTTGGTTGAAGAAGTACTTCCTTTTATCCCTTCTAACCCGACTGCTCAGCAATTTCATGGAGTGCCCACGAGTTCTTGTATTGTGAGAAAGGGAGAAAAGTACTTCTTTCTCAACCTGCTCAATCCCATTCATAATCCTATAAACCTCGATCATGTCACCCATCAGCCGTCGTTTCTCCAAGCTAAAGAGCCCCAAGCGTTTTAACCTTTCTTCATAGGGAAGGTGTTCCAAGCCTTTTATCATTCTAGTTACCCTTCTCTGCACTTTTTCCAATGCTATAATATCCTTTTTGAGATGTGGCGACCAGAACTGTACACAGTATTCCAAATGAGGTCACACCAATGATTTATACAGGGGCATTATAATACTGGCTGATTTGTTTTCAGTTCCCTTCCTAATAATCCCCAGCATAGCGTTGGCCTTCTTTATTGCAGTTGCACACTGTCTAGACATTTTCATTGAGTTATCTACTACGACTCCAAGATCTCTCCCTTGGTCCATCTCTGCCAGTTCAGACCCCATCAACGTGTACTTATATTTACGATTTTTGGCCCCAATGTGCATCACTTTGCACTTGGCCACATTGAACCCCATTTGCCCACTCACCCATCCTTGACAGATCTCTTTGGAGTGCCTCACAATCCTCCCTGGTTTTCACCACCCTGAACAACTTTGTGTCATCTGCAAATTTAGCCACTTCACTGCTTACTCCGAATTCCAAATTGTTAATTCTCCAATCACAGAACAGATTCTTCAATTTCCCCTGGGAGAGATCATCAACTTGTCCCTTTCATCGGGGACTTTCCCAGTGGGGTTAAAGGAGGCAGTGGTCCATCTACTCTTGAAGAAACCAACATTGGACCCTGAGGTCCTGACCAACTATCACCCAGTTTTTAATCTTCCATTTCTGAGCAAGGTAGTTGAGAGAGTGGTGGCTGAACAACTCCAGACCTTCCTGGATGACGTATCTATCCTTGATCAATTCCAGTCCGGTTTCCACCATGGCCATGGGATGGAAACTGCACTAGTCAGCCTCACAGACAGATGACCTCTGGAGGCACCTGGATCAGGGCAGGGTGGCACTGCTGTTGCTTTTTGATTTGACAGCAGTGTTTGACATGGTCGATTACGATCTTCTGAGACACCACCTTACCGATATAGGAGTTCGGGGGGTTGCCTTAAAGTTGTTTTCCTCCTTTCTCTGTGATCGGGGATAGAGGGTGGTACTTGGTGAGAGAATCTCCCCACGATATCCCCTTGAATGTAGGGTGCTGCAGGGGGTGATTCTCTCACCAATGTTGTTCAATATCTACATGCATCCCCTCACCCAGCTGGCCTGGGGGGTTGGGCTGGGCTGTCACCAGTATGCAGATGACACCCAGCTCTATCTGTTGATGGATGGCTGTCTGGATTCTGCCCCAGGGAATCTGACCAGGGCATTGGAGGCCATGGCTGGATGGTTACAGCAGAGCCAGTTGAAACATAATCCAGCAAAGATGGGGGTCCTGTACCTGAGCCAGGGTGAGATGAATCGGGAATCAGAGTACTCTCTCTGGATGGTGCAGCACTTGTGCCATCCCTGGGGGTGGTCCTGGATGCCTCACTTTCTGTGGAGGCCCAGGTCACCGCAGTGGCCAGATCTGCCTTTTATCACCTTTGGCAGATCCAGCAGCTGGCTCCCTACCTGCTGACTGTGTCACCTGTGTGGGCACACATTTGACCGGTGCTATGCCAACTGCACTGGCTACCAATTGAGTAACAGATCCATTTTAAGGTATTGGTATTAACCTTTAAAGTCCTACATGGACTGGGACCGACATAGGCGGGGGTCCACCTCTCCCCATACGTGCCCCGGAGAGCTTTGCGCTCTGCGAATCAAGATCTGCTGGTGATCCCTGGCCCAAGGGATATCAACTTAGCCTTGACCGGGGCCAGGGCATGTCTTGGCCCTGGCCTGATGGAACATGAATATGCTCCTGTCTGAGATGAGGGCCCCGTATGATGAGTTATCATTCCACAGGGCCTGCAAAACGGAGCTGTTCCACCAGGCCTTTGGCTGAGGCAGCGGGCATCCAATAAAATCTCACCATCCTCTGCTGAAACTGAAGCTACCATCTCATGTGGCCCAGGCTAAGAAGTTCAAGAGACCAATGGCACCAGCTGGAAACCTCTGTATGAGGATAAGTAGTATACTCTGTTTTAATTTATGTTTTTTTTAAATTGTCTTAATAGTTCATATTTATACTTTATATATTAGAAATTTTTGATATGTTTTTGATATTGTGCTGTGACCCACCCTGAGCCTGCTTGTAGGGAGGGTGGAATATAAATGATAAATAAATTATAGTTCGGATCCAAATGCTTGGCCCTCTACTCTTTTTTTTTTTACACCATTTTTATTTTTGTGATCCTAGTCCTATGGCATTGTTTGTGGATGCCTCATGCTATTTGGTTGCATTGCCTTACACTGTTTTATCCATGTTGAGTTTCAGTGAGGAAGGCTGGCTATAAATCAAGTAAATAAATAATCCAAAATGTGTTCCTTGCTGTTACTGTGCAGACAGCCATCTCTGGATTCTGTGCAGGCAGTCATCCAACAAAGCAGGAGATCAGGAAGGACTGCATTCTCAGCACAATACTAATGACTGCAGTACCCAAGTTTGCATCTTGTTACCTTTTTACCCTGCTGTGGGGTTGCCAACTTTCTCGTTTCAGCCCAAGTCATGCACCGTCCTGAGCAGCTCATCAGACTGTTGTTTGACCTCTACAGTTGTCCTGCTGTTACCAAGGACCGCCTTCCTAGATGCATTTTTAAAAAATTAATAATTACAGCCCCCAAACAGAAAACAGAACAACAGTGGTAGCAAGTCTAAACATAAGCACCTTGGCTAAATTAGCTTCGGTAGCCATTTTAGGAGTTAGCAGTGCCTTACTTTGGATAAGTTGGGGACAAAGCTGTCTTTAGTCAGGCTATGCTAACAAGTGGCCAAAACCTTGGGCAGGAGACTGATTATGTGATGTGCATGCCTAACCATTGCTATGGAGGGCTTGCAGGGCCAAGCACCCACCCAGGTCTAGCAGTGTAATTTCGTCAGCAAAGTCTTCCTGAGTGCAAATCAAGCCAGGTGGGCTTGATTACCTTTTTCTGAATGTCTCATACCAGCCTGCTTCAAGAATATGTGAACCCTCCACACTTCCAGCACTTTTGCCCCACACTGCCTGAATGCAATCAGCTTGTTACCTTTCTGGGAAACCCCACGCTCAGTCAGTCAGAGCCAGGAAATACATAGATTCTCATCTTGGACTTTACGTTTATTTCTTTGATATTCTTCTGTGCTGGTTTCTATAACTGATCACTGCTCTGTCAGCCAAAACTGTGCAGTCAGTTTGGTGTAGTGGTTAAGTACACAGACTCTAATCTGGGAGAACCAGGTTTGATCCCCCACTTCTCCATTTACAGCTGTTGAATGACCTTGGGCAAGCCATAGTCCTGTCAGAGCTGTCCTTGAAAGGGCAGTTCTCTCAGAGCTCTCTCAGCTCCACCTACCTCACAGGGTGTCCGTTGTAAGGAGGGGAAGGGAAAGGACTTTGTAAGCTGCTCTGAGACTCCAAGTGAAGGGTGGGGTATAAATCCAATCTCCTCTTCTGTTGGTGTGGAAGCTGCTTACTCTGCTTTCATTTCTTCCAGAGTCTGGGATATTTCTTTGTCACAACAGAGCACCCCTTGCTTATTATTATTGCCTTGGGACCTTTGGAAGCTCTACCTAGAGCCCCTACTCTCTGTCTCTGGATCATTGAAATAGACAGCATATTCTACCCAGCTCAGCGGACAGAGGATAGGTGAACTCCTTCCCTCTGTTCATTCTTCTCATAAAACTTCTTTCCCCTTCTTTAAATCCTTCTCTCCCCCACTCCTCCTAGTGGTCATCCTCTGTCACAGAATTCTCTCTCAGTCTTGGATCTCTTACTTTCCCTTTTCGCATGCAACTCTTCATATACATGTTCTTCTGAACACAATTGCACTGTTCTTACACATGAGTACTGTTATGTCCGCTGACCGCCACTAGGCAACAGCGACCTTACCTGAGCTTGGAGCTCAAGAGACAATAGAGACTAGGATCCTGAAACCTCAAGCGGTGACCAATAGGAACCTTGGCGGGAAGTCTAAACCCACTAATGGGACCTGGGGGTGGTCCATGGGGACTGTATATAGTTGGCCATCAGCCGGTATTGGGTTGTTCTGTTGTGTACAAGTAAACCATGTGCTGGTTTATCACGCTGTTTCCTGCCTTCTTAATGCATCAAACTCACTACACAACAATGGCGATGAGGATGGGATCCCACTGAGCTGGCTGGGCCGTGGAGGCATCAGAGGAAGACCGGTACCTGAGGATGATCGCGGTTCCAGCCAATGCATCCAGAAGAAGATCAAGCAACCTCCGCTCCTTCTTCGCCTCCTGCTCCACCTCCACGTAGCACAATGGCAGTCGCTCTGGGAGTGGGACTTTTCCCTCCATTCGACCCAGCCCATCTGCATCATTGGGAAGCCTGGGTCGAGGGACTCAGGTCCATCCTAATCTTCTACGAGGCCACCTCCGACGAACATAAGAAAGGTCTCCTCACGGACAGTGCAGCTGGCTTGTAACCTGCTCTCCCCCACAAAGCTGGCCGATGTTTCATTCGATGATATAATCAAGAAGCTCCAGGACCACTTCATCCCACGGCCATCAGAGATCAAGGCTCCATATTCCGCTCTGTGCCTGACCAGGAGTGCGCAAGCTGCGGAGACAAGCACGACCAGAAAACCTGCCGGTTCCGGGATGCCAAGTGCCACGGGTGTGGCTGCACAGGGCACATTGTACGCGCCTGCCGATCCTGGGGGTCCAGAGCCCAGCAGGTACTGCCACAGCCCCACCAGAGAGCAGATGCCCACTACGAGGATGACGACTCCAAGAAAGAGCTCTACCTCCTTGCAGCTGATCCAGCCGAACAGGTACTAAGGCTTCCAAGCCAGTCCTCTGCCCCGAAGATCCAGGTCTGTGTCCAAATAGAGGGGTCCCCCTGCACTATGGAACTCGATTCAGGCTCCGTGGCCTCCATTATTTTGGAGGAGACTCTTAAGAAACTGTCCCCATAGGGGGCCCTGCCTGCACCCATCTACCTTCACCCTGACAGACTTTCAGAGGAACCAAGTTCTGATAAGAGGTGTGGGAAGTTTCTGGGTCCAGTATAAGGGGTTTGATGGTCACTTGGACTTGGTGGTGGTTGTGGGAGATTTAGTCAGCCTCCTCGGCTGAGCATGGTTCACCCCGTTGGGAATCTCGGTAGAAGGGGTGCAGCTATGCACATCACAGGACTTCTGAGAGGTCTGCAAAGAGTTCCTGTCCATTTTTGACGGGACCCTGGGTCGCTATACGGGCCCTCCAGTGTTGCTGCAACTCGACCCTAATGTGACCCCCATTCAAATGCTCTTCAGGACAATTCCATTCGAACTACGCCCAAAAATAGATGCAGAGCTGGACCACTTTGTGGGCCAAGGAGTCTTGGAGCTGGTCTCCCACATCGCCTGGGAGACCCCCATAGTCACCCCAGTTAAGCCAAATGGGGACCTCCGCATCTGCGCAGACTACAATAGAGCACTTCAGGACCACACTTATCCGGTCCCGGTTGTCAGCCACGTGCTGGCCTCCCTGGCAGGGGCAAAGATTTTTGGAAAACTGGACCTAGCCCAGGCATACCAACAGCTCCTGGTGGATGAGGCCTGCCGTGGTGCAAACGATCGTCACTCATAGAGGGGCTTTCAAATTAAAAAGGCTACAGTTTGGGGTGAGCATGGCCCCGGGCCAACAAATAATGGACTCTCTCTTGAAGGGGATCCTGGGGGTCACGCCATTTTTCGACGATGTGTTGATTGCTGCTGCAACGCTTGCTGAGTTTGCTGCCCGGCTGTGCACCATCCTCCGCTGCTTCCACGAGGTGGGCCTAAAGGTGAAGTGGGAAAAGTGCCTCCTGGGGGTTTCGTCAGTGGACTTTTTGGGTTTCACGGTCAATGCAGACAGCTTACATCCTCCCCAGGACAAAATCAAAGCCATCGTGGAGGCACCCCCGCCTAAATCCAAGATGGAACTGCAGGCATTCCTGGGACTATTGAACTTCTACCATGCCTTCCTCCCCCACAAGGTGACAGTAGAGGAACCCTTGCATCACCTATTGGACAAGTGTGCCCCTTGGTCATGGGGCCCCTGACAGGCGGCTGTTTTCAGGGAAGTGCTGCTCATCTCTAATAAAGTTCTGGCACATTTCGATGACTCCCTGCCAGTCATGCTGGCGTGCAACGTGTCCCCCTACGACATTGGCGCAGTGTTGACCCACCGCCTCCCAGACGGCTGGGAGGTGCCCCTCACCTACTACTCCTGGACGCTGTTGGTGGTGGAGCGAAACTATGCCCAGATTGACCGGGAGGGCCTGGCGATTGTGGCTGAGGTGAAAAAATGTCATGACTTTGTTTATGGCCAGCCTTTCACCATTGCCATGGGCCATTGCCCCCTCCTCGGCCTCTTTGCTCTGGATCACCAGACTCCACAGGTCCTTTCTCCGTGGGTCCTACGGTGGTCCATTTTCTTGTCTGGCTACTCTTACTTCCTGCAGCATCGCCCAGGCAAGTCTATGGGCCATGCCAATGCCCTGAGTTTCCTGCCCTTGCCGGTCATAGAGGAGGACCCGGCTCCAGCCCACCACGTTCTGCAAGTCGAGGACCTTCCTGATCCACCCTCCAGGCAGTGGACATCACCCACCGCTCAGCCAGAGACCCTGTTATCTCCCAAGTTCTGGGCTGGGTGGTGAGGGGGTGGCCTGCGGCGGTAGATGGGCCAGAGTTCACAGCCTTTGCCACCTGCCGGGACAAGTTGTCCACATACAAGGATTGTTTTCTGTGGGGAGACAGGCTGGTCGTTCTCAGCGTACTGCAGCGTAGGGTCCTGATGGCTCTACACAAGTCCCATCCCGGCATCATCCGGGTGAAGGCCCTGGCCCGCAGCCACGTATGGTGACCAGGGATAGATACAGAGGTGGAGGCTTGGGTAAAGCACTGCCAGACGTGCCAGACCCACCCAAGCCTGGGAATCCACCTGGATGCTGTGGTCAAGGCTCCACATGGATTTTGCCGGGCCATTCCACAGGCTGCTGTTTCTAGTAACTGTGGACTCTTATTCAAAATGGTTAGAAATCAGCCTGGTCTCTGCCACCTCCTCCTAAGCCACTATCTGGGCGCTCTGTAAGATCTTCGCCACCCACAGGTTGCCGGACACCATAGTATCGGACAACAGGACGGCATTCACCTCAGAGGAATTCCAGGAGTTCCTCTGCAGCAATCTGATCTGGCACATAAGGTCCGCCCTGTTTCACCCCGCCACCAACGGCCAGGCAGAATAGATGGTGTGTACCGCCAAGTAAGCCCACAGCTGGCTGACAGAAGGAGACTGGGAATTCTGACTGGCATGCTTCCTCCTGGTGCAACGGACCACCCTGAACCCAGTCAGCGGGTGCTGCCCTGCAGAACTCCTCATGGGTTGGCAGCCCGCAATCCTCTTGGACAGACTGCACCCGGACAGGGCCCTAGAGTCGCACAATCCGTCCGAGCAGGGGGAGGCGCCATGGGGGTTCTTCCCGGAGGACCCGGTCTACATCTGGAACTTTGGCAAAGGACCCGAATGGATTGCTGGCTGAGTCATCCACCCCACAGGTCCAGTGTCTTACGAGGTCTCGACTGACTGCGGACAGGTCCTGCGGAAGCATGTCAGCCAACTGCGCAGGCACATGCTCCCAGCTCCGGCGGAGGGTCCAGCCCCAAGGGACATCGAAAGGGAGCTGCTGGACATCCCAGAACAAGAAACTCCTGATGGGAGTTTGCAGGACTATTCTAATGCAAATACACTTGATGGGTAAACACTTTTTAACTTAGAACCAAACGCGTTTTGGCCCCTTCAGGCCTTCCTCAGTGGTCACTGTTCTCTATATTACACTGACACTCATCCAAAAAATGTATAAAAGGTTCTAAGTTAAAAAGTGTTTACCCATCAAGTGTATTTGCATTAGAAAAGTTTTTAAAAGTCTGAAATTTAGACTCTTTCTTTTAATCATAGTATGTTTTAACATGTGTACACCTTAATAATCATTTGTATTTTTATATTATATAGTGTTAGCTTGACCATCTTGGTTCGCAGATATATCTTGGGTTGAGTTCCCCTCCCCCTTTTTTCAGTTTTTGGGACTTTGCAGGATCCAACCCCTGTTGCCATGGCCGCCCCAGAAGACAGAGTGCCTGCTGCCGCCTCAGAACCAGACGAGGCTCTGCTGCCTCTCCCTCCAAGCACCCCGACCACGGGGCAGGACAGGCCTCCCATAATCATCCCGGTGCCAACCCTGAGGCATTCCACACGAGAACGCTGGGCCCCCACCTACCTAAAGGACTATGTCACTTAGGCTGGGTTTGAACAATGGGTGTGTGTGTGTTATGTCCACTGACCGCCATTAGGTGACAGCAACCTTACCTGAGCTTGGAGCTCAAGAGACAATAGGGACTAGGATCCTGAAACCTCAAGCGGTCACCAATAGGAACCTTGGTGGGAAGTCTAAACCCACCAATGGGACGTGGGGGTGGTCCACGGGGACTGTATATAGTTGGCCATCAGCCGGTATTGTGTTGTTCTGTTGTGTATGAGTAAACCATTTGCTGATTATCATGCTGTTTCCTGATTCCTTAATGTGTCAAACTCACTACACAACAAGTATCTTTTCATTTCCCTTACTCCTGTGTTTTCCCAAATAAATGCTAAACCTTGTTTTGGGAAAGATCTGGTGGTTTCATGATTACTGGTAGCACATTAGATGCACTCTGTGATTGCTTGTACATTATCCAGGTAGATTCAGATGGGTAGCTGTGTTGATCTGAAGCAGCAGAACAAAGTTTGAGTTCAGTGGCACCTTTAAGACCAAGTTTAATTCAAGTGTGCTTGCACACAAAAGCATATACCTTGATTTAAACTTTATTGGTCTTAAAGGTGCCACTGGACTCAAATTTTATAATCCAGGTAAAGATCCGTAAATCACATGTTCTGTTCCCTTAATTGGTGAGTGTGTCAGTTTTTCAAGCTTGCCAAGCTGTGGAAGCAGGAAGAGATTTTCCCCAACACTTGAGTTCTATTCCACCAAATTAGCTTCAGGCAAATGTCCCGCATCGAATTTGGAGAGTCCACACATGTCTACAAATACACTTGAAAGGGAGCACACGTGGTAACACTGTTCCTATATATCTGACTTGATTTTAGTGTTGTTCAATAAATGTGTGGACTGCTCTACAATTGTGTTTGAATGGGATTCAATAGATTAAGCTCAGTTTCCACCACCTGCTTGTTCCTTTTTTTTTTTAACAATTTTTAACATTTTAACATTATTAACAAACAAATATTCCAACAAATAACTTTTGAAACAAGATACAACAGGAAATTGTAAATAGTTTAAATATACATAGGAAAGAGGCATTTAAAAATAAATCAAGTTTTTGTACAGAGAAGTTTGTGGAAGAATTTCTTTTTCTACTAAATAACTTGTTATTGGATACCAAGTTTTTACTACTTTGTTTTGATATTGTAATGGT
This sequence comes from Gekko gecko, assembly GCA_029375565.1. Classification (NCBI taxonomy): domain Eukaryota; kingdom Metazoa; phylum Chordata; class Lepidosauria; order Squamata; family Gekkonidae; genus Gekko; species Gekko gecko. The sequence goes on from JAPDNY010000007.1 coordinate 58,235,034, forward strand.
GAAGTATTACATAATGTGAAATACATTTTATACAAAATAAAGTATTCCCATATCTTCGTTAACCATTGTTGAATAGTTGGTGATTTCTTGTCTATCCATTGTAAAGCAATTAATGACTTAGCTATCGCTAGTAATATTGAGATTCCTTCTTTTTCATTTGGTGCTATATGTAACGTCCCCCAGTTTTCTAATAAAATTACATCTGGTTTTAATGGTAGAGTAACAGAAGTAATATTTTTAATATTTAATAAAATTTGGGTCCAAAATTCTATAATATTGGGACAAAACCACCAATTATGTATAAAATTTACAATTTGCCCACATTTTCTACAATTGGGAGAGTACGTATTGTTTATTCTATATAAGGTTGTTGGAGGAATGTGCCAACGAAATAAGATTTTAAAAGCTTGTAATCTAACAGAAAATATTTTTGAAGTTTGACTTGGGGTGTTCCAAGTTGAAAGCCATTCATCTTCTGTTAAAACTATTTTCAGGTCTTCTTCCCATTACTTTTGATATAAGGTTTTTCCTTCTTCATCTAATTGGTTTAAAAATTGGTATATTTTTGTTATCAAACCTGGATCTTGTTCTTTAGCTTCATTTAACATTAATTCAAAGGGAGTCATTTGTCTGGTACTTGTCATTTTCAGTCATGGGGATTCTAATAAATTTTTAATTTGCAAATATTTTATACCAGTGAATTTTATGATGTAGTTTCTGTTCTATCTTTTCTTTGTCAATTATTGAACCTTTTTCCAAAAGATGAGTTATTCTTGTAATGCCTGCTTTTAACCATGAATTAAATTCTGTAGGATCTTGACCTGAACCAAACCATGATTGATTGATGAAAGATCCTTGGGGTGAAATATCTGGTGCTAATAACTTTTATCTTTTGTACCAAATATTTAAGGAGTTAGTTAAAGTCTTACTAAAACTGTCTTTTTGTTGTGTGTTTAATTCTGGGTTCCATAGTAAATCATATAACGAGATATTAAACAATGGCCTTATTTCAATTTGAACCCAGGTTGGTGGGTTATGCGCTGTTGCAGCTTTAAGCAGAGCCGCCAAATTTGTTGCTTCATAATATGTATATAAATTAGGGAAGTCAAGTCCTCCTTGAGCGGAGGATCTAAAAAGTGTCTTATAATTTGTTCTTGGCTTTTTATTGTTCCAAAAGAATTTATTCAGTTCACTTTGCCATCCTTTAATAATCTTTTTGGGTATATATAATGGGAGAGCTCTAAAAAGAAATAAAAATTTTGGTATTATGAAATTTTTTATTAAGTGTAATCTGTCCATCCAACTTAGCAATTTTTTACTCCAAGATTTTAACAAAGTTTTTATTTCTTGTTGCAGTTTTTTAAAGTTACTATCAAATAACTGTTCAAAGTTAGGTGGGATATATATGCCTAAATATCTCCAAGGTTTATCTGGAATTTGAAATTTATATTTTCCTACGATTTCTTTTAAGACATGTTGATCTAAATTTACAGGGTGAAGTAATGATTTTTCTTTACTAAACTTAAGTCCTGAGACTTGTCCAAAATTTTCTATATTTTCTTGTAGTTCTTTTAAAGATTCCTGAGGATTTGAAATATATAAAATTACATTGTCTGCGTAAAGAGATAATTTAAATTCTAATTTGTTTATTTTTATTCCCTCTATCTTTTTGTTTTTCCTTATTATCTCTGCAAAGGGTTCCATAGCCATAATAAATAATAAAGGAGATAAAGGACATCCCTGTCTTGTTCCTCTTTGTAGATTTATTTTATTAGAGTTATGGTTATTAAATTTTAAAGTAGCTGAGGGTTTTGCATAAACAGCATGAATTTTTTTTTGAAATTTTACTCCAAACCCCATTATTTCTATGAGTTTTTTGAGGTAGGTTATATTTATACTGTCAAAAGCTTTCTCCACGACTAGGGACAAGAGGAGAGCTTCTTTTTTGGAGTGTTCACAATGTTGAATTAAGTCAATGGTTTTTCTTAAATTTTCTATATTTCTATTTGGCAGGAACCCTGTTTGATCGTTTTCAATGTAGTCTGGCAAGATTTGTTTCAGTCTATTAGCTATAGTTTTTGTAAATATTTTTGAGTCTGTGTTTAATAGTGTGATAGGATGATAAGAGGAAGCTAGAGTTTTATCTTTCTCAGGTTTTGGTATCAAAATAATTTCTGAGTGTTGCCAAGTGTTTGGAATAATCCCTCTTTCCATAATATCATTACATAACGCAGTAAAAGGATCAATTAAATTAGATTTAAACAGTTTATAAAATTCAAAAGGAAATCCATCAGGGCCTGCAGTGGAGTTGTTTTTTGTTTGGCCAATAGCTTCTAGTATTTCCTGTTTAGTAATTTTTTTTCTAGCAAGTTTTTATGTTGAGTTGAAATTTTTTTAATGATATCTTCATTTGTTAGATACTCAGTGACTTCCCTATTGTCTATAGGTTTTCCTTTGTATAGGTTTGCAAAATAGGATTCCTAACTTCAAATATTTTCAGCGTAGAGATAATGTCATAACGGGGCAGTCTGAGTGGGGTACAGAATGCTCTTGGCAAGGGGGAAGGGAAAGGTCTCCGTGTTACACACTCCCCCACATTGCTGCTGGCGTCTGAAAATCGTGCAGCTTGTGTGGGGGGCAAGTCAATGGACAGACAGACTACTAAGGTTGCTGGGTGTAAAGTGGTTATGAGCTCCCTGAGTTCAGGTGGATGGTGCATGGAGGTCCCCAGTGAAAGCAGTGAACAGCCAATCACCATGAGGAGGCTATTTCTCCTGATAATGTTTGACAGTAAAACCTCAGCTGTGCCTGGGAATCTAGCTGGACTGGCTCAGGCTTCTCCCTATGTTGTAATCAAATGGGGCAGGCAGGCAGGTATGCTTGGGTATGCAGGCCTAGGAGCGGGCCTCTTTTTTAGCTTTTAGTCTCTTATTTCTGGGTTAGTCTCTTAAAGTCTCTTTTTTTCAGAATAAGTCTCTTTTCTCTCCTTTTTTGTGCCTTCAAGTGCTCAAGAAATTAAAATTGTGGAACTGGCCTATTCTTCAAATGCAATAAAGGTATGTGATTTGTCTTATTAAATGTATGATCAGTATTTCTTTTTTATGAGTTTCTTATGATGAGAATTTGCTCATAGCACACACAAATTTTGTGTGTGTTTTATGATGCTCTGAAGAAGCTAATTTGTATCATTTTCCTGGGTAGGACTTTTTCAACCCCACCCCTTGAAAATGTTACATTTCATTAGTATATTAGGAATGTTACATTTTATTACAGTATTAAGTTTTATTCTATTAGTATCTTATTTTGTTTAGATTTTTTAGTATCAGTGTTTTACTTTAATGCTTTACTTTTTTCATTTTTGAATTTTTTATTCTTTCCTTTCAGGATCCATGTTGAAATGGTTGGCTGCTGATCTGTTAATGATGGGAAAGTGCAAATTTAGTGCCGATTGGCTTAAAAAAGACCATAATGGACATTTGATGTCAGCATGGGCATCAAGACTCAGTGAAACTGAAGTGATTTGCAAACTTTGTGTGCATATAATAGATTTTCAGAACAAAGGTCTTCATGCTCTCTTTCAACACTTGGACTATGCTAAACAAAAAAATTAGCTTCTGATGTTCTAGGGGTTAAACAGATGGTTTTAGTTGCAGCTAATCCTGGTGATTCTTCTGAAACAATCCAGAGTGAATATCCCAGATCAAGCCATAGTTCTTCAGCAGCTCTTATTAAACTCTATAGTTCAAAGAATGCGGCAACAGTATCTGAACTCATTTGAGTTATGAAGTCAGTGTGTTGCAACTTTTTGGCATCTTCTTGCAGTGGCATAAAGGAAACATTTGATGCAATGTTTCCAGGGGGTGTTCCAACTGATTTTTCTTTAAGCCCTAAAAAGATATGATATTTAATACCTGATACACTGGGACCATATTTTCAATGGATTATCTCAGATGATGTGGGAACCTCCTTTTATTCAGCCTGTTTTGATGAAACAACCAGTGTTGAAGACAAAAAGGAGCTCCAGATATCAGTGAGATATTGGTGAGAGGGTAGAAGTGAAGTAGTTTCAAGACATTTGCAGACATTCTTCATCAGGAAAGCTGATGCACAAACTCTTCATGAAAAAATTCACACTGCCATCATTAGGGCAAACCTTTCCATTCACAAGATGCTGATGATTGGTTCAGATGGTTGTAATGTGAATAAGAAAGTTCATGGACTTTTCAATGAAAATTTGATTGAAATGAGGTCATGTGGATTAGTTGATATGGGGACCTGTCCCCTTCACATTGTTCACAACTCATATCTAAAACTTTTGGTGAAGAGTATGAAAAGTTACAAGAAGATCTCAAATTACCTCAAAAGAAATTCCTCAAACATTCTCCTTCTAGGTGGCTTACATTTCGCTATTCTGCTGAGAGAGGAGTAAATCATTTTCTTAAATTCATTCCATCAACAAAGATGTCAAGGTTTTCTTCTCTCACCCCAGTCCAGGGATGAGAGTTAAAACCAAGCATTCAGTAACAACCCCCAGGAGAATGTCCGTACACACTCCAGGTGTACCAGTAGTCACCGCCACCAGGATCTCTTAGCAAAAGGTCCCCACCAAAGACAGGAGCAGAGATCCCCGATTCCTGCCTAGTCTCTGGGATGTAGCAACTTACCAGCTCTCTATCAGGGCTGTAAGTAATTCATTAACACAGTGGTAGCCCCATCAGCAGAGACAGCTTAGGCTCAAGATTTAGTCTTAGAGATCAAGTTGCAACAGAGGAGAAAGGTCCAGATAATATTGATTATATATTATCTTTATTCAGTGCAAAAGCATGCATATAACACCAGACTAGTAAAAGGTAATAAAACAAGTAATGCCTATAGCATAGTCAGCTCTAGCTTCACAATAGAGGTATTCCATAATTACCAGGCTGTTAGAGGTATCAGGTGGTCAATGTGCAAATAGTCCAAGGTTTCATCAGGGAATCTTGAGAAGGAACCACATGGTGCTGTTAGCAGCTAAGTCCAGCTTTGGCTGCCTAGCAGTAGAACTCCATGTTAGCAGAATGGATGGCAAGCAAGCCACGAGTCCAAAAAGAACTCTTTGTTTCAAGAAAGGAACTAACTTTTCCCAAAGGTTATTACAATTATACCCCCTTCTCCGTAACCACCAGGTATGGCCATTACCAATAGTGAGGGAGTCGAGAGGTGTGTCCAATCTCTGGTTACCAGTGTTGCCAGACAAGGTATATTTTGATTGGCTAGGAGTTGGAAATCCTGTCTGCAGTTCAGGCACTCCAACTCCAGCCTCTTCAAGCTTTTGATGTGCTAATGTACTGGGCATAGCTCTTTCCCATGCTTGGGAAGGCGCCTGCATGTCTCTCTGCCCCAGCAAAGGTGTCAAAGTGTCTTGCATATGGATATGAATCCTGGCCATTTGGTAGGCCATCTGCTCAGGTGACAAAAGTCACACTGAAGTGTCACCAGCTAAGGCCATCTGGCCCAGGCAGGGAGAATTCAGAAAATACTTTTTCTGTACAAAAGAATCAGGCTGTATTACAGTCTAGTTCATACAGAAAGATTGGCAATCTTTTACGTTGCTCAGCTATCAGAGCAGAATTGTATTTCACTATATCTTCTGCAGAACTTTTCACTAGCTTCATCAAAAGATTCCAACGAGATGAACCTTTAACTTACATCCTGTACCCTCAGCTATGAGAACTGTTAGGGAAACTGGCTAGATGTGTTTGCAAGTCTGTTTCTGAAGATAACTATGATGTGAATGAGTTATTTGATTTGAAAAACATGTTACCCATGAGAGGTATTGTTGTTTCATGGGAAGTTAAAAAGGAAATTTCACATCTTCCAGAAAAAGATTTCTTGGTGTTTATGAAAAATGTTAAAGAGCATTATGTTGCTGGATGCAAATACTTGATTGAAAAGGTAATGAAATGTTGTGGTTTGCTGAAAGCTCTGAGATGTTCAAACCCTTCTTTTGTGAAAACCCCCAAAAGCTGTCAAGATGTAGTTTCAGTTGCCAGAGAACTCCCTATCGATACAAAAGAAGATGTTCTCGTTGATGAATGTAAAATGTTGCAGATGGAGACAGACCGCCCAGTTTTTGAAGAAAGAACTGATAGTTTTGGGGATAACATTTTAAAGAAAACTAATTTAGTGTGGGGGGAATATCAAGAGTTGGCAAAAGTTATCAAGATTGCATTGTCTCTCACATGGAAATGCAAACATTGAAAGGTGTTTTTCTGTGTCAAGGTGGGCTTTGACTGAGGACAAGGCTTCCACTTGTGAATGAACATTGAATGCAATTTTGTTGATCAAAAATACATTGAAAACCTATGGAAATAAACCTGAACTGGTTCCCATGATATCAAAACTTATTGCTCTGGGACAAAGTGCACATAAGCAATACATAATGTACTTAGAGAAACAAAAAAAGATTGAAAGAGGAGGAAGAAAAAAACCAAGGAGGAGATACCTTTAGCTAAAGAGATGGAAGAAAAGGCTAAAGAAGCAGAAGAGTCTAGGGGAAAAATTGCTGAGATAGAAAATAACGTATCACTGACAAAAAAGGACCATGAGGCAACTTCTGAAGCATCTGATCATCTGTTCAAAGAAGCCAGTGAACGACTGAAGAAAGCAATACAGAAAAGAAATATACAGGAAGTTAGTGTTGCGCATGGTATGTTGGAAGGCTATGTTGCTATGCGTGGAACTGAGTGGCAAAAACTTAAAGAACTGGAAACTCTTCAAAAAAACTGTAGAGAAAAGAAAAAAACAGTTTGGTCACTGCTTTCTTTGGTAAAAATCCTAAAATTCTTGATTTGTTTTTTATTTGAATTAGCATTCCATTTAATAATAAAAATCCTAATCATACTTTTTAGTGTGGTTTTTGTTTTTATTCAATAATAAATGAAGAACCCATACCCCATCCAGGACCAGAAACAGACAGCCTTAAACACCAAGTGATATACTGTGCATGAATATTATATGTATATATATACACACATAATATATTCTATTGTATGATACACTACGTATTTTTTTGAAGTTTTGGAGTTAAAAATAGCTCGATTAACAAACTGAAAAATTTAAATGGGAAGAAAACCACTAGGTAGATATTATCATAAATGATAATAATCCATTTGATACCAAGCTAAAGAACTTTTTCAGTTTTTTTAGTGTGACTGTTGACGTAATTTTACATCCCACTCAAGGTTTGAGAGAAAAATTATATTATCATTTTGTAGTTACACAAAATGTGTATACTTACACTTTTGTTTCTGGACTCAACCGGCTGTCCAAGTTCGGACTCTCCACCCCACAGGGAAGACAGGAATTACCTCCCATCTCCAAGCAAGGAGACCACCATCAAGCCAGAGAAGAGCTGGGGAGCTGGGGGAGTGGAAGACAAGGAGAGATACAGAAGACAAGAAGAGCAGGAAGTATTCACCAAAGAAGGCTGGACTGACAGAGCTTTGAGAACTGGAGACACTCCGAAGCCCAAAGGAAACAAGATGAAGAGAAAGGGAGATTGAGCCCCGCGGAGACAAAGCTGCAACCTCAATGTCCTGTAGACAAGATCCACCTGGGCAGAAAGGTGGAAACATACCTGGAGCAAGTTCTCAATGATTGGCGGGTGAGGGGAGGGGAAGCCTAGGAACTGATTATTTAAGAGGGAAGTCAAGGGAGAGCCGAGGAGGATGCGCCCATTTGACTCCAGATGCAGAGACCTGGAGGGGTCAAACAGGAGAAAGTGGGAGACAGGGAAGAGGGGGACGAAGGTCAGGAGTAACCTCCCTGCTTCCTTTGTCACCAGTGAGGCTCTTCCTGTGACTAGAATCCTCTGAGAATAATCATCCTGGAGCGACTGTCCTCTCCACACCCCGCACAACAAAACCCAGGTACCAACACCGGCCTTTCTTTGGCTGGGGATTATTGAAAAATACATGTATTTTATTTATCAGAATTTTTAGTGCAAAAACGTGAGCATCAAACATTTGAACCATATGGAGCACTTGGTGACTTGGTCTCTTTAGTCTCTTTTCAGTCTCTTGTCCTGCCATTTTAGTATTTTTTCTCTTTTGGGGGGGTGGTCTATCAGTCCTAGCCCTGGGTATGCTATCACTGTGCCTTTCCACAGAGTCATGCCTGTCTCTGCTGCAGTCTTGCATGCTCTGCTCCATTTGACTGGTTTGGTGGCATGCCTAATTCCTTGTGTTGTGTCCTGTTCCTGTGTGCTATGTTGGGTGAATGGTCAGGAAACTGCTCCAAAGTGTGTGAGGTCTGTGTTCTATTCCAGCCCATCTCCTCTTTTGCTGCTGCCATCTGGCCAACATCCCTTACTGGAATGAAACCCCTCCCTCTTGTTTGCTGCAGATATACCTTTTCTTAATGATGGGACTGCCTTTACTGAAGTTCCTGAGAAGCACCTTTGTTCCATTTGCCTGGCAAAGGGATGGTGCACACTGGTCAACCTCTGAATCCTTGAGTGGGAAGGGTCTTGAGTTCTCTGTCATGGTTGCCTGTGCAGTCCCTGCTATGTGACAATTCTGCTGATTGTAAGAATTGTGTTTTCTTCCCTTTGTGTCTTCTTGCCAAAAGAGAACTCACCTGCAGGCAGGGAGTCAGTCACGTTTGCAGCAGTCCTTGGACTATGTTAACTGCAGGACTCCTGCCGTTCAAGCTACAAATGCTTCTTCCGGTGGTGGCGTCTAAGTTACCTTTGTTGCTTCCTTTGTGTATGGGTAGTGCCTGCCTGATATCAGGAGGTGGTGGCCACATTGTCATATGTCTGTTGGCTTTGTATGGGTGCCATGACTGGTGGGTAGTGCTATGGACTCTGCTGTATAATTATGCTAGCTGTGGCTTGCTGGGTGGTGTCTCTGCCAGTTATTTTCCCTCTGCAGGACAGCTATATGATTGCAGTACACCACTATTCATGTCTTAGGATGGGGCTGTAAAAGAGTCCAGAAATATAGCACATAGCATATAAAGTTTTATACCCTTTAATACTAGAGATAATAGCAGGTGATTAAATGTGAGTTTGCCCCTGCAGCGTGAGTATGGAAAAGAGTTAATGTAAGTGCACAGGCACATGACTCCTTTAGGTCACAGAGGTCAGAAACAGAATTTGAAAATCAGTCCATTGCTTCACTGGGAGCTAGGATAACGGACAAAATAACTACAGTATGTTTTAATGATAGGGAACAAGTTAACAACCCAACAGCAGTGTTCTTCAAAAACCCGACAGCAATGTTCTTCAAAAACCTTAACAAAAATTCCATCAGCCTAGTCTGGGTCTTGAGTTCCTGAGGAAATCAGCAAACATATATTTCTTGAATGGTTCCCCCTTAGCACTGAAGTTTATTATAGTTGGCATTACAGATGGATGATTGCTGGCTACCTGCGTCATAGCTAACTCCTCTTCCTCAGCCCTGAAGGTTTGACCCTGGTACTGGATATTGGCAACATTTGTGAGAAAATGAGCTGGAGACAGTGCTTGTCCCATTCATTTTTTTAATGCTTGTAACTTAATTCTGTCATTGTGTTGTTCTGTTTTTAAGTGGCTGCTCAGTTCCTTCCAAATTTATACAATTTCATGTCATCCACAAATTTAGCCACTTCACTGCTTACTCCCAAATCCAAATAATTAATGAACAAGTTAAACCAGTACTGATCCCTGCAGTACCCCAGTGCTTACCACCATCCACTGAGAAAATTGCCCATTTATACTCACTCTCTGCTTCCTATTAATTAGCCAGTTTTTGATCCACAAAAGGACTTGTCCTTTTATCCCGTGACTATTGAGCTTACTTAGGAGCCTTTGATGAGGAACTTTATCAAAAGCTTTCTGGATGTCAAGGTAAACAACATCTATTGGACCTTCTCTTACAGAACCCATGCTGACTCTGCCTCAATAGTTTTTGGTCATCAATGTGCCTACTCAGGTTGTTTCCTGCTGGAGCACCCCAGAGCAGTGCTCCAGCAGAAAGGAGCTCAAGCCCCACCCCCACCCACAGAGACACTCAGGGAGGGGGGATTTAAATGCCTGGGTTCCATGCCCGATCTTCTCCAGGTGCCCCACAGCCACGGGGCACCTGGAAAATATTGAGCAGGAAAGCCAGGCATGACTGCCTCTATGTCCTCTCTGTCTCCAGCTGGTAGGCTGGAGGCTGGAGATGGGGAGGGCACAGAGGCAGACATGCCTGCTTGCCCCCTTGAGCCTCTCCGCTTTTGTGGAGAGACTGGGGGCGGTTAAATCCCTGGCTTCCCTGCCCGACCTTCTCCAGGTGCCCTACAGCTGAGGGGCACATGGAGAAGATTGGGCAGGGAAGCCAGGCATGCCTGCCGCTTTTGTGGAGAGACTCGGGGGGGAGGTTAAACTCATTTGCATAATTCATTGCATAACTTTGTCAGGGGTGTGGCATATGCAAATGAGTTATGCAAATGAGCTCCTGCACCTCTTTTTTTAGGAAATGACCCATTTACTAATTCTTTCCTTAATAACAGTTTCCACAAACTTACCTGGTATTGACATCAGACTGACTGGCCTGTAATTTCCTGGATCTCCTCTGGAGCCCTTTTTAAAGATGGGAGTGACATTAGCTACCTTCCAGTCCTCGGGAATGGAGGCAGATTTTAATGAAAGATTACATATTTTTGTCAGGAGATCCACAAGTTCACATCTGAGTTTTTTCAGAACTCTCAGATGTATGCCATCTGGGCCTGGTGGTTTATCAGTTTTTAAGTTGTATATCATTTGTAGGACCTCCTCTGTGATCACCTCAATCTAACTCAAGTCTTTCCACACCTCTTCCAAAATTAGCAGTTCTGGAGTGTGCAAGCACATCTCTTCTTCCACAGTGAAGACAGAGGCACAGACAAAAAAATGCATTCAGCTTCTCAGCCATTTCCCAGATGCTGGCATTTATATTGGACAATAACAAAGACTTTGGAGATAATTAATTAGATACCACTATGGATTACAAATTCATTTCTTGGAATGTAAATGGACTAAATTCACCCAATAAGAGAAAAATAATAAGACATTGGCTGGAAAAACAAAAGTGCAATTTAATTTGTTTGCAGGAGGTTCATATCAAAAAGCAGGACCATAAATTTTTAATCAATAAAAAATTGGGTGAAGAATTTTTTTCCTTGGCTGTTAATAAAAAGAAAGGAGTTGTAACATATGTTAAAAAAGAATTGGCACCTAAAGAAATTTTTAAGGATAAGGAAGGAAGATATATAGCGGTGGAAATCGTGTTAATATTTATGCACCAAATGGAACAAAAGAAAAGCTTTTAAAGACCTAATATCTGAGTTAGACCAAGTGACATATGAACAAATTATTCTGATGGGAGATTTCAATGGAACGATCAGTAACAAGTTAGACTGGAAAACAAAAAGACTGGACGAAAAACTAGGGAAATTACCAAAGATTTTTTTTGAACTAGCCAAACAGGAAAATTTGGAGGCCGTATGGAGGAAATGGAATCCTACAGGTAAAGACTTTACTTTTTACTCTAACAGGCATGACTCTTTTTCCAGAATAGACATGATATGGATGTCAGGAGACCCAGCATTTAAGACCCAGAAAATTGAAATAATGCCAAAAATAAACTCAGACCATAATCCACTGCTGTGGACATCTAAACAAGGGAAAAAAACAATTCAGATGGAGGCTGAATGAAGACTTATTGGACAAGCAGACCATAGTTGAAAATTTATGCAAAGAAACAAAGCTCTTTTTTCAGGCAAATCTGAATCAAGATACACAGATCCAAATGGAAGCTGTAAAAGGTAAGAAGGATTCCTTTAAGCAGTGGAAAGCTAGTCTTAGTGATAAAAGGGAACACAGACTACGGCAGATAAAATGCAAGTGTGTGATCAGGCAAGCAAAAAGGGAATGTGAGGAGCATATAGTACAAAACATAAAGAGCAACAATATAACTTCAAATACATTAGAAGCAGGAAACCAATGACTGCAAGTTATTTGCCAAAATTATGGCTGAGAGACTGAAAGCTTACTTGAAAGACATTATTGCAGAAGAACAAGCCAGATTTTTGCCAGACAGACAACTAAGAGATAATATTAGGACGGTAGTAGATACAATTGAATATTATGATAAGCACCCAGAAAAGGAGGTAGGCTTTTTCTTTGTTGATGCAGAAAAAGCATTTGATAATTTGAATTGGGAATTTATGTTACGGAGAAATTGGATATTGGAGAACCCTTTTTAAATATAATTAAAGCAAAATATTCGGAACAAAAAGCAACAATAGTTGTAAACAATGAAATAACAGAATATTTTAAAGTCCAAAAAGGAACAAGATAGGGCTGACCACTTTCTCCACTATTGTTTATATGGACTCTAGAGGTCTTGCTTCGGAACATTAAAGAGGATAAGGAAATTAAAGGTTTGACAATTAAAGGATTTACATATAAGTATAGAGCCTTTGCTGATGATGTTATGTTTATAGCAGAGGAACCATTGGAAACTTGACCGCTTTTACTACATAAAATAAAAGAGTTTGAGGACATAGCAGGCTTTTATGTGAATAGACAAAAATCTAAGGTGATGTGCAAGAATATGACAAGGTCCAAACAAATGGAGCTGCAGAAGTCTATAGGCTGTGAAGTGGTGAAGAAAACAAAATATTTGGGTATAGAGTTGACAATGAAGAATATTGACCTTTTTAAAAACAATTATGAAAAATTGTGGATGCAAGTTTTAAAGGATATTGAAAAATAGAATACATTAAATTTATCTTTGTTGGGCAGAATTTCAGTGGTCAAAATGAATATTTTACCACGTTTTATGTTTTTATTTCAAATGATTCCCATTGTAAAAGACCCCAAAGCATTCAATTTTTAGCAAAAGGAAATTTCTAAATTTGTGTGGGCAGGGAAAAAACCGAGAATCAAAATGAAAATTTTGTGTGATGCGAAGGAAAGAGGAGGCTTTCAACTACCAAACTTGAGGCTTTATCATGATGCGGTCTGTTTGACATGGTTAGAACAGTGGATTAGTCTTGAAAATAGAAAATTGTTGGCAGTAGAAGGACACGATTGTAGGTTTGGCTTGCATGCGTATCTTTATTATGGTAAGTCAAAAATGGATAATTTTTTTAAGCACCATTATATCAGAAGAACTCTCTTTGACTCATGGACTAAGTATAAAAATTTCTTTCCGGAGGAAAAACCAATGTGGATTGTACCAGCAGAAGTAATAAAACCTTTTTCAGAACACAGGAGCCAAGATTGGTTGAAATACAGGGAACTGTTGAGACTTGAAGGGAAAGCATATGTGTTGAAAGAAGAAAGTCAATTAGACTTTAAATATGACTGGTTGTGTTTCAGACAGATTTATGATTTGTATAGGACTGATAAAAAAGTGGCTGGGTTTAGGGGAAATTATAATGAAATTGAAAATGTGTGGCTAGAGGGAGGGAAGAAAATGATATCGAAAATGTATAAAATTTTGTTAAAATGGTATACGGAAGATTAAGTATTTAAAGAGGAAATGATTAAATGGGCAATTAATATGAACAAGGAAATTCCCATGTCATCTTGGGAATATTTATGGAAAAATGCTATGAAAATATCTACATGTACTAACCTTAAAGAAAACTGTTTTAAAAAGATATACAGATGGTATTTGACACCCAAAAAGATAGCTAACATAGGTAAAAATTTATCTAACAACTGTTGGAAATGTAAACATGCTGAAGGTTCTTTTTATCATATGTGGTGGACTTGCGACAAAGCAAAAGCATTTTGGGCTGTAATACATACAGAGGTGGAAAAAATTTTGAAATGTACTTTTAAAAAAGAACCTGAAATGTTTCTTTTAGGTCTTAAACTAGAAGAAATAAATGTGAGTAAAAGAACATTGATATGGTATATGGTAACAACTGCTAGAATACTTTATGCTCAAAATTGGAAAAATGAAAAGATTCCTGATCTCTGGGACTGGCTAAGAAAATTAATATACATGGCAGAAATGGACAAGTAGACTAGAAAACTCAACAACCTAGAAGCAGAAACTTTCTTGGCAGACTGGAAAGACTTTAAAGAATATATACAGAAGAATTGGGAAATGAAGGACAGCACATTTAGCTTGGAAAATTACTAGTGTGGTAACAAATTTATACAACCAATAAGTACCAATAGTAATTGCTAATAAGTGAATTGTGTTACCTGTAGAATTTATATGATAACAGTGTATTAACATGCATTATGTATTGATAAAATGGTGGAAACAATGCTGGGAGCCAACGGGGGGGAAGGGGAGTTTGAAGAAAAGGATATGAGTTATATTATTTTGACTAAATTGTGAAGTACTATATATCCTAATAAAAGGGTTTTTTAAAAAAGAACTGTTTGTAGATTGGCTCCCATACTTTCAATAAAGATGCTCTGAACCAATGTTGTTTAAAATATTTTTGTGATGCTGCTTTCCCATACCACAGGAGTGCATGCCAACCCAGCATCAAATCATGGCCTTCCAATTTTAGTATTCTTTGATCTTCTAGAGTGATCCAGTCTTTAATTCAAGCTAAGGCAGCTGCTCTATAATACAAGAGCCAGTTGGTGAAAGCAAACCCTCCTCTTTCCTTGAAATCTTGTAATGACTTGAGTTTTATTTTTGCATGCTTCCCTTGCCAAATAAATTTTGATATAACCTTGTCTAAGTCGTTGAAGATTTTTTGACTTTGCAAAATTGGTATGGTTTGGAAAAGAAACAACCATCTAGGTAATACATTCATTTTGATAATAGCTAGCCGGCCCATTAATGATACTTGAAGAATTCTCCATTTTCCAAGTCTTCCTTAGTTGTCTTAAGTAGTTCTTTATAATTGTTTTTTTGCAATGCGCTACATTAATTAGTTAGAGTGATACCTAGGTACTTTAGTTTTTTTTGCAACTGAAAGTTTGATTTCTCCTGGAACTTTAAAGCTTGTTCATTATTCATATTTTTTGTCATTATTTTAGTTTTATTTATGTCGACTCTCAGGCCGGCTGCTTGTCCATATTCTTGTAACTTTCTTTTTAAAATATGAATTGAGTCATGGGGATTTTCTCGAATGAAGACAAGGTCATCCGCAAATGCCAAGCATTTATATTCTTCTCCTCTCAATTTAAGTCCAGAAATTTGTGCATCATTTCTGATTGCCTCATTTAAGGTTTCAAGTGTGAAGATAAATAAAAGAGGTGATAATGGATATCCTTGCCTCGTACCTTTTCGTATTTCTATATTCTGAGTCTGACCACCATTAATTAAAATCTTAGCTGTTTGTTTTCTATATATGGCTTCAATCATCTTAGTAAAGTCTGCGCCTGCTTGAGCCTTATTCAGAGCTTCCAACATAAAGTTCCAGTTAACATTATCAAATGCTTTTTCAGCATCTAGGAAAATTAACCCCAACTCTCTTTTAGGGTGTGCTTCATAATATTCTATAACATCAAGAATACATCTGAAATTATTTCTGATTTGTCTTTTAGGTAGAAAGCCGGCTTGGTCTTTATGTATCATTTGGGACAGAATTTTTTTCAATCTTGTAGCTAAGATGCAAGCAAAGATTTTATAATCAGCTTTCAAAAGGGAGATAGGTCTATAATTTTTAGTTTCCTTTTTATCTGTGCCTTGTTTATGGATAAGAGTTATTAATGCTTCATTCCAAGAGTCAGGAACCTCTCCTTTTTCCATTACACCTTTGCAAACTTCTTTAATATGGTTTAATATCTGATCTTCAAAAATAAGATAAAATTCTACAGGCAAACCATCTGGACCTGGTGTTCTCCCTCTTTTTTGACTTTTTAACACCTCTACCAATTCCTCCATTGCTATTGATTGATTGCTGATTTTCTTTCATTCTTCTCTAAAGATCTTAGGTTTGTAAGTTTCCAGGTAAACATGCCTGTAAAATTCTTCCACTATTAGTTTCATTTCTTGTATTCTATTTGATTCTCCATTTTTCTGTTTTAGCACCTTTATATAAGATTTTTCTCTTTCCTTTTGTATTTTGTAAGCTAGCCATCTTGTGGGCTTCTTGGCATTTTCAAAATAATTTTGTTTGTGGACATAAGCTTCTTTGCTAACTCTTGTGTAAGTAAACAATTCATTTGATGCTGTAGAAGTCTCAATTTATCTATCTTTTTTCTGATTTTGGGTCTTTCAACAGTCCATCTTCCTGTATTTTAATTCCCTTTTGCAAATTTATATAAGCCTCCTTCTTTTGTTTATTTACTTTGGCTGACTCCTTAATCATCCATCCTCTAGCATATGCTTTAAAGGTATCTCATACTGTGTTTATAGATATATCTGGTTGAATATTTATATCAAAAAAGAATTTGAACTCTTTTTTTGTTTCTTTTACAATTTTTTCATTTCTCAAGAGTGATACATTCAAAGTCCATCTCTTTCTCGGCTTTATCTCTTGTAGTTCCAAAGTGATCAGTTTATGATCTGCAAAAGTTCCTGGTTCGATTTCTGCTTCTAGCATGTCCTTAACAGCCATTGATGTAATCCAACACATGTCCAATCTGGACCAAGAATTAGGTCTAGCAGAATAATAAGTGTAATCTTTCTTTAAGGGGTTTCTAACTCACCAAGTGCCTACTACCTTTAATTCATCCAATAGACGATAAAGTACGGATGGAAACGCATTCCCACCTATCTTTTTCTTTATCTTTTTGTGGGCAATATTTGATTTTCTATCAACATTTTTGCCAAAGACTGCATTAAAGTCCCCTAAGATGCAGATTTCCTGGAACTCTTGTTTGGTAATCAATTTTTGTAGCCTTTCATAAAAATTTTCTTGATTTTGATTTGGAGCATAAATATTTACCATTAACATTTTTTCTCTTGTCTTTGAATTGAAACCATTAAGATTCTTCCATCTATGAGGCATGGATCAGTTCTGGTTTTACATACATAGCTACCCCTCTTTTCTTTTTTTCTTTATCAGATGCTAAAAAGATTTTCCCTAAGCCTTTACCTTGTATGTATTTTTCATTGAATTTTTTATATGAGTTTCTTGGAGAGATATAATATCAGAATTTATTTTCCTTAGTTGGAGAAAAAATTCCTTCTCTTCTGCGGGACATTCAAACCATTTACATTCACCAAGATAATTTTCATTTTACCTTTACTCATGTTGATCCTTATTCTTTTCTTCCTGTTTTTCTCTTGTCTATTGTCTTGTATCTTCTGGGGTTGTCCTGAATGTACTTTGCCTCCTTGTGTTTCTCTTATGTGATCCAGATAGAGCAGCCGCTCCAGATTCTCCTTCTTCATCTTCCATTTCTTCTCCCTCTTCTTTTTCCTCTTGCTCTGCAGACAGCTCTTCTCTATGTGTTTTCAAGAAATCCCCTGCCTTAAAGATTGATGTAATTCTATATCTCTTACTCTTATAGGTAAAGATCAGAACTTCAGGCAATATCCATCTGTAATTTATTGTATTGGCTCTCAGTAATGCTGTGAGCTCCATGTATTCCCTCCTTTTCTCTCTAACTCTCCAGGGGATTTCTTTTAAAACATTCTCTTCAATATTCTCCCACATTAATGGTGCACTATTAACTTCTCTCAATATTTTGTCTTTTATTGCCCTTTTATGAAATCTCACATGCACTTCTCTCGGTAGCTGGTGCCGTCTAGCATACGAGGAGTTCATTCTGAAAGCGATATCAATCTCTTGAATAATTTTATTTTTCTCCTCCATGTTTAGATGTTTAGCCAGCATTGTTGCCACTTTTATTTGTAAATCTTCATTTTGCTCTTCAGGTATGTTCTGAAATCTTAACACAAAAGCTGCTCTTTCAACTTGAAGCCTCATAACATCTTGTTCCAAGGTAGATTGTCTGGTTCCTGAGTCTTGCATCTTGTCCTCTATTTCCATTGTCTTTGCCTCTATTTTCACAGTCGTGGTGTTCAGCTCTGCAACCTTCTGGGTGTTTACAGCAATTCGCTTTTGCAGTGCTTCCATACTGGTAGCAAACTGTTGGATAATATCTTTCATCAGCGTTTTAATATCGTGCATCACAACTTTGATGGGAACTACAATTTCCACTATGGAGCTTTGAATTGTACTTTGCATGAGGGCTTGCATCTCTTTATTTGGGGCTAGTACCTTTGAGGCTGCTGAGCCTGGTATTCCTGGAGAGGTTTGACTCATCTTGCAGCACTATTGTCTAGAAAAAATGGCTTTCTGCCAAGCTTTTGTTTACACAGGTGCCTTTGGTTGTTTATAGCTTCTCCAGGAGTTGTTATGGAACACCAAACTGCAAGTCAAGGTCAGGCAGAGTGATTTTATTCCCCCCCCATGAATAATCCAGAGCCTGTGTCCACTATGATGTGATTCCAAGGAAAGGCAGGGGGAATAGCTGTGAGGATATGAGCAGATTTTAGGTCTTCAATTTATAACAGATCAATAGTTCAGAAAGAATCTTCACCCCTTTACAAAGCCCTTTTAAATTTTAAAACAATCTTAAAGCAGTCCTGTTCCTTCCTAGTTGAATTAAATGTCAATTTTCCCAGTGTTCCCAATATGATTTATAAGACCCCTTTTAAAAATGTGTAAAAAGCATTCACAGAAATCCACACTCTGCCCCAGATAGGGTAAAAATTCATTGAGAAAGGGTCTAGGTGGTTAGAAAGCAAGCTGACACTGTATCATGCAATGTTTAATGAAAGCAGGCTGAGTTCAATGGAAATGTTACCAAGTATGGAAAGTGAAAGTTGGCTCCCACAGACTTTCTCTCACTTGCCACTTGTAATGGGGGGGGGACCTCCCACCTATGCTCTTCACCCTTTTACATGGCAAATTACAGTCCCCGCCCTTTTAGTAAATAAACAATGGAAATGTTATGCCTTTCTTATGCCCTTATTAGGCTGGGTTTCTAACCCCCCCCTTCACAAGAACAAGAAGAAGAGATTGGATTTATAGCCCTCCCTTCACTACCCAAAGGTGTCTCAGAGCAGCTTACAAACTCCTTTCCCTTCCCCTCCCCACAAAAGACACCCTGTGAGGTAGGTGGGGCTGAGAGAGCTCTGACAGAAACTGCTCTTTTTTCGAGAACAGCTCTTATCAGAACTACGGCTTGCCCAAGGTCATCCAGCCAGGTGCAAGTGGAGGAGTGGGGAATCAAACCCAGTTCTCCCAGATAAGAATCCATGCACTTAACCACTACACCAAACTGGCTCTCAGGTTTCTGATTGACCGAAGACCCTTTAAAAACCAGGAAGTGGCAGAGTGCTGGAAAGTCTGTGTTTGCCGTGCTGCAGCCTCCTTTTCTTGCTCCTTCTCTCCTGACCGCCAGCCCTAGTGGCTGTTTCTGACCTTCCCCCTCCTGCCCTGGGGAAAGAGAAGAGACAGCCCCTGCTTGCCTGGTGGGGCCCACCCCCAGCATGGCTTTCTGGGCACCTGCTCCACAGCGTGCCCCTTCTCTGCCCCACATTCATTGCTGAAAGAGGCACACAAGCAGGGCTGCTGGGAGGGAGGGACATTTCCGAGCTGCTGTGAGGGTGCCTGAAGGGGGGGGGTGCCAGAAATTGGGCATGGGGGGCGGCAGAAGGTATCCTCTCCTAGCCTGCAAAAATACCTGGAGCCGGCCCTGGGGCCAGAGATGGGAGTTCACTTGGTCACATGGCACTAGGCTCTTGAACTACCAAACTACAGGCCTTCCAGTCTGCAGCTGAGTGTCTTAACCTCTGAGCCACCATGGCCCTTAGTTTTGCTTAAGAATATATAATTATTTCAGGTAAGGAGAAGGAATCCAACATATTTCTAATTCTTGGCACTTTGGTCAACATTCATGTGTACAAAGATACTGAGCTCCAAACCAAAAAGGAAAAAGGCCTAAAATGAATATATGTCACTGACTGAGCTTCTAGAAGCAACTTTCCTCTTCTTCAAAGGCCCTTGGACACTGAGGGAAAGGCAAAGGTCAGAGTAGAAGATCAAGGTCAGATTATGAACTTCCTTTTTTTTGTCTTGTCTTCTTGATTGAGAAGACTGAACCATAAATTAAAGCATTAGACTCCAAGCATCACTCAAATATGTGGAAGTCTACACGGGTCAGTTCTTTGCTTTCACCTATTCTGGCCCTTGATCCCACCCTAATGCCAGAGCATCAGTGTGTATGCATAATGTATGAAATTAGCTTCTTCTCTCCAGTCCCTTTGAAAGTATACAGGTGGGACCCCTTTGTGCCTGTCAGTGTTCCAGCCACATGCAGTTGCTATTTCTACACGATTTCTACTTAATGATAGAGTTAAATAAGCTGAAGTGGTATACCAACATGTGAATTATGAAGGGAGTTGTGTAGTGTCCCAGAGATGCTCATTATGCATTGTTTATACCCAATAGTAAAGTCTCTCGTTACTTCAGTAATGTTAGCTGGAAGTGATTGTGTGAGATTAGAATAAAAGCTAGTGAGAATTTGTACTTATTACTCACCGTGTGTCTCTCAGAGTGCTGTTTATATGGCTGACTATTCACTCTTGTTCAAATAGAGGGAACCTTGAAAACGTCTTGATGCAGGCTGGTTTTGGAGAAGCAGGGATGTTAACACTAACAAAAAGAAATAATTCCTGATACAAATTTTTTGACATCAGCAATTACACCAGTGATGAAGCTGGGTCAGATTTTTTTTGAGCTATGCCCTGGTGTGCCTTAATGTAAATTAAAAGTAGGCCTAAGGTAAAAATGTGAAGAACGCTGTTTGCTATGCATAATAAGAAGTATCATAGAGACACAGTAAGCATTAGCTTGCTGTTCAGCAAAGAAGAGATCAATGAAACCCAATGATGGTGACTATATCATTGGTATAAACCAAGAACACACAGTGTCAAAAATAAAAGTTCCTTCAATTTTGGAATAAATTCAGACTGCTGACTAGAAATCATGATAACTTACTTAGCTTAGTTACATGACAATCCTGGAAAAATATTTAAAAATATAAATTATAATGCAAAATAATCAGGACATTGGTGGTTTAATTTCAGTATCCAAGAGGATGGTTTGTGCCTTCTTCCCAAAGAGCCTTTCTGACTACTTGAGCCTTAGGGGGAAAGCTTTCCTGATACATAAAAACATAAGAAGAGCCCTGCTGGATCAGACCAGTGGTTCATCTAGTCCATCGTGTCTCAGTAGCCAACCAGTTCTTCTAGAGGTACAATAGCAGGGCTGTTATGTATGCGGGCCGCCACCAGGGTCCCCAAACACAATAGGGACCAGGGATCACCCTGTGTTCACCAATAGGACCTCTGGCGGGAAATTCAAACCCTCCAATGGGACTGTGGGTGTGCTGGGTGGATTTTTTAGTCTTGTTTTGTGAAGTACAATAAACGCATCTGAACACATGTCGTAGTCTGAGTCTCCATGCGGCGAACCCAGTACTTTACAGTGGTGATGAAGGTGGAATACCGATGAGCAGGCCTGACTCTCCAACCAGTGCAGCACTGAGCATCTATCCAGAAGAAGCCACCACGCCCCGCACTGCTCCTGAGCAGCACCGCATCACACCCGGCTCTCCCCCAACTTCTCTCCCCACACCGCGCTAGAATCATGGCAGCTGCTCCAAGACACCTCAAAGTCTTTGACCCCACACATCCAGAGTTTTGGGATTCGTGGATGGACCAGCTGACCTACCTCGCCTACCATGAGGTGACTGATGCTGGCAACAGAAGGGCCTTCCTCCTCAGCTCATGTGGAGTGGCAACCATCTGGCTCGTAAAGAGCCTCCTGCCCCCTAAGGCAATCCTCGAATGTACATACGAGGAGATTGTCGAAGGTTTGACCAGGTATTTCACACCTAAGCCAATGATGATGGCCAAGAGGATGGAGTTTCAGGGGCGCATCCAGAAGCCTGGCGAGATGGCCACCACTTTCATGGCCGCTCTGCGCCAACATGCAATGGAGTGCAGTTTCACCAAGGTGGAGGAGATCATCTTGACCCAGTTCATCTGGGGCACAGCAATGTAAAATTCTGCTGCAAGATGATCGGCACCACTGACCTCAAAGTCGACAATGCACTCCAGCTCGCCATTGCCTATGAGGCCTCCCACTGCGACCATCCACCGGCAGCATCCCTTCTCGTGCTCCCCAACTCTGTGCCCAAGAACTCTGATGAGGAAGACGCCCGTCTCATCTGCCCCACCAGCCAAAGGAAGCCACTGGGTGTTGCTGGAGCCTCTGGGCACACCAGGAAACCTGCCTTTCAAGCCACGTGCGCCAGCTGCAGGGAAGCACATGAGCGAAAGTCATTCCGGTTCCACGACGCTGTCTGCCATACATGTGGGAAACAAGGACACCTCGCCCGCATTTGCAGGTCCAAGGGCAACCAGACCCAGCCACCCCAGCCGCAGCCACACCGCCAGACCTCCACACACTACAAGGCCTCCGCAGGAATGGACAACCTCTACCTCCTGACCAGTTAACTCTCATTCCAGGTACTATACCTTCCCAACATATCGGCCAGCCCCAAGATACAGGTCCAGGTCCAAATTGAGGGGGCCCCTGCTCAATGGAAGTGGACTCTGGGTCAGCAGCATCCATCATATTGGTGGAAATGCTAAACAGACTTTGTCCAAACAGGGGGCTCCACCTGCGTCCTTTGCCCCTCAGCCTGGTGGACTTCCAAAGGAACCCGGTTCCAATTCGGGGCATGGGGACTTTTCGGGTGAAATACCGGGGGATTGTGGGCTCATTGGACTTGATTGTGGTAGAAGGGAACTTGGTCAGCCTCTTGGGGTGGACCTCCACAACCACACCTACCTGGTCCCAATCGTGACTCATGTGTTGGCATCCTTAGCCAGGGCCAAAATCTTCGGCAAGTTGGATCTTGTGCAAGCATACCAACAGCTGCCCATTGATGAGGCCATGGCCACCACCCAGACCATTGTGATGCACCAGGGGGCGTTCAAAGTCAAGCAGGTGCAGTTCGAGGTAAGCGTCGCCCCAGGGATAAGAACATAAGAACATAAGAGAAGCCAATGTTGAATCAGGCCAATGGCCCATCTAGTCCAACACTCTGTCACACAGCGGCCAAAATATACTAGGTGCCATCAGGAGGTCCAGCAGTGGGGCCAGGACACCAGAAGCCCTCCCACTGCTGCCCCCTCCAGCATATTCCAACAGCTAATGGACTCTCTGTTGAAAGGGATCCCTGGAGTGATGCCATTCTTAGATGACATCCTCATTGCCACGGCCACCCCAGAGGACTTTGCCTCCCATCTCCGTGTTATCCTCCACTGCTTCAACTCCACGGGCCTTAAGGTCAAAAGAGAAAAGTGCCTCCTTGGGGTCCCAGAGGTGGATTTCTTGGGATTCTGGGTTGACTTGTCTGGCCTCCATCCTGTGAGGGACAAGGTTAAGGCCATTATGGAGGCCCCCACACCCACCAAGAAGGCGGAACTGCAGGCATTTTTAGAACTCCTGAACTTTCACCATGCCTTTCTGCCCCACAAGGCGGTGGTAGCAGAGCCCCTGAACAGAATCTTGGACAAGTCAGCGGTATTCCAAGGTGTCAAGGTGCTCCTGATCTCAAATGAGGTGCTGACCCATTTCAATGAGTCCCTGCCAGTGGTCCTCACGAGTGACACTTCCTCCTATGGTGTGGGTGCAGTCTTGGGCCACCTTCTCCCAGACGGCTGTGAGGTTCCAGTAGCCTACTACTTCAGGACTTTGTCAGCCGCCGAGCGGAATTACACCCAAATAGAGCAGGAGGGCTTGGCAATTGTGCCTGGGGTTAAAAAATTCCACAGTTTTGTGTATGGGTGCCCCTTCACCATTTTTACTGATCATAAGCCGCTCCTTGCCTGTTTGCAGCACACAGGCAGACTCCCTAGGTGCTCTCGCCCTGAGTCCTCCATTGGTCCCTCTTTCTGGCGTGCTACAATTACCACCTGGAACATCGATGGGGCACGCCAACACTCTCAGCTGGCTGCCGCTTCCATCCATCGACACCGATCCGGCTCCCGCCTCTGGGGTCCTCCTGCTTGAGGGTCTCCCAAAACTTCCCCTTCAGGCTGCTGATGTTGCTGCTCACTCGGCCTGTGACCCTGTCATCTCCCGGGTCTTGGGCTGGGTGGTGAGGGGATGGCCTGCAGCCTTGTCAGGCCCAGAGTTCATGGCTTTTGCCACCCACAAGGATGAACTGTTGGCTCTTAAGGGGTGTCTCCTGTGGTTGTCCCTAGTGCCCTGAGGCAAAGGATCCTCAACGCACTCCACGAGGCTCGCCCAGGAATTGTCTGAATGAAGGCAATGGCCTGGAGCTACATCTGGTGGCTGGGGATTGATGCGGAAATGGAGCCATAGGTGTGAGGGTGCCAGATGTTCCAGGCAGTCCACCTGAATCCCCTGAGCACACCCACACAGCCATGAGAGTCCACTCACAAACCATGGGCCCGGCTACATATGGACTTTGCTGGGCCTTTCCAGGGACTGATATGGTCACGGTGGACTCCTACTCCAAATGGTTGGAGGTCAGCCCAGTAACCACCACATCCATGAAAGCCATCATCAAGTGCTGTGCCGGATCTTTGCGACTCATGGACTGTCAGACACAATAGTCTCCGACAATGGGCTGCGTTCACCTTGGCAGAGTTCCAGGACTTTCTCCAGAGGAACTGAATCCGACACGTGAGGTCGGTACCCTTCCACCCTGCGACCATTGGGCAAGCGGAGAGAATGGAAGCCCTCAGCCGGATCTCAGATGGAGACTGGGAGTTTCGTCTTGGCCGCTTTCTCCTGATGAAGCGGACGACCCTAAACCCCGTCAGTGGCTGCTGCCTCGCGGAACTTTTTTTTTTTTGGCCCCCTGAAGGGGAATTTTTTTTAATTTGCATTTTTCTAAACACTACAAACTACAACAGAAAAAAGGGAGGGAACATCTACAACTAAGGAGAAAGGAAAGATAACCACATCTAACTAAAAACCCAAGAAATGGAGATCTTCAAATATGCTTATATCCATGTTAGTCCAATAAAAATGCTTAAAAAACATTGAGCGTGATCTAAAAGTCCAAATTCTGCATCAGCTTAACTATTTTCCCATTTTAGAAACCCTCCCCTAATCATCTCATTAAATAAAAGCTTTACATAGACTTTCAGAGTCTCAGTTCTTTTTTTGCTTTTCTTTGCGATCTCTCAGTTGGTAGCTTTGTTTGGGAGCAGCCGCCCCTTTTTCTGCATCCAAGTCCTCATCGGAAGACACAGAGTCCAATTTGCCAGTGGATTTGCTGTCCTCCTTATCTTTCGTATCCTCTTCTGGATCTCCCAGTTGCAGCCGCAGGAACTCACGCACTTTAAAGACAGAGTCAATCTTTTCTCTTTCTTCCTTTATTTTGAACTTTGGGAATTAACCACCTGTAAGCAATGCTGTTTGTTTGTAAAAAACAAAATTAAGTCCTTATACTTCTGTCATTTTTTTCTTATCTCAAATGTCCTTTAATATCCTTATATTGTTGCCTCCAATTTTCAGAGGTGTGTTCGTAGTTGCTTTTAAAATTGAGTCTCTTAAGTGTCTCTTCGAGACTCTCATAACAATTTCCCCTGGCAGATTATTATTTTTAATGTACGTAGAATAGGCTCTATAAGCCACATCCATTTTGCTAAAGATGTCTTCTGCTTTTAAAACTGCCAATGGTGCCAGTGCATCGCTCAATAACTGCTTAAGATTCTCATTTGGAGTTTCATTCACCCCTTGAAACTGGAGTACCATATTTGCCCTCTCCGTTTGTAGTTGTAACAGCTGAGTTTCCTCCGAAGCTTGCTTCTTCTCTAGCATTTGCATCTTCTTCGTTGTTTTCCTTGTGCTGGCTTCCAGTTTCATCACTTTTTCAACCATTTGCTCTGTTTTCTTTGTGGTATCCTCAAGTTGTGCTTGCTGCGCTGCAAAGTTCTGGTTTAGAGTTTGCAATTGCTGATTAATATTGGTCATCTGTTCCAGCAGAGGGCGTAAAGAGTCTGCTAAGAGCTTAGGGAACTCTGTGGTTTCTTCCACCCTCAGGCTCATGCCGCCTGGTAGTTTAAGTTTCTGTCCTTTGTCGAGATGCCTCCCCGCCATCTTTTTAGATTGTTTACTTTAGCTGAGAGTTATCAAAGTCTCTGAATGCCTCTAAAATGCTTTGATTCTTACTGGTAAGGTTTCTAAAATTGGTTTCTTTGCTTATGCTTATGCTCCCCCCCTTGCTGTCTGCTTTTAAGTTTCTGCTTGTGGGAGGGGCCCCTCCCCCCCCTCCCCCACTCACTTCCCACAGTATTGTCGGGGGGGGGTACTGTCCTTTTAAATTGCTGATATAACATTTTTATGCAACTCACTGCTCCATGTTCGTCTTACAATGCCGTTGATTTCTGATTGGTCGCTCGATCTCTGTCACTTGCTCCGGCCGGCAGCTCTAAGTCCATTCAGGCTCTCAGCAGATGGACCACTGGGGCAGAGGAGTGCCTTGATTCTCCAGCATCATGCTGGAGAAGAGGCAGCCCCCCCTCCCAAACCTCTTGGCTGGGAGTCTTTTCGCCCCCCTCCAAATCTGCTGATGCGCAGATCGTGCCCCAGGAGCATCCCGAAGGCATGTCTGCTTTCGAATCTCCATGAACCGGAAGTCTCTGCCCTGCAGAACTTTGATGGGTCACCGCCCCACCATCCTGCAGGACCGTGTTTTTGTTCCAGAAGACCTTGTCTACGTAAGGAACTTTGGGCAGGGGCCCCTGTGGCTGGCCGGGAGAGTTGCAAGGGCCACCGGCCCAGTGTCATATGAAGTGTCAACACAGGATGGCCAACTCCTTAAGTGTGGGGATGACAGCTTCTGAGAGGCATGCCTGGAGGTCAATATCCACACATAAAAGTAGTGTGCAGGCACAGCAGGGTATCTTTAAACATCTGCTGAGATCACCGAAAGAAGAAACTTGGCTGAGGTTGGGAGGAGATAAGGAGGTGAGTTGTCGGCAAAAATATATTTCTGTTCACAGTATGCTTGTAACTTTCTGTATACGCAGCAGGGGGAGGGGGAGAAGGGGAAGCTAATAAAAACACTGCTGAGCCCAGTGTGGGGCAGACAGATTCCTGCAGATTCATGTCGTGTCGTTCTTTGGAACCCCAAGGCTACACTTAAGAAACACATTGACCAACTCTGGTGGCGACAGCTCCCATTAGTAGAGGAGACCCCCACACACACAGGTCATGGGGCCCAGACTACACCCCCCCCCCAAGGCTAGTACCTGGACTGACCCACCAAATCCCGGAGAGGCACCAACAATCAAACAGACACTTGCACCACCAGGACCAGAGGAGCAGCCACCACCATCACCACAGCCCCCCAATACAGCCAGCCAACCGGAGACAGTCACAAATGACCCACTCCCCATTCCCTCCAAGAGCGCAGACCACTAGCCTACTTACAGGACTATGTCACATAGAGTGGCTCAGAACTATGGGGGAAGAGGTGTTATGTATGCGGGCCACCACTAGGGGTCCACAGCTAAAGTAAGGAGCTTGGTCCCCAAACACAATAGGGACCAGGGATCCTGGACCACCCTGTGTCCACCATTGGGACCTCTGGCGGGAAATTCAAACCCTCCAATGGGACTGTGGGTATGCCAGGTGGATTGTATATAGTTGGCCCTTGCAGAGCCAGTTTTCAGTCTTGTGTGTGAAGTACAATAAACGCGTCTGATTGCATGTCGTAGTCCAAGTCTCCATGTGGCAAATCCAGTACTTTACAAAGGCATAGAGGCCAGGGCCTTCCCCAGTGTTGCCTCCTGATACCAGTATTCATAGAGTTGCCAGCTCTGGATTGGGAAATACATAGAGATTTGAGGGTGGGTTTGGGGAGGGGCGGGGAGGGACTTCAGCAAGATATAATGCCATAGAGTCCACCCTCCAAAACAGCCATTTTATTCAGGGGAACTGATTTTACTTATATAGAAATCAATTGTAAAAGCTGCCTGGAGGTTGGCAACCCTAAGTATTCAGAGGTTTACTGCTTGCCCAATTTAGAATGGGATAGGTGTGACTAGACTCTCTTTGTATCCAGTTTTACATGTGATTCTGGTCATCTCAAAGGTTTAAAATGTATGGTGGTAAATTCCTGAGTTCTTGAGCTAAGATTATGGTTGCCTGTGACTCCTTGACCACCTAAAAGTAGCTAGTAGCAAGAATTTGATGTTAAAGGAAACAAATAACAAGTAATAATAAAGAGTATAAGAATATGCATAGTACAAGCAGAGTACCCACCAGGATTTGTGGGGTGGGGAAATAACTACAGCCCAAACCCATACTATTTTCTCTTTCCTTCTCCCCTTTCCCTGCTTTCTTGCCCTCCTTCTCCTTCCCTCCCCCTGGCAGCCTCTCATATTTTTCTTCTCTCTGCCCTACTATCTATGACTTGACAGAAAAAAAAGTATAGAAGATTCTATGATATTGTTGTCATTGTATTAAGGTAAAGATTTCCTTTGCTCGAGAGCTAGTTGAATCTGACTCTGGGGGCAGTGCTCATCTCTGTTTCCAAGTCAAAGAGCCAGCACTGTCTGAAGATGTTTCTGTGGTCATGTGACTGGCATGACCAAACGCCGAGGCACACAGAATGCTGTTACCTTTCCACCAAAGTGGTACCTATTTATCTACTTGCAGTTTCTTGCTTTCAAACTGTTGGTTGGCAGGAGCTGGGGCCAGAGACGGGAGCTCACTCCATCATGCAGCACTAGGGTCTTGAAGTGCCGAACTACAGATCTTCCAGTCTGCAGCTCAGTGTCTTAACTTCTGAGCCACTGTGGCCCCTAGTGTTACAACCCCCAAAATTGTCACTGAGTTCTCAAAGTAGTCTTGCAAGATCTTAGTGGGTATTATCTTTTAAAGCTACAAACATTGCTTCTAGAGCAAGGTTTGAGTCCAGTAGCACCTTAAAGGCCAACAATATTTTCAGGGTATACACTTTCAAGAATCAAAGCTCCCTTCGTCAGATATAACTAGGAATGTACATCCCTGAGACCTTATATCCCAGTCAGAAGGTGGGACAGGTGTTTCAAAGGGACCCAGAATGCAAAGGTACAATGCAAAATATAATCATCTTGATTAAAGCTGGGGAGAAATGTTTTATGGCAGAAAATTAGCATCAGCAGTGAGATAAGAATCTTATGTCCTTGTTTGGGAGGATGGTAGTGGTGGTTCTCAGATTGTAATCTCCTTTGCAAGGTTCTCCATTTGAGAACTGCCTCTCTTAGCTCAGCAATGGGATTTTCTAGAAGATTATTATAATGTTCTTCCATGGGTTTTTGAATTTTCCCTACAGATACTGCTTCTATTCTTTTGGGGACTGTTAATCCCCCAGTGTGTGTTTTTAAGATTTTAGAGTTTTCTGCATACCCGGGGCTTTTCTCAGAGTTGTAGAAAGGACTTTTTTGTCTGTCAGTCATTTCAGTCTCTGAATTTAAGTATCAATACTTGGGGCCTTGTTGAAAATTAGATATATCAATGGTGAGAATTTCTCCTTATATATAATTGTATTTTCATGTGGCAGCATTCTATGCATGCTAACATCAGTTGGCTGCCTGATCTGTCACTCAGAGGGTCTCCCTAGGCACTGGCTGTGTTGTCTGAGTCCCACCCACAGAAGTGGCAGGTGCCAAAAAATCACCTCAGAAGACACATTAACCTCAGGAGAGAACATGAAGACTCCCGGCCTTCCACTTCCCGCTGACTCTGGCCCTGCCTCTCCCTGCTGCTGCTGCTCCTGGCCCAGACTCGGCCTCCATGCCTAGAGCCCCTGGCCCCACCTAGAGCCCCAATGATTCCCCAAGGCAAGTATCCAGCCTTCTTCCTGCATTTTGGCTATGTCGCAAGAGGAGACTCCCCCCACAGTCATTCCCACTTGCCTGGCGGGGGCCCGACGGCAGATTGCGTTTTCTTGCCGCAAGCCTCGCAGCTGGGGAGGGCCAGCACTGGGATGGCCTGAACTCCAATGACAAAAGGGCCGCTTCCCTGGTGGACCCTGATGGTGCAGAGCTTCACCTACCTGCCTTCCACATGGGGAGAGGGGGCTGGAGGACCTTCGGGCCTGGCCCAGTGAACCCTCCCAGGACCGGGGGTGGGGAATGCATTGGCAGGAGTAAATGCCCTTGAACACTCTCCCCCTCACCTTCCCCCACAGATGCTGTCTTCATCTCCGGCATCTTCACCAGAGGCATCTTCCCTCCCAGAGCCCAGGTGACTCCCCCAGGTCATGTGGTCAGCCTTTCTCCTGCCTTTCCGCCAGGTCACAGGGAAGGACATCCTCCCTGCCTCCCCCCTCCCCCGATGTTCCCTATTGCCTGGCAGGGACCAGCAGGCAAAGACAGTCTTCTGGCCGGCCCGCTTCCGAGGGCACCAAACTATGGCCACATGCCTTCCACAGGGGCAGGGAACAGGCGGGGGGGAGGGGTTGAGGAACTGCCGGCCTGGCCCAGAGACATCTCCCGTCCAAAGTTCAGCCAACTGGCTTCCACGGGCCAGGAATGGGGGGAGGGGGTTTGCAATCAGGTTACACTGTGCTACATGAGTCATTAACTTACTCAGATGCTTTCTGAGGCAGTGATGGATATACTCACTGTGTATATGTGTATGTGTATAGCTCAGTCTTTTGTGACAAGTGTAGATTTGCACGAAAACCACCGGTTGGTTATGCAAATACATCATACTTGCCTTTTCCCCCTTGGGCTTTTGAAGTTGGAATCTTTTGGTGGGAAGTACTAAAAGGAAGGACAGGATTGCCCATTGGAAACAAGGGGAGAAACTTGAAGGCCCATTGGAAAGAATGGGAGCCAGGAATGCAAATTGACTTGCATAGGCTTCATTGAAATACATTACAGCTCAAGAAGGGTTGCAAAGAAAATGCGGAATGGATTTTCCATTAAGATCTCTGGTCCCAAATACACTGCTCTGGGACTGGAATGACAGGCCCCAGAGTGGAATGACAGCCCCTGGGGATAGCAGGAGTGTTCTGGGACTGGAGTGACAGGCCCCAGAGTGGAGTGACAGCCCCTGAGTGTAGGAGATGTGTTCTGGGACTGGAATGACACGCCCCCGAGTGGAATGACAGCCCCTGTGGGTAGTCGATGTGTTCTGGGAGTGGAATGACAGGCCCCAGAGTGGAATGACAGCCCTTGGGGTCATTTCAGTCCTGGGACACATCTCCTAGCCCCTTGGGCTGTCATTCCACTCTGGAGCCTGTCATTCCAGTCCCAGAACACTCTTGCTAACCCCATGCAAGTGGATTGGCATTCCTGGCTCCCATTATTTCCAATGGGCTTTCAAGTCTCTCCCATTGTTTCCAATGGGCAATCTTGTCCTTCCTTTTAGTATATCCCACTTTTGGCAGAATTAGATGTTTCTGTTTGCTTCATGTAGGCAATGGGACTTAGCACTGTTGTTACAGTCATACCTCTGGGACTACAGCAAGCTGCTCTAAATCACTTGCCTACATGATGTGTCACTCAGAGGCTGTCCCTATCCACAGGCTGCATTGCCTAACTCCCACACTTTCTGGACAAGTCACATGCTCCTAACCCTACAACAGCCACTGTCATGTGGTACTCAGGGCTTCAGAGCATGGATGCGACTGCAGGTCGGGGGGGGGGATGTCAACCTGAACAATCGGGAAGATACACGTACCACCTTGATGTTTTCCTACAGAGGGGATAGACTTGACAACTCTGTGTGGGAAATCCCAGGAAATTTCATGGATGGAGCTTGGAGAAGGACAGGTTTGAGGAGGGGTGGGACCTCAGACAAGCACAGATAGACCATTGGGGTCATACACACAGTAAACCAGCAGCCATACATCCAAGCCATGTGGCAAACCAGAGATACAGACACACTCACACCCAGCTTTATGTGGCCACGCACAAACAAGAGGAGTCCTGGAACAACTGCCTGAGGTGGGGCATGACATATATGTTGCAAACATTCAGAGAGTGTGTCACAGTGGGATACAGCCTGTGAGTGGGGGGAACCTTCAGCCAGTTTGGTGTAGTGGTTGTGTGTGGACTCTAATCTGGGAGAACTGGGTTTGATTCCCCACTCCTCCACTTGCACCTGGCTGGATGACCTTGGGCAAGCTGTAGTTCTGATAAGAGCTGTTCTCGAAAAAAGAGCAGTTTCTGTCAAGAGCTCTCTCAGCCCCATCTACCTCACAGGGTGTCTGTTGTGGGGAGAGGGAGAGAAAGGAGTTTGTAAGCCGCTCTGAGACACCTTTGGGTAGTGAAGGGCAGGGTATAAATCCAGTCTCCTCTTCTTCTCTTCTTCACCAACAGAGGCAGATGTAAACCTCCAGATACATCTTTACAGCGAGCAAAGGAAGGAAAACACCAGGAACCAAGGTCACCACTACCCTTCCTGTTGAAATTACAACCAGCCACTGCTCCTCAGTTCCATTGCTTCGATTTCGCCTTCACTAAGGAGGGAAGTAGAGACAGATATACAGAAATGTTACGGGGCGGGGGGAGTAGCAATACGCAAGACACACACACACGTCACAAACTCAGTTAGCTCTGCAACACAGGAGAACTTACAACGTACTTTGGCCAAGGCAGACAAAGGGGATCTTTACACAAAAAAAACCACTGTCCCATGGTTGCTACATCCATCCACGGACCCCTGTGTGCTGCATTTTCTGGCCCACATTGTGTGACCTTGGACACCAGCTATTGTGTAACATAAGGTATGTGAGACTTTACTTCCACGTTTGTATCTTTCAATTACAGACTGCTAATGTGTACTCTACCTCCTTCCAGCTTATGCATCTGTTACACATTACAACTTTCTAGCGCTCATTGTATTGCTTTCATACAAGGCTTTACTGCTATCTCTCTGTTTTGAAGTGGCAAGATTCCATGCACTCCCTCAGCCATTGGCCTGTCAGCCACCACTCAAGAGTACTCGTGTGCCATTGGCTGGGTGCTGGGTCTGCTCGTCTTCCCTGCCCACTCTCCCTTCAGCCATTGTGCCCTGTCAGAATTATTGGCAAACGGCTTTCTCTCTTGATGAAGATGCTTTTCTTGCTTGCCTCCTGCGTGGGACTAACTGTCCCCTCAGTGGCTGTTGGTAGGTGTAACGAAATGGCAGTTACCTGTGTTTGTAAGATGGCTGTGGTTCTTGGTTTAAAATGTTACATCATCAGGTTTAATTGAGCTGTAGTTCCAAAGAGGGGCCTGCAGGGGTATCACTCACTGGGTTGAATGGGGCTTCCTCTTCTGCTGGCCTACAGTTCCCAGCTGCCCCAAGGCCAAAAAGTGCAGGAAGATAGGGACTGTCCCACAGGGCTGGGCCACATCAATATATACTGCAGCCCATCCAGGGAGGAGGCAGTCTTCATCCTACAGGAGGTTAGGAAAGGCTCCTGCTGCCTGTGCTGACTGGCCTGTCCAGGCCACAAGCCAGAGATGTGGGAACCCTGGGAGGCAGCAGAAATTCAGTGCATTCCATGGTCTCCTGGACTGGGGAATGAATGGAAGTTTCCCTTCTCTCTTGGGCAAGAGAGACACAAGTAGCACTTCAAGTAGCAGAAATCAGTTCCTCTGGAGAAAATGGTGAACTCTGTGTCATTATACCCTGCTGAGGTCACCACAGCACATTGACACTAAGTGCCCAAGGCCTTGGCACTCTCCCAGAGCCTCTTTCTAGAGATAGTTGTATTTATTTTCACAATGGGCCTTATTCCTAGTTGGATATATTGATGATAATAGAACTGTAGGGGAAGATGAGAATTAACAAGGCGCCTCACAATCTATTAACCTTGGGTTTATTGATCTATCTAGGGGTATTCTAGACTGACAGCATTCTCCATCAGTGAACAGGATGTGACTTTTCAGAATCAGCCTGTTCAACAAAGGTTTTGAAACAAGTGGGAGCTGAAGCGCTGAGTGAGAGGAAAGCTGCAACTTGCAAAATTCTAGACTTCAATAGAAATTGGTATGTTTGGAAAAAAATCTTCTATTAATCCTGATGCTTGTTCACTTTAGTACAGTCCTATTAGCTAACTTATTCCTAATTCTATTTTATTCTGAAGACTATCATACAATAAATATCTCAGGTTGTCATTAGGGCAACAGAACTGCAGCAGACATGCATCTAAGCTGCCCCTTTGGAGTCTTCTCTGCTACTAATGCTGATATGGTTTCCATGCAATCATTGGGCCACCAGCTGGGTCAGAATCAGTGGGAATCATATGGAGGCACTTAGGGAGGCATTTAAATACAGACTCCACACCTTTTGTGTTTTCAGGCACTTTAAAAATGGTTCCATTTAGATATAAGTACCAAGGTATGGTTCTTACATGTAGACCACACAATTGGCTCTTCCACATGCCAGCTGGTGCCCCCTATAAGGTCACATGGGGGTCATCAAACATAAGAATTGAATGTAAGAATCTAGAGATTGAATCATAAAGCAGAATTTGAACAAAGACCAACAGGGACATGTGAGCTCATTATTACTGTGTTTGATGATATTATTTGAACTTATTACCTCTTTCTTCATTTCCATTCTTACCCATGTAGCTCTATTATCTTCCCTCTGTAAATGTCCTAATGTTTAAGTTGTAACTTGTGGTGCCACAGAGGTGCTATTTTAAGTGTAAAAGAGAGAACCCTGGAAGGTGGAACAGTGTGTGAGATGTCTGGACTGGAGAAAGTGGGAGCCCCAAGTTCATGATCATGCAGAGGACTAGTTACTGTTTCCATTAAATGTTCTGTGACATTTATGCAGGGTCTCAGGCTCCACCAGGACTAGGTATACAATTCTGTGTTTGTAGACTTCGACAAATTTGAGTTTTAGTCTGTTAGCAGACTCATAATACATGTTACTGCTGTTATTTTCTACATTCATTACCCAGAGTGGTATGGGAGCAATTAGAGAGGGTGTGACAACCATGCCTGGAATTAATATGTAAACCAACTACATTAAAGGCATGAATGTCTTTCTTCAGTTTCTTTTAGTCATCTAAAGACTCTGATTGATTTTCACAGGTTTTAGTTTCATTTCAAAATTGTGACTATCTAAAGGATAAGATTCAAAAATGTACTTCTCTTCTTTAAAAAATTTATCACCTATACACAATACTCTGAAAGTGTATCACTGTTGCTGGTTTAATTGTTACAAGTTAGGGTTTTTTTTAAAGAAAATTTATTATCGGATATATAATAGCATATTCCACATTTTGTTTACAATTCTTATCATATCCTTTTCAAATTTTTATCTCCCCCTCCCCTGGCTTCCCACGATGCTCCGCCCCTGTTAACATTTCCACCCAATATTCTCGTACATTCAACTTGTTCTTAATATTCAAATCTTAAATTTCAATATTTTGCTTTTTAACTTTAACAATTAGGTAACTTTTCAAATACAGTCTCTCTTGTTACAACACTTCTGTTATTAGTAACTATCAAAACAAAGTAATCTATTTTTCACATCCCAGTTAAGCTCTAAATAGTCTTTAAAATCTTTCCAGTCTGTTAAAAATTCTTCATCTTCTGCTCCATGAAGTTTTCTTGTTAGTTTGTCCATTTCAGCCATAAAAATCATTTTTTTTAATCCATTCCCACTTATCAGGTATCTGCTCTTGTTTCCAGAACTGAGCGTAAGTCATTCTTGCAGTTGAAATGAGATACCATAACAAAGTTCTTTTTGTCATTTTGACTTCTTCTAACTTTAGTCCTAAAAGCAACATTTCTGGTTCTTTTTTCAACATACATTTCAAGATTTTCTGAATTTCACTATGAATCTCTGTCCAAAAAACATTTGCTTTTTCACAAGTCCACCACATATGGTAAAATGAAATCGTTACAAGTTAGTAATAAACTGACACCCTGTATTCAAGAAGCATTGTCTGAACAGAAGGAAGTGGGCTATTGCAATGGCCACTTTACATTCCAAACTAATTTTGAAAGGAAATATCCAATACTAGGGAAATGTAATTGCATAACTGGACATTGATGCATTATGGTTATACCTCTGTACTTGTGTCTTTTTCCTTTAATGTTTTGCTTCATGTAGTGCAGGAAATAAGAGCACTTGGTTTGGGCTGGAGGGTTAGGGTGCTTTAGCTATACCTTCCCAAGACTACAGCACTCAACAAGTCATGGCTGCATTTAAATGGTTAATTTGGAAGTTATATCATCTTTACTGACCTGTATGGTCCAGGCTAGCCTGATCTCATTGGATCTCAGAAGCTAAGCAGAATTCACCCTGGTTAATACTTGGATGGGAGAGCTCCAGTGAAGAGCAGGCTTGATGTTTGTTTGTTTGTTTGTTTATGCAGAGGTAGGCAATAGCAAACCATCTCTGTTAGTTCTAGCCTTGAAAACTCTCTGAGGTCACCATAAACTGGCTGCAATTTGACAATGCTTTCCACCACCTTCATCATTTTGGCTAAAATTAAGCCATTACATTTAACTAAGGGGTTTTTTTAATGACAAAATTCCCCAATCTGTTTCAATATATTGGAATAAATCAGCCAATGGCAGCCAGAGAGAGGCCATAATGCCACTTCTGCAGACCTCACTGTGGCCTCAAGATAGGTGAGTAAATTACAACATTTAAAGAGAAGATGCCAACAGTTTTAGCCTGGACTAGAATGGACTGAAGAAATGGTAATATATCTGTGATACTGATTGGCTCTTAGCCATTTTGTATCTATACATGTGGAAGCTCAAGGTTTTTCATTCTGAACAAACATTAACATTTTAAAGGGATAAGAAAGAAAATAATTTAGCAGTAAAAACCTGCACCAGGATTTTAAAATAGCAACCAGCAGTATAAAATCAGCATAAATGCAAACAGCATGAGAAAGGAGAAAACAGAGCAGGAGCTAAAAGCCAGGGTGAACAAAAGCATTTTGACCTGGTGCCTAAAGGTCAGTAATAAAGGCAGTAGGAGAGTTCAAGGAAAAGGACATTCCATGAGCAGGGTGCTACTACTGAGAAGAACCTGTATCTAGCTGCCCTGCCCCTGTCCTCCTCACTTATTTAAGCAAGGACACCAGGATTAGGGCTCAAGATGAGGACAATTGGGTGGCAGTCATTCAGGTATCCTGATCTCCTGCCATCTTATACCACTTCCAATTCAGCCAGCCACTTCAGAAGAATACCATGGCCAAGAAGTCCAAAAAAGCAAGCAGATCTCCCATCAATTTCCTGGTGAAGATAGTCAATCAAAATGGCTTCTGTCATTTCCATTCTAATGTCAGAACATGGATTTAAATGAGTCTAAACCACCTGAAATGCCTCCGTCTGAAGTTATAAAGCCCCAAGATCTCAAGCACCGTGTTCAAGAAATGAATATTGGCTATTGGGTCATTTATTGAGGTCATCCAGGACCAGGGATTCCACCTTCCAGAAGGGTATCCAGTTATTTCCTTTAAGCCAGTGGGTATCACTCACTCCATCAAGGAGGTATTTATAACCTCCAAGACTCACTCCATATTGTTAAGACAGTTCCTAGCCTAATAGTTTTCTCTTCGGTTTCCTTACATGGTCTTTGATATTTTTAATCCATATACAAGATTTATGTAGTGTATATTAGAACAAAATCATTTTATTATATATCTACACCATATATGTTGTTCAGGGTGACATACATGGTGCTCCTCCTTTTACATTCATTCTTACAGCAGTTCTGGGAGGGTTAGGCAGAAGGAGAGTGAGAGGCCCAAAGTCACCTAGTCAGTTTCATGGCAAAGAAGGAATCTGAACCCAGGTGTCCCCAGGCCTAGTCTACACCACATTGATTCACTTACTGTTTATCTAGCTGTAGGCTATTTCAACACTGCTCTTATTAATAATTCATATGGATACACAACTTTTTCTTATATCTTGTGATATTATTGGTTCATCTGTTTAGTGGTATCGAATCTGGTTGGTAGGCAGCAGCATTCCCAGCAGAAAAAGGACTTCCCTAACACCTTTAGCTGAAGATTTCAGCAGTTGAACTCAGGGCACACAATCTGCATACAGAAGCAGCCCTATCACAGAGCCACAGGCCACTTTTAAAAAACTGAACATAAAAGTTCACTAAGTACACTTCCTATACTTCTTATGCTCCCATTGCTCTATAGTAGCACTGACTGTTTCCTTCCATTTGGCTTCCTTAAAGAATGAGAAGGGATTTACTAATAATGTTATATCTGTAACAATCACCTTGGGAATTTCAGCAAAGTCTCTTGTGAGGTCTGAGATTTTAAGACTCTTTGTCACCCAATTAACATAATCTTAGTTGGTTAATTATGCATTAATTTGTAGATTAAGTAAATGTTCATATATTTGCATAGAAATGAAACAATTCTGAAGAAAAAAAATACTTTGTCTTTAGATTACAGAATCATATGCCGTATAAAACACCATCTTGGAAAAGTCGTTGCCATCTACGTAAAAGACACAGTCCTCCTCCTCTTAAGGTTAAAAAGGAAAGTGACATGCTTTGCCTGGGCACCCTTTTTTTTAAAAAAAAAAGTTGTTTGTAAGTATATTAAAATATTTTAAGTCTACTGCCCAATTAATGAGTGGCATAGTTTAATTGACTGATTTTTTTAAGTCAAGAGTGCCATCCTAAGCAGAGTTACATCCTTCTGCCTTTAATGGATTTAGAAAGGTGTAACTCTGTTCAATATGGCTCTGTAAGGTTAGCATGAAATGTGTTAAGAACATAAGAGAAGCCAATGTTGGATCAGGCCAATGGCCCATCCAGTCCAACACTCTGTCACACAGTGGCCAAAAATATCAGGTTCCTGTGTGACAGAGTGTTACAGCTCGTAAGATAACTACCACATAAACAGATGATGCTACCTTTATACTGAGTCATACCATGGGTCCCTCTTGTTCAGCATGGTCTACTCTGACTGGCAGTGGCTTTCCAGGAT
Source organism: Gekko gecko (assembly GCA_029375565.1). Lineage (NCBI taxonomy): Eukaryota > Metazoa > Chordata > Lepidosauria > Squamata > Gekkonidae > Gekko > Gekko gecko. Next base: position 58,273,936 of record JAPDNY010000007.1, read on the forward strand.
TGCAGACTGAGGCCTTTCCCTTCAGATTACCTACTGCCTGATCCTTTTAACTAAAGATGCTAGCCATTGAACGTGGGACCTTTGGTATGCAAAGCAGGTGTGCTGCTATCAAGGCCCACTCCTTGCTACCTTTGCTGGGAAAATTCAGCACAAGCAGTAGCACAAACCAGTCCTAAGGGAATTCACAGCCTTTTTGACATAGCTCACTGTTTCTGATCAAGATCCTCAGTTTTATTTAGTTGTCCTTGAACAACATCTTGTGAAGTCACCTTAGCATTCAAGTTGTGAATTAGTATGAGCTGAAAGGAATTAAGAACCTCTAGCAAAATGACAACAGCCTTGAAAATAAATCCAGGTAATTGCTCTATGACAGTGTCTTGTTTTTAACTGGTCTGGCTTCCCAAACCTACCTGTGGAAATCATGAGACTTGCTTGCATAGTAACCAGGAAATACTTAGACACCAGGAAAGCTCATAACTTCTTTTCTCCTATCCTCAGGTGAGTGGAAATAAATTTGAATTGCCTGGTTTACTGTATTTTTTGGGTTCTCAGGCATGAGGCACATCTCCCCCTCCTGGATAAAGAACGGATGTTTCAAATAAAGAAAAATATTGGTGTCCAAATATGCTCTTCTTGTCACCTAAGTTTCTCTGGGTGCATCCCCATTTCTGGTGATCCATGAATATATAATATCAAAACGCTAATATATCATGCACCTACTTTGGAAAGAAGACAGTTGTAGCAGAGGCTATCACTGCTGTACTCTGCTTAACATCAGTGTGCCATTAATGCTATATAGTTGCTGAAGAACAATAACCAAAATTCCAGAGTCCATGCATCATTTCTTTAAACAACATGTATATACTCTGCTTCCCAAATTGTGCTTTCACATATCTGCAAGTATTACTGCTTTCAAGACTGCACCTGTATTTTTTAAAGTAATGTATACTTCTCATAGAATTATTCATTTTCTTTCAGAACAAAAAGTGAATAATTTAGACTTGAGAGCTCAAGCCGATGAGCTTTCCCAAGAACAGGTCTTTGTGCTGTCCACTTTTTATGGCCAGTTCATGCATTAATGTTTTTCACTTAGTGATTGTGATATTAGACAATAACTTGCATGTATGAGTAAGTCACTCACAGGTTACCCACCGCTAAACTTGTGTATAATTTCATATCAGTAAGAAGGTGGCACCTACTTCACTCAAACGGCCACTGTCTGATATTCCTCAGGAGCAGCATGTGAATGGTGTTCCAGCCCTGTATAGCCCACATGCCTTTGTCTGCATTGTTAGCCAAGTAAAGTAACTAGATCATTCAGCATTACATTGTAATTCTGTCCATGTATTTGAAATCAAATGTGATAATTCTGTGAGTATTGAGATACTGGAATGAAATTTGGTACACATGCTGAAGGCACAAATCTATATTTCAAGTTCTAATGCCAGGTTATATTCAGGAAACAATGCTATATTTCTGGCCAGACTTGCCCAAACTGTACACCTTTGAGAAGACTTGGCCTCTCAAATGTTTCGTTTTACTAATGCAACTTTTATTTTCCCATTTTTCATAGACTGAGAAATACAGTCTATGTACTCATGGAAAGTTCTTCATGCCTCCATTTGATTGATTCTTACAGTTTGTTCTCCAAGATTTTAAGGAAAAGTGGTTAGGATGAAAGGCAAGTCAGAGGGTTGCATTGATGAGGCAAAATACCAAGATGTTGAAGTTGCTTGTGGAGCAGCTTGAGGTAGTGCAACTCTACTTGTGCTTCTGCATTGAACATGGTCCCGTATCTGTCACATTTAGGCAGACAGATGATTCTGGGAGTGTGGCAGCCACTGGAATCCACCTTTGAGGGAGTATTACTTTAAACAGCCACATGGAGATTAAAACCTCTTTGGCTGAATTAAAGAAACAGATTAAACACTACATCACAGTAATCCTTGGTAATCAAATGTTCCCTTAAAATATTCAACCTTGGGGATACAACCCTCAGTCTCTAAAGGACATATTGCTAAACCTTCTGATTCATGCTGTCTCATACCGTTATGTACAATGCTTCTGAGCATCACAAATAATAATTGTTGCAACCTCTGTTCTACTTGTTCTGGGATTTAATCTGAGCATAATGCCAATTATTCATAAATTATCTTTGATGTCTGAAAACTGAAAATTAGCGAAGAATGTTCACAGATTTATTAAAGAATGTAAAAGCAAACCCTCAGGCCTACTGTGTAAAAACATCCTAAACAGTGATTTAAAGTTAAAATCTGCACCAAATATACACCAAATGCAAACTTGTCTTATGTTGATAGGGCCAGGTTTACTCTGTTGGCATGTTGCAACCTGTGAGCAGAAAAGGCACGCACCCCTCCACAGAATGAAAAAGGCAAAACCATTGGATGCAAGAATCAAATGTACTGGAAAATGTCAAAACCACGTTGTTAGTACACTGTTTTTTGCATATGACAGAATCCAATATAAAGTCATAAAATACTTGGAAGGTAATGTAATTAATTGGTAGTTAATGTAAACTAGAAATAGAGTGCTGACTAGCCTACACAATCCTTGTTTAGGAATCAGTGGGATCAGACTTCTTATGTGTGTGCCCTGGTGAGCTCTACTGAATCCAGACATAGAATCCAGTTTTAACAGGGGACATAAGGCCTCGGGCAGATACCATTTGCTTTGGTACCTCCCTCCCCCAATGATCACGACACAGCCAAATGTGGGTTCAACTAGTTTATGTATTTAAAGACATCACAATTACAGTGCTGAGGGCAGGCTGCACTAGGCATGCAAAAATAAATGTTGGATTGTTGGATTGGAATTTTGCAGCCCTTTACTGGTTGGATTGTGACATTATCAACTGTATCAGAGTTCCACATTCATTGGACGTGGATGGAGTTCTGCACCAGTTGAATTTATACTGTTTAAAGGGCTTGGATTTTACAATGATTAAACCTTGATAAAGTTTGTCAAAGGTTTCTACTCAGTTATGGAGTTTGAATGTGAAAAATGTTCAAAAAGTTTTGTTCTTAAAAATTGTATACCTCATAAATTGCATCTTCATTAAACTATAAGTTTTGGGAAGTGGTGGCTTAGTTGCTAGAGCTCAGGGTTTTAAGCACAATTCTTTTTAGTAGATTAATTACTATTAGATCCACATGCTTTGTACTCTTGTTTATAGTGCGTGTGCGCTAGGCATGCACCTGGTATGCCTTTTGGGAGGGTCCACCCAAGCTTGGCTAGCACTTCCTCCAGCCTTGCTTCTCCATGCCTTCACAGCCACATGTGCAAAGCAGTGCCAAGCTTCATCCATCTCCCCTGATCCCTTACAAGGCTCCTACCAGGTTCAAAAAATGCTGCTTAGCACCAAGGGCACTCCTTCACAGTGCAACTAGCCACAAAGAATGTGACAGACTGTTCTGCACATCTCCCCATCATGCCTGATATCTCCGGGTGTTTGTCAATTAACCCTGCCTTCTACCTGACAAACTAGTTGTGGCCTCACCAATTTAGAAACAGGCCTGCTTAATTGACAGCACCCTGCCACAGCGACAGCACGAAGTAGGCAAAAAACAAGGACACAGAGCCTATTTGGCAAGAACCAATTCCTGCTCAGCCCGACAATAGTGACTAGCTAATCTCATGCCATCCTTAGAGAGGATGGGTGGGTCAACTGCAGCAAAAATGCCTGAAAGTGAGAGGTTGCAGTGGCTTAAGCAGCCTGTAGCCCTCTCCTGAGTGACTGATCAATCTGCAGCTGAACCCTTAGTGTCCTGTGCTTCATTTGAAGTAAATGGGAACAGAGCAAAATGATCCACAACATTATCTGCCATGAATGTCCCTTGCTACCAAGTCTATGGTGCTTTTTCACAATGGTCAAGGCAACTCAGAACTGACCATTCCTCTCCTTTGTTATAACGTAACATGGCTCTTAATGCACATAAATCTTTATTCTAGTTATCATAATGAAACAACAGTAGAAATTGTAGTGAACCTACAATTCAAAGAAACCAGTCATTTCTCTAGTTTAAATGAATTTCTTTAGTTATTATGCACAAACTTTCTGTTTTAAAAAGTAAAGCTTTTGTGTCTCTAACACTTAGGAAAAGGTGTTTTTGTACCAGTTGGCACTTCAGATCAGTATACATTACAATGTTTTCATTTCTCAATATAAGAAATTACTGCATTCATTTAATTTATGTAAAATTCTCACCTAGCCATTTAAAACTTCCTAATTGCAATCACTGAAAATACTTTTAAAATGAGGATGAAGCAAAAACCAGCACAATTCAATTTAATTAGCACAGGAGATGGTCAACTTTTTTTTTAACCTTAAAATAATCCAGCAAAATTTTGAAGAGTAAAAAAAAAAATCTAAAATGTTGCCCAATATTAATTAGGGTTAGTGCAGTTGTAATTATCATTTCAGAGAGCTTCTTAAAATTCAAGTACAATGTGATCTGGATACCAGAGATCAAGGCTGAGTTGCTATATAGGCAGCAAGAGGGTATACACCCGTTTTGGGGATATAAGAAGCCATGTTAGTCTCTTGCTGTAATAGTATGTTTGTTTCTATTTTTTGTCCCAGAGAAGTTGAAAAAGAACTCTTTAGATAAATTTCAACACATGCCACTTAAAACACTTAGCGGTCATTGTTAACAAATATGGTTTCTTTACCAGATTCTTCTCCCTTTTTGATGACACTCTCCTCATTTCTGTGACCTAGTAAAATCAACAAGGTTTGGGAAAACCTTGTCAAGTTTCCTTATTTTCTTCTTCTTCAGAGGCAACATGTCTGTGGACAAGCTGTAATTCATGGGGTACCATTTTCAAAATACTGAACAGGCATCAGTGAATTTTTCAAGGCTTACTGGAGGGGGGAGATGGTAAAGGAAAATCTGGTGGGATGGGCAGCTGATGTCATGAAGAATTTGCATTGAATCCCAGGGCAATATGAGCAATCATTTAGTGTAAACTGGTCTCCTGCCACAGTAAGGTATGATGACTTTTAAAGTGAGGAAGGTATAACTTGTGAATATGCACTTGTGATTTCAGCCTAAACTCCATTCTTCAGGTAGGATCATACAAATGAAAGAGGGGATTTAAGGAGGGGTTACTTTCTAATTAATTTCCACCTAGGAAAGAAATATAGTTCAAGGCCAGGACAAGTTATTTTTTTCTGCCCTAGATGAAAATTAATTTTGCTGCCCACACAGCACATCATATAAAAGGGGGTATGAATGAATTGTGTTCCTTTTGAAGGTTTCCCAGGTTGCATCTCCACCCCTCACAAGAAAATGGAGTGACAGCAAGGAGGCAGAGGTATAATATTGCTTCGGTCGAGATGGTCTTATCCCTGACCATTGTTCCAAGGTTCCAGGATAGGGGAATGCTATGCTCTATTCTTGCAGGTTTTCCAGAGCAGGTCAGTAACTGCTGAGATTTAACATCTGAGCTATGCTCCACCTGTTGGGCTAGGCTAACCTTGTTTATTGTCATTATGATCTACCCTCTTTGCTGAAAGACCAATGCCTTGGTTATTGATTATTTCTAGAGAAGCAAGCCAATGCAGCTGCAAACAATGCTTTCTTTCATTTTCATTTAACCAGGAAAATGGCCACTTACCTTGACTTGGCCGATATGACCATATGGATTTCTGTCACATGGCCTTGAGACTAGGCTACTATAATGCATTCTGCTGGGTTTGTCTTTGACAACACCTTGGAAACGCCAGTTGGTACAGAATGTCACAACCTGGTTACTACATATAAGGAGCCAGGCAGAGTGTGATATTACACCAGTTCTGCAGTCTCTCCAGTTTTGTTGTTGTTGTTGTTCAATCACACAGTCGAGTCCAAGTATTCGCAACCCCATGGACCACATCACACCAGGCCCTCCTATCTTCCATCGTTCTCCAGAGTTTGCTTAATTTCATGTTCGTTGCATCAAAAACACTGTCTAACCATCTCATCCTTTGCCATCCCCTTCTTCTTTTACTTTCAATCTTTCCAAGCATCAGGGTCTTCTTCTCCAGTGGGTGCTCCCTTCTCATTTGGGAGCCAAAGTATTTGAGCTTCAGTAGCTGGCCTTCCAGGGAACAGTCAGGGTTGATTTCTTTTAGGACTGACTGATTTGATTTCCTTGCAGTCCAAGGGGCTCTCAAGAGTCTTCTCCAGTACCATAATTCAAAAGATCTTCGGTGTGTGGCCTTCCTTATGGTCCAACTCTTGCAGCCATACATTACTACTGGGAATACCATTGCTTTAACCCTATGGACTTTTGTTGGCAGGGTGATGTCTCTCCTTTTTATTATGCTGTCTAGGTTTGTCATCACTTTCCTCCCAAGGAGCAAGCGTCTTTTAATTTCATAGCTGCAGTCACCATCTGTAGTGATCTTGGATGCCAAGAACGTGAAGTCTGTCACTGCTTCCATGACTTCCCCTTCTATTTGCAAAGGAGTGATGGGGTTGGATGCCATGATCTTAGTTTTTTTGATGTTAAGTTTCAAGCCAACTTTTGTGCTCTCCTCTTTGACCCTTAGCAAGAGGCTCTTGAGGTCCTCTTCACTTTCTGCCATTAGAGTGGTATCACCTGCATATCAGAGGTTGTTGATCTTTTCCCCGGCAATTTTAATTCCAGCTTGTGATTCATCCAGGCCTGCATTTTGCATGAGGTACTCTGCATATAAATTAAATAAGTATTTTGCATGATGTACTCTGCATATAAATTAAATATACATCCTTGTTGTACTCCTTTTCCTATGCTAAACCAATCAGTTTGTTCCATGTGCAGTTCTGTCACTTCTTGACCCTTATACAGGTTTGGCAGGAGACTTGTGAGATACATTGGTACTTGCCATAGTTTGTTGTGATCCACATAATCAAAGGCTTTGGTGTAGTCAATGAAGCAGAAGTAGATGTTTTTCTGGTACTCCCTTGCTTTCTCCATAATCCAGTAAATGTTGGCAATTTGATCTCTAGTTCTTTATCTCTTCGAAACCCGGCTTGTAGTTCTGGCAGTTCTCTATCCACGTACTGCTGAAGCCTAGTTTGTAGGAACTTGAGCATGACATTGCTAGCGTGTGAAATGAGTGCAATTGTGTGATAGTTTGAACATTCCTTGGCATTGCCCTTCTTTGGGATTGGAATGTAAACTGATCTTTTCCAATCCTGTGGCCACTGTTGGGTTTTCCAAATTTGCCGCCATATGGAGTGCAGCACTTTAACAGCATCATCTTTTAAGACTTTGAATAGTTCAGCTGGGATACCATCACCTCCACTAGCTTTGTTGTTAATATTGCTTTCTAAGGCCCATTTGACTTTGCACTCCAGGATGTCTGGCTTGAGGTCAGTGATCACACCATCGTGGTTGTCAAGGACATTGATGTTCTTCTTGTATAGTTCTTCTGTGTATTCTTGCCACCTCTTCCTAATCTCTTCTGCTTCTGTTAGGTCCTACCATTTTTGTCCTTTATCACGGCCAGCGTTGAACGAAACGGTCCCTTGATTTCTCCAATTTTCTTGAAGGGATCTCTAGTCCTTCCCATTCTATTGATTTCCTCTATTACTTTGCATTGTTCATTCAGGAAGGACCCCTCATCTCTCCTTACTGTTCTCTGGAAATCTGCATTCAGTTGGGTAAATCTTTCCTTTTCACCTTTGCCTTTTGCCACTTTGCTTTTTTGCATTTCTTTTTCTTTGGGATGGTGCTGATTGCTGCCTCCTGTACAATGTCATGAACCTCTGTCCATAGTTCTTCAGGCACACTGTCTATCAAATCTATTCCCTTAAACCTATTATTCACCCCCACTGTATATTCTTAATGGATGTGATCTAGGTCAAACCTGAATGGCCTAGTGGTTTTCCCAACTTTCTTCAGTTTAAGTCTGAATTTTGCAATGAGTAGCTCATGACCTGAGCCACAGTCAGCTCCAGGTCTTGTGTTTACTGACTGTATAGAGCTTCTCCATCTTTGACTGCAAATGATATAGTCAATCTGATTTTGGTGTTGCCCATCTGGTGATGGCCATGTATAGAGTCACCTCTTAGGTTGTTGGAAGAGGGTAATCACTATGGCCAGCATGTTCTCTTGACAAAACTCTGTTAGCGTTTTCTTGGCAAAGATACTGGAGTGGGTTGCCATCTCCTTCTCCAGTGGATCACTTTTTGTCTGAGTTCTCCGCTGTGGCCTGTCCATCCTGGGTGGCTCTCCACAGCATAGCCCACAGCCTCATCAAACCATGCAAGCCCCCTCACCACGTCAAGGCAGTGATCCATGAGAGGGGCCTAGCAGTTACTTGGTTCAATTCAAAGTAGTGGTTATCACTGTATAGCCTTGGATTCTTGTATATGGAGGGCTGCCTGTCCTACTCAGCTATGGCAGCTCCACTCATTTGAGCAAAGCCTTCTTAAAATGCCACCCTGAAAATGGGTAGGATCAATAGCTTCTTGTACATGTGTACTCTCTATTGTGGCCCCTGCCTATCTGAGGTCAAGAAGGCTTCCATACTTTTGTCATTCCATAAACTATGTAAAACAGAATTTTTCAGGAAGACATTTTATACAAGTAATAGGGCTACTGTATAATACAGGGGTCCCCAATATGGTGCCCATGGGTAGCATGGCAGCTGCTGACACTTCTCCTGCCCCCCACCAAATGTTTTCAGAAAGTGAGTGGAGCCAGTTGGGGCTCTTTTCCAGCTCAGCTTCTGACAGGCCACTGGAGATCTGATTGGCTGTGCAGATTAAAATAATGTTACTGTATAGTTGCCTCTTTTCCAGTGCATTTTTAGAATTACCTTTCTTCTCCACTGTACTTGGAGTTAGTCTGGGTGTGTGCATGGCTCTGCCTCCCAATGGCAGCCATTTGGTGGTTGTGCCCATCATCCTGTGTCAAAATTCCAAAGTTGCCCAAACGCTCAAAAAGGTTGGGGACCCCTGGTATAATGGAATGGTTCAGGAGGGGGCTTTTTTTAAAGGAATAGAACTTCAGTCTGTGGCACTGTGTATGGTATGTATGATTTGTTTGTTGTATGCATTGTTTTCTCCTTGTGCAATTACATTTTCTGCATTGTTTGACATGCCTGATACTTTTTTGCGTTGATCCTAATTTTTGTAATCCTAGTCTTATTGCATTATTTATTACTAGGGAGCAAAGCCCGTTGTGGAGGAAGACAATGGGCCCTAGAAAGGGAGGGAGGGAGGGAGGGAGGGAGGAAGGAAGGAAGGAAGAGGGGGAAGAGTGAAAGAAAGAAGGAGAGAGGAAGAAAAGAAAGGGGGGAAAGGAAGGGAAGAGGGGCGGAACGGGCTTCTCTGGGCCTACTGGGCCCATAGAAGGCCCAGAGGATGGTGTGTGTGGGGAAGGGGCTTCTCCGGCCTACTGGGCCCATAGAAGGCCCAGAGGAAGGTGTGGGGGGGCGGAAGGGGCTTCTCTGTTCGACTGGGCCCATAGAAGGCCCAGAGGATGGTGTGTGGGAGGGGGCGGAAGGGGCTTCTCTGGCCGACTGGGCCCATAGATGGCCCAGGGGATGGTGCTTGGGGGGTGGCGGAAGGGGCTTCTCTGGCTGACTGGGCCCATAGAAGGCCCAGGGGATGGTGTGGGGGGGGTGAAAGAGGCTTCTCTGTCCGACTGGGCCCATAGATGTCCCAGGGGATGGTGCGTGGGGGGGTGGAAGGGGCTTCTCTGTCCGACTGGGCCCATAGATGGCCCAGGGGATGGTGCATGGGGGGCGGAAGGGGCTTCTCTGTCCGACTGGGCCCATAGAAGGCCCAGGGGATGGTGTGTGTGGGGGGGGCGGAAGGGGCTTCTCTGGCCGACTGGACCCATAGAAGGCCCAGGGGATGTGGGGGGGCAGAAGGGGCTTCTCTCACCTGCCTCGGCCTTTAAGGCCTGTCCCTGTGCTCTCTCTGCAGACAGTCCTCTCCTGTCAGAGGATCGGAGCAGACTGAGCCAAAGAAACTGGCCAGGGTTGATGTGGGCGGGATTCCGCCAAGCAGCCAGTCAGCCCCGTCTAGCATCTTCTGACTGCCAGTTCTTGTGCCGAATCAATTGTGGCAAGCATAGAATGTTGTGGAACCAAAATTCAAATATATATAAGGATATGTCTCATTGCTATCTCACTGCATTGTTTTAATCTGTGTAATACACCTTGCATCTCAGTAAGAAAGGTAGGTTGTAAATTAAGTAAATTAATTAAGTAAAATAAGTAAATAAAATAATTAAGGTCTCAGTATAGTCACACCCATCATTTGCCCTATTAGTGCTTCTCTCCCTCCCTGTTTGCAGCCCCATCTCCTGGTATGTCTGTTCCATTGCAAGCATATGCCAAAGGTGCATGAGTGGCTATAATAATCTTGCATCACTTTTGCAAACTGATTGTCATATTAATGACTAGGAATAAGGCCCGTTCTGGAAATAAATACAACGGGCTCTAGAAAGAGGCTCTGGGAGAGTGCCCCGGCTTTGGGCACTCAGTGACAATTTGCTGTGGCAATCACAGCAGGGTATAATGACAGAGTCCACCATTTTCTCCAGAGGAACTGATCTTTGCTACCTGAAGAGCAGTAGTAATTTTGAGTGATCTCCAGCCCACCCCCAAGATTGGTAACAGTGGTTCCCCAGGAGGGAGTGGCTGGTTTGGAGGGTGGAGTCTATGGCATTGTACCTGTCTGAGGTCCCACCCCTCCTCAACACTCACCTTCTCCAGGTTTGACCCCTCAATTCTCCAGGAATTTCCCAACCTGGAGTTGACAACCCTATCTCCCTCCCAGCCAACCATCAACCTACCTTTAGTTTTCTATCTCCTCCCCCATCCCTCCTAGAGAGCAGTTGTAATTCTGAGTGATCTCCAGCCACCACCTGGAGATTGGCAACAATGGTTCCCCACCAGGGAATGGTTGGACTGGAGGGTGGAGTCTATGGCATCGTACCTGTCTGAGGTGCCACCCCTCCTCAAACCTCACCCTCTCCAGGCTCCATCCCTCAAATCTCCAGGAATTGCCCACCTGGAGTTGGCAACCTGATCAGGACTGGGCCCAATGAGTTTTCTCCCAAAGGCCAACATAGGTGTGGAAAGGGCCTTTTACTGACAGAGGAGAAAGTACAGATGCCAACTCTGATTAGGGTAATACCTGGAGATTTGGGGGGTGGATCCTATGGAGGGCAGCGTTTGGGATGTGTGTGGAAGGACTCAGCAGGGTTATAATGCCATAGAGTCTACCCTCCAAAGCAACCATTTTCTCCCGGGGAACTGATCTCTGTCATCTGCAGGTCAATTGTAACAGTGGGAGATCTCCAGGTCCCACCTGGAGATTGGCAGCCCTAGGGGAAAGTCAGCCACACAGCGGGGAGTTGAAGAAAATGGTTTGATGGTCGCTGGCCCACCTCGTTAGCCAGCCAGCCGTGCTGAAGCTAAGCAGGAGAAAGAGTCTTTTTCCATTTATTCTGACAGGAAAGTGGCCATTGGGGAGGGGTTATGGGCGGGGGAGGGAGTTATGCTGAAAGTCCTCTGTTTTTTTACTCAGGGAACCAAGCTTGGCTGCCTACCACTGAGGGGACAGTCCCTCACAGGAGTCAAGAGAACTGTCTTCCTCAGGAGAGAGAGCTGTCTGCCAGGGGGAGTGGGTGGGGAAGAGGAGCAGACCCAGCACCCGGCCAATGGCACGCGAGTACTCTTGAGTGGCGGTTGATGGGCCAATGGCCGAGGGAGGGCATTTTACAGCCAATGGGAGCGCATGGAATCTTGCGAAACCAAAAGATAATTATTTATAAGGAGAGATGCCACCCAATTCTGCTCAATTTGAAAATCTGGTACAGACTTCAACCAGCCCTTAGTTCCAAAATCAGTTTTGGCTCACAAGCATTCTTTTTAACCAACCCCACCCCCGGGTCTGCCAAAGGTGGCACACATATTCTATTTGTTGCAGTGACAACATATGTATTACCATTATGCATAGTCCATGAAAGAGAGTACATATTTTGTCATCGTGGTAATTCTTTAACATGCCGATGACACCCAGATACTTCTGTCGATGGGTGGACCTACCCTTGCGCCTGCACCAACTGATCCAGAATGCGTCTGTGCAGGTCCTAACAGGGACCCCTTGGATGGCACATATACAGCCTGTGCTGTACAAGCTGCACTGGCTTCAGGTGGAGCACCAGATCCAGTTCAAGGTTCTGTTTTTGACTTTCAAGGCCCTTAGTAATCAGGACCACCTCTCTCAAAATGTCCCAGGAAAAGCGTTACAATCTGGAAATAAGAACCTCCTGGTGGTCCCCGGCCGAGAGACATCCAGCTGTTCTCAACCTGGCAAAACTCTCTGCCTGAAGACATCCGTGCCCTACGTATTAACTATTCCACAGGGCTTGCAAAGCAGAGATGCTCTGCCAGGCATTTGGCTGAGGACAGTGATGGCCTGGTACTCTCACATCCCACCCCTACCCCCACTGCTTATTTAACCCGGGAGGCAAGCAGGTGTTGGAAATATATTTCCATCTTGGATTGTACTGTTTTACTGTGGTAGTTGAATTTTGATGCTGTTTTAAGTCTAGTATTATTGTATTTTTATTAATATAAGCCACTCTGAGCCCTGCTCACAGGGAAGGGCAGCCTAATAAGTCTAATTTAATTAATAAATAAATAAAAACCAAGTTTAACTGGTCTCCAAATCCGGGAAATATGTCAATGAGTACAGTATGTTCTGAATTATTAATATACTCAGAAATGATATGATGTTATCTGTACTCTTGCATTGTCATCTTGGCCACTAAGATCATTCAAGATAGAAAAGGCAGACAATTGTGGCTCTACCATTTTCTCTCAAAGCTATTTCCTGTGCACTGCTTTAATTTTATGTTAATTTCTGCACCACTTTTCTTCCAAAGGTGCTTGAGACACTTTATAGACATATAGGCTGAGTTCAGACTGGCAATTTGCCTCAGCAGAGCCCCATTTCAGCAACGCTTTAAAACCGCATTAAAGGGGGCATTCACATAAGCACATCTGCCTGGCGTTCCCCATCCATAGGCAACCCGGGCTGTTCCACTTTCTTCCCACGTTTAATAGATACCTCATAAAAGTGGTAGCAAATCCTCAAAGAGCACCTGTGTCCCACGTTTGTCTGCTTCCTGGAAGTATGAACACTCCACCGATAAGCCGGGAGCAACCCGCATTGGGCAGAAGGCAGCAGCGGTATGATTGGCCGTGCTCCGCTCTACTGCCCAATGCAGTGCCAGCGCTGCGGGGTCCTCCCCCAATCGGCAAAATGCGCATATGTGCATGAGCGCATGAGCACTTATGCACACATACACCCACAGCCGAATTAATGGGGAAACACTGCATACAGTGTGCCTCCGGGGCAGCAATCTGAACGCTCTGGTGTGCCTCCTCCTGGGCTGTGTGAATGGGAAACCCCGGAACAGTTTGTTCTGGGGCTTTTTTGCCACAACTGGCTCCCAGAGCAAACTGCCAGTCTGAACTCAGCCATATAAACAGAATATCTTCATATAACAAATACATGTTGCACTGCCGCCACAAACTTACTAGCATGCTCAGGTCATGACCAGCATGTTCAACTGAGTCCGATAGTAGATTGGTAGCCAGTGGAAATCCTTTATCACAAACAAAATATGTATTCTAAAACTTTCACCAGATAGTAATTTTCCTGTGGAATTTACACTAATCGGAACTTCCATGTCCTTTTGTTTTCAGACGCTAGAAATGCCTTTCTCCCTTAGGCTATGAGTGTTTGCTCTGGACACTGAGGAGATACAAATGAGGTGTTCTTCTATTCATGGAGAGGACCTTTAATGATAAGAGGTGGATTCAAAAGTGCACCATTTCCCATTATAGCACCTGCATGTTAGAAATAGCCGTATTAGTTGATTTACCTCTAATAAAGCCAAGCAACTATTGATTGGTGGGAAAACTGTATAAACAGCCTTATTGGATGGCTACCTGCTGGTCTATTCTAACTGAAGAATTTTGTGTAACTGGAAAGCTTCCAAAGAGTCTGTTAAAAGTGTCCAGCCAATCCATTTCCCTGAAGGCCTTTTCTTGATTAGCAGAAGGATGACTGTGTTCATTTTATTATCCCCATTCAAGGAATCTCCTGAGGTGGTTTGTGGGGTTAAACTTCCATGAGAAGATGCTGCTAGTAGAGCCTGCTGACAAGCCCGAACTCTCCCTAAAAGCTACAATGACTAAACTGAGGCGATTTTACTTTGGTTACATTATGAGAAGACTGGAAAAGACAATAATGCAAGGAAATGTTGAAGGCAGCAGGAAAGAGGAAGACCTAAGAAGCAATGGTTTGACTTCCCTTTGAAGACCTGAGCAAGGCTGTAAATGATAGTATCTTCCCCATCAGGGTGTCTTCCATCTGTTGAGAACCCCGTTGGGTTTGGGCTTTCTGCTCCCTGCGTTGCTGCCAGAGCACCAAAGTCAACCTGTTAAACAGCAGGCACTTTGCTTTCCTCCCTCTAGCTTCCCACCAGTGCAGGCGTGGAGAGAGCGCACGAGTAGATAAACGCTCCAGTGGATGGACACTTGGAAGCCTGAAGACATTTTCCCGTTGAAAAGCCCTAGCTCTGCTTACAGTTGTTGGCAGCTTGTTTTGCCTTTTTTTTTTTTTTTTAAAGGGGGTACTCCAATGCCTGCAACAGGGTGGACTTGATTAAAGTTCAGGAGGATATTTTTGCTCCTCCTCCCCCTTTCAGTAAAGATCAAGCTCTGCATTTTCAGACAGAGAGAGAGAGAGAGAGCAAACGGGCGACTGCTTCCTTTGTTTTGGTTAATTTTGAACTGGCGGGACATTACCGTTGTCTTGTCAGTTAGCCTGATTTGATAGTGTGTGTGCGTGTGTGTGTGTGTGAGTGCTTTCGCCTGCCCTCAGCAATCAGGCTTTCGACTCACGAGGCTTTGATTGTAAGGAGTTGCCTTATTTGCATTGATGAGGATGAGCCAGCTGCTGGAGCATACAGAACTGCACCTGACACAATCAGGGAGTTCAAGATTAGCACAGGGAATCAGGAATCCACCCCGCTCTATGGCAATCTCAGCCTTATATTAGACTCACTCATGCAAAATGACCCAAATTTGCAACGAGCACAATTAGCAAGCCCAAATGCATGTTAATTTAGGAGTTGACATTTCCTTGCCTTTTACTTATTAAATATAATGATTACGTGCAGTTTACTAGACAAGACTGGGGAAGAATTCCCCTCCCCCCTCCCCTTTCCCTGGACATATGAACTAAATTTCCCACTCCGATTTAGCAAGGTACTGAGATAAACGCCTTTCCGAGTATGGTGTCTGGAAGCAGATTGCGAGAATGAGCCGTCTTTGAAGAACTTCCAAAGGGAGAAGCCCTTTCTGGGAAGAGTTCTCCTGCCGTCCCCCCGTCCCCCCCCCGCAATTTATCATGTCCCCTGCCACAGGTTCACTTTAGAAGCAAAGTTACTCCGGTTATGTTCATATCTAACCCCCCCCCCATATATACAGAAAGAACGAGGAATGGGGGGGGGTACCTGTGAGAGGTCCCCCTGTGACGTTAGTGGCAATCGGTTTTGAAATGTTCACCTACGATTTGGGGTGATGGGGGGAACTATTGCGAAAATTGAATACGTGTTAATTTCGAGCCAAAAGCATGCAGCTGAAAAGCAAACGCTCCCATTGGAGAACAGAAAATTTAATGAGCTTTTAATGGAATGCAATGCTCGGAGTAGTAAATTATTTGTTAGTTGACGATGCAATCAGCATGCTGATTAAGGTTGCTGAGGGGTTTTGCCTCCCCCTTAAACATTAACTGAATGAAAACGGGTTGTAGTCTTTGTTGTTCTGCTTGGGGGGCTTTCGGGAAGCAAATGGACTTTCAGAACAGAGATTGTCTATAAAAGGTGAGTGCACTTCAGGTGTCATTTGAATCTGGCGATAAAATACTTCTGATAAATATTTAAAAGCATTTGGAATCCACAGTGTTCTTGGCTGGTGTCTTGTGAAAACCCTGGTTAGAGAAGAAGGCCTAGGAAGGCCTTACAACCTGATTCTCTCTCTAGATAAATCTGGTTTAATTTTTTAAAAGCAACCTCCAAATCTTAGTTTAAATAGTGATTTGTCTAGATAAAGGAGTTCAAACAGTAAATCTGCATGTGACAAAAAATGCTAAGGCTTTCTGTCAGATTAGGAACTAGTGTATTATTAAACAACGTTAAATATTCTTCAGTCAGACATGCATGAAAACGAATTTCAGAAATACATCAAGAATTGGTTTAAAGGATGCCGATTTACTCTATAGCAGGAGTAATCTTTTTTCTTTTCTTTTTTTTTGAGGGGGTGGATCTATGGTGTTATATATTCCTAAGTTTCTTCCCAAATCATTCAACTCCTGAAGCGACCTGTATGAGGGTGTACTTCTATTTGAAACGCTTCTTAAGGTGTTGGTCATGTCTCTCCGTGCCTGGGTGTAAAGATTTATGACTGACAGAACTGATTTTTTTTTTTTACACAAATGATAGGCGTGGGGTTTGCATGTTATGTTAACGATTACAAAGTCTTTCTTGTATAAATCCCCATTAGCTGAATCGTCCCGTTAAGCCCCTGACAATGATCAGATACCTTCAAAATCCGATAAATAACCATCTATGTGTTTTAACTATTGCTATTGATGACCCAAGAGGTTAAACGCCTTTGAATGGCATTTGACTTCTGACCTCATATAAATGTTATCTTATCAGTTCCTGCTTGTTAACTTGTATTGGATGCTTGTCCCTGATGGCTTTTAGATAAAGGGGTTTTTATTATATTTCCTATTAGAACTGAACTGTTGGCTTTGTTTTCGTCTGCAGTGTCAGTCCCCAGAGTAACCTTTTCACCTCCCTCTTTTATTGAGGGTTTGTTTGTTTGTTTCTTTAAAAAAAACTGTTTACAGTTCTTACGCACCGTTTTAGAAAAGCAAACCCCGCAACTTCACTGGCCTGGGTGAACTTAGTTAATGTGAATTTAGTTCTTCCTCCTGAAATGGTATTGCAGGGCTATGCTCTTCCCTCCAGCACCCCAAAAATATTCATTTGCAGAAGCTTTCTAATTGTAGGCTTGGAGGAGGGTGAGATGAGTTCCTCAGATCAGATATGCAAATATTTATGGGGGGGGGAGGGGAGCGGTGCTGTTAAACCTTCTACCCTTTTTAGACAGAGAGAGGTGATGTAATCTCACCGGCTATATTCCTTTATTCAGGCTTCTGTGGCACAGCCCGGATCTCTTACACTCCTATATTTGATTGTTTGCCGTATCAACCCCTCACAGAGGCGTGGAGAGAGACTCTCACAATGAGGGATATCTACAGTATTGCATCTTTTCACGTACACTTGTGGGAAATATATAGTAAATGTCAATACACGTTATTTATATCCCCAGACCTTTTAGGGCAGGCAACTCCCCCCCCCCCCCCGTTTTGACTCCTTAATGCATTTCTCAACAATGTCTTTAAATTAGTTTTTGTGTGGAGAAATTAGGATGCAATCAGAAGCAGAGACTGAAAAGGCAGCCATCTTGAGGGTGTCATTTTGTCCTCACTCTCTTCTCACATCCTCTCTTTTCCTTGTGCGTCCCCCCCCCCCGTCATTTTAATTAGCCTGGAAGACATTAGTCCATATCGAGTATTTTGCCCGCCATAGCAAATCTGCCCTTTGCTATTTTAGGAAATCCTGGTAGGTCTGCAAAATTCTGTAGTTGCTTTCATCTCGAGAGATAGAGTGGAACTTTCGCAATTTGGGCTGAGATTTATAAGCAAATCTGTAATGAGAACATCCCCATTTTGAATTTTGTGCAGACTTCAGAGGTCCACCTCTACGACAAGACCGGCGAAAGAGGGCGAATGCTTTATTCTTCTGAAGGCCGTTAAGCATTATTAATCTCCCCTCCCAATTGCTCCTGTTAAACAAGGAACAGAGCATGCCCTTTTTATGGAGATCTTATTTGGGAGTTTTGTATAAGTGCGGGCTTATTCCCTGCCACTGAGTTCCGTGATATCTGCTATCCAGCAAATATATTTAGGATGGCAGGTCTGACGTCGTTCCCTGGACCTTTATAATTAAACTGCTCATGTTCCGCTACTGGAAATAAATGAGAACACTTGGAACTATACTTAAAAAAAAAATGGTTCCATGCCAGCCTGCAGTTATGGTATATAAATGCCAGACTTCTCTTTTCATATATCATAAATAGGATTTTAAATGCCAAGACTTAGTTCCATCGCATGAATGGACTAAAACTATAACAGCCATCGACGTTCAGCTATCGATCAGGCATCGACAGCATCAATCCTTTTTGAGCACCAGTCCTTGTAAAACAACGAAGAGAGACTTTTCTTTTAAAAGAGCAGGCTTAAAGGAATACTTGGCTGAGGGGGTGGGGGAGACCAAATTGTTTGGTTTAGTTCTTTCTAAGTATCACATGCCTTCCAATGTGCCTTTCAAGAACTTTGAAGAAACCGATCTTTTACATTTAAAGATCGCTTTACCGAAGAGAGATCTTAGAAGAGAAATGTGGTTGGAAAGGAGACTATGTGGAAGCCAGTGATTCTTTCGCTTCCTCATCAGAGTGGACTGAAAACACGTTTTAAAGGGTTTTATCTATCCGGTAAAAGTCAGAACTGTGAACAACTCGGAGAAGTTGTCTGCAGAAGTACTGAGTAAGTGGCTGGAGATATATAGTAGGTGCTATGATCACAGAGACGTAACCACGCCTGGGTATTTCCCTTTTCTTTTTCGCAAGTCCATTTAGCATCTCAGAGTTACGGTACACTTGCAGATAAAAGATAAATTTACAAAAACTGGGGCGAATAACCCAGATCTTTATTGTATCATGCTAAGTTTCGAGTGAGATATGAAAGAGATCCCTCACTTTATTTTATTGCGGCGGTCCTATAAACACGGGTCTAGGCTTCGCGTTCACGGGTCTCCAGCACACTGAATGCCCTGGAGTTTCATTAATCCACAGCTAGTCTGCTAATTTCCGTGTCAGGCTTTCCTCCGCTCCCGTCCTTTGCGTGAGGCGAGATCACACCCGAGCATGGATTAATTTCCTGGTTTAGAAAGATAATTAACTCATTCGCCGTCTTTTCTTGGACGTTTCTCACCAAGCTGCCCTTCCCGCCCCCTCACCCACATTCTGACGTTCTCATGTTTTAATTCGAAATAATGGAAATAAAAGAATCCCTCCTCGCGCAACTGCCTCCCCCTTCGGCGCAGAGTCCCAATTTAGAACGCAAAGGAGGAGGTTTCTGGGACGGGGATGGGGGAGACTGGCTACACTCCTGCTCCCTGGTGCAAAGCGACTCCCTAGTGCCTATGGGCTCTCAGGTTTTTAAAGAAAGGTAGCTTCAGACTCCCGTAAATCTTCGTCTGGGCTTTGTTTGGGTTAGGGGCGAGGAAGTTGAAGGGCTCGTTTTTAGAGTCTCCAGGGTTCAAGCTATTGCTAATGGCTTTGGACCGCCTTTCTGGTACGGCTACCAGTCCTGCCCATTTAAGCTAAAGGAGGGAGTGTGGAGTCAAGCGAGGCCCAATCCGGTATCTTTCATGTCCCGGTCCAAAGACCCAGGCGAGTCTGTGATGCTGCCGTGCTGGGCCAAGCTCTGGTGGGAGGCGGACGCGCTGCTAACTGGGGAGCGACAAAGGCCTTCATTCACTCATTCATTCATTCATTCCCTCGCGGGCCTGGCCGGGACATTGCCAAAGGGGCCGGCTTGAAAATTGCAGCCTGTCCTGGTATTTGGCGAGAGCAAGAGTGACAACTTATTGGAAGTTCTCAAGGAATCATTTATATTTCACACTCCACTAGGCAGCTGATTTGAGATTGTCTGTTAGCATAACAAAAGCTCTGAGCCTGTGAACTTCAGAAACCTTTCGACCTCTGAGCTGCTGGCATGAATAGCCCCCAGCCCTGCCTATAGAGATCTCCCAAAGCTCCCCTGTTCGTGGTTAAATTGTTAATCAGGGTAATTTAATATAGTTTTCAATATGCCTCATCTCTTATTGGGAACGGTATTCACGGATTTTCTTCCCTCCCTCTCGATTTTTTTTTTAAAAGGCTCTTTTTTAATTCAAGTGCGAGCGGGGCAGCTGCAGACGGGACAAGCCCCCCCCCCCCCCACGACCTCCTTGAACGGCAGCGTACAAGAGCGGCAACGAGAAGGAGAGCAGCAAAAATGCATTCACACCGAGCAGCAGCAGCAGCCCCTTCCCTTGCACTCCAACCTGAACCTGAAATCCCAGACTGTTTACCCCCCCCCTCCCCACGGCACCCTCCCTTCCTCCGTGTCTCTCTCCCGAGCAGACTAAACAATTTAAAAAAAGCGAGTGGGGGGGGGAGCCCAGCCACAACTGAGTCAACAGCATCGGGCTGAGGCCACCCCCTCCCACCGCACCCGGCACCGCCAGGAGTGCAGCAGCCAAGAGACAGGCACATGCGCTCAACCTGCCGACCGTTTTTCTGCGGTGCCAATTCAGATTGACATTTCCTAGCCTGTGGTTTTCTGTCCCAGATTGTTCTCTCTGCAGTTTAACTATCTTTTGTCACAGAAAGCAGTCAGGAAAATACTCTCCCCCCCAAAAAACCCCCAACCCTCCAGAAAAACCTTTAAGGTTCCCCCCTAGTTGTGAATCCTCTCAGAGATTTCTTCCAAACTTAAGAGATCTTAAGGAAAAAGTCAACACTGGGCTGCACTGCACAGTGGTTTGCAGCTCCTTTTAATTACACTTTAAGCCTCTCCTGTTCATACAGCTAATTGTGAGAAGCTTCTGAGAGAAAGATACCCAGAAGCTAGTTTTATTCCACCCACCTTACCCCTAAGTGGAGCACTGGGGAGTGTGGCACCATGGGGCAATTGTTTGCCTTCAGAAATCTGTGTGGTTTTGTATCTTCAAAGTGCACTTGGACAGAAATCTTTTTAAAAATCTAAAGGTTTTGAGACTGTAAAAAAACAACAAAAAAAACCCGCTTTACCCTTTCTAAATATTCTTACATATCAGCAGCTTGCTAGTAACCCCCAAAGGCTATCTCATCTTATACTAGCATAAGTGCTACAGCAAACAGTAGGAGGAGTAGGAATACAAATTGAGGTCTCTCTGGCTACTATTTTATCCTTCCTTTGATATTTAGGATGTAATATGTTTGGGATGGCACTGTTCTGATTCTCCTGTACTTGAACGCTAACCCTATAACAGACTGATCTATAGCTTGGAACAGTTTTGCTCCCAGGTACTGTAGGAAGGGCACATGATTAAGCACCCTTGATGAAGCTAAGAAGGACTGGGTTTCACTGTCTTCTACTGAATCAGACCATTGGCCAGAGTTAGAACAACTGATTTGTACGCAGAAGGTCCCAGGCTCAAACCTGACATCTTAGATTAAACAGATCAGGTACCAAGTTATGTGAAAGACCTTGAGACCCTGGAAAGCCTTTTCCAGTCAGAGTAGGTATGATTGACCTTGGTAGACCAACAGTCTGATTCAGTACAAGGCAGCTTCATGTGTCAGAATGGGAGACCTCATAGTTATCCTATATAAGTCACCTTTGAATTTAATAGTAGAAGAATGTGTAATAATTGTTTGTTTATTTATTAGATTTCTACCCCGCCCTCCCAGCAAGGCTGGCTCCTAGTTTTTTGTGATCTCTTCAGAGGCTTTACTTCAGGTTTCATTTTCCAAGTCAAACTACAGTGTCATCTGGAGCAAGGCCTTCATATTGATGGTGCTGATGTCATGGACACATCAGACTACCTTGTGAGTTTTAGGTATACTGCAAAAATATTGTTATATCCACAATGTTGTGTGTTTATGTTCTCCCCTTGCTTTGCTAGTTCTTGGCTGCCAATTTTCTCTGTGTGTTTTTAATTTGTTCTTCTTGCAAGTCACCTTGGTTGAGTGACTTGTTTAATTTTGCAGAAAGGTGGTGCATATACATTATAAATTAATTTGAAAACCAGTATGGCTATCCCAGTAATTTTGAAATTAAAGTCTATTGTTTGAATTTTTGTCCTCATGTTTTACAAAGCTTTAACTTTAGCTGCCTTGTATTATGTGAACAGAGGATAGCTATGAAGGCAGGGGCTGTATTTATCTTGGCTATTTCTTGGACAACACCTCACAGCTATTTTGCTTTAGGGTCTTGTTAAAGAAGCCTGGTCCATTTCCCCCCCATTGGTTTCAGTTCTTTGGAATGAAAATTTTATCAGATGCCAGGCACACCCCATTTATTCATTTAGAAAATTTCTAACCCACCATTTTTGCTGACTGTGAAGGTGGTTAATGGTTAAAAGTTTGAAAACCATAAGACAATAAACCCAGCTAAAAACAAATATAAAAATTCAGTGGTCAGTTCTAGGAAGTGTAGCATCATCTAAGTTTCATCTCACAGCATCTGAAGTTCTAATCTAAATAACTAATGGATACTTAGATCTTGCTTGCTTAAATATGATAATCAGAATTAAGGCTGCAATTCTGGGAGTAAGTCCCATTGAACATAGTGTTACTAGTTTCTGAGTAAACTTGCTTAAAATTGGGTTGTAGATTAGCTTTCTTAAATGAAGCAGAACCTGTGGATTTGCAAATAATTGATAGTAATTTTGCTAGCGATTTATTTAATCATTTAAAATATTTTTGTCCTATCTACTAACTTGCAAGAATCTCAAAGCAGCTAGGAACTGAACTGCCTTTCAGTAATTGTTTTGCTGATTTCAGGAAAATGTACTTACTTCAGTTCTAATGTTATGTTATGTGCAGTATTTAATTATTCAATAAAAGGTTTTAAACCATTATGGTAGATGTTATTAATATAAGTCTGCGGCCATCCTTCAAATCCTTTGTTTTTAAAGATCACTTCCAAAAAGTCAGTTTCAGTTCAAGGATATTGTTGAAAATGTTCTACTCAATTCTCCTGATAATCAGTTTTCAAAAGACTACATCTTGAACATTTATACAGGACTGTATGCCTTTAAAGAAATCTAGGAAAGGTGGAGAACCTAATTTTAACGATGAAATGACATTTACCATTTTTCCATGCTTTTGCTTATTATCACTTTTCCTTTTCATTAGGTTTTTTCCCTTCATTAGAATTTATGATCCATGTCCATCATTACTCTTTGAGTTTATGTTAAATTTTCTTTGAGAGGTTAATAAACATAGGGGAGGGGTATTTTTCAAAAGCATGTAGTCCAAAAGGATCTGTTTAAATGTTTTACATTTCCAATACAGCAGGTCAGTTAAGCAATGGAGCAGAGTATTTTTGGGGTGGGGAAGGTTAACAAATAGTGTGAGATTTCCTCTAGAAATTAATCAACTGCTTAGCTGCATGTTTTGTTTCGGTTGTATAAATGCTGCTTCTGTATCAGTGTGTTCCATATCAGCTGTACAGTTTGGGCCTGTTGGGTATGAAAGAGGATGTATATTTATTGTTTGTGATGGTGTTTGACAGAGGGAATGGATGCAGACACCAGAACAATTATATTACAATCCCTCTGGGAATGCCAACACCAAATTTAGCCAGACTGATGGGGTACTGTCTAGACGGTCCCTTTTGTGTATCAGCTGTTTTCCCCCCACTGCTTTATTGTAGAGCCTGAATGTATGACATAAAACCTGCATATGGATTCTGAGCATAACCATTCTTGTAACCAAATACTGCTTTTTTTATATATAAATCTTCATTGGTATTAAGCAGCTAAAGCACATCCTCTTCATACAGTTATGTTATATGTTCATATATTATACATGTAGCATACACATGACATGCATGATAAAAAAATTGTGTGTGTCTGTAATTAAAATGGTATCTGTTAGAATATAGAAGATAATGTCAAAAAGGTGATAAATGAGGAGAACTTGCTGATCATTAATGTTGCTTTGATTTCTTATAGTGAAAAGTGTGTTAAAGGTCAAAACGATTCCCTTCTCCCAAGCCTAAATAAAATCATGCATATCTATAACACTAACGAGGAAGTAGGAGAAAGGCCTGACTTACAGTGTGCCTTCCTTATATTTTTATATTTTAAGGGAATAATAACATTCTGAAAAATGAACAAACAAAACACTTAAAAACCTTTAATAATTTTTACTGCTATGCATTTATGAATCCAACACAGATGAGTAGCCTGGATATTAATATATACGTGGGAAGATTTTTTTTTTTTTTTTTTAAAACCCTTTTACTTTTCTTCCCTGCAACATTCAGCCCAACCAAAAGCTCCTGCAGTTCAGGACAGGGTCAGTTTCCTTTGAAAGAGAGAGTATTAAAGACCAATCATGCCTGTAATAATCAGTTCACTTACAAATGTACAAGCTGAGCAGGTCTTACAGATCTGTGACAAGTACAGGCAGTGCTACCTCACAAGCAATTCCACTTTAGGCCCTCCCAATTCAGTTTTTGTCTTAGGAAAATGAGAATGATTCATGTCCAACTCTGAGTCATTCAGTATAGAGGGTTGGTGCATGTCACTTGCAGCAATCCATTCTGTAAGTCTAGAGGCCTAGTCTATTTGTCTTCAGAGTTTCATGAAATGATTGCTTAAGGTGGTGTACGTGGCATTACCCCCATTTTGTACTCACAGCTATGTTAGGCTGAGAGTGAGTGACTGGCCCAAGGACCCCAGTATTCTTTATGGCGATCTAAACCCCCCCCTTTGACCAAGTCCTGTATCCCAGCAGCTGCTCTCACTGGTAGCAGCAGCAAGAACAGTATTTGTTGTTCAGTCGCACGGTCGGGTCCGATTCTTAGTTCAAACCAATGACTAAAGCCCTATGTTAAGTGACAGCTCTTTGGTTAAGGTGCTGCCAAGTTACAGAGGGGGTAGGATTTTACATTGTACTAGAGGTTTTATCAATGGTGGAGACAGAAACTTAAATTTCCCATAGTTATTGGTGTCACTATGGTGAAGAAAGAAAACAGAAGATAATCTAGCACCATATGCTTGCAGAAACTATTGTATCCTAATATTAGATTTTCTATCTCTTTTCTTATTTTTTCCCCCCAAAAAATGTTGTTTCGTCTTTCTCCTGGTTGGGTCAATGGAAGGATCCATTCAATCGGCTTTTCCACTTGGATCTGGCATTTAGCCATTTGCTGTAGTGGCATGGGATCTCACCAAGGGGAAATAGTTCCTTTGCCAACTGGTAAGTGTAAATGGGGATGTAGTTCTGTGAGAGCAGATGCTCAGAGCAGTCACCTTTGCTGATAGCTAGTGCAAAAGCAGTCTTCAGTAAAACAAACATGAACCTAGTATAGATTAGCTCCTAGTGAACTGTAGTTCAGATTCTGGGGAGCATCACTCCATGAGTACCTCCATGCTTTTATCTGACAGTAATTTTCATTGCTGCCTTCAAATAAGTGAAAGAATGAACTCTACTTTTCAGTCAAAAGATATTGCTTCTTGTAGGTCACAGCTGAGGTTACCAGTAGGGAAGGAAATTCCACAGTATAAAGAACTTGCATTTTGGCTTTCTGCATTATATTTGACCTGTGGAAAAATACAGGACTTCATGTTTCAAAGTTATGATTCTCCATCCCGCCCTCTCCCTCAGGGGTTAGCAGAAACCCCTCCTGCTGTGGACAATTAGGATCTTAGCCATTTTTGTACAGAAGGGAAGAAAATCCAGTTTATTCTTCTCAACATACTGAGCAGGAAAGGGTACATGCACCAATGGAGTGATTTACAGTATATTCTGATACATCAGGAAACGTAACTGGGGGAGTTGAATTATGGCTGCAATTTGGGGGCTGAGAATAAAAACTGAATATAGTGTGGAAAGAGGTGAGGAGATCTGTGGAAGGGCCGGTTTGATTTGGGGTGGGGGGGAGAGTCCAGAGGAAAGCCACTGTATGACTCTTCCATTCCACAGAATAAAGGAAGAGAAACCACATTTTTAGAATTATTACGAAGCCCAGGTCACTGATACATTTTTCTGAGAAGATAAAACTGGGCATTGGTGAAGGGCTTCCATTTTACTGCTACCACTACTTTTATATAGAATGTAATATTTTGTGGGATCTGACATGGTGTAAGAAACAACACTTTTAAATTTGGACTGTACTGGAAAAAACCCCTTCACATTTACTTAGAGTCTGTCTGGAGTTTGACCAAACATATTAATGCAAAAACAAGGAGAGGGACTGTGGTTCAGTGTGAGAATGTGGGAGGGGCTGTGGCTCAGTGCTAGAAAATTTGCTTTGCATGCTAGAAGGTCCCAGGTTTGATCCCCAGCATCCCCAGCCAGTAGGTGATGTGAAAGACCTCTACCTGATGTCTGATGAGACAATGCTGATCTTGATGGACAAATGGTTTGATTCCACTATAAGACAGCTTCATGTGTTCAATGCAGTCTTTGCATATAGAGGGCCCCTGGTTCAGCTCACCATTTTCCATTAAAAGATCTGAGGTAACAGATCTGTTGGAAGAGTCATTTCTGTGCCTAAGAGCCACTGCCAGTCACGTTGGATGATACTGAGCTAGATGAACCAATGGTCTGCTTTGGAATAGGGCAGCCTCATATGTTTTTAATATGCAAGTTCTTTGGATCACAGGCACTGACCATATTTCAGTTTGAATACTGGCATTCTTGGAGTACTTTCTTCCAGTGTTCTGACAGGTAGACATGTGAGGGGTTCTTGTTTTCAGACACTGAATTGATTATGCAATGACTCTATTCACAGGTTATTCCTGGAGACAGATATGTATTCTGCCCAGAGCTCCTTGAAGGAAGGTATACATAGATAGAAGATCTGGATGTATGGAGAGAAGGGGGCAGGTACTGATAGCCAGTGACATTGGTGGGTTTACATTTATGAAGGAATGATTACTAGGTATCAGCAGGAAAGGAAGAACAAATGATATAGTTATTTATGAGTTGCAGCTTATGTTTTACATGGTTTTCAGTTATTTAAGGGGTGGGGCATGGCTAAGTGGCAGACCATCTGCTTTGCATGCACCTGGACCTCTATTAAAAGGACCACATCAGATGATGTGATAGACCTCTGCCTGAGACCCTGGAGACTCTCTGTCAATCAGAGTAGACAATACTGATCTTAATAAACCAATGATCTGACTCAGGCCGATTTCCTACAAGCACTGCTCTGCGCTCGCTCTTCCCTTTTGCCCCGATGGTACCGGTCAATTTCACACTAAGTGCTGTGCAGCCACATTTTGCCCCACAGCTTCATGTGATTTTCAAATGCTGGCAACCCAATCCAGCTCTAGACATGTGGTATTACCCTGACTCATTGTGTCAGGATGTGGATTCAAATTCATGTTGGAAAGAATTTGAACAAAAAGCAATGTAGTACAGATGGATATGCAGTGGGATCCAGTAAATGAGAAACATATGGAAGCCTGCTTCTGTAACTAGATCACTTTCTCTGGATTGGGTCAAGCATTTATTGTGCAATTCTACACTCTCCCCTCTTTTGAGGCTTCACAAAATACCAGTAAACCTAAGGCATTTAGTGTATGTATATCAAAGTTTTTTCTCATTCTGAATATTGCCTAACCCTTTTGAAGAATATACTCTTCCTCACCACCAGGACTCACTTCCTGCAAGAGCGCACAGGAGCAAAGCTCTGGCAGTAAGGAGCCCAGGGGGTGGGCACATCCAGCAAGCCCTGCCCCCTGCTCCCAGCAGCACCCCTTGCCTTTCCCAGCCTGCTGGCTGACCCAGTGGAGTGCCGCCGTGAGCTGGCCCACGAGCTGCTCGGCCACTGCCTGGGCCATAGCACCCAGTCTGCCCAGCTTCTGCCCATCCTCATGCCGGCCTTGGTGTGGCGCCTCTGCAAGGTGGGCCTCGGTGACTCCCGCAAGGCCTGTGAGGAGCTCTGCCCCAGCCTCCTGCGCCTACTCAGCCTCCTCCTGCACCTCTGCCCTGCCACCGCCCTGGGCCCTACCTGCTTGAGGCCATGCACATCTGCCACACCGCCATCCTTGACCCACGAGCAGCCACGCCCTTTCCTGTGCTTGCTGGCCATCCAAAAGAGTCCAGTGGCACCTTTAAGACCAAGGTTTATTCAGGTACAAGCTCTCCCTCCTCTCTGAGGGCAGATCTGTGCACTCCCCCCCCCCATAGCTAGCAATCCAAAACAGTCCAGTGGAGCCTGAGCGGTGGGTGTTGCCTTCTGACACACTTCCGGTGATGTCAAGGGGTGTGGCATATGCAAATAAGTTATGCTAATGAGTTATGCTAATGAGCCCCTGCACCTCTTTTTTTACTAAATGACCCCTGCTCACCACCATAAACCCATTGATTAAACTGAAACTTTTGATGCTACATTTTATTGAGATTTTTAAAATTTGTTCTAGTTGTAATGCAATCTTTCTTTTACAACAGTAGTTTAAAGTACATTTCTAGAAGTGTTGCAGTGGTGGATATTAATTGTATACACAGTTGGCACCAGTCAGCTTATAGTCAAGCAGTAAGGTTCAAATGGCCTTGCCATGGAGTTTTTGCCAGGCTAGCCCTGCAAGCAATATGTTGTGGGCACAGCAGTATCCTTCCGCTTCATAACTTCTGTGTAAGATGGGCCTCTGCTGAGCAAACCACACCATGCTGACATTAGAGCAAATACATGATAGTCCAGCTGTGATTAGATGAGATATGGATGACTTGTATGGCCAGATCACTTACAGTGGTGGACAGAAAGCACAGAGGCTATCTGTGCAGGTCCATCAAGCAAAGCACTTTTTCTTGGAATGTGGTACAGAGTTAGCATATTGGCAGCAACTGAATGTTGTACAATATGGGAAATTCTTTACTATAGGAAACTGTGGCTTGAATGACATTTCTGTTTGGACCATCATGCCTAATATTAATACAAGTGCCCCCAAGAACAGTCCTTTTTGAAATCAGTTCAGTGTGTTTCTTTGAAGAGAAGGACATACAGACTGATTGATCATCCACTTAAACCAACGATTTCCCTAAACACGTTACTTGGAAGTAAATACTGTTTACATTGAAGAGATGTCCTTTTAAGTAAATATATTGAAGATCAATTTCTAATCCCATTGAATCCAGCAGGACTAAAAGCCTACTTGAATGTGCAGAAGCAGCAGTTGGTACAGTCCTTTGTAGACTTTGCTAGTCTTAGAAAGCTGTGTCTTTGAAAGCTATGCTGATGTGTGCAGGGTGTATGTGTGTGTATGTATAAATACACACACTCACACATATAAACTTGCTTGTGGAAGACTGGCATATTAAGAAGTCAAGGTTACAGTGCTTCTCCTGGTCAGGCTACATTTTTATAAGCAGGGAAACTTGTTGTTGTTTACATATGGGCAAGGCTTCTTTCCCTTTGCAGGCTGCTGGGGAGTCTTAGGAAGACCGTACCCCCATATTGTTGGTTATTTAAATTTACCCTAAACTGGTGTAAATCAAAACTGGTGGTCTTTGTTATCACAATAGTATGTGCCAAAATGTAATCGCCTTTAGGCAACAAAGGTATGAGATGCCTAAAGCTTGCACAACATGGATAAAAATATACTTAATCAATAAACAAATACACTTTTTAAATCATGGAATTTCACCTGCCTGCTATCGAATGCAAGCAACTTCAGACAACCTTTTTACCTTTGTATTTTGCACCAGTTCCACTGAGGTTTTTGTTTTGATTCCTGGTGGCTCATTGCTGCGTTTCAGAACCCTGCTCCGTAAACAACCATGGGCTGATCTCTGTTGATTAAGCAGCATGCCAAGTTATATACAGAATTCCTTATCAGCCAGAAAAGAAAAGTAGTTAATGTTATGAGCCGATATGGCATCTCAGTGATTTTCTGAAAAGCTCCTGCGACTGTATATCTGCAAAAATTACAGAGCAAAGGGTTATCTGTTTTACTTTTCCAAGTATGTGAGGATACTTTCACAGGGTCCCTTTAAAAATCACCATTTCAGTGGAAAATATTACAGTGGAATTGTCTACCCATTACAGAAAGAAATGGTTTGCATATGTTAGTCATTTTGGAGGGCTGATTTTCCATTCTTCATGATAAATAATTCTGTTTGATTTGGAAGCTTGCGGAATTTTTAAGCTTGTAGTACAGTGGTGCGGTAAAGCAGTCTAATAAAGGTTAGGGATTCCTGTCTTAAGACTTGGTATCTTTTTGGCTTACCAAATTGTATGGAAGGCCATATTTTATCAGGTGATGAGTTCTCTTCTTTCTAAAGCATTGTGGTGATGAGAAGGTGTGCCTTGTGAATTTAAGTACTACA
The DNA here is from genome assembly GCA_029375565.1 of Gekko gecko. NCBI lineage: Eukaryota > Metazoa > Chordata > Lepidosauria > Squamata > Gekkonidae > Gekko > Gekko gecko. The sequence goes on from JAPDNY010000007.1 coordinate 58,304,189, forward strand.
CAGAAAGGAGAAAAATGCATCACTCTGGACATGACAACCCTATGTCCCTGACATAATGCCATATCTGATGTGTAATCAGTGGAACAACTAGGTCAGGTGATAGCACGACCTCCATCCCTCCACCCCAATCCTGGCCACTGCATGAATGCCATGTGACTATCATTCCCTGCCTCTTGTAATTTTTTTTTTTTTTTTAGCAATCCTGTTTACTGAAGTTTGGTGAAAGTTAACTGAAGCTATTCTCTATCAGATTTCTTGGAATCTTGAGTTATTTATAGATAAAGTGATTTACATTTTTGTGAGGTATCTGCTGTGAGCACAGCATTACTACAGAGGTTTCTTTAGGGATTACACCACCATTTAAGTTTATTTTCCTGATTTTATTTCCACTTCGTGTTGTGATTTCCTAAAGGAAATGACTTATTCTTTTATCTGTTTCATTCTGTTTAAGATAAAATGTACACTTTGGGGCTACATTTCTTAGAGAGTAATGTAGTTTATATGTTTCCATTGTTTGAGCTAAAGCTAGAGGTAGTTTGGAAAGCAGGTAAAAGTGCTACTAAACCAAGTAAGACAGAGGGTCTGGAACTGCTTTGGGCTCCAGAATACGATCCAAAGCAAACACTTTGTTTTCAGTGAAACAAATAACATATTTCAAATATTTGTACTTGCACATATTTCATCATAGGCTCAGGCAATAGCATTCATTCTGTCTAGACAGATGGACATCTGATAGGACCTGCTATTCTGGCATGACTTGAACCCACAAGAGGTTCTTAATTGGTATTTTAGGGATTCAACCCCTAGCTCTGGCTAATAAAAACAACTAGCAAGACTCCCAAAGAAGCATCTTAATAACAATAGGCCCAAGCAAATCATGTGGTCCCCTCTGATCCCTTGGAAGCTTCCAGGGTAGGCTTCTTCAGTGGCCCAAACAACAAGGACTCTACTGTTGCGTTCTCTGAAGTAAAGGAACAACAGTTGCCTCTGTGAGTGTTCTCTCTCCTTTCCACTTTTCTCCCATTTGCCAACTCTTACGGTTATACTAGAAATTACAACAGCAATGGATAATATTATTTAAACAAGTGGGGACCTGCAAGGACTTGTGGGGGGATTGTATTTACCCTCCCCCAGTATATCTTCTTTCCCTTCCCTGAATGCCCCTATAACTTTTCCCCCTTTCCTGCTTCCTTCTCTCCTTCTCACCTAACAGCCAACCTACCTTTATCTGCCCCTCTGTCTTCAGCTTTCTGTCCCTCCTGCAGCCTTTTCCTAGGAAAACTACAGCACAGTTGTGTGGTGATGGCTGTTGAGCCAGGGCCACTTGCATGGTAGTGAACCCTGAAAGACTTGTGGGGGTACATCATTTCCCCCTATATCCTTTTTCCTGCAGTATTTCTGTTTCTTGCATACATCAGCTCCCCGGGGAAGAACCCTATGGTGGCTGCCTGATCCTGGGTTGTTGCGTTGTGTTCTGGTGCTCAGTTGGGATGGAGGCAGTCTAACCTAGTGGTTAGACATCGGCCCATGAGGAGCTCTGCAGGCAATTTCCTGGTGATGGAGTGGTGTGTCATCCACTGGCTGAACAGAAACCTGGCTAGCTTATATTCCCAGTCCCCGTGTTCCATGAGGCAGAGTGCTTCCTTAGTCATTCTGACCATGTGCTACGCCTGACCATTAGTTGCGGGGTGGAAAGGGGCCGATTGTACATGCCGGATCCCATAGAATTGAGTGAACTCTTGGAACTCGGAAGATGTAAATGCAGTCCCATTATCAGTCACCAGAGTGTCCGGTATCCCATGCATACTAAAAATCTGCCGCATAGCTCAGATGGTGGACCAGGATGAAATGGAAGCTACTGGAGTTACCTCTAGCCATTTGGTGAACGCATTAACTAGAATAAAAAACGTTTGCCCCTGGAAGGGGCCGGCAAAGTCCAGGTGTAGCCTGGCCTAGGATTTGTGTGGCCTAGTGGGTTCCCAGGGCCTAGTGGGAGCTTTCAGTGGCTCGGGTAATGACTTCTGGCATTTCTGGCACCTTTGCATGCAGTCCTCTATTTCCTGGTCGAGTCCCGGCTACCAGACATAGCTCAGGGCTAGTGCCTTCATTTGCACGATCCTGGGGTACACTTTATGGAAGGATTCTAGAACCCGGTTTTGAATCGGGGGGGCACCACCACCCAGCCCCCCACAGCAAACACCCCTTATGTGATGAGAACTTCTCCTTCCTAGATGTGAAAGCCATGAACTCTGGGCCCACTGAGCTGGCTGGCTAACCCCTTCCCACCCAGTCTAAAACCCGGGATAAGATGCAGTCCCTGGAGGTGTGCTGCGAGATCTTGGAGACCAGGACCAGCCTGTCACAGCTCTTTACGGCTGTGAATGTGGCTGTGTCTGGCACCCCAGGACCAAGGGGCATGCTTGTCTAAAAGTCTGTGGAGTGGTTCAGCTACTGCTGCCTTGTGAGGCAAGAAGGCATGGTAGAAATTTAGCAGTCCAAGAAACACCTGTAGCTCTGCTTTGGAAGATGGTGCTGGAGCCTCAACGATTGCCCGGACCTTCTTGGGAGTGGGATGGATGCCCTGAGTGTCCACAGCGAAACCCAGGAACTCCACTTTTGGGACCCACAGCAGCAGAAGAAGAGAAGAGATTGGATTTATATCCCACCCTTCACTTTTGAGTCTCAGAGCGGCTTACAAACTCCTTTCCCTTCCCCTCCCCACAACAGACACCCTGTGAGGTAGGTGGGGCTGAGAGAGCTCTAACACAAACTGCTCTTTCAGGAACAGCTGTGCCAGAGCTTGTGACTGACCCAAGGTCACATCAGCAGGTGCAAGTGGAGGAGTGGGGAATCAAACCCGGTTCTCCCAGATTAGAGTCCGCACACTTAACCACTACACCAAACTGGCTCTTTCTCCCTCTTCATCTTCAACCCTGCTTTGCTGAAATGCTTCAGCACTGACCTGAGCCGCTCTACAGAAGAGTCCGAGTCTGGGGCAGCAATTAAAACATCATCAAAAAAGGGTTGGACTCCGGGGATTCCTTTAAATTCTGAAAAATCCTCAGAGCCACATTCATGCCGAATTGCAATCGTGTCACCTTGAAAGCCCCCCTGTGCATGACAATGGTCTGTGCTTCCGTGGTGGCATTGTCCACTGGAAGTTGCTGGTAGGCCTGGGCCAAATCTAATTTTCCAAAGACCCGGGCCCCCGCCAATGACGCCAACACCTGGCTAACCACCATACTGGATACGCATGGACTTGTAAAGCTTTGTTGAGTGTGCATTTGTAATCCATGCAGATCCAAACGCCCCCATTTGGTTTGATTGGAGTGACTATTGGCGTTTCCCTTGCCCCACCAAGCAATCAAGCTCCGCCTCAATTTTTGGTCATAACGCAAAGGGGGAGTGCCTAGCCCTTATTCAGATAGGCCTCACCAGGGGGTCTAAGTCTAGGGAAACCAAGGGACACATGCTTGGTCTAAGTTGGTACACACCAATTTCCCTTTCCTCCTCCTTGCAATCCCCATATCCTCTCCACTTTCCTTGCCTCATTCTTTTTTTCTCAGCCATTCACCAACCTGTCTTTTGTCTGCCTCCCATCTTCAACTGTATTTATAATTTATTTATTTTAGGGTTGCCAGGTTTTACCTGTGTCAAGGTGGGGTGCTCCAGCCTAGCTCCCAGGATCTTCTGCATGCTGTGATGACATCACCCAGAAGTTACCAAAGAGTTTTTACCCAAATGCTACAGTATCCCCTTCCAGGAGACCTCATTGCACCAGGCATGTTGGGTGTGACAGGGCTCTTTGGGGGTGGGGCTCCCCCACTGGCCAACTGGCCACTGTCTCTTTTATTTTTCTATTTTAGCCATTGCTACTGTCACTCCTTCTTTGCTTCTCCCCCCCCCATTTTAGCCATGGCTCCTCTCATCCCCCCCCCGTCATTTCTTCTCTGTGTTTCTGTCTCTTTCTCTGGAAGGCCATTGTCTTCCTGGGCTTTCCTGCTGCCCTGCAACCGATTTGGCTCTCTCTGCAGCTGGTGGGCACTCTCCCTCCCCATCTAGCCTATCTCAGTGCTGCCACCTCCCTGGGCCTCTCCTGGCCCCTCCCTCTCTTCACCACAGCTTGTGGGCACTTTCCTGTCCTGCTGCTGCCACCTCACCATCTCCCTCAACCTTTCCCAGCCTCCTTCTCTCTGTGCTCAGAGGCTGCTGCACCACAGCAACCTCAGCTTCACCAGGGCTGCCTTCTTAAGGCCTGAACATCCTCCCCACCACCTCCATCCCCAGTATTAAATATTGGGTTCAAGACGCATTACAGTGAACACCTCTACTTTATTAAGTGATTTCAGGAACACTACAAGACAAACTCCAGGGCTGCCACCCTGTCTAAATAGCATGCAAGTACCACACCCAAACACACCCCACTCCTAACAATAGGCTATTTACATAACACTACTTCCCCACTGGTCCCCTCCAGAATCCTGGCAAGCTATTGTTCTGGAGCAACAAGCTCAGTGAGTCTCAGATACTAACTCAGGGATGACCCATGCTCAGTACACTACACCCCTCCACCCTAAGTTCCAAAACACCTTAACACACAAAGTCTCTCAGATATGCTGGTTTGCTCCGTTCCTGGGTTGAATGTTGGAGCTCTCTCTGAGGAGGTGCTGTCTCTGGACACTGGTCTGGTGTTGCAGGAACAGTGCCATTGGGTGCCAATAGTGTCACTTCTGGGAAGTCTGTGGCCACCTGGTTGGGTGGTGCATTGTACAGTGGACACTCCCTTGTCTCTGGTTCCTGTGGTTGCGGTGGGCCCACCTTGTTGTCTCCCGTGACTGATGATGGTGGTTCCTGCTTCGCAGGAAGGAGATGGCGGCGGAGCTGGTCAATGTGTCTTCGAAGGACTGTCATCGGTTGATACCTCATAAGACAGAGGTCCGGTGACTCGGATGACTGTGGCAGGGACCCAGGCAGGCCCACTGGAAAAGTTCCTTGAGTAAATGGAGTTGCCCGGGGGGGAAAGCCCTTGGGCACTTCCTGGCTTTTCAGAGATGGGTGATTCTTGAGAGCTTTGTCTGGGTGCAGTCTGTCCAGTTGGGTGGTTAGGCATCTCTCCATGAGGAGTTCCACTGGGCTGTGGCCTGTGGTGGTGCTCGGGGTCACCCGGTGGCCAAAAAGAAGGCTGTAAGTCTATGGTCCCAGTTGCTGTGGATGATACACCTGAGAGACTCCTTTGTGGTCTGCACCATCCTCTCCACTTGTCTGTTGGTGGCCTGGTGAAAGGGCGCAAAGTGTACGTGACAGATGAGATAGTGGCCCAAAAACTCCTGGAACTCCCCCGCGGTGAAGGCTGTTCCATTGTCCATCACCACCATGTTGGGAAGGTCATGTGAGCTGAAGATCTATCTGAGGGCCCAGATTACTGCTTTGGAGGAGGTAGAGGTGACTGGCATGACCTCCAGCCATTTGATGTATGAGTCCACCAAAATGAAAAACATTTGTCCTTGGAAGGGGCCAGCAAAGTCCAAATGTACCTGGGACCAAGGTTTGCAGGTGGACTCCCACTGTTGCATGGGTGCCTAAGGCAGTTCTTGTAGGGTTTCTTGGCAGGCCTGGCAGTGCTTGTCCCAGGCCTCTATCTCACTGTCTAAACCTGGCCACCACACATAACTCCAGGCAAGCACCTTCATCCGTACAATCCCAGGATGAGTCTCATGCAGGGCTGACAGCACTTGTTGGCCCCATGGAGTGGGGACCACAACTTGGCTCCCTCACAGCAGGCATCCCTTGTGGGCTGATAATTCATCCCAGCAGGATGAGAAGGCTGTAAATTCCAGGCCCACCCAGCTGGTAGGCCAGCTCTCTCCACCCAATCCAAAATGTGGGAGAGGACCTGGTCCCTCGCAGTATGGTGGGAAACATCCATGGCTTACAGAGGGCAGTCTGGAAGTTCTTCCATGAGCAGCATCTGGTGCACAGGAGCCAGGTCAGGATTGATGGAGTGGAGCGGCAGGCAGCTGAGGGCATCGGCATGCCCCATCTCCTTACCAGGACAGTGGAGGAGGGAGTGCTGGTACCCCACCAGGAAGATGGACTAATGCAGTATCTGAGGAGAAAGCATCTGGGGGGTCTGGCGGTCTGGAGCCAGCAGACCTAGCAGGGGCTTCTGGTCTGTCTCAATGGTGAATGGCCGACCATAGAGGAAATCATGGAATTTCTTTTCCCTGTGACAATTGCCAGAGCCTCTTTATTGATTTGCATGTAGTTGCGCTCAGCTGAAGACAGGGTGCTGGAATAATAAGCCATGGGGACCTCCCTGCCATCTGGCAGCTGGTGTCCAAGGATGGCACCAACACCATAGGGAGAAGCAACACACATGAGGATGACGGGCAGTCACTCATCAAAGTGGGCCAGGACTGTGTTGGAGGTGAGCAGTTTCTTGATGGCCCTGAATGCTGCGGCTTGTTTGTGTCCCCAGACCCATGGGGCCTCTTGTTGAGAAGGTGGTGAAGCAGTTCTGCAAGTGCAGCTTTTTGGGGCAGGAAAGAGTGATAAAAGTTCAGCAGCCCTAAGAATGCCTGAAGCTCCTGCTTGGAGGTCGGCATGGGAGTGTCGACAATGGCATACACCTTGTCTGGGGCTGGATGGATGCTGTTGGCATCCACAGAGAAGCCTAGGAACTCGTAGAACACCCAGGAGGCACTTCTCCCACTTCACCTTGAGGCCGGCCTCCTGGAACCACTGCAGTCCTCTTCTGTGAGAGTGGCAATCAGACTATCATCAAAGAAGGGTTGGACCCTGGGAATTCCTTTAAGAAGAGAATCCATTAGTTTTTGGAAGATTCCTGGGGCTATGCTGACCCTAAACTGCAACTGCTGCACCCTGAATGTGCCCCAGTGCATTACAATGGTCTGGGCCTTTGTGTTTGCATCATCCATAGGAAGCTGCTGGTTGGCCTGGGCCAAGTCTAACTTTCCAAATACCTTGGCACCCGCCAGAGAGGCCAAGATGTGGCTGACTACCGGGACTAGGTAGGAGTGGTCCTGCAATGCTTTATTGATGGTGCATTTGTAGTCCACGCAGATGCAAACATCCTTGTTGGGCTTTACGGGTGTCACAATCAGGGTTTCCCAGAGGGCATGTGGGACTGGTTCTAGGACACCTTGACCCACCAGGTGATCCAGCTCCTTGTCTATTTTTGGCTTCAATGCGAACAGGATGCACCTTGCCTTCAGCCATATGGGCTGCACCTCTGGGCTGAGCTGGAGTAAGATGGGGGCCCCAGTGTAGCGACCGAGCATCCCATTGAAGATGGCTGGGAACTCATTGCACACCATCTGAAAGTCTGTTGTGGCAATGTGGTGCACTCCAGTGACTTGGAACCCTAGCAGCGCAAACCAGGCTAGACCTAGGAGACTCATGCAACTGTGTCCCACCAGCAGCAAGTCCAAAAGTCCATCAAAATTGTGGTACTGCACTCAGAACTTGCCCACCCCTCTCACAACCACCTTATTTTGTTGGACATTCCTTAGGGCCGGTCTAAGGTGAGGCCCCCCTCTCCCTTGGGCAGATCCTTCTAAAGGTGCCCTCCGAGATTATGAAAATAGAGGACCCCATGTCTAGCTCCATCCTGCAGGGGGCTCCCTCAATCAAAACAGTAATTTTATCAGGGGTATCTTGGGGCAAGTTCAGTACTTGTTGCTGCTGGACGGAAGTGGCGTGTAGTTTTGTTGTGTGCACAGATGCCAGAGGTGCGGTCGATCTCTGCTGGTTTCCTTTGGAATGGCTGGCCCTGTCGATGTGGCCAACCTTTCTGCAGCTCCCGCAGGAAACAGCAGGACCTCCACTCATGGGGATCCCCACAGCTGGCACATGCTGTCTCTGAGGTGGGCTCGACAGTGTGTGCTACAGTGTGGCTGCCTTTTGACAGCTCTGGTGGCTAAAGCAGACCCCCTGCTCTTCCACTGGCACCTTGTGTTCCTTCCAGCCAAGCTGTATTTTACTCCAGCCGGGTTGTCAGGAGGACTGGCAATGATTGCCCCTCCCTGCACTGCCTGCAGTGGCACTGTGAGTTGTGTGTCATTTCTGCACAAGTATAGACATATAGACAAAAATACCCCCCCTTCTAGTTCTATCTCTCTCCTTTTCACCCCCTCCCACCTTGAAATCCCTCCCTTGGCAATAGTGTTATGTGGGTGATTGCATCATCCCTGGGTTCTGCTATATATTGATGTAATGTTAGCAGTTTGTAACTTGACTACTACCTTTGATGGAAGTGACACACATCCTGACATATGGGATATTTGTTACCAGGTTTGTTGGCTAATTTAAATACTCTTTGGTTAAAATTAATCTAGAATCAGACTATCTATAAACACTAACAATTATATAATGTCTATTTTTGTGCAGACTAATTTGGAGAATTTGTGCAGTTACTATCCATGGCCCATTATACAAACTTTTAGCAACTGCAAAGCATATAAGCTGTGTTAGTGTGAGCTAGCTCACAGTCTTTTTAGCCTCCAGTTCACACATTTTCATCTTAGCACAGGATGTATTGCCATGCTATTGCTTTATACAGCATCTGTAAAGGTTATGAACTATGAATGCGAAGCTGGACTGTGCAGATAGTATGCCAAGGCAATGGACTGAATGGCAACCATGAGACTGTGCCAGCCTCCTGGAGTGCTGGCATATGCACAGGCAAGGAAAATCTTGTCTTGTAACAGCTTGCCTACCCAGACGTGGACCCATGGAATACCTGGTACCTCTCACTCCTGCAACCATGCAGCCAGATGTCACAAGGCAAGCCAGCCTCCCTGACCCTCCAAACACATGGAACCAGCAGCAATTCACTTAAAGAGAGGCCTCTCTGCAAAGGAAACCTGTAGATCCCTCACAGAGGCCATGGAAAGCTCTCTTCTCCATCACGCAGGCACCTCCCCCCCACCTCTGCATATTGACACCTCCAGGTGTAGTACATACTCAGCCTCACCCTAAACAAAAGAACTGACTCCATAACAGGATTAAGCCACAGCCTCCAGCTGCCCATCCTGATAATGCAGCTGTTGATCATCAGTTTGTTGAGACCAACTACCATCAATGGAGCTGAGACATTACTACTCTTTTCTTTCTTTTGTCTCTCTAATGGTGTCACCATTAGTCAAATATTATTGCAATTGCCCAACAATTAATCCCATTCTCCTGGTCATTAGTAACTAGATTTTTCTGGTACATCCTGGGGGCTACGTGACTGGTGAAGCATCCCCCTCCCAGTCATCTTAGGGTATAAAAAGAGAGCATCACCCCATTGCACGTGCTTTCTCTTCTCATCCTCCTGACCCCATCCTACCTTGCTGGTTCCATTCTAACACTGTTTGGAGCCTTCCACATGCCAGTCAACACAGGAACTCTTCCCTTAGTGTCACCTCCTTTTTTGCTGTAGGATCGTCTCGTCACTTCGGACAGATAAAGTATTGCCCACCAACAATATTTCCTGCTAATGCAGCTGTTGTTGTCCCTTTCTATCTAAGATTCTTACCTCTGTGTTGATTGATTGTGTGACTGATTTTTATATTGTAAGTGTGTGAGAATTACTGGTAAAGAAATCACTATCTTTTAAGATCTAATCTCTACGTCTGTTTCTGGGGATCTGGATAAGTTGGACTCCTGTATACACAGGTTATTGGTCCCATAATTAAGCCTATTGCCATTTAATATTCTTATTCTCGACTGTTATTAATAAATTAAGGCAATTTGGCTAACAGATGGATGGCTCCCGAGCAAACTAATTTATGCAGTAGCCAAATTGCTTGCTCACAACTTTAATGCCAGCAGTTCACAAAGTAGAATTTTTGCTCACAAGACTCCACAGCTTAGAGGGATCATTGTGTGAGAGTGTTTTTGTTTTTGTTTTACCAAGAGCAATTGGAAAGCACAGGTTCCATTGCAGAACACTGCATTGCATTGCACATGAAATGAAGATCCAGTCAAAGCAGTAAGGAACGCAGTGACTGCAGCAGATGAACATAACTACCTCTATGGAACTTGTAGGCAAAAGCTGAATATATTGTTGGGATCAACTACAGGATGGTAACAATCAGTTCTATTCCAAGAAATGTACCAATAGGGCCAGGCCCAATGCTCAGAATGAGGCTGTGAATAGTGATGGGCCCACTGTATACCATCAAGTGATGACAAGAAGGGGCGGGGCATTGGCTAGCTCAATGGTGGATGCCATTTGATTGTGTTCCAGACCTTCCCTTCCAACCCAGCTGATTAAACAAAGCACATAGCAAAACTATTAATTGAAAGAAATGGGAAAGACTGGCGAAGCATGCAACATATCGGGAGATGTGATTCCGGCTCATCTGAGAGCACTCTTTAACTCAGAAGGTGCAAGCAGAGTGGCCCATGAAGCCAGGCAAGTTGAAAACAAAATGGCGACCAGGGAAGCAACAGTGGTTCCACTGCAACCCTCACTATCTAAACAAGACCTTAAAGATACTTTAAGAATTTTTAAAAATGAAATGTTGGAAAATATCAATGGGATGAAGAGGCGGGGCTTCTGTGCAGCAGACTAGTCGAGTACTCAGGAGTCTCTGAATCTTACTAGCTTTTGCAGGCTTTTTAGGGGACTTTATTAACCTTTCCGGATTTTTTCGGATTGGACAAGGGTCCCTCCAATTCCTCGGGTGTAGGAATTGGAAGCAGAAGGCTTTAAATCTGAGCCCCCCTGCTTGTGGCAACAGTGGGTGTGGGAGTCAGAGTGCCTTGAGCAGGAGCTCCAAAAGACCAGCCTTGGGAGCAAGGGTGGAAAGCTGTAACAACCCCATATAAGGATCTTTTACCTTGTCACAATCATCTTGGCGAAGACCTAGTGAGTATTTTCCTTTTTCTTTCAACCTTCAAACTTGGAAAAGAACATTTGATTGCCCGCATAAATCTTCCCCAGAGGTAAAGGGAGGTGAATCCTCCCATGGCCAGTGGCTCAGCAGAGTTTAGGGGACTTATCGCATTAACAATATAGGGGCAAAATAACATGCTGAAATCTTCTATCTATTAGCAGGAAAAATATTTTCAAAGGGACTTATCTTACTTTTAAACTAGCTTATTTGACTTATGGAAAGAAAGACAGGCTTATCGAGCTAAAATGGTGACAGACTGCGAGCTCCCTGCCTGTGTAGTTACATATTGACTGCTGTTTACAAACTGTCTGCTCAGGAGCGAGATGGCATCTCCAACTGCAATTGAAAAGAAGGATTTCCAAGGGAACAGAGATATATTGCAGTTGTCAGATGACTTTTGGGATCTCATAAAACTACAGATGGAGACTAAGATTACAGCTGCAGTTTTTCAAGCGCTGGGAGGGATCTTGACTAGCTCTGAGAGAGGGGAGATTGTATTTTCGGAAGCACAAGATTGCCAAGTACAGATGACGTTACATATGACACAAAGCGAGAAGCGACATGGCTTTTTTCAACACTCGCCACCCATAATGAGAGATTTATTCAATTGTCACTATGTTGATTTTTCAGAGATTTTGACCTTTGAGACAGTTGGATATTATACAGTGTTTGCAGAGCTGGAGAGACAGAGCTGTCTGTTTGGTCACACAAGCAAGCTTGAAGGGGATGAGATTTTCAAAGATCAAAGACATATAAGGGAAACAATTTTGAAAAGACATTTACAAAGAAAGCAAAAGAAACTGAAATTTTATAAGTAATCTGAAAAAAAACATACTCTGATTGCCTGTATTGTTCTAATTGATTGAGATAAAGGATTACCCAAACTGATATTGTTAAACTGTTAAATTGCTGCAAAATATTTGCTTAAATCCTTTTTGTTGTTGTTGTTTTTGTCCTGTTTTCTCAACCTATGTTGATACGTGATATATAATTGACTAAGAACATAACCTGAAACTATATATCTTGACTATCTGTACTATTTTAATTGATTAGTGAAAGTTATATATAATGGCTGTGTAATCTGAAATAATATATTTTGTTTACCTGTAATGTTTTAACTGAGGGATGATAAAAGATATAGGGCAGTTTGAATCTTAGAGTGTATATTGCAGGGGGGAAATATAAGTAATGGGCTGCTTATCCAGAGAATGTGTAATGATTTAACTCTCTTAAGAGAAAAGTAGGGATGATTCAGTGTAAAGTAAAAGCTTTTTGGTATTGTTAGGTTGAGAGCTGATACTGTGGAGAAAATACAATCTTTCATGTTTAGGTGTGCAAGTAAAAGGGATTTTGAAAGCTAACATTGCTAAAAATATGTAAGAATAGGATATAGAAAAATTAGTTGTTGAGAAGCAAGCTGCAGTGCAGTGAACACAGACGTGCTTTCTAGCACTCTGCCACTTCCTTGTTTTCAAAGGGTCTTCGGTCGATTGGAGACTCACTACCCCCCCCCAGGGAAGGGGGGGAGGATGCAGAGGCTTGATCAGGGCCCCCTGGCAGTGGTACTCTCAGAGAGACCCCTTTGATCTCCTTCCAGTGGACCAAGAAGAGGAGCCCATACTTTCTGCACACAAGCTGTTGCTTCCTGTGAAGGGGGAGGGTTAGAAACCCAGCCTAATAAGTGCATAAGAAAGGAATGAGTAACATTTCCATTGTTTATTTACTAAAAGGACCGGGACTGTAATTTGCCTTGTAAAAGGGTGAAGAGCGCAGGCAGGAGGTTCCCCCCCCATTACAAGCGGCAAGTGAGAGAAAGTCTGTGAGAGCCAACTCTCACTTTCCATACTTGGCAACGTTTCCATTGAACTCAGCCTGCTTTCATTAAACATTGCATGATACAGTGTCAGCTTGCTTTCTAACCACCTAGACCCTTTCTCAACTAACCTATTTTTACCCTATTTTGGGCAGAGTGTGGATTTCTGTAAACATTCTTTACAAATTTTTAAAAGGGGTCTTATAAATCATATTGGGAACATTGGGAAGATTGACAGGAAGGAACAGGACTGCTTTAAGATTGTTTTATGATTTAAAAGGGCTTTGTAAAGGGGTGAAGATTCTTTCTGAACGAGTGATCTGTTATAAATTGAAGGCATAAAATCTGTTCATATCCTCACAGCTATTCCCCCTGCCTCTCCTTGGAATCACATCATAGTGGACACAGGCTCTGGATTATTCATAGGGGGGAAATAAAATCACTCTTCCTGACCTTGATTTGCTGTTTGGTGTTCCATAACAACTCCTGGAGAAGCTATAAACAACCTAAGGCACCTGTGTAAACAAAAGCTTGGCAGAAAGCCAAATTTTTCTAGACAATAGTGCTGCAAGATGGGTCAAGCCAAGCAAGTAAAAACACTAGGTAGCTCTCCAGGAATACCAGGCTCAGCAGCCTCAAAGATACTAGCCCCAAATAAAGAGATGCAAGCCCTCATGCAAAGTAAAATTCAAAGCTCCGTAATGGATATTGTAGATCCCATCAAAGTTGTGATGCAAGATATTAAAATGCTGATGAAAGATATTACCCAACAGTTTGCTACCAGTATGGAAGCACTACAAAAGTGAATTGCTGTAAGAAGATTGCAGAGCTGAACACCATGATTGTGAAAATAGAGGTAAAGACAAAGGAAATGGAGGACAAGATGCAAGACTCAGGAACCAGACAATCTACCTTGGAACAAGATGTTATGAGGCTTCAAGTTGAAAGAGCAGCTTTTGTGTTAAGATTTCAGAACATACCTGAAGAGCAAAATGAAGATTTACAAATAAAAGTGGCAACAATGTTGGCTAAACATCTAAACATGGAGGAGAAAAATAAAATTATTCAAGAGATTGACATCGCTTTCAGAATGAACTCCTCGTATGCTAGACGGCACCAGCTACCGAGAGAAATGCATGTGAGATTTCATAAAAGGGCAGTAAGAGACAAAATATTAAGAGAAGTTAATAGCGCACCATTAATGTGGGAGAAGATTGAAGTGAATGTTTTAAAAGAAATCCCCTGGAGAGTTAGAGAGAAAAGGAGGGAATACATGGAGCTCACAACATTACTGAGAGCCAATACAATAAATTACAGATGGATATTGCCTGAAGGTCTGATCTTTACCTGCAAAAGTAAAAGATAGAGAATTGCATCAACCTTTAAGGCAGAGGATTTCTTGAAAACACATAGAGAAGAGCTGTCTGCAGAGCAACAGGAAAAAGAAGAGGGAGAAGAAATGGAAGATGAAGAAGGAGAATCTGGAGTGGCTGCTCCATCTGTAAGAGAAACACAAGGAAGCAAAGTACGTTCAGAACAACCCCAGGAGAAACAAGGCAATAGATGAGAAAAACAGGAAGAAAAGAATAAGGATCAACATGAGTACAGGTAAAATGTAAATTATCTTGGTGAATGTAAACAGTTTGAATGTCCCACAGAAGAGAAGGAAAATCTTTCTCCAACTAAGGAAAATAAATTCTGATATTATATCTCTCCAAGAAACTCATATAAAAAATACGATGAAAAATACATACAAGTTAAAGGCTTAGGGAAAATCTTTTTAGCATCTGATAAAGAAAAAAAAAAGAGGGGTGGCTGTGTATGTAAAACCAGAACTGATCCATGCCTCACAAGATGGAATGGTTTCAATTCAAAGACAAGAGAAAAAAATGTTAATGGTAAATATTTATGCTCCAAATCAAAATCAAGAAAATTTTTATGAAAGGCTACAAAAATTGATTGCCAAACAAGAGTTCCAGGAAATCTGCATCTTAGGGGACTTTAATGCAGTCTTTGGCAAAAATGTTGATAGAAAATCAAATATTGCCCACAAAAAGATAAAGAAAAAGAGAGGTGGGAATGCGTTTCCACCTGTACTTTATCGTCTATTGGATGAATTAAAGGTAGTGGGCACTTGGTGAGTTAGAAACCCCTTAAAGAAAGATTACACTTATTATTCTGCTAGACCTAATTCTTGGTCCAGATTGGACAATTGTTGGATTACATCAATGGCTGTTAAGGACATGCTAGAAGCAGAAATTGAACCAGGAACTTTTGCAGATCATAAACCGATCACTTTGCAGATCATAAACCGATCACTTTGGAACTACAAGAGATAAAGAGATGGACTTTGAATGTATCACTCTTGAGAAATGAAAAATTTGTAAAAGAAATGAAGAAAGAGTTCAAATTCTTTTTTGATATAAATATTCAACCAGATATATCTATAAACACAGTATGAGATACCTTTAAAGCATATGCTAGAGGATGGATGATTAAGGTGTCAGCCAAAGTAAATAAACAAAAGAAGGAGGCTTATATAAATTTGCAGAAGGGAATTAAAATACAGGAAGATGGACTGTTGAAAGACCCAAAATCAGAAAAAAGGTAGATAAATTGAGACTTCTACAGCATCAAATGAATTGTTTACTTACACAAGAGTTAGCAAAGAAGCTTATGTCCACAAACAAAATTATTTTGAAAATGCCAAGAAGCCCACAAGATGGCTAGCTTACAAAATACAAAAGGAACGAGAAAAATCTTATATAAAGGTACTAAAACAGAAAAATGGAGAAGAAACAAATAGAATACAAGAAACGAAACAAATAGTGGAAGAATTTTATAGGCATCTTTATAAAAGAATGGATTCCCATCCAGAATTTATAAAGCATTACCTGGAAACTAAGATCTTTAGAGAAGAACAAAAGAAAATCAGCAACCAACCAATAGCAATGGTGGAATCGGTGGAGGCATTAAAAAGTCAAAAAAGAGGGAAAGCACCGGGTCCGGATGGTTTGCCTGTAGAATTTTATCTTATTTTTGAAGATCAGATATTAAACCATTTAAAAGAAGGTTGCAAAAGTATAATGGAAAAAGGAGAAGTTCTTGACTCTTGGAATGAAGCATTAATAACTCTTATCCATAAACAAGTCATAGATTAAAAGGAAATTAAAAATTATAGACCTATCTCCCTTTTGAATGCTGATTATAAAATCTTTGCTTGCATCTTAGCTACGAGATTGAAAAAAATTCTGTCTCAAATGATACATAAAGACCAAGCCGGCTTTCTACCTAAAAGACAAATTAGAAATAATCCCAGATGTATTCTTGAGAATACATAAATAAACTGATAAACTTTCTCACATTATGCCATCATCCTCTCCAATGTGTTGGAAACAGTGTGGACAAAAAGCAAATTACTACCACAATTGGTGGAATTGCAGAGTTCTCACAATTTTGGACCCAGGTTCTTAAGCAAATTGAAGCATACACAGGATATATGTTACCCTTAGACCCAGCATTGATTTTGTTAAATCTATGGCCTTCAGATAGTCCTCCCGCAATAATCAAAGATTTAATAGCCGTATTGATAACTGCAGCTAAAATAATCATCACTAAAAATTGGAAAGATAAACACCCTTCTACAGTGGATCAGTGGATTCATAAGATCTGGGATCTTTTCTTGCTTGAGAAACTTTCAATATATAATACTAGTGGTCAGAATGAGTATGAGCTCCTTAACCCTCTAGATAAATGGTATCCAATGCTAGATAAAATAATGTAGACAAATTTGATTGGGAATCGATTTTGGATGCTAAATATAAGATTATGATATATGGCTATAGTTAAAAGGTTTGGATTGTTATAGTTTCAGTTAAAAAAATAAGTTTATGTACAAGATATTTGGCTAAAATTTAAGTTGCACCATCGAGTAAATCTTCTAAATTGACAATTCTGTAAGCATTGTTAGATTGGTTGTTTTATACTTGAAGTTATACAGTTACAGTTTCAGTATCTATGTGTTATTGTACAATTGCATTAAAATTTAATAAAATGTCTTTTAAAAAATCAAGTGATGACAAAGTAACTAATGTTAGTTTATTTACTTTTTAAAAATTCCTATCCTGACCACCAAAGGTGTTGAGGCAGTTTACAGACAAGCAATATGTGTGTGTTAACTGCTGTCAAGTCACTCCCAACTTATAGCAGCCCAATGAATTAATGACCTCCAAAACATCCTATCATTAATGCTCAGGTCTGGCAAACTGCAGTCTGTGCCTTCCTTTATAGAAACAATCCATCTTCCTCTTTTCCTACTGCCTTCAACTTTTTCTGACATTATTGTTTTTTTCCCATGAATCTTGTCTTCTCATATGACCGAAGTATGATAGTCTCAGTTTAATCATTTTAGCTTCTAGGAAATATTCAGGCTTGGTTTGATCTAAAACCCACTTATTTGTCTTTTTTGCAGTCCATGGTATCCGTAAAACTCTCCAACACCCACATTTCAAATGAATCAACGTTCTTCGTGTCAACTTTCTTCACTGTCCAGCTTTCACACCCATACACATGTATTATGAATTATCTTGATTTTGGTCTCCAGTGACTCATCATTACACTTAAAAATCTTTTCTAGCTCCTTCATGGTTGCCCTTCCAAGTCTCAATATCTTTTTCATTTCTCGGTTTCAGTGTGTCTTCTCTGGTTCATGAGATAAACAATGTGACTAACTAAAAATACCAGCATAAAAAGAACCACATGTTTAAAAATCCATAATCAATAGAACAACTACATCCTTAACTGATGCCAGAAATGTAGCAAACTTCACATTAGCTGAGGATCTCTGGAAAGGGGTTTTTTTGGTGCTACCACTGAAAAAGCCAAGTCTCAGTTATATGGCCAGCCAAGCATATTTCAGATAATGGGGGAACATACAGTAGTGGTTCAGATGATGACCACAGTAATCAGGCAGGTTCATATGGGAAGAGGTGGTCTTTCAAGTACCTTGTTCCCAGATTATATACTTGAAAGACAATAACCATAATTTTAAATTGAGCCTACAAATGAATTAGTAACCAATATAAACACTTTAGCACCTGTTGAAATGGCCTGTTTTTAACAATTCTGAGAACATGCAGTTCAAGTGTGTGAATTTCTATTCCTGTTATGCAAAATTACCTCCTTTTTTGGATATTTTGTAAAATGAGAAGTTCCAAGTGGATATGCAAAGGATGGAGAAAAGGAGCTGCTTGTGAATCATCAATTACAATATATATTTTTTCATACATAAGGACAACCCTGGAAGGCCTTTCCGTGTGTCCTCAACTTCTGAAGAAAAATGGACATCAACCAGAAACAGGACCATCACTGTAGTGCCCCCTAGATTATGGAATACCTTCCCCAGAGCAGTACCTCTGCTTCTTGATTCTGGTAACTTTTATGTTCCAGGTGAAAGCTTCTTTATTTGACTGGGCATTTTACTGTCTTACTCCCCCCCCCCTTTGTGTATTCTGTTGTTTTTGGATGTAGTTTTACTAATGTATTTATGGTGTGATGTGTATTATTGAGGGCCATTTTGAACCCTATTTGTCAAGAGTGCGGCCAATTAACTTTTGAAATCTCTCTCTAATAGTGTGCATATGCCACAAGTGTGCAACAATATTTGTGTTTATAAAAGCACAAATCTATACTAACATATTAATATTATGATATAAATCTGTTTTATTTCACTTCTATAAAAAAGCCAGAACTTTTTGCAGCTTAAAATCTATGCTTCTGTGACATCACAGCAGATCAGCCAGTAACTGTGCTGCTTTGTAGACAGCTAGCATCCATGCTGTCTTCCATACCTTTAGGGTTTGCCTCCCTTAAAAGTATTTGTGACTGTTTGGGGCATATTGGAAAACTGTGCTTTTCTTTTTGGAAAATTTGAAAGCTGTGTGTGTTAAATTGATACTTCATTTATGCTGTTACGGTCAGAGTAAAATGCTTAGTAATAATTGGGACTGAAAATAAGATATTGATGACATGAATGATTTCCCCCCTTAATGTGATTAAATATTCCAGTGTATGCATATAATGCATATAGCTCTGTCTCAGAATTTCTGTAGTTCTCTTTCCATTTCTGCTATGTACAATTTATCACTCTCTCTACCATTAACAGCCTCGGTTTTATGTCTGTTTTCTAAATGAAGCTGTATTAGAACATTTGGTATTTCTTTGTGCCAACATACTATTCTTAAGTGGCAAAACTATTGCTATGTCTCTGAAGTGGAGGGCTAATCTAGGATCACATGGAAATAATGGGAATTTTAATGTATGAGATGATTCACCAAACTGAATCCAGAATTCTATTCTAGAGGCGTGTTATGGGTTAGTGGAACTTTGGTTCAATAATGGAACCAGTTGTATGGTGTGTTGAGATAGTCAAAGGTGTTATAAGGAAGGTGAACATAAGGAGAATAAAGGCATAGGTGGGTTAGCAAAGAGAACACAAGGTCCTGTAGAGCTGCAGTTCACTGCTGTGGAGCACCTTCCTTCCAAGGAAAGGCTGAAGAGGCTGGGACTTTTCAGTTTAGAAAAGAGACAAATAAGGGGGGACATGATAGAGGTTTATAAAACTATGCAAGCGGTGGAGAGAGTTGACAAAGAGAAATTTTTCTCCCTCTCCCAAAATACTAGAACTTGAGGGCATCCAGTGAAACTGATGGGTGGTAGATTCAAGAGGGACAAAAGGAAATACTCTTTTACACCAAGAGTGATTAAAATGTGGAATTTGCTGCCAGAGGATGTAGCAATGGCCACAGGAATAAACAGTTTTAAAAGGGGATTAGATAGATTCATGGAAGATGTCTATCAATGGCCACTAACCATGGTGACTGAGGGGAACCTCTGCATTCAAAGGCACTAACCCTCTGCATCCCAGAACCAGGAGGCAACACTGGGGAAGGTCTGAGCCTCGATGCCCTGTTGTTGGCTCTCCAGAGGAACTGGTTGGCCACTGTGTGAGACAGGATGCCAGATTAGATGGATGTCTGGTCTGATCCAGCAGGGCTTTTCTTATATTCTTAAATCTGTATAGACAGAAGCAGAAGCTACATCCCCTCCACCAGTGATATGAATCCTACCAACAGCAAAGCGTTTTGCTTGCACATATGGATAGGCTCGTGGGGTTCCAGAGACTCAGGTGAGGAAAGGATAGAACTGGACCTTATGGCTTTGCTACTCCATCCAGAACAGTAAAGAGCAAACACTCAAACATTCATACTTAAGAGATGTAATAATTAATGATGAGGAATCAGATCATTCCTCTCTGCTAGAGAACCCCTGACCACTCCAATGTCTTTGTTGTATTTAAAACCACTGTAGCTGCAGATGGATCCAAATATGCATAAGACAAGGATAGCTAACTGTCCTTCCTCTTCTGCACTTTGTTTCACTGTGACAAAGCATGTTTTTTACTGGGCTAATGCCAGTGTAGAAAATCAGCAAAGATGGAAGAAAAATGGTGGACTGGGAGAAAAGAATGGAGCAAGACAAAGTGAAGTAAAGTTTGAGAGGGGCAGGGTTTTGTTCCCCTTTTCTGGGTGCTCCATTTTTGTTGCAAGAGAGAGCAAGAGATCCCTTCACTCCTGTCTGAGGATCCTAGGAAAGGAGGGAAAAGTTCACTTATGCTTCCTCTGTGTCTTCTCTGCAAGTGAGATTTGAAATGTGTATAGAATAGAAATGTTTTCTCTTATCTGCCTAAAATTTGGACATCAGAGTCCATTAAGTATGAGAGTGCAGTCTATGAGTATTTGGGCAAAATTCTATGGGTTTTTTGCCCTCAAATCATAAAGTTTGCCCAAATACCAGAGCATCCCCACATCACGTCCCTAAAACAATGACATCACTTCCAGGTGATGTCTCCATGTCAGGTACATCACACGGTGATGTCCCTGTTTAGGGGTGGGAGTTCCCCACCAGCCAGCTAGTTCATGGCAGGGAGAAGCCCTTGAAATTGGAGAATCCCCTGTCCAGATCTGGGGCTGGTAAGCCTATTCCCAGGTGCTCTTTCTCTCCCAGGTATCCCTTGGTCTAGTGAAGGGCTGCAGATCATGAAAAGACAAGGAAGGCAGCTAGAGCAACCATGGAGGAAAACTCAGGACAGATCTGAGAAAATGGGCTAAAGCTTATTTCAAAAACTGCTCCACAGTAGTTATGGCATCAAAGATACAATACAAAGATACATGATTGAATTTGCACAGTGTAGGCCAGTGAAGCTATTCTGGGTGGTCAGTTAGGATCTGGCCCATAAGAAGAGGTAGACCGCTCAGTACCCCGTTGTATTCCTTTTGTTTGTGCTTTGCAGACAAAATATCTCATACTTGTACTGGCTTGGACTGTACATTAGCAGGGTCAGATGATGCCAGGATGCTGATGTTCACCTGTTTTGGATACCTTTCAATTTATTCAGACTGGGGATGTAGACAGTCCTTAGAGATTGGAGGTCTACCACCTGTTTGTAGCCCTTCCTGGCTACTTAAATATGCTGACGGGGGCATTGGCTGACTGTGAGATGTGGTTAGTGCCTCCTTGAGGGGGGTCACCCCAGCCTTGAAAGAGGCTGTGTTGAGTACACTCCTAAAGAAGCCTACCCTGGATCCAGGAGATTTCAATATCAACTAGTTTCAAAAGTTCCATCCAGCAAAGTTGATTGAATGGGTGGTGGCTGAATAACTTCAAGCATTCCTGGATGAAGTGGATAGTTTGGATCCTTTCCAATCTGGTTTCAGCCCTGATTAGGGGACTGAAATAGTGTTGGTCATCTTGGTGGGTGACCTGCACTGGGAAATGGACAGAGGAAGTGCAACTTCTCAGTGGTTTTAAATACCATTGATCATGGTAACCTTCTAGGGTGGCTAGGTACTTACCACATGCCGGTGGGGGGCATGAGAGGGAGCCTTCTAGAAGTGGGGTGAGGCTTTGCCCCCAAACAGCAATGTCACTGATGCTATGGCATAACACAGAAGTGACATCATCACATTGGGGATATTGGATGATGATGCTCTGGTTTGAAGGCAAAACTCTATGGCAAAATTGCCCTCAAACCATAGAGTTTTGTCCTCAAACCAGAGTGTTGCCGCACAATGTCCCCAATGCAATGATGTCACTTCCTCCTGGCGTCATCACGTTGGTGACATTGCATGGTGCTGTTTGGCCAGCAGCAGGTGGAAGACCCCAAAACTGGGGATTTCCCACCCGGACCTGAGGAATGGCAACCCTATAACCTTCTGGACTGTTTTTATAGGTTTGGATTGGAAGGCACCACTTTGCAGTGGTTCCAGTTCTAACCTGGAGAATAAATTACAGAGTGTGGTGCTGGTGGACTGCTACTCAGTCCTCTGTAGGGTTCTGTAAGGCTCTATCTTGCTCCCTGTGCTTTTCAACACCTACATAAAACTCTTGGGTGATTTCATCCAGAGGTTTGGATTGGGTTGTCACTGATATACAGATCCCAGGGAGGTTGTAGAAACTCTGAGACTGCCTGGAGGCAGTTTTGGGGATGACATAAGCTAATAAACTGAAGCTTAATCCTAATGAGAAAGAAGGGCTACTAGTGAGTGAAAGGTCTGACCTGGAACTTAAAAGTGTCACCCATTCTGCATAGGGTTGCAACCCCCTTGAAGGAATAGGTCCATAGTTTGGGGTTGCTCTTGGTCCCAGATCTACCTGTGTCCTGGAGTGTCTTTTAGCAGCTTAGACTGGTTAGCCAGCTGTGGCCTTTCCTGGTACATGCCCCAGTTACCCTAAACTAGATTACTACAGTGCATGACATGTGAGGCTACCCATGAGAAGTGTTTGGAAACTTCAACTGGTACAGAATGCTTTATCCAAAATGTTGACTGGAGTGGGTTGTAGGAACCATATCACTCAAGTGTTGGCCCATCTACAGTAGCACCTAATTTGTTTCCAGGCACAATGCAAGATTCAGGAGTTGACTTTGAAAGCTCCCATGAACCTACCTGATTGTGACAATCATATTCCAGGGCCTTGCTTTGAGTGCCCCTCCCTTCTGATAAGGTGGATGGCAACCTGGAAGATCTTCTTGGTCATGGCACCAAAACTGAGGAACTCTCTTCCCAGAGAACTCACCTGTTCCCTTCTATTTGCATCTTCTATCAGTTGGTGAAGACAATTTTGTTTCATCTGCTATCCTCTAAGTGACCCTCCTTCCTGCCCTATGAGGGAATGCTTATTAAATTTGCAGATTACTAAATTTGGAGGGGTAGCAAATATGGTAGAAGAGAGTCAGGATACAGGATGATCTTGACAGGCTGCAAAACTGGGCTAAAACAAATAAAATGAATTTCAGTGGGGATAAATGTACAGTTCTTCATTTAGGTAAGAAAAATAGAATGCATAATTATAGGATGGGGGAGACTTGTCTTGGCAGTAGTGTGTGTTAAAAGGATCTAGGGGTTTTAGTAGACCATACTGATAAGTATGAGACAACACACCGGAGGTCAGTTCAAAAAGTGATTTCAGCTTTATTTCAGCTCCAAGTTAGACCGGCTAAGGACTAGACCAGCTAGACAAAAATACAGTCCCAAAACAGCAGTTTATATACACTCCTGGCTGAGATAGCCACGCCCACATACTGTACAAGAACCAATAACATTTGTACAACATAATCAATCACAATCCAGGTATAAGGACCAATGATTTTACACCCTGATACCCAATCAAAGATGTTCCCTCCATAAGCCCTTTGATTGGGCAATACTGTGCAGCATTTCCGATCCGCATAATGAGCACCTGCTCACTATGCTTCCCATTATGTCTCTGAGGACATAACACATAGACTGAACATGAATCAGAAGTGGGATGCAGTCGTTAAAAAGGCAAATGCAATTTTGGGCTGTATCAACAGAAGTATAGTGTCCAGATCATGTGAAGTGATGGTACCATTTTATTCTGCTCTGGTTAGACCTCACTGAGAGTACTGTGTTCAGTTTTAGGCACCACAATTTAAGAAGGATATAGACAAGCTGGAACATGTCCAGAGGAGGGCAGTGAAGATGGTGAGAGGTCTGGAGACCATGTGCTATGAGGAAAGGTTGAAGGAGCTGGGTGTGTTTAGCCTGGAGAGGAGATGACTGAGAGGTGATATGATCACCATCTTCAAGTACTTGAAGGGCTGTCATATAGAGGATGGTACAGAGTTGATTTTTGTTGCCCCAGAAGGTCGGAGCAGAACCAATGGGTTGAAATTAAATTAGAAGAGCTTTTGGCTAAACATTAGGAAGAACTTCCTGACAGTTAGAGCGGTTCCTCAGTGGAACAGGCTTCATTGGGAAGTGGTGGGCTCTCCTTCTTTGGAGGTTTTCAAACAGAAGCTAGATGGCCATCAGACAGCAGTGCTGATTCTGTGAACGTAGGCAGATTATGAGAGGGAGGGCAGGAAGGCTTGCCTCAGTGCTTAGTTCTTGTGGCCCTTTCTTACATGCCCAGGGAAATGCTGATTACCACTTTGGGGTCAGGAAGCAATTTTTCTCCAGACCAGTTTGGCCAGGGATCCTGGAGGTTTTTTGTCATCTTCTGGACATGGAACAGCAATCACTGGGGGTGTGGAGGGGGAAGTATTTGTGAATTTTCTGCCTTGTGCAGGGGGTTGGACTAGATAACCCTGGAGGTCCCTTCCACCTCTCTGATTCTATGAGTCTATGATGTAATAAGTGAATGATTTGTATTGATATGATGATATAGTTACAAAAGTTTCATAGTAATCTTTTCATGGTATATACTCTTGTTTGATGGTACTTCATGGTAATGACAGTGGCAGTGGTTCTCCTGGCCACTCACCTGGCAACTTCCTTTCTAACAATCTTTCCTGTCTTTCCCCCTCCTCTTCTTCATCAATCTCCTGCCCTTTCTCACCCTTCTCCCCTTCCCCTTATTTGGCAATATATCTCCTCTCTATTTTTCTCCCACTTTCTCTCTTCCCCTTCTCTATCAACTTAACCCTCTTTATTTCTTTCCCATCTTCCTCCCTCTCACCTTATCTGTAAACCTTCCCCCTCTATCTTTCCCTGAGCCCCTCTCCATCAATCTCCCCTCCCCTTTTCTGAAAACCTACCCCCTCCCTATTCCTCCCCTTCCCCCTTCTCTGACAATCCCTCTCTTTCCTCCATCTCTTTTACTCCCCCTCCTTACCTTGATCACCAAGCCTGGCTTGGTTTCAAGCCTCAGCAGCTACCTCTAGGCCCAGCCATGGCAGCTGCAGTTCCTGGAAGCTGCTCTGAGGGATGGGCACAGACTGGCTCACAAACTAAAGTTCATGACAAATGTTGGCTGGTTTGTGGTTTGCAAAGTGAAATTCATGACAGGTCAACTGGCATGAACTTTCAAGCTGTTCATGGAGGTTCGTGCTGGTTTGTGAATTGATACATTTCCAGACAGACTGTCTCCACCCAGTCTAAATGTTTACACAACTTCAAAGCAACAGGGAGGGCAAAATTTGGAGGGCATGTAGAGGAGCATCCAGAGGAGGTCCCCTATGACTTTGATGGCTCTAACTTGCACAGGATCCATTCTATACACTCCTGAACCTCCTGAACTTACACCTGTCAAAATGACTGCCTGTTGAGGAGTGTATAGAACAGATCCTGTGAAAGCTAGAGACACCAAACACTCGAGGGATCTCTGGCTGACTCTCCTCTACCTGTCTTCAAGTTTGGAGAGGACTGGATTTATGGGGTCTGAGTTATGTCCCCCCTAAAGAAGGTGACTCAGGAAAATGCTTTCTGGGGAAATGGCATGCTTATTTTTTTAACAATTCACATTTTTCCGTAAACCTGGGAAGTCCTCCAAGTTTGAAAGAAAATCTGTTTAGCATCAGTGTAGCCCCAATCTGTGGATTTAGGTATCTGCAGATCGGGCCCAGACTTCACTATTAGATATATAGATGATGTATTGTTTATATATATATATATATATGTTGTTGTTGTTGTTGTTGTTCAGTTGCACAGGCGAGTCTGACTCTTCACAACCCCATGGACCACATTACACCAGGCCCTCCTGATATATCTGTATATATCTATATATCTATAGCTATAGATATTAAACTATTCACCCCCCTTAAGAGCATAAATTGAGGGGAAAGGTGGAATAAAAATGTTTTAAATAGATAAATTTCCTGATGGAACTTAATGACTAAGAATTTCAAATAAGGATGTTTTTGTTCACATTTGTAAAATGAGAACCCCTTTACTTTACTTACTAGATAGTCTTTAGTAAACTGAAATCTCTTGACATATTAGGAGAATAATAACGACTGCTTATCTTTAGGAGGGGCTGTGACTCAGTGGTAGAGCATCAGCTTGGCATCTGGAAGGTCTTAGATTCAATTCCCAGCATCTTCAGTTGAAAGGACCAGGCAGTAACGTTAGCTAAATTGCCTTATTTTCTCAGCATACTTGGGGGAATTATGATATTAAAGGGCAATTGGCATATAGCTCAGGGACATAAACTGTGTTTCCCAGAGCCCATGAACAGACCATGTTGATGAGGTGATTAGTCTTTTACATAATACTTATCAAGCATACAAAAATAATTAAGCACACATACACACAAGAACTAGGAAAGAAAGGGCTGAAGCGATCTTAATAGATCAGAGACAAAAGAGGGTGAAGTGTTAAAGGGGGGGTGCATAGCTACCTGTCCAGATGAAGAAGGGCCTCTGGCCCAAACAGATGTTTGGGGGTGGACTGCCAGTTGGTATCAGGGCAGAAGCACACCTTCTGAAGCCATGTGTCTAGATGGAAATAGACATTGGAAAACAAGACAGACCAATGGGAGTCCTTGAGGAGCTTGTCCCAGATGAAGACAAAAGATTACCTTGACCAATGAGGGGGTCTCAGAAGGTGTGGCACCAGTGGGGGCAAGACCTAGATATAACCAATGAGCTTTCAGAGGGGCAGAGTCTGGATTCACAATAGCGTTAATGGGCTTAGCCAGGTCAACTGGAGCTGGCTGAATGGGTTTTAATGGCCACTAATGGTCCAGCCAGGGTGGTTGAATAGATTCCCAGATTTAGACAAAAGGTTGGAAATGGGTCCCTGATAAATGTCAGGAAGGATTGTTAATAATTTGAATGTTTACTTAGTTATCTCGGTATCCTGTGGAATGGAGCAGGAAGGACAAGCATTGAGACAAAGGATTTTTCACATAGGTCTAGGAATCACAAAAAGGACTACATGTAGAGTTGGAGATAGAAGGGCTATGTGCCAGGTGGCAACTGAATAACTTCAGGAATGCAGATACCTGACGGAACTTGCCATTGTTTCATATGCATACCTTTTTGGGTGTGTGTGGGGGGGGAAGAACTGGAGATTTGCTTTGAGTGCTGCCTTGTGTAAAATGGAGGCCCTCTTTCCAGAGCTGTGGCTTGTTCTGTGTTTCAGAACAAGAGAGTCTTCCATTGGCCTTACTTTTGTGTGTCTCTGGTTCAGGTCAGGAGTGGGGTGCCCCTGCTGTTTGCCATACCCTATAGTAAGGCAGTGCCTCTGGCTAACAGTAGGTAATGTGAAAGACCTCTACCTGAGACCCTGGAGAGCTGCTGCCAATCTGAGTAGACAATACTGATCTTGATGGAGCAGCTTCATTTGTTTATCCTTAGTGATCAGGTGCAGAAGACTCATTCTTTGCTGAGGAAAGAGCCAGTGAATACAGTTCATGTGTTTACATTGCAAGAAGGTACTGTAAAGATTACAGCTACTTAATGTGCATGTGATATGGTTCAGACACTATAAAAATGTTGTATGTGTGAGGCTAGTGGGCTGGTGAAACCTGGGCCCAACTTTTGACTCAGCCATGAAGAACACTGGGCCAGTCATGTTCTCAGCCTTACCTATCTCACAGGGTTGTTGCTGTGAGGATAAAATGGAGGGGGGACCATGTACATCATCTTAAATTCCTTGAAGGAAATGAGGGTTAAAAGTAATAGATAAAAATATATCACTGCTATGTAATTATAGTCCTGATGGTATATAGTAATGGCTAGCCGGATCTTGTCAAAACTCAGAAGCTACAGAGGTTTGGCCCTGGTTAGTACTTGTTTGAGAAACCACTAAGGAAGTCCAGGGCTGCCACTAAGAGGCAGGCAATGGTAAACCACCTCTTTCTGTCTCTTACCTTAGAAACTCTGTGGGGTTGCCATGTCAGCTGTAACTTGATGGCAAAAAAATGGTAATTATAATGGCTTTAACACAGCTTTACACACAGAAGTGTCTTATTTTAAAATGGAAATTTGGATTATAGATTTCATGTCAAATATAAAATTTTATGTTTCTAGCACATTTTTATCCAGACCATTGTCCAAGGAGCTCATGGCTGAGTATACAGTTCTTCCTTGTCCTATTTTACTCTCACAACAACCCTGTGTAGTAGGTAATACTAAGAGACCGTGCTCTTTTTGTAGCAGGAACTCCTTTGTATATTAGGTGACACACCCCTAATGTATCCAATCCTCCAAGAGCTTACAGAGCGCTTCTTACAGGGGCTACTGTAAACTCTTGGAGGATTGGCTACATTAGGGGAGTGTCACCTGATATACAAAGGAGTTCCTGCTATGAAAAGAGCCCTGCTAAGAGATAATAACTGGCCTATGGTGGGCTATTGAGCTATATAGCTGAGTGGGGATTTGAATCAAATTCTCTTCATTCCTAATCAATGCTTCCTCTTGTGAGCAAAAATTCTAATCTGTGAGCTACTGGCATTAAAGTTGTGGGTGAGTGATTTGGCTACTGCATAAATTAGTTTGCTCTGAAGCCATCCTTCCTGAGCTAAGACAAAAATGTGTGAGCCAGAGGCTAAAAAACTGTGAGCTAGCTCACACTAACACAGCTTAGAGGGAACACTGGCCTATTCCAACTCTCTTATCACTGCTCAGCACTGTTTCTCTGTTGATAACATGAACCACTATGATTGAATAGTGAGTTGGGAGGCATGAGTATGGATGCTCTCCAAACAATCAGACGAATCCCTGCTGTAAACATTATGTGCCTTCCTCCTCCCTAGAATACATGGAAGGATGGGGGGGGGGTTGCTTCCATGGTAACGGATCTCTGTATATTGTACATACTGGCCTATTTGAATAATGAAGTGTACAGTACTCCATTCTGAGATTGTCTGCCTTAAATGAAGCTGCCTTAAACAGAGTTGGACGGTTGGTCCGTGATGTCCTTATTGTCTCCTCTGGCTAGCAGCAGTTCTCCAAGTTCTTGCGCAGAGGTTCCCCCCCCCCCCATCTTACTGTCTTTGCAGGGAAATGCCATGGGGTTGAACCTTAGATCTTCTGCATGCCAAATGCTCTATCTTGAGCCAGGGTCCCTGCCGTTATGATAAGATTTAAATTTAAGATACAAATTAGCTTTGTGTTGGACATCCAGTGCATTAAAAGTTCACTTTTGTGCTTGTGATACTGTCAGCTGTTTAGTTAGTGAAGGCTGCTTAATGTTCTGCATTGCACATTATGTACAGGGGGAAAAAACATCTGGCAGCAGGGCTACTATTTTCTGCTGTTGTTTTAATTAACCATTGATTCTTTTTTCTTTTTCCAAATAATTCTGCCAAGGCATATTTCTTTGAGTTTTTTTCCTCCTGGTCACTGAACTTGCTAGAAATGCTAAAGATAATGAAACCTTGGAGATCTAAGTGCAGTCCTTGCTTCCTCTTTCACTTCTAAAAGGAGTTGATGGAAAGGTATGTTTGTTTGTTTGTTATTTTTATGTTTCAGCAAGGATGGAATTGGTTTGAACTTGTTGTAGCTTCAGCAAGCCAAATATGCCTTAAATGGAAGCAAAATCCATCACCATGGACTATTTGCATATTGACTGTTGCCTGTGTTTACCTGAATTATCATCTTGTGGCAGACAGCTCTGCTCTGCTTTGATCTTCCACCACCAAAGACATTTTACATGCAAGTCATTAAAACCCTGCACATGCAATTATGACAATTTCCGTAAAGCTCATCAGTTAATATGAGATGCCAGAGCTTTTCATTTTAATATGCTGTGATGTAGAATTAAAATATGATGAAATATTTGGGCTCCCCCCCCCGAATTTAAGAACATTTTTTTACCCCTTTATTGCAGCAACAGATGTGATTTTGACATTGGGGGAAAAAAGCAGTGGCCAAATTCAGTAGGTTTCACATCTAGCCAGAAGATATTTAGCCAGGAACCATTCAGGCTCAGCATGCAATTGGGGGGGGGGAGTCCTGCAAGATCTGAGAGCTTTTATTTCAAATGCTTGTGTAAATATGGTTTAGTTCATCATCAAACTATGCTCACATATAGCTGCCTCTGCTGCCTTGCATGAAATGCTACTACTGACTTAACTAGTGTTTTGGTTTGACAAACACTTGTTCTCTTTTCTTCCAAAAGGGAGATAATGAAAGGGCCCTATTGTTGTGGTCTGGATGGCGGCGGAGGAGGAGATTTTATTTGCTTCCCATTAGGCTGATGTGAAGAAGCATTTTATGTTGAAACAACTTCCCGAACTCTAACACGTCTGCAGTTTTCATGATGACAATAATAAAGTAATAATTTATTAAGGCTGCGGTCACACATGCTAAATAATCCACTTTCAATCCACTTCCAGTTTACTTTCCAACTGGATTTTTACTGTGTGAACTGTCAAAATTCAGTTGGACAGTGCATTGAAATTGGATTGAAAGTGGATTATTTAATGTGTGTAACTGCAGTGGCACAACTTGGATTTTAAAAGTTAGCCTGAGACCTGACAGATTGTCGCTTTTCTTTTAAAACCTGTTTAGAAGGGTAAAAATATCTTCTGTGTGACTTTTAATAAACAAATACACATGTGCATTTGGAATGATAATAACTTCTTTGAATCAGTGAAATACTCTAGGATTTCTCCATCAGTTTAAAGGGGAAATGTGTGTATCTAATCTTATGCAATGTTCATACAGGATTAAAAACATGACAGTATCTTTTGTGATATGTGTGTGTTTATTAAGAATTGCATTTGGGAAGACACTGAAAAATATTCTAAATCCGTTTGTGAAATAAGATAATGTTCTACTGCAGCTGGTAATAAAGTTAAAATTCTACTTAAAATATAATTTATTTTGAAAATTTCTATACTGCCTCTCCAGAGAATCTGCTTAAGCCTGTTTACAAAATAAAACACAATAAAAACATAAAACACCATAAACATTTGGTATATTCTTTGAAATAGATCTGGCTACATCTATTTGTGGCAAGCATTTGTGAGGTAAACACACATAGTGGTGTTATCCAACTACCCATAGACTTTATGGACTAAGACTTGCCCAATTCCTTCTTTTCATGCATTCTAATACATGAACCCCCTAAAATTTTGTTTCTGGGGGGTGAAGACACTCTTAGGAACACCAAAGTGGGATTCTCTGGTTTGAGGGAGGGTTCAGCAGAACCTCTTCTAGAAACTGGTTAGCTTATGGATGTCAACTGACTAAAAGAACAGGAGTTACCACTGCCAAATTAGCACTCATTCTTTATAAAGCTCCACATGCTTGCCAAGAAGAAAGTGTTATTTCCTTTCATGTTTGGTACTAATTGAAAGTTATCAATATTCCTAATTCTCAACATAGTCCCATATGTGGTTACTAAAATCCAGAGTCAGCAGCCATGAATAGATGAGACAGATCTTTCTACAAACTCAAGAAAAGTGCAGGTTTTCAGAAACACCTTAAATGAAAACAGACCCCAAATTAATAGAAGCAGCACTGTACCTTTAAGAAATAAACACCGTTTGAGATCTCAGTAGCCATTGTAGAGGTTGCTAGGCAATCACAACAATATTGCGAGGCACCAACCCTTGATTTCTGTCAATAAAAGGCAGAAGAGAGAGGCCTTTCCAGGGCTAATTTGACCTCCAGCTCTATGCCTGTTCCCTGCCCTGGAGGAAAGACTCATTTGGGCCAGATCCAGCCGCAGCCACAGGCAACTTGCTACCATGCAATTTGTGCAATTCACCCAGGTGTGGTAGTGGCTACTGGACAACTTTATTCCGCACAATTTGCCTTGGACCACCAGCAGCTTCCATACAACTTGTGTGAGTTGGCCAAGTTGGGCAGTGGCCACCACATAACTCATCTGCATAACTTTGTCAACTTTCCCCAGGGACAGGCTGCCAATTGGAGGGAAGGGGAGGAAACTGAGACCCAGTGTGGTATAGTGGTCAGCGTGTCAGACCAGGATCTGGGAGGCTCATGTATAATTTCTCCCTCATGCTGGGTGACTGTGGGCAAGTCACTCTCTCCCAGCCTAAGCTACCTCACAGGGTTGTTGTGAGGATAAAATGAAGGAGAGGAGAATGTTGTATGCTGCTTTGGGTTCCCACTGGGGCCAAAGGTGGGACATGAATGAAGTAAATAAATAATAAATATAGGGGGCAGATAAAAGAAAGGTTGATTGGTGAGTGAGGAGAGAAAGGAGTAGAAAAAGGTGAAAGAATATGGGAGCTTCCAGGAGGTGATAAAGAGGAAATAGAGTCAGAAAGGGAATACGGGGTGGGTATTAAGCGGCCCTCACAAGTCCTTGTGGATTCCCATTTGTATATTTATATTTTCTGTATCAAATTTTAAGAAAACTTAAGGTAGTGTGATTGACTGATGCAATCCAAATTCCATGGTGCTGCTACTGAAAAGGCCCTGCTATATCATACAGTATTCTTGGCAGAAAACCAATTTTGGTTGCAGTTCCCTATTGAGGAACTTGTATGAAATGACCTTCTGTCAATTTCCATCATAATTACAACACTAGAGAACACATGGCCTTTGAACCCACCCTTCGCATCTGGTTTGTGTCTTTTGGTGTAAGAATATATGGAACAGCCCTTTGTCCCCTTCACTTCCACAACACATCAGAAATCATTGCAAACAAGCTACAGGAAATGCAGAATTAAACTCAGTGTATGTTCTTGGCATAGGTAAAGGCGTGTTCGTCATTCAGTATGCTTTGAAATATTTCCTTTTTCTCCTTCCCTCTGGACTCTTGAACAAGGCGCTGATGATCCTTAGACCTCAAAGGACTGACCTCTTCTTGACTGGCTTTCACTATGGTAGAAGATGAAAGAACGCACCTGAAGCTCTTCTTGAACATCAGTGGACAATATAAATGGAAGCTGATCCAAATAGATAAGTCTAAAACACATGTACATTAAACTCTGGACTACACTGTTATCTATAAGTCTACCTGTGCACTGTTGCCTGTATAGCAAGGCAGTGATCTAACACAACTTCAGCCACTTGCTTTCACATTGCCAAGTCTTCTGTCATTGTGCTTAGATGCAGGGCTGTTTTCTTGTGAGAGCTCAAATTATTCTCCCTCCTCCCCCCAAAAAACCCACCCCACCAAAAGAGTTCCTCAGTATCCCTGGCTGAGTTCCGACTGGCAGTTTGGCCCAATATAGGCACGTTTCACAAACGGATTAAAGGGCACAGGGCACAGGCACAGCTGTCAGGCGTTCCCCAGCCATACTCAACCCGTCTTGTAACGCTTCCCTCCCGAGTTTAAAAAGTACCAGGTGAAAGTGGTAGCAAACCCTGGAGAGTGCGTTGATCCCACTTCCTGGATATGTGCACGCTAAAAGCCATGAACAAGCCGCATTGATAACTGCTGCTGTGCCGATGTGCCTATATGCATAGGCGCATGTTGCCGGAGTGAGCAAAAGCCGCTTACAGCCACACCTCCGCCAGGGGTGGGCCAACAGTGCGAACACTCCCTTGAGCCTCATCCCCGGTATGCTCTCACATTAGTCAGTGCAGTATGACCAGGAATACCCGGAACACGTTGTTCCGGGTCTTTTTGCCACAACTCCCTCACGCTTCATACTGCCAGTCTGACCTCAGCCCTTGTTTGCCAAGTGGACAGCCCTTGTTTGCCAAGTAGACAGAAAGATCAGTATTGTATCTTTGCCTGCAGTAGCTCAAAAGTTCCAAATAGCATTCATGTAAGGAGACATTGACTCAGACATATGACAAGTGACCTACTGTGATACTGACACAGGACAACCACAGTGAGCAACAGCATCTTAGCTGGCTGTCTAGACCTCATTATGCAAACTTGGAGGGTAAAATGGCCAGCAGGGAAGGGGGAGTGAACAAGGTATGCAACTGGAATAAAGAGGCAACACCTGGCATTAGAAGACTTGAACAAGAAAACAAAACTGGATGCTCCATGGAAAGATGATGCCTGTTCACTAATAGCAAAACATGACTGAACTGTACCCACCTTGCAGTAAAGTGCACATGACCTATAATATCTAGTGTCCTATGTGCATTCAGGCTATCACTGGGTGACATCTTACTTATCACAGTCCCACCCCACTTTTATCCCAATGAGCTCAAGGTGGTGCCCCCCCCCCATTTTTAACCTCACGGCATCTCTGTGAGGTAGGTTAGGTTGAGTGACAATGAGTGGGCCAAAGTCATCCACCAAGCTTTGTGGCTGAGTGGGGACCTGAACCCAGGTCTCCTGCATGCTCTCTTACATTGCACTGGCTTGTGGTGCATTAGTCTGCTTGCTCAACTAAAATAAGCTCACAAGAAATGCATTGTGTGATCACAGCAAGCTCCATCAGTTGCAGCAGGAGATAATTTCAGTGCAGCCCTTATGGCAGCCATGTATTGTGGGATAATGGTATCGTGAGAATGTGCCCCAAGAAGTATGCTTAATGCTATTTAAATAGTTGTATAATGCTCAACATGAATAGGCAGGTTAATTGTATTTGAGTATTTAAGCCACAAAATGGATTCTCTCTCTCTCTCCCCCTCTCCCCACCCCTCCCCCCAGCTATTCTGCTATGCAGAACATGTGGTGAAATTTCTACTGTATGAGATAATTCAACCTCGGCTATACTGTACTTATAATTCCAAATAGTTTGGCAGCCTTTCAGCAAAATGTAACCATCAGAGACCCTGTTAGTGCTGTGTAGGTTTATTGTTTCCTGTGTACTCTAAAGCAATCAAACAATTCCGCAAATGTTCTTGAAAGAATACAGCTAGAATGTTACTTCATTAAACATCTCCTTGGCACTCATTCCTTTTCCCACTTTGAATTGCTGCATTTAGTTTGGAAATGACCTTTCAGAGCAGGAAGGTTTTATTAACTCTTTGATCTACATGCAGTGTGACAAAAATAACAGAAAGCACCCAGAGCAAGTCCTTTGTAGGCTGGTTCATGCCCAAGAATGGCACAGAAAGGAAACAAGTGCAGTCATTAAACAGATGAGACATTGTCTGATGCTTCTGAAATTTCCTTTTACGAAACTGAAGATCAATATTATACACCATCCTCAAGACATTTGTTCTGCTGTTTTTCAGCCTTTTTTCTTTTGCTGAAACAACCCACAGCTTGTAAAATATCCTTCTTACAATGACAATGCTTCTTGTGCTAAGAAAAGACATAGTGAACATGCCAAGATAGGTAGGTGTTGCCAGGCAAAAAGGTTCTTAGAGTCCTAGGTGGAAGTGATGCTAAAGTTAGGATAGGCCCATGATCCAGTCTGGCTACTAGTATAATGTTCTTGTTCTTGTTCTGAATTGGTGGAGGAACATTGAGCCCAAATTAGTGCATGCTGTGCACGATGGGTTTCAACAGAGAAGCATCAGACCTTTAGAAATGTTCATTAAAAGCCCATTCAGAAAAGACATTGAGTATGGTGGGCTGCTTTACTCATTTTACTCCCCTACTAAACACATCTACAAGGAAATCATGGCCTATTCTCATGAACTTCAGATTGTGGTGGCAGCACGGAATTGTGGCAGCACGGGAAAAAAATGGCTCTTACAGACTTCCAGCTGTGTTAGCCTGATGGTAAGGTAGTTAAACATCCACCATGTGGCATTTTGGCATGTTACCACAAATGTTCTGGTAGAGAAATGTGAACCATTGTTGGCATTTGAATATGATTTTGTCCAAAAACCAATTTTCTCTTTAAAGGTTACTAATCATTTGTGTAAAGGGCTATGATATTGCAGTCAGACAAATGTCAGCCCAGGGTGTATTTGGCCATCTATCCATCTATTTAAGTGATGACCAGCCAGTTATGGGTTAAATACTGTGCTTCAAGACTTCTGGGTATGTGACACAGGACCACAAGGATCAGCCCAGTTTCACTGAATGTCCTCCTATGCCTGTCCTATGGTCAGCCAAATACAAATGTTATGGCTGCTGCATAGAGCACCTACCATATGGACACTTGTCATATATATTGTGCATAGTAGTTCACAGGCAAGCTCCTCTGAATCATGATCTATATTGCATTTATTTATGTTCAGATTAAACTTGCATTTGTCTATAGTTGCTGATGGCCTCATCTTCTAGCTGCATGGGCAGTGCTAGGGGGAAGAACTGCACTTTAAAACGTTTTGTCTATGACAAAGATGGACAATTCATAGCCCACAAGCTGGATGAAGCTTCTGAAACTATTTCTGGTCCTTTGACGACTCTGTCAAATGTTAATCAATGTATGATGAAAAGTTCCCCTCATCTAAAAACCAAACTGTTTTTACGTGTCAGAAATAGTCTGCAGTTCAATGCTTTCCTTTCCTTTCTGGAGTATGTGTATGGTGCTTTCAACCATATGAGATCATGAGAAGTTTTTATGCTAAATGGTATCAATGTTATTATAGAACATGACCCATCTATGAGAAAGTCACTTAGTATGGAAAAACACACTTCTGAGCCACATAACACTATCTGGAAAACAGAGAAACGCCAAAGAACCCAGTGCTTGCTGTCACTAGTTTAGGGAATCTGAACACCTACAACTGGCTCAAGCAGGGTTCTGCACAGGGAGTTATAACTGAGTACCAAACCTTAATATTCAAATTAGCCTCTGTACTGTTAAGTTAGTAAGCAGTCAGAATAAAATGAGTTCTTTTAAAAATATGAGCTCTACATTTTACAATACAAAAATACAAAACTCTACATTTTATTTTTTTAAAAAAAAATTAATTCATTGATACTGCATAAGAGAGATTTTTTTTAAAAAAAGAATTATCTGCTCTATACCTAAAAATGATGTAAAGCCAAATAAGCTCCTAAGTATACATGATGCTTAGTTGGCTTTTTTTAAAAAAATAAGATTCCTTAGAAAATATTATATTATGACTGATGAAAAATAAAATTAACATGCTGAAGAACATTGATAGAAAAAAGGAAACAGAAAGGACATTCATGTTGAAACACATGGCAGTAGCAGCATCATTTTCCATAAACATGTTCTTAAATTAATAAAATCCTGCAAACCAGAACACAAAGAATAGTTTTCATATCAGTTGACATTTTACACGTGTTCCATACAATTTTCCATTTAAAATTATGAATGCTGGTGTTGCAGATCACTCCTGTGCTAAAATTAATTTAATGTAAACATTACTAATGAAACAAATTCTACCGGCATGAAATGTATTTGTTCATTCCTTGAAGTCATTGCTTGAAGCAGTCAGATTGGCCGCAATGGACATATTTTTAAATCATAGTCTAAGGCAGAAAATGTGCTCTCCTTCATCAGTGTATGCAGCATGTGCATGGGCAAACACTTTCTCTACTCAACTCCTGTGTTTTGTTTGCATATGGAAATGCACAAGAGATCAGATCTGCACCCATGACAGCAGTTGAGGGTGAGATAGGGTGGGGCTGGTAGACTCCATGTGGAGGGTGATAGTGCTTTGCTCACCAATTTAGCATTCGCTACACATTTAAATGGGAACCAAGTCCCAGTGGAAATCAAATATGCTTGCTTGTGTTGGTCTCCTGTCAGACTGACTGCTGCATAGGCAGACGTGATATATGAGGAACCTCTATTACATTTTATACCACTCTTCTTCCATGAAGCATAATAGTATACATGGATTTTCCTGCCATTTTATCATCACAACAAACCTGTCAGGTAGGCTAGTCCAATTGATCCAAAGTCACCCAAGTGTGATTCATGGCTGAGTGGGGACTAGAATCTGGTTGACCCACCCAACACTCTAACCACTACATCACACCAGATCTCCAGGATTCCACATCATGCTGTACTGGAAACTGCAATAGGCACACGATGTGTTTGTTATGGTGAACTTTGAAAGAATCAATTTACTATTTTGGGTGTTGGGGTTGAGC
Organism: Gekko gecko; assembly: GCA_029375565.1. Taxonomy (NCBI): domain Eukaryota; kingdom Metazoa; phylum Chordata; class Lepidosauria; order Squamata; family Gekkonidae; genus Gekko; species Gekko gecko. The sequence goes on from JAPDNY010000007.1 coordinate 58,342,072, forward strand.
AGTCTTAATGTTGCCTTTTCTTCCTCCCAAGCAGGCAACTGGGACTGGCCATGTTCTTGTCAAGTATAAGTTACAGACAGATACCTGTACATATCATTTCATGTCCAGCCCATCACTACACATGAACATCTCTGAATCAGGAACTATATTGTATGTATGTATGTATGTATGTATGTATTTGATTTTTTCCCCACCCTCCCAGCAAGGTCAGCTCAGGGAGACTTACAACAATATAAAACAGTACAATACAACAATAAAATTCAGTCAAAACATATTTAAAACCATAACTATACAACTATTAAAGTGCTAGCATTTAATTCCTCAGCATAACAGTCAGCTGTTAGCCTGATTGCGCGTTATTATGAATAATAACGAGGGGAATTATATTGATTATTAATAAGCAATCAGCTGCGAGAGCGAACACCAATGTATACAGAGGTCAGCCCCGCCGGGAGGAGTTGGTAACAGACCAGGAGACTTTTATGATTGAAAATAAAGTCTTTTACTGAGGTTTGCCACACACAAACAATTACACAAGCTCACACACAATTATTCAAGTCCTAAGAAATACAGAGAGAGGTAAGCACATTTGCATTAGCAGGTAAGTCGTTGGTGGGTCATATTTACCAGTCGAGTCCTGTAGAGCGTTCCTCAGGAAAAATGGAGGGGAAAGAAACTAAGAAAAATGGGGCCACGTGGTCTGACCAGCAGATTGTCACGTGGAAACTCGGCCTGCAGACCAGAGTTTAAAGATGGAGGTAAGGGTTGGGGGATAGCAAGCTGGACATAAGAGGGTCAAAGGTTCGATAGGGGTCGTAGTAGAGAGAGAGGCCGGTGGTCTGGCATCCCCTTATAAGCAGGAGGGTGGGGGCTGGTTACCTCCCTGATTCCCGCCTCCTGGTAGTCCGTCCCTGGAAGCACCCTATTGGTTGGAAGATGTAGGGGAGGTGTGTGGAGGTGTGCCTGAGGGATGGTCAATACTGAGAGCTAGAAACTTACTCATGTCTGACACCAGGTGATAGCTAGGATGAGTCATTCAGCCACTTCTATTGTGTTGTTGATGGCATTAGCCCGGCTGTTGATGGCTTTCAATCAGTAACTAGGCAACGATGAATAGACCCTGCCAGGCTACGTGAGGTCTTGCAGGTGAAGGTGGGGGGAGGGAAAGAGGCTGCCTGCTGTAGAAGGAACTCTCAATGGCGTTTTTGGAGTTCCTATATATGGTATTTTATCAAAACATTACTGTGCTTTGGTGTGTACTGATTCTATTTCATATTTCCTTTGCGGGAAACAGGCTGGTAACCTCTGCTGGGTACTGGAGCTGCTGGGCTGGTCAGGAGAAACGTCTCTTGCCTGGGTGCAGTCTCTGCTGGCATCTGGGAAGGTTACCATGTGGTTCAGTTCCTTACACACGCACTGGCACAGTTTATTATTTTATTGCAGTCCAAAAAGAGGCTAAAAAGCCTTGCAGGGCAACATTTCCCCCCCTTGGGACCCTGGAGACGTCAGGCGAAAGGGTCACACAATCAGGAACGGATGTCGTCGGGGCAGCGATGTCATCGTCCACTGGAGAGGGCTGTCACCTGGGTGCCACTGACTACTCTATCAATGGGACGGACTTAAAAAAAAAACTACCCTATCAAAATGCCAAATTGCCTTTGGAACACTCCACACAACCCGGGCTGACAAGCATGAGCCGGGAGCTAGCTTATGTATTTAAATGATTAACAATGCATTCATTATATAAAGTTAAAACAGGCTTAAAAACATGCTAAAAATCCTTAAAAACTAATAAAACTAAAAAGAAGTCTTAAAATTTTAGGCGCTACTAGAATAAATCATTAAAATCTAGGCATTGATTAAAGAAATACATTTAAATGCATAAAAGTTAAAGTGCAATCGAAAGCAAGTTAAAATCATTAGAATTGAAGTTTCACCAAAAACATGTATTGTCTCTTTAAGAGAGTTGATTTCATAACGCTAAATGCAGGCATTAATTTATAAAAATACATACAATTTATATAGGTACAAAATCTTCGTCCTTCCTCACGGGTTGTTTAGTTTTGTAAAGTCTCTTATGCGCATGAGCGCCCCGTTCGTAACGCGAGAGGAAGGCTCTCTATACATTGTAGCTATTATTTTCCATCGGGCTTCCTTCGGGGACCACGAGAGATCCCGATTTCCTTCGGCCGTTCGGCTCTGGCGGCTCTCGTCCTCCCTCGGCTCGGACACGAGTCAGTCCGGTCGAGGGGGAGGAGGGTAATCTGCATAACGGGGCGGGAAGTCCCCCCCTAGCTTCCAACAGCACTTTGGGTGTGCGGTTTTCACCTGAAGCGGCGGCTACCGGAGCCTCCAAGCATGCGTGCCTTGAAAGAACACAGCAAGCCTGCACAGAGGTCACCGATGCTCACATGGGGTACCTGGAAGAGGGTTGGTTAGTGGATCACCATAGACCTGAAAGAGATTGCAATTTGGGGCTCTACTGTTCCCATGGCTGACTTGATAATTCTCCCTCCCTCGGGGGGGAGGAAAGCATTGTGCTGCTTGGGCTGTCCCTCGAACCCAGGCGTCAGTACGAGGTTGGCGCCAGTAAGCTCAGGGCTCGAGGAACAGCCTGCAGCCATTGGCTTTTTAAACGGGAGCCATGGTGCTCCGGAGGGAACGATGTCAGGTCGTACCTCTTTTAACCCAGGGGGACCCTTACGGGGGTTCCCCGATCATTGCAGTAAAAGAATAGAACACAATACACATGAAAAACAGGGGCTCCCCTGTGCCATAAACATAGGCTGCTCCAAGGGCTCTCCTTTTATGGAATGGCTCATCCCTGGGGTTCAAGTCATTTACGGTCGGAGGCTCCTACATATGCAAAACTCCTTTCCCAAAAAGCATGCTGGGTAACCCGATCTTTTCCAAGAAGAAAAATTTATTAAAAATAGTTAGAGACACTTTTTCAGAGGCGAACAAGAGCAGGGTGAGGCCAGGCAGAGTGGGCAAGGCATGGGCACCGATTGCTGGAAGGCTACCTTTCTCCCTGCAACCGTAAGGGCGGAGGGGGAACAAGGCATGCCGAAGTTGGAGCGATTGTCGGATAAGCAACGCCGCCGGGCGTCTGCCGGGCGCCCTGAGCATTCTCCGCTGCTCTCGTAGCAGAGGGAGGACTAACACGCTCAGTGGCCCCAGGGCTGTTCTTCGAGCCCTGTGCCTACTCGCGCCATCACAAGGTGTTGCAGTGGCAGCGAGCATGATCAGATGCACGGGGAGGCCCATCCAACAAGTGCATCGAAACATTTTGTACTGACCCTCGGTTCGAATACAAGGGTCTACCTCGGGCTCTTTAGCCCACCCTTTTCTTGGTTAAAGAATAGAATTAGATACACCTCTGTTTGTAAGTGTCTACTATGCTGGGGAGGACCCAGTGAGGTAGAGAACTTGGAAAAGTGGGGGAAAACTCAAGAAACTCGTTGTCAGAGATTGTCTCCCGGGCGGGAGATTCCGGGAGTTTCTGTTTGTCTCCCGGGCGGGAGTTGGCAAGCAGCTTTTTAGGGGGAAGGAAGGTGATTTACATATCGGGGTGGATGTCTTTTGTCTGCCGCAGGGGTCTATGGGTAATACATGAAATGGGGAAGTTCTGCACGCCTCGGGCGGTCCCAAGAGTCTTGGAACTGATTTTATTGTGTTTTTGGGCGGCAACCCTTCCCAGTGGTGGTGCCATTCATGGATCGCCTAATTCCTAGGTGTCACCATGACTGGCAAAGTGGTAGTGGCTCAGCTCGTGGCTGCTGCTAGCCAGATTCCAGCATCCATTGCTGACACTTGTCTCAGATTCCCCTCCGAGCTCAGCACCTCCCACACAGGATGTGTTTCCTGGTGGCTTGCACAGGCGCTGAGTTTAAGGGTCTGAGATAGGGGAATTTTCCCTTTTTAGCAGGGGGCTTTAACGCCTCCATGGGGACTCTAAGTAGGAGCACCCATTTTAACCTGGGACCCCCTCTGTGGGGTCCCTACCTTTCACAGTTATAAAGATAGAAACCATAAGCAAAAAGGAGAAGGAAGAGGGGAAACATAAAACAATAAAAGGTTGAGCGGAAGGCCTTCTGAAGCCCCCCCCCTTGAGCAGGGAAGGGCATGCGCAGAATGCCTAGCGAGGTACTTGTGGTAAGGGCTGGGACGTGCCCTTACTCTAGGTCAGGTGGAAGCGTGCATGCAAATGTACGCACGCCCTGCGCATGCTGGGTTATGAACTAAATCTCACCAAAAAGTGGGGAAATGCATCAAAAAAAACTTTTAAAAGGGTCCTGCTGATCGCTTTTAAGCAAAGCCTGTCCTCCTTTTGCTCGGAGAAGAGGGTTTGCGCCAGGCTGGGCACTCAGCATGACCTAAAAGAGGGCGAACTGAGGTTGGGTAGGCCGAGGTTGCTCCAGGCAGGACATGGCCTACCGAGCTTTCGTGCTTGGGGTGGAGCAGGCGGGAATTCTGGCTCTTGTAGCCAGGCTTACACTCTCGCTCTGTCTGTCTCATAGCCTTAAACTCAACGCCTTTGCAAACCAATGGGTTCCTCAGGAGGAGTTAGTGAGTCTTGCAAGCCTGGTCTCGCTCGACCTCACACTGACGGTGGACCCATTGGTGGCCCCAGGACGGAGAATAGGTACCGTGGCTAGCCCTCGGCATTGTACTTGCAGAGGATTTAAGACGCCCTTCCGTAAGGTCGTGCTAGCTAGTCGTGTTCCATCCTGTCCCCTGGGAGGCATTGAGCTCGGGCTTTGAGTAACCACCTTAATTTTTGACTAGGGCCTGAGAAGGCCCACCCTTTCCTCAGTTCCAAAAATAGAATCAAAAAAAAGAAATTCAAGTAAACAGCTGAGGGACACAGAGGCCTAGGAAAAAAATGAAATGAGGCCTTCTGTTTAATTTATGAGGTTTTCTAGGTTTGGGGTCTTAGGGTCTGGGGTGGCTAGAGCTGAAGTGGTCGTGGGCAGTGTACTGGGCCACCCTGGCCATGTTTTCTATCTTCTTGACCTGTTTTCTGACCCATATACTTATACAGATCAAAGAGAGGGCCATGAAAATTTGGGCCCCAAAGAGCACTACAATGGGGTGTAGCGCCATATTTAATATGTTATCCGCGGACGGGGACCATCCCAAAAACACCTCCCACCAACTATAACCACCTGCGTTTTTAATGTCCACAGCGAGGTCTGCTATGGTGGCGCCATTGTGGGACACCTTGAGTGAGGCCTGGTCTCCGGCCTCCTTGATTTGCATTAGTTTCTTATGCAAGTCAGGGTGTGTGAGCAAACTACGCAGTGCTTCCAGGCCTATTCCTAGTGGGACTGGAGTGAGAGAGTCATAGAGTTTAGGGGACAAGAACATCTCTTGTTGGGTCCACAAGGGAGTGGAGAACTGGAAATCACAACCACGAATGGTGGTTATGTTACAGAAGCATCTGTTGATTTTTGGGGTCATAGGCTGTATTCGTTGGGTGTTGATGTAGACATAATCACAGGCTGTCCTAACACAGACACAGGCTCTCCCCACATAGACTACCGTGGAGGAGACTTCTTCTACCACATCAAATTGGCACTGGCCCTCCATGCCTTTTCTGGGGGCCAGGCAAGGATGGTGTGGCTCGAAGGCCTGGTCTTCACAGATGAAGCCTAAAGGTTCCTTGTGGGTGCAGCCCTTGACATTAATGGTTTGCCATCCTGTGGGAGTAGCTCTGGCCCACCGGTTACTGTCTCTGGCATATAAAATGGTATTGTTGCTTGCTTGCAGGCCTAAGGGAACTACTGGGTAGGCCGAGAAAGCCTCTTTCGCCAGTACTGTGACTACCACTAGATTCAGAGTCTGGGCCTTGGAGTCATAAGAGGCATTGGCTAAAGACCACCATTGCTCCAAATCTACTTCATTCCTGGTGAGGTTTTCTTTAAGTAGGCCTCTGACTTCCAGGGGAATGTGACCAGTCATGGCTTGCTTAATCATGCTCATGGCAGTGACAATATTGAGGGTCTGGGCTTGGGCACAGGCAAGGGCCAAAGAAATGTTTTTCTGTAGGGACTGAATGCCTCCTAGGAGGATACTGAAATCCTTTTCCATTATTTGCTCCCAGGCCACTAACAAGGGATTGGTGGAATGCTGCATTTCTGAGAGAAGGTCAAAAGACTGTATGATGGGCTTGCTCATTTTTGACATGTCAGAAGAGACCCTTGAGGCTTTGTTGGCTATGACCTCAATGTTGGCTGCATCTAAAACTGCTACCCCAGCACCTATTGGGGCGATCCAGTCAGTCAGACCTCTTTTAGAACGTTTAGGGTAGTCTTCCCCTTTCCATAACACCAGCCATTTGTCCCAGCCCTGCTGAGTGGGCTGCAAAAAGGGAGCACAAGCTGGATGGAAAGAGGTGCCTAGGTCTGCCATGCTGATCTTTATCTTCTTTACTGACATTTGGGGTTGAATTAGGACAGTCTCCCTTTGATTAAATTTAAGGGTATGGGAGCCTATCACTGGGTAGTTTAATTTTAACAGGGGATCTACATTTTGAATTAAGGGGTCAAAGGTCAATACAGTACTGTTGCCTTCTCCTATGGAAAGAGTATAATTCCCTTCTTGATGGGTGGCCTGGAAGGTTACAAGGCCAAGGGAGTTAAAGTGGAATTCCTTAGAGGTGTTAGGGCAGGGGGATCCTGTTAGGCCTAGGGCCCAGTCTGGGGGACCTTGCTGGGTTAGTTGAGTAGCATTAATAGCCCAGCTGAGAGGATTCCAGGTGATGCCTGGTAAACTCTGGTTCTGTCCTGAGGGATCAGTTAAAGTGATTGGAAGCACTCTGTCTCCATCTAGAAAGAGATGAGATCCAATGGCCACTACAACCTTTAAGGGGTCCCCTATATTCCAGACTGCTGCAGAAATTTGGGCCACTTCACAGGTGGAGTCCTCCTCTAGGTCAGGTGGTGGCAGGTTTGGATATTTAACCCTGCACAGCATATACACCATCTCATCTATGGTATTTTGTCCAGAGGGGCAGATCAATACCTTCTGGCCTGTAGTCTCACTGGCACAGTTGATTAATAGTGAGGGAGAGCACCTGCGAATTTCCAGGTGTGTTTTGAACCTGTAGGTTCTTGGAGGGAGTAGATGGGATTTTTCCTGCCCTGTTATGATGCAGGTCAGGTACCTCTTAGGCATACTGGCTCCTTCACATCTCCACCTGTGCAATGTGGCATTATGGCTAGGAGGTAAAGAAGCAGCAGTCTGCCCTACTAGGAATGGCACTATACTCAAAAGAAAAATCATACTTACTTCTCCCAGCTGCAGATTTGGTCTTCTGATGACTTCCTGCAAAAATGATCAGGGGGGAATAATATGTATGGGGGTTCCTAATTATGCATGCTGTGGTCGACTCGCGTGTAAAAATGGCACAGCAGGCTTTCCCTTTAAGCTATGGGCTGGAGCGTCCCTCTTGGCCCTTGTTCCTTTTTAAAATTCCCGCTTGATCGCACAAGCGGCAAAACGGAGATTCAAACTGCCTCTATTTTCCTGTAGCGGGACTGGTTAGCTAAAGCAGGCAATTATTTCCAGCCCTTAGTGGCAAGGTTCCCACTGGGGTCTAGAACCGGCACCCTTTGGACGGCCCGGCCAAGCGCTTAAGCTTTGGCGCCACAGCTCTGCCTTGGCTCCTTGCATTGCTCCGGGCGTATTTGTTTCAGCTTCCCTTTCCTTGCCTAAAATCGCAGGTAGCGCTTCGCGGTCAGCGGACGCGTTCCCGAGGCGGGAAAAGGTTGGGAGGGTCTATTCCAGCCTTGGGCACATAAGAGGGGTTTGACTAGAAGGTTACTGCGGCCAGCGGTAAGCTCGGGGACGCTTCAGAGGGAAGCATTAAAATTAGGCTTTCAAAAAAAAAAAATTCTTTTCCTGGGTTTCGAACCAGGGGAGCTCTGGCTTGGTAGGCTTGTGCGCAGCCTTCTGAGCTATTCGGTTCCTTGCAGGGAACAGGGCTCCTGGTGCTTATATCCCGGCTGTTGCCGTTTCTCCTACCCAGCCTTTCTAATGAGGGTTATTAGTTTAAACAAGGTCGGCTTGACCCCCAATTCCTTCGAGACTTATCCATGGTCCGGGGCTCGTAGGAGGGGACTTGAGTGGTCGTTTGCATATGCAAGTGGCCACCCTCGGGGGATTATGGGTTGTTTGGGGCAATTTTTAATTACTAATAACTTTTGATCGGGGCTGAACTTTCATTTCGGACCACGGGGAAACTTTCCAGGAGGCTTGTCTCTCCTGGGGGCTGGGGAGACTGAATTGGTCACCATGACCATAATACTACTCGTTCGCCTAGACTCCCCTGGATCTGGCTGAGAAAAAATAAGTTAGGGTTTTCTCTCCCCTCCCCTCTTGTCTCATAACTCAGGCACTACGAGGACCACACGTCACCACCACATCGTCGGTTGGTCATTCACAACTTCCAATTTTTGGAGGTTCCCACCTAGGGGGGAACCACTATGTCTGGTTAAAAATAGAAAAAAAAAACTTTCCTTGCCCCTCAAACTTTAGGGCAGGCTTTGGCCTTTCCTGAGTGGCAAGGTCCCATGGATGGCTTAGGCCATTAGTGGTGCCCATAGTCTCTTTAGCATCCCTTGTCAATCAAGGGGGATGCCTTGTGCTCTGCTAGTTGCTGGGCAGATTGGGGAGCCCGGCAACCTTTTTGTTGCTAGGCAGATTAGCCTAGTAACATAGGGAGACTTAAATAATACCTAAAAATCAGAAAAATTCAGGAAAAATTGCCAAAAATATTCCAAAAATCATACAAAAATTCTGAAAAATTATAAAAATATGCAAATTTATTAAAATTTATTAAAATTTATTAAAATTTATAAAAATTCTAAAAATGCCCAAAAATGGTCCGAAATGACTGTGCAACCCCTAAAATCGTTCTAATTGCTTCCTAACTTTTATGACCTTCTGCAATTGGTTTTAACTGATTGGTGCAGGAGCAGGATTCTCTTCTCTGCTCTACCCTTGCTTCTGTCTCTCTCTCACCCCCCCTTGTTTCTTTAGACCGTACAGTCTGAAAGAAACATTTTAAAGGGTCATGAACGTCTCTGCGAGGGTGTAGAGAGCAGGCATTTTTAATGGGTCGCAGAGGGAAATCTGCCTGAGGGGAACGGGAGGCTGAGGTGAGGATGTAGCCTCGTTCTCTGGGTCTGGTGGCTTAGGGGGTGGAGTGGGGACCGGATCTCCCTTCCAGAGCTTGAGCTGGGAGGAGTGGAAGAATTTGTGCCACGTTTCTCCTTTCTTGCGAGGAATGGCAACTTTGTAAACTGCAGGGCTGACTCTCGCAATTATGGGCACTGGCCCTTCCCACTTTGCAGCTAGGGCATGTCCTTTTCTGGAGAACTTTCTGTAGAGGACTTGCTGTCCTGGGTCCCACACTTGTGGGTTGCGGACCCAGCCTAGCTTTTTATCCACAGCGAGTTGGCTTTGACCGAGCATGCGCGCTACTTGTAGGTGGATGGTGAGGATTTCCCTAGTTAGGTTTTGTACCCAGAGGTCATTTGCGACCTTGGACTCAAAGGAGGCCGGAATGTCTGAGTCTATCCAGAAAGCCTCTGGTAGACGCATCTTTCTCCCAGTCATGACCATATGAGGGGAGTAACCGTGCGTAGCAGTTGTCCCTCTGATGGCCATGAGAATTATGGGAAGCTTTTCGTCCCAATTTCTCCCTGTGGACTTCACCATCTTGCGGAGGGCCTCTTTCAAGGTGCGGTTAGTCCGCTCTATGGCGCCTGAAGACTGGGGATGTCCGGCGATGTGGAACCTTTGCTGTACACCTAGGGCGTGGCAGAGCTCTTGGGTGACCTCACCAACGAAATGCCCGCCGAGGTCGCTATCTACGACCCTAGGAATTCCCCAGCGAGAATATAAATTATTAAATAAAATTTTGGCCGTAGTAGTGGCAGAATTGTCTTTACAGGGAAAGGCTTCAACCCATTTTGAGAAGGGGTCAATAACCGTCAGGCAGTATTTATTTCCTCTTGGAGTGGTGGGTAGGGGACCAATAAAGTCGATTTGTATTCGTGCCCAAGGTCCTTCTATTCTTTGATGTTGGATGGGTGCCTTAGGTCCTGAAGGATCGGCATTAACCATCGCACAGGAGAGGCAATTGGTGACCCATTGGTCTACAGAATGACGCATTCCTGGCCACCATCCTACGTCTTTAACTCTTTCCAGGGTTAAATCCTTTCCTCTGTGCCCCTGGTCATGGATGAATTGGATCAGATCTGCCCTGACTTCGACTGGAACTACCCAGTGTTTTTCTCCTGTGGAATCTATGGCCCAAACTACTCCTTCCTGCTCCTCAATTTTATATTTGCCTGAAGGATCTTTGCCCTTTTGCAAAAGGTCTGCTACATCGGCATCATTACGTTGTAATTCTCCCAAGTCAATAAATATGGGAGGAATCTCGGGTCTGTTGTGAGCGGCAGCTCTGCGCGTGGTGACTGGCTCAAGAGGAGCTGTGGGCTCGGGTGGGGGAGTTCCCAGGGTAGCGGCTTCTTTGGCTAACAGATCTGCTTGGTCGTTCCAATATGCGACCTCTGTGGAATTCTTTTGGTGGCCTTTTACATGAGAAATTTGGGTGGGAGCCGTTCTTTCATGAAGGAGATCCACTATAACTAGCCAGATCTTTAAATGTGCTATAGGCTTTCCTTCACTATTCCTCCAGTTTTGTCTCTGCCAATGTGGGAGCCAAATTGTGGCAGCTTTAGCTGTCCAATCTGAATCAGTGAAGATTGCAAGGGGGCAATCGAGTGGCTCAAACTGCATGACTGCGCGGAGAGCTTCCACCTCAGCTGCTTGGCTGGAGTGGGGTCTCACGGCTTCCTGCAGGGTGGCGCCGTCGTGGACTCGGATGGCTCCGAAGCCAGTGTGGGGTGTCCCGTCAACGTGGAAGGATGAGCCATCGCGAAACCAGCAGATGAAACCGTTCTGCCTGGCTTCTTCGAATGACACTCCCCACGTTGCGGGCCATGGTGTGTGGTCCACTACGGGCAATGGGCACTCGTGTTGCTCCCCAGTTACTATCAGACCGTATGGGACTGGTGGCTCATTTTGCTCCCGCTTATATTCTACTCCCTTGTTCACTAGAGCTAAGGTCCATTGTGCAATTCGAGCGTTGGAAACCTGCCCATCCTGGATTTTACCCGAGAGAATGTATTTCAGAGGGGTGTGTGTCGTTTGGACTACGACTTTAGCTCCTCCTATTATAAATTCCCAGTGGGTAAGGCTCCATACAAGGGCTAGGCACACTTTCTCGCAAGGGGTGAATTTCATTTCTACAGGAGAGAGGTTCCGGGAGGCGTAAGCAATGACTCGTTGGGCTCCTGCCTGATGTTGTAGGAGGGTGGCTCCTATACTACGCTCAGAGGTGGCTAGTTGGATGTAATATGGCTGATTCGGATCTGGATGTGCTAGGGCTGGAGCAGAGGCGAGGCTCTGTTTTAGGATGGCAAATGCATTCTGTTGCTCTGGTCCCCATTGCCAGGGAGTGTTCTTCTTCAGCAAAGCATATAGAGGGCGCGCCTTATCAGAGAAGGACTCTATAAAATCCCGGGAGAAATTAAATGTTCCCAGGAGGGCTCTCAGTGAAGGCACATCGGTAGGGGCAGGAAGTTTGGCTATCACCTCCATCCGCTGAGTATCAGGGGTTCTCCCGTGGGGTCCTAGTGTGAGTCCAAGATATTTGACTTGGGTCTGTACTAGTTGAGCTTTTTCCCTGCTAGCTTTGAACCCTGTCTTTTGAATGAGGCCCAGGACCTCTCTGGTGATTGCAATCACTGTCTCAGCGTCAGGGGCGTGGACCAAAATATCATCCACGTAAGAAAGCACGTGGTCTCTGGAGGATGGCTGGAGGTGCTCCCACATCTGCACCACGTGGGCGTGGCAAATACTGGGACTGGAGTGGAAACCCTGAGGCGTTCTTTTAAAGGCGAATTGCTGCCCTCTAAAGGTGAACGCAAATTTGTACCAGCAGGACTCGTGTAACTTGATGGAGTGAAATGCATTCGCAAGATCAATGACACTATAAAAGCGTGATCCCGCAGCAATGGCTGCCAGTATTTCATTGTATTTAGCCACAACAGGGGCAACTGGTGGAGTCACTGCGTTTAGCGCACGAAAGTCCACGGTCATCCTCCATGTGGTCCCATCTGCCTTCAGGACTGGCCACAAGGGGGCATTGCAGATAGACTGCATGGGTATGATAACGTCCCATTCCAAAAGTCCTTTAATGGTCTTCGCTATGCCTGCTTCGGCCTCAGCGGGATATTTGTACTGTTTCTGTGGTGGGGGATCTCTGCCTTCTATTAGCACACATGCATTCTGCACTGTGCCACACTCGGCTTTGTCTTTGACCCACACATCTGGGAATTCACCCAGCCATGGGTCATCTGCTATGGGAAGCACGGGGAGGGGCGCTTTTAGGGCCGCACAGCGGTGGACCGCATTGATCAAGTCAGGTCCGTCTGGAATGTGCCAAAGCAGACTGTTGGCCAGATCAATTGTGATCCCATGCTCGCGGAAAAAGGGGACTCCTAAGATGCCGTCACCGTCGGCTCCCGGGCTATCACAGGCAGTCACGCTAGTGGAAAGGGTCCCTATGGATAGGGGCACGTCTTTCCAGACACGTGCGTCATGGTTACCTCCTGCAAAGCCCGCGAGTCGAATAGAGCGGTCTGTCTGGGTCCCTCTGGAGACTAATTGGGGACGGAGCACCGTAAGGGCTGCTCCGGTATCTACAAGGAGAGTGGCAGGCTGTGAGTTCCCTGGAGTCCCAACCCCAGCCTTCACGGTTGGTCTCCCCCAGGGATCCGGCTTAAGTCGCGCCAGAACACCCTTGGGGAGTACCTGGGACTCCGGGCGTCCCTATTTCGTAGCCTTTGCTACTGCCTCTACCAGCTCCAATGGAGCCACCACTGGATGCGTGGGGTACTGCTCCTGCTGCTCGCACTCAGCGAGGGCCTGGAACAGGACCGAGTCTGGTTGTTTATGGAATCTTTCCATCTCGTAACCTCTCTCCTTTAAACGCATCCAGGCGTGCCACCGTAATGGCTCCTGGCCGTCTGGTGGGGTTTGGCGGGGCTGATTTCCCTGGTAGCGGGGTGCAGGGGTGGGCTGAGGCAGTGGAGGGTAGAGGGGTGCTGACGGCGGCAACTGGGGATAGAGGGGTGGCGGCTGTTGTTGCTGATAGGGTCCTGGCTGATAGTTGTCCCTGTAGGGAGCAGGAGGGGCGGAAGGCTGAAGGTGCGCCTGGGCTGGAGCGGGGTTATTCCGATAGTCCCGTCCATTCCTTCCTTTTTGATAACCTCCTCCTCGAGGTCCTTTTCCTCCTGAGCGTCTGTTATCGCCTCGGAAGTGACCAGTGGCCGGATACTGGGAGTGGGGGCCGTGATTGGCATAGGTAACGGCTTGAATGGGTTCGTCCTCGCCTTTGTCTCTGGTTTTCCTGGTCCCTTTAACGGGTTTCAGAATACCAGTGCTGCGGAGTAGTGTGGCAACGCGCCTTATTTTGCGCTCCAATTCTTCCCAGGTGCCTTCATTGGAGTCAGTAAGATTCAGGGCCAGCTGGGTTTGGGCTTGAAACCCTTGTACTAACGTCTCCCTGAACTCCCTGTCCTCAAAATTGGGGAGGTGAGTGGTATCATGGACGTCCACTGAATCAGATAGAACGGCGAGAAGCTGTTTCCTAGCTACATATGCCTCAGGATCCTCATTTGCCCCTTGTCTTTCCAGCAAGAATAAAGAGGTCACTGTTCTGTGGGGATTTAGGTACGCGAGGACCTCTTTCATCCACTGGTATTTGTTTACCCCAACCAGACCTCCTGCTGTGATGGCAGAATTAAGAGCCACCAAATCTGAGCCCGAAGCGCATCTACGGGCGAGCAGGGTAAGGTCGTCCCCATTGATGCTGTAATAGGAATTGGCCACGTCTGTCATCCACTGAACAGCGTTGTCCCTGGTGAAGGGGCCAACCTGTTCAGCAATGGCCTTCACCTCGTCCGGCTTCCACAAGGCCGTCTCCGTGACAGTCTGAGTCGTCGTCTCATCCCCTGCCCTCGTGACCGTCTTTTTGGTCCGCACTGGGTTTAGTGGAGCCGCCATATCAGCAGAGCACTGGAGTGGAGCGCTGGCTTGCACTTCTCCTGCCTCGCTTTCAGGTGATTCCACTATACCACCAGGGTGGATGGCAGAAATTACCACCTTTTGCAGACCCAGCTGCTCTTTTAGGGATTCAATTTCCCTCCTACAAGCCTCATGGTTAGCGATCTCACGCTTTTCCTGAGCTCGGTCCGCTAGGTATTTAGCGGCTCTGTGGGCTGACATTAAGTCCTTTTGGGCTTTTTCAAGACCAAGCTCAGCCTCGTCTGCTCTCTCTGTAGCAGAAGCGGCTTCTTTCCTTGCCTCTTGCAAAGAGTCAGCAAGCCCCTGCTTTTCTAGGATGAGGTTGAGCCTCTCTGTCCTTAAGCGGAGACTCTCTTCCTCAAAGTCTCTGCGCAGCTCGCAGAGCTCACTCTTATGGAGGTCGTTCTGTCCCTCCATGTCTTGAGTGACCTGGTCCAGTCTCTTCTGGACCTCTTGAGTCTCGGCCTTAAGGGCAAGACTCTCTGCCTCATGCTCCGCCTGTTTGCGGGCCAAGGCCTCCTCATGTTGAGCCCTGAGCTTCTCTAGCTCTTGGCTGTGTTTTGCCTCTAGCTCTTTGCTAGCGGCTTCCTGTGCGTCGAGGGCCTCCTGTTGGCGCTTCAGGAGAGCCGACGCGTCCTGGAGCGCTGTGTACAGTGCCCAACACCCAAAGCGGTCCTTCGTGGACGCGTTAGGTTTCTTTTGGTCGCAAAAGTCTTGGAAGACATCCTTTGCAACCTTCAGGGGATCCGGACCTCGGAACGATCCAGGCTCCCACGGCGAATCACCTCTCTTAAGGAGCCACTTTTCCAGACGAGGCACAGGGCTCGTCTTACGAAACATGGCTTTGGGCTTCCCTGGCTTCCTATTTACTCTGGGGAAACCTTTTTATTTCTTAGTGCGCCTGCCTGGGCTCTGTGCTCAGACCTGCGTGTGAACAGGGAATTTCTTTACTCCCCGTTCCTGGACTGACCTTTTCAGTCCTGGAAAAGGGCACCTAGCCTATTTAGGTTTTGGGAAGGAGAGTGATCAGCTGCTCGATTCCCTAACAGGGTAACCTATTGAACCTGTTTCTGGAGGGTTTTGAGCTCTCGGCTCTGACCGGGAAACCACACTGAACCGGTTTTGGTTTTGAGCTTGCTTACGCTCTAGCAGGGATCACCATTAAACCTGCGGAGTTTTGGGCTTTCCTGGCCCTGACTGGCGTACCCCTAACCAGCAGAGTTTCTGGAGACACTATGCCTCAGCGAGATTTCCTCCGAACTCGCACTGACTCACGCTCTTAGCCGTGAGGCAAAGCAAAACAGAGAATCGCTTCCAAGGCTGGAAGGGTTGCAGAGGCGCGGCCCTTTAACAAGCGCGTCTCTCAGCTGTTCTGTCAGTTATTTTTGGCGGGAAAGTGGATGGCGTAGGGAGATGTTGATGCCGGCTGTTTCCCTACACTATCGCTCTGGGTCCCACCCACAAGATAGACCGTAAGATGGCTCGAGATAGCCTTGGGGCTTCGTGTGGGAGATCCCTTGCGTTCGGAACACCGCCGGTCACTGGCTAGTCCTAGCAGTCGGGTCCGGGGCGGCTTATCTCCACGACTCTCTGGTGCTTAAGGCACAGAGTCTCACACGGAAAGAGGTGAAGGGGTAAAGCCTCCCAGATAGAATGCTCGCTAGAGCCAATCACACAGACAGAAACCTCGCACACAAGCCTGTTCCAACACTCCAGCGGGGGGTTTCCTCCACGTCTGACCGTCAGAACGACACGTGTCGACTCTCGTGTGCGTTCAGACGTTCAGGGTGCTGCCCGCGTTACTCCACCACTTTGTTAGCCTGATTGCGCGTTATTATGAATAATAACGAGGGGAATTATATTGATTATTAATAAGCAATCAGCTGCGAGAGCGAACACCAATGTATACAGAGGTCAGCCCCGCCGGGAGGAGTTGGTAACAGACCAGGAGACTTTTATGATTGAAAATAAAGTCTTTTACTGAGGTTTGCCACACACAAACAATTACACAAGCTCACACACAATTATTCAAGTCCTAAGAAATACAGAGAGAGGTAAGCACATTTGCATTAGCAGGTAAGTCGTTGGTGGGTCATATTTACCAGTCGAGTCCTGTAGAGCGTTCCTCAGGAAAAATGGAGGGGAAAGAAACTAAGAAAAATGGGGCCACGTGGTCTGACCAGCAGATTGTCACGTGGAAACTCGGCCTGCAGACCAGAGTTTAAAGATGGAGGTAAGGGTTGGGGGATAGCAAGCTGGACATAAGAGGGTCAAAGGTTCGATAGGGGTCGTAGTAGAGAGAGAGGCCGGTGGTCTGGCATCCCCTTATAAGCAGGAGGGTGGGGGCTGGTTACCTCCCTGATTCCCGCCTCCTGGTAGTCCGTCCCTGGAAGCACCCTATTGGTTGGAAGATGTAGGGGAGGTGTGTGGAGGTGTGCCTGAGGGATGGTCAATACTGAGAGCTAGAAACTTACTCATGTCTGACACCAGGTGATAGCTAGGATGAGTCATTCAGCCACTTCTATTGTGTTGTTGATGGCATTAGCCCGGCTGTTGATGGCTTTCAATCAGTAACTAGGCAACGATGAATAGACCCTGCCAGGCTACGTGAGGTCTTGCAGGTGAAGGTGGGGGAGGGAAAGAGGCTGCCTGCTGTAGAAGGAACTCTCAATGGCGTTTTTGGAGTTCCTATATCTGGTATTTTATCAAAACATTACTGTGCTTTGGTGTGTACTGATTCTATTTCATATTTCCTTTGCGGGAAACAGGCTGGTAACCTCTGCTGGGTACTGGAGCTGCTGGGCTGGTCAGGAGAAACGTCTCTTGCCTGGGTGCAGTCTCTGCTGGCATCTGGGAAGGTTACCATGTGGTTCAGTTCCTTACACACGCACTGGCACAGTTTATTATTTTATTGCAGTCCAAAAAGAGGCTAAAAAGCCTTGCAGGGCAACACAGCCTCTATATCTTCTCCAGATGTCCTTCAGATGAGGAGTAGAAGCTTCTAAGTCTCCTTCAGATGATTCGGGCACTTGGGTCAGGCTATACTTGGGGGAACCAGGGGTCAGGCTTGCTCTCCAAAGGCTGTCAGATGTCATCGGTGGCAGTGGTGGTGGCGGCTCCAAAGGCCTGGCAGAAGAGCTCTGTTTTACAGGCCCTGTGGAACTGTAGCAGGTCCTTCAGGGCCCTGATCTCCTCTGGGAGCTCATTCCACCAGAATGGAGCCACCACCAAGAAAGCCCTAGCCCTCTTTGTCGCTAGCCTGGCCTCCTTGATGGTCATGAGGACCAGCCGATTCTGGGTCCCTGATCACAGCACCCTCTGGGGAACATATGGGGAAAGGCAGTCCCTCATGTATGCAGGTCCTTGGCCATAAAGGGCTTTAAAGGTAATAACCAGCACCTTGAACTGAATCCGGTATGCTACAGGCAGCCAGTGCAGTTCTTTTAGGGTGGGCTGGATGTGTTCCCGCACAGGATGACACAACAACAGCCTTGCCGCTGCATTCTGCACTAGCTGCAGCTTCCAGATTTGGGACAAGGGCAGCCCCATGTAGAGGGCATTATAGTAATCCAATCTCAAGGTGACCATCACATGTATCATTGTTGCCAGGTCATTGCGTTCGAGGAAGGGAACCAAATGCCTAATCAGCCTGAGATAGTAAAAGGCTGACTTGGCAGTGGCTGCTACCTGGGCCTCCATTGTTAAGGAGACATCTAGGAGCACTCCCAAACTCCTGACCTATGGCGCTGGCACCTATGGTGCCCAATCGAAGGCAGGGAGTGGGATCCCTACCCCCAGACTGCCTCGGCTCAGGCACAGGACCTCTGTCTTTGTCGGATACAATTTCAGCTGGCTTAGCCTAAGCCAATCAGCCATGGCTTGCAATGCCTGGTCAAGATCTTCTGGGTGGGAGTCGGACTGGCTGCCCAACAACAGATAGAGCTGGGTGTCATCCGCATACTGGTGACTACCTAGCCCATGTCTCTGGGCAATCTGGGCAAGAGGGCGCATATAGATGTTAAAGACCACTGGGGACAACACTGCCCCTTGGGGCACTCCACATTCAAGTGGGTGCCTCTGGGACTGTTGGTCCCCTATTGCCACTCTTTGTCCCTGACCTTGGAGGAAGGAAACAAGCCACTGCAAAGCCAGTCCCTGAACTCTGATGTTGGCGAGGCGGTGGATCAGTAGTTGATGGTCGACCATGTCGAATGCAGCCAGCAGGTCTAACAGTAGCAGCACTGCCATTCCACCTTGATCTAGGTGCCTCCAGAGGTACTCTGTGAGGGTGACCAGTGCTGTCTCCATTCCATGATATGGCTGGAAACCAAACTGGAAGTGATCTAATATGGAAGTATCATCCAGAAAACCCTGTAACTGAATTGCCACTGCCCTCTCTATTATCTTGCCCAAATAGGGCAAGTTGGAAACCAGCCGGTAGTTAGCCAATTCGGCCGGATCCAATGCTGGCTTTTTCAAGAGAAAGCACACTACTGCTTCCTTAAGTGCCTCCAGGAACAGCCCCTCAATGGGGGACTTGTTGATTATCTCCTGCAATACACCTCAAACCCCTCGTGGCCAGCTTTAATTAGCCATGCAGGGAGCATGTGGTAGGGCATACAGTTAGGAGCAATCTGTCGACTTCCTCAGGGCTAAATGGGCTGAAATAATCCATAATATGACAAGGAGACATGCATGGAGCATGCATGTCCAAATTAATTAATTTATCGCCCAAACAGATATGATACGCACTGATTTCCCACCTCGCCCCCTTGAATAAGTCTAATCTGAAATCTAATCCAAACTGGGAGAAATGTCCATCCATCCATTAGTCAAACTCCTGAAGAGCTGAAGAAACTCCATCTGCAAAAAGACCAAAGGTTAGATTGTTACCTTTCATTATAAGAAAGACAACTACCACAAAATATATGATTCTTTCCCCCATTGGTCTAAGATATGATCCCTGGCCAAGGTGTTATTTTTGACTGGTTTACCCACTTAATATATTTAAGGGGGCAAATCCCCATATCTGGTTTATTTTTTTTCAGGGAAATGTGAAAAGCTTCACTGAATCTTCGGTTAACTCTATGTACAGAGCAGTACATAAAATACAAAACACACTATCATTTTTCACTTGTTACTGGAAACAAAGATGGCAGCCATCTGAACACTAAGAATTTTGGTGAACTAAGGAAATCTGCCCAACTTAATTCTTCACTCAGAAATCTGCCTGCTTAGCCGAGTCATTCCCTTCTAAACTCACTGACTCTTACTGACTTAGAAGAGTTTCACTCTATTTAGGATGCCACTGTTTGCCTATTATATATATAACACCAGAGCTGAGGTTAGTGCGAAAAATCCAGCTGTGTATTTTATTTATTGTTTTGGAGTATTTAGATACCTGCCTTTTGCCCAAGCACCTCAGGACTCAAGGCAGGGAACAACAGTATAAAAACTATTGGATAAAAATAAACATTGAAACAGGCAATACACTGAAATCATATTAAAAATCAATGTGCTCTAATAATACACATGGAGTTAAGGGTTCCTACCTTCCTTGCTGGTATAAATAGCAGTTTATTACTAATAGGTTTATGTCATTTAAATCAGACCTTTTAAACAAATGCAACATAAATAAAAACGCACTGGGAAATAATCATCAGACAAGTTCTAGTGAATAAACCTACCTCTCCCAAAGTACTCCATTGGCCCTATACCTTCTTGAATCATTAGTCTGGACCCTCTTTAGTGATAGTGGTGTGAAGCAACCCTCCATACTCCTCCTGCAGTTTGCTCTGTCTACCTCCTTGGGAGCAGCAAAGGGGTCAGCAGCGAGAGTGCTCTCCTTTTTCTGAAAATGGGATTGCCTTCCACTTGTGGGAAACATAGGCTGAGTTCAGACTGGCTGTTTGCAGCAGGAGCCAGTCATGGCAAAAAAGCCCCAGAATAAACTGTTCTGGGTTTTCCCGGTCACATGGGGCTGATGGCTGCAGGAGCATACCGGGAGGAGGCGCGTGGGAGCGTTCAGACAGCTGGCCCAGAGGTGTGGCTGTAAACGGCTTTGTTCTCTATGTGTGTATGTGCACATGGGCACATAAGCACATCTGGCCGATTTGGGGTGGACCCTGTTGCGCTGGCACCACATTGGGCGGTAGAGCGGAGCACAGCCAGTCCAATCACTGCTGCCTTATGCACGGAAACACCCGATGCACGCTACAGAAGTGGGTTGCTCCTGGCTTTTCGGCTTCACATTCATACTTCTGGGAAGTGGAATAACGGGGGATAAAGCCTCTCTCTGGGATTTGCTACCACTTTTGTCAGGTATCTTTTTAACGCAGGAGTGAAGCAGAACAACATGGGTTGCCTACGGGTGGGGAACGCCAGGCAGATGTGCCTGTGTGAACGCCCCCTTTAATCCGCTTGGGAAACACATCTGAAAAGTGGCTATAGCGGGGCAAATTGCCAGTCTGAACTCAGCCATAGTTTGGATCAGCCAAGTCCTTGATGATCTGCTTCTGTTTGCAAAAAAGTTCATATGGATGCAGTGGTTAAGAGGCTTTGCATGTGTGTGCATGTAAACATATGCCCACACAATTAACTAAAAGACTGTAACAGCCATTCTTCGTTCAGGCTGACTGTGTAACTGGTAGATCCTGTGCAAGGCTGGCAACAAGATTCTGCACTAGAAAGAACAAGCTAACAATTCACAAGGCTATACCTTTTACTGAACAACTTTCCTTGGTGAAAGTATAAAAGCTACACTATGCCCATTACCAGGGGGAAAAATGGTGTAGTAATGCTCCGCTACTTAAGAAATGCTGCATGAGTTCAAGTTCATGCCATTATTAACACTGATAATTTTTTCCCTTAGACCGGATGACCTGGAAGAACTAGCTAGCCTGCATATACAGGGAGTGGGGCTACTTGGTTTTGAAGGTTGCTTCCAGAACAAATGACAACACCCTTACCATGGTCAGCTACATATCGCTGTTTCAGACACTACAAGGCCATTTTGAAAAAAGCCTCCTTTACAAACATAAGAACATAAGAGAAGCCAGTGTTGGATCAGGCCAATGGCCCATCCAGTCCAACACTCTGTGTCACACAGTGGCCAAAAATACCAGGTGCCATCAGGAGGTCCACCAGTGGGGCCAGGACACTAGAAGCACTCCCACTGTTGACCCCCCCCCCAAGCACTTGAGAGAGTGTTGCAGCTTGCACAAATCTGGCTGCAGTTGGATTCATGCAATTCACAATAAATGTACATGTTCAATGGTGCCCTGAATGTCTAATGTGGGAAAAGTTGGAAAACCTGAAGGTTATTGACATTTTCCAATAATCAGAAGTGTTATATTCTTCTATTACCCTTCACTTTTGAAGAGGTAAAGTGACAGTCTGTACAAGCAAAGCCTCAGTCCAAGCAATATCATCCTTTGTAAAAATCTGCCTGCATCATTGCTGATGACCAGTCCTCAAGGAATGGTTGGTGATTCTTTCTGGGAAGGCTAGCCAGGCCAGGATCTAGGAAGCCATCAAACTATTCAGTTATCTTGATTGCCAGCCCTTAGTCCACTAGGAAGGCAGGAGAATCCATTAACAGGATTATTCTCCTGCAGGATAAAAAAGAGGATCCAAAGCATTGTATCTTTTTGGTTTTTTAAAAAATTATAAAAGCATATATATCTATAAAAATAAGTGGCAGGTTTTAAGGAATGAGAATGGATAAAAGTACAGCAGAGTCTTTGGCATCATTTCAGCTTCCCCGTCCTCATAGTTAATTCTGCCTCTTTTAAGCTAAAAGTTCACAAAAACTTTCCACTAAGCTTCAGTGAGCAACGTGCTAGGATGCTGTGACTCCGCTGGCATAAACAATTTCAGCAGGCAAGATTCACTCCTTTAGACAGGGACTGTGTGACCTCAGAAAACTCCACTGCCCATATTTTCAGAAATGCTGAGCAAGGCTGTCATGTGGAATGGAAACATTTAAGTTGTCAGGATATAATGGATGTTCTAAGGTGTCATACTATGGCCTACCATGATAGTTCTGTGTTGGGGCTCTGGTGCTGTTCAGGTGTTAGCCACATGCAGCATTGAAACAGAGGATCAACCCACTGGGATCAGCCACTTCCTGAAGTCATTCATCCATTTACACAGGAACTGATTCTGTTATGATCGTGACTCACACCCTCTTCCTCACTTTGCTGATGTCAATGTAGGTCTTGTTCTTTTCTCTAAAAAGTATGCTGATCTGCACTATTACTTGTTGTCACCCTATCAACACTCCTCTGTGTTTACACTGCTGTTAAGCAACAAACCCACTGACCCTCACTCTAGGGACAGGGCCGTAGCTGCTGCGGAGTGTACAGGGCAATGCCCCTTCCCAAGTCTGCCCTGCCCTCACCAAATCTTCCCTGATCACTCCGTCCCAGCAGCCAGAGACACGTTGCAGCCCCAAGCCAGGCAAAGAAGGCAGGTGGCCACAGAAGAAACATAAATGGCTGCCAATCAGGCCCCGAGATTTTAGGGAGTGGGCGGTGAGACTCTCTCTGGGCTGTGCTGTGCTCAGGTGCACGGCTGCCTAGCCAAAGTGCCCCTTGGAGAGGCCATCTGCAGAGCCAGGGAGAGGGTGTGGGGAAGCCCTCTCGGAGGCCAACAAGCCCCCTTGACCAGGCCTGCTCCCCCTCCTCCACATTTCCTGGCTTCAAGGGGCCTCTGCTGATGTGATGTGCAGGGGTGGCTTGGTGGGGAAGGCCAGAGCAACAGCAGCACAGCTAGAGAGAGAAGCTGGGTGTTGTGTCCTGGGATCAGAGGGCTGAGCTGGCGAAACACTGCCAAGCTTCGCTCTCTGAGAACAATAGGGACTAGGTTCCTGAGCTCGCCAGTAGTGAACCAATGGCAGCATTGGCGGGCGATTCAAACCCGCCAATAGGAATATAGGGCCGTCCCCCCTAACTGTATATAGTTGGCCTCCGGCCGTTACTGTGTGTTCTTTGTCTTATGTGAAGTACGAATAAACGCGTCTTCTCTTATGTCGTCGTCCGAGTCATGAGGCCTGAAACCCAGTACTTTACAGTGGCGACGAGGATGGGATTCTAACGCCTTCTGTGACTCCATGAACGACGAAACGGACACCGCCGAGCAACGCATCGCTGACCCCGAGAGCAGCACCGCACCGCTCGCCGAGCATCGCATCGCTGACCCCGAGAGCAGCACCGCACCGCTCGCCCCGGCGCGCGCCGTTCCTGACAGAACCATGGCCGCTTCCCACGTAACACTGGAGCACTTCGACCAGTCGCAGCCAGAAACCTGGGACGCATGGGTCGACCAGCTCATCAGCTACTTGGAGCTCAACGAAATCCGCCACCCCGACCAGAAACGAGCGATCCTCCTGAACGCCTGCGGCACCCAAACCGTCCGCCTCGCCAAGAGCCTCTTGGTGCCCCGCACGGCCTTAGAGAGCTCGTTTGGGGAAATCCTGGACGTCCTAAATGGCTACTTCAGCCCCCGGCCGACCTTCCTGGCCAAGAGGATGGATTTCCAGAGGCGAGTCCAGACCCGAGGGGAATCCATCGCCAACTTCCTAGCCGCGCTAAGGGCGCTAGCCGTGGACTGCGGGTTCCCGAAGGTGGAGGACAACCTGCTGACACAGTTCGTGTGGGGCCTGGCGGACTCCAAGCTGCGGCGCAAGTTGGTGGGACACCGGAAGCTCACCTTGGACGAGGCCCTCGACGCCGCCACTGCCCACGAGGCCGCAGAAGGGGATCGGCCGGTCGCGGCCGCGCAGGTGGTTGGAAGGAGCCCAAGCCCCGGAAACGAAGAGACGGACGAGGTCTTCGCCCTCAAACCCCAACAACGCCGGCCGGCGCCGTTCCAGCAGGCCAACAGGGAGCAAGCCAAGTACTCCGGCAACCGAGCCGTCTGTGCCAGCTGCGGGGAGGGCCACGGACGGAAATCCTGCAGGTTCCGGGATGCTGTCTGTCACGGGTGCGGAAAGCAGGGACACCTCGCCCGGGTCTGCCGGTCCAAGGGCCCCCGGAATTCGAGATCGTCGGTCCCCCAGTACCGCGCATCGTCCACCGCACATGAGACAACGGAAGAGGTCGCTGAGTTGTACCACCTCACCGACCAACCGCTACAGGTACTTCGCCTCCCCAACCCCAACCTCTCCTCTGCCCCGAAGATCCAAGTAACCGTGCGGATCGAGGGGTCCCCCTGTTGCATGGAAGTGGACTCGGGATCGGCGGCGTCCATCATATCCCTGGACACTTTAAAAAGACTTTGCCCACTAGGGGGACCCCCTCTACGTCCATCGCCACTAAGCTTGGTGGACTTTCAAAAGAACCCTGTCCCCATCCGGGGAGTCGGCACTTTCCGAGTGCAGTACCGAGACTTTGAGGGGAACTTGGACTTGGTGGTGGTGGAGGGAAATCTCGCGAGTCTCCTGGGGCGGGCGTGGTTCGAGGCCCTAGGCATATCGATTGGGGGAGTAAATAAATGTGGGGTGCGGGACTGGGGGGCGGTGTGCAAGGAATTCCCGGAGGTCTTTGACGGGAAACTGGGATGTTACAAAGGGCCCCCGGTGTCGCTCCACTTAGACCCCACCGTGGCGCCCATCCGTCGGCGCTTCCGCACCGTGCCCCTGGCCCTCCGCCCTAAAATAGAGACCGAATTAGACCGGCTGGTGGCCCAGGGAGTCTTAGAGCCCGTCCCGAACGCTAGATGGGAGACACCGATAGTGACACCCGTCAAGCCAAACGGGGAGATCCGCATCTGCGCGGATTATAAGTGCACTATTAACCAGGCACTTCAGGCGCACGCATACCCAGTACCAGTGGTCAGCCATGTCCTAGCAACACTGGCAGGGGCGCGCATATTTGGAAAGCTGGATCTCGCGCAGGCGTACCAGCAACTCCCGGTAGATGAGGCCACGGCCGAGGCGCAAACCATAGTGACCCACCGGGGGCCTTCCGGGTGAAGCGGCTGCAGTTCGGGGTCAGTGTGGCCCCAGGGATCTTCCAAAATCTAATGGACGATCTGTTAAAAGGGATCCCTGGAGTGACGCCGTTCTTCGACGACGTCCTCATCGCCACGACCACCCCGGAAAGCTTCGCCGCCCGCCTCCGAACTGTATTGGAACGCTTCCAAGCCGCGGGGCTGAAAGTGAAGCGAGAAAAGTGCCTCCTCGGGGTGCCGGAGGTAGAGTTCTTGGGATACCGGGTAGACGCATCAGGCCTGCATCCGGCGAGGGACAAAGTGAAGGCCATCGTGGAGGCCCCCGCCCCGAAGTCCAAGGCCGAGCTCCAGGCATTCTTAGGCCTCCTGAACTTTTACCATTCCTTTCTCCCCCACAAAGCCGCCGTGGCCGAACCCCTACACAGGCTGCTGGACAAGGCGACACCTTGGGCATGGGGAGCGAGGGAGGAGGCGGCGTTTCGGGGGTGAAAGTCCTCTTGATTTCAAACGCAGTACTCGCGCACTTTGATGAAAAGCTCCCGGTCATCCTGGCGTGCGACGCCTCACCGTATGGGGTCGGGGCAGTCTTGGCACACAAGCTACCGGATGGGAGGGAGGTCCCGGTGGCTTACTACTCCCGCACGCTGTCCCCCGCGGAGCGGAACTACGCCCAAATCGACAGGGAGGGCTTGGCACTGGTGGCGGGGGTAAAAAAATTCCACAATTTTGTGTACGGGCGGCCCTTCACGCTCGTAACAGATCATAAGCCGCTCCTGGGACTGTTCGCGGCGGACAAACAAACGCCGCAAGTTTTGTCGCCCCGGGTGTTGCGCTGGTCCTTATTTTTGGCGGGGTACCAATACCGACTGGAGCATCGGCCGGGCAAGGCGCTGGGTCATGCCGACGCCTTGAGCCGCATACCGCTGCCTCAGACAGGGGAAGATCCGGCCCCAGCCCCCGCTGTCTTGCTGATGGAGGAACTGCCAAACCCCCCTTCAGGCTGCAGATGTGGCCGCCCGCACGTCCCGAGATCCCATTCTCTCCCGGGTCCTAAACTGGGTGGTGAGGGGGTGGCCAGCGGAACAGACAGGGCCAGAGTTCACAGCATACAAGGCCAGGCGGGAAGAGCTGTCCGCATTGAAGGGGTGTTTACTATGGGGAGATAGGGTGATCATTCCGGGGCCCATGAGACAAGGGGTGCTAGAAACGCTGCACGAGGCCCACCCGGGCATCGTACGAATGAAAGCTCTGGCAAGGAGCTACGTGTGGTGGCCCGGGGTGGACGCAGAAATTGAATCTTGGGTCAGAGGGTGCACACGATGTCAGGAGGTCCGCCCCAATCCACCGAGAGCGCCAACCCAAAGCTGGGAGTCTACCCACAAGCCGTGGTCACGCCTGCACATAGACTTTGCGGGGCCGTTCCAGGGGCTCCAGTTCATGGTAACGGTAGACTCTTATTCAAAATGGGTGGAAATAAGCCCAGTGTCTACTACCTCTACCAAGGCGGCAATAAGGGCCCTGCGGAAGATATTTGCAACGCACGGGTTACCCGACACAATCGTGTCGGACAACGGGGCAGCATTCACATCTGCGGAGTTTCAAGCGTTCCTCGAAAGGAACCTCATCAGGCACATACGATCCGCGCCTTTCCACCCGGCAACTAATGGACAGGCGGAGAGGACGGTACGCACCGCCAAAGAGGCCCTGAGCCGCATAACGGGGGGGGACTGGGAGTTCCGGCTGGCCCGCTTCCTTCTCACATACCGCACCACCCCAAACCCCATCTCCGGACACTGCCCCGCAGAACTATTAATGGGCCGCCGCCCTACCACTTTATTAGACAGACTCCACCCGGACCGAGCTCCCGAGAGAAAGCTGGTCGAGAACAGGGAGGCGCCCCGAAGCTTCCTACCGGGAGACCCTGTCTACTTCCGGAACTACGGAGCGGGGCCGCAGTGGGTGGCAGGGCGCATCCTAAAACCCACCGGGCCGGTGTCATACGAGGTCTTAACCGATGGGGACCGGGTTCTCCGCAAACACATCGACCAGCTCCGGAGGCGACAAGACCCCGATAGAGAGATCGAGTTACCAGGAAATGCCGCCCCCGCCCCATCATCCGATCGACCGCAAGCACCGACAGCGGAGCCAGCGCCAGAGAGTCCACGGAATCCGGAGGGAGCCCCGGTAGCCGCTGAACCGCCGCCGCCGCTGCCGCCACCGTTGGCCCCGGTAGCAACTGAACCGCCGCCGCCGCTGCCGCCACCGTTACAGCCGCCACCGTCACCGCCTCGGCTACTTCCAGAGGCCCAAGCTCCTTGTGCGGGTGGACCAACCGACAGGGGCCCCGCCAGTCCAGTACCGGCCCCCCGACGTTCGCTAAGGGAAAGGAGGCCACCAGCATACTTAAAAGACTACGTCACCTGATAGGAGATGAACCATGGGGGGAGGGGTGTTGTGTCCTGGGATCAGAGGGCTGAGCTGGCGAAACACTGCCAAGCTTCGCTCTCTGAGAACAATAGGGACTAGGTTCCTGAGCTCGCCAGTAGTGAACCAATGGCAGCATTGGCGGGCGATTCAAACCCGCCAATAGGAATATAGGGCCGTCCCCCCTAACTGTATATAGTTGGCCTCCGGCCGTTACTGTGTGTTCTTTGTCTTATGTGAAGTACGAATAAACGCGTCTTCTCTTATGTCGTCGTCCGAGTCATGAGGCCTGAAACCCAGTACTTTACAGTGGGATTGAAAGGGACCCCCCTCCCCGACAACCCCCTTGGCTTGGGGACCCTCGAGGAGTGCTTGGCTGCTAAAAGAGCTGGAGGAGGGGCGGAGACAAGTGCCCTCGATTCCCCTTCTCCGTGCCCACTGGTGAACTCCCTAGAGTGCTTGCTGGCTTGCTTGAGAGGCCTGCTTCTCTTTTTCTCTCTCTGTTCCTCCTGCTTGTGTTTCCTGGAGAGCAGATCCCCTCTAACCTGAGCAGGGGGAAGTGGCTCCAGGCTTCATAGGTGGCTGCTCTCTGGTGGGTTGCATACAATGAGACTGGGGGAAAGGGGAGATTCCTGCAGGGTTTCTGCAAATATGTGCATGTCTGGGTGCCTCCATTCTTTTTTCTCCCCCTGCCCCCCTCCATCCAGTGCCCCCTCCACTGAAAATCATCTAGCTACAGGGCTGTCCAGGGATGATGTGCAACTATCCTCGCATAAGGCTGCACCCCAGGATTAGCTTACACTAGCTAGAAACTCCAACTTCTGCATTTCAAATGCAGATGTGCCCCTTGGAAACCACACAGAGAAAATGACACTCATTCTTAAGGGTGTTACAATCCCAATGGAAAAAAAATAAGTTGTGACTGCAGCAGCTGCTGCTGCATTGAACAGGGGTAGCAAGTAAGAGGAAAAATAGTTTTGGGTTTTTTTTTAGAATTTTTTATTTTTTTCAATAAACAAGACAAACAAAAACAGACATAACACATACAGATAAAATGGGGATTACATATACTTATCTATATCAGCTAGTTGTCACCTCCTGAAATGTCCACTACAATTATTATCACCAAATGGTTTTGCATAAGCATTTTGCATATTAATATGAAAATGAAGTCTACGTTATCTCCCAAAGTGTTCATATTGTTTATTTGTAATACAAAAGATTGATGCAAAGAGCTTGTGATCCTGTTCTGCAACAAATATAGCAACAAATCAGCTTCTGGGGGGAAATCAGGTGAAATGGAGAAAGAATGGGTGAATAGTGGATTGTTGCCAACATCATCTGGAGCCACTGTAATAACTGTGTATACTTGGGGGAACCTGAGCCGCAACTGATTGTGGAAACTCACTGACCCTCTGACAAAGATAGCTTTGCTGAAGCAAGTAAGTGGTACTCCTGTCTGCCACATTCCTCTCATTTTAAAAAGTAGATGTGTTCACCACCCCAGCAAGAGAGAAGAAGAGTGCAGGCTCTGAAGAGCTAAACAATCATTCAAAAAACCCAACGTTTTATGAAACGGCAGGAGAATAGCAGGGTAGCCTAAGCTATCTCTTCTTTATTATTATTCTGCCCTTCCTCCAAGCGTCAGTCATGATTTGCCACTCCTCAGTTTATCCTCACAACAACACCGTGAGGTAGATTAGGTTGGCTCTGATCTATCAGTTTCTAATACCAGATATCAATAAACATTAAGCATGGCTAGGAGAATTTCCTGGTCGCTAAGAAAGTATCCAACTGTCCATGATACCTTTGCAATCACATTCCACACTATGATTACAATAGGAGTAGTCATTAGGGGGTCAATTTTCCAGGAAACAGATACTGCAGCATGTATATGGGGGGATTCAATATCTTAGTAACAGAAATGCAGTCTCAGGAAAGAATGTATAGACTGTGCCCAGCAGATGACTAACAAAAATCTGTATTTATAAGATATGGAAACTGATAATGCAAAAGTCCCACACAGGATCTGAGTTTTCCATTCACTTGGGATATTACGAATTCATTTGATTAAGACAAAACAAGTTACAGTAGCTAAGATTTTTAACATCATCCAAGACCTGCTGAAGATATAGTTTAGTGCAGCTTGCTGTAGAAAAAACATAGTTTGGTTCATCCAATCAACCTGTTATCAGATCATAATTTCATAACTTGTAGGTTTCCCTTGCTCGAAAGCCAGTTGAATCCGACTCTAGGGATGTGGTGCTCATCTCCATTTCCAAGCCGAAGAGCCAGCGCTGTCCAAAGACATTTCTGTGGTCATGTGGCTGGCATGACTAAAAGCCAAGATGCACGGAACACGGTACTTATTTATCTACTTGCAATTTCTTGCTTTCAAACTGCTAAGTTGGCAGGAGCTGGGATCAGACATGGGAGCTCACTCTGTCATGCAGCACTCAGGTCTCGAACTGCTGAACTACCGACTTTCCGGTCTGCAGTTCAGCATCTTAACCGCTTGAGCCACTGCAGTCCCTAACTTGTGCTATAGACAATTGTTAATGTAATATAATTAGTTGCTTTGTCATGGTAACAACCATCTGGCCTTCATGCAATATTGGCTTCATAACCTTTGCATGGTTATTAAAACCCACTATAAACAAAGTGAAGAACGATATCCATTGTATTTGAATAAATTTCTTTACTGGCACAGTAGCCTTTAATGCATCAGTTTGCCTCACGTCCCTCTGTGCCTTACTACAAACCCTGTAATGCATTTCCCCTCATGAGTAACCATGTCATTTTTTTTTAGTTTGTTGGATTTCAGTCCTGATATAATCCAGAGAAGTTACTCTAATTAGTTTGTTTTCAAGCATACAGTTCTAACTATGTGTCATATAAAACATCTGCTATAGAGGACAGAAACCTAAAATCCTAGATCAAAATCTACTCTCACAAAGTTATCTACAACAAAAGCCCTAGCCCCCAAGCAAAACAAATAAATATTCTGGGGGGCGTTTTGGATATGGGTGAAGGGAACCTTGCAGTTCTTGTCCCTCTGCTTCTCTGTACTGTCAAAACTAAGACTTTCACCCCTTTTTTCTCCTGCCTTCTTCTCAGCTTTGGGTCCCATCCGACCATTGGAAATGATATCTACTCTCATTCTGCTTCAAGATTTTCATTACACCACCTCACTCTTCTCTGTACAGATGGTGCTGCCAGACCGTTATTGCTCCTTTCGACTGCCCTCTGTTTCATGTCAGGGCCATTAGCCCTTGCAAAAGGTTTTGTGTATACTCACCCAGCAGTTCTAGCTTCCCTACAAGCCAGAAAGTGTTTACATTACTTAACAGTCTAGTAATTAGCACTTTATCACAGATATGGGGATCATTTATTACACCAGAACATCACATCCTTCTGGTTTAGTAATCTTTCTCACTCACCTAACAGGCAAAAATGCTCTTTGTCCACTATGCTCAATTTAATTATGTTTCATTACTGAATTGTTACATTCATTTGCTTCTTTATATAACAACAAAGTTGGCACTAGAATAGTCTTAGCTATATTCTGTTTCCAAAAACGTTAATGAAAAAGTAGATGCAGAATAGTGAAATGGGAATTTCATTGATTGCTTTTAGTTAAGTGTGGTTTCAAAGGAGTTTGAGTGTCAGAAAGTTCACTCTAAACTACAGAAAAATAGTATCATTTATTGTATTTACTTAAAAGAACTATGCTTTGCACTCCCAGCACAATGGTCTTGAGGTGGCTTTCACAGAAAAGTTACAACAATATACAATAAGATTACACAGCAAAAGTTAAAACCATTAAACCCAGCAGTTAAAATATTCAATGGCCCTGGTCATACTGGCCGGATAACATGAGGGGGAGGCGGGACTATTTGCGCCGCCGCAATTAGAGCCGGCAGAACGCGATCCCATGTGTCAGCGGCATGCCACGGTTCCTTCCCTCCGCACCTGTGTGTCAATGAGGGGCCAGAGGGAAAAGCCACACGCCGGCACAATCACACCAAGGGAGTCTGGAGGCAGCCCGTGGCAAACCATTTGCTAGTACCTTCAAGGAGGTAGTTTTTTACTCTGCATCTTTGTTGGAAAGCCATGGGTTGGCCATGGGAGCGCTATGCCTCCCAGATGTTGCAGTGTGATTGCACCCGGAAACTCCGCCATTCAATCGTGGCTCTCCTGTGGCAAATTCGGCCTGTGACAGGGGCCTTAGAACAGTTTAAAAGCCATATTACAATTCAAATCCAAAAGCAAATCAGCATGGAGCAAGAAGAATGGTAAAAATCTATATAAGAAGCTATATGATATGGGAAGTAAAAACAAGCCCTCAAGCTAGGTATAAAAGGGACATGCACAGAAAAACAGCAATAAAATGAACACAAAATTAGTAGGGAAAAAAGTCTGAGAAAAACATTTTTTACCTGGCCCATAAAGCTGACACGACTAGGTAACAGGCAATCTGACATCAGGAAAGCGTTCTACGGAAGTAGTACTACAACAGGAAAGGCCCAACTTGCTTTACCTTGGAAGACAGTGGCACATGTAACAAGGCCTCTTTAGCAGATCATATCTGATGCACAAGGCCACAGAGGAGAAGGTAGCCTTTAACCGGTACAACTATGTACAGTCCTTGAAAGAGTCCTTAATGCTACTAAATTACATGTTGTCATAATTGAAAATGAATCTTCATTAATGTGTTAGGTTTCTTTAAAAAGGGTCTCAAGCTGTTTTCTCTGTAGATGAGCAAGTCTCAAGTACACGCGCACACACAAATGCAAAAATACCACCCCCCCAAAAAAAAATACTAGGAAACAATAGTGCTAGGGTTGCCAGACCCCCGGTAGAGGCAGGGTTCCCCTAGTGCCAGGACCCACTTTCCTGCCACCAATCAGCTGGCTGGTGGGGTGGAACTTACCTCAAAAAAGAGGGAAAATCCTCCCACATGCAGTGACGTGTCTATATAACTGTCCAGTCTGTCCACGCAACCCAGAAGTGATACTATCACTTCCAAGACGTTGGGGGTGACACTCTAGTATTTGGGCAAAAACTCTGTGGTAGAACCAAATTTACCATAGTTTTTACCCAAATACCAGAGTGTCACTGAAGCATCCTGGAAGTAGCAGCATCACTTCCAGGTCACTTGGGCAGTGATGTAGACACATCACTGTAGTTAGATGAGCCATCCTGCTGCTCCCGACAAATCCAATCCCCATCCCCCGCCAGTTACCAAGAGGGACCTGGCAACCATAAGTGGTGTACTTTATATAAGTAAATCGATTGGTTTACTTCACCAGAAAGTAGTGAAAGTTGTAGTTGCAACAAGGATTATACAAGAAAAGAGGGAAAGCTGCAAGAACTTGTAGGAGGCATCTCATTTCCCCTTTGCCCACTATTTTCTCTTTCCCTTTCCTGAAAGACAGCATAGCCTCTCAATTTTTCCTTTTTTCTCCACTTCTAGGATTGCCAACCTCCAGGTGGGACCTGCACATCTTCCTACTACGGAGATCAGTTCCCCTTTATTGTTGCCAACTCCAGGTTGAGAAATTTCTGGAGATTTGAGAGTGGAGCCTTGATGGGGCAAGGTTTGGAGAAGGAAGCAACCTCGACATGGTATAATGCCACAGAGTCCACCCTCAAAAGCAGCCATTTTCTCCAGGGAAACTGATATATGTCATCTGGAAAGCAGTTGTAATTTCAGGTGATCTCCAGCCCTGATATGAAGGTTGGCAACCCTCATTCCTCTGGAGGAAATGGCTGCTTTGGATGGTGAAGTCTATGGCATTATACCCTTCCGGGGTCCCTCCCCTCCTCAAACCTTACCCTCCCCAGGTTCCACACTCCAAATCTCTAGGAATGTCATAAACTGGAGTTGGCAACCCTATCTGTTTCTCACCCAACGTCAATGTACCTTTATCTGCCCCTATGTCTTAAGCTCCCCCCGCAGCAGCCTCTATCTAAGAAGAAGAGTTGGTTTTTATACCCTGCTTTTTTCTACCTTAAGGAGTCTCAGAGTGGCGTACAATCATCTTTCCCTCCCTTTCCCCACAACAGGCACCTTGGGAGATAAGTGGGGCTGAGAGAGTTCTTATGGAACTGTGACTTGCCTAAGGTCACCCAGCAGGCTAAATTAGAGTCTGCCGCTTTTAACTGCTGCACCATGCTGACTCCCCGCCACCTCCCTGGGGGGAAAAAATGACTGCTTTGGAGGGTAAACTCTGTGGCATTAAATTTGGCTGAGGTCTCTCCCCTCCCCAAACCCTGCTCTCCTCAGACTGCAACACAAAATATCCAGGGATTTCCAGCCTGGAGCTGGCAATCCTAGTCAGGCCTGGCCCCAATGAGTCCTCCCTCAAAGCCAAAATAGGCCTGGAAAGGACTCTGCCCTTTCCTTCTGTGTTATGTACTAAGTTTGTCTTGCGCCAGAGAAAATGACCTAGCTTAAGTCCCCAAAACAATAGGTAGCCAGGATCCTGGAAGGAACCTATTGAATAGCAGTTGTAATGTAAGTAGCCTATCACTGGGAGTGTGTGTGTGTTGGGTGTGGTGTTTTGCACACATTTAAGCTAGAGTTGTCTTAGAGTTTAGCTGAAATCACTAATAAACTATGAGCTGATCACTCAAGGCATCTGAACCCAGTATATTTCACTCTGCTTTTTTACTCTCAGAAACCCAGCCTGGAATACTGTGGTTGCCTAGCAACAGACACTGAGGGAATCCATTGCTTAAAGCTATAGATGCTCCTTTTATCATTTCCAGGTTTTTAAAACCACCCAATGTTTGGTTTTTTTTTTTAATTTCACATCTGTCTGCAAACCTGGTGGCCCTTTGAGGTTTGTAGAAATCTCTGTCTTTCCTGTTCACAGCTCCAGTCACCCAATTTAAATATTCTCATATTCTCATATTTGTCCATCTTGGTTATTAGTATATAGACAAGTATAGGCCCATGATGCTAATGGAGGAAGAATCCCCCCCCCACTTCCTCACTGGGCGTAGTGCAACTTCTGGGCTGCATTGCACTGCTGCCACTGGTTGGCCCAGTGCAGCTCCCAGACTGCACCACCACTGGCAAGCCCAGAGCAGCTCCCAGGCTGTGCTGCCACTACTGCTGGACCCAGCATGGCTCCTGGGCTGCACTACCACTGCTGGACCCAGCACGGCTTCTGGGCATTGCTATTGCTGCTGCTAGACCCAGTGCAGCTCCCGGGTTCCTTCTCCAGTGGCTGGAGGTAGGTGCATTGTCTGAGAGAACAGAGAATGTTATTTTACTTTTTAGGGGATTAAACCCACCCCTTGTAATTTTTAAAAAGATTTCAGATTTTTCTGCAGACTTGGGGAACCAGCCAAATCTGTTTTGGGTAATTGTGGCCCTGCTCCATGGATTTAAGTATCTGCAGATGGGGACTACACTTGAGAAATAGATACATAAATGTACATTCATTTCCTCTCTCAAATGTTCTCTGAAGGAAACTGAGGCCATGAGGCAGATTAGCAGTAAAAGTAGTAAATATGTTTGGCATATGCATCAATCTTATGCTGTTTTTTTACATAGCATACAGGTATGGATTACATACAAGCATGTGCACAGGACCTGGAACACCCATGTCCATGTATATTGGTTCTTGGTCAGTTGACACATGATGGATAGATTTGGGAACGTACGATCATATGAAACAGATGCACTGGGAAAAGTGGGAGGATCAGTGCAATTAATGTTAATGTCTATTTTTAACAGCCTGGATTGCCTTCCTTCTTTTTTGGCAGTGCTTAAATTTAAACAACAACAACAACAACAGTGTGCAGCATAATATGACATGCAAAAATGCACTGTAATTTGAACATTCATTGTACATTGAAAATGTGAAGAAAAGTTTGTTGTTCTCTAAAAAGCACAGGAGACTTGTATATCATGGTTTGATAACCACTATAATTAAGATGAACCACCCATAAAATAAAATAAAATAAAATAAAATAAAATAAAATAAAATAAAATATGGAGCTTATTTGAGGTGGTACGTCTGATTCAGTGTTCACAGAATGACAAAGGAAGTTTCACAAAATGATTAGCAACATCAGTAAACAAATGTTATCCAACAAACACCTACAATGCAAAGTTTCCAAACTGCTCTGCATTTTTTTTCTTGGATCATCTCTAGTTTCTCAATTTTTACTAAGTACTTTTTTCCTTTTCTCATTTACTGTTGATAAAATGCTTGTATAAATTCCAGATGTAACTTTTTCAGAGCTGAATCGTTATTTTTTAATTCTGAATTACTTTCATTTCAGCTGTTTCAGTGTGGGTTTTTGTCCTCATATGGAAAACAGGAGAACATTTAAAAGGAAGCAGTTGATTCTGACCGTGACGCATGGGTTTCATGGGGCCAGGCCCATAGACAGGATTTTTTTTTATTTGGAAAGCCTTTAAATATGTTGGGGGCACCCTGCACACACCCCGCACACACCCCAAGTGAGCAGCCCTGCTCCCCCCTTCCCTGCAACTAACGCACGCTGGCTGGCGGGCCTCTGCCCCAGCTGGTCTTCATAAGCCTTGGAGCAGGCAGGGCTGCACTTGCCACTTGCCAGTTAACATAAGAACATAAGAGAAGCCAATGTTGGAACAGGCCAGTTGGTCACTTGCTGCGGAGGGGCAGCAGGATGCACAGCAACAGGGTGAGGGGGTGAGCGAGTGGTGATGCACCCTGGAAGCCAAGTTCTAGTCGGCGGGGCTGCTGGCAGGGAGGGAAGTTGCCCCATCCCTGGAACAACTGAAGGCTCCAAAGGCCTGGGCACCAAATGGGCAGAGCTCCTGTTGCACTCATTGTTATGGATTGTGGCTGTTGAGATGCTTGGGCAACTCAGACCGAAAGAAAAGCACAAGGTTTTGTGGGAAGCTGAGGGCAGCTGGGGTTGCTTGTGCGAGTTGCACCTTGCTTCCCTTTCGAGCAAGACACATTTGGGGAAGGAGTGGCAGGGGCGGGGAGTCCTCTGGGTGGCCCAGAGAGTTGGGGGGTGGGGTGGGCTGGGTTGGATGGGAAATTGGGGGGCCTTGGCAGGAAGTTGGGGGCAGGCCCCAAGAGGCCCCACTGTAGCTACAGGTCTGCCTGGGGCATTCCCTCTTTAAACCCTCTTTGTTCTTGTTCATAGGGGGGAACTGTGAGATGGCTTCAGGTGGAGTGTCCCTATGGACATTCCAGCCACAGCCAGAAGAGGCAGAGCTAAGCTGTGCTTTCAAAATCGCACACATAGCTTCATGCTGTGTGCTGTCCTTCCTTTTTAACCCTTTTAATTGGACAGTTCAATTGCACTGTTTCCTTGCAGTGTGGTTGGGCTAGTAAAGGGAAGGAAAATAGGCCATGGGGCACCCTCATATCATGGTGTGATTTTGTACACATGCAATGGAGGAAAGGAGGAAGAGTGCATTGAGGTTGTTCTGTACTGCCTCTTTAAGAGGCTATCCCAGTAGGCCTCAGAGCAAGCAGGAGAGTAGGAGGGACACAGTGCTTCTCTTCTCAGTCTCTCTACTAGCAGCTTGCAGGAGTGCAGGGCCTATGAAGAATCTGCAGAACCAGGCCAGGACAATCCTGGCCTAGAGCTCTAGAAACAGCTTAGTTATGTATTGTTATTCCTTATTCCAGTAGCCATGTTACCTGTCCTACAGTTACTGTTAATAACGAGGCCTTCTGCCAAATTGAACTTGATGTTTGTTGTTTGTTCTACTACCCAAACATGATGACAAAGATGGGATCCCCCTGCTGTTAAAACACCTAGGAATCTGTGGGAATAGCTTGTTCCTCGCCTTCCACATTAGTGCTGACTCACTACAGAAATGGCTGCACTGGGCCACATAGAAGAATTTGATGTAAGTCAATCTACCTCCTGGGACTGTTATGCAGAAAGACTATCTTACTAGCTACAAGCTAATAAGATCAAAGGGGCAGAACAAAAACGTGCAATTTTATTGACTGTTCGTGGAACAAAAACTTTTCATAGAATCATAGAATGTTAGAGTTGGAAGGGACCTTGCAGGTCATCTAGTCCAACCCCCTGCACTCTGCAGGAGCATAGCCAAAAGATAGCGCTACAACATACCCGAAAGATGGTTGTCCAGCCTCCACTTGAAAACTTCCAGAGAAGGAGCATCCACCACCTCCCAAGGCAGTCTGTTCCACTGCTCAACCACTCTTACAGTTAGGAAGTTTCTCCTGATATTTAGTTGGTAACGACTCCCTTGTAATTTCCACCCCTTAAATCTAATCTTGCAATCTGGAGCAAGAGAGAATAGATCTGCTCCAGCTTCTACATGACAGCCCTTCAGATACTTGAAAACTGCAATCATCTCCCCTCTAAGCCTTTTCTTTCCCAGGCTATACATACCCAACTCCCTCAGCCTTTCCTCGTAAGACTTGGATTCCAACCCTCTCACCATCCTGGTTGCCCTCTTCTGGACACGCTTGAGCTTGTCAACATCCATTCTAAAATGTGGTGCCCAAAACTGGACACAGTACTCCAGGTGGGGCCTGACCATAGCAGAACTACCACCTCCTGTGATCTGGACACAGTGCTTCTGTTAATGCATCCTAAGATTGCATTAGCTTTCTTCACAGCCACATCGCACTGCAGGCTCATGTTTAGCTTGTGATCAATCAGAACACCTAGATCCCTTTCACATGTGCTGCTGTCAAACCAAGTCCCTCCCATTCTATATCTGTGCCTATGATTTTTTGTACCTAATTGTAAGACTTTGCACTTATCTCTATTGAAATTCATTTTATTTGTCTCAGCCCACTGTTCCAGCCTATCTAGATCATTTTGAATCCTGACTCTGCCTTCTTCAGAATTAGCAATCCCACCCAGCTTCGTGTCATCTGCAAATTTGATAAGTATCCCCTCTATGTCTTCCTCCAGGTCATTTATAAAAATATTGAACAACACCAGGCCTAGGACTGAGCCCTGTGGCACTCCACTCGAGACTTCCCTCCACGTAGATGCAGAGGCATTTACGAGCACTTGTTGGGTACAATTTTCAATCAACCATGGATCCAGCCAACGGTTGCACCATCCATGTCAACTTTTGCTATTGTTCATACTCTGATAGTACCTGTCGCACCAAGTACAAAAACTTATGATGAACTGTTGAAGACATATTTTTGCCCAACACCATACGTTACCCTACAGAGGTTCTATTTTTTTTTTAAGCATGATCAGTGAGCTACTGAAAATATAGTAGAATACATTACAAAGCTCCATCACTTTGCTGAACATTGTGAGTTTGGGGATCTTCTGGCTTGTTAGAAGATCGGCTCATCTGTGGAGTTAAAACTGAGGCGGTCAGCAACATGACCTCTCTGAACAGAATCTGACTTTTGCTGCAGCACAGCAACAAACACCAGCAGCTGACACTGCTTCATGTAATGTCAGAGAAATTCATAACAGTCACCCCACTGATGCCCACATTCTCAAAAAAAAAACCAGGAAACAGATGATGAGCAAGTATAAAGGCTCATATCTACATCTGTGGGATTATTTAAGTTAAGTAATGCATCTATATGTTTAAACTGTGGAGGGAAACATAAAATAAGTAAATTCAGATTCAGGAACACTGAGTATCACCATTGCCCAAAAAGGAGCTTGTTAGTAAAGGGCTAATCCCAGGAAACAAACACATGGGGAAAAGGTGTTGTTGTTGTTGTTGTTGTTGTTCAGTCGCACAGTCGAGTCTGACTCTTCATGACCCATGAACCACATCACACCAGGCCCTCCTGTCTTCCGTCGTGCTTCGGAGCTTGCTTAATTTTATGTTCATTGCCTCGATAACACTGTCTAACCATTTCATTCTTTGCCGTCCCCTTCTTCTTTGACCTTCAATCTTTCCCAGCATCAGGGTCTTCTCCAGTGAGTGCTCCCTTCTCACTTGGTGGCCAAAGTATTTCAGCTTCAGTATCTGGTCTTCCAAGGGACAGTCAGGGTTGATTTCTTTTAGAATTGACTGATTTGATCTCCTTGTAGTCCAAGGGACTCTCAAGAGTCTTCTCCAGCACCATAATTCAAAAGAATCTATTCTTCGACACTTGGCCTTCCTTATAGTCCAACTTTTGCAGCCATACATTACTACTGGGAATACCATTGCTTTGAACATATGGACTTTTGTTGGCTGGGTGATGTCTCTACTTTTTATTATGCTGCCTAGGTTTGCCATCGCTTTCCTCCCAAGGAGCAGGCGTCTTTTAATTTCGTGGCTGCAGTGATCTTGGATCCCAGGAACGTGAAGTCTGTTACTGCTTCCACGACTTCCCCTTCTATTTGCCAAGGAGTGATGGGGCCGGATGCTATGATCTTAGTTTTTTTGATGTTGAGTTTCAAGCCAACCTTTGCACTCTCCGCTTTGACCCTTAGCAAGAGGTTCTTGAGGTCCTCTTCACTTTCTGCCATTAGAGTGATATCGTCTGCATATCTGAGGTTGTTGATCTTTTCGCCAGCAATCTTAACTCCAATTTATGATTCATCCAGGCCAGCATTTCGCATGATGTGCTCTGCATATAAATTAAATAAGCAAGGTGACAATATGTCGTAGTCCCTTTCCTATGCTAAACCAATCAGTTGTTCCATACCCCAGTTCTAACTGTTGCTTCTTGACCCTTATACAGGTTTCTCAGGAGACATTTGAGGTGGTCTGGTACTCCCATTTCTTTAAGAACCTGCCATAGTTTATTGTGATCCACACAATCAAAGGCTTTAGCATAGTCAATGAAACAGAAGTAGATGTTTTTCTGGTACTCTCTTGCTTTCTCCATAATCCAGCAAATGCTGGCAATTTGATCTCTAGTTCCTCCTCCTCTTCAAAACCCAGCTTGTACTTCTGGCAGTTCTCTATCCACGTTCTGCTGAAGCATAGCTTGTAGGATCTTGAGCATAACCTTGCTAGCGTGGGAAAGGAGAGCAATTATGCGATAGTTTGAACATTCCTTGGCATTGCCCTTCTTTGGGATTGGAATGTAAACTGGCCTTTTCCAATCCTGTGGCCACTGTTGCGTTTTCCAAATTTGTTCGCAGATTGAGTGCAGCACTTTAACAGCATCATCTTTTAAGACTTTGTATAGCTCAGGTGGAATACCATCACCTAGCTTTGTTGTTAGTAATGCTTTCTAAGGCCTATTTGACTTTGCATTCCAGGTTGTCTGGCTTGAGGTCAGGGAAAAGGTACGCAGCTTAAAACTATCGCACAATTGCACTCATTTCCTACGCTAGCAAGGTTATGCTCAAGATCCTACAGTCAAAGCCCTTATTCTGGAATCCATGCCAGAACCCCACCTTCAGATTGCTAGAATGACAACAAAAGATCCCATCTTGGCACAAGTTCTCAACTGGTTATAGAGAGGTTGGCCCACAAAGAGAACTGGCTGAAGTATTCAGGCCATTTTCTTAGTCTCCCTGCTAGGAGCCTGCAGGAGTGCAGGGCCTACTAAGAATCTGTATTGTGTTGTTATTTCTTATTCCAATAGCCAAATAACCTGCCCTATTGTTGCTGTTAATAAAGAGACCTTCAGTCAAATGGAACTGGGTCTTTGTTGTTTGCTGCACTATGCAAAAGGAGTGTGTGGTAGCATGGATGGAGTGAGAACAGGGGTGTGTGGAACCCATTCTCAAGCATTTCTACCCTGCTTGCTGCTACCACTTTAGCAGGGGCACATTTTGGCCATGGGTAGATGCAGTGTTCTGCAAAATTCACTTTTTACATCTGAACAAAAAAATTGAAATTTGTTTATATTTACAAGTGATAAAATGTTCGATCCTTGACTTGTCATTTTTTAATTATAGTAATCAGTTATTACAAAATCATTCAAAGTAATAACACCAGGCAGGTAATTTTCATTTATACTATTCACACATCTAAATCATGTTGTAACTTACAAGCATACAGATGCAGTAGAAAATATTCATTTTAGTTCTAATGTCCACAGATATCTTTACTCAATTGAATTTTAAAAACTTCTCAGACATACAAAAACCCAGGCCTATTTTTGGGCAGGAACGCACACGAACAGAGTTCTGGCTGGCTCCCAAGTTGGCCATGCCCATCAGGAACTTATTAGCATAATAGGCCACACCCAATAGTGGAAACTCATTAGGATTAGCTACATTAGGGGTGTGTGGCCTAACATGCAAAGGAGTTCCTACTCCAAAAAAAGCCCTGGGTTTTGATAACAAACAAGGTAAACAGAATAAGAAGCAAAAGGTGGGTGTGGCTGGATGACCACACTTCTGGTAACATAGGGGTGTGGCCTAATATGCTAATGAGCAGTGCTGTCAAGGTGTGGCCTAATATGCTAATGAGTTCCTGCTGGGCTTTTTCTACAAAAAAAGCCCTGCAAAAACCAATGCCATGCTGCAAGACTGCTACTTTGAGATTAGCTCTACCTACACCATAGTAATATTCATAGGAACTCCCTAGCAGCATGGACTTGCACTGTGGGAGCAGTGTCTCTTGTGCCCCTCCCCCAGTGTGAGCTCTTTCTACTGCTGAGGTCGACTAGGATATGCATCTCTGCCCTGTAGGGCTCCAGAAAAATGCCTAGTTAAAGTTAAGAGAAGTTCAACACTATTCACAACGCAATCCTAAGCAGCCTTCTAAGTGTACAGAAGGCAATGGCTTAGAAGGGTGTAACTCTGCTGAGTGGCTTCCAGACCTTTAATGTGCTTAAACAGTCACACAGTTAACAATGAGTTGCATCTTATTTTTCTGTTGTGGCAGCACTTTCCTCTGGCACAACGTGTTGTGCACCAGCAGAAAAGTTTCTGTGCTGAAGCCTCATTCTGCCAGATGAAAGTGCCTTGATTAGCCATAGGATCCAGTCCCATTTCTATAAAGCATCTGGATCTCTTTCTGCTTTATAACATTGCACTTTTCATGTCCCATAAGTGTAGCATGAATTCTTTAAACATTTTAAATGTCAGCCTTAGGGCAGAGCTACATAAGCACATGTTCCCAAAAGCAGACTTACGAACCAGCTTTGGAGCTGACTTGTGAATGTATAAGCACATATACAGCTGAGTATAGAATAAAATGGACAGTGTCTGAGAGACTAGAGAAAAATGTGTTCTCACTTTCAGCCATGAGCTGCCTATGAGCAGGAGAAGAAGAATCTGACCCACTTGATTTCCTAATATGCAGTCTCTATGTGTTGGAAACCTATTCTAGTCTACAGTCACATGAACAGTTTGTACTAATATCATTGCGGTACCTTTGTGGATTTAAAGAGCATGATCAGACAGCAACATCTGCCTTCCATGCCCCAGTCATCGCCACCCTGTTCTGCCCTGCTTTGGAAGTAGAGTTATCAGGCACTGGCAAAAGTCTGGTGTTTATGGATATCAGCGCTTTCACCCTACATTTCCAGATGTCTGAACTCTCCTGGTGCAAGCTCAGCCCGGTTGGGAAGTCTGATCACTTTGTTCCATTTTTGCTCCTTGTTTTTTTTTTTTTTTAGTTAGTTAGCAATGTGCCCATAACCACATCTCTGTGCA
Source organism: Gekko gecko (assembly GCA_029375565.1). Lineage (NCBI taxonomy): Eukaryota > Metazoa > Chordata > Lepidosauria > Squamata > Gekkonidae > Gekko > Gekko gecko. The sequence goes on from JAPDNY010000007.1 coordinate 58,385,152, forward strand.
TACCAGCAAGCTTTTAGCTATCCTCTGAGGCAAGAAGGGAGAGGGGAGGGGAGGGCAGGCTGAGAAACCTCCTTTGTGTTTTTTTCCATGCCGGTTCCTCTGCCTACAGCTTTGCAGCACGGGGGAGGGGGGGGGTTAATTGAAAAGATGAGTTTTTTCAGAAGGGGAGGCAGCCTCCTCCAGCTGTTATAAAGGAATGGTGCTTCAAATAAGTGGTAATATGCATACGCAAAAGGCAAATTAAAAAAAGAAGCCACCCAACCATCCACTCCGTGGTTGTCCCCCCACAGCAATAATCTGAATGGTCAACCATGGGGTGAGTGTGCAATGAGGCCACTTCATGGTGTGCTGTCTGGTCATCCCTTCCTGCAGTGCTTTAAACCACCACAAATAGAGGCACTATCAGATCGCACCAAGCCTCCAGTGTGACTGCAGCTCAAGTTTCTGCTTTGACTTTTAGCACTAAAAGTGAAAGCATGACAAGATGGGGGTGGGGAAGGATCAGGAATGATTTGAAATGGCTGAAAAGCATGGGTCCATAGCTCAACTCCCTTTCTGACTTTTCTCTCACTGTCCATGCTTGTCCCCATTTGGAGTGGCTACAGCTAAAGAAGCAGCATGGGCTGAAACCAGGACACAGTGCATGCCTGATTCCTTGAAGTGATCCATGCAGACACCTTCTTAAAGATAGAGGAACCAGCTGGAAGGGAACATTTCTAGTGCAGAACTGAATTGTGAAGTGATAAAAAATACCCTCCCACAAAAATACATTTTAAAATTATCCCTAGTATGTTTTTCTCCTTTTCCCATATTTCTAAATTCCAATCAGAATATAAAATATTTGGTACAGTAATTTCTCATTTTAATGGTGCGAACTAAGCCTTTTGTTATGTTATTTGTACCTGTTTAGAGCTCTGATTTTAATTAACAATTTTACAAAAAAGTTGCTATGAAGAATGAACATTTTTTTTAAAAAAAACCACCGATCTGGAAATGGAGCAATTGTCGCAGCAGGGTGCAGGTAAGAAGTTAAATATGAAGACTAGTTAGAGAAATAGAACCATGGCAGTACAGTTCCTGACTACAAAGAAATCTAATTGCATCCTATATTTTCATGGGTAAGAAGTTTCACAGTAATACAATTTACCCCAAAATAACTCAGGTGACTCAAAGTCCTGGTACAAACAATATACTCCTGAGACAGAACCATCTTATACTACCTATTTATCTCACTCTGTATCCAAGGCAATACACTTGGTATACCTTCATTTTATCCTTACATGTAAGGTACGAAAGAATGAGGAGCTGAGTCAGTTGGGCTTAGGCTGGAAGTGGAGAGCACCTGGGGAGTTGCTGAGCGAAGGTAAGGGATTTTCCTTTCTCCCTTTGCCTTCCTTGCTGCTGTGTGGGGACTGAGAGAGAGTGGGTTGTTTTGTAGCCTGATAGAGAGTGGTTCTGTGTAAGTCTATGAGAGACTGTTTGTGCTTTGGGGGCTGTTGGTGGCTGAGTGTGTTGCTGTAAGTGGATTACTGTGAGTGGATTGCAGGCCCCGCCCCCTATTGTGCTGGGCTCTGCTCTGCTGAGCAGAAAGGGGCCTCTTGGAATAAAGGGCTGCTCCTCGTCAGGGCTCCTGCCCTGTGGTTCTTAGCCTGTGGGTCGTACTTGGAGGCCTTGTAAGGGCTTGAGTAAAGCGCTGCTTCTGAGTTCAGGAGGTAGACGTCTGGTGAGATAGACATTTCATCAGTCTCAAAGTTTTCAGGGTACATCACAAAAAGAAGAGTTTACATCAGAGTTTGAGGGAAGTTCCTGAAGCTGTAGAAGAAAGCATAGCTCCTGGGATAATGGATAGCGAGGGATCTACTCCAGTGATCTGCCTGGGCTGTGCCATGATTATTTTTCTGCCACGCCAAGAAATGAATTATACATGCTGCAAGTGCAAGCTTGTAAAAATGCTTGAGGAGAAGGTGGGAGAACTCGAAGCACAAATCTGTGCACTGAAGAACACCAAGGAGGTGGAAAGCTTTTCAGACATGACAGAAGAAGAGCCCCTGAAGAACAGCAAGAGGAAGGAAGTAACAAGGACCACATGGGTGAGTGGAAGAAAGTAACTTTGAGGAGTAAGATACTCAGAAAAGAATCATAGCCAGTGGAGCAGCAAAATCGATACCAGCCACTTATGTTGATGGAAGACCAGAACGGCACACTTTGTGATTGAATGGATGTGACTGGCACACAAGCACATAGGCAGAGAGGGAACCAAATCATCCCACAGAGGAAGAGACGAGTAGTAGTGGTTGGTGACTCTCTACTGAGAGGGACGGAAGAAGGTGTCTGCAGACCGGACAAGGAATCTCGAGAGGTTTGTTGCCTTCCTGAAGCATCCATCCGAGATGTGACGGAGAGAATTCCAAGACTGATCAAGACCTCTGATCCCTACCCACTTCTTCTGATCCACGTGGGAACAAACGATACGGCCCGAAGAAACCTTGAATGGATCTCCAAAGACTATGAGGCTCTGGGCAAGAAGGTGAAAGATCTGGGAGCTCAGGTGGTGTTCTCCTCCATTTTACCTGTTGAAGGCCATGAAGCTGGAAGGGAGAACAGGATACTGGAAGTGAATGGCTGGTTATGTAGATGGTGCCGTCGAGAGGGCTTTGGCTTCTTCAACCATGGTATGTACCTCCAACACGAAGGACTGTTGGCGACGGATGGGGTGCACCTGACAAAGAATGGGAGGAATGTCTTCGCTGGAAGACTTGCGAACCTGATCAGGAGGGCTTTAAACTAAAGACATTGGGGGTGGGAAGAAAAAGTGGCATCCCCAACACTAAGTTCAGGAAGGGGAATGACCAGAGAATAAATGAACGAGAGAGAGGTGAGTTTAGTAATCTTCAGGTAAATTTGAAGGGACCTACGGTAGGAAGGGATGTCTGTAATCTGAGGTGTCTTTATACTAATGCACAGAGTATGGGAAATAAACAGGAGGAACGAACTCCAAATATTGGAAAATAGGTATGATCTGATAGGTGTCACTGAGACTTGGTGGGATGACTCTCATATATGGAGCACAGTGACTGAAGGATATACCTTGTTCAAACAGAACAGAATAAACAAGAAATGGGGTGGGGTGGCACTATATGTCAAGAATGAATATGCTTGCACTGATATTCAGGATTTTGACAGTTGCCCTGTTGAAAGTGTGTGGGTAAGGATGGGGGGGAAAGAAGGGGATATTGTTGTGGGGGTATACTACAGACCTCCAAATCAACCGGAGGAACAGGATAATGCATTTGTACAGCAGCTTGCTAAACTTTCACAGAGACAGGATGTAGTGGTTATGGGAGATTTTAACTATCCAGATATCTGCTTGGAATCTAACTCTGCTAGACATGGGACATCCCGCAGATTCTTGAATAGCCTTGAGGACAACTTCATCTCTCAGAAGGTGGAGGTGGGAACCAGAGGATCTGCTATCCTAGATTTAATTCTGACTAACAGGGAAGAACTGGTTGATGAAGTGACGGTGGTGGGTTCCTTGGGAAATAGTGACCATGTCAGCTTGGAATTTGACATAGAGAAGACTGTGAAACCAGGACGTAGCAGAACTCATATCCTGGACTTCAGGAAAGCTGATTTCAATAAACTCAGAGATCTAATAGGTAGGATCCCATGGCTGGAAATGCTGAAGGGAAAATCTGCACAGGAAGGATGGGTGATGCTGAAAAATGAAGTGCTTAAGGCACAATCTCAAACTGTTCCGGTAAGAAAGAAAGGTGGGAGACGGGTAATGAAGCCAAGGTGGCTGAACAAGGAACTCTTTGAGGAGCTGAAACTAAAAAGGGAAATGTACAGGAAATGGAAGAAGGGTCAGATTACTGAGGGTGAATACAAGACACGAGCACAAATCTGTAGGAATGGTGTCAGAAAGGCTAAAGCACAGATGGAGCTGAGGCTTGCAAGGGATGCAAAAAATAACAAGAAAAATTTCTATGCCTATGTTCGGAGCAAAAAGAGGAACAGAGATGGAGTAAGCTCATTGCTAGGGGAAGATGGTCAAGCATTAACAAGGGATGAAGACAAAGCAGAATTATTCAACTCTCACTTTGCGTCGGTCTTTAACCGTAAAGTGAGCTGTATACAAACTGAAGAATGCAGGGCATATGAAGGAAAGGGGAACTGCCAGTTCAGAATAAGTAAGGAAATGGTTAGAGAACATCTAGCTGCCTTAAATACTTTCAAATCTCCAGGGCCGGATGGCTTGCATCCGAGGGTGCTAAAAAAATTGCAGATGTTATTTCAGAGCCTCTGGCTATAATCTTTGAGAGGTCCTGGAGTACGGGTGTTGTGCCGGAAGACTGGAGAAGAGCGAATGTTGTCCCAATCTTCAAGAAGGGGAAAAAGACGGACCCAGGAAATTATAGGCCTGTCAGTTTGACATCAATACCTGGGGAAATTCTGGAGCAGATTATTAAACGCTCTGTCTGTGAACACCTTGAACAAAATGAGTTAATTGGTAATAGCCAGCATGGGTTTATGAAGAATAAATCATGCCAGACTAACCTTATCTCCTTTTTTGACAGAGTTACTAAAATGGTTGACTCTGGCAATGCCGTGGATATAGTGTATCTAGATTTCAGTAAAGCATTTGACAAAGTTTCTCATGATATCCTTGAGGATAAGCTGGTTAAGTGTGGGCTGGATGGCGCAACCGTTGGGTGGATTCATGGTTGGTTGAAAAATCGTACCCAACGAGTGCTCGTAAATGGCTCTGCATCTACGTGGAGGGAAGTCTCGAGTGGAGTACCGCAGGGCTCGGTCCTAGGCCCGGTGTTATTCAATGTTTTTATAAATGACCTGGATGAAGACATAGAGGGGATGCTTATCAAATTTGCAGATGACACGAAGCTGGGTGGGATTGCTAATTCTGAAAAAGACAGAGTCAGGATTCAGAAGGATCTTGATAGGCTGGAACAGTGGGCTGAGACAAATAAAATGAATTTCAGTAGAGATAAGTGCAAAGTCCTACACTTAGGTACAAAAAATCAAAGGCACATATAGAATGGGAGGGACTTGGCTTGACAGCAGCACATGTGAAAGGGATCTAGGTGTTATGGTTGATCACAAGCTAAACATGAGCCTGCAGTGTGATGCGGCTGTGAAGAAAGCTAATGCAATCTTAGGATGCATTAGCAGAAGCATTGTGTCCAGATCACGGGAGGTGGTAGTTCCGCTGTATTCTGCTATGGTCAGGCCCCACCTGGAGTACTGTGTCCAGTTTTGGGCACCACATTTTTGGAAGGATGTTGACAAACTTGAGTGGGTCCAGAGGAGGGTGACCAGGATGGTGAGAGGGTTGGAGTCCAAGTCTTATGAGGAAAGGCTGAGGGAGTTGGGTATGTTTAGCCTGGGAAAGAGAAGGTTTAGAGGGGAGATGATTGCAGTCTTCAAGTATTTGAAGGGCTGTCATGTAGAAGATGGAGCAGATCTATTCTCTCTTGCTCCGGATTGCAAGACTAGATCTAATGGGTGGAAATTACAAGGGAGTCGTTACCGGCTTAATATCAGGAGAAACTTCCTGACTGTAAGAGTGATTGAGCAGTGGAACAGACTGCCTCGGGAGGTGGTGGATGCTCCTTCACTGGATGTTTTCAAGAGGAGACTGGACAACCATCTTTTGGGTATGTTTTAGGTATGTAGGGGTTTCGGCTGTGTTCCTGCAGAGTGCAGGGTGTTGGACTAGATGACCTGCAAGGTCCCTTCCAACTGTAACATTCTATGATTCTATAATTCTGTGATTCATTGAAAACTGAGGATATGAACTTGGAGTTAGTCTGAAACTCAAACCATTATCCCACACTGGGATAATGCAATGATATCACACAGTTCCTCCTGTCAGCTCGTTCCCTCTTACATGCAACCCCCCCTTTCCCTGAAAGGTATTAAACATGGTTAAAGATTGACAGTGTTCTGTCCTGATCAGGATGCATAGGTAAAGGTAAAGGTTCCCTTGCTCGAAAGCCAGTCGAATCCGACTCTAGGGTTGCGGTGCTCATCTCCGTTTCAAAGCCGAAGAGCCAGCGCTGTCCGAAGACGTTTCCGTGGTCATGTGGCCGGCATGACTAAACACCAAGACCAACTTTAATTCCTGGTTACAGATTCTGGTTATGATGGAAATCCTGTTTAGCGTCAACCAGGGTAAAGTTGGTACAAATGTAACCTTTAACCATGGTTAAGGGAGGAAAATTCATGATCCTGTGGCCCCCTAATCTCTCTTAATCATTTTTAGAGATCAGGAGTATTACTCCTTTATTGAGCCAAGTGAAATATATCAGTTTACCAAAACATTTTAGTTTACAAATAATGAAAATAAGATTTATTAATCACCAGTGTAAATTTGTGAAAATAATCTTTTTTTCTAAAACTGAGAAACTACTAGCAAAGAAAGACAATCAAATGACTATTTAATTTTAAATGTATTAGACATCTAGACTCAGCTTCACTTTAAACTGAAGTTCTATGCATTTCAATTAATACCAGAAACAAATAGAATATATATTCATAAAGAGAGCACAAAATACAGAATGGCAACAATATTGACTAATCTATTGGATCAAACCATATTTTTGGTTTGAGACCAAAATAAATTTTGTCTTTACAAAGTCTCAGAAGAACAAAAAATGGCACAGAAATCTTAGTTAATATTCTTTAATACAGATATTGTTAACAATTCACCTTTGTCATTATGAAATCACTTTTTCCTGTTACAAAAATCTGAGCAGGAATTGCTAAATTGTACTTTTGCAGGCATACCCTCACATTCAGTGCTGTTTACGATCGATGGACATACCTAACCAAAGAAAGAAAATAGCATGAATATATTACGATGAGCAACTCTCATATGCTCCCATAAACTTTATGTTTTATCTTTTGAAAAGCTTCTGCTATTTAATAAGATTTAGCCTCTTACTCTTAATCTCATATTGCAGTTGCAAGGAAAACTCTAGTACTGCTCTGGCACGTTACGTTGTTGTCATGGATACACAAGTAAGGTACATTACTTCCCCTAGTAAATAAAGATTCTGAAAGAGTGGCTGGTAGGATTTACTAGCCTTGTAGTATTGTTAGCTGCTAAGAGCTTTAAATAAGCAAATGGTTGTGGTTTTAAAATAACATGAAGTGGTGGGAGGAAATATATATCTCTAGAAAAACCTTCATGGAAGTGTTAAACTCTGTAACTACCATCATTTAAAAAATAATAATAATTTGCTTCCCCCCCCTTATTAGTAAGATTGTAATTGTTCACAGTAAAAGCTGAAACGACAAAGAAATAACAACACAGATGGTCGACATAAACCACCTTAGCCCATCCAAGGAAAAAAATAATAATAGGCAATAGGTTTCTTGAAAGAGTAGCCAGATACAGCAAGAGATAAGAATAAAAAGCTGAGTACAAAAAGAACAAGAAGAAAAGGCTAAATGGGCTATAAGGTGGAAGTAATGGGAAAGTGCAGCAGCTGTGTAGATAGAGATCAGATCTTGCCCTCTATATGTGAAGATATCAGGAGTGTCCTGCTGATTCTTGAAGATTTTGTTCCCTTTCCATAAAGCCACAAATTGCTAACCCAGAGGATCACTTAAGGGGAAGTCTTGTGGGACTTCAAATATTGCACTATGATCGTTTTAGCTACTAAAGGAGATCTAGGGATCCCAAGTACCTGAGACTTATGGAGTGCCCAAGGAACAAGTACAGATTCCAGAAGTAAAGCATTAAAACTAAGATCCAGGGAAGAAGATCAAGTCAAATTAATTAGTATCCTGCTAGAATGATACAACTTCAGAACATCTTCCCAAACATTTGTTCCAGTCTTCATAACTGCAAAATACACATAACGAGGGAACTCCAAGAGGATCACTATTGGAGTGTTTATGCACAACAGAAATAGTTAATGCAAATTGCCCTGTCCTGGATAGCCCAGGCAAGCCTGATCTCATCAGATCTCGGAATACCCTGGCAAGTATTTGGATGGGATATCTCCAAAGAATACCAGAGTTGGGAGGCCAGAGGCAGGCTGTCAAGCAACTTCTCTGAATGTTCTCCATGCCCTAGTAGGAGTCGCCATGACTTCCAGGCATGGGCACACACACAAAACACAAAAACACACAAAAAAAGAGAGAAATAGTTAATTCAAATTAATAGAAATTAGTGTGGTGCAGTCAATAGGGCTGGCCTTGAATTTGGTGAGTCCTGTGAAAACTTTGCTGTGTCTTGAAGCCTTCAGTTAATGTGTCTAGATATTGTCAGTTAAAACTGATTAATAACTATATCAATCAAAAGGTGCAGTCCATTGGGAAGTTCAGTGACATGAAAGAAAGCTGCACTCAGAACATGACTGCCCACTGAGAACTTGCACAGCTCCCTTTCATAGCAATGGGGCCTGCACAAAAGAACTTCCCAGTGGATTGTGCCCTTCATTTTGATATGTAACACCTCATGTCAGTCCTAAATAAATTCCTTACAAGTAACTCCATCTGAATCCAGTTCTTAGAAGTGTGCTTAAAACCAAGATGGTCAGAATCAAAATTGTATTTAATAATTCCAAGTACACCATCTTTGGAAACTAGAGCCTGTCTATTTAAGATTATGCAAAGGCAAAAATTAGTTGCTCTTGGTAGCATATGTGTTAATAGCTACAATAGGTTTGGCTTATTTCCAAATAATCTAGCCTTTCAGAAATCCTTGTTAGCACAAAAAAAATGATGCAAAACTTACCTAAAGCACAACTTATGCTGGGCTCATTGCACTGAAGCAACTTTCACTGAAAGTCACAGGGCTTTCCTAATGTATGAGCAATCAGGATATATTTTTAATGTCAGCCCAGCAGTCAGCTCATCCAACAAACTCTTTGCATAACCTGCAGAATGGTAAAAAAAATATGCCTAGTAAAATTCAGCCCACTGATTTTACTACATATAAGATGTTTAAGATGGTCTGTGTCAGGTAGCCCTGCCATGATGGATGGAGAAGGGAGGGCGGATGGGATTATTTCGTGAAGGGAGGGTGGATGGGACTGTGTGCTGCTGATTTATGCACCTGGACTGTTCGAATGGAATGTGGGGAGCTGCCTAGACTGCCTGGGCGTACAAGCCATATCTTACCCAAAGACAACGACCTTGAGAGTTCCAGGCTGTTAGCTTCATATCGCTTTCGAAAGCAACCGCTAGGCTGGGAAAGTTGGGGCGGCGAGAACTGCCTTAATTAGCACTATCTGTAGTTCCCGCGCGTGCGCTGAGCTTCTATTGGCGGAGGAGGGGGGTCTCATTCCCCCCTGATGGTATAACTGTCTGCTTCATGTAACCAAGGTATTCTTAACAATGCTTCTGTTTCAGTAACCTAATCTTGCAGCTTAAAATAAATACTATTCTTGCTTCAATGAACAAGGCCTGGTATTTTGCTGACTAATTTAAGGACTCTGACAGTTTGTTAAGAATCCTCATTTTCGGGACTGGTCAGAAACCCGCTACTCCAACATGAGTGACGGTGAAGAAGACACTCTCCCGATCAAAGAAGACAAGAAGGAGGAAAAGAAACCTCCTGTGACGACGGTGCCTATCACCACATCAGCCGTACCCTCGGAAGCCCCTGGTACCTATGTGCCGGTGACATGGGGGCAGGAGTACGACTTGGGGGGGGCCTATGGGGACCCTTACGGAGTGGCATACGGCGGGGTGACCACCCGACCCAAGTAACTACAGGATTGGGTGAAACCCCTGGCCGAAACCCATGAGACATGGTTCCTAACCCCGCGGGCCTCGGTGAGAGAGAGTCGAACCGAGAGGTCGGTCCATCGGCTGACCACCGCAGAAGGGCTGGAAGACACGTATCGGGACTCCGGTGAACTGGAAGGGGCTGTGGTGAGCCGGAGGTGGAGCGGCGACCCGAGCCAAGACTGCCTGGTCCACATCCTGGATGAATCCCTCTCCCGCATCCCCAAGATGATCGCGGAGGGCATCCGAGAGGAGATGGACCGACGACAGAGGGAGGCGCCCCCAGGCCAACCGCCTCTGGACCAACAGATCGTGCCGGTCCTGGACCAGCAGAACGTGCCAGCCCAACCCCCCGACCAACCAGCGGGGCCAGGGCCGCAGGGACCGCCGGTGTCGTGACCACAGCGACCTTGGGGCTCAACGTGGAGATCCGCCGTTCTGTGACGAGAAGTCAGGATCCGGACACGTTGACGGGCTGGATACAAGCGGCGGTCACCATGGAAAACCGCCTGAAAACCATCCGACTGGATGACACGGCGGCGATGAGTAAAGGTGGCCAATTGGGCCCTACCCCTGCTCCGTGCGGGAAGACCCAACCACCGAACCCCAAACCCAAAGATGGCACGAGAGAGATCCGGATGAAGCAAGGGCTCTGTCTGAAGTGCTGGGAGGGGGGCCACTTCGCAGCAAATTGTCCAGGCTCCCCCGCACCGACCGGGGACCCGAAAGGGACCAAGAAGAAGTTTGACACCTCCACTCCAAAACCAGTGGCGAAACCGAGAGGGGCGAGGGCCCTGCAAGCCAAACCCCTCAGCGAGGCGTTGGACTCATCGGATGGCGAGACCACGCAGACGGGAAACGAGATGGACCTGCTGTAAATAGCGCTGAACAGCAGGTCCCGGACTCTCAAGCGCAGATCCCGGTGAGCCGACCCCCCTCTCTTTTTCTTCTCACAGTGACTTTAATGGACCCGGGTCTACTGACCCATGTGAGAGTGCGAGCTCTCATTGACTCTGGGTGTGGGAAAGACCTTATTAACCCCACACTGGTGACGGGACTGGGGGCGAAGGTGGTGAAATTAGCCGAACCCCTTGTATTCACGCAGATGGACGGCTCCACGATGAAAGAGCCGTGCAAATATGAGACTATACCATTGCGGGTGGGGATCGGGAACCACTGGGAAGTGAGACCCTTCGTTGTCACCCCTTCTGCCCGGTTTCCCCTGGTATTAGGCAGCGCATGGTTCTTCGACCATGACCCGCACGTCCTATGGGGAGAGGGGAGAGTTAATTTCATCTTCGAGAAATGCCAATCCCATCTTTGGAAACGGGATTGGGGTGCCCCGATGGTGGGAGGGGACCTGATAATGGCGGGGGTGGCTGAAGCGGAACTGGAGGCGATCCCCCAAGAGTATTGAGACTTAGCCGCCGTCTTTGGGGAAGAAGAAGCGGATGAACTGCCCCCCCACAGGAACTCTGACTGTGCTATTGAAATTTTACCAAGCCAAAAATTACCCAAAGGGAAATTATACTCCATGAGCCCCTCTGAGAAGGTGGAGTTGAGAAAGTTTATCGACAAAAACTTAGAAAGGGGGTTTATAAGGCCCGCCTCCTCCCCGTTTGCTGCTCCCGTTCTTTTCCGGAAAAAGAAGGATGGGGGGCTGCGGCTGTGCACGGACTATCGAGGGCTGAATGCAGTTTCTAACACAAACGCTTACCCTATGCCCCTGATCAAAGACCTGCTGGCTGCGGTGGCCGGGGGGAAGTTATTCTCCAAACTGGACTTGAGGGATGCCTACTTCAGGGTGCGGATTCGGGAGGGGGACGAGTTCAAAACGGCATTTAATACCCCGCTGGGACAGTTTGAATACTTAGTGATGCCGTTCGGACTTCAGGGAGCGCCTGGAGTTTTCATGAACTTAATTAATGAGGTACTCCACAAGTATTTATTCAAGGGGGCCCTTGTTTACCTTGATGACATACTTTTGTACTCCCCCGACCTTAAGTCGCACGTCAAGCTGGTGAGGGAAGTCCTCCAAACGTTACACAAGCACAAACTCTTTGCTAAGTTGTCCAAGTGCGAATTTCACAAGTCAGAGATCCCCTTCCTGGGCTACTGCATATCGCAGCGAGGAATTGAGATGGACCCTGACAAAGTAAAAGATGTAGTGGGGTGGGAAACCCCTAAAACAAGGAGGCAACTCCAGGGGTTCCTTGGATTCGCGAACTTCTATAGATCATTCCTGTCGAACTTTGCTCAGGTGGCTCTCCCCCTAACTGACTTACTCAAAACAAAGGGGAAGTCTCCAGATTGCACGCGCCCCGGGGCGAGGTTGGACTGGTCCCCGGAATGTCAACGCGCCTTTGATCGGTTAAAGGCTCTCTTTACATCGGAGCCTGTCTTGGCGCACCCTGATGAGCTTAAAAAATTCATTGTGCAAGTCGACGCATCAGATGTTGCAATGGGTGGGGCGATCCTTCAGGAGGGGGAAGATGGTAAACTGCACCCCCTCGCATATGTTTCCAGAAAATTTAATGAAACTGAGCGGAATTGGTCAGTGTGGGAGAAAGAAGCAGGCTCGATCCATTTGGCGCTGGCGACCTGGCGCCATTGGCTTGAGGGGGCGCGGGTTCTGTTTGAGGTCTGGACCGACCATAAAAACTTGGAACTTCTCCGCTCCCTCCGCTCCTTGAACGCCAAGCAGTTACGCTGGGCTGATTTCTTTTCTAAGTTCAAAATGGTTGTGTGAACAGTACCACTTCAGACTGCAGGCAGGTCATGCTGTTTTTGATGCTTCCCCATGTAGGGAGCTTTCTGTAAGCAAACACCTAGTGTATCAGGCAGAAGAGTTCTTCTAACCCAGCCCAATATCTGCTATGCTTGCATAGAGATTCTATTTGGTATTTAGGGTGCTGTTCAAAGAAGTGATCTTGCAGCCTGAAATGATGTCATTCACCTTATGGCCTCAGGAATCTTCTGCCTCACTACCGCATCATTCTGCTGTATGTCAGTAAGGTTTCAGACCTAGAGTTCAGATCTAGGGTTCTGCTAACGTAGCTACTTACAGTAGCTAGAAGCACCCATGTTTCAGGGATCCCTTGTTTTGAATCCAGTACTTGAATAGGAATATATCTAAAATCACACACACAGCCTCACTGTGTGTGTTTTTATGTGAGTATGAAAGACACATGCAGTTCTTGTCTCCTTTCTTCTGTGTTGTAACTGTAATATAGTACTGTAATATAATTACTGTAATCACTGGTTGGAACAATGGCTGAGTTCAGACTGGCGTCTCAACAGTCTGCATGTGTCTGCACTCCTCCTCCTGGTGTGCTCCCACATCAGTCAGCCACGTGTGACCGGGAAAACCCGGAACAGTTTGTTCCGGGGCTTTTTTGTCATGACTGGCTCCTGCTTCAAACTGTCAGTCTGAACTCAGCCACTGTTTTACTTACAGTCATACATATTTTTAGAAATGAATCCCATGCCATGTTTAAATTTAATAATTTATTGCTAAAAAGCCAAAGGACATTTAACTAAATGTAAATCTATTAGTAATGCTTCTGAGTCTGGTGTACTACTTTTCTAAAACAGATAAGACCACTGTGAGTTTTTATGAAAATAATCATAATCATAATAATTTTCCTTACTAAAACCAATTCTCATTACTCACATTAAACTTTTTTGATCAATTAGTCAATCAATCAATCAATAAAATGAAAGTTGAATATTATTTATCAATCAATACATTAATTAATTGTTGACAAATAATGAACGAAAAAACATTTAAAGTTGAAACTATCACAACATCCTGAGATTTACTTTGAGACAGTATGTCTTTCTCAAAAAAAGACATTATATGTACTTATTTGCTGTATGTACTTAAATAGAAGTTACATGCAATAAACATGTATCTCCCAAGTGGCATCAGCACAGTGCTTTTTTGAATCACTTTTTAAAAAATTATTGCTTTAAGGGTCCAATAAAGTGTATCACCTGTTATTGGGGTGGGGTGGTGGAGTATTTACTATTCACAGTTCTTCTTTCACATTTTTTTAAATGCTGCTTGAAAATCCCTGTTTTATACTACAGCTTCAGTGTCGAGAGAGTTAATTTAAATTTGATAACAAATGGCTCTGCTTTTGAAATGAATGTAGCCTGGCAACTTCGACTGAGAACCCTTCATTGGGCCTCAATTATGTATGCAGGTTCTTTGAGAAATAGTTTCACACATCTGACCCAAGGACCACAATGTTGCTGCCATGAAATTTTAAAAAAAACCTTGTATGCTGGCAGGCAATGTTTCATTCCTGGACACTTTACACGTGGGCTGGATTTGCTGCCTTCTTACAAGTCAGGATGAGCGAATGCAAAGAACTGCAGATACACAGGGTTATTTTCTTTTTCTGTGTCTCTTTCCCATTTCTTATATTTTTCCTGATGTGTATAGACATAATTGATGTAATCAATGCTTTTTTAAAAACTAAAGCAAATGAGCTTTCTCCCCACCTTTGCATTTGAACGCTTGCTCCCAGACTGTCCTAATCAAAGCAATAGTGTGAAACCAGATAGACAGGCAAAGGGTTAACCCCAACACCATTTCATTTTTTTCAAAATGGCTGCTTTGTCTGTGTGCATACACCAACAGCAAATGTCCTTCTGTTATTGTACAGCCAATTTCATGTGTCAAGTATTCATATGCTAATAATGGTACAGTTTCTCACTTTACTCCCCCCACAGATAAATTGTAAAGATTCTCAGAGACAGTGAGACACAGGAATAAACAGCTTTTATTTCAGAAGTGATAAATTACTTTTCATTCAAACAACACGCAACACATGCAGCTGACCAGTATTGTTTCTATTCATCGTAAGTTTGCCTTCTGGATTTTTTTTTTAAAGCAGTTAGAAAATATTTAGCAGATACAGTTCGAGTTTGTACAAATGACTTCAATGCATTCCTTTCCTTTTTGTTTTGTGGATATAGAATTTTTTTTAACCTAGCATTTTTATAGACAAATAAAGTTTGTGGTGGGAACTGACACTGTTCTGCAATATAAAACATTCTCATTTTATGGTTTAAAATAAAGCAGGAAGTACACACTGAGAAATTATACTACTTTCCTTTCCATTGTATCCAAATGTGATAATGTAACATAAATCAATAATCATGTTTAGCATTAACATAGTTCTGAGGACTTTAGATTAAATGTTTAAAAACTTTCATAGGATGCTGAAAAAAATGAAGGCATCTAAGACCTGACCTACAGCAGTATATGACATTTGCAATAAGAACAAAATTTTGTGGTTTAAATATTTTTTGTTTTAAAAAATAAACAAGCTCCTTGGATTAAAAATGAGCACTAACAAATTTAATATGAAAATTAGACTTTTGTGGCAGCTTGTTGAAAATAAATGCAAGGTAATTAAGATTTCAAAAGCTGAGAATCAGGGTTGTATAATATATGTCCTTTGTGATCTGTTACAATGAAAACCTCACATTTATATCGGTCTGAAATATATAATATGTTACAAACTTATCTGGAATTTGTCTTTATTCTTTTAATTTTTTCTGCAGAAGAATCTTAGGATTTAAATGTACTTGATTTCAGTGGGTTTTAAATTAAATATCCTAGCTACTAGCCAACAATGAGTCATACTTAATTCTTTGCTGGATAGTGGCTGTTGTGTTTGCTTATATCTACTCTATATGAGAATGTATATAGCTATAACTTCTAAAAATAAATAAAATTAGTCATATCAATAAGCTATTTCCAAAGGATACAACTGCCTCCCTGTAGTGCATATTAAGAGAACAGTAATGGAAAATGATTCCTAAAGGATACGGAAAGAGTTTGGCCTAGTTATCCTAGCAAATCACTGTATGAAAACACAAGTAAAAATCAATGCAAAAGAGGAGAAAGTTGTCAATTAATTTAGGATACCAGAAAATATTTCTATGGTGAAAACATATGAGTTCTTAGAAGAAGAAGAGAAGAGATTGGATTTATACCCCGCCTTTCACTACCCAAGGGAGTCTCAGAGTGGCTTACAAACTCCTTTCCCTTCCCCTCCCCACAACAGACACCCTGTGAAGTAGGTGGGGCTGAGAGAGCTCTGACAGCAACTGCCCTTTTTCAAGAACAGCTGTGCCAGAGCTTGTGACTGACCCAAGGTCACATCAGCAGGCGCAAGTGGAGGAGTGGGGAATCAAACCCGTTTCTCCCAGATTAGAGGCCGCGCTCTTAACCACTGCACCAAACTGTATGTTAAGACACTCACTACATTGAGATACCTTGAACAACCAGTTGCCAGTATTCCTTTTCAGGGCAAAGTGCTTGTGACAATGGTAATGTCACAACTCCAGATTATTTGTACTCATTTCAATCAGGTATCAAACCTGGTTTTGGGGCAGTAACTCCACTGGTTGACTTTATGGGTGACATGCCAGGAATACAACAATGGGAGTATATCCCTGTTGCCTCTGCTAGACCTTTTATTAGCTTTGGATATAATTAACTATGGTATCTTTTGGAGCAGCTAGTCGGGTTGGAGGTTGGAGGGCATGGTTATTCTCCTACTTGGTTCACCATTTCCAGAAGGTGGTGTGTTTGGTACTGTGGTAGTTACTCAGGGTTCTATTATCTTCCCTGTGCTCTTTAATATCTACCTGAAACTCCTGGGAGAGGTTATCCAGAGTTATGGAACTACAAGTCACCAGTATGCTGATGACACAACTCTATTCTTACTTTACCTGGATCAAGTGAGCCAGTAGGTGTTCTGTACCAGTGTCTGAATGTTGTAATGGGCTGGATGAGAGCCAATAAACTGCAGCAGACAACTGAGGAAGTATTACTTATTGTTAGCACTAATCAGGTGCTTGGGAGACAATTATGGAAAGGGTTGCACTGACCTTTAAAAAGCAGATGTGTAAATCCAGAATGCAGTGATTTTCAAATTTACAGATGGAGGGATATAGCATCTTTTTCAGCTTCAGATGGCTTATCAGTTGCAGCCCTTCCTCAACAAATAAGAAGTAGCCACAGTGATCCATGCACTAATCACCTCCCAATTAGATTACTACAATAAATTTCAACTAGTTCAAACAATGGCAATCTTTCTACTTGCTGAGATTATTTATAGTCATCATACCAACCCAATTTTTAAAAATATCTATATTGGTTACCAATTTGTTTCAGCACCCAATTTGAAGTGCTAGTTTTGACCCGTAAAACCCTATAAGATCTGGAATTAAGAAGTTTAAAGGACCACCTGCTCCCATGTTGTCCTGTCAGGACACTCAGTCTTCACAGGCTCTTCCCTGTGTCTTTCCTCCAAGTGAAGTGACAAGGATTATCATGACATAGAGAGCTTTCTCTACTATTGCTCTGCAATGCCCTTTTATTGGAATGTGGTGCCCCCCCTCCATTGTATCTTCTCAACAGCAACTAAAGCTGCATCTATTTAAACAAACTTTTTAGTGACTACAATGACTTTAAAAAAATGTATTGAAATGACTCCTATTAAATAATTTAGGCAAGACCATAAATAACCTTCTTGATTACTGAAGCATGAGTTACAATAAATGAATACGAGATAAACATACAAAGTATTCTGTATTGACTTATATATGAATCAACCATAACCCAAATCATCAGTCACAGTGGGTTTAAGTACCTATAATTCTATCCAGGATTAAATACTGGATTTAGCAAGAATTGGTCTCTGCTCACCATTTGAAACAAAATAAGGTGGGGTGACCATGTAACAGAATGCTTTTTTCTTTTTGCTATGGAAACATAAATGGTATGTTTTAATTTTCACCATATTTTGGAGTCAATAAGACTTATACTTAAGTTATACTTAAAAACAATGTTGCCTTTCCTGATACTATGTGTCAAAAGATCCTTGAACCATTTGTTGCTTTCTATGGCTCTAAGTGTTTCCATAGGCATGGAACTTTGCCTGGATCTTATGGGCTATTCTGGAAATGTATATGGGATGCCATGTCTGGAAGCTGAATTAAGTGGCCATCAGACCCTTTTTATTTCAGAACTGCTGTGATTTCATGTGCCTTTCTCTGTCTGTAGTTTGGAGGAATTAGCAGCCTGTACATTAAAGACCTCTCCTTTCCCCAGGTACATTGGAAAGCATCAGAGTTGTGGCCTACTTCACAGCACAGAATGGCCCAATCCAACCATACCCATCTTGCAAAGCAATTAGAAAGAGATCTCAGCAAATGAAATGACATGAGTATTTCATCTCTTCCTTTGGGGTTTCTTTCAGGAAAGGGTGATTGGCCCCATAATTATGGCAATTAAAAAAATAATTTCTTTTGAAGCTTTAAGGTCTATGGAGCTTACTTGGAGACTTTTAAATTTGTAGATAATTGATGCTAATGACTCAAAAAGAGACTAATATCAAGAAGACTGTATTCAGCATTAAAGCATTATATTTTCACTTGAGAGTTTCACTACCACTATTCAGTTAGTTACCTTGAAATTACAGTCATTTATATGTCGTATTTATTACTTAAAAGTATCACTTACTAGTCACTTACTCACTGTTTACAATTATGCAGGACAGGAAAACCTTGTTTGAAAAGTGTGTGTGTATGTGTGTGTGTGTTAAGTTCCACAAGTTGCTTCGAAATTATGGTGACCCTATGACTTAATGACCTCCAAATGTCCTATTATTAACAGCCTTGTTCAGATCTTGCAAACAGAGGGCTATGGCTTCTTTGATTGAGCCAGCCCATCTCATGTTGGGTCTTCATCTCCTGCTACCTTCAACATTTCCTATCGTGACTGTCTTTTCTAGTGAGTCTCATCTTTTTATAATGTGATATGATAGCCTCAGTTTAGTCATTGTAGCTTCTAGGGAGAGGTCATGCTTGATTTGATCTAGAACCCACTTATTTGTTTGTTTGGCCCATGGTATTCATAAAACTCTCCTCCAACACTATATTTCAAGTGAATCAACTCTCCTCCAACACTATATTTCAAGTGAATCAACTTTCTTCCAATTGGCTTTCTTCACTGTCCAACTCTCACACCCATACATAGTAATGGAGAATGCTGTATTATGAATTATCATGATTTTGATCACCAGTAACACATCCTTACACTTTAAGAATCTTTTCTAGCTATTTCATGGCTGTTCTTCCCAGTCTCAGTCTCCTGATTTCTTGGTTGCAGTCTCCCTTTGGGTTGATGATGAACCCAAGGAGTAGAAAACCCTTCAACAATTTCAGTCTCTTCATTGTCAACCTTAAAGTTATGTAATTCCTCAATAGTCATTACTTTTGTCTTCTTGATGTTCAGCTGTAATCTTGCTTTGGGCACTTTCTGCTTTAACCTTCATCAGCAATTATTTCAAGTCTTCACTATATTCTATTCAGTAATGTGGTGTCATCCATATATTTCAAATTGTTAATTCCACCAATTTTCACTCCATCTTTATCCAAATCTAATCCATTTTTCCTTATGGTATGTTCTGCACATACATTGACCAGATAGGTCTTGTCTGATGCCTTTGTCAATAGGAAACCATTCTGTTCCTCCATATTCTGTCCTAATAGTAGCCTCTTGTCCAGAGTATAGGTTGTACATCGATACAATCAGATGTTGCAGCACACCGATTTCTTTTAAAACCAACCATAGCTTTTCATGATCTACACAGTCAAAAGCTTTGCCGTAATCTATGAAACACAAGCTGATTTTCTTCTGAAATCTCCCACATGCTCCAGTAATCAACTAAATTTGCAATACAATTTCTAGCCTCTTCCTTTGCTGAATCCAGCTTGAACATCTGGCATTTCTCATTTCATATATGTTAGGAGTCTGTTGTAAGATTTTGAACATCACTTTACTCACGTGAAAAATTAATGTGATAGTTGCTGCAGTCTTTGACATCTCCTGTTTTCAGAATTGAAATGTAGATTGAGTGTTTCTAATCTGTGGGCCATTGTTTTGTTTTTCAGTTTTGTTGGCATATTCTTGTTAGGATTTTGATGGACTCAGTTTCTGCTGTTTGCAATACCCCTGCTGATATCCCATCTACTCCTGCTGATTTGTTTCTCCCAATTGCTTTGAGTGCATATTTCACTTCACTTTCTAAAAGTGTAGGTTCTTCTTCAAAAGACACTTCTTTGATGGAACCTATCATCCTTTGATTTCTTCTGTATAATTATTCAGTGTATTTTTTTTATTTTGTCCTTTTCAGTTAATTCCAATATTACTTTATGCAGTTGACACCATTTTGCTTTCTAGGACCCCTAAGGGTCTTAAGAGAGCTCTGTGTGCTCTCTTGCAATACTGCAGTCAAAACTGCTTGGAGATAAACTACACAAAGACCAAAATAGTGGCTTTTGCCAACAAGCCTAGGGTGTCTAACTGGTTTATTGACTCTCATCCCATTGAGCAAGTTTGTTGTTATAGACATCTTGTAGTCGTATTTCAGTTGTCTGGTCATATGAAAGGCCATGTTGATTACCTGTCAGCTAATATGCAGAAAAGCGCTGGAGCTATTCAAAAGTTCTTTTGATCTAAAGGAGGTCATAACTTAGAAGCTGCCATTAAGTTATTCTCTATAAAAGTATTACCTCAATTATTATATGGAGCTCCTTTGTCCTTCCAGACAAACTTGACCTTACTTGAAAGAACACAATCAAAATTTTTAAGAGCTATTTTTCATGTTCCAACGACTGTTTCAAATGCTGCAATCCGTTTAGAGGCTGGCCTGGTTACGGTGGAGGCAAGATTGTAGATTGTTGCCTTTCATTATTAGTTAAAACTTATTTTCTCACCCACTGGCCTTTCCCATACTATGACGCAAGATAACTTTGTTCCTTTCTGGTAAAAAAAGATAGAGGATAAACTGGTCTGTTATGGTTTTTCTAAACAATTTATACTGTCTTTGGGACATGATCAGGCTAGATCACCTCTAAAACAAAGAATATTAGATGTTGACTGACAGATGGATGTGAGCAGGATTAGGGGTCCTTTATCTGATATAAGTACACTTAACAAGATAATTTTGAGACCTTACATCAAATATTTAGATATCTGTAATCAGAGAAGAATTTTTACCCTATTAAGAAACAATGCCTTACCCTCAGCTATATTGGAGGCCAGATTTACTAGATCACTGAGGAAAAGTTGTATATGTGGGATGGGAACTGATGAAACATTGGAACATGTAATTTTCGACTGTAGTATATACCATAACATTAGGGAAGTTTTGATTAAGCCTATTGTTAACTCCTATCCAGGTTGTAATAGAAGGATACTTTTGTCAATTATGCTGGGAGGTGACAATCAAAAGCTGACAAGTATGGTTGCCAAATCTGGTTGGTTGGCATACCAAACTAGGAAAGAGATAAAGAAGTACAGATAGACCTAGCTTTAACTTCTGATCTTAATATTAATTTTATCATTTCTGTATTTTAAACTTTTTAGATTCCTATTTATAATTTTAGATGCCATTATATTTTATAATTTTACTGCTCCATTATCTGTATTTATTTGCCTTCTATTATATTGAAGTTGGTCTATGACCATAATAAAGAATAAAGAAAAAGTATTTACATATTGAACTTTCAGCATGCCTAACCATGCTTTAAATTTCTCCTCATTTTCTTGAATATTGTGGAGCAAATCTCTTGTTCTTCTTTTTGGTGTTCTGTTTCTTTACACAGGTTATTATAATAGTTCTTGTTGTCTCTATGTGTGAGTCTCTGGAATGCTGCACTTAGGCTTTTGATTCTGTTTCTGTCACCTTTTACTTTTGCTTCTCACGTCTTTAACAATTTTAAGAGTTTCATCAGTCATCTATCAAGGCTTTTCTTTTCTTTTGGATACAGGAATAGTTTTTGCGCATTCCACAAAGCTCAAGGCTAGAACTATGGGGATTTTTAGCTAAGAAAGGAGCATTCTAGTTTCTAGTACAGAAATCACAAAAGAAGAATCTGGTCCTAGATCTAGATCAAAGAAACATCTGGATCAGCAGCTCTGTAACAACACCCATCAAACTCCCCTGATTATACCTTGATTCTTGGTATCCTTACTTGGAAGCAACTACTATGGTTGTTAAATGAACTAATGATCCAATGTTGTTCAATCCTCTTGGCATTTTGTTTGTATAAAATGCACCAAATGAATAGATACATAACCAACTGTATATGTCCTATCTTTCAACTACTATGTAGCAATCAAGGTGTCTATCATGGGAATATTCATATAACAGTTGAGTCCATAAATTAAACCGATTTTAAAATCTTTGTAAAACAAAGGATCTTTTTAATATAATTTTTATTTCAAAATATTGGGATACAAACAACAAGTTGAACAATTCAAACAAATATTAAATGAAAACTTAAACACCTTTTAAACCCATAGTGTTTCATACAGTACTCAGCATAACACTTTTAACAAAAGCTATACTTTAAATGTACAATTCTACCCTTTAAGTATATACCAGTTTCAAGTTAAAACTGTCCATTATGGTCACACCTACACTAAAAAAACAAATAAAGAGAAGGAGGGTCAGCCCAGTGAGATTTCTTTGCATTATTCCTCATATCAGTTTGTGCTTCTTTTAACTGGGACCATTTCAACATTGGACTATTTGGATCTTCCAAATTATCTTGTTGAACTACCCAGTCTGATATTTTGTCTGAAATAAAATAGTCCCAAACTTTGTTTTACCAGTGTTTACCAAGTGTTTAAAGTTGGGATAGTCTGATTCTTCCAGTGAATAGCAGTAACATTTTTAGCAGCAGTAAACAGAGCTGAAATTAATTCTCTGTCTCTAGTATTAATCTGTGTCTTTGGCCATAAATTTAAAAGGATTAATGTAGGATCTTTTGAAATTGTGTGACCTGTGATCTGTCTAATTTCCATGAGAATCTTTCCCCAGAATTTTTCTATTTGTGGACAAGTCCACTAACTGTGGAAAAATGAATCACACTTGCCACATTGTTTCCAAAATAAAGGGGATTGTGAGGGGATTATGTATGATAGTTTGGTTGGTGTAATATACCATCTGAGTAAAAGTTTAACTGCTTGCATTTGTTTTGGAATAGCTCTTAAGTTATAGATTGGAGAATTCCAGATTTGCGTCCACTGTATTTCTGAGGCACCTTCTAAGGTCTTTATGCTATACTTTTTGAGAAGATGTGAGAGTAGTTCGGGATTCTATTAAAATAAATTTATATATCATGGGAATTAAACCTCTCTTTAAGAAAGAATTTGAGATTAAAAGTCTTTAAAAGAAAACTAAAATGTCTTTTAAAATTTAGTTTGCCTTTAAAAAAATGGAACAGATGCACTATCTGTAAGTATTCAAACCATGGGAGAAATATTTTTTTAGATTTCTCCACTACGGATTTCTCCAGAATGTTGACTTGTTTTGTAATGTTGATAAATCTGGTTAAGTCAGAAGCCTTTCAAGTTATAAATGATTTTGGATCACAACCCAGTTTAAACCAGGATTGTCCCAAAAAAAAACAATAATCGGAGACCTGGTAGGTATTAACAATTTCTTATGGCAGTCCCAAGTTTTAAAAATAGCCTTAAAAAAAAAGGATGATTAAAATAGTAAAATTGTCTGAGAGATGGTAGATTCCACAGCACCTCTGAAAAGGAACCAGATCTTATATAAGTGTCTTTGATGATTTTCCAATCTGCTTCATATACATTGTGATATTGTTTGACCAAATTAATAAGGTTAGTTGCTGAGTAGTAAAGTTGGAGGTCTGGGACTTCTAGACATCCATGTATTTTAACTCTGCAAATCAACTGAAAATTCACTTTAGGTTTCTTGAATTGCCAAATAAAATGATTTAAGTTTCTCGGCCATATTTTTAGGAGGTGAAGTGGGATATTGATAGGCAGTGCTCTGAAATAATACAAAAATTTTGGCAAAATGAAAGCTTTAACTATTGTGATACACTCAAACCAGGATAGGATTTTGTTGTCCCATTTTTTTAAGCTGTGTAAGAATAAGATTATGTACTTCCATATGGTTATGTTTCTCAGGGTTGAGTCGAATTTTGACACCCAAGTATTGCCAATGTTGACTTGTCCATTGGAATGAATAGTTGTATATAGGAAGCTGTATCTGAGTTATAAAGGAAGCTATATCTGAGGTAAGTAAAATCGGCTGTAGTATAGTTTTAGATTAATTTATATGGAGTCCTGATACAGGTCCAAAATCAGAAAGGAATGAAAATGTGCTAGAAGAGATTTGATAGGATCAGTCACATATAAAGACATATCATCAGCAAATAATCTGGTTTTTATATAATATCCTTTAGCTTGTACACCGGAGATTGAAGAACTATTACAGATTGCTGTTACTAAAGACTGAGGGTAAGAAAATTGGATTCACTTCTGGAAATGCTATGGTTTGAAATAGTGGGTCCAAAAGGAGGCTTAAGAGTGGGAGTTTGTTATCGCCCACCAGATCAAAAGGTAGAGGAGGATTATAAAATGATGAATGAATTAAAGATAGCGGCTAGATGAAATAACTGTGTCATAATAGGCAACTTTAACTACCCACACATTGATTGGGTCAATATGAGTATTAGTCAGGAAGAAGAGATTGAGTTTTTAGACACTCTCAATGACTGTGCTATGGAACAGATGGTCACAGATCCTACCAGGGGAGAGGCGATCCTGGATTTGGTCCTAAGTAACACCCAAGACCTGGTGAGAGATGTAAAAGTGATTGCACCACTTGGGAACAGTGACCATAATGTCATTGAGTTTAACATTTGTACAGATAAGGAGTTGCCCAAAAAGACTGACACAACCACTTTTAACTTTAAAAGGGGTAACTTCTCTGGTATGAGGGGACATGTGAGGAAGAAATTGAAAGGAAGAGTGGAGAAGGTCAAAGCCATTGGGGAAGCTTGGAGACTATTTAAAAATACAATCCTAGAAGCTCAGAAAAAATATATACCGCAGGTTAGGAAAGGCACAAATAGGTATAGAAAAAAGCCTGCATGGTTAACAAATAAAAGTAACGGAAGCTGTAAAAGGTAAGAAGGATTCCTTTAAGTGGTGGAAAGCTAGTCTCAGCGAGGTTGATAAAAGGGAACACAGACTGTGGCAAATAAAATGCAAGTCTGTGATCAGGCAAGCAAAAAGGGAATATGAGGAGCATATTGCAAAAAACATAAAGGCCAACAATAAAAATTTCTTCAAATACATTAGAAGTAGGAAGCCAGCCAGGGAGGCAGTGGGGCCCTTGAATGACCAAGGGGTAAAAGGAGTAGTGAAGGATGATAGGGAAATGGCTGAGAAGCTGAATGCATTTTTTGCCTCTGTCTTCACGGTGGAAGATGAGAAGTGCCTGCCCACTCCAGAAGCAC
This sequence comes from Gekko gecko, assembly GCA_029375565.1. Lineage (NCBI taxonomy): Eukaryota > Metazoa > Chordata > Lepidosauria > Squamata > Gekkonidae > Gekko > Gekko gecko. Next base: position 58,410,292 of record JAPDNY010000007.1, read on the forward strand.
TGATTTCGGGAGGGGGTTTGAAAGACCTGAATCAGACTGTGGTGACAAGAGAGGAAGTCCTACGACTGATGGACAATTTAAAAACTAATAAATCACCAGGCCCGGATGGCATTCATCCAAGAGTTCTGAAAGAATTCAAATGTGAACTTGTGGATCTCCTTACAAAAATATGTAATCTTTCTTTAAAATCTGCCTCCATTCCTGAGGACTGGAAGGTAGCTAGTGTCACTCCCATCTTGAAAAAGGGCTCCAGGGGAGATCCAGGAAATTACAGGCCAATCAGTCTGACATCGATACCAGGTAAGTTGGTGGAAACTGTTATTAAGGAAAGAATTAGTAGGTACATCGATAAACAAAAACTATTGAGGCAAACTCAGCATGGGTTCTGTAAGGGAAGATCTTGTCTCACTAACCTGGTAGTGTTTTTTGAGGGAGTGAACAAACATGTGGACAAGGGAGACCCAATAGATATTATTTACCTTGACTTCCAGAAAGCTTTTGATACAGTTCCTCATCAAAGGCTCCTAAGTAAGCTCAATAGTCATGGGATAAAAGGACAAGTCCTCTTGTGGATCAAAAACTGGCTTATAAATAGGAAACAGAGAGTGCGTATAAATGGTAAACTTTCTCAGTGGAGGGTGGTAAGCAGTGGGGTACCACAGGGATCAGTAATCGGTCCAATGCTTTTTAACTTGTTTATTAACTATTTGGAATTGGGAGTAAGCAGTGAAGTAGCTAAATTTACAGATGACATGAAGTTGTTCAGGGTGGTGAAAACCAAGGAGGTTTGTGAGGCATTCCAAAGGGATCTGTCGAGGATGGATGAGTGGGTGTCAACGTGGCAAATGGAGTTCAATGTGGCCAAGTGCACATTGGAGCCAAAACCCTAAATATAAATACACGTTGATGGGGTCTGAACTGGCAGAGACTGACCAAGAGAGAGATCTTGGAGTCATGGTAGATAATGAAAATGTCTAGACAGTGTGTAACTGCAATAAAGAAGGCCAATGCTATGCTGGTCGTCACATCTCAAAAGGGATATTATAGCATTGGAAAAAGTGCAGAGAAGGGCAAGTAGAATGATAAAAGGGTTGGAACACCTTCCCTATGAAGAAAGGTTAAAATGCTTGGGGCTCTTTTGCTTGGAGAAACGACAGCTGAGGGGTGACATGATGGAGGTTTATAAGATTATGAATGGGATTGAGTAGGTTGAGAAAGAAGTACTTTTCTCCCCTTTCTCACAATACAAGAACTTGTGGGCACTCCGTGAAATTGCTGAGCAGTCAAGTTAGAACAGATAAAAGGAAGTACTTCTTCACCCAAAGAGTGATTAACATATGGAATTCACTGCCACAGGAGGTGGTGGCAGCTACAAGCATGGACAGTTTCAAGAGGGAATTAGATAAACATATGGAGCAGAAGTCCATCAGTGGCTATTCACCACAGAGTATAGATGGGAACTCTCAGTCTGGGGCAGGTGATGCACTCTATTCTTGGTGCTGGAGGGGGCAGCAGTGGGAGGGCTTCTAGTGTCCTGGCCCCACTGCTGGACCTCCTGATGGCACCTGGTATATTTTGGCCGCTGTGTGACAGAGTGTTGGACTAGATGGGCCATCGGCCTGATTCAACATTGGCTTCTCTTATGTTCTTATGTTCTTATGTTATGTAGTGTAATGTTAAAACAGTAGGTCAGTGAAGTATAGCAGAAGAATCTGGTATTTTCCATAGCCTTTTATGTCAAGACAGAATATGCCGGGGGGAACCCTTATTACTGAAAATATATATTTAAAGCAATTTGGGCTTGGATATGAGGTGATTAAAAGGTAAAGGTAAAAGTTTCCCTTGCTCAAGAGCTAGTTGAATCAGATTCTGGGGAGCGGTGCTCATCTCTGTTTCCAAGCTGCAAACACCCAAGATGTACAAGCACCATATACTTTTTAGCATGCCATCACTAAATGTTCTACATTTGAGGGAGTAGGTTGTAGTGGTATGCAAAAAGCACAATCCTGCACATTGTGGTACCCAGACATGAGTTATATACCACAGCCACTAAAATAAACTGAACAGTGATTCCAAAATAATGTAATCCCAGAGAGTCATAAATGTCACCCTGATTAAGGATGCTTCAAAACACACTGGTTTATGTTCTGTTCACCAGTAATGAACAGGGAACCTGTTTTTTTATGGACTGTTTGTTGACCCACTCTCTGGGCATTTCTAGAGAGTAATTCATGAAATAAAATAGATTGTGTAATAGAGAAGAGAAGAGAAAAGAAGAGAAGAGAAGAGAAGAGAAGAGAAGAGAAGAGAAGAGAAGAGAAGAGAAGAGAAGAGAAGAGAAGAGAAGAGAAGAGAAGAGAAGAGAAGAGAAGAGATTGGATTTATACCCTGCCCTTCACTACCCAAAGGAGTCTCAGAGTGACTTACAAACTCCTTTCCTTCCCCTCTCCACAATAGACACCCTGTGAGGTAAGTGGGGCTGAGAGAACTCTGACAAAAACTGCTCTTTTTCAAGAACAGCTGTGTCAGAACTATGGCTTGCCCAAGGTCATCCAGCAGGTACAAGTGGAGGAGTGGGGAATCAAACCCAGTTCTCCCAGATTAGAGTCCGCACACTTAACCACTACACCAAACTGGCTCCTAGTGTGTACAAATAATGATTTTTCAGTTTTAAGGTATTCTGATCCTTATTTTTTTATTTATCCTTATTTATTTAAAATACATGCATCTGCATAGCATTGGACAGGAAAATATATAGAGCTATGGTCTGGATCCACAGAAGTCATTCTGTTCACAGACTCCTGTGTGAGGAATGGTACTGTAGGATGAAATTCCATGTTTGGATTTAACACACTGTATTCCAAGTTCATAACAGAATTGTTTAGTTCTCTTGTTTAGTGTTTCAGTTAATAAGAAGATACCAGGAACAAACGTTAACACACTATTAAATAACAGAAATTGCTAGATTGCAATAATTGCAAATAAATTCCATGTTAATAAGTTAATAAGGGGCACATAATAATACCTTGGTTAGTTTTCCAAGTGGTCAGCACAAACAGCAAATAAGATTCTTATCAAGCTTGTGCTGTTAGGATCCTGTTACAAATAGAAGAAAGAGTCATACTTTGGATGGTGCCATGATGTCTCACTCTGTGCTACTAATGGTCTGTCTTTTACATAATAACTACTCATATTTTTAAGGGGAAAAGGCAACAGGCCTTTGGCTAGCAAAGTTCAGAGTATTTGCCCACAAGTTAACTACATCTAGTTTGGTGTCCAAAATTATCAGGTGTTTTCGCATTCTTTAACATATTACATCTTATTTTGTTTAATTTAGGTGCTTTTTCTGACAAATCCCTGACTTCCTCCATTTTGTACACTTTTCTTTTTTGAAATCAACCCTGACCAGTTTTTCTTGACATATATTACCTCTTACATAACATATTACCTTTTCAGTACAGTCCTAAGCAGAATTACACTCTTCTAAACCCAATGCCTTCAATGGCCTGAGAAGGATGTAACTCTGTTTAGGAGTGCATAGTTTGCCCCCTTCAGCAGATGTTTCTTAATATAAAGAAAACAATATTTTGGACAAAGAGGGCAGCCTATTAACTTACTTGCAAATTCAACCATTATAGAGATAGGTTCAGGTACTAAATAAAACTGAAATCGTTAGATGGCAAATAAGTGCAGTTTCTAGAATTCAGCTTTACCTCATTGTCTTGTTCAAGGGATAGCTTATAGATAGTTCGGTCTACTGGCATTTCCATTTCTTAGAAAGGACTCCAGCAGCACATTTCAGTTGTTCTTGCTGGTGTCCTACATGTTTTCCCATAGTATTATTGCTGTTAATACTGCTGCTGCTGCTGCAACTATTTGTGTGTGTGTTTGTGTGTGCGCACATGCACATCATCCAGTTGCAACCAACTCATGGCAATTCCAGCAACATGGGGGCTTCAGGGCAAAAGATGAGCAGAGGTGAGCTGCCATTGCCTTCCTCTGCAAAGCAACCCCAGTCTTTCTTGATGGTCTCCCATCCAAGTACCAACCATGACCAACCTTGCTTAGCTTCCAAGGTCCAATCTCATCAGACCTTTCTGATTCAGACTGCTGCTGCTATTATGTGTGTGTAAAATGCCATCATGTTGCAGCTGACTTGTGGTGACCCCATAGAGTTTTCAAGACAAGTGATTAGCAGAGGTGATTACCATTGCTGACGACACCCAGCTTTATCTGTTGATGGATGGATGGACAAACTCCACCCCGGATACTCTAGACTGGACGTTAGGGGCTGTGGCTGGATGAATATAGCAGAGCAGTCTGAGATTAAATCCAATGAAGACAGAGGTCCTGTACCTGTCATGAGAGCTTAGGATCAGGAACCTGGCTCCCAGTGCTTGGTGGGGCATTGTTGACACCAGCACCGAGAGTGAGAAGCCTGGGGGTGATCCTGGATGCCTTACTTTCGATGGAGGCCCAGGTCACTGTGATTGCCAAGTCAGCCTTTTATCATCTTCAGCTGATTCCCAGGACTTAGTTATGTTGATCCATGCCATGGTCATTTCCAGGCTGGATTACTGTAACTCGCTCTATGCAGAGCTGCCCTTGTACCTGACCCAGAAACTGCAGCAAGTGCAGAATGTGGTGGTGTACTTGCTGACAGCAATGTCTGTGTGGCTGCACATTCAGCCAGTGCTCCACCAACTGCACTGGCTGCTGATCAAGTACCAGATCTGGTTCAAGGTCATGGTATTGACCTTTAAATCCTTATGTGGTCTGGGACCAGCATACTTATGATACCATCTCTCCCTGAATGTGCCCCAGAGAGCCTTGTATTCTGCTGACTAACATCTACTGGTAGTCTTTGCCCTGGCTCCAGCCTGGTAGGGCATGCTCCCCTGTGAGATCAGGGCCCTGTGGGGCCTGTCACAGTTCTGCAGGGCCTGCCAAATGGAGCTGTTCCACCAGGCCTTTGGCTGAGGTAGCAGACATCCAATCCATCTCAGCCTCCCCTGCCCAGAGAAATATATCTTTGAACTGATCATCCTACAGGAGGCATTAATGACTGCCCTAGTGTTTTTATCTTGTTTCTGCTGCCATCTTGTTTTATTGTCTGATTGTTTTAACTGGGTTTTATTATATGGTACTATTATTTATTTAGATCTTAATTGTTGTGAGATGCCCTGAGCCTGTTTTTGGGATAGGGCAGGATATAAACCTAATAAAATAAATTGCTTTCCTCTGCAAAGTGTTCCTTGGTGGACTCCCATCCAAGTACCAATCCAGTTTAGCTTCTGAGATTTAATTTAATGTAATCAATTCATTTGTACCCCACCTTTCTCTTTAATGGGGACACAAAGTCACTTCTCCTCTCCTCCATTTTGTCCTCACAACAACCCTGTAGGTAGGTTAGGCTGAGAGAGCGTGACAGTCCCAAGGTCACCCAGCAGGCTTCTGTGGCAGAGTAGGGATTTGAAGCCAGGTCTCCCAGATTCTAGTCTGACACTCTTAGGTTGTGATCACACAGGCAGTTTGGTCCAGCATAGCGACCACCACCCCAGATCAAAGTGGCATGATCAGACACATCCATCTGGCACTCAGCAGCCGTCCATCCCTACCCCGTCGCAAAACGACTCCCATATGCCTTAAACAGCCCCTGGGAAAATTTGGTGGTTTTCCAGGTGAGGCGCTTCTGTGGTGGCTTTTCTGGTGTTTGAATGCGCAGGGGTGCCATGGAAGCACAGGTGCTGTGTGATCACCCTTCCTGTTTCCAGTGCAGTGGTACACCATTTTCAGCAACCCAACCAATCAGAGGGGCTCATCAGCCATGGCTCTGTGCTGGTGGCATGGTATCAATGTGAACCAGCCCTCACGGGCCAGCTACCCGATGCATCCTGCGTTGCAGGACCAGTGTGAATGCTGTGAAGCGCACCTAACTCCAGTGGCTTTTTTCTCCGCCGGATACTGCCACAGCAACCTGCCTGTCTGGACACAACCTTAATGACTACACTCCACCAGATCTGATGAGATCAGGCTATACTATACCATTCCACATCCCTGATTCTATTATATACCACATTTATTCCACTAGAATGTATTTTGTATCATTTTGGATGGCCCTAATAAAATATATGGAGAAAAAAGGGAAGGGGACAAAAACTGAACCTAAAACCTAGACTCCAGAACCTGACAAAGGTTAGTCAAATGTAAGAAAGGGGGCCAATATTAAAAACTTAATGAAGGAAATATATAAAAATACATGTATTTATTCATCACAAATTTAAAATTATATAAGGGCCCAATCACACATTATGTATAAATAACAAACGATAAAACACAAGGGCTTATAAATCTGACCTGACGCGTTTCAGCCTACATAGGCCTTCCTCAGAGGTCAATAGTGAGGAACTTATTGGCTGTTATAAAAATATAGTACAATCATGTAAATTCAATAAGGACCAGAAGCAAGTTGCTGTAAAAGATTAAAATTGGAAAATTAAACATATGTATTAAAACTGCAGAGTCATCCCCCAATCGGCAAAACGCACTTATGCTCATGAGCACATACACCCATACATCCGCAGCCGAATTAATGGGGAAATGCCGCATACAGCGTGCCTCTGGGGCAGCAATCTGAATGCTCCAGCATGCCTCCTCCCGGTATGCTCCAGCAGCAGCCCGGGCTGTGTGAATGGGAAACCCCGGAACAGTCTGTTCCAGGGTTTTTTTGCCACGACTGGCTCCCGAAGCAAATTGCCAGTCTGAACTCAGCCATTGTATTGTTGGAGCTGCAGTGGCTCAAGTGGTTAAGACGCTGAACTGCATGTTGGAAGGTTGGTAGTTCAGCAGTTCATAGACCTGAGTGCCATATGATGAAGTGAGCTCCTGTCTCTGGCTCCAGCTCCTGCCAACCTAGCAGTTCGAAAGCAAGAAATTGCAATAGGTACCACTTTGGTGGGAAGGTAACAGTGTTCTGTGCACCTTGGCGTTTAGTCATGCTGGCCACATGACCACAGAAACATCTTTGGACAACGCTGGCTCTTAGGCTTTGAAACGGAGATCAGCACCGCAGCCCTAGAGTCGGATTTGACTGGCTTTTGAGCAAGGGAACCTTTACCTAAACTTGTTTTGCTGATTCAGACCAACGCAGCTACCCACCTGTATCTATTACTAACATAACGACTAGTAAATGTTTCCTTTTGCTTTTAACAGGAATTATATTTCTGCTTTACTTCTTTTCCCCAGTATTCAAGGGCTTAAAAAGGTAAAGGTAAAGGTTCCCTTGCTCGAAAGCCAGTCGAATCCGACTCTAGGGTTGCGGTGCTCATCTCCATTTCAAAGCCGAAGAGCCAGCGCTGTCCGAAGACGTTTCCGTGGTCATGTGGCCGGCATGACTAAACACCAAGGCGCACGGAACGCTGTTACCTTCCCACCGAAGTGGTTCCTATTTATCTACTTGCAATTTCTTGCTTTCAAACTGCTAGGTTGGCAGGAGCTGGAACTAGAGACGGGAGCTCACTCCGTCATGCGGCACTCTGGGGTCTCGAACTGCTGAACTACTGACCTTCCACAGCCTGCAGTTCAGCGTCTTAACTACTTGAGCCACCGCAGCTCCTATTCAAGGGCTTATAAAATAATAAATGACAAGATTACCAGAATCTAACACCGAATGCTAGCAAGACTAGGTTTCAAACTTTTTTCTTCCTCTATTTTTTTTAAAAAATTGTAACATCTAGCATGATGAAGAATTCTGGTGAGCTCAAAAATTTGCACAGTGTTTTGTGTCATTTTGTTATTAATCAGACTCAGACATTTCCAGCTTCAGCATGATTACTCTATCATGTGATTACTCTATCATGATTACTCTATCATGTGACTACCAACAATACACTTGGCCCAAAGTTCCCACTTGTTCTAAAGAATGTTATTTTCCACCTTGCAAATCAATAGATATGTGAGGGGCAATTTTCAGTACCATATGCAGGAATACGGAGCCACTTTGACGTAGCATGGTAGCATCATATGTGTCATCAGGGCTTTGTTTGTAGAAAAAGCTCAGCAGGAACTCATTAGCATAATAGGCCACACCCAGCAGCAGAAACTCATTAGCATATTAGGCCACACCCCCACATTACCAGAAGTGTGGTCATCTGGCCACACCTACCTTTTGCTTCTTATTCTGTTTACCTTGTTTGTTGTCAAAACCCAGGGCTTTTTTTGTAACAGGAACTCCTTTGCATGTTATGCCAAATACCCCTCATGTAGCCAATCCTAATGAGTTCCTGCTGGGCGTAGCCACCTCAGGAGCCAGCTGGAACTCCATTCCTGTGCGTTCCTGCCGAAAAATAGCCCTGTGTGTCATTAAAAATAAATACATGATCATGTTTATCAGCGCTATAACAATAGATGAGTGAGGTACTTGCCTTGGGCACACAAAGCTGGGGGGTGCAAAAAAAAGTATATTATGACTAAAACAAACATTGTGTTATTACCGTTGTTATTCATGTATTGATCTTTTTATTAAAATAACTAATAGGAAAGTCTACAGGGCACATTTTTCTATTCTTGTCTTGGGTGCCAAATTAGCTAGTTATGGCTCTGATGTTTGTATTTAAGGCTGAACTTATTTTCTTTCCTCCAAAGCTGCCTTCTCCTTGATTACTCTGTGATTTTAACTTTACCACCCATAGTATTCATTGGTCATGAAGTGTTAATTTAATCTTTGGTTTTTCATTGGTTCTTTGGTTCTTCATAGTGCACTTTATTTAATCTGTCACCAACTTTTATCACATCTCCCAATATACAATGTAAAAATATTGTATAGTAATAACCTTTTGTATTTGGATCACAGACACATCTGCCACGCATTCACACACTGTGAGGGTGTGGGTATGATCTCATATCTACAAGTGTAGAATGTGAGTATACTGCTGATGCTTGCCAACTCATGCTGGAAAGAGGTGATTGCATTGTGAATCTTCAAAAAGTAGTATATCATAGATAATTAAAAACTCATCAAAAGTAAGAGAAAAAGTCAAATTTGACCTGGGATGAGAAGTATGACAGAAGTAATCAGAAATTAGACTAAAGAAAACTAAATGTTATACCAAATATTTAACAAATATTCACACTGGGGAAAAATACCTTTGAAAACCAACAAACAATCCCTGAATTACCATGTAATTATATTACAATGTAACTATTACAATGTAACTATACCAGACTTTTCTAGAAATGGCACTCAAGTTTCTTCTTAATTGGTATAAATCACATTAGGGGAAGGAAAGTTAAAGTTTAGCATACTGAAACCTACATAGAAAATCTAAAACCTAGATCAGGTATTCTTAAACATCCAGTAGCTTATAATGTGTAAAGGCACAAATCAAGTGAAGACGATGTATATGAGCTTATGCAGACTTGAGCTAAGGAATGTGATTAATCCTTTTACAATAAAACAAAAATCCCACTTTGTGAGTTCTACCTTGCATTCAGTTTCAAAAGGCCTAGATTTCAATGGAAGATATTAAATTTGAAACCAGCTCTAGTTTTAGCTTTATTTCTATGCTGGGAGTGAGATATTACTAAAACATGTGCCCAGATTACTTCCTCTGTTAACAAAGTAAAATGTAAAATAATGCTTTTCCCTTGACCTACCCCCCCTTTTTTTTGAGAAAGAGCTTGCTACTGAAGTAGAGAGACCCTAACATTTTAGCAAAGCATCTGGTTACCTCCTTAATAATAAAGACTATTGAAAGGCACATCTTGGGGAAAAAATCTTTCTCTTTCTCTCCCCTCCCCCACCTTTCTAAAATTTCACAAAAGCAAAATTCTTTGGAAACTACACTGAAATTACTTGGAAAAAAAATTGAAGTAAGTCTTTACTTCCTATAACCCCTATACTATAAAGGGATAATAACATCTCTATAGTAGTAGTGCTTGCCCCATTTGTTTTACAAACGGTAAGAACAACAATAAAAGATCTGATGGCACAATCTCTAGGATTCACATGGCCTAGTCATATAACCTGCATTTCAAGTTCAGGGCTTAGTGGCAAGAAACGTGTGGTTTCTAAACCATTTTGAGAGAGAGAGAGAGAGAGAGAGAGAGAGAGAGAGAGAGAGAGAGAGAGAGAGAGAGAGAGAGAGATATGCCATGAGTATATGATAAAAAAAGGCTGTGATACCTCAAATTAATAGCTAACCTCACCAACAGCATGCAAATGTTGTTCAAAAGGAAATGGAATGTATTCTATCTGTTAATTCAGAGACAGCCCTGATTCACTGGCAATCACCTTCCAGCAAAACAGCAAATTGAGTTGACTGCTATGCAGGTGATATTTCAATTTCTTTCTGTTCTTTTAATAACTGGTACTGAGACAAGAATAGGAGCAACAATATTTAATGTGCTCTGTAACTTTTCTGCAAGGTTTGGGCAGTAATTTCAGGGTAGTATGAGAGAGAGGAAGTATCTAATTGGAGAGATTTGAAGAAGGTTTCCCCCACTTAATTAATCATGAACCCGTGAGTTGCTATAGCATCAAGTTCCTGAGGGACAGCTGTGTTAGTTTATTGCAGAAAAGAACTAGAGAGTCCTGTGGTGCTTAAAGGTTTATTGTGGAAGATGCAGAAGTGGGTTCTAGTCCACAAAAGTCTGTGTCATGATTTGTTGATCTTCAAAGTGCTGCAAGACTTCTTATACCATCAGTAATTTTTTTTTTAAGGATGAGATGCAACAACATCTTCTTGTCCTGCAACTAATTGTCATTCAATCTATGCAGCATCTATAGAAGTACATGGTAGCGATGAAGCAGGATAGGTGGGTGTTGGAACTGGGTAAATCAGGTAAGCATAAAGCTGTTTAGTCAATTAGTGACTATCCCCCATTCCAGGATTTCTCTTAGCTACAGTGACAGTCACTATCCAGCCACCATTTCTTTAGGTGCTATCAGTCAATGCCAGGCCAGTCTCCCATCTTCAAGATTTAATCCTGAATAAAGCTGTTCATTTGGCATGTATTACATAGATGTGGCTCACTGAGGCATAGGTTGTACTCGGTTTCAGATGTGTGTTTATTTGGGGAATTTATATGGCACCACTACAGAGTCTAGAGTTGCCAGTCTCTGGGTTAAGAAATACCTGAAAATTTTGGTGGGGGAGCTGGGGGGAGGGTGGTGTTACCCAAATTGGAGGTCTCCTAACCAATATGGGAAAATAACTGAAAGGAAGAAAAGTGAGAGGGATCTGCAGCAATGTATACTAGGATCTTTCCTTTAGAGAACTCTCAAAATAAACCAGGCTGGTGTTCAACTGGAAGTGTGTTGTTGTTTTGAAAAATAATAAAAGAGCAGACCACACATACAGAACATATTTGAGACACACAAGTTAGTTAAAAGGAAAAACAGGGATGAGCGGGGAAAAGCAAGGGAGTACCCAAAGGTGACCTTTACCAGTCTTGAAGGTTTAGGTCCATGGAGAGAGAGAGAAATGACCAGTGTTTCATGGAAAGTGTCCACATGCAAATGCATGCACAGAAAGTGCGTACACACATGTAGGCACCAAGAACACACATACACACACAGGAGATGAGTGCTTGTATTTCTTGGGAAAATGTTCCCTGAGACACTGTGCCAGATTTGCTCCCAAAACAATAGTTTGATGTGTTTATTGAAGGCTCTCCCAGCAGGAAATCAAAGAACTGAGCATTTAAAATAAGGTGTATATATAAAATATAGAAACAATCTAATAAAAACTTAGATCTATTCAAACTCACATAACAACACAACCAGAGAGGAGGGCCAATAAGAGTTACTGGAGGTGTGCCAAACAAAACACTCTTCACCTACTGGCAGAAAACAACAAAACAGGGAGACAGTTGAATCTCCTGGAGAGGGAGTACCAAAGGTTCATTACCATGACTGAGAAGGCCCTTTCTCAGGTTGCCAACTTTGTTGCCTCAATTGGTGGGAACACCTGAAGCAGGGCCTCTGAAGGTGACTGGACAGGTAGGTTCATATGGGAGATATGATCCTTCAGGTATTCTGGCCTCAAGTTTTATAGAGCTTGAAAGGTCAATACCAGCACCTTGAATTGAGCCTGGAAACTAATTGGGAGCCAGTGTAGTGTATTTACAGCCTAAATGGTAAGAAACAGTATGGTGTTGTGGTTGGAGGGTTGGACTAGAATCTTGGAGACCCAGGTTTGAATCCCCACTCTGCCATGGAAGCTCACAGGGTGATACACTCTTAGTCATGCACTCTCATCCTAACCTCCTTCACTGGGCGACACAGTCTCAGTCACATACTCCCTGCCGAACCTACCTTACAGGACTGTCGTGAAGAAAAATGGAGAAGAAGAGAATGATGTAAGCCACTTTGTTTACCTACTGGGGGAATGGCAAAGTATAAATGATGCAAATAAAATAGACCAGCATTTTGAATGGTGCCTCAAACAGACAGGCAGTTTGTGCAAAATTTTCAGCACAGCAATGCTGTGATCTCTGTACTCTGCTGCTGGAAATAGCTTAGCCCAGGCCCATAGCTACAGTGGGGCCTCCCAGCCCCCCATCTTCCTGCCAAGGCCCTACAACTTGATATGCAGCCCTAGCCCCTGACTCTCTGGGCCACCGAGAGGACTCCCCCCCATCCCTTCCCTTTCCCCTCCTGCAAGCAGCCCAGCACTGGGAAGGAGCAGGTCCCCAAGGTCCCTTAGTGGGGGGTGGCTCCTCTTCTTTGTCCTCCTCCTCAGCTGCCTTGGGAGCTGGGACAGTGAGGGGGCCAGCTGCAGCTCTGTCAGCAGTGGTGATGGAGAGGAGAAGGCCCCCATGCGGGCCGTGGTGGTGGTGGTGGCGGCAGCTGCTGCTTCCCAGGCCTGTCCTGTCACACAGCAAAATCAGCAGACAGGCAGGCAAGGAGCACAGTCTGAACTCTCTCCCACCCCCCACCCCGGCTCTTCCTTCCTGCCAGGCAGCTGTACAGGTGCAAAGGAGGGGAGGCTTGCATGCATTTTGCACAGGGAGAGACACTTTGTACAGCCAGGCCTCCCCCACAGATCCCAGCCCAGTGCCCTGTGTGCAGCATGCCCACTCCGCTCCTCAACGTGCTGCTTCTGCGCACCCTTCTGACTCACCTGCTGCTCATGGCTCACAAGCACCTTTGTCGTTGCTTCTGCGCCTGAGGGCCCACCTGACTTCTCAGATTGCCTGATGCTGAACTGGTCCCTTTGGGGCTCTCTGGGGCAAGCGTTTCCCCTTCCCCCAGGACCTAATCCTTTTACGTGAGGATGCTTGAAATTGAACCTAGGACCTTCTGCATCTAGCCATCAGATGGGAAGGCCAGTTGGAGCAGGGGCCAGCCAGTGTACATGAGTTTTTACATTTTCATTTCAGTGCCCCCCAACTTATTTGAAGGCCCCCCAATTTAAAAAATTCTGGCTACAGGCCTGGCTTAGCCACTGCATTTTGTACCAAATGAAGTTTCCAGGTGGTTTTCAGAGGCAGCCCCACATACAGTGCATTACAGTAATTAACCTGGCTAAAACCAGAGCATGAATCACCATGGTCAAATCACATTTTTTGGGGAATGACTATAGCTGGTATATCAGCAAAAGCAGATAAAAGATGCTACATGTCATGGAACAGACTTGTATCTCCAACTACAGGATCTTAGCAGTACCCTCAAGCTATGAATTTGATCCTTCAGGGGAAGTGATGACTCTGCAGTTCTTGAGTACTTTGTCCGTTGAACAGCGGCACCTCAGTCTTGCCTGGATAGAGCTTCAGATGCAGCCATCCTTATCCAACCTCCAGGAACTTATTCAAGACTTCCACAGACCTATCTGACTCAGCTCTTAGGGAGAAATAAAGTTGGGTATCATGTGCATATTGGTAGCAGTTTAGCTAGCTCCAGATAGGCTTTCTGTACAACATCAGTTGATAACAGAAGACGGGGAGGTAGGGGAGAGTTGGAGTCAGTAATATGTTTTACAAAAATTCTGTTTCTCTTGCCAGGCTTCCCATCTGTCAGAGTGAACACACTGAGTGTATTTACCATGTGTTGGACTGAAGATGTTTCTGGTGTCCCACTCATCCTGACTGAGGTGCTCTTGGGATTGGTTCAGAAGATTCCAAAAGTGTTCATCCCTGGGGACTGCAATACTCTAGGTACACTGAAGCCACTCTTTATAGACTTGCTTAGGATTTCATGGCCAGTATGACAACCATTGCACTGTGCCAGTACAGAGCTGGTCAATTCATATGTCGCATTGTACAATTCTATTTGATGTTCTACTTTGAATATGATAAATTGGTCTGCTGAAAGAGAAATCTAAAATTACTCCATTGTGGTGGAGCGACCATTACCTGATGCAATTTGAAATTATTTCAGTTTATGGACGTTGGAGGAGCTTTGACATGGATCGTTTTACCCCCAGTGGTCATTTGGTTAGTATTATTATTGATTGATTGACTGAGTAAAATATTTGTGCACTTTCTTTCCACTTGGCTCAAGGCTATAGTGATTTTCTGGCATAATATTTTATGCCAGCATTTGCTACAGTGATTCCTAAATACTCTCTCCACAATCTAAGCCTGTGTTACATTTTATATATGTGTGTGTGTGTGCAAATATGATGTATAATACAGATTTTGAGATTCTTATTTGTTTCTATATATAAAAGGCATTTTCCCCTCCCCAGCTATCCCCCTCCTGTGCCATTCCAGCCTTGACTCTGAGCAGCAGCAGCTCGAGTCACATGTATCACCTCCTCATACATTGTGTGTTTCATTGATTTGGTGTCCCAAGTATCTGCTCTGGTCACTTAGGTGGTCAACTTGCCCTGTGTACATATGCTGATTCTTATGACTTGTATATATGTTGCTTAGAATGTATGTGTCAAACATTTCAGAGTTTTCTAATGGAAGGTTTAATCATTTTAAAATTCATATCCCACTAATATTCCACTTAATATCATTAAAGATATTTAAAACATCAAGTTCTAAGGATGATCAACAACAATTTCTGATTTCTAAAAGCAAGGAGAGAACTAGCCAGCTGGGTTTCACAAGGAAGGAAATTCTAAATGCAACATGTCAAGAAGTCCCTAGATCTTATAACCATCATTCAGACAACCTGTGATAATAGCACATATATAGCAGAGCTTCCTTGGAAGTTTGTTTTGCCAAGAGGGAACACAAATGAAGTTGTTCCTAATTTAGTACCAAACTGCATATTAAAAGAAAAGGATGTGCCAAAACATCTGATTTTTTTAAAATGCACCCTGTATTTTGAACAAGAGGCAGAATATGGAGAAACACAGTGATTTCCAATGGACAGAGGTGTCCGACGATGTATTTTATCTCCCTATCAGTTCAGTTTATATGCAGAACATATCAGGAAATGTAGATTAGATTTAGAGGAAGATGGAGTGAAAATTGGGGGAAGCGACAGTAACAATCTGAGATGCATATGACACAACATTACTGGTGGAAAATAATGAAGACTTGAAACAACTACTGATTAAGGTAAAAGTGGGAAGTGGGACAGCAAAATTACAGCTGAACATCAAGAAAAAAGTGATGACTAATGAGGATTTACACAACTTTAAGGCTGATGATGAAGAAACTGAAATTATTAAAGATTTTTTTTTGTTCCTTGGCACAATCATCGACCAAAAGGGAGACTGCGACCAAGAAATCAGAAGAAGACTGAGTATGGGAAGGGCAGTCATGAAGGAGCTAGTGTTGCTGGTGACCAAGATAAAAATAATTCATGCCATAATATACCCCATTACTAAGTATGTGTGTGAAAGTTTGACAGTGAAAAAAGCTGACAGGAAGAAAGTTAAGTTTTACAAATAACACAGACCGCCAAAAAGACAAATAAGTTGTCATGAGCCCCACCAACCAGCTAAGTGATGTAGCGTTCACAGAGGAAGAAGCTCAGGAGCTCAGGCCACCAGTGGAGAAGGACTAGGGAGAGCCAACGCACCTGCTGACAATGGTCCAGCAGCAACAGAAATCATCCTGCCTGAGACTGCAGTGGTGGCCTTGCCACAGAGCCCTGCACTAGTCACCAGGGTTCCTTGGGGCAGGATGTAAACCTGAGCCCTTAGTCCCCCAGGGGACACTTCACTCTGCAGGAATGGCAATAGCAGAAGGCCCAAGTCAAGGTGGCCAACAGGAGGTGAACTGCTGAGCTAGCTGCACACAACCTTATCCCAGAGCCAGAGAATGAGAATGATAATCGTTCAAAAGATTCCGGCCTGAGTACAGTGCATAACTGGACATAAGTGTGTTTTAGATTAAATCAAGCCTGAAATCTCCCTAGAAGCTACAATGACCATATTGAGGAAACCATACTTTGGTCACATTATGAGAAGACAAGGCTCAATGAAAAAAACAATAATGCTAGGAAAAGTTGAAAGCAGCAGGAAAAGAGGAAGACACAGCATGAGATGTCTTGGTTCAATAAAGAAAGCCATGACCCTCAGTTTGCAAGAGCTGAGAATGTCTGTTAACAATAGGATATTTTAGATGTCATTAATTCATAGGGTTGCCATTAGTCAGAAGCAACTTGATTGCACTTAACACACACCTACACACATACAATTAGATCTCTAGAGGTTTTCTTCAGTGTCAAATGCAGCTATTTGGGAGGTAGGATGGAATTAGTATTGAGTCCATGGTACTAGGGGTAGATAAATATTTCTTTCTTTTATGCTAGTTTTCTGGTAGAAGTCACACACATACAAACACACACAAACACACAGAGATGTCATTATCACCCACAGTAGAGGAAAATAGACCTAGAACAGCAACATATGTATTTTGAAGCAAGTCCCATTTAAATGAATGGGTCAGCTATCTACAGTGGTTCTGTAAGGGAAGATCTTGTCTCACTAACCTGTTAGTGTTTTTTGAGGGAGTGAACAAACATGTGGACAAGGGGGACCCAATAGATATTATTTACCTTGACTTCCGGAAAGCTTTTGATACAGTTCCTCATCAAAGGCTCCTAAGTAAACTCAATAGTCATGGGATAAAAGGACAAGTCCTCTTGTGGATCAAAAACTGGCTTATAAATAGGAAACAGAGAGTGAGTATAAATGGGAAACTTTCTCAGTGGAGGGTGGTAAGCAGTGGGGTACCACAGGGATCAGTACTCGGTCCCATGCTTTTTAACTTGTTTATTAACGATTTGGAATTGGGAGTAAGCAGTGATGTGGCTAAATTTGCAGATGACACGAAGTTGTTCAGGGTGGTGAAAACCAGGGAGGATTGTGAGGCACTCCAAAGGGATCTGTTGAGGATGGGTGAGTGGGCGTCAACGTGGCAAATGGGGTTCAATGTGGCCAAGTGCAAAGTGATGCACATTGGAGCCAAAAATCCTAAATATAAATACACGTTGATGGGGTCTGATCTGGCAGAGACTGACCAAGAGAGAGATCTTGGAGTCGTAGTGGATAACTCGCTGAAAATGTCTACACAATGTGTAGCTGCAATAAAGAAGGCCAACGCTATGCTGGGGATTATTAGGAAGGGAATTGATAACAAATCAGCCAGTATCATCATGCCCCTGTATAAATCATTGGTGCGACCTCATTTGGAATACTGTGTACAGTTCTGGTCACCACATCTCAAAAAGGATATTATAGCATTGGAAAAAGTGCAGAGAAGGGCAACTAGAATGATAAAAGGGTTGGAACACCTTCCCTATGAAGAAAGGTTAAAATGCTTGGGGCTCTTTAGCTTGGAGAAACGACGGCTGAGGGGTGACATGATCGAGGTTTATAAGATTATGAATGGGATTGAGCAGGTTGAGAAACAAGTACTTTTCTCCCTTTCTCACAATACAAGAACTCGTGGGCACTCTATGAAATTGCTGAGCAGTCGGGTTAGAACAGATAAAAGGAAATACTTCTTCACCCAAAGAGTGATTAACATATGGAATTCACTGCCACAGGAGGTCGTGGCAGCTGCAAGCATGGACAGTTTCAAGAGGAAATTAGATAAACATATGGAGCAGAAGTCCACCAGTGGCTATTAGCCACAGGGTATAGAATGAGAACTCTCAGTCTGGGGCAGGTGATGCACTCTATTCTTGGTGCTGGAGGGGGCAGCAGTGGGAGGGCTTCTGGTGCCCTGGCCCCACTGCTGGACCTCCTGATGGCACCTGGTATATTTTGGCCGCTGTGTGACAGAGTGTTGGACTAGATGGGCCATTGGCCTGATTCAACATTGGCTTCTCTTATGTTCTTATGTTCTTATGTTGAACTGGCATAGGATCAGAGATTAATAGATAATAGTTATCCAATCACTTCTGATATTCCCATTTATTGTACTGGCCAAATTGGTTCTAAGAACATATACTTCAGGGTTAATATAAAGCATTGTGAAGTACACAGTATTTTCTCAAAAATTCTGTTACAATTCATACTTGTAACTTGCTATTTGGACACACAGCCTTAGCATTGTTCATCTCTACATACAAGACTGAATGTCATCCATGAACTGACATTATATTGACTGACTGAATGATTTGTGAAACAATTGATTAAATTCTATTTCCTTTCTTTTTCTTTTTTACATTTACTGAGATCATGTAGAATGTATGCAGTATGATTAACTAACTAGCTTTCAGTCAGCTGAATTGTCTGGTCCACCCTATTTATTTTAAAATGAATAAAGGAAATGGGGAGGGAAATACTCCTTCATTGCCTTAATATTTCAGTCAAGATTCTGTTTCATGGTAATGGAGCTTTCAGGATGGGGATCATGGACCCACTCTGTGAACACTTACAGTGTTGTATGTGATTTATGCATGCTCCACAATTCCCATGTTGCTGTTCCAATTCCATATTGGGATTGTGGCAGTATGCTAGGATTGCCATCCCCCCAATGGGGGTGGGGTTCATCTGATTTTGGGCCCTCCAATCTGCCCCAGTGGAGGGAGCCCTGCCCCCAAAGAGCTCTGCAATGCCCAACATGCCTGGTGCAATGACATCACCTGGAGGTGATGTCATCGTGCTGGGCATGTCATGGGGGGATGCTCTAGTGTTCAGCCAAAAACTCCATTGGCGCATGCAAGAAGACCCTGGAGAGAAGACTGGAGTCCCCTGCCACCAAATGGTAGGGACCTGTCGACCCTACAGCATGCAGAAGGAATTTTACCCCATCCCCCATTAACCTGAACAGAAACAATCCAGAAGCGAGGAGGCTATCTATCCCATTGCAGAAAACCACATCCTGCAAAAGCCCAAGGGCTGATACCTTCTCCCCTGACCCCCCCCAAACCTATGACAGAGGTTTATCACACCAAGGAGTCATCAGGGAGACTGGAAAGGGATCCCAGAGACCCTTCATAGCAAGATAATTGTTGAAAGTTTCCAGACTGTTCATTCTAGTGGTGTGCAAACCTGAAAAGGGTCCTGGGTTTGCAGAAAAAGTGAGATCTAAATAAACAAACACTGGGCAGCCTTAAAAAATCTGAAAATGATAAAAGGAGTGCCTGTAGCTTTGCTAGGCTTGCCAAGCCCCCGCTAAGAGTGGGGGAACCCCCGATTTTGACCTCCCCTTACCCACTTTTTGGAAATCCGGCACCGGGGGACAAAATGGCGGCTGGAAGAGTGACGCTCTGGCATTTTAGTCCTCCAAGTCTCTATGGCTATGAAAGCCATAGAGACGAGGGCTAGAGCGTCAGTTCCACTTCCCCCTAGTGTGTGCTGCTGAGTGATTTTCTTCCTGTCAGTCCCGCCCCTGTTGTTTGCAGCAGGAGCAGCAGGAGCCATTCTCAGAGCCCAGAAGAGTCAAGGATCCAGGAAAGTAAAGTTTAGGCTGCCCCAAGGCTCTGCCTCATGGTCTTGTTTGCTTTTCCTTCCGTTTTTAAAGCTCAGGCAGTCATTTCGGAGCTCTGTTCCCCCCCCCGCCACCGCCTAAAAGTGGGAAGGAGCGAAGGGAGGCTTGCAGTGGCTGTCTGCTTTTTACAGCTAGCAGCCCCGCAGTCCAGGTCCACCTGCCAGTTGCTCATTTTAAAAGCACAGGCAGTCATTTCAGAGCTCCATTTTGCCCCCCCCCAAAGCAGGAAGGAGCGAAAGGGAGGCTTTTAAGTGCTTCTTTCTGTCTTCCTTCCTATCATTTTTCTGCCTGCCTGTCTTTCTATCTTCCTTCTTTCCTTCCTTTCATTTTTATTTCTCTCTTTCACTCCTCTCTTCCCATCTTTTTTCTACCTCTCCCTTCCTTTCTCTTTTTCTCTCTTTCTCTCTCTGTTTTTCTGTCTTCCTCTCTTTTTCTTACTTTATCCTTTTTCTCTTTCTCTCTCTTTCTGTGTTTCTGTCCTGCTTGCTTTCTCTCTCTCTCTCTCTCTCTTTCTCTCTGTCCATTTTTTGTTTCTTTTGGTGCAAAATGCCTTCAGCTCATACATAGAATGCCACTTCTGTCACCTCTTCCAGATGATTCCTTAAAGCCCATCTTTTCTATGGTTTGGAACAACTGCCTGATCCCCATTTTCTGCTGAAATTGATCATTGGTACTGAAGACTAAACTGCCTATTTATCCTCTCTAACTTTGTCTGGTCAGTCTTTCTTTCTTAAGGGAAGAGAGAGTATATTTGAATAGTTTCTATAATTAATTTTAAAAAAACAAAGTCTGTCTGCTCACAATTTTAAAACTAGTTCCATAGCCAACACGTGGTAGCCTGTAGGGTTTTCAAGGCAAGAGACATTCAAAGTTGGTTTACCATTGCCTGCCTCTGCATAGCAACTCTGGGCTTCCTTTATGGTCTCCCATCCAACTACAGACCAGATTGGCTTCCAAAATCTGATGAGATCAGACTAACCTGAGCCATCTGAGTCCATGACATGGTGTTATATAGGCAGGGCTGCTGTGTGGGTGCCTCCCAGGCTATCATCTCCAACCTGTTCTTGGGAGCCACAATCATTAGGGAAGAGCCACATGACAGAAGTGTAGTTTGGTGCAGTGTGCTGGAAGTGAACATCATCAGAAAGGGTGGAGCTTGAGAAGTGACATTACCTGCCGTTTGACCTGGAAGTGACATCACAGGAAGTGACACCACAAAAGTCTCCTGGCTCCACCCCCAAAGTCTCCTGGCTCCGCCCCCAAAGTCCTCAGATATTTCCAAAGTTGCACTTGGCAACCCTAAGCTTTGCTAGGAAACCACAGTATTCCAGGCTTCAGTTTCTGTGAGTAAAAAAGGGGGGGGGGCACTTTCCAGCCCAATTTGGCCTTTGAGGGAGAACTCTTTGTGGCCAGGTCTGCTAGGGTTGCCAGCTCCGGGTTGGAAAGTTCCTGGAGACTTTGGGGTAGAGTGAGAAAGGCAGGGTTTGAGGAAGGGAGAGGCCTCAACTGAATATAATTCCACAGAGTTGACCTTCCAAAGCAGTCATTTTCTCCAGGGGGACAGATCTCTGTTGTCTGTAGTTCAGTTGTAATTCTGGGATATTTCCAGGTCCCACCTGGAGGCTGGCAACCCTTGGCCTGGCAATAGCCTCTAGATGACTTGATGCCAGCCAGCTTGCATGACTAAACTAGGCCTGGTTGTTTTCTGCCAGTGTGGTGTTGTGGTTAGAGTATCAGAGTAGGGTCTGTGAGACCCAGGTGTGAATCACCATCTTGCTGTGGAAGGTCACTGTGTGATTTTGGACCAGCCACTAGCCTAACCTATCTCATAGGGTTGTTGTGCAGGTAAAAAGGACGGAAGTATAATAATATAAGCTGCTTTGAGCCCCACTGTGGAGAAAGGTGGGGTATAAATGAAGTAAATAAAAAATAAATATAATATAGCTGAAGATGGGAGACAGATAAAAAGTAGGTTGGTGAATGGCTGAGAAGGAAAGAATGAGGTAGGGAGATGGTATGGGGATTGTCAAGAGGTTAGGAAATTCCTAGAAATTTTTGGGGAAGGGAGCCTGGGGAGGATGTATGACTTGAGGTGGGAAGTGACCTCAGAGGGTTATATGCCATAAAATCCACCCTCCAAAGTAGCTGTCCCCTCCAGCAGAACTAGGGTTGCCAAATTCCAGGTGTGAGCTGAGGAGGAGGAGGAGATTGGATTTATACCCCACTCTTCACTACCTGAAGGAGTCTCAGAGCGACTTACAAACTCTTTTCCCTTCCCCTCCCCACAACAGACACCCTGTGAGGTAGGTGGGGCTGAGAGAGCTCTGACAGAAACTGCTGTTTTTCAAGAGCAGCTGTGCCAGAACTATGGCTTGCCCAAGGTCATCCAGCAGGTGTAAGTGGAGGAATGGGGAATCAAACCCAGTTATCCCAGATTAGAGTCTGCACACTTACCCACTACACCAACTGAAGATCATCCAGAATTCAACTGCTCTCCAGATGATAGAGATCACTTCCCCTGGAGAAAATGATTGCTTTAGGGTGTGGACTTTATGGCATTATACCCTGCTGAGATTGCTTCCCTCCCCAAATCTTGCCCTCCCAAGGCTCCATCTCCAAATCTGCAAGGATTTCCCAATCTCGATCTTTCTGACAACCCTAAGGGGAACTATTCTTTATATCTGGTAGATTTGTTGTGATTCCAGGAGATCTCTAGACCCCACCTGGAGGTTGGCAAGCCTAGAAGGAGGGAAGGAAGCAGGGAAGAGGAAAGACTATGGGGGCTTTCAGAAAAGGAAAAGAGGAAACAGTGGGAGAGGGGGAGAGGGGGAAGTGAGATGCCTCCCACAAGTCCTTGAGGGTTCCCACATGTGTACTCTAACGTGATTTCTGTAGGACTCTGGTAAATCTTACAAGATCTGTATTCACTGTAGAAGCAATGAAATAAATTAGTATAAATTATTCTTCAGCATGATCTTTTACTATTTTGTTTCTATTTTCTGCTCATGATAGTGGCTAGCAGCAGCCCTGTTTTTTTCTTTATTTATTTTATTTAAAACATTTTCATGTTGTCTTTCCACCCAACTTGGACCCTCGAAGCAGAAAACAGTTAAATATTAAAAACCAACTTTAAAAACAATACGCACACAGATATAATAACAAGTCTAAACATAAACAGGAAGAAGAATCAATATTAGAACACCAAATAAACAAAAAGATGTTCATCTACTGGCAGATAACAATAAAACACATGAATCAATTTGGAGAAGGAATTCCACAATTTTAGTGCCACAACTGAGAGTCCTTTCTTAGGTTGCCACCCATCATGCCTCAGATGGTGGGGGCACCTAAAACAAGGGCCCCAAAGATAACTGTAATGGTTAGGTATGTTCACATGGGAATGGACAGTCCTGGATTCTGGCCAACTGCACCCATTTCTTTCCCTGAGAGGAAGATTACTACAGCATTCTTCCAGTCACCCATTTTATCTCCACTTTAGAGGTCAGAATGGCCAGCAAGTAAGAACCATGAGGTGGAAGAAAGTACATTGTGATAGTAGTCGTTGAGTATTGCAGCAGTAGTTATTGAGTACAAAGTGGAGGGGTGGAACTGAGGAAGAGATACAAGCATAGACAACAAGTAGGAGACCAGAGACAAGTGGTACTAGAAGAAAGTCTGCATGCATGGTTCTATACACTATTCAGGCACTGGATGGAAGGCTACATTTTACCAGGCCCCCAATATTAGTGCCCCTACCTGGCCTAAGCTGCAAACCCATTATCATGAACAGAAGAACTGATTAACTTTCAGGGATTTGGAACAGTTTTCACAGTGGCAGGAGAATGACAATTGAAGCATGAATATGACCTGATACTCCCCAGTCACACACCGAACTAAAGCATAATAAAGGTCTGATATAGGGGTTGGTTCCACTAAATATATTTCAAGCAAGAGACATAATGCTAGTTAGTGGGGAAAAGTAAATTTTGTTAATAATTGGGCAAATCAGATCCTCTAGATGAGCTTTAGATGCAGTAGAAACAGTAGTGCTGCTTTTGCCAAGGTGTGATCCTTTTCCAAGAAACTCACATCTCTCCATCAACCCAGTAACATTGTTCACATATAAGAATGTATCTCTTCTTCTGGAAAAAAAAGTTGATAGAAGTGGACAAGCTCTCTGTTGTATAGCTTACCATTAGTGGTAACAGACTGCTCACATTTGAAATTACTTTTTTAATGCAAATCAGTTGCCAGCATATCCACAGAATTGTGGATATCCAGCATGTCCAAAGTAGAAACATTCCTATAAAACTTCTCTGTTTTGTTTGTTCATGTTATGTATCATATATACATAACTGGCCTGAGCTTGAATCTCACCCCTATCTAAGCCTGGTATTAAAAACAGCAAACTCTGATTGGCTACTAGAAAGGTTCTGGAGGGAGATGAACTTATTGGTTGTTATGTCACTGTTCTGATTGGTTCTTAATGCAACAAGGGGTGTGGTTATGCCAGCCCAGATAGTTTAAAAGAGGGCCTGTTGGTCTCCTGTTTTGGTGTTCGTTCCTATCTTGTTAAATAAAGCTGAATCACTTATTAAGAGCTGCTGCCTTAAGTCTCATACTTAACAGTTCATTATACTACTACTACTACTACTACTACTACTACTACTACTACTACTACTACTACTACTACTACAGCCTCAGGAATTGCTAATACTATTTTGTCCTAATCAATGTGACCTTAAGCTTCAGTAATAATATAATTGGATGAAACCACATAATTCCCTGTCTTTCTAGAGAGGAATGTAAACTTTAAAGTTAGTAACACCTCAGAACTATAATGTGCAAAATAACAAATTTCTGTTACTTGCCATGCTGCAGTGCCATTCAAGACTGAGAGACAATAAGAGACATCTAACAATCCACAACCCATTTAAATTGTATTGTAAAATGAAGGACACAATGTAACTAAATTTCAGAAACCACACAGGGCAATTGATTAAAGAGGCACCTCATTTAAATATAAAAGTCTTGCTTCTGATTTTAAATCATTTATAAATATAGTTTAATATGAGTTTACTGACTAATGTGCATACATGTTGGAGTGCATATTGTTGTTAAGACATTTTGCTCTTTGCCCAGCTAATAAGCACAACCTCCACAATCTCTATGTGTTGTACATGGTTTGGACAACAGTCTCCAACTGGGAATAAATATGCTGACTGACCAATGTACAATTTCTGCAGCTGATGTTGTCCATTTGTAGATACCATATGGATATCATATATGTTGAGCAGACAATGGGTTGAAGCCAGCCAGCATTTACACTCAATCTTGGCCAGTTCCCTTCCTTACTACATCCCCCTTTCCACATTGCTTCTTTCCATATAGGTCCTTGACCCTCTTCCTCCCCTTTTCACTAACAGAAAAGCTGTTTGATCCAATCCTATATGAGAAATCCTCTGTTTATGTTGTCAGTTTGTATACAATCTTTGTGTTTCATATGAATGTGCACAATCATCACTTTCTATTCACATGCGCCATTGAATAACATATATTACTAAAAGCAGAACAAAATGTGTGTTTTCTGGCTATGTTCCACTCAAAGCAATAACTGTTTGGAGGTTTTATTTCAGAAAGTATTTTAGGTAACTGGAAATGTGTTGCATACATTTGAGTTGACACATCCCAACAAGAGTATACAGATTTTGAGCCCCTTATGTTAACTATTCACATATTCCGGTTAGAAAACATCAGGAGTGCATGTATGCTCTGCATTTGCTGAAGTAAACAACCCACATAGGCCTGCTCAAATGTGTGCTCAACAGGGAGATCTTTGGCAACATAAGATTTTACATACTTTGTAGCTACCTGAGAGTTCTGAATGCAAAATGTGGTACCCAGGGACATCATTTAGATTTGTGAGTCTGTCTGAGGAACTTTGGGTCCATAAACCCATGAACAGATTACCCTCATCTGTATGCAGTTTTGGGATTTTGCTGCTGTCAGGTAGGTAATATTTTGTGCTTAATGACTAATGTAAGCATTATCAGCACACCTTACATAACTCATATTAGGGGGGAAAATCATGCATTTAACCAATTCAGTACAGCTTAAATGAGAAAGAATGATGGACTAGAAATTGCTCATATGAACCATGAGAGAGCTCACTGTAAAATATTCTGGCAAGTAGCCTGCTTCTTAGTGAAGCTGAAGCCATGTCACACACTGTTTTTTCAAGTGAGACATGTTGCAGTTAAAAAAGCCAGCTCCACAATATTATTTTCACTTCATTGAGAGTTTATACCACATGACAAAAATCCCACAGGCCTGTTTCCCTTTATATATACACCAGTATTAATCAGGAAGAAGTCTACTAAAATCAGTTGAGTGACACTCATTGGAGACCTGTGCAAGAAGCAAATCAAGTACTACAAATCTAATTGCAAGGCAAGTTACTCAGGCAAAGAATGTTGCTAAAATTTTCACACCTCAGATATGTCTGCAGTGGTTTCCATTAGAATATGAGAAATTGTGAGTGACACTATGGATGCAATCCAGAGAAAAGCAAGAATGCAGCATAAATCCTATAAAAATCAATGAGATTTTTTTTCAAGCCTAAGTATTTCTGGACAGCATTACCAATAGAACTGTCTGGATTGTGCACAGTGCACTTCCTGGTCACTTATGCTGTATTAAAGATAAGGAGAATACAACTATAGTAGAGCATTTCTACTGAGCAGATTCCTTGTTGTATGCTAATAATTTGACAAGGCTGTTCTTGTCTAGACTTGCCAGATGTCCCTAAATGGCCCATAGAGAATCCTGGCTAGACAAATTACCAGCATCTGAACCTCAATGACTCAATTTTAGATACAATATCTCCAGTATACAAATGGCTATTAATATCATGGTGGAAGGTATAGGCAGCATGTAGTTCACAATAATGTGTAAGCAAAACACTGAACCCACCTGGAGTACACTAACCCTATTTTCCACCTCACAGAACAGACTGAGAAACAGTGAAACAGACACAACTTAAACTGCATTTGGCTCAAATTCAAGCCAATTTACACTTTCCTGAAATCATTTTCGCAGAAGTAATTATCTGTGATTTAAATGGAATTTATTTCTAAATGGCAACACTTCAGATCAGAGTCCTAGATCATGAACCTCAACCAGAAATAAACTAGATGAAATTCAAGCATTTTAACTGAAACTATGGACTACATCACAGAGTACACAAAGAGCGGGTGGGGTCGGGGGGAGAGATTGACATCTAAAATCTGCTTGCAGCTATAATGACACTGAGATGCATCTACATGAAAATATTATAAGAAATACAGATCTTCAAGCCACTTTATTCCAAATATTTCTGTGAAATGTTATGAGTTGATAGAAAGTCACACCCTAAAAAGTCTCCAGTTTTGCTTTCATACAGGAATACATAATAACTCAAAGAATGGTGCTATGAAAAAACACTGAAATGTTAAGTCAGAGTTCAATTATGAGGATTGGATAGCTGTGGAAGATCAAGTAATTCTGAAATGATTAGATAGCTTTAAAAAAATAAATTTACAAAACTGAAAATATCTTCAAAGTTTCTTTTGTCTCGTAAAATAAATCTTTTAAGCAAAAAAATGGTATCTGTTCTGCAGTTTCAGCTATAAGTCTCTCATGGGAATAAGGGCTGGTACAATAAATAGAACTGGTGCATTGTTGTTGCGCTCAAGTCTTTGACTTATCTTAGCCAGAGTTCTACTGTGAGCTCATACCTCAGAGCTCTAAGGTAACAATTTCAAAGAACTCAGAAAGTAAAGAGTTATTTTCTCCAGTTTTGCATTACTCTGGTTTTTTTTAAATCTTGAACTAATTGAAAAATCTATTCAACAGATTTTTTAAAAAAAATTTGCTTAAATGATTCTGCTTACCAGAAAAGTACACAGAAAAGGAGAAAAATAGCTTGGGCTCCATGAAAGACTAAAAATGCACATGAATCAATTATGAAAAAGAGAAGGTCTCTTTGAATGAGGAAAAGCTGATTGGAATTAAGATAGGCTTTGTTCATATCTGCAAGGTACAAGGAGAGGACTTTTCAGTGAACAGAAAAGGGGGATTTGGGAGTGTTTGGCTGCTTAGCACTATAGTGCTTTAGAGTCCATGTGAAAATTTGCTGCTAGCTATTAATCATTATTGTGCCCCTGCAAAGAAGCTGTTACAATGATGACTATATGTCATTATATTCCCACTGTATGTAACGAATCAGAGAGCTGGGAAAGTTGGATAAGAGCGGCTGGCAAACTTTTTAGTGGTGGAATCTATTTAAATAAATTTACATCACATTTGCTACTTTCTCTGGTATGGGAATCATACTTTAAAATGAAACAATATGCTGCGTTCATGGGCCCTGATCTTTTATTCTCCTGTCTCTGAGCCTACTTTCCAGGTCAGCTTTTGCCAGCACTGACAGCATGCTTTTCTCATAGCCTCTCCTTCTCATAGCCTTTGGTTGCTTTCAAGTTCAATTTAGCACAATAAAGTTGTTATGCATGACAGTTTGGAGAGCAGAATAGGTGGTGTCTGAGCCCGCTGTGTCGCTACAAAGTGGGTTCATTCTCTGCAGGCCAGCTCAGTTACTGAAGCCTTGCTGGTGGGACACTGCAGTGGACTTCCAGACGTTCCCATCCTGACCAAAACAATTAGCTTCAAACTGCAAGAAGCCGCAGGGTCGCCCCCTCTTTCAGTGAGACTTCGCCATTGAATATGCTGCAGTGGATTTCAAATTCATGTTGATTTATCTCGTTTGTACTCCTCTTCTATAGTCTTTATATACAAATGTGTAAAAGGAACAGGGGGAAAATGAGTCTTGCATGGTTCAAGAGTTTTATTAGAAATCTGAACCATTGTTTTATGTTCCTTTTACAAAGAAATAGACTTGAAACATGTCAGCCTTAATTCTGTTAGGCTCAACTGGCTAAGAGAGCGCCCTGAGGTTCCAAGAACTGGACCTGAAAGGAAGTGTCTCCTTTGGTAAACATCATCAATGAGCCAAATAATAAACAAGCCTTAAAATGTGAAACTTGTCAACTTAGTTATCTGTTATAAAGATTCATCATAAGACTCCCCCAAAATGCACCTTCCACTTTAGCTTAAACATGAGTAATTTAACTAAAGGGATCTCATTTTCATGTACATTTAAGACATCATAAACTATTTGTATATTCCAACAGTGCAACAGAATGGACTGTGGTATCATTTGTAGTCCTTACTTAGCCCGATAAAGTTTCATCAGAGTAAATGATACTTCCAGGTGAGGAACTTTTAGACAAGGATGGCAATCTCTTCATTTACAACTGACTTCTAGTATTTATTTAACAAAAAAATACAAGCTGCAGCGTATAATCCATTCATTCTAGAGTAGTTTTAAATCAGTCAGTTGACAGTTATCATGCTGCAAGTGGGTTGTGGGTTGCAGTGAAACAGACCTTTCACATCATTATGCATTTGAACAGGTTAGATAGGTAGCAAGTGAGGTGCAGTGGTTACCCTGTCAGAGTAGTATCTCAGAGACTCAGTTTTGAATCCCTACTCTGCCATGGGATTTTGCTGGGTGACCTTGGGCCAGTCACACACTCTCAACCTAATCTTACTCACGGGGTTGTTGTCAGGATAAAATGGAGGAGGAGAGGACCCACTATGGGTCCTCTTTGGGAAGAAAGACTGAATTCAAACAAAATAAGTAAGTAGGTAGGTAAGTAAAGTTCTATGTTAGAAGAATATGACATGGCACAAGCTAGACTTTAACTGTACTCTGAAATAGAAGCAGCGCAGATAGAAGCACGCAGATAGAAGCAATGTAAAGATGGTTTCCCTTATGCCCATCCCTTCATGGCCCAATTGTAAGTAAACAAATAGACAGTCCCTTTCCCTGGATAGGGACACACCTAGCTATAGCATAGAATCAGGCCTGTACTCCTGTTTACGCTTTAACTAAGCAAATTCAAAACAAATCTTACCATGGTTTCAGGGGCTATGTTTGTATATAACAGCATACACTTGAGCAGCATTTTTTTCATATTGATCTGCAGTACACAAAACATAAGAACACAAGAGCCTGCTAAATCAGTCCAGTGGTCCATCTGGTCCAGTATCCTGTCTCATACAGTGATCAACCAGTTTCTCCAGAGAGCCAACAACAAAGCATAGAGGCTGAGGCCTTCTCTTGATATTGACTCCTGGCACTGGTACTCAGAGTTTTACTGCCTCTGAATGTTCCTAGTAACCACTGATAGAACTGTCAAAAACAAAAAGTTTGGCCACCATTGCACCGCACCAACACATAGTATCTGACAACTTCAAATACATTGCTTACACCGTATGTATTCTTTTCGAGCAAGATAATCCAGTGTCTTTGATTACTGATTTTCTACTGTGACGGAATAACATACCACCTAAATGAAACAAAATATTTCCAATTTGTTCAAAGATAAATTCACAAACATAAATATTTAACTATTTGATGCCCAATGTAGAACACAAATTGAAGAACTGTTCTTTCATTCAGTGAATCAAATTATTTATCTATAAAGTGACCAGACCACCCCTGGCAACCAGAAGAAGCTTGGTGGGGGCAGGGACAATAGGGCCATGGAGGGTGTGTACCATGATGTCACTTCTGGGAAAACCCAAAAGTGACATTGAGTAGCTTTAGAAATCTCTAGAAATTCTGTGGTAAAACCATAGAATTTTTGGTGATTCCTAGAGCTACCCAATGTCACTTCCAGGATTCCCCCAACAGTGACATCATGGTGCATGTGATGCTGACGTTTTTATTTTTATTTATTCCTGCCATAGTGGGAGGCCTAGCAACCTTATTTATTTAAACTGTGTTCAGTACTGGGGATGTTATAGTACACTTTAACCACCAGAAGATCAGTCTCCCATGTTGATGTATCTTATAAAATATTTCCTTAATTTCTGATGCCAGTCAAGAAACAAAATCAAATGAATGTGAAACTTTTACTTTGGACTTTATGAAAAAAAAAATCTTTTTTACAAAAACTAAATACAACAATTAAAATGTCTAGTGTTGATCAACATCCAGTGTCCGAAAATCATAAATTCCAATAGACAAGTCAGCCAAATGACTGTGAACAGAGAATACAGATCTTTCTACAAACCTGAAAAGTGATCCAGGTTAGCAGAAAAATGTGAAATCTAAAAAAAAAATTATGGAGGAGGTTTCTATTGTGTCTAACATAGGGTAGGGACTCCAAATCCAACCTGTGGACTTTTAAAGCCTTGAGTAGCCAGGGACCCACATATCTTCAGGACTGCCTCCTCCAGTATGTCCCCAGAAGAGCACAGAGATCAGCTGATAACAACTTACTGGTGATCCCCGGCCCTAGGGAGGTCCGGCCAGGGCCAATGTGTTCATAGAGGTGAAGTTAGGCAGTTGCCTATAGCGCCCCCTCCAGGGGGGGGGGGTTCTGGCCTGCCAATATGGAAGCACTCTGGTCCTGTTAACAGACCTCTCTGATGCAGTGCATGCCTCGCTTTGTTCTGGCTGCGAGATTGCGAAGTTGCTATGGCAGCTCGACACCAGCAGGGACCTCATTGAATGCGCTCGATGCTCTGCTTGGCCTTTCCCCTTACAGGGGCTGCTGGATAGGGCAAGAGGCTCAAGCTTTCCCTCCAGAGCTGCACACCATAAGGCTGCCATCCTCCACGCCCTCCCCATTGCACTCAGTGGGTGAGCCAGCGGGCGGGGGGCGGTGCACAGGGGCAAAGGCTTGCAAATGCTGCTGGCTGGAAGGCACCACCAGAGGTAGGTGCACCCATGCCGCTGCTGCAGCCGCCACCACCACCACACCTTTAGGGTGGACTGCTTACTGCTCCTTCCTTCGTATCCCTCTCCCGGCCTACTGCCTGAGCCGGGTGACGGTTCCTGCAGCAGGGTCATGAGTGCTCTCTAGCATGGGCTCTTCCGGCTCTGTCCGCCACCCTCCTCCTTGGCCAGCCACTCTCATTCGATGGTAGCACCCAGGTACAGCGAAGGCAGGTGAAGGGCACCCTTTGGGAGCTGCTTCCTGACTGACCCAGCCTGCCTTTTCCAGCGCAACACCTGGTGAGCTGGGGGAGCCCGCCACCCTCCCTCCCTCCTTGGGATCTCTGACCCAGCTCGGCTGTTTCAGCTTATCTGCTATGCCGTGTTGCTGGGAAATGGAAAGAGGAGAAGGAGGCGGCGGGTGAAGGGAGTGGGGCTGGCTGCTGCCCCACTGCCAGCCCCAGACAAGGTGCTGGTGCTGAAGAGAAGGAGGCAGTCCAGTTCCATAACTTGCCCTTGTTATCAGAACTGGGGAAATAAACCAGTCCTAAATAGATAGAGTTGTATTATCTAAAGTTTACTGCATTATCTAAAGTTCACCATAGGACTTCCAGTAGCAGAGAGACCTTTAGTATATATTACTTATGAGCAGAAAAGAAGAGAAAGGAAAACAAGCTTTGAACAGTAGGAAGCATAACTGACAATACCCCCTATAGTTAGAAAAGACTAAATCCTCCAATATTAATATACACATAATCAAACTGCTGACATACTGTCACCTCTCTGGCAGCCCCATAAATTCAGTATCATTGGTAACAGGTCCATAATTCCTTGAATTGTCTTCTATCATATGCCAAGAAATATTTTTTGTTAAACAGCAGCAGTGAATTTGTGAGGATCATAGATGAAAATAAGAATTATCTAAGCTTCCCCAATTTGTCTATTTTAATGCTTAGTGAATGTGTGTAATCAACAATTGTTGATTTGACCAACAACAATGACAAAAAGAATAGAAGGATAGTCTTTGATTTGGCTTTAAGGTGCTTTCAGAGCAAGATTTCAGTTATCCTGCTTTTTGAGGCATGTTGCAATGGATAAAACAGTCCACAATGTCTTTCAGCTAATAGACATGGGAAGCATATATTTAACTCAGATGTTGCGTTTTTTTAAACAATACTTCTGACCAGGACAACTTCATTGTCTTTCATATATTCTGTTTAATGGTTATTTAAGTTGTAACATTTCGTTTCAAAGCTTGACCTGAAGGAATTTGTGACAAAATTTGCTAAAGAAAAGGCATGTAAAATGAGATTCTGATGTGCCTGAAATGGAAACATTAAAGAGATTTAAATTTCAGCATCAGAATTAACAGGATTTTTCAAAATGCTTTGTGATTTGTGTTTTCCTGTTTGAGAGAGAAAATCAGAGACAGTGGCTGAGTACAGACTGGCAGTTTGCTCCGGTAGCCAGTCGTAGCAAAAAAACCCAGATTAAACTATACCGGGTTTTCCCGTCCACACAGCGGGGGCCGCTGTTGGAAGATATGGGACGGAGGCGCGCGGGAGTGTTCAGACTGCCGTGCCAGAGGCGTGCTATATTTGCCATTTCCCCATTAATTCGGCTGTGGGTGTATGGGTGTATGTGCTCATGAGTGCTCATGCGCTCATGCGCATAAGCGCATTTTGCCGATTTTTTTTTTTTGGCCCTGCAATGCCAGCACCGCATTGGGCAGTGGAGTGGAGCGCAGCCAATCACACCGCTGCTGCCTCGTGCCCAACGCGGCTTCCGCCCGGCTTTTCACCTGCGCGTTCAAACTCCCCGGAAGCGGAGAAACGCGCGACAAACGCAGGCTTTCGGATTTCCGATGGCTTTTATCAGGTGTTTTTTTAATCCGGCAGTGAAGTGCAACAGCACTGGTAGGTTACGGGTGGGGGACGCCAGGCTGATGTGCCTGTGTGAATGTCCCATTTACTCCGGTATTGAATCGTTGTCAGCCTGGGTCCCTTCCCAGAGCAAACTGCTAGTCTGGACTCAGTCTGTATCACTTGTTCTCACAATTTAAAAAAAAAGTTTGCAAATTGGTGGGTGCACGGGGGGGGGGGCGTGCAGAAGGTAGCCTTGCCTAGTGTGCAAAAGAACGTGGCACAAGCCCTGGGTCCAGCTGTCCTTGACTAGAGCCAGGGCCTTTTCAGTCCTGGCCCCAACTTGGTGGAACTCTCTGCTGAACAACATCAGTGCCCTGTGGGATCTTATGCAATTCTGTAGGGCCTATAAGGCAGAGATATTCCACCAGGCTTTTAGTTGAGGACAGCAGTGGTTAAGACTGGCGACCTCCTTTTCTCCCTAAGGCCCCTGCATCCCTTCCCTGCCATATTGTGCAGAGAGCACTACAGCTGGCAAAAAGGGGTTGATCATCATCTGAACTGGTTGTTTTATTAGCGTGTTGTGATAATTTTATTATGTTGATTGTATTTTATCTAAGGCTGTAAATCATCCAGAGCCCGCTTGTGGGGTTGGGCAATTCATAAATCTAATAAGATAAATAAATACAGAAGTGAATAAGACATAACAAAGAACAAAGTTAGAGTCCAGTGGCACCTTTGAGACCTTTAAAGGTGCCACTGGACTCTAACTTTGTTCTGTTGCTTCAGACCAACACAGATCCCTACCTTGATCTAAGACATAACATAGTAATCCATTACAGCTATATTTACTCTCCTTAGTGAGAAATTGCTAAATTTGTGTATTTGGTTTTGAGATTTTGAAAAACAAAATTTAACATACGTATTGTTTTTATCGTGCTTTCAAACATGAAGCAGCTTCAGGTATGTAGTGAAGAAGGATTTTCATTAGTCTGTTAGTCAAGAACTAATACCAGATAAACCACACGTAGGTAAGGCTTCTCTTCAATAGTCTGATTGGGGAAGGAATAGATTTCTATCAGCAGCCATGAATGTGTCCATGCTTGCTGAAACAAACTGTATTTTATCATTTAGATATCTTTTGTATATAAGAGCTGTTGCTATGTTGTCCCCCAGAGATTTAAGACATGTCTCTAAATACACTTAACAGGAATTAAATCCCATTGAACAATGCTCTTACTTACATAGGATTGCACACAGCAGGTATGAACTGCTAAGGTTAGTATCATACACCACTGAATCTGGAATATGAGAAAGCAAACCTGTTAGATACACAGAACTTCCATCAGATAGAATGGAAAACCAGCTGCTTTACATGATTGACATTAAAACTGGTATAGGGAGATTGCATAGCAGGATAGACTTGTTCCACTTTGCTCATATAGGATGTGGATGTACTATATAAACACACACTTTGTTCCACACAGTTGCAACTATGAATGCCTATTAGACTGAGATTTAGTGAATAGAACAGAGCAGAACAGAGCAGAGCAGAGCAGAGCAGAGCAGAACAGAACAGAACAGAACAGAACAGAACAGAACAGAACAGAACAGAACAGAACAGAACAGAATAGAATAGAATAGAATAGAATAGAATAGAATAGAATAGAATAGAATAGAATAGAATAGAATAGAATAGATGGTATTATCAGATTATAGCATCTTTAACATAAAATACTTGATTTTACATACATAAAAATGCTGCACAGTAGAGACAAGCACTGTCTTTATGACCCATGAATTATCTGCTACCTTGCCTTCATTCCTTAGTAATAGCATAATTGGGGTGCAATTCTAGCTTGCATCCTCATGGTGTACCCTGGATAATGCTAAAGAGCTACAACTTCTGGCTGCCAGACAATCATAGGATCTCCTGGCTACACTACACACATGGAAACAATCAACCAATCAAGCAGTCCTTCTCAGGACTACTTGCCAAGGAGCATAGGAGACTGCATCCAATTCTGCCAAATGAATATTGAGGGCACAAGCAAGTCTAAATGCCAATACTTGTCAAGAATTTTACTGGCCAATAAAATAGATTTAGCTCTTGTTCAAGAAACTCATCCTGATAACAAAAATCAAGTCCACCACAGAGTGAAAATTGTGGGATATGATATTATTGGTATCACAAACCATCTTACATACAGCATAAAGACTTACACCCAAGGCAACACTGAAACTGTGAAGCTGGTATTGACCAATGTCCACAATGGCATCCACACAATCAAAGTAAAAGTTGGGAAGTACATGTTGTCAGTATTTACAAACCTCCTGCAGTTTCATGGCCACAACATGTCCTATCAACCTACCATCATACTTTTGTATACTCCAGTGACTTTAACAGCCACCATGGAAATGGTTAATAATAAGGAAACAGTTAATGATAAGAATGTTAACGCACTTGTTGACTGGGCTGAAGAACATGGCTTGTATTTCATTTTTGATGTTAAAGACAGAGGCACCTTCAGGTCAGTGGCATTGAATAGAAAGTCCAACCCTGATTTAACATTTGTTTCATACATCTAGAGAAGTCAGCGCATCCAGATGTGTTCTTGAGGCTTTCCCAAGAGCTAAGAATCCAAATATCAGTTATCAGGTCTTTTCCAAGACCATGATAGAACTTTAAGAGGGTGAATTTGAAAGTTTTCAGTGAAGATCTGGATAGGGGCCTTCGATGGGTCCTTCCAGCACATAATAACTACTGCCGCTTCATTGGAGCTGTTATATCTACAGCCCAAAAGCACATTCCTCAAGGATATCAGAAAGAAAACATTCCAGACTGGAGCAATCAGAGTGAGAGGCTGTATCAAAATTTCCTTGACAGTAAAGACCCAGAAATAGCAGGTGAACTCGATGTTGCATGTAGACAAAATGGACCAAAGCAACTGTGAATCTAGATTTCAGGCATTCAAGTAGGAAAGCCTGGAGTTTGTTTGGAAAAAACCCAGGTTGCTTACCTGTAATTGATGATCTTCGAGTGGTCATCTGTGCAGTACCACACATGGGTTAGGCACCTGCACTTGACCTTGATTGGAGAATATTCTAGAGCTCGCTTCAGGAGTCTTTTTTGGTGGGCTCTCTTCCTGCCCTGGGGAGCAGATATGCACTGTGCATGCCTGGAGTGGGGGAGAGAGCCACCTCCCACTCAGTTCCTTTGACCACTATCGGTAAGTCCCATCAACAAAGGTAAGTGATCAAGAGATGCCAGCAGTGGGGAAGGCTAGGTGGGATTGTGGTACTTCACAGATGACCATTCGAAGATCATCAGTTACAGGTAAGCAACCTGTTTATCTTCGTTGTGGTCTCTGTGCAGTCCCATACATGGGTGATCAATGAGCTGAACCAGATGGAGGGGGGAGCTGGCAGCTGAAAAAGACAATAAACAGTCATTTCAATTGAGAGGTCCTACCTGCAGAAGCAGAAGAATCAGTTGAAGATAGACTTCAGCACTGCCTGACCAAATGCAGTATCCTGCCAAGCTCGAATGTCCAGTGCACAGTGGGACATGAAGGTCAAGGTGGAGGACCATGTGGTAGCAGCACAGACGTCTTCTAATGGGACACCAGCCAGGAAAGCAGTTGAAGTCAAGACTGCCCTCATGGAGTGAGCAGTGACAAAGGTAGGTATGGGTTGATTTGCTAACTCATAGCAAAGGGCTATGGTTGAGGTCACCCACTTGGACAAGCACTGAGAAGAGATGGCCTCACCCCTGCATGGAGAAGCATACACAGCAAAAAGTCTTTGAGACTTTCTGAAGGGTTGCGTGTGGTGGAGTTAAAAGGAGAGAGCTAGTATAATCGACATCGAGATAGTGTAAAGCTCTTTGTGGAGTGTTAGCCAGGTTTGGAAAGAAAGTGGGTAGGACAGAAGACTGAGAGAGGTGAAAGGCAGAAACCACTTTAGGGAGAAAGGAGGGGTCTGGTCTGAAAACAACCTTCTCCTTGTGAAAAATTGTGTATGGTGGATCTGCATGGAATGCAGCAAGCTATTTGACCTGGTGAGCTGTCGTGACGGCAATCAAGAATGCTGTTTACCACAATAGAAGTCGAAGGTCTATTGAAGCCATGGGCTCAAATGGCTTGGACATCAGGTGGGTGAGGACTAGAGACAGACTCCAAGATGGCACTAGTCACTTTCGAGGTGGACAGAGGTGGAGGAGACCTTTGAGAAAGGACTTTGCAAGGTGGTGGGAGAACACCATAGATTCCTGAATCAAAGGGTGATACGCCAAGATAGCTGCAAGATGCACTTTCAGGGAAGTGTATGCAAGACCAGATTCCTTCAAGGAGATGATGTAAGATAAAATATCTGGCAAAGAGGCTTGGACTGGATTGAAGGACTGGTGCAGGGCATAGGTTTGAAAATGTTTCCACTTTGATTGATAAGTGTTGCGGGTGGAGAAGGCTGATGTTTACTGTAAAAAGGCTTCCATTGTTGGTAGTGAGGACACGGTGTGGAGGTAGAGACTCCCAGATTTCTAGTCTTATTTCTACTATCATCAACAGCCTTCAGAGTGTCATCTATAGTGGAGTGAAACAGACCCTCACCATCGAAAGGCAAATCTTCTGTTTTAAACTTGACATCTGTCTGAAGAGATGTATTTTGAAGCCAAACATGCCAACAAAGAGCAATGGAAGATGCAAGGACTTTGGAAGAACAAGTGACAGCATGGCATATCGAGTTAATTTATTGTTTAGAAATCATGCAAATCTCTAAAAGGGCGGCAGATAGTGTAAGTCTACACTCATCTGGAACCAAGTTGAGAGATGGTCAAACAGCTTGAGCCACATTAAATGTGAGCAGAAAGGTGGGACAGGTAGGTAGGTATCAATCCTAATATTCATAGCAGCCACAGAGTAGGTTTTCTTCACAATGGAGTCAATTTTACAGCCCTCACGGTCAGGAGGAATGGACTGTCAAGGTTGCTTGGATCTTGAGGAGGAGTGAATTATCATCGAATTCAGTGAAGGATGGTTAAATAGGAACATTCCCGAAGACTCTTGGATTTTGTAAATGGCATCATATCTCCTTGATACCAGAGGTACGGAAGCAGGGCAGTCTCATGACTCCTCAAGCACCGAAAGGTGCACCGGAAGCAAAGGTAGGATTGTCAAAGATGGCAAATCTTCCTGGACTAGTTTATGGATGACATCTGTCACCACTGGGGTATCAGTAGAACCCTGCACAAGAAGAGCCATGGCCATTTGAGTAATAAGCTCCAGATAGGCTTTGGGCCCTTCAATAGGAGAAATGGAGCCAGAACAGCAGCCATCATCCTCAAAAAGAATGATGTCAGGGTCAAGATTGCCCGAAATGCAGATACTGAGTTTGGAGACGGTGAGCAAAGATGTTGAGACACATCTAAAGTCATCAGAGTATCAGTGGGCAGATGGTACCAAGGTTCTGATGGAGAATGCTTCAGGGCATCTGCTGGCATCGATGCATCTGGAGCTTGGTCAAGCTCCAAGGAATGGATCGAGGCAACAGAGCATGAGCGTCGAGTGCGAGATGAGATGAGGTAGTGACGACGGAGGTCAGTGTCCCGCAATGGCATATAGTGGTCCCTGTGTGGAGTGAGGGACCTGGAGTAAGAGCTCGGGCTATACAACCTACAGTGCCTGATATCCAGGGACCAGGATCTGTAATCAGACCGAGACTGTGACCGAGAGGTAGTCATATGCCCTGCAATCATAATGTCATATGCCCTGCGGTAGTTATATGCCCTGCGATCATAATGTGATCAAGGGGATCGGGATCGACTTCTCATAAAATGCTCCCTGTCATCCATAAGGTGGATAGGCATCTGGGAGTCACGAAATGTGACAAGCAGCAGCCCTTGGAGAAACATGTGAGAAGAAGACTTTCACAGTGGTGATTTAGTGTGTTGACCAAGCAGAAGGCAATCCATTGGAGAAGATAAAGCCAGCGGCAAATTCAAAGGCTGGTGCTTAGACTTCTGAGAAGGAGTTGCAGTAGAGGCCACCTTAGGAGTCAACATCGAAAGACCAGAGATTATCAGGGGATCAAGCTTCAGAACTGAGGTCAATTTCAACAGCTTCGATATCAGCATCAAAGAGGGTTTATCATCTCACTTTTTAGGTTTTTGTTTCAAAGGTTTAGCAGTCTCAGGGTTAGAAGAAGGCTTCTGAGGGGCAGAAGAAGATGCTGTCGAAGACATTGTAGGAATCAATGCCACTTCCAAGAGAACTGTTCAAAGGTGGGCCGCCCTATTTCTATGGGCCTGCCTAGTGAACTTAGCACAATGAGGGCAGGAGTCAA
The DNA here is from genome assembly GCA_029375565.1 of Gekko gecko. Classification (NCBI taxonomy): domain Eukaryota; kingdom Metazoa; phylum Chordata; class Lepidosauria; order Squamata; family Gekkonidae; genus Gekko; species Gekko gecko. Next base: position 58,450,171 of record JAPDNY010000007.1, read on the forward strand.
CCTGAAGAAACTCCCCCAAACAAACTAAACAAAGGTCATGGCCATCGTTAGATGGGAGTTTAGCAGGACAACGGCAACACGACTTAAAAAATAGGGTGTGGCCCATGCAAACATCTTCCCGACCAAAAGGGAGGGGAAGGAGTGGAAGGGTGGTGGGGAATGAAAGAATGAAAGAACGAAAGTGAAGAAAAATAGTAAAGCGAGCTTTTTTTAGTTTTAGAAGAAAAATAAAGGAAAGGAGCAGAAACAAGAAGAAGTCAATGAAGAAAGGAGCAAAAAACTCAGCTGAGGCGATTTGAAGAGTGATCGCTGTGAGGAGTGAGTATGAAGGCGGTCAAAGAAGAACTGAGTGGGAAGCGGCTCTCTCTTCTGCTTCAGGCATGCGCAGTGCATGTCTGCTCCCCAGGGTGGGAAGAGAGCCTGCAAAAAAAGATTCCTGAGGTGAGCTCTGGAATATTCTCTGATCGAGGTCATGCACAGGTGCCCAACCCATGTGTGGTACTGCACAGAGACCACATTCGAAGCAAGCCCACCTGTGTTCCAAGGAAATCTGGAGGTAACATCAAACCAGCTAGCTGCCTGACTGGTATCCCTATCCAGAGCTTCAAAGGATCGAGATTTTGCAATCAGGATTTTAAAAGAACTCCAAGTTTTGAAACACACCTGCCCTGAAGACTGTGAGCTGTCAGATGATTTAGGTGGTGATGAGATTTCCAAGGCACTGAAGGACATCAAGAGCGGAAAGGCACCAGGTTTTGATCGCATCCATAATGAGTTCCTGATCAACTGTGGCACATTCACTAAGAAGTGGTTCACAAAGCTGCTCACCAACATCATGAGAACAGGAAGACTCCCAAGGGAATTCAAGAAAGTAAAGATAGTTGCTATTCTGAAACATGGAAAATCAAAACATCTGGAGGAAAGTTACAGACCTATTTCTGTTCTGAGCTCCTGTTATAAACTCCTTGAGAGGATAAACCTGAACAGTATCAGTGACAGAATAAATGAACATGTCCCTATAAAGCAAGCAGGATTTAGACCCCATTGTAGTTGTGAAGACCAGGTTCTCAGTTTAACATCTTTCACTATGAGGCAGGGTATCAGAAGTGTTTTAAGACATCAGCAGTTTTCATCGATCTGACTACTGCTTATGACACAGACTGGAGGAATGTTCTACTGTACAAATTTTTGCAAGTTTTCCCCTGAAGAACATTATTTTGACTCCTAAATAACATGCTGAGTGATAGAACTTTCCAAATAATCATGGGTCAGTCAATCAGCAAGCAGAAGAAACTGAGCCTGCTTGGGGAAGGTGGGTTATAAATCTAAAAATAAATAAATGTCTACCCCAGGACTTGGTCTTCGCTCCAGGTCTTTTTAATCTATACATCTCTGATGTTCCCAAAATGATATCCAAGAAGTTTGCTTATGCCAATGACATGGTGGTTGTAATAAGGCACAAATCAGTTCAAAGGACTGAGGAAATATTGATTAGGGTCCTTGAATTTTTGGCTGACGACTACTGTAAATTGCAGTTGCTCCTGTTTCCATTTCAATAACAATCTTGCCAATCATGAACTGAATGTCTACCTTAGTGGCACCCGACTTAAACACAACCATATACTTAAGTATCTTGGCATTACCCTGGACAGGACCTTGAGCTATAAATACCATCTTACCAATGTAGCAGTGAAAGTACACACACAAAACAACATTCTCCAAAAATTATGTGGTACAACTTGGGGTGCATCTGCTGCAACACTTAGATGCTGACACTTAGCAATAAGATCTGCACAAAGCCTGCAATCACAAAATTTCAGTCTAGGGAATGAATTGTTGTAAACATGGATGCAATCAGTTCCACCCGATACCCATAACCTGATAAACACCAGTGAGAGGCCTGCAGGATTTGATATGCCACTTAAAGTATGGAAGATGGCTAATAGAATATCAACAGGCTTTGGCAGTCATGCAGACCTGTTGTTTAAATGGGGCAAAATACCAGGACCCGAATGAGACTGTGGTGTAGCCCACCAAACTATTTTCCATCTGTCACAGGAATGTGTGCATCGTGCTTTCCAGGATGATGTGATAGAGCTCTTTGAACTCTCTCCAGCTGCAACTGAGTGGATTGAAAATTTAGATATTAGTATTTAGGAAGATTGCCCAATCAGTTTGTATACTCACGGTATCAACTTGGTTACATATTTTATATTATTATATGCTTCCTCTGTGTAATTGTTCCATAGACTAAATAAAGACTCTATTGTAACTCAGAAGTTTTTAACTACCATTATAGGTTTCCCTTATAATTATAAGTTTCCCTAATTAAATATGTTGCTTTATCTAGTTTTTGTCTCCTATATATTCTTCTTTTAGGTAAGCATCAAACAGACAACTTATCTTACTAAGGACCAAGCAACATGATATGCCTGTCATGTGCCAAGTCACAGATGTGCGATTGCACCTGCAGTCAGATGTATATCAGGAGAACACCTTAAAAAGCAGTTGTCCACTTGGAAGGACATATGAATCCAGAAAAAGGATCAAAAGCCTCCTCTTCCCTTTGTGATGGCAAAAGAGGGGTGGGAGAGAAACTGGAAGCTCCTTCTCCCCCCTTGCAGAACTCCCTCACAGCACCAAGGAAATGAGCACTTTTTAAGGTGAGTTGCTCCAATGCAGGTATGACTGAGAGTCCAGTTGCATACCTATGAGCCAGCGTGTGTTGGGCAGATCATATGGTTAATAGTTATGCTCTAAATTTCCCGTGAAACAGGAAAAACAATGAGATTCCTACTGAGATTGAAAAACAGTGATCTACTGACCAAGGGATCATGGAAATAATGTGCCAATAAGACTGTAGCCTTCAAAGCAATTTCTCTGTATGGATTTCTCAGAGTCTCATTATAGGAACTTCACCAAGATTCTTCTGGAATAAACAGACTCTAGACTGCATGTACTATTCACTTTTAGTATAGTGGACCAAATGTTCAAAACATGACTAAGGAGAGCTATTCGCTGACTCCTAAACACCACAATAATTGACACTAATTGGCCCCCTTGTTGGCTTTCTCAACAACCCTGTAACCTTTGGAGAGGTGGTCTTCTCATCAAAGCTGAGACACATTGAAAGACAGTGTAAGTGGTTCTGCCTCTGCCTCTGCTGTATTTCTGCTGCTGATAATGAACAGAAATCTGCATCCTGTGGGATCATTCTAGTGTATGTGCACTAAAAGCAGATGCATGTAAACTTGGGAAATGCAAAACTTTTAATGTGGACTAAAAATAGATGCATGTAAAGTTGTGAAATATAAGAATCACATATGGCTTTACAGGTAAAAACAATTAAATATTATGTTGTTGAATGTTGACACAGAGAGTACTCTTAGGATTCCAGTCATAGCTACTGGTGAAACGCCAGGTCCTACAGTGCAAAGACCATGGCCAGACAACCCAGAAAATCTACAGCAGCTAATTAAATATTACTTCTAATATATATCTTAGCTGAACTAAAAGATGACGAGTTTAGCATTTGCTTCAGGACATCAATAGAACAGAGAGGGTTTTTTTAAAAAAAATAAATGAACATATTGAAAAGCAGTCACAAGAAACTAGTTTAATCAGTCATCAAATAAAGTTTTTTTCTAAAGAAGGTTGACAAAGCAAGGATTAAAAAAATATTTCCCTGTTCATACCAATCAGCAACTGGATTGTTGAATGAACTTAGGTTTTTGCTGTTTTTTATACTTTCTGAAAATTGGTTTAATTGGATTAATTCTCACTTTTCCCCTATTATAGCTGAACAGAGCATAGAAATACAGCATACTGGTAAAATAAAAATCCAGTATGAGTAATAAAGACACATGTTCTGTTTTCTGTATCAACATACTTTACTGCCATGTCTTAAAGAACCACCATAACTTAACTTGTCTTCCACACAAAGTTCTGGCAAGCTTCAATAGATTCATTAGTGCATTTTTCTTTAGGCCCAATGAAGCTCAAAGAGTCCCCAACAATGGAGCTAATCATTGCCTCTTCCCTGACCCAAGCTTATGTTTTCCTCCTTTTCACTCCAGACTCTTATTTCATTTCTGAGCAATTGGCTTTCTATGGCACTCTTAGCCTAAATAAGTACCCACTCTTTCCTTGCATACATGCATCTATTTAATCTCTCCTTTTTACCTGCATGCATTTACAATGGAGTAATAAATGTCTTGAATCTTCTCAGGTGATTTTGCAGAGGGCACAAACAGCCTGGTATTAAAATGCAGATTATATTCTTTCAATTAGGGAAGACTGTGCAAAACCTGTGGAAAAAAGACAAAGCTAAATGTTTAGGCTAAACAAGTACATCTATGTTGTTAGAAGTGGGGTTTGGCAAGCTGCAATTTCAATGGCTCAGTTAATGAATAAATGTTACACTGTATCAACAGTTCTGAACAGGCTTGCAGCTTATGTGTGCACAAAGTGTAATGGTATCAATTGACTGGTTCTTTGTGGTTGCTATAAAGTACCCTTGAATGTTTCGAAGGAGAGAAGGCATGCAGACAATAAAGCCATGACAGCTGAATGTCAGCAGCGACCTTGAACCTAAACTGGTTTCACCATCCCAATGATTCGATATACAGTAGAGACGTGCACTGCAGCTGGGCCTTCGGCACTGCCTTTCATTTCCACTCTTCAATCCCCAAGCTTAGTTTTAGCTATTTTGCCATACTGCTAGACCCTGCTCATATGCATTCACTTATTAGCAATGGTGATATGCTCAGCGTTCGCATCAGACTTGCAGTATCAGTTACAAAATGGAAAGCACAAAGAAAAACAAAGCTCAGCATCATTCACAAATGCAGGAAAGCAGGCAAAAAATTGCTGTTATATGACAGCCCCACTCTGACCCTGCTTGATTTGCTCCTTGCATTACAAACTGTAAATGTTAGGGTTTCTAATTGTTTTTGAAGAACAATAATTATATTGGTAATGCTATATTTCCCCCATTTTTTCTAAAAAACAAACAAAATATTTCTTCTTTAGGTCTCTTACAGTGATCAAGTATGTCTTTAACATTAGTAATGTTATGAAACAGAGGGATGATGAACATAAGAATGTAAGAATTGAATCATACTAAAGTTGAGCATTCTGACTCTTAACAATGATCAGCCCTATGCTTCTAAGCATCCATATGAGGCCTTCCTATGTTGCTTGTCTACAGCATCATATTATGTGGCCCTGTTGTGAACTCAGGGGTCTTTTGGGGGGAGCGCACTGGAGCGCAGCTCCGGGAGCTCAGGAGCCAAGCCCCGCCCCCAGCCGGCGTCCCCGGGAGTCTTTCAGGCAGCCGAATGTCAATTTCAGCTCCATTATATTCTATGGGCCATTGAAGTCAATGGTGAAAACATAGGGTATATTCTGGGGGCTGGAGGGGAAGGGGTTTGAGGGAGAGGTAAGTTTTTTCCCCACCATAGAGAACAATGGAGGGAATAGGGGCAACCTGTTTGGGGGTCCATAGAATTGGACCCCCTGATCCAATGTTCTTGAAACTTGCTGGGTATCTTGGGGAGAGGCTCCATCAGCTACCCTGTGAGTTTGGAGCCTCTCCCTCAAATTCCCTCCCCTCCAACCCCCAGAATATACCCTATGTTTTCACCATTGACCTCAATGGCCCATAGGATATAATGCGGCCGAATTGCCACCGAATTTCTTTCATTCCCTCCTTTCCTTCTCTTTTTTTCCTCTTTCCCTCCTTCTTCTCTTCTCTCTTTCTTTCCCACCGTCTTCTCTTCTCTTTTCTTCTCCTTTCTCTGTTTCCTTCCTTCTTCCCTCTCTTTCTTTCCCTCCCCTTTCCTTCTCTTTCTTTCCCTCTTTCCTTCCTTCTTTCCTTCTCTCTACTCTCTCTCTTTCCTTCCCTCTTTCCTCCTTCTGTGGCCCAACTCTCATGAGAAGGAGTTTACACTTTAAAAACCTCTTCTCTCTTAGCTCCCCCACCCAGACCAGCTGGGGAAGAGAAGGGGAGGCTTTTGAAGATGCCTCCCCCCCTTTTGCTTCCCCTTCTGACATCACTTCCGGTGATGTCAGGGGGCGTGGCATATGCTAATAGCCTAATAGCTCATTAGCATACCATATGCTAATGAGCTCCTGCAGCTGTTTTTCTACGAAAAGACCCCTGTGTGAACTGATTTCTATCTCATGGACCCTTGTAATTGCTTATACTAGGTTAGAGTGACGATAACACAAGACCAGTGTATGATACATACGATGTGTGCAATAAAGAGCCAATGTGGCACAGTTGTTAGAGGGCTGTACTGAGGAGACCCAGGTTCAAAATCCAGTTCTGCCATGAAACTTAATGGGTGTCCTTGGACCAGCCACTGTTTCTCAGCCTGATTTAAGAAAGGCACTCCTGGAAGCAAAACAAAACAGAAGTTGAGTAGGCCCTTAAAGACAAACAACATTTATTCAAGCAAGAGCTTTCATGAGTCAGACCTCACTTCTTCAGATGTAATGGATGGAAAGAAAGAAAATAGCCAGAAAGGTATTCAACCACCCCTGATTATCTTAATGAAAGGACAGGATTAAAATGTGGTAAATAAAATAAAGCATAAATATTTTATTTTAGTTGATTTCAGTCTCGAAGAGAATTTTCAGCATGGTTTACACATGCATGTACTTTAATTGATTCATGTATTGTTATACTTGTTTAACTGTACAAATAAATTACACTGAAAAGCACTACTTCTGAAGTAACAGAATTTCTGTCTGTGGTGTTCTGACAGTGGTATAGTGTTTTTAATGCAAACAGGGTTTAGCAGGAAAGGTGACAGGCTGGCAGCCCAGTCCATAGTTCAGTTGATAAAGTGCTAACATTTAAACTGATATAGTGCAATGGACTTGTATGGGCCATTTTCATTTTGTTGTATAGTGAAACAGGCTGTCAAACCAAGGTTGCCCTGTATGGTAAGTCTGGCTCTGCATACACTTAGGTTTTCCAGTTCATTTGCAATCCTTTTGCAACAGGACTACTTTTTAACAATGCTTTATTGGATGTAGGGAGCAGCTGAAGAGACTATGTACATAGAAGTCCACATATGTATGTAGCATTGCTTTTTCATGTGTGAACTACCAGAATGGATTCTTACCAGTTTACATCAAGGATTAAAATTTGTCAGGAAGAACCATTCTAGAAGAATGCAAGCCTATTCTATCTTACATTTTAAAAAATTATTTATTCATTCATTCATTTTTATTTCATTAGGTTTCTATACCGCCTCCTCTCAAGAAGGCTCATGGCGGAGCACAAAAAATATTTAAAATACATATAAATATAAAAGCTGGCTAGGAACTGTCAGAGACCATTAAAAACCCATTGCTGTCCTCAGCCATATGCTTGGCAGAACATCTCTGCCTTTCAGGCTCTGTGGAATTGTAACAGATCCTGCAGGGCCCTGTTATTAGTAGGCAGAGAGTTCCACCAAGTTGGAAACAAAAATCCTAAATATAAATACACGTTGATGGGGTCTGAACTGGCAGAGATGGACCAAGAGAGAGATCTTGGAGTTGTAGTAGATAACTCAATTAAAATGTCTAGACAGTGTGTAGCTGCAATAAAGAAGGCCAACGCTATGCTGGGGATTATTAGGAATGGAATTGAAAACAAATCAGCCAATATCATAATGCCCCTGTATAAATCATTGGTGCGACCTCATTTGGAATACTGTGTACAGTTCTGGTCGCCACATCTCAAAAAGGATATTATAGCATTGGAAAAAGTGCAGAGAAGGGCAACTAGAATGATAAAAGGGTTGGAACACCTTCCCTATGAAGAAAGGTTAAAACGCTTGGGGCTCTTCAGCTTGGAGAAACAACGGCTGAGGGGTGACATGATTGAGGTTTATAAGATTATGAATGGGATTGAGCAGGTTGAGAAAGAAGTACTTTTCTCCCTTTCTCACAATACAAGAACTCGTGGGCACTCCATGAAATTGCTGAGCAGTCGAGTTAGAACAGATAAAAGGAAATACTTCTTCACCCAAAGAGTGATTAACATATGGAATTCACTGCCACAGGAGGTGGTGGCAGCTACAAGCATGGACAGTTTCAAGAGGGAATTAGATAAACATATGGAGCAGATGTCCATCAGTGGCTATTAGCCACAGAGTATGGATGGGAATTCTCAGTCTGGGGCAGGTGATGCACTCTATTCTTGGTGCTGGAGGGGGCAGCAGTGGGAGGGCTTCTAGTGTCCTGGCCCCACTGCTGGAACTCCTGATAGCACGTGGTATTTTTGGCCGCTGTGTGACAGAGTGTTGGACTAGATGGGCCATTGGCCTGATTCAACATTGGCTTCTCTTATGTTCTATGTTCTTATGTAACCAGGACCAAAAAGTCCCTGGCTCTGGTTGAGGACTGCTGGACACTCTTTGGGCCAGAGACTTTAGGTAGGTGTTGGTCTCTTGAGTGTCATGCTCTCTGGGGGACATACCAGAAAAGGAAGTCTCATAGGTATATTGGTCTCTGACTATTTAGGGCCTTAAAGGTCAAGACCAAAACCTTAAACCTGACCTGGTACTCAACTTGGAGCCAGTGCAGTTGGTGAAGCACAGGTTGTATGTGTGCAGTTATCGGTGTCCCTGTAAGGACTCCAGCTGCTGCATTCTGGACAAGTTGTAACTTCTGGATCAGTCTCAAAGGCAATCCTGCATAGAGAAAGTTACAGTAATCAAGTGCAGAAGTGACCCATTTCATGGATTACTGTGGCTAGGTCAGGACAAGACAGTTATGAAGAACGCTAGCCTGGCAATATTTGTGACCTGGGCCTCCATTGACAATGAGGCATCCAGGATCACACCCAAACTCTTGACCATCTGCACTGGTGTTAGAGGTGCATGGTGAAGTGTTGGGAGTTGGCACCCCAAACCTGAATCTCCCCCATCCAGCCAGATTCAAAGAACCCCATCTTTGACAGATTCCATCTTAGCCAACTCCACTTCAACAACCTCACCATAGCCTCCAGACCCTCAGCCAGAATTCCTGGGACGGTGTCTGGCTGGCCGCCCATCAACAGACACAGCTGGATGTCATCAGCATATTGATGGCAGCCCAGCCTGAAACTCCATGTCAGCTGGGCGAGGGGGTGCATGTAGATGTTAAACAACATCAGGAAGAGGATAGCCCCTGAGAGACCCCGCACGTCATGGGGTATCAAGAGGAAACCCTCTCACCCAGCACCACCCACTGTCCCTGACCATGAAGAAATGAGGCAATCCACTTCAGGGCTGTCCCACATACTCCAAAGTTGGTATGCAGATGACACCCAGCTCTATCTATTGTTTGGCGGTCAGTCTACCTCCAAACCGGAAGATCTGGACTGGGCATTACAAGTTGTGGCTGGTTGGCTTAGGCTGAGCCGACTGAAACTGAATTCGATGAAGACAGAGGTCCTGTGCCTGGGTCAGAGTGGGCCAGGGTTAGGGATCCCACTCCCAACCTTCAACGGGGCGCCATTGATGCCAGTGCTGGAGGTTAGGAGTTTGGAGGCCCAGGTAGCAGCCACTGCCAAATCAGCCTTTTACCATCTTTGGCTGATCAGGAAGTTGGTTCCCTTCCTTGAACATGATGACCTGGTGACAGTGATCCATGCGATAGTCACCTCGAGATTAGACTACTGTAATGGTCTCTACATGGGGCTGCCCTTGTCTCAAATCTGGAAGCTACAGCTGGTGCAAAACGCCACAGCCAGGCTTTTGATGGGGCTCTCTAGAAGGGGAGCACATACAACCTGTGCTGAAGGTGTTGCAGTGGCTGCTGATAGCATACCAGATTCGTTTCAAGGCACTGGTTCTTACCTTTAAAGCCCTACATGGTCATGGACCTATATACATGAAGGACTGCCTTTCCCCATATGTCCCCCAGAGAGCACTGGCCCTCGCAGGTCTTAAGGAGGGTCGACTGTCTACAACTAGGGCCAGGGCTTTCTCTGTGGTGGCCCCAACTTGGTGGAATGAGCTCCTGGAGGAGATCAGGGCCCTGCTGGACCTTCTATAGTTCCACAGGCCTGTAAAATGGAGCTCTTCCACCAGGCTTTTGGGAGCTGCCACCACCAATGAAGAACATCGGATGGTTGAATGGGAGAGGGCCGTGGATTCCAGAAACTGTCACCAACAGCCTAAAGAACAATAAGCACTACAAGGACAATCCAAATGAACACTGTGAGCTGACTGTGAGCTGAGAACTGTGAATAATGGCTGCTGCCGTTTATGGACAACAATTACTATTAGCACTTTATTATGGTTTTAGAATTGTTTTAATCATAATTTATGTCTTAATGTAATTATCTGTTTTTATGTAAGCTGCCCTGAGCCGGCTTTGGCTAGGAGGGTGGGAGGTTCAGTAAATAAATAAATAAATTGTGATCTATTGTGTCAAACACTGCTATCAAGTCAAGCAATAACAGCAGGGCTGACTCACCTCAATACAACTGCCTGCAGAGATCATCTGTGAGGGCAACCAGCACAGTGCCTGTCCTGTGACCAAAGCGGAAGCCAGACTGAAAGGGGTTTAGTGGTGATGTGTCCTCCAGAAACTTCTGAAGCTTTTCAGCAGCTGCTCTCTCAACTACCTTACTCAAGAATGAAAGGTTTGAAACTGGGCAGTAGTTGAATGGATCAGAAGGATCCAGCAATGGTTTCTTCAAGAGCAGTATTACCATTGCCTCTTTTAAACTTTCCAGATAGACCCATGAACTGAGGGACAGATTGATAACGTCCATCAGAGGGCCCTGTATTTCCTTGCCACTGGCTCACACCAGCCACAAAGGACACAAGTCTAGGGGGCAAGTGGTCAGTTTCGACATCAGCCTCAGAGAGCCAGCTGAAGTTGTCAAGGACTGAATTCAAAGGTGGCCAAGGGGGCTCTAGTTCATATACTGTTTCAAGATTAGCTGGCAGGTCATGGTGGAGCAACAGGACTTTTTCAGTGTAAAAGCTTGCGAATGCCTCACAGTTTATGGCCAGATTACTAGTTCTTTTTAATTCTGTCTGTGAGAGAGGTTAATTTCCTAATCACCCTAACCAATTGTGCCAGGTGAGAGCTAAAGGATTCAGTGGAGGCTGCATAGAATTCTCTCTTAGCAGTCTTCACCACCATCTCATAGGATTTCATAAACATCCTATAAGATGCTCTTGAAGCTTTGTTGTGAGACCATCACCAAACTCTCTAGTCATCTGAGTTCCTGCTTCATCCCTCTGAGCTCCATGGTGTACTACAGAGGCAATTTGGGGCAGGAATGAAGAGGACATTGAGAAGTGATTTCATTGATGGCTTCAGAGAGACAGGACTTCCAGTCGCATCAGCTCATCCAGTGGGGGGCATCAAATCCTGCAGAGCATTCTGAAACCCAATTGTGTCCATTGGTCTCTGTGAGCAAACATAAACCTGCTAGTCACCTACACAGGAGGGATACTTAGACTAGCCTTCAGGGCATAATGATCTGACTATAGCACTTCCTTCAAGTTACTCAGGGTGGTGAACATGGTTTTCCCTTCCCTATTTGATTCTCACCCAACAGGGCAGAGAAACGTAAGGGCTCTTTTTGTAGCAGGATGTCTTGCCCACCATGCAGCCCAATTCTGTGGACCCTGATCCTGGGGATTTTGCACCTTTAATGCCTGAGCACGAGCTCCCTGCACCCTTGGAAGGAACCAACCTAAGTCCTGCAGAGGATGAGCACCAGTTAACAGGAGAATTCACATCTGGAGCCGCTCCTGCAGAACCAAGCATGAGCACCATGCCTCCTGAGTCTCCTCCAGCTGTGTCTAGGCTGAGAGATCTAAGACGCCGAGACTTGGCAACGTGACACAAAGAGGCACGCATGCGAGGTTGGCGTTCTCTCAGCCCGGAGTATTGACAGGAGCCAGGACTCCGGGAGCAGCTGGTAATTAGCTAACAAGCAGAACAGGCTTTTAAAGCGGCTCTCTGGAATCCCCAATTCATGCTGGCAACTAGTCCTTTTGGGCCAAAGGCTTTGCACCTCAGATTCTGCATCTCTCGGTTCCCAGCATCCTGCTATCGGTTGACTTCTTGGTTCCTGACTCCGGTCAATGTTTTGGCATTCTCCTGGCTCTCAACCCCCGGCTCTGCACCTCGACTCTGACTCTCGGCAAACTGGACTCAGACCTTCGGTAAAACCTTGACTACGCATTTGTTTTTGTGCATTGGGACTTTGACTCTTCGGTATCCTGCTCTTTCTGGCTTTGACCCTCAGACTGGACTTTGAACTCTCGCTCTCTGCCTTACCCCACTGGCTCTGTCGTGACACAGGAACTCCTTTGCATATTAGGTGACACACCTCTAATGTAGCCAATCCTCCAAGAGCTTACAGAGCTCTTCTTACAGGCGCTACTGTAAGCTCTTGGAGGATTGGCTACATTAGGGTGTGTCGCCTAATATGCAAAGGAGTTCCTGCTACAAAAAGAGCCCTGGTAATACTATGAATCGATTCACTACATGGCATAGTCAGGATCTGAACTTGGGTCTTCCCAGTCATAGACCAGCACTTGAACCACTATATTACACTGGCTCAAGACTTGTAACTAAGGAAAATTATGAATGATGGCATGGAGTCACATCACCACAGTGCTCCTTATCATTCTTTAGCTAGGACTTAAAGAAGGGGGGGAAACTATGAAAAATACAATATTCCCAGTGATGCCCCAACATGATCAGTCAGACCAGATAGGTGAATGCATTGCTGCAGGTTAATTTCTTATGTGCTGAGCAGGATTTTATCTTTTAAGACTGTGTAACATCTGGCAAAGTTTTATGAAGGATCCAATGGGACTTTCACTGAGCGATGGGATACAAATTAAATGAATAAATAAAATATCAAATGAGTTAATTATTTCACATTTCTTGTTATTTCACATCCATGTTCATACAGCTTGTACCTGTATTTGATTATTAAAAGGTCCCATTAACAATGGTGTGTGTATGAATACCTAAACTGTGGGAGCAGGGCCTATTGCCCGATCCTGTCTGATCATTGTCTAGCTGGCAGAATCTGTGATCAGATCAGGAGTGAAACAGCCATGTGACAGATTCAATCAATGGTATTGTTACATACAGAGTTGTATAGGATCATATTCTATAACATGTGGGTGAATGAAGCCTCTGAAGGTAATGGTTATCCAAGCTCAAATGTCCCATAATTTTTGGAACTTTTAAACTGAGGATACACACACACACACACACACACACACACACACAAAAATCTGAAATCTGTTCCTCTGTTGTTTTACAGACTTGAGCCAGTATCTTTGAACAGTTGTAAGGAAGATATTTTCATTGGGAAAGTAGAATGGCTGGGTGTTTTAATGGTTTTTTTCCCACATGAAATTAAAAAGAATTCAGGAGTGAGATCTCAAAATTTTGATCATTACCACTGATCCATCATAAAGACAACCCACATCTTTCTTCATCAAAGATCTTTTGTGTCTCATCTTGTTGGACCCTGCTGTTCATCAGGTTTGGGAAACATTTTGCCTGAAATCTTCCATCTTCCCTCGCATCTGCAGCAGGAGGACAGAGTGCAAGCAACACCTTTGCTTCTCCTTCTTGCACATGTGCTGTTATAACTAATCTAACATGGGGTAATGTGAATTGTGGCTTACCTGTGCCATCATTTCCTCACCTCACACTCCAGTATACAAAGCAGATGAACTGCCTTTGGGGGCGGGGGGAGAACCTGAGTTTCTGTTTTCACCCTTTTCCTGTTGCACAGCCCTGCCTACCTGCCAGTGGATATAACTAAAGATTTGCATCTGTCTGGAAACCCAATCCCGGGGTATGAAACAGGATTCTACAAAAATTGAAAGTTCTCCAAAAACCAGAAATGGTGCAATCACTGTAGGTAAATTATCTCAAAGAACATATTCAGTCTGATCCAGAGAAGTGAGAAGTATGAATCGAACCACATGCAAAGACTTGCTTCCTCAATTGGATTGGCTTCTCTGGATCAGTTTTTATTCATGTGTTTGTTTGTTTATTGCATGGGTCATGACATTTTTCATTGGAAGAATAGTTTCAAATGTCACTTTTGACAAAATGATGTATTGCATTATGAAGCAATGGTAGAACAAAAAAAAATGAAGAGCATTTATGAAAATAAGTCCCCATCAGTATTTTTTATCTCTTAGAAGAAAAGCAAGAACAAACTCAATGAAACCCTCCAGCATAGTTTTTCATAGGCACAAATGAATGCAAGTGTTAACAAGGCCTAATCTTCCCTTTTGTGTTTTTCTTCATTAAGCCCTAACTATGCTTTTGCCCCTGTATATTGAGGATTTGATGAGAAGATGGTATGACAGGCTTGGCTTCTCCCAATGCAGCTGGCACTGCTGATGCCAAAAGCCAGAGCCTGTTGTAGTGGGATCATGAGAGATTCGCTCAGAGTACAGTTACCCTGTCAGTTTCCCATCCGCTTCAGAGTGCTCAGCTCCATCTTTGAATCCCCTTAATGAGAAGTGGAGGACAATGCCAGCATTGTTGTTTCCATTCGGAATTTTGTGGAAAGAACAATCGCTGTTTACCCAACCATTTGTGCTACCCAAACTCTTTCGATAATTACTTCTCAAGCCCCTGATTAACTCTGCTCTCTGCCTCAGCACAAAAAGCTATTGAACCACAAACAGGACAACATTGCCATCTCTCATAGGGCACCATCCACCAGGAGGTTCTTCTGCACAAACCCCATTGAAATTAATTGGCACTGCACAAGTTCTCAGTGGTGCTCTTGCACAGCTGCCATTCATTTGAATGGGGCTGACATAGGATGAACTTCTTGGTGGATTGTGCCCATAGTCTTTTGGCAGTTTACTGAATAATTAGCACAGGTCTCATATTCATCACAAAAAACATACAACATATCTAACATAAGTTGCTCTCAGTCTGTCTATCACATAATATTTCAGTGGAGTGTGCTGGTTTCATACAGAAAATGCTACATAGCAGAGAGTTTTGGGAGGATAAATATTCCTTTACTATTTCATTGCTAGTATCTGGATGTTTCTGTAATAAAAAAAATCACTGATATTTCTTAGTATCCTATATTTGTTAACATTCTAAGGCAAAATATGTAGCAGAGGACTTAAATTTATTTAATTATCTAATAAATACTGCTGGGATTTTCCTTTTGTTTCCAGATAAACCAAACAAAATGGAACAGTCTCTGTGTCTTTTTCTTGGATGCTGGTACTAATTTCAATCTGTCCAATCATTCAATTACTTCTCCTCTCCTCCACCACACTTTATATACAGGTTGCCACTAGTCCTATGCAAAACAGCATCATGAATATGCATAATTATGGAGATTCATGGTAATTTTCCAGGGTTATCCAATGTGACATTTATAGGACACTGGCATAAATCAATTTAAACAATAGTGACAAATATCTTAACAATTTTATTTCTATAGCATTTTAATATTTTGTACTTCTTTCTTGAGATCACGAAAAACTAAAAATATATTTTAATTTTTTAAAATCACCCCAGCAAAACTCTGTACTAGTATATTACTGCTTATTTTTTTTAAAAAAAAAAAAAATCATAGCCTGCAATGATTTGAAAATGGTTTTACTTGCTTTGAAAAATAAAGGCTTAAGTATTTTTTAAAGAATTGTATATAGGGCAACAAAAAAAGGTTATGATTCATGAGAAATTTTCTAAACCAAAGCTGAGTATCCAGTCAATCTGAAATTCTCAGGGGCCAGCATGATAGCATCCGTTATCTGGCACTTTATTTAAATGTGGCTTAAAACACTAAAATTCTTACCTGGAAAAGTGACATAATAGAGTATCAGTTGAACTTCAGAAGAGTTTGATTTATTTTTGTTTATTCTAGAAACTAATTATGAACAATTCTAATGATGTAATTCAATAGTAACTTACATTGGTTCTATGCCATCAGTCAATAAATAGTTGTAAAATGGGACCTATTTATGGCTGCAATTAGGAAATTATTATTTACCTTTGATTTGCTAGTAGGTAGGGAAAATATTATAAATATGAGAAAGATAATCAGCTGGTATAGTCATAGTTCTGCTGCTGCTGGTTGTTCATCTGAGTGCATATGATACACAAAACAATATATTGTAGTACTAAAGTTTAAAATGTATCATGCCCCCATTTCCAGACAATGTGGAGAGGGCAATAAGAAGCCTACTAGATTCAAGGCACATCTAGAAAGCATGCTAGAAACACCTGTATATGATGGCTCCATTGAGAACCAGTCCTCTTCAGTTTTCACAATTCAGCTTTTGGATCACCGCTGAAAATACTAAAATATGATTTCTGCAGCAAAAGACAATTCCTGTGCATGGCAGCAAGTGCACATGATTGGCTCACTACATGTTCCAGAGGTTTATGGCATTTCTAAGGCCTGGAAGAAGTTAAAGCACAAATTCACAGCAACATGGAACTGTAATGACTCAATAAACCACTATGCAGAAATGTAAAAAGTTGGGTTATAGATGCAAAATGACTCAATCTTCAGCAGTGGTGTCTTTGTAACTGGGACTGCTGTATATACATGACTCCTGACCCTGGCTCTTTCCATAATTCATATGCACATCCATATCTTACACTGCAGTTCCTGACGTATACCTTAGTATATAACACATAGTGACTGACCAGCTGTGCCATCTCTCCATAAAGAACATGACTAAGGATGTTATAAACCTTATGGCAAACACGTTCAGCAGGTGAACATATCATGTTCATAATTCATGGTTACTCATGGACCTGTCCTCAGCTCTGTTACAGTCCACCTCAAGCAGTTGACAAATATTTTTACAGCTGTGCAGGAGCCATAATGATTTTATTTCATTTAGTTCTGTCTTGCAAGTTTCTTTTGCATGGGATCGGGTAATTAAATGACACAGGTAAGCACTGTGACTCCTATAAATCTGTTCCAAAATGTTCACACAAAAATAATCTGGATCTGAGTGAACCCCCCAGATATACAGAGTTTATAGTCACTGGCTGACTGATCAATTTACTCACTATTTATATGATAGGCTGTTGAAAGGTGAGCAGTGACAACAGGTTTGTGGGAGAGCGAAGGAACTAGCAGTCACATTGGGCTGTGTGACAATGCTCATACATGAAATACTGTACGGTTTTGATATATGAAATATAACCTGATAAACAGGGTTGAGTTGCTCATGAATAGCCCGATGAAAAACAGACTCCCTGCTTGTAACTGGTAGGCAGAATATGAGTGAACCAGACAGCTGTTCAAGCAGCCCAAGATGGGGTGGTGGTGAGAGGAGTGCAGCAGTCTGGCAGAAGGGACAGTCATTCAGAATTTGTTTGTAATAATGGGAACTGATGGTTCAATCATGGTATAATTAATGTGAAGACACAGACATTCTGAAGGGTGGTAGAAGTAGTTCTAATACTCATTTGTTGCATTCTAAGGCACTTCGTTAAAATGCAAATATTGGCTAGTGCTTATATGGCAAATTTAAGTGGCTGACAACATTCTGCCCTTCTCCATTTTGTCCTCACAACAACCCTACATTGTAGATGAGGCTGAAAGTGTATGACTGGCCCAAGGTCATCCAGCAAGATTCCATGGCAGAGTGGGGATTTGAACCTGGGTCTTCCAAATTCTAGTCCAGCTGGCATTCTACACCATGCTGACTTTCTGGTTTGGTGTAGTGGGTAAGTGTGCGGACTCTAATCTGGGAGAACTGGGTTTGATTCCCCACTCCTCTATTTGCACCTGCTGGATGACCTTGGGCAAGCCATAGTTCTGGCACAGCTGTTCTTGAAAAAGAGCAGTTTCTGTCAAGAGCTCTCTCAGCCCCACCTATCTCACAGGGGGTCTGTTGTGGGGAGGGGAAGGGAAAAGAGTTTGTAAGCCTCTCTGAGACTCCCTTGGGTAGTGAAGAGTGGGATATAAATCCAATCTCTTCTTCATCTTCTTCTACAATCAGACATAGACAGTAACCATTAAGGTTTAATATAAATGGAGAGCCCGCAGCAGATCCTTCAGCTATTGTGTGAGCATGGCTTCCTCCTGCCTTTTCAACTAAAATGACAAAACTTTCTACAAGGTCTCCAGCCCATGAGGCTAAACTAATGCACCCAGATATCACTGGGGGAAAGAGACAGTTCCATTGCAATGCATACAATAAGCACACTACAATGGACAGACTGCTTTCAACACATACCTTTTGTTTTACATATGTTTACATACATTTGTCTTTCCCTGTCCAAATCTATTTACTAGAGTATCCACACAGAATGGGGGAAAATGATGCAGAGAAAACATAATTAAGAGAAATGTAAGAATGTATTCAGCTGTGTATTTTACCACCATAGGCCGAAACTGTGAATAATCTGGAACTCACGTTGGACTACAGAGGTTTGTGGAGAAACATAAGAGTTGGGCGGAGTATTATACATTTTTAAAAGATCAAGATAAGTTCTGTAAATAGAACAAATTTATTAATATGAGAGCCAGTTTGGTGTAATGGTTAAGTGCGTGGACTCTAATCTGGGAGAACCAGGTTTGATTCCCCACGCCGCCACCTGCATCTGCTGGATGACCTTGGGCAAGCCATAGTTCTATCAGAGCTGGTCTCTCAAGAACAGTTCTGGAAAGAGCTCTCTCAGCCCCACCTACCTCACAGGGTGTCTGTTGTGGGGAGGGGAAGGGAAAGGAGCTTGTAAACCACTCTAAGACTCTGAGTGAAGGGAGGGGTATAAATCCAATCTCCTCCTCCTCCTCTTCTTCTTCTCCTTCTCTTCCTCCTCCTTGGTGTAGTGGTTAAGAGTGGTGGACTCTAATCTGGAGGTGGGTTTGATTCCACATCCACATGAAGCCAGCTGGGTGACCTTGGACCAGTCACAGTACTTTCAGAGCTCTCTCAGCCCCTAAAAACAAGTCTAGCTCAACACTAGCACAACTCTAAGAGCTAGAACTTGTGGCTGCCAGAGAATTCTAGGATCTCATGGTTATTTTACAAACAGTGTCATATGATAATTATGATTTATCATTTATTAATATGATAAACATGCTTCAGTGATACTGAGCTCAGGCTAAGTTCTAAAGAACAGGTAAGTCAGTCTGTTACAGTGTAAACAACAAAGGCTCAGTTCAGATGTAATACCAAACAATGGCTTGGCATTATGCCAGTGAGCCACAGTTCTTGCGTCTTTCCCAGGCCCTCTTTCCTTCTCCAGCATTCTCTAATATTTCCTCTTTCATGGCAAACTGCAGCTTATCCATTTCCAATGGAACATCAAACTGGTTTTAAAAAGGAAGTAGTAGTAGTAGTAGTAGTAGTAGTAGTAGTAGTAGTAGTAGTGGAGCACATGAAGAATTAAAGGGATGGTATTATTTACTGAGTAGATATAGGGACAGCATTAGCACCATGGTTTGTTCCTAGCTTTTCACGTCTGTTAGGTGCGTCCATTGTGCTTCCAGTTGCAAGATGGGCTGTTTGTAAACTAGGAAAGGTATACCACTCAAAGGTGTGTGATATTTTTCTTGAGAAAGAGGTACATTACCAGTGACACACTGGAGAACTTTTAGATGAGAATTTAAGTGATGGTAAGTGACAATCTTGCTATCAGGCTAATAAGCTATTAATGGAAAAATAGCACCTTGTCATCTCCCACATTCAGATGCAGTACCTTATCCACAGTCCTGTTTCCTCCCCTTGGTACATTTTGAAAGCCATATATGAAAGTAGCATTCCGGGGGGACTAGTGAATGGGGGAGGTTTGGTTTTTTTCAGGCATCACTTCTGTGCTGTGCATATTACTTGAGACTCAAGGCTCAAAAACTTGCAACATGGAGAGATGGAGATCTGATAGGGGAACGGGCACTACAAGGCTGAGTTCAAACTGGCAATTTGCAGCGGGGGCCAGTTGTGGCAAAAAAGCAATTTGTTCCGGGGTTTCCCGGTCACACAGCTCAGACTGATGTGGGAGCATACTGGGAGGAGGCACACGGGAGCGTTCAGACTGCTGGCCTGGAGGTGCAGCTGTAAACGGCTTTTTCCTGGTAAATCGGCTGGATGCCTATGTGTGCATGTGCCCATACACACATAGGCATCCAGCCGATTTGGGGAGGATCCCGCTGCACCAGCACCGCATTGGGTGGTAGAGCGGAGCATAGCCAATCATATCGCTGCTCCCTTATGCACAACTCAGGTTGCTCCCAGCTTTTCCGTGTAGTGTTCACACTGCCGGGAAGCAGACAAACGTGGCATAAAGGCACTTTTCGGGGATTTGCTACCACTTTTATGAGGTATCTATTAAACATGGGAGTGAAGCGAAACAGCACGGATTGCCTGCCGGTGGAGAACACCAGGCAGATGTGCCTGTGTGAACGCCCCCGTTAATCTGCTTTTAAAATGTCACTGAAATGTGGCTATAGAGGGGCAAACTGCCAGTCTGAA
This sequence comes from Gekko gecko, assembly GCA_029375565.1. Classification (NCBI taxonomy): domain Eukaryota; kingdom Metazoa; phylum Chordata; class Lepidosauria; order Squamata; family Gekkonidae; genus Gekko; species Gekko gecko. The sequence continues at coordinate 58,470,633 of JAPDNY010000007.1, forward strand.
CTCAGCCCAAGATTTTCCCACCCATTCCTTGCACTATACTTCAGTACTGTGACAGGGAGAGGGGCAGAAACAGGATGACAGAGAAAACTGCACTCTCTTGGGTACCATAGTAATCTGAGCCCTTATAAAGAGAAAGAGTGTTGCCATTTAATCTACAATACATGTAATTTAGAAAGATGTACTTATGAAATGTACATTCTGCTGGTTTACATGCTAAATGGCATTCTTTAAACAGGTTTGTTAAACAGTGCTGTTGAACAATAAGGCTTTGATTAATGTCCTGATGGACTTTTGGCAGATCCTAGCTCTTGCAGTGTGTCTAACTAAATTAGAAGATCAAGTCTAGACTTGTAAGTTGTTTCGGAGGTTCAAGTCAGAAAGTTGAATTTTTTTTTGGCTGATATTGGTAAATCTATTATTTCTTGCGTGTGTGCCTGCTTGACTGCTACCTGCTCAGTCTACATAGTTACATATAAAAATTATTAATATTTGAAATCTCTGGTGATCTCTGCTCCAAGGAAACCTGACCCTATGTAACTGCCCTGGAATCTCCCAACGTTCAGAGAAGTAGGTAATATGAAACAATAATTTGCCTATGCCAGAGAATGGTGTGCATTGTCTTCCAGGAACAGGGCTCAGTTTCTGAAAGGGGTAATTTAACATAATACATCTGCCTCTTATATAGTGATAGTTAGAGCTGTTTTTTATTGTGTTTCTAATGAAGTGATTAATCTTTCATAAAATATGCTTAGGTGTACTGTCTGTTATATAATAATCACAACATGCAAACAAACTCAAATTTCAGAATACAGTTATTTAGTTTCATGTTTGGGTTCTTAAGACTGCATACAAAATATGCAGAGGGAAAATAAATACATAACATTTTGGAACAGCAGGAATAACTTGGCAGTTCACGTACTGATATTAGTCTGCTTTGGGGATCCTAGCAGCCGGGGGGGAGGCAATATATAAATGAATGAATATGGGGGGGGGGGGCTATGGTTCAGGGGAACAGCCTCTGGTTTAATATGTTGTCAAAGGCTTTCACAGCCGGAGTTCATTAGTTGCTGTAGATTTTCCAGGTTGTGTGGCTGTGGTCTTGACACAGAGAGTACTCCATCTTTCTGTGATATACCTCTGAGGATGCCAGTTATAGCTACTGGCACAACGTCAGGTCCTACAATGCCAAGACCCCAGCCACACAACCTGGAAAATCTACAGCAACTAAAGGCTCTGGTTTGCATGCAGATTAAGGTCCCAAATTCAATCCCTGGCACTCCAGATAAAGGACCAGGTAGTAGGTGATGTGAAAGACCTCAGCCTGAGACCCTGGAAAGCTGCTACCAGTCTGAGCAGACGATACTGACCTGGATGGACTGATGGTCTGATTCAGTATTAGGAAGCTTCATATGTATGTATGTGTGTAAATAAATGAATATATTTTTAATCCATAGGGAATGTGCTGAAGAAAAACAAGTTCTCCCCAGAAGTTGGCTATACATAGTACTGATTTGCTTGTCCTTGTGAAATCACCAGTACACCAACCTCATAATCCTTAAATATTTTTAAAGGCTTCCTTTTAAAAAGAATATTGAAACTAATGAATGTTTATATGAATAAACATATATATGACTTTTTAAAAAGCTAACAAGGATGTACAACTAATCTCAAGTTTTGGTGGAGGGACAGGAGTGACTGTTGAGCCTACATTACATTTGCTGTTGTACATGTACAGCTATTATTTCAGTTGCAGAGCTTGGAGAAAGTCATGCCCATTCAGTTGCTAAGAGACCTAAGGTAAGCTCTCTTTTCATATTATTTCTGTCTTCATCCTTAATTCTATACATTAATATGAAGCAAAATTGTTTTGTATGTCCATTTCAGCAAACACATCAGACATTCCCTCCCTTCCTAGAGCAGAGTCATGCATTTAAACAGACATCTGCACCCATTGTTTATATGATACTAGTTTCAGAAAACCAATGATAATATTTTCTATTAATGAATATATTTAATGTATCGCCAAATAGCACTTTGGTTTTCTGAAACTTGGGAAGCCAACTTTCAGGTGGTGCCTGCAGAGCTCCCAGAATTACAACTGATCTCCAGAACACTGAGTTCAGGTCCCTTAGAGAAAATGGCTGCTTTGGACAGTGGACTAGCCCCACTGAAATCCTTCTCTTCATGAACCCTGGCCTCCCCAGGTTCCACCACCAAATCTCCAGGAACTCCCCAACCTGTAGTTGGCAACCCTATCTAAAACTGGTATCACCATGGGGATCCTGTACTGTGGTCAAGTACTTGAATGTATGGTGCTAATACTTCATAGAGGTCTAAAAAGGGGCCAGTATCTTCCAGAAAGATATAAGGTATATAAGAACAGATCCATACATGGAATGCTGTTTCAGTGAACCTTGGACATCCCCCTTCTAGGGAATATCAGAAGAATGATGCTTCTAAATCGACTTGCCATTTCATCATCATTTAATTTTAAATGTCATTCAACAAAAACATGATTCATTAATATTGGTTGGTAGGATTCATTGGAAGGCCTGACCATAAAAGCCATTGAAGGAACTGAATTCACCATTTCAGTATGGTTCATTTGGAGCTCAGGAGTTTCCCTCACTGAGATGAACACAGTAACACATTCCTTAATGCTGAACAGCCACCAGGGCATTTCATACATGGTAATTAACAGTAAAGTTTCATTTAATTAAACGTTAATAAAATGCAGAATATTTCATCGTTCATGTTTGATGCTAAAATGCTGAGGACTACTAAAATACATATATATATATATATAGGAAACTATGAAAATGAGCTTGACATACATTGTGCATCCAACACTGAAGCTTCAAATGTAACAATGCATAGTTTGTGTATAAAAATACTAATTGTACAGTTAGTGAGAAAATTGATGTAAGGACACAAAAGATTTGAGAACCACACAAATCAAGTATAAAATGAAATACTTTCATATGTTTAATGTATTGCCCCTGTTCAAAATCTTGTTTTAATTTGCTGTTAAAAATACTTCCTTTGCCATTTTTATTTATAGGAAATAAGCTTCCCATATTAAATGGTCACATATTACAAATGACAGGGACTGGATGCAGTAGATAGTTTTATTTTGGATGCTAAGGAGCAAAATGTAATAATTTAATGGCAAACATCTGTCTTGTGATCATGTAAGATAAATTCCTAAGAATTACCAAAGAGATATTTATTTACTGTTACTGCTAAGCTAACCTTTATTTATCTTCAAGAATTTTTCATCTCTGAGTGGAAAACAAACTTTCCTTCAAGAGGTCTGTGAACCGAATAATAAATGCCAGATCTAAATCCAGTATGAAAATAAGTTCCATTTAATCCTAGATATTCTTCAGGATGCAAATGAAGGCTGGAGGTTTCTTTGGCCTGCTGTCAAAACAGGCAGCCTGCTTGCAGACGCTGGCACGCTGTGCGTTGCGGCAGGGTCTCCCTCCACCCCTCCCCCCTCTCTCCACCCTAAGACTTGGTCTCAGCTGCCTGCCTTTTGCAGAAAACCACAAACCAAGGAAACATATCAGTAATAGCACCCTGTAAATTAATTTGACGTTTGATGTGGGGAGGGGGCTCTAAAAGCTTACAAAAGACACTGGGAAAAAAGCCACTCAGGACCCACACTACATATACCGTGGGTTTAAGAGATCAAGGAGGTGGTTACTCTATTGTAACTAACACATACTGCCTTCATTTTCTTTGTTAAGGCAATCCAGTCATTCTTTTGTTAAGGACAGAGTCTTTCTCCAATCAACGTACTGGCAAACAAACAAATGTCTCACCTTCTACTTCATAGAAACACCCATATGTTCAAGCTATATCAGAGGAGGAAACATGGAAGCTAATAGGTTTATATTCCCCCCACACACTAAAAATATGTCCCATACATTTTTATATAATGCTGAAGCCATCTGTATTCATTTGCCTAGAATCAGAGACATGCTGACATCACTAAATATAAATAATAAAATGGCGGTATTTATGATTGGCATAAATGCCCAAGACACGGAGCCATGCTTGTACTCCAGGAATATTGTTAACGCTAATCATTGCATTTCCCTCACTTGAAGCTACAACTCCCTTTTTGTAAAAAAGAACAGAACAGAAAAGGGGGGGGGAGTATTTAATTCAAAAGTAAACTATTGATGAAATATTAACTGGTTCTTTGACATTACTCACAATGTGTGGATATAGCGAGGCATAGCATATTTAATCTATTAGACATGCAGGAATGCTATTATGCTTCATTGTGTCTGGCTGCCCCCACCTCTCTCACCCTCCTCCCTCCCTCCCTCCCTCCCTCCCTCCCTCCCTCCCTCTCTCTCTCTGGCAGCTCTGCATCTTGCATCTTACAAATGTCTGGCCTTATGGGTTACAAGCACAAAAGTGTACTGGTAAAATACATAATCTTAGCATCTTTGCTTCTTGATATCCATGGATTTATTTACAAGTCCCTAGGTTTTACTATCTCCACCCCTACCCCCATTTCTATAGTTTATACTTAGTTTGTCTTGTGAAAATTTCAAATAGGAATAAAGATATAACTAGTAAATATTCTGCAATGCTGTCACCATTTTCATTATTTATCAAGGCTTCCCCCTGCTTTTTTTTTAAGAAGAGATAATTTTAAGATGTTTGTGAACATACAGACACACAGAGCATATTTTGACTGGCTGTTTTAAAAGTACTTTGGCTACTTAAGGTTCAGTTTGTATAAAATGGCTGTGATAAAATGAATTCATGTATATGTATATGTATATGTATATGTATATGTATATGTATGTGAAAGAAAAAGTTCATAAATCCAGTGAATGTTGCTGATAAGCTCAGTACTCACCTACTAATGACATTTAGATATTTCTCAAAAGGTTTAACATCCTGGGGAAAAAAACCCTTATTCATTTCAGTATTTCTTTTTGGTATCTTCTATGAAAGTGTATAAGGGTCCAAAACAAAATATTCATACTCAATTAATTTTCAGAGAGGTTTTTTTACCCAACTTTACAAGCATGAAATGGATATTTACATTTACAAATTTACAAATTTCATAAATTTCACCAGTGATTTATCTCTTAATATTTATAGGGTTGGTTTAATATAACAAATATGTGTGTATTAGTGGCTTTACCCATTTATACATTAACAGAGATCTTAATATGACTTACAACACCAAAGGTTATACAAAGCACCAAATGTCTTGTAGTCACATCACAGCATTAATATACATCTCACTAACTGGTCTTTTTCCTGTCTGCAGTTTACATATGTATATTAATGAGGCATTTTGTCAAACCTGTACATTAATTTATTTGACCCAGTAGCATTAATTTGGAATTTATGCATACAACATATAGATGCTTTTCCATGCAAGGTGCTCAGTTATACACAGGACAGAAAAAAATTAGTCAGATAACACAGAAGTTACATTATAAAATACATTAGACACACAGCTTATGTGAAATATATAACTTTTTTCTAAACTAATGTTAATTTGAGAGAGAGAAGTGTATTTGACAATAAATATGTTAACTAGGAGGAGTAATTAAAAATTCTGCTTTGAATTATTGCTTCGGGAACACATACATTTGCTTTTTCTTTCTTCCTACCTTCCTTAAAAAAAAGTCATACCAATTATATTGGTAGTTATTTTTAGAAGTCATTCATTTGAGAGCTGTGGGAAAAGATAGCATGGTAAGATATGCATGTATTTGTAATTCATATTTTTGTAGTAAATCTATTGTACTCTAAGCTTCCATCATGGCTGAGAAATGGTAAACTGGCACTCAGTCAGTGCATCAGCAAATAAATAAATAAATATAGACAATACCAGCAGACATTCCTTTGCCTCTCTTTACCAAGCTTCTAATTATCATATCTATGTCTTTTCAAATATAGTCAAATACACTCAGTACATATTTGTAACTACACACACACAAACACACACACAGAGAAGGAGAGATCGGGACCCAAAGGAGAAATGTGTTCATTCTGTCCTTTCAGAAATCATAGTCTGTTCAAAGGCGTGGCAGAAAAATGAGTCTGAATGTGCAAGCATTAAACATTTAAATTCTCTACTCTCTGGTCATTATACTGACTACTGTATTTTACATCTCCCCCTCCCCCACTAGAATTTTGCTGATTTTTTTTAACTTGCATAGAGTCATTATGCAGATAGGCATTCTACAGTAGTGGAATACAGCACTGTGGCAAAACAAGCGTATTCTGAAACATGACGTTTCCCTCCTTATATAATTTTTTTCATCTGCCTGGTATAAGGGGCATGAACCCAACAAATGAATAAACTCCTTCTTCTTTGCAATCTAAATTAGGCCAGAGACATCCTCATAACAGATAAAACGTAGCACACAATCATAATTAAAACTGAAAATAATTAAAATTCCACATAAAAATCAAACTTTACTATATACTGGATACAATCCAAAGAAAACAAGGGCTGTTTTAAGTACCATTGACATAATTAGAATGATTGTGGACAGTTATGCTCTTAAAGTACATTGATTTCAACTGGATATAAGTACATTTCTTGGACTGTGACTGTGTCAAAATGGGCTCTTCATTTGACCACAGTTGATATGGAATTTATTCAAGTCCCAAGCTACTAGACTTGAATGAGGAGTTCTTCTGTATTTATTCTTTTTTCTGACCTTCCCCAACACATAGGTTTCCTTTTCACATCCACCAACGGATGAGGAATTAGAGTTTATCCTGTCATCTGGACCTAAGCTCTATTTTTGCTTTATAATTATGAACTACTGTATGTCTAGTCCAAATCACATGGATGTAGGTGAAGCCTTGAAAATCTTATTCATTAGAATAATTCAGATCCAGGCAGGCATCTCCCTGCCTCCTCATTGACTGTTTTAAGCATGCACTATCTTGGTTGTTTGAGAGTTCAGAAAGACCACAAAAGACCACTGTAGACCTCTGTCAGAATAGGAAAAAGTTAACTTTACTTGTGTTTCGCAATCATTGGCTGAGGTCAGACTGGCAGTTTGAAGCACGAGGGAGTCGTGGCAAAAAGACCCGGAACAGGGTTGTTCCGGGTTTTCCCGGTCACAATGCACCGACTGATGCGGGAGCATACCGGGAAGGAGGTGCAAGGGAGCGTTTGCACTGTTGGCCTATCCCTGGCCACTTCTGGGAAGCGGGATGAATGTGGGATGAATATGCTCTCCAGGATTTGCTACCACTTTCACCTGGTGTTTTTTAAACTTGGGAGGGAAGCGTTACAAGACAGGTTGAGTATGGCTGGGGAACGCCTGACAGATGTGCCTATGTGAACCAGCCCTTTAATCCATTTGTGAAACATTTCTGAAACATGCCTATATCGGGCCAAACTGCCAGTCTGAACTCGGCCACTGATTACAAAAGAGAAATGCATATAGTTAAGAGGGGAGGGAATGGTCACCTAACTACTACTGAGCAAGGGGGAAATAAAATGAACAATAAATACAATATTCTTTCTTTAGGTTGAAAAATAATCCCTCTGTGATGGTGTTAAAAGGTAGGCAGAATAATCCTAAAGTTCTAGCCATATTTAGGCCTCTCTCTTCACTAGCCATTCCTGGCCTTTTAAATCCAAGTCCCCCTTGCTCCTGAAACATTTATGTTCCTAACTCAAGTTCTCTTCTTATGTCTGCTCTGTTGGCTTTCACATTAAAATATGAATGGCACCCTCCTATCTTGCAGACTGGCAGCTAGGTTGACCTGCAACCTTTCATCTACTGAAAGGTAATTTTAGCTTAACCTTTGAGCATTCACAGAGTGCTAATTAAACATTTACCTTACAGAGTTAAAATGTGAGGTTGAAGTGTCATTTCACCACAGCTTGTCGGGGGTTATGGCATCAAACAAGTATATAAGTGGTAGATAACAAGTAAGTAGTGTTGTACTAATGTCAGATAGTCAGATCTGTCTATACCTACAGGGATGTTGGTGTAGTTGCCATTTACAATCTAAATTTTATACCGGGTGCATAAAATAATAAACAGAATTACAGTCTTCAACTTAGAGATGCTTCTTTTCTTAAACCATAAAACATAAAAAAAACACAAGCTCCAATGGTATGGTGTTAGGATCTCCCTGTAGTTGGTGGAGATGGAAGCATCTTCAAAGGAAAAAGATGGACACTTTCTACCCTGTTCAGCCAAGCCACAGTACAGATTTGGAGTCTTAAGACTAAGGATGCTTATTGGTGTTTTTTGGATATAATCAGGTCTCCCAAATATATCTGGAGGTTTTCAGTATACCCAAAAATGGGTCCCCAAAAATCCCAGAAATGTTTGGAATTAACTGGGAATATTGGGAACTGGTATTTGGAGACTCCTAGGACTGCTTCCCCCTTCTATTCCCCCCACCCCCATATTTCTGTGTCTCCTGAAGCTTGGTATTAGCTTGCCAGGCTGCTTTAGGTAACAGTCAGTCAGTTTCAAGTGTTGTTTGTTGTTTTTAAAATGTTATTATTTGCTGGAGTTGCTTTGTGTTGGGTTCACAGTTTTGGGGTGAATTTTCACATCTTTCATTCAGATTCTTGTGTTTTACATAGGTTGAAATCCCCATATTTTACATAGTTTCAGATTCTTGGGCTTTATATAGTTTCAGATTCTTTATTTATTTTGTTTATTTATATTCTAATTTATATCCTGCCCTACCCCACCAAAGCAGCCTCAGGGCAGCTCACACAGAATAAAATACAGATTAAAACAATTGAATCACCAAAACCATTAAAACAACTCATTAAAAGAATACAATATCAAAGTGCTAGCGATGCTATTCCAATATCATCGCTATGGCATTGCCACATGAGTGTATACCATACGATGTTCATTTACAGCATTGATCTTACTCGGCACGCACAGGCTGTCGATAATTCACCAGGAACCAGGCTCTACAGTTGTTACTAATGATGGTAGCTAGTGATGGTGATGGCTCCTAATTGAAAGCCTGGTGGAAAAGCTCCATCCTTCAAGCCCTGCGGAACTGTAAGAGGTCACTCAGAGCCCTGATCGCCACCGGGAGCTCATTCTACCAGTACAGAGCCACCACCAAAAAAAGCCCTAGCCCTAGTTACAGCCAGTTTAGCATCCTTAGGGCCTGGGAGGGCCAATCAATTTTGATTCCCTGACTGTAGTGCTCTCTGGGGTATATATGGGGAAAGGTGGTCCCTCAGATAAGTTGGACCCTGGCCATAAAGGGCTTTAAAGGTAAGAACCAGCACCTTGAAGTGAATCTGGTATGCTATCGGCAGCCAGTGCAATGCTTTCAGGGCCAGCTGGATGTGCTCCCTCAAGGGAGGCCCATCAGAAGCCTAGCCGCTGCATTTTGCACTAGCTGCAGCTTCTGGATCTGCGATATATCTAGATCTGAAAAATATAGTTTTTTGTTTGTTTGTTTTGCTGCAAACCGCTAGCTCAAATATCTGCAACTTTCAGATCATGGAGCCAACTTTTTGTCACTCAGTTAGAATCAAGTGCTGGATTTCAAAGATCTGAAATTGGATCAAATATATTATATGCATGTATATTCTCAGTTTGGTGTAGTGGTTAAGTGCGCGGACTCTAATCTGGGAGAATCAGGTTTGATTCCCCACTCCTCCACTTGCACCTGCTGGATGACCTTGGGCAAGCCACAGTTCTGGCACAGCTGTTCTTGAAAAAGAGCAGTTTCTGTCAGAGTTCTCTCAGTCCCACCTACCTCACAGGGTGTCTGTTGTGGGGAGGGGAAGGGAAAAGAGTTTGTAAGCCACTCTGAGACTCCTTTGGGTAGTGAAGGGCGGGGTATAAATCCAGTCTCCTCCTCCTCCTCCTCCTCCTCCTCCTCCTCTTTTTCTTCTTCTTTTTATCTCTCTTATGTTCAAAGCTCATTTTCCCCAAAAAAGATGTGTTTCAGTGCTGCTTAGGGAGTTAAGCTGCATAGTCTATCTCTATTCTGGTCGGCAGTTTTTACTGAAAGACTAGCTGTGTTTATTTATTTATTTTGTTAGATTTATATTCCGCCCTCCCCACAAGCAGGCTCACATGTTAGAGTGAATTCATATATAGCCTTCATGTACATGTATACTACTTTTGTAAGAAAGACCCAATGGAATAAATGGGGGTTTCAGTCACTCAGTCAACTGTACATTTGTTCCATGTAATGTAGAAATGACTCAATGTGTGTATAAAGAACAATCGAGTATACACCGTACACAGATTTTACATGCATTCACTGTAACTTGTGAATAGGGCTACTCTTAAGAACTTGAGAGTCTTTTTGGATCCTGGTCTCATGTTAGAGGAAGAGGTGCCCATGATAGCGAGAAGTGCTTTTCTCCAGCTACATTTAGGCTAAGATCACACACACTAAATAATCCACTTTCAGTGCACTTTCTAACTGGATTTTCCAAATCCAATTTGGAAGTGCCTTGAAAATGTATCGAAAGTGGATTATTCAGTGTGTGTGATTGCAGCCTTAGAAATTGACTCTCTACTTGCAGACACCTGATTTGGCAATGTCAATTGATACTTCAGTAACCACAGGGCTAGATTACTGTACACTCTACACAGGACTGCCCTTGGAGATGATTTGAAAACTGCAGCTGGAGCAAAATGCAGCAGCCCATTATTTATTTGGGACTGGATGTTGAGACCTTGCTCCATGTTCTGAGGTCCCTTCACTGGCTGCTGATTAGTTTTCAGACCCAATTCAAGGTGTTACTGCTTATCTTTAAAATCCTTCATGTTCTGGGGCCCACATACCTGACAGACCACCTCTCCTTCCATTCAGCAGCTTTGTTCTTCCCAGCAAGGTCAGTACGCTCTTTATCTATGGCATGTTTGGCAACAATTTGGGCTCAAGCCTTTTCAGTGGCTGCCCCAGGCCTCTGGAACACTAAAACTGCTGAAAAACAGAGCTATGCCACAGAGCTTTGGGGCAGCCTGAGGGTGAGCAAAGGGTGAATATACTGTTATTGGGAACATAAAATGTTTTAGATTGGTTTTTATTGTTTTAAAATCTGTTATTTTAATGTTTGGTTTATTAAAGAGTTTTTCTCTGCCTTGGGTCTTGAGATGCTCAGGAGAAACATGGGTGTATATATATTTTAAATAAATAAATTCTAGCATTACCGATTTTGTCTGGCTGTCTCAGTCTTTGTAAATACTTTGTGTATGTGTGTTTCAAATACCATGGTGGTCTGTCTTTCCTGTCCTTTCTTTTCCCCTATAGCAAACAAGCAAACAAACAAAAATAAACCTTTAGCTTACAATAGTGGTTGTTTTCCCTAACTTTCTCCAGCCTGCTGAGGGAGAGTATGAAGGAAGCTACACAGCCTTTCACTTTAATATTCCAGCCTTGCCCATTTTGCCTCTATGCCCAAAACTGAGCATATTCATATTCATTTGTATTAACTGAGTTTTTACATTACTGCACTGGGAACTATAGCTCAGTACAGTCAGTTCTGAGCATACACTAGAACAATGGAATGCTACCGTTTGATGGATGCCCTTGAATACAGGTGCAAAACCAGCACATACGCTCTAAAATAGTTTATTTTAAATGATGCACAACCTTCCCATATGACCCACAGGCATATGTAATCCAAACAAGCCAGTAATTTTAAAAAACAGATTAGCAGTGGCTACCCAGCCAGTCTCCATGCTGAATGCTGCCACTGCTGTTACTTTTTGAACTGTGAACAAGATATTAAGGCAATCATATGAGGTGTTTGCCTTGACATAAAATCAAGCAAGGCAAGTCTCAATGTTGATTACATTTTTCACAAAGTTAATATTGTCCCTGCTTCAAATTACTGGCATTTAATCCCATCGTTTTTAATGCAAAGGGTTTCCTTTTCCTTTGTAATACTGTGGTATCCTGTGAAATGTTAAGGAATTATTCCACCCTGGTGTTAATTTCTGAATATGCAAAGGCACAAAACAAAAATATTTTTTGTGAGGAAATTCAAAAGCAGATACTCATAGCTAAGCATCTGGAGCAAGATTTTAGTTTATTGTGCATGATTTTTTAATTGACATACACCAGTATACAAGCAAGAGTGCTTAAACAGCCAGTTTCTTTCGTCAAAGTAACCCAAATCATGATACAATAAATGTTGAATTTGCACGCTGTATAAATTATGTAAATAAAACAAAGCCCTGTGATTGTGTCCCTTAGCATAATTTATTCATCAGTGTTTTATTATTTTACATACTTTATTCTAGTTCTCCTAATCATGAGGGGAAAGGGTACAAGGAGCCATGCAAGCCATGGAGATGCCTGTCCTGTGACTTGAGGTATTTTTAGGTAGCCTCCCATCTAGTTTTTGAGATTCTGACAGGTATTGCCCATAGGATTCTAAGGAAGTCTTTGTAATCATGTGCTTTTTGAAAAACAGGAAAATATTATTTGAAAGATGAATTCTATATATGAAGTCCCCCATACTGCACTTTTCTCTTGCTTTCACAGAATTATCACACACACACACACACACACATACACACAAACACACTTTAAATTACAGATCAGCAGTATTTTCTTCCACATAATTTTTATTATTTTGTGTAGAAAATGTATGCACTGCCTTGCCAGAAACCTGCTTGAGGTGGCTCACAAAGACAATCTGATACATAAGTTTGCCTAACAGAGCTTTAAAACTTAATCTCAGAGTCACAGGAACTTAAAAATAGACTTCCAGAACTTCTTAACATAAAAACATAAGAAAATAAAAGAAGCCAATGTTAGATCAGGCCAATGGCCTATCCAGTCCAACACTCTTTCACACAGTGGCAAAAAATACCAAGTGCCATCAGGAGGTCCATCATTGGGGCCAGGACACTAGTGTTGCCCTACATAGTGCATGTAACGCTATCTTGGACTTATAATTTCATAAGCAAGAGAAACCTGGACTGAGTAAATGGTGTGTAATAGGGACTGTATTGCATGGTGTCCCAAAGTGATACCAATTGGAGACATATCCAGCAGAAGGCAGCCTTCATGAGATAATATGCCACGGTTCCTGAGGTTACCTGCCCACTTACCTGTTGTAAAATGGACCAGCTCCTTAGCTGCTTGAAGCTCTGAAAACCAGGCAGATGCCATGTCAAGGCAGGAGAACAAAGACTCCAACTCCATGTGGAGTTTCTTCCTGCACACATAAGCAACGCACTCCCCCTCCCCCAGATTGACTCACCTCACAGCCAGAAGACAATAGAGGACCATCCATGATAATGACTCTGGCCGCATGAGTCATAATCATATCAGGCGTCACCCTTAGACTCTTCCTCCAATCAGCATGTTTTTGGGATGGACTAGTAGGAGGTGGGCCAAGACATGTGACCAGCTTAGGCCACCCCCAAGAGACATGTGACTAGGACATGTGGCCAGCCTGGCCCAAGCCCCCCCTTATAAAAGGGGGCACCCAGCCATGTAGTCTTGCTGTCTCTCTGCACCCTACCTATCTGGCTGACTCTGGAGTAGCTACCCAAGAGTCTTTCGATGTGTCTGGGCTGGTTCAAGACACTACCCAATTTCCCCTATAGTCTCCCTCATTCTTCCTAAGGATTGCTCCATCTTGTCGGACAGGTAAAGTATTGCCCACCAATGATATCTTGCTAATGTGACTGCTAGCCATCTCTCTCTAATTTTCCTAGCTCTGTAAAAGTGTATATATGTGTGTGTATTGTTTGATTATGAAGAATCTAGAGTAAAAGAATCATTTTATATTGGAAACCAGTCTCATTGCCTATCTCTGGTACTTCTGGAAGAAATGGGACCTCTGTATAAAAAGATGTTTGCTCCCGTATTGCCTATTGCTATTTTATAATATCACAAATTCCCCATAGTAATTAATAATTCAGAGCAATCAGGCTAACACTAGAAGCTCTCGCACTGTTGCCCCACCCCAGCACCAAGAATACAGTACATCACTTGCCCCAGACTGAGAGTTCCTATCTATACCTGTGGCTAATAGCCACTGATGGCCCTCTGCTCCATATGTTTATCCAATTCCCTCTTGAAGCTGTCCATGCTTGTAGCCACCACCACCTACTGTGGCAGTGAATTCCATGTGTTAATTACTCTTTGGGTGAAGAAGTACTTCCTTTTTATCCATTCTCTTGTAGCAACTGAAGGTGTTCTCAAGAATTATACAATGAAGATACAAAGAATTTTTTTTGTGTGAAAACTGGTTTTGGTTGACATTGATGAACTGTATAACTGATCTGTTTGCCTGTCCTTTGACCACCTCAAATGGCTACTGAACAGCTTTGCCAGCTGCACAATAGCTGTGATGGTAGAGTTTTGTTTCCATGCAATGCTGGAGTTTCTTATCCTTTTTTAAATGGGGTTTTAAATGATTTTCTTATCCTTTTAAAAATGAGTTCTTGCTTATAATTCCTGGCTGACTGATTTGCTCCCTGTTTATTTATACCACTGATTATCAAGAAACATGCAGCAAAAACAGATCTGAGAAGGGAGGGGGAACTAGGGCTGCCATTGATCTCCGTGAAAATGTACATGTGTAAAACAGCGCCAATTGCTCTACACTATACTGTGTGGTCTGATACTTGAAAAAAGTAAACAGATGAATAGGCTCAAACTATTCACAAACAGTGAACAGATTATTGGACAATTAGTTCCTGTTCTTGACCAGAGAGCATCTGTTAAGCTGGACCAGGAGTTGTTTCAGCATCCCTATTAAACTACAAAGCCCTGACGTGGATGGCCCAGGCTAGCCCAAACTCTCTATATTAATAATTGAGTTTTCATGTGACTCTTTCCTGAATGTTCTGCATAGTCCCCCAGCATTTGGCTCCCTGATCTGTCACTCAGAGGGTGTCCCTAGCCACTGACTGAGTTGCCTGAGTCCTGCCCAACCACCACTCAAGAGTACTTGTGTGCCATTGGCCGGGTGCTGGGTTTGCTCCTCTTTCCCGCCCACTCTTTCAGCCACTGTGCCTTGTCAGAATTTCATGTTTGGTCCAACGTACATAGTAGCAACCTTTGCATGTGCTTTCTAAAGCTGAGGAGACCTGGCCCACATAGAAACTGAATAATGTTTACCTGTTCAGAAATGGCAATGAGACTTCCTATAGTGGCTTCTAGTTCCTGAGGAAGGACCTGAAGTTCGAAACACTGATCAATACCTAGGAAAAGTGTTGGACATCTATTCCAGAATTCATTGCTTCCCTTTGAGAGATTTCTATTCTGGACTTTGTTTTTTTTCCCTTTGGGATATAGTGGACATTAATATTTTCCTATGACGTATTACATGTGTTGAATCACTTATTGTGTTGAAGTCTCTTTTTGTAAACTTTTGAGCGGGTTTTGGCAGTGCACAGTTGTTATTTTCTGTTTTTTCTTGATCATTGTTTACTGTGGACTGTATTATTGTTGTTGCTGTCAGAATTTCTGGCAAATGGCTTTCTCTCTTGATGAAGACGCTTGCCTCCTGTGTGGGACTAATTTTTCCCTCAGTAGCTGTTGGTAGGTGTAATGAAATGGCAGTTACCTGTGTCTGTGAGATGGCTGCCATCTCTGTGTTTAAAATGTTCCCCCATAAGTCTTAATAGAGCTGTAGTTCCAGAGAGGGGCCTGCAGGGGTATCACTCACTGGGTTGAATGGGGCTTCCTCATCTGCAGGCCTATAGTTCCCAGCTGCCCCAAGGCCAAAAAGTGTGGGAAAAGAGGGACCGTCCCAAGGGGCAGGGCAGCATCAATGTAGACTCCAGCTAGGCCACAAGCCAGAGATGCGGGGAACCCTGGGAGGCAGCAGATATTCAGCCACTCCACAGTCAGTTGGACTTGGGAATGAATGGAAGTTTTCCTGCTCTCTTGGGCCTGAGAGAAAGGCTAAAGCAGAGCCACAGGCTGGTCCAAGGCGAGTTCCTATCCTGAGCCCACAGCCTCCAGAGGTAGAGAATACTGTGTGTAGGGAAAGAGGATTGCATTTAACCGCTGTTGATTTATGTCATGTTGGTTCATGGTGTGTGCTTTCTCCTACAGTTTTGCCTTATACATTTAGTGTGTGTGTGCTCCATAATTGTGTAAATAGTTAAATAAATACTTTTATTAGGGCTAATAATCTGTGTTGTGCTCTGACCACATAGTCTCCCCGGCTCTGCAAAATAGCAAAGGGAGGTGGTAGCCCAGGGAAGCAAGGGAAGACCAGACCCTTGGGTTGCCAACTTTCCAGGGATCCCTCAAAGATTGGGGATTCCATCTCCAAATAGGGAGATTCGGCCAGAGGGATCTCACTGTCCCTCTAAAAAGGAAGTGACGATTCCATGCGTGGTGGCAGCGATCTTAAGGAGTGAGATACGCCTACAGGACGAGGGTGGGAGGCAAATAGCTGAGTGGTAAACTGGGGCCCGTTTTGCCACAGTAGGCAACCAAGCTTGGTTCAGACAAAGGAAGGAAACCCTTTGCAGGCCTTTGTGAGGAACTCATTGGGGCCAGTCCTGGCTAGGATTGCCAGCTCCAGGTATGGAGATTCCTGGAGATTTCCTGGTAGAGTCAATGGAAGCCAGGGTTTGGGGAGGGGAGAGGCCTCAGCTGAACAGAATGCCATAAAGCCCACCTTCCAAAGCAGTTATTTTCTCGGGGGGGGGGGAGAGATCTGTTGTCTATAGTTCAGTTGTGATACCTGGTGATCTTCAGGCTCCACCTGGAAGTTGGCTACCCTGGGCATCACAGTCAGTGGAGGTCAGGGCTTCAGAGCACCATGGAGGCTGCAGGTGTGGGGGAGATGGAAAGCTGAAGAGGGGGAAATAAAGGTAGGTTGATGCTTGGCTGGAAAGGAGATAAGGTTGCCAACTCCAGGTGGGAGATTCCTGGAGATTTGAGGGTTGGAGTCTGGAGACAGTGAGGTTTGAGGAGGGGTCAGACCTCAGACAGGTACAATGCCATCGTCCCCACCCTCCCAAGCAGCCATTTCCTCTCGGGGAACCATTGTTGCCAGTCTCCAGGTGAGGGGTGGAGATCTCTCAGAATTACAACTGATCTCCAGGAGGGAGGGCAGAAGTCAGCTGTAGGGGCAGATAACAGTAGGTTGATGGTGAGCTGGGAAGAAGATGGGGTTGCCAACTCCAGGTTGGGAAATTCCTGGGGATTTGAGGGGTGAAGCCTGGAGAGGGTGGGATTTGAGGAGGTGTTGGACCTCAGACAGGTACAATTCCATAGAGCCCATCCTCCAAACCAGCCATTCCCTCCTGCAGAGCCATTGTTGCTAATCTCCAGGTGAGGGCTGGAGATCACTCAAAATTACAAATGCTCTTCAGGTAGCAGAGATCAGTTCCTCTGGAGAAAATGGTGGACTCTGTATCATTATACCCTGCTGAGGTCACCACAGCAAACTGATGCTGAGTGTCCAAGGCCTTGGAACTCTCCCAGAGCCTCTTTCTAGAGCTCATTGTATTTATTTCCACAATGGGCCTTATTCCTAGTTTCATCATGTATCAGAAGCTAAGCATGGTTTTCTTTCCTTGAAAAGCCTTTGGAGTCACCAAAAGTTGGCTGTGACTTGATGGCACTTTCCACCACAATTATACTACATAACTATTGTTTTTATAATACTTGTGCAAGGCCCTTGAAAGTTTTGAAAAATAGCTCATTAATTAGTGGCAAATTCTGGTTAAGCTTTCTCAGTTGTTTCTTCTGTTTCTTCATAATCGTTCTCAAAAGTCTAAATCCAGATTCAATTTATTGTGGGGAAGCTCAAAAGCAAATACTCATGGCTAAGCATCTGGAGTTATATCAAAATCATGATGGTTTACACACATTGCCACCTCACTTGTAAAAATCTCTGTTTTATGACAACATACACACAGAAAAAGTTTTTATTTGAATGTGACTTATTTTGTTCATTAAAATTTTGTTCAGATTAATTAACATTTTGCTCTCATATACATTGGTTTCAGTGGGAGACAGAAATACACCTATAACTTCTTAGTCTCTAGTAACTTCCCTCTAAGATCAATGTTATGCCAAAGACATAGATCTCAATGAGGTGATAAGTGTCTGAGCTAAAACACTAAGGTGATATTGTCAGATTTGCACAGCTGAACACTCCATACAAAAATAGATGTTAGGGAGAAGTGTTCTAGTCTTTTCCCTGACTTGCTAGTTTTATGTGCACAGGTTGGTTTTTGAGAAACATTCAAGCAAGAAGAAAAAGAGATTGGATTTATACCCTGCCCTTCACTATCTGAAGACATCTCAGAGCAGTTTACAGTCCCTTTCCCTTCCCCTCACCACAACAGACACTCTGTGAAGTAGATGGGCTGAGAGAGTTCTCTTGAGAACTGCCCTTGAGAGAACAGCTCTAACCCAAGGTCATACCAGCAGCTGCATGTGGAGGAGTGGGGAATCAAACCCAGTTCTCCCGCATGAGAGTCTATACTCCTAACTAGTACATCAAACCTACAATCTGAAGCAGTGCAATTCTGAGTCTGACTCTGGTTTACATCCTCAGTAAAAACAAAGCCATAGTTTCATTGGTGGTGTACTTAGTGGTCTGCTGGGTTTCCTTCCAAATAATTTCTATTATTTTACTACAGTAAAAATAAGACGGTAGATGTAACTTTAGATAAGGCCTGAATCAGGCCAAATGAAGCAGCTTTGGGTCTTGGAATTTCAAAAGCTCCAGGCTAGGCAGGTTCAGGCTGCTTGATGTGCTAATGAGAGCTTAGCAAGCAGCAATATTTTCCTTTGAAGGCTGAAGTTGAGCTAGCACTAACTGCTGTCAGGCCCCTATTGCCTGTGCTAAGCTGGTGAGTGACTGAAGCTTTTGTGTGCTGTGTTAGCAAGGAAGTCAGCATGCTTTGGAATGACTAGATATATGATATGTGACTTGCCCAATCACTGTATTTGCTAGCAATAATCTGGTATTTTTCTGGAAAGTCTGTAAAACTAAGTCCGTGTATTAGAGAGAGAAGTAAAGATTTGGTAGAATTAGGAGGTAGTGGGGAAGAGTTAATGGAGATTCAAATAAAGTGGGAATGGAGAAGAGGAAGGCATTAATCATATTATGTATGACTAGCCTGACCATCTAAAAGATACATTCATGATGCCTACCAAATTTTTAGATGGCAAAATAAAAACAAATTCCATTTCAGAAACATTTATGCATATATGGTATGGCTGAAAATGTCACTACTTATTGTACTGTCCTATTTATGACTTATAAAGGAAGAATCTTAGCAAGTTCTTAAGACAAGTCAGGGAGGTCACAAACTTTGACAAGACCAAGGTTTAACTTCTCGGTTGTTACACATGCAATACACTTGGAATGCTAAATAGGCCCTGCAAGTCAGAAAGAAATTTATGCAGACCTGTTTATGACCAACTGCCAGGCTCATTATCATTATTATTACACTGAATTCTCTGGTAAATTTTTAATTTTGTTCTGTTATAATAAGTAGTTGCTATAAGTAGTTAAACCATTTCCTTTGCTAGCCAAGAAACAGAACTGTCCCAGTTATGTTGTTTAGTTTTCTTGAGACAATTAAAACAGGCACCAATCTGCCAAACTAGAGGAGTCATATACAGCCTCATCCCTTAGTAAAATATGAAGTATCCCATATGAACTGTGATAAATATTTCAGCTTGGATCCTATGTCTTTACTCTACATACACACAGTACCATTTTCCTTTCTGTTGTAGAACATGCTCCTCCAGCACTGGGTATTCACGCTTACACAAGACCATTACCTTTCAATGAGTGGGGTGGGGTGGGGGGGATCTAGCACTAGAGGAATGCAGTCTGCAGTGGTGGCCCACCTCTGCAATGGGCAAACAGGGAGAACACATAAAATCCAAGCCTTCATGTTCTAGAATAGGGCTGTACAATTTCTTAAATAAATACTTCAATTTAGTTGTTTGGGGAAAAGTCTATCTATCAGTTATATTTCTATGACCAGTCATGACATACAGAGATGGCAGTTTTGTTATTCTTCTGTTCTTAAAAATGAATAAATCTTTTTTGTTTTAACTAATCAGAGAAGAAATAGATGGATTTGGTTGTAGAAATATTATTACTTTGTAGAGTGAGTTATTTAACAATCTTCTGTTCTAGAAAACCATAATAAGGGGGGGGAGTAACTGCTGATTTGATGGTTTGGCAGAATTGAGATCTTAAGAATGGAGAGAGCCAAGCTTACAGTAATTGCTCTTCCTCAACCTAGGGACATGCTGTGAAGTATAATGTTACCTTTGGGTTGTGACAGATAAGTTATGGAATTCTGGCCAACAAATTATAGGTCTCCTAACTTTAAAGGATATAAGGAAGAGGTGAATTGGTGAGACGGTAACACTGAAGAAAGTCTGGGCAGAGAAGTTGTAAGGATATCTGACGTAATGTTAACATCATTTCTCTTTTCTCCTTTCCTTTCCTTTTTATTTGGACATCCCTTGTTGTCTGTCATTGTTCATCTTTGTTAATTTGCTATTCTTTGCACATCTGCAGTACAGATTTGCGAATATTGGTGTAGACTAAAAGGACATGAGACATAGGAAGCTGTGACACTTATTTATGAGTACATTCATACAAATTCTTTAGACCTACTTGTGCAAAAGCATGCCAAACTGCCATTTCATGCAACAAGTTTACTGGGACAGTGCTGTCCACTGTGTTCAGCCAAGTTAATACCACTTCAGTGAGGAACTGGCTTCCCTTTAAGAAAACTTTGACATGATCACCTGATCAGAGGTGCTATCAAAGGCCAGGTGTGACTGCTTCAAGGTTGTTTCCAGTAATTTCTATGGCATACCCAAGAGGGAAAATTCTGAAGATGGGTGGCAGCAAAAGGAAAGCCATTTCTATAGTGGGCCTTGCAATGCCTTTCTTGCAGTAATTTATCCATCTGGTCTTTTAAGTTTTAGATGTCAGCTGAATTTTTCTTAAATTTCTTACATTTCCCCAAGAATTAAAAAAAAAAGTGTAGTTGTTTTACTTAACCCCTACATTTTGCTATTTAACTGATTTCAGTGACTGATGCTGCTAAATTGTTTTACTATACTTTTATGCTGCTCTATTGTGCTGGGTTTTTTTTCCAGATTGTTCTTTGATTTTATTACTCTTATTAATCTTAGAAGACGTTTTAATGTTTTTATTTTCTTCTTAAGCCACCAGGAACACTCTTTTGCAATAATTCACCTAATAAGTATTCTAAATAAATAAACACAAAAAATATCTATCACATTCACATCTTGCCTGTCTCCACAGTGCTCAGCATAGGGCTCCCTGTCGGGGAGAAAGGTGGGGTATAGATGAAGTACGCAAATACATTATTTCTGTGAATGGCACTGATGATGCTACCAATGATGACAGCACTTTCCCTTGAAAATCCTGATTATTTGAGGCATGTGCAGAAGAAAATAAATCAACTACACAACTGAGAAAATGTAGAAGGAGGTCAGACATAGAATCGTAGAATCATAGAGTTGGAAGGGATCTCCAGGGTCATCTAGTCCAACCCCCTGCACAATGCAGAAATTCACAAATGCCTCCTCCGCACCTGCAGTGACCGCTATTCACACAGAAGATGACAAAACCTCCAGATTGCTCTGACATATACAAGAACTGTGCTCAAACTGATTCCAATGCTTGTGGACCCACGGTCACTTTTGCATAGAGTTTCCAGGCCATACTTGGAACTTGGGGGGGGGATATGGGAGGGAACCAGCATTGTGTGTTCCATGACATAATTTCCAGGAAAAGCCAGAAGTGATGTCACATCAATCTAGAAATCACTAGAAACTTAGTGGTAAAACTGCAGATCTGGCTATTCCTAGAGTAATGTGATGTCCCTTACAAGTTTTCCCTCCAGCATTTAAAAAAATATTTTTCTTCTACTGCCAGTCTGAGCAGCAGTGCACAGTAAGGGGTGCTGGCAGGAAGTCTCCCACCATAGCAGGAGACCTGGAAACCCTACTTTTATAACACATATTCACTAAATGTAACTACTTGCATGCAGAGAATTGTGCATGCCTTTTTTTTAAAGCTGTCACACAAATTGTTGGTTTCTCAGCTTACATCCAGCCAATGATTTGCAACATAGATGTCATCTATGGGGGGGGGGGCTGGGGGGCTCAAGCCCCCACAGAAATTTTCCAGGGAGGACTGCGTCTCCCCTGGGGGGCGGGCAACCAGTGCAGGTAGGCTTTAAAGCACGGGAAGCCAATTCAGGGTGCCCTTTTGCTCCCCCTGCCTAAGTACAGGAGGGAGCGAAGGGAAGGCTTGCAATCACTGTCCACCCTTTAAAATGAGCAGCCCAGCAGGTCCACCTGCCAGTTGCTTGCTTTAAAGCAGCCAGTTCAGGGCATCCTTTTGCTCCCCCCCACCTAAGAATGGGAAGGAGATCTAGCCGGGGAGGGGGGGGCGTCGATCCTCTGCCCTGCATTGCACATGTGCCCTGCGTCCTGCCATGGCAGAGAGGCAAGCAGGGAAGTGGCTCTTGCCACGCATCTCTGGGGGTGAAGAAGGCACCTTCTCCCATCTCTGCACAGAGGAGCGGATGCAGGCAGAAGGACTGCACTCCACCTCAATGGGAACCAGCCATGCAAATAAAAAAGGAGCTGCTCCTATCTTTACATCTATTCCGCCCAGGTTCCAGGAATGTCATGGGTCACGGGGACAGGATGAGAGACACTGAAGAGTGTTTACAAAGGAGAGGGGTAGAGGAGAGAGGGCTGGCCTGCCCAGGCAGAAGCAGGAACATTTCAACACCAGCAAGCCTGGCAGGGATGTTGTCACTCAACTGGAATCTTCCTTCCCATCGTCTTTCTGTCTTCTTTCCTTCTGTTTGTTTTTCTTTCTCTCTTTTACTCCTCTATCCCCATCTTTTTTCTACCTCTTCCTTCCTTCCTTCCTTTCTCTCTTTGTGTTTCTCTCTCTCTTTCTTTCTCTCTGTCTTTTTCTTACTTTGTCTTTTCTCTCTCTCTTTCTCTCTCTCTCTCCCTCCCTCTCTTTCTAGCTTTCTCTCTGTCTCTCATGCTTTCTTTCTATCTCTCTGTCTTTTTCAGTCCATTTTTTTTCTTTTGGTGCATAGTGCCTTCAGCTCACACCCACAATGCCACTTCTGTCACCTCTTCCAGATGATTCCTTAAAGTCCATCTTTTCTATGAATTCTTTGGAACAACTGCCTAATCCCCATTTTCTGCTGAGATTGACCATTACCACTTAAGACTAAACTACATCTTTTCCCTCTTTAACCTTGTCTGGTCTCCCTCTCCCTCTTCCCCCCCCTCTCTCTGTCGGGAAGTGTGACTATATTTGAATAGTTTCTATAATTTTTTTAAAACTTGGTCTGCTCAGAATTTTAAAACTAGCTCCATAGCCAACACATGGTAACCCTGTAGGGTTTTCAAGGTAAGAGACATTCAAAGGTGGTTTGCCATTCCCTGCCTCTGCATACCAACTCTGGACTTCCTTTATGGTCTCCCATCCAACTGTGGATCAGAGCTGTCTGTCGGAAACCCTGGCTGTCTCCACCCATTTTCAATGTAGCAACTGTCAGACTGCAAAGCCTCTGTTGAGCTCCAGTTTACATTTTTTGTGGAAAGTGTGTCTCTATTTTATTTTACTTGGCTTTATATATCCTTTATTGAGAACAGGCTTTTTTTTTCCATGGGGGGCTGCTTTAACCACTCCTAAGCTCTTCTTTCAATTTCCATTTCATTTCTAAATGGTAAGCCCATCTGCATGAACAAGATTGGGGGGGGGGGACATGCAGATCAAGGCCTTTTAAAATTTCCTTTTGCCCTGTATGCAGCCGAGAAAGAACATTGGCAAGAAATGTGCACTCTGTACATGTTCATGCTCTTCATTTTGCTATTACTTAAAATGATGTGGTACAGTTTCAAAGGGACAACTAACTGGGATGTATAAAAGGAATGACAGGATTGCCCATTGGAAACAATGGGAGAGGCTTGAAGGCCCATTGGAGATAATGGGAGCCAGGAATGCCAATTGACTTGCATGGGCTCCACTGAAATACATTGAAGCACAAAAAAAGTTGCAAAGAAAATGTGGAATGGTTTTTCCATTAACGTCTTTGGGCCCAGATAGGCTACTCTGGGGCTGGAATGACAGCCCCCAGAGTGAATTGATGATCCCTAGCATTAGAATCTGGGCTTTATTAGTTGTTGTGGATTTTCCGGGCTGTATGGCTGTATGGCCATGGCCTTGGCATTGTAGGACCTGACATTTCACCAGCAGCTGTGACTGGCATCCTCAGAGGTATAAAACAGAAAGATGGAGTACTCTCTGTGTCAAGGTGAGAAGAAAAAGAAGAAGAAAAGAAGGCCTTGACACACCTTCTCAGAGACTCCAGCCCTGCATTTACCAAACGAAGGTATCTGTGATGCCATAATTTAGTAAATTTCAGTACAAAGTCACCCTTATGAATAAGGCAGAAACAAGACTCCTGTAAATGAATGTCCAGGAAAACTTTTAAAATGTACCCCTACAGGCTGTTCTGTGTTGTCCTCCTTACTTTAAAATTTGTGACCATTTGTTGGTCTTATGCACATGGTATGTATATCTGCAGATCTTAAAGAGACTATTCTAAAAGTGAATTTAAATAAAGGACACAGCAAGAGACCACTGAGATTCCACTATAACTACTGGCCAATTCCCACTTTTTCCTCAGTTTAGCCCAGCCCAGAGGTATGGCTAGGGGGGTTCTCAAGGGTTCCCAGCCCCCCTAAATTTCTGGGGAGCCCCTTCCTAAATCCCACATGGTTCCACCTCCATAGATAGTGACAATGCCCTGTGATGACACTGGCTCCTCCCTATGATGTCACTGGGCCTCAGTTCTTTTAAGGACCTAACATAGCAATGTCTCTGGCCCTGGCCCAGGCCCCCCCAGGAAATTGGAAATATGACCTTGATTTGCAAGTACCATTCATGTGTGTGTGTGCATACACAAACGTACACACTTATTTCCAGTTTGAGAAAAATAATTTGATTATCGAATTCTGCATAAGAAGGAACAATGTCTTAATTTAATATTGATAATTTAATGGTTGTTATTCTTATGGGGGGTTATACCTCGTAAGCCCCCTTGAGCAGGTCTCTGGAGAAGCAATGTAAGTTTTCTATAGAAATAAATCATGCCTCTTATAACAAATTCAAAAATGCCATTGGAAATTTACTAATCAAGAACTGACATGAACAATGGTCATGCCTAAGTACTGCAGGTGTGCTGAACCCAAACGGAATTATTTCTGACATTTGAAAGCCATTGGAAAACTTCCGATCTGACAGATAGTCTGATTCCTCTCTGTCTAATTTCATTTTCCTGGGCAATAGGAGGTGGGAAGAGCAGTAAGGAGACAGAGACTCAGCATACCTGACAGGGATGTCTTCCAGCAAGGACAGGTAAACCCATCTTCCCACCAAACTGACTAGCATTTCTGTACACATCAATTCAATTTTATGTCCACTGATGTAAGATAGGGTGGAGGGGAAAACAGAAGCTCAGGCTGTAAACATCATACAACCTGCTGCAACCCCTCCGGCAGCAAACACACACACACATGCTTTGGAACCATGACTGGTATCAGTGATGAAAAAAGATCAGCTCATCTCTTTTTGTAAGAGAGAAATGCTGAATAAGGATCTGAGATGTCTCAGGTGTCTTTATTGTATTTTAAAGCACTTACTCATAGGTATGACCTGATATATATGAGCTCATTCACCCATTCATAAAGCAGGGAGTACGTTGAAACAAAACCAGCGAACACAATCAAGTGCAGCAAAAATTCCCATGCACGCTCCTAATCTTACTACACTCTACTGTACATCATTGCTCCTAGCCTGGCTTTGTATGGGAAGAGAGACCTGGAAAATAAACTGAATGCAACAAATTAAGATGCAGGATGGAGAAAGGTTTGCTCCCATCACTTAAAGGCTCCATTTTTGTAAAACCTTTGTTTGAAGATTCCCAGAAAGGAGGGGAAAATTTTCTCATATCAGGTCATGCTTCCCTTTGGTTGTGCCACAAATGAGAATTTTGTTGCTTATAAGAGAATGAACTTCAGCGGACAGCGGAAGACAGGAGGGCCTGGCGTGATCTGGTCCATGGGGTCGCGAAGAGTCGGACTCGACTGTGTGACTGAACAACAGCAACAAGAGAATGCTTTCACCTGTATGTCTGATACAAGGGAAGGAGGATCTTTTGGGTGAGATACAATCCTTAATACCTTCATCCCAATCAGGTAGGATGGGTATATCCAGGAATATATTCCCTGCTGAAACCCATGAAAGCTACCAGCTTAACTGCAATATTTTAAAAATGGACTCAAGTTTGAAAATTATGAACAAGTTGAAGTTGACTGATCTTCACCTCCCAACACACACACACACACAGATCTCTAGTATGAAAGCTTTCCCTGTCAAGTGATTCACAGCCTGTAAAAGCAAATATAACTGAGAGGGTAAATGTTCTTCAAAGCCTGGGACTCTTGTTTCTGTAAATTAAGTAGGGATAATAGGATATCCTCACTAAAGGTTCCATAGACACTATGCATTGATACAGTTGTATAGACCATGTGGGAAAGGCAGCTTTCATGTGAGCTTTGTTTACTCCTAATATTTCTTAAGGAGTAAGCATATGAAGAAGTCCCCAAAGATTGTCTGGAAAATCAGCTGTACATACAGAATCACTAAATGTTATATCTACACATAAGACATGAACTTTGGTGAACTAGGTTTATCAATAAAAACTCCATTTGATTTTTTTAAATGAACATTCTTAGCAATGCTATAGTAAAAAGACTACGCCCACATAAACAATAAATATAATGAAAATATTTAAAATGCACAACATAAGAAAATTATATTGGATTACTATTCTGCTGCTATATAGAAGAAGAGGAGGAGGAGGAAGAAGAAATTGGATTTATATGCCGCCCTTCACTCAGATTGAGTCTCAGAGTGGCTTACAAACTCTTTTCCCTTCCCCTCTGCACAACAAACACCTTATGAGGATATATCACTACTAAAGCAGTTATTATGCTCAATCCTAAACCTTGATATGCTGGTATATTACTTCAATGAAGGTCAAATTAAGAAAAACTTTATGAATTGAAATAAAATTGTACAAGACATGAGTTCATGCAGGGATTAATCCAACATCAATAAACAAATGAGACCATTTTCACAGAATTTCAGACAGCAGGATTGGGGTTTTTTGGTGTTTGTCATTAATAACCTGAGATCTTTGTGTTTCATTACTTTTTAAAAAACTTTTCTTGCAGAATTGTTACAATTATCTATAACTATATGGGAGCCATCATAGCTCAGCCTTTCCATATTGAAGGTACAAAATTCCCATTAATTAGTACTGGACAAGATGCATAAAATTGCACTGGATTTTACAATGTGCTTTATGTATCCTTTCCCAGTAACTTAGTCATCTTAGTATGCCTGTATTTATAAATAATCCAAAGTCTACTCTTTATTAATATTAACTGGCAAACCTACATTTTTCCCTTTAAAACAACAACAACAAAAATAACTAAAATCCTTCTGTCTCTGTCTCTCTCTTTAGAATTGTGTAAGCAGAGACCAAGTGTTTCAGTTTGCATCAAAGAGAACTTAACAACCATTAATTATCTTTTACTTCTGTACATTATTGTCAATACAACCATTTTTTAAAAAATACTCAAAGGGGAGAAACAATTAGTGGAAGTTATTACATAATAATTAATATCTTTCAAGGACTAGATCATTATATAAAGTGAAGGGAGTATACATAATTTATGTAACCCCAAGGAAGCAGCCTCTGAGATAGCAAAATAAACCTCAGACCTCAGTGCATTTTCTGTTGCTGCTAAAACGATTCAAAGAAAATGTTTAAAACACATTTTTAAAGCAGCAGCTAGATTTTAATATCTACACTTCTCTGACCATGGAAACAGCTCTGATGGACCAGATTCAACCTCTGTATTTTGCCACATATTGTTCTGTAAAACACACTGATATACATCCCAAATTCACCAATATACTAACCAAAGAGATCATGACTTTTGTCTACAATTACAACGTACCTTGCTTTCTGCATGGATTAGTATGCAATTAACTGTTTGTATTGCAATTTAAACAAACCAATTTTCTTTCAAAGTACAAATGGATAGTTTGTTTGGAAGCCCTTGTTTTTCCTTTTCAGTTTGAACTAATCCTTGATATATTTCCTACTGTTTTCTACTGCTGGTCACATGCACTGTACTAGATAGGTAGCTGAACAGCATTAACAGCATACTTTGATCACCACCAGTAACCTTTGTACATTATCTGAAGATGTGTTGAGGGTTGTGCAAAAGAAGTTTGTATTTATTGTGCCTTGTAGTGATAGAATCTGCAGGTTTATCCATTCTCCCCGTTCTTTTGGCTTCAGGCAGATGGGACTTTTGCCAGGCCTGCCACTGTCAACACATGACCAGCTGGACATACATCACACTGGATTTCTTGCCTTGCAGCAGAATTACCTTAGATGGGCAGAGAAGGCCTCATGCTGGGCTTATTCTAAGAATCATTTGTAACGGCCATTTCTGTCATTCCTCCCCAGGAAATAACTTGCTGGTCATCTTCTGCTCTGAAACACCAAATGATCAAACAACACTTTAAAAAATAAAGTTAACTGAGATTCTTTAAAAAAAATAAAACTGCCTTCTTTATTACACCTTTATTTTTATTTTTTGCAAAAACAGCTTGCTATAGAAATAATAAATTTTTCTGTTGTGTGGGTATTTCCTATTCATATGTTATCTAATTTATTTTATACCAATTAAAACCCTTGATAATGGGCATTCCACAGACGCTGTGGTAGATTTCTCATAGCAATTCTCATAGCTCTTGAGGCATCAAAGGAATTCTTTCCAAGTACCTGTTACTATGTTCACTGGGATATACCAGATTTACAGTTGGTCACCAGACTACAGAGATCGGTTGCCCTGGAGAAAATGGCTCCTTTGGAGGGTGGACAGTATGGTATTATACCCAATAAAGTCCCCAAAGCCATCCTCCACAGGGTCCACCCCCAAGTTCCAGGCATTTCCCAACTTGGAATTGGCAATCGTAATCAATTGAGAGCTCAGTTCACACAGTACAGTTCTTCATGTGAATGCATCACTCATAGAGTAGTAGGTGGAGCCTTTATGTAATATATTAATTTGATCCTGCCTTTTCCAAAATCATTTTTAACTGATAGTCCCTCCTTGCAGCCTTAGTACTCTTGCTCTGAGGTATCAGCCTTCGACAACATATCAGGGAATACATTGTCCATTTTTTAAAAAAGGAATGGTAAAAACAACTTGAATTCATTTTCATTTAAGACTTTTGTTATTAGATTGCACAGTCTTAATATATTTTATTGAAATAGGAACATTTGTATTATTATTGACTAGGAATAAGGCCTGTTGTGGAAATAAATACAACGGGCTCTAGAAAGAGGCTCTGGGAGAGTGCCCTGGCTTTGGGCACTCAGTGACAATATGCTGTGGCAATCTCAGCAGGTTATAATGACAGAGTCCACCATTTTCTCCAGAGGAACTGATCTTTGCTACCTGAAGAGCAGTAGTAATTTTGAGTGATCTCCAGCCCACACCCAAGATTGGTAACAGTGGTTCCCCAGGAGGGAGTGGCTGGTTTGGAGGGTGGAGTCTATGGCATTGTACCTGTCTGAGGTCCCACCCCTCCTCAACACTCACCCTCTCCAGGTTCGACCCCTCAAATCTCTAGGAATTTCCCAACCTGGAGTTGATAGCCCTATCTCCCTCCCAGCCAACCATCAACCTACCTTTAGTTTTCCATCTCCTCCCCCGTCGCTCCTAGAGATCAGTTGTAATTTTGAGTGATCTGCACCCCCCACATTGGTTCCCCATCAGGGAATGGCTGGATTGGAGGGTGGAGTCTATGGCATCGTACCTGTCTGAGATGCCACCCCTCTTCAAACCTCACCCTCTCCAGGCTCCATCCCTCAAATCTCCAGGAATTGCTCACCTGGAGTTGGCAACCCAATCAGGACTGGGCCCAATGAGTTTTCTCCCAAAGGCCAACATAGGTATGGAAAGGGCCTTTTACTGACAGAGGAGAAAGTATAGGTGCCAACTTTGATTAGGGAAATACCTGGAGATTTAGGGGGGTGGATCCTGTGGAGGGCAGCATTTGGGATATGTGTGGAAGGACTCAGCAGGGTATAATGCCATAGAGTCTACCCTCCAAAGCAACCATTTTCTCCCGGGGAACTGATCTCTGTCATCTGGAGGTCAATTGTAACAGTGGGAGATCTCCAGTTCCCACCTGGAGATTGGCAACCCTGAAGGAAAGTCAGCCGCACAGTGGGGAGTTGAAGAAAATGGTTTGATGGTTGCTGGCCCACCTTGTTAGCCAGCCAGCTATGCTGAAGCTAAGCAGGACAGAGAGCCTTTTCCCATTTATTCTGACAGGAAACTGGCCATTAGGGAGGGGGTTATGGGTGGGGGAGGGGGTTGTGCTGAAAGTCCTTTGTTTTTTTACTCACAGAACCAAGCTTGGTTGCCTACCAACAGCCACTGAGGGGACAGTCCCTCACAGGAGTCAAGAGAACTGTCTTCCTCAGGAGAGAGAGCTATCTGCCAGTAAATCTGACATGCAAATCTGTCTGAAGGGGGAGTGGGTAGGGAAGAGGAGCAGACCCAGCACCCGGCCAATGGCACGCGAGTACTCTTGAGTGGCGGCTGATGGGCCAATGGCTGAGAGAGGGCATTTTACAGCCAATGGGAGCGCATGGAATCTTACAAAACCAAAAGATAATTATTATAAGGAGAGATTTGCTTGTTTAGAGGATTTATTAACTGTCTCAAAAATGCTGAGATTGGCTTTTGAATAGCAAAATCAGAATATAAGCATAAACGTATTTAAGGCTGTGGTCACACGTGCCAGTTGAAGTGAAGGGGAAGCAAGGCTATTCCTTCCAGAGTAATTCAACCTGCAATTGCAAGATCATACCTCCCTTCATAGCTGCGGGCTCAGCCCATCACTGTGTGATCAGACACAACTGCAAGTGAGCTAGGGGTTTTAGCCATTTGCTTCCCATGTGAATAAATGAGGAATCACACCTCTGCACGGAGGGTCCCCTATGAGTATGCGATGATGCACATACTGCAAAGATGGGGGGGGACAGCACTGAGCCAGGATGGCCTGATCAGACCATCCCGACAGCATGTGTACTTGTGCAATCAGACAGGGGAAAGTCCATCTGTGGCCGATCACAACTTATTTACTACCAGATTTTCCCCAGTGTCTTTACTTCGCTTCTGTGGCAGAGCAGCACGGGTTGCCAATGACTGCGGGACACTTCCCAGATGTTGCTGTCTGATTGCACCCTGGCCTCTAGTTTCTTGTAAGCTACTTCTCTGCATCCCTAAAGGGGAAAAATAACATTACGGCTGTCCTGGCTAACTTAATTGTCTGTGCTCCATCCACAGAGTAGTTTACACAAGCACCCTATTTACGTTTATTATACTGAAACGATGAACTTTTGAGGAGTCTAGATGGAAGGAAAGGAAGCTCCACATACCAGTGTTGCTCCACTTCCTTTATATCCAGCTGCTTGGTACTTGCTTTCTTTGCTCAGAAAAGTATATTGAATGTAATTAACCTTTATGATTATTGTGTGGGTGGAAATTGCTGTGGAATGGGCAAGCTGTTCCAGAGACTTGGATGGATCTTTGTACTCTGTGTGAGTGAGAATACAGCTGCCTGGTAGAAGTAATGTTTGTGAAGAGTCAAAAACCTGCCAGGGCGTATGAGTGAAAAGTTATAGATAGAAGGCATATAGTATATATTGAAGGACTCATGTATGGAATGGAGCAGATATGGGATGCTTGGGCGGGTATACTTGGTCATGTTTTTGTGTGAGGGATACAGGGCCACATCCCTCTATTGGATGGAGGGATGGAGTGACCTTCTTCTTTTTCATGACATGGATTGAGTTGAGTAGGTGGGCAGCAACTTCCTGCCATGGATAACAAGGAGGCTGGGCATTGCCTTTCCTTGTCACTGGGGAGTGAAGAATTGGATGCCATTTTCCCACCACTGGGGGAAGAGGAGGCCAGGCACAATTTTTCACTTTCTTACCTACCTGTGGCACATGGTGGAGGCAAGGAGCTCAAGTGACATTTTCCTACCTTCCTCACGTCTTCTCATCATACGTGGTGGTGGGGAGCATGGGCACCATATTTCTATCTCTCCCCCCTTCCCTGCAGCTCAGGAGGGTGAGGAGGTTGGATGCCACCTTCCTGCCTCTTCATGGCAGGGGAGGGGGTCACTTGGATGCCATAGCCTAGGCCTGGGGCCATCCCTGAGAGAAGCAATGGTGGAGTAAACAATGATTTCCCAAGAAAGACCAGGATTCACTGAACCTTTACAAGTCCAAATCTGGTTCCATTAACAGCAACAAGATGCTATAATGGGATTAAAAGTCAACAGACAAGACAAGACAACAAGCTTTGTCTCGTTCTCTCATTTAGAATACTCAGAATAAGTTTGCTCATTGTATATGATGTAGGAATTATGTAAATTCACAGAATCAGAAAATAAAACAGCATCAATAACTAGAAGAAAACTAAGATTGGAAAGAAACTAAGCTATTTTTTAGATATACTCTATTTGTTCATTTTTTTTGTTCAGACATTTCAATAATCAAGATTATTAACAATAATATACAAGTGCAAAGGTTCTAAGTCAGAATCCTGAAAAGATGCAGTGCAGATAACCCACTTGCAAGAACAATGGATAAGGCTGCAATTCATCTCCAGGAAATTATTTTCTCTGCACATCATAGTTTATGAAATACTGCCCATAGATAACTCAGGGATGTTTACCCGATCACTTATCAAAATAACAGCTTCTTGTATCACTTCAATATCATTTTTGTTTATATGGCCAAATGGTTATGAGGTTAAGAGCAATCAAGGGTCTCTTTCCTTCTATTTTAATTTTGAGATAACTTCCCATATTAACAATAACCCAATTCAGTAACGAGGCAAGTAGATTTGGGAAGAGGTAGGAATACGCTGAAAGTATATAGTTGTCTACAATGTAACTGTTTCAAGGCAATTATAACTAAGAAGTTATTATATTCTGTAATGCCTACGTCATTGCAATTTTTCTATGGAACAGTAACTGCCACCCACCAAAGTTATGTCAGCTGTTTATGTTACTAACCTAGTATGATCCTATGTAGAGTTTAAGTTCACTGAAATCAGGGGCTTGCACTGGAGTATCAATGTTTAGGACTGCACTTTCAATAATCTTGCCAAAGATTAATTGCAGACCACCATATCCTCTGAATC
This sequence comes from Gekko gecko, assembly GCA_029375565.1. Classification (NCBI taxonomy): domain Eukaryota; kingdom Metazoa; phylum Chordata; class Lepidosauria; order Squamata; family Gekkonidae; genus Gekko; species Gekko gecko. The sequence continues at coordinate 58,504,014 of JAPDNY010000007.1, forward strand.
ACTCCTTAAAACTATTAACAAATTGAAAGCGGGAGCGGAATAGAAATGGGAAGAACCAAGTTTACAGCCCCAATTTGAGCCAATCATTCCCTGATAGCTCTCATAGGGTTCTTGTGAGAATAAAATGGAGGCATGAACAACCATGTAAACTACCCTGAATTTCTTAGAGAAATGATGGGATAAAACTGCATTAAAAAAGAGTCTAGTACTGAAAGGGTAGTATTACTTTATCTACCCTCTTCCAATATACCTCTACTATATCTTCTCTTACATGGCTTTCACAAAGGGGTGATACCCCCATTTGCTCTCCTTGTCATTGTGAATGCACAAACTTCCACATGAGGATTGTCTTCATACTTTCCCTACACATCTGCCCCCCTCCCCCCAGCAGGTTTTTGGCCATTTTAAAAATTCACTATATTGCAGAAAACCCGGAAGACGGGTGATTATACAACAGCATTGTGTGGAAACCCTCAACAACAACAACAACAACAGTAATCTGCTTAGGTTTGGGGGGGATCATGAAGCCAGAGCTCCATGAGGTAGCACTCATGTCATTTTTTTCTATAGTAAAAAGCTGCAAATGTTTTAGCCTTTTTGAACTATTTTGGTTGTCCATTTTCCCATCCTGTAGTAGCTTTGTGAGATAAGATGACCAGAACTGCACATGCATTTGAAATATTGCCATACATGCATTTGGATAGAATTCCACTAAGATTTAATTGCTCTTACTGTCCACTGATTTGCTACCATTGTTTAAAGTATGCAGGGATAATTCTTACAGTGATCTCATGTTTCTTTAAAAACAGCATGAACATAGATAGCCTCTTGTTTAGCTGTATCTACATATAGCCCCCGTACATAGCTCATAAGCTGATTAAACTGATTATTTAAATAATTTCAGGTATTTTTCAGATATTTAGTACAGCTCCAGAACTGCTCCCCTTCCAGATTTTGTTATTTATAATGTACTTCTATATGTATATCACTGTTATTACCTTTTTACAAAAAGAAAATGATGCAGTGCTAATTATTCATCATATGCTATACAGTGAGTAAATCCATGAAGGTGCAAGGATTACTAACTCTCAAGTTTAAAAAAATCTATCATAGGAAGGGCATATCAGTGTTTTAATGTAAATTTATATATATTGTTAGCTGCCCTGAGCCCGCCAAATGGCAGGGAGGGCGAGATATAAATCTAATTATAAATAAATAATAAGAACAGGATGTGCAGTATACTTAATTGCACTAAGCCACATGTTATATTTCAATGCATACTGGTCCCCCACCCACCTGCACCCATTCAGCTGGCTATTTTACAGGTCCCAGGAAGCATATTTTGGTTGCCTGGCAACTCCAGAATGAACTGCCTGTCCACAACAATGACATCTTAATCCATGTATCATGGACGAAAGCATAATGTCATAGCTGAGTTCTGAAAAACAGGATTCATGAAAAGAATTAAAATGAAAAGCATTATGAGAGTATAATCAAGTTAAAGCATTAATAGCAAAGTTTTAGTTCTTGGGATTCAATGAAATAAGAGGACAAGTAACACACCCAAGTTTAGAAGACTCAAGAACTACTGATACCTTGAGGTGGTACAATGATTTACGGAATGTAAAAGCACTGTTCACAAAAACATTAATTAGAGCAATCCTGTTCAGTGGGAATATCTACTAACTATTCTAGTTGCACAATATTTCTGTCATCAGATCTCTGCTGAGCCATCCTTCTCCCTCTTGCTGACAGAGGAACTGAAACCAGACAATGGATTGCCAGACTATCCAGTAGTAAATCATGTTCAGCTTTTCCCAAGTGCTACCAAATATTGCATGACCTCCCCGCCACAATTGAAACAGTGAGTGAACTTGAGGCCCCTTGCTCAGCTTTGGGGCCGGGTTTAGAATGTTTTGACCCACTCAGTCTGGAAGAAGTTGACAGACTCTTTGTGTCTATGTATCCAGCCACATGCGACCTGGATCCGTGCCCCTCTTGGCTCATTAAAGCGGGCCATGAGGGGTTTCAAGGTGCCCTACAGGAGATTATCAACATGTCCTTGTCAGAGGGACGGTTCCCCAGGGCACTTAAGGAAGCGATGGTCCGCCCCCTCTTGAAAAAGCCATCTCTGGACTTGGCCGAATTGGCCAACTATCGGCCGGTGTCCAATTTGCCCTATTTGAGCAAACTTATTGAGAGGGTGGTGGCATCACAGTTACAGGGTTTTCTGGATGATGCTTCTGTCCTTGATCCCTTCCAGTCCGGCTTTCACCCGGGTCATGGGACAGAGAGGTGCTGGTCGCCTTGACTGACAATCTCCATAGGCATCTGGATTGGGGTGGTGAAGTGGCTCTTGTGCTGTTAGATCTGTTCCTTGACCACGATGACCTGATCCATGCGATGGTCACCTCAAGGCTAGACTACTGTAATGCTCTCCACTTAGGGCTGCCTTTGTTGCAAATCTGGAAGCTGCAGCTGGTGCAGAATGCTGCAGCCAGGTTGTTGATGGGTCTTTCTAGGAGGGATCACATTCAGCCTGTGCTGAAAGCACTGCACTGGCTGCCAAGAGCATACTGGATTCGCTTCAAAGTGCTGTTTTTGACCTTTAAAGCCCTGTATGGCCAGGGTCCGGTCTACCTGAGGGACTGCCTTTCCCCATATATTCCCCCAAGGGCACTTCAGTCGGGGAGCCAACACTTCTTGGAAATTCCAGGCCCCAGGGATGTGAAATTTGCTGCCACTAGAGCCAGGGCTTTTTCAGTGGTGGCTCCTACCTGGTGGAAGGAGCTCCCAGAGGAGATCCGGGCCCTGCAGGACCTTGTTCAGTTCCTCAGGGCTTGCAAGATGAAGCTTTTCCACCAGCCTATGATTAGGAGCCACTGCCATTACTACTTAATCATTGTCAGCCACATGCCATCGCACCACTGTCATCATCAAGGGTGGGGTGGCCCTGGAAGGAGAGGGGTTGACAAGCTACTGTTTGGCTACTGGGGGCTACGATCTGCCCCATCTTGTTTTATATGCTTGTTTTAACAGTGCTTGGATGTTATTTTATATGTGTTTATGTTTTACACTGTTTGAATCTGTTTTAAAGTTGGTATGCATGCCTCATTGTCAGCCGCCCTGAGCCTCCGGGGAGGGCGGGATATAAATCCAAATAAATAAATAAATAAATAATAAAAATTATTATCCCTAATAATTACAATTAATAAAGAACAATTATCCCTATCTTTTGACCTTCTTGATCAGTTGAGCTTTTTTGTTAATATACAGGCTGCTGCTATACCCCTAATGAGAGGCAAAGCATTAAAACAAAGCATCAGAATGGAACTGCAGCTTCCTATTAACTAACAAACTGAAATAATATCATTAATTAACAAACCAAAATTGTCATCACATAGAAGTCATTAACTCTGACACCTCGATAGTTTAGACCAAAATAGAGTAATAGTCTATACAGGCAAAGAAGGGTACCTCAACAGTGAATTCAGGAGCTCACTGCATTCTCATTTCTCTGTCCCCAGTGAGAAAGGCCCCTGCAGCACTTGAGCTCCTTTGGAGGCTGTTCTTTTTCTGACAGCAGCCTGGGGCCTTCATCAAACCACTGTGTTTGTGTTCCTGTGCCAACTGCTGCTTTGCAGTGAGAGCAAAACCAGCTAGCACTGAGTGAAAAGTTTTCACCAAGCAAAGTACACATCACTCCTTTTGTATCACCTAGTTGATGTGGTTTCTTTCCCTCTCTCTATTTCTCTTTACAAATTGGCATTGCCTGAATTTTTGACTAGAGCTGAAAGAGGTCACACAACATGATGTATCAAGCATTACTGTTTTCTGCCCTCTTAGGTTTCAAAGCAACCTTTCTAAAAGCAATCTGGACCAACATATAGCCCTGGCAGCAGCAATTTGCTCATGTCTACAAAATCTGCTTAAACTAGAATTTTAGTATATGACCACAGAAATATACTTAATCAAGCTTCATGTTCAGATTAAAGAGGCTCTTCTGCATTTACCATATTATCTCTATATAGGATGTATAAATATTAGTTAACTGAATATCTGGGATGCTCACAAACCTAAATGCAAAATGTTCAGACAATCAAACTCTGGGCGAACCATAATAAGCAGACATGGGACTGCATAAAATGTTTTAGCAGTTTCAAAACTCCAGCACTGAAATCACTTTTGTATAAACATCTTAATGAATTCCATGTGGCAATCCTACTTTTCTTTTAATTTTTTGTATAACCATGCACACATGCAGGTTCCCAAAGTGTGAACTGATAGACATTTAGGCAATGATAGTGATGATGATACAGATACACATTTATTATCTTGCAATCCTTATGAAAACCGTATAAGGCAGGTGCACATGGTGTCATCCAATTTGTCGATGACAGGAGGAAACCAAGGTGGTGGAGGTGGAAATGGACATACTTTATTAGGACTTGAGCTGTACGCATAAGATAGTCTTTGTATGTCTATTTACAGCCTATGTAACAGGGGAGGGGCTGTGGTTCAATGGTAGAGCATTTGCTTAGCATACAGAAAGTCAGAAGAATTTAAAAATTTAAAAGACACATAGACAAGCAAATAGAATGCAGGAAGCAAAAGAAAAATACAGTTTCTTGTTACCTAAATCACTTGGGAGAGTACAGACATACCCTTCCTTGGAGATGGATCTTCTTGATAGGTATTTCAAGGGGCCTGTCAAAGGCAGGGAGTTCCTATTTGGTCCAGTCAGAAAGTAAAGAGCTTATTCAAAATTCCTGCTAAAGGAGGATTAGACCAATAAACAATTTCCTCAAGATCTTTGCAGAGGAAGCCCTGACCTGGATAGTCCAGGCAAGCCCAATCTTGTCAGATCTCGGAAGCTAAGCAGGGCCAACCCTGGCAAGGATTTGGATGGGAGTCATTCAAAGAGTACCAGGGATGGAAGGCAGAGGCAGGCTATCAAGCCATTTCTCTGAACATCCTCCATGTCCAAGTAGGAGTTGCCAAAGGTCGCCATGACTTACACACAAAATGCAAAAAAAGAGAGAGAGAGAGAGAGAAGACCATTGCAGAGGAGAATCTGTATGTTCTCCCCCACTGCCATCTTAGATGCTTACATGCTTTGGTCATCTTCATGTAATAGAATTTGTGGTTCACTGAAAGTCTTGGCCTGTTTTCTACCTAAAGCATAGGGATATTCCATAACAGGGCTCAGAAGACTAGATTCTATTCTATTTAATAAAATTCCCTATCTAGTTTTCAATATAGGCAGAATATTTTTGTGGAGGATCATATGAGCCCTCCTCACCCAGCACTAAATATTACAGTATATATACAGTCCATATACCAGTTTAGGAGTCCCCAAACTTCTTGATCAGTGACCACTTCGGAGACTTTTGGCAAAGAAGAACAACACTAGAAAACACATCAGTGGGCATCATGGTTATGGATCACAAGTCTTGTTTATGACCTCAATGAGAACTAGGCCTTACTTGGAACTACATCCCACTGAACAAAGTAAGACTTACTTCCTAGTAGATATAGTACTGATTTCTTAGATTCAAGCCCTTAGAGAGCAACAAGATTTTGGGGGTCATGCTTTCGAGGGACAAAACCCCTTCATCAGATAGGGTTTGTATTAGTATTGATTTGATCAATAGTATTGACATAGGATTACTGACAAATTCCTATAGAGAATGTGAGTTCTTTGTAGGGTTTTCATCTTCTGTAGAATTGCATTGATATAATTAATTTTGGATGGAGTTTAGGTAATAGCTGCTCTACTTTGTACAACCCTCTGGCTTGCCATTCAAACCTCCTTCCTTTACAACTTACCATTCCTAGCCTTCAGAAACCCTTAAGGGACTTTCATGATGGTTATACAAACATTTGCAGTGCAAATAGTCATGCAAATATATACTCAATAAAGAAGTTGTGGTTTTCATTCAACAGTTTTCCTCATATAGGTATTCTGGGTAATAGAAAAAGGGGGCCACATAATCCCTCAAACTACATTCGCACATCTTTGATGTAAGAAAGTGAGCAGAGTTTTACTTAATAATTTTTGAAAAGATAGATCATAGAGAACATATATTTACTGGTGATGGGTGAACATTTCTGTTTGGATCATAATTTGGTTGCGAATTGCAAGCAGCACCCTCAAATATTCAAAAACATTCACTTTTAATAAAATTTAGAAATTATTCTCGGTTGTATTGCAAACATTCTACAAACATTATTGCACTGTTTCCTACAGCTGTTCCTCTCCCCCAATTCATCTGATGGGAGGGGGGAAGGAATCTTACCCAAAAGTGCTTTGGTTATTTCATGGCTGCTGAGGGGAGGGGTCGCATGATTTTTCTCTTTAGTATTCCAGTATTTAGGAGATACTCCACATATTTTCTGCATTACATCTGATTTGGCCCTGAAGTTCTCTATCGAAAACTGTTTGGAAAAGCAGAAAAGTCAATGTATCAAAAATTCTCATCCAGGTTCCACACAATCAACCCAAAGGATTTGGCTTTAGAGTAAGAGATAAAGGGGCTAATCTGTTTCTGTACCCTTTGCTGTAAGTCAGGAATGAGCTCCAGGAAACAGGAATGAAGAGAGGCAATTTTTTTTCCAATCCAGCTCCTGAATTTGCACATGATTCACATATTACAATATCTGTGTGGCAAACACATGACCTGTGCCTGGAGCTAAGGTTGCTAACTGTAGTTGGGAAATTCCTGGAAATTTAGGGATGGTGCTTGGGGTCATGGAGTTTGGGGAAGCTCCTCCAAAGCTGGCATTTCCTCCGGAAAAAGTGGCCTTCATAGTTGGAAGATCTGTAGTTGGAAGCTGTAATTCCAGGAGAACTACAAACCCCACTAGGAGACTGATAAAACTACTTGGAGCTCTCTACTGGGAATTCAGTTCACAGGTGCACACAGACTGTTGTGAATGTAGTGTACAAGGACAAGAAGCACCAATCTTTTCCACTAGGGATGGGCATGAACTGGTAAAATGCAGTTTGTGATGGTTTGTGGTTTGTGGTGGAGCCATGAACTGTCACGAACTAAATGGTTTCATATGAACTGAACCAGTTCATGATGCAGCAGAATGCCCTCCATCGCTATAGATGCCAAACTCTCAGGGGGTCTCCAGCTGATTCTCCTCTACCTGCCCATCAAGGTTGGTGAGGATTAGATTTAGAGGGTCCAAGTTACATCCCCCCTAAAGAAGGTGCCCCCAGAAAAGTATTTTGGGCAAATGTCAGGTGCAGCTTCAAGAGTGTACAGAACGGACCCTGTGCGTACTAGAGATTTCAAATTCACAGTGCACCCTCTTGGGTGCTCTCCTACAAGCTCTCCAAATTATCTGTGGATTGGATTGGGGGGGGTCCAAGTTACAGCCCCCCTGTGAAAGTGCCCCCAGGAAAGTGCTTTTGGGAAATGTCAGGCACAGCTTCAGGAACGTATAGAATGGACCCTGAGCAAGTTAAGCACACCAAACACAAGGAAACCACATCCTATCACCTACTCCTCTACAATAGTGGGGGTCAGATTATATCCCAGTTACCAACCCCCCAAAATGGTCTTTCATGTTTATACCCACCCACCCCTCCTGAGTGGGAACCCCCTCTGTATGCCCTCAGGACAAAAGTGGATGTGAAGGGTGCTCATCATCTGGGGAAGAAAAATCCTCTTCCAGCACCCATGCCACATGCCCTGGTTCCCAGGCACCAAACCCATCCTACTGGGGCAATGGAGGCCAGCTGTTGGGAGCTGGGTCAGGGATGGTGTGGACCGCACCATCAGAGCATGAAACAAGTAAGACAAGGTCACCAACTCAAGCAGTGTAGTCAAGGTCTGGTCTAAGGTCAAAGCACAGACTCAAGAGTCATCAGTAGTCAGGTCTGAGGGTCAGTCTGTACAGCAAAGTCTGGAAGTCCAAGAATTATCTAAGAGATGAAGGAAGAGTCAGGGTACAGTCACAGGAACAAGGCAGGATCCAATGCACTGCTTGCAGTGTCAGAGGTATTTTGACTTGCTGGTTCCATGCCTAACATCCTCCCTTGGCTGCATTTTATGCTGAAGGGTCATGCTTGCAGCCAGCTGCTCGAGAATAATCCTGCAGGTACTCATCTTTGCTATCAGCAAGCAGCTGGTGTCAGGCCAGGAGGTGTGCACTTGGTCGTCTCTCCTGTAGCTCTTTCTAAGCATCTGTTTGTGGCGCTCTAAGAGTGTGGGTGATACTGGAGGGCTAGAAATGACCAACTGAGATTCATCTGTTAGATCAGAGCTGGAGGATGTCAGTGGCTCTGCACCAGCTTGTTGGATGTGAACCCTGACAAGCCTGCAGCTTATCTTCCTTCTTGTCAGCTTCTTCTGATTCAAAGCTGGCTACATGGAGCTCTTCTTCCCCTGAGGAGTCCTTCTGAGGAGTCCTCACTATTGCTGAGCCCTGGCTAACCCATGACACCAGCTCTAGCAGGGCATCACCAAGAATTTAAAAGCCTCCTTCCCCTGATTTGTTCCTGGCCTTGTCCACAGAGGCAAAAGAGTTTTTGGCACTGCTCTGAGACACCTCTGACAGCAGTGATTCAAAGCATCCTCCTCTTCCACATCCCAACTCCCTGTTGCTACTCTTGCCTCAAGTACAGACCTCTGTGGCCCTTCCCAGCCCAGTTCCAGAAAGCAGCTGTACCTCCTGGAGGGGTGCAACCCCCCCCCCCAGACTCATTCTCCAAAGGGTGCACTCAACCCCGTTGCTGCCAGAAGAAAGAGCAGCAGCCAGCAGGACAAGAAAGAGATCCACTCCCCTTTAAGCAGGGAGAAATGGAGGGGGAGCAGGAGTCCACCCCTAAAAAGGCTCCCCACACTTGGGGTGCCATCATGTGGGTGGAACCCCAGGCCACCTTCAGAAAAGTCAGAAGGGCTTCATGCAGGGCCCATTCATCCACTGCACAGGTGACATGATTGTTGAGTATGGCCAACTCTTCTCCCTCAGGCCCAGGAAGAACTCTCTGCCCCCATTGAGATGTGGACCCTGCTTGAGACTTGCCAGTGCCTGGTTACCCACTTATTGTGCAGCCTCAAGTCTTCTCATCTGCTGTGCAAGAGATATGGGGTGGGACTCCATTTATGCCTTCATTGCACACTTGGTGGAGCAGAAGAATGCAGAACAGGATGTCATTGCCTCCATGATGACCATCCTGCATGGGAAAGAGGAGATCAGCCAAGGCTGACCCTCTCCCTAATGGTGTGTGTCCTAAGCTTGCCTAGTCCCCCCAGGGGGCAGGTAAACCCCCACCCGAGAGGCCCGTTACCCGCCCCCAGAAAATCGGACTCTGGGGGTAACTCCACCCCCTTCCGGCAACGTCCCCAGTGTGATGATGTCACTTGGAGGTGACATCATCATGCTGGGCACGTTGGGGGCGGGACACTCTATGATTCGAGGGAAAACTCTATGGTTTTTCCTCGAATTCTGGTGGCCCTGCCCCCAATGTCCCGACGTGATGACTTCACTTCTGGGTGGTGTCATGGCGGTGGCGCACGCGCAAAGCGCACACGCAGGGACTCCAGGGATAGAGCGGGACTCTGAACATGAGATTTCTGTAGTGAATGTCAATAAATCAAAAGTAGGTTTGCAGCTTACAGAGCTAATGTTTTAAGCATGTTTTTATTTTAAGTAAAAAAAATCTTTGTGTTTGTGTCCTATATAAAGTGTATATCTATGCTATCTGGCATTACATTTTATGACACACATGGCACAGCCCAGCAAGATCTCATTTATGTCAGATCTGGCCCTCATAACAAATGAGTTCAATACCCCTGAGGTAGATGCTGTTTAGGTTGGCTGTGGGGCAAGCCCAACCCCACCTGGTAGAGGTGGCCATCCTCCCACCTAAGCACCAGGGGCACAACCCATGGGCAGCATGTTGAGTCACACAGAAAGGAGGAGGAGGAGGAATGGGTGGAGGGAACACACAGCAGGACAACACTGGGAGGCCTGGATCTTAGTCCATCAGTTCCAGAGCAGAGTGGCCCAATGGAGAAGGTTGGCCTTCAAAAAGGACAAGTCGTCCACCCTAGCTGGGTGCAGTGGGAGCAGTGAGGACTAAGGATGTCTCCCAGGTAGGAGAACACCTGCTTGCTCTGGATGCTGGTGGAAGGGCACAAGAGATTTAATGGCCATGCAAGAGAGGTCAGACCAGATGATGGCCTTGCATGACCAGTACTCCAGGAAATCATAGCTGGCCACAACCTCAGTGAAATTCTCCACCATAGCACATCTGCCCCCCCAGCACTACTGCTGAGTGCTGACCTCCCACTTCACCACAGACAGCCAGTAGTGAGTCTTCTGCTTGCTTGGATCTTAGAGGGGTGCTCACCCTCCTCCTCCCCAGGTTCTTCTACCTGTTGTTCCCTTTGGCCATTTGCTGGCCTGAAACCTCCACACCTCTCTGCAGAGCTCACACTTCCAGTTCATGAGCTCTGCATTACAGAGAGTAATGCTGCTTTTAATCTGTTGGCTGCACACACAGGCCAGCCTGTACTCCCATTCTTTGCAGAGAGGATGCAACCTGGTGTCAATGCCTGCCTGCAACCTCTTTGCCAAGGTCCGGACCCACAGAAGAGCCATCTTCTTGGGGCCCATTGGCAGTGCAAAGGCTAGTGCCTGGTCCAGCCCTCGAATCAGAGGGATTACTTGCCCCAGGATGGCCATATGGGCACAGAGCACATTGGTAGTGTCCTGGAATGGCTTGAGGACATGCACCATTTGGGAGAGGGTCAACCAGTCATTGGAGCTGATGCTGAGCTCCTTTTACCCATGCAGGATGGTCATGGAGGAAATGACATCTTGCACTGTGCTCTGATGCTCCACCAAATCATGGTGTAGATGGAGTTGCAGCAGGTGGCCACATCCTGGACGACCCAGTGTTCAGGCTCAACCCCCTCCCCCTGCCTCTCATGCAGCAGATGCACAGAACTGATGCTGCGCAAGAAGTAGGAAGCCAGGCATTAGCAGGTCTTGAACAGGGACCTAAGCTTGAGGGTGGCAGCAGCCTAGATGGGCTTGACAGTACTCCCAAGCCCCAGAGCATCCCTCACTACCAGGTGAAGCATGTGCCCTTGAGGCACATAGCCCTCACCGCTGTTTGCATTTCAGTGCCAGTGACTGTGACTATATAGCCACAGGTGATGTTTCTGCCACCCAACCACTCCCTCAGGCTACTCTGGATCATGGCAGTGATGTTTGCCACCATGTGGTATGCATCCATCCACTGTGCATAGATCAGAACCATCTTGTAGCCTGGTGGCAGGACTGTGGTTGGAGCAGGTGGAAGGCACAGCTGCTTTCTGGCACTGGACTGTGAAGTGCCGGAGGGAGGCCTACCAATTACTGCAGCAGGAGCAGCAGGGAGTTGGGATGTAGAAGGGGAGGATGCTTCACCACCATCCTCTGAGTCACTGCTGTCATAGTCTCCCCTTCCAAACAGTGTTAGCAGCTACTGCTGCTAGGGCAGTGCCAAAAACCTTTTAACATCCTGTGAAAGTCCCATGGTTGGAGTAGGGGAAGGAGGCTCTGAGACCCCTAATGACAATGTGCTGGGGATGGAGACATCTGTCATGGGCTGGACTTGGGCTGAGAAGCAGGAGTCAAGTCCAGTCCAAGGTTGTTGCCAGGAGTGTCAGAGCAAGAGCCAAAATGTGAGTCCAAAAGAGGAGTCATCCAAAGCAGGGGTCAGGAAGCCAGGAATCCGAGCCAGAGTGGAGATCCAAGGACAGGAACCGAAGGTGGATGTGAGGCATGCATGGAGATGACTCGTTGCTTCCACAAGAGCCCAATCCTGAATGGGAGTTATATAGGCCTCCAGCCAGGCTTCCCTTGGCAGTGGTGGCACTCCTTCTAATACTCAGGACTCTGCACTTGCCTTCCCTGCCAACATGCATCTTGATGAGGGGTGGCTGAGTCTCTGCAGAGCCACTCCCTTTGCTGACCACTCATGGAGGTGAGTCAGGCAGGCTCCCTGATTGCACTTGTGCCTCCTTTGCTGCTGCAGGGTTTACAGGCTCAGGAGCTGGCAAGCTATTCAACTTGTGAGGAGTCAGATGGGCCAGCTTCTGGTTCTGGCAATGCCGGCACCTTTGGCTGTGATGCCAACTTGGGCGGGGACTCAGCGTCACTGTCACCGCTCATGACAACATCTTCCAGGGGTGAGGAGGCTGTGTTCGGTGCCCAGGGACAAAGCCCTCTGGTACATGGCAGGATGAGGGCCTCTTCCCCCCCATAACGAGCACCCCTTCCACCCATTTTCATCTGCATGGTGCTGAAGCCTTGAGACCGTCTCTGAGTCCTGACACCCAAGTCCAGGGGGTGTCACCCACCAGCTAGGCCCCACTGCTCGGGATGAGTAGTGAGGCTGTGTGACTCACAGCCCTGAGTCCACCTAACACCCAAAGCCCAACAGCAAAGAGACCAGATCACAAAAGAGAGGGGCAGGGTGTATATATGTAGGCCCTCAGCCAAGGCACCCACTAGATATCCCGCACTGAGTAGTGAGTAGTGAGGCTGAGTAGTGAGTATTGAGGCTTTGAGCCTGAGTCCACCTAACACCCAAACCGCAGCAGCAGAGATACAGAAGATCACAGTCAGATTCAGGAGGAGTGGGGGGGGGGGTTTGAAACACAGGCCCTCTTCAGAGGTACCCAGAGCAGAAGCTAAGCCCCATTGCTCAACATGAACAGAAAGGATGGGTGGCACACAGAGCATGGCTCGCCAAACACCCGAATCCCAGCAGCAGTAAGACAGAAGATCATATTTCAGGTTTCCATGGGAAGGATTCAGAGGGGGCGGGGATGAAATGCAGGTCCTCTTCAGAGCAGCCCACAGCAGAAGTTTCCCAAAGTTGTCAGATAAAAGGAAACTTACTTGCAAAGGGTCATCAAGTGAAGATGGGTTTTCCATTGTTTTTCTCAGGGGTGGTGTTTGTTGTTCAGCTCCTCAAAACCTCTCTCCTAGCTGTACATAAAGCCTCAAAAGTGCTGGGCATAAAATCTACACAATCCTGAAGAAATTGTTTTGGAGGAAATATTTCCATAAGCCCTCCACTTTCTTATTGGTTAAGGATGAACTCCATCCTTGCCATGGAAATCTGAAATCTGAACTAGCAATAAGGTTATCTTTGCTAGCTTTCAGCTATGAATCTAAGAATACCTGTCCTGCCTAGCACATTTGGCATGATGGTTAGAGAAGTAAATTATGAATTAGCTAGAAACTGTAATTTTTTTTGGGTTGTACTCTATGTTTCTCCTCTCTAGCTCCCCTCATTTGTCTACATGTGCATGCATAGAATAAGCTTTATAAAAAGAGATTTTAACTCTGATTTTTTTTTCTGACTAAATTTCCTATATGGGCCAGCTGCTCCAATTACACTATTTAACATCTAGGAAAAGCAGAGAAGGGACGTTCTCTGCCACATACTCACAAGAGCTGTTCTGAGGAAGTTAATCAGAGCCACAAAGAATTAACTTCCAGGTGGCAGCAGTTATTTCAAAGAGCAGAAGGTCATGCATAAAAGTTTCTTTTAATTCCTGCTCCCCATAGCAGATCCTGCACTCCTTTATGCTACTCTCCATTGCATTCCTGCATCACCTCAACTGTTGAGGCTCAACAGTGCCCTTGCTGCTCTTGTGCCCTTCCTCCGGACATTGGGCCTCACAGTTACAGAAGTCATACAAGGAAAAACATCAGAACAAAGTTTGAGTCCAGTGGCATCTTTAAGGCCAACAAAGTTTTATTCGAGGTATGAAAAAAGCAAAAATATCATTAGGGAAGGTAAGTGATGAGAAAAGGGGCCAGGGAATGGGGGCTAAGGGTGATAAACAGGATTGTGGACAAGGCATAAATTGTGAAGATTAAGTCAGAGAAGAAATGTTTGAGTTCAGACTCGAATGAATGGGCACATAAGTAAATGATGAGCTTGTGATAAATGTTCATGGGGATGAAGAATTAGAAAGGCCAGTGAGAGCAAAGGAGCAAGGGTGAATCAAGGGAAGCCACCCCTTCACCCCACATCATCACCATCCGACCCATGCAATTCTCCAAGCTTTGTCTAGTCCAATGTATCCATGAGTACATTGATAATGACCTTAAGGGTTTAAGAAAACAGCTTGTTAGAGAGTACCCTGCTTTAAGATTCCATTTGACAACCACAGAAGAACTGACACACAGAATATAGTTTGTTCTCCTGTATCCATGTGACATTTTTGCCTATAAAATGGTGGTCAACTGTAGAATGTTCCTCCTATATGTGCAGACCCCCAGCCAAGAGTAATACAGCATTAGGCCCCAGGGTTAAGTGCACAAGAAAAGATAAAAATCAGTAAAATAAATAAGTACCCCTTTGTAACACTGAAGATACTTGTGTCTGCTCAAATAATAAGCAGGGGATGTATCCCAAAGGAATTACAGGCTATAATAAACATCAGAACTAGACAAAAAAGCATTAAAGTAGAGGGAAATTCCACTCCCCCCATTTGTTTCCCAACTAAATTACAAAGGTAATATAACCTAGATATTTCTCCAAAAGCAAAAATTAAAATGTCCTCTGCTGCACAGATCCTTTCCCTTTTTCTTACCCAATCAGTAATTTCATCAAGGTCACAGAGCAGGGTGATGGGAAAAACACCCTGAATATATTTAGCAAGTTACATGGTCAGTGTTGCCCACTGTACCCATAAACAAAAGTTCAGTGTAAAATACACCCTGCTCAATGGTCTGAAAAAGTGTGTAGTTATTTGTTAGAGACTAGTGAAGAAAATAGGTCATTCACTTATCCTGTCTAACATGTGGTTGAAATATGCCCTTGCATTTGCTTTCTTTAATGTATTATTCTGCAGGTGAGAAAAACAAACGAAGGTTTTCCAGCAGCATCCAAAATCACGACAAAACAATCTGTTCATGTATTTCAATCAATTACTGTAACTTTCAGTGTAGTAATACTTGAACTGTGGGGTACGCTATTTAGATATATAGGTTGAACAGTGCATTTTATGTACAAAATGGAAACATGAATATTGTAGCAATATGGACAACACTGATGATGTTGTAGTTCCTGGAAGGAACCAGGAATAGGCAAAAGTAACATTCACTTTCTGTTTCTCTTCAGTTAGGGCCTAAGCAGAAGCATGGCCAAGACTTACCTCCACCAGCATCGCAATGCAGGAGGCGGGGGAGGTCAGATGGAGGCAAGCCCAGCTGCGTTGCTCCTTCCAGCAGGGTGGGGCAGGACTGAGGCAGTTCACCACAGTTCACCTTCTCAGGCTGGGAGTCGTGGCTTAGGGGCAGGGGGAAGGCCTGCAGGGGCTAGATGGGAAAGCCTGTGCTGGGTCCCAGCCTATTTGTTTTAGCTCACCTGGGGGAGAATGACCTTCCAGCTCAGTTTATTAGGATTCTGGGTGGGGAGGTTATTATGTACACTGACATTTCATTCAGGTAGCCTGCTGCATTTTGAGGTGATGGTGTGCATCTCTCTGACTGGTGCACTGACATCTGGTTGCACGGGGTCTGTGATGCCCTACTAGGTTGGCTGCAGGCTTAGGATCTTTGGCGGGAGCAGGGCATGGTTCCCCCTGCTCTTTGGCAGTTTGGGCATTGGGGGACAGGCCAGGCATGTGAGCATGTCTCCCCTTTTGGGGTGCCCCCTTAAGGGACTTTGGGGTATGGAGCCACTCAGCCACATGCCCAGGTGTGGGCTGCCAGCTGGCTTTCACCTCCAGGTGGCAGGGGGACCAGGTAGAAGCCAGTGCCCACATGTGTCCTGGTATCCTGTCACTTCACAGGCGATCCCCGAGCAGGCGGGCTGGGGGGAGGAGTCCATCAAACAGCAGGCAGGTCACCAGTGCTTGGATCCGTCCCTGTGCTGCTCCATTGCTCCTTTTGTTTATGTTAATAAATAAGCTGCGGCCACGTTTTCCCCCCAAAATGGATTGTGTATGTGTTTAATTCCATCCGGCACCTTCCTGTCTACCCCACCCGTAAGTTGAACCCCACAATGAATGAAGGCTAAGAGTGAAAGAGCTCTATAAATTAGTTGTTAATATAATGTTTAAAGTTTGTTCAAAGAATTTGAGTGTTCTAATATAAAGCAGAAATAATCCACTTTGAAACAAAACGTGCTTTTTGGTGAGTGATTCAGGGCAAAAGTGCATCATTCTTTGGTATAGAAATATGCCATCAAATCACTTCTGAGTAGGGCTGCCAGCTTGGAGTTGGGAAATTCCTGGAGATTTGGGGGTGGAGCCTAGGGAGGGCAAGGTTTGGGGGGAGGAAGACAGACCTCAGTGGAGTATAATGCCACAGAGTCCACACTCCAAAGCAGGCATTTTCTTCAAAGTAACTGATCTCTGTCATGTAGAGATCAGTTGTAATATCCAGGCCTCCCTTGGAGGCTGGCAAATCTACCCTTGAGTCATAAGGCTATGTTGGGGGGGGGAACCACATATATGCCCTATTTCATTGCTGCCAGGCTGAGTTTAAAAGCAGGCAAGGTGGGGCTGCAGATAGCAGGGCAGGGCAGTTTCCCCTTCCCCAGGCTGGAACCAGCTAGAGAAAGGAGGAAAGACTGAAAAGAAAGGAGGCTGCCAAGAGAAAATATACTTGCAAATGGTTTGCTTCAGGTAGGAACAGAGACAGCTCTCAAGGAAAGGAAAGGATCTGGGAAAAGAAGAAAAGAAGACCAAGCAGCAGAGTGCATCACCAGACGGAGTTGCTCCCTAGGTGAGGCAGGGCACCAGGAAAGCTCCAAATCTAGGAAACGGACTTCAGAATCAAATTAAAGTGACAGTTTCCTTTTTGGTTATGTTTAAAAGACAGCAGATAAGGGGCTCATGGCCACTGATGATGAGGGTAGGCAAAAGGAGAACCATGTGATGGGTGCCTCTGCCCCCTGAGATGCCACTGAGCACAACTACATAACAACATAAGAAAATCCATGTTCGATCAGGCCAATGGCCCATCCAGTCCAACACTCTGGGTCATACAGTGGCCAAAAATCAGGTGACATCAGGAGGTCCAGGAGCCCTCCCACTGTTGCCTCCCAGCACCAAGAATGCAGAGCATCGTTGACCCAGACATAGTTTTCCACCTATACTGTGTGGCTAATAGCCACAGATGGACCTCTGCTCCATATGTTTATCCAATCCTTTTTTAAAGCTGTCTATGCTTGTAGCTTCCACCACTTCTTGCGGCAGTAAATTCCACCCTTTAGGTGAAGAAATACTTCTTTTTATCTGTTCTAAACTTACTACTCATTCATTTCATTGAGTGCCCACAAGCTCTTGTATTGTGAGAAAGGGAGAAAAGTATTTCTTTTCTCTACCTTTTCTATCCCATTAATAATTTTGTAAACCTCTATTATGTCAACCCTCAATCATATTTTCTGCAAGCTAAAAAGCCCTAACTTCTTTAATCTTTCTTCATAGGAAAGGTGTTCCATCCCCTTCATCATTTGAGTTGCCCTTTTCTTCACTTTTTCCAGTGCTATAGTATCTTTTTGTGGGTGTAGTGACCAGAACTGTAAACAATATTCCAAATAAAGCTGCACCATAGATTTATATGGGAACATTATGATACTGGCTGATTTGTTTTCAATCCCCTTCCTAATAATCCCTAGCATAGCATTTGCCATTTTTATTGCAGTCGTACAATGAGTTGACATCTTCAGTGGGTTATCTACTACAACTCCAAGACCTCTCTCCTGGTCAATTACCACCAGTTCTGAGCCTCTCAAAATATATTTATAGTTAGAATTTTTTGCTCTAGTGTGCATTACTTGCCCACATTGAACCTCATTTGCCACATTAATGTCCACTCGCCCAGCCTCCACATCCCTCTGGAATGCCTCACAGTCCTCCTGGGCTGTCACCATCCTGAACAACTTTATGTCATCAGCAAACTTAGCCACTTCACTGCTAACTCCCAATTCCAAATCATTAATGAACAAGATAAAAAGCACAGGACCTAGTACCAAGCCCTGTAGTACTCCACCACTTAGTTTGTTAACCTTGCAGACCTTTTTTATACCTATTTGTACCTTTCCTAACCTGCAGTATACCTTTTATTTGTGCTTCCAGGATTGTAGTTTTAAATAGTCTCCAAGCTTCCTGAAGGGATTTGATCCTCCTTACCTTTCCTTTCAGTTTCTACAAGCCCTCTTATTTGAAAGACGTTAACCCTTTTAAAGTTAAATGTGGATGTTTTGGTCTTTTTGGGCAACTCCCTAGTTACATAAATACTAAACTTAATAGCATGATGGTTGTTGTTTCCAGGAGTCTTTTTGTAGAAAAAGACCTGCAGGAGCTCATTAGCATATGGTATGCTAATGAGCTACTAGGCTATTAGCATGTCATGCTCCCTGACATCACCGGAAGTGATGTCAGAAGGGGAAGCAAAAGGGGGGGAGGCATCTTCAAAAGCCTCCCCTTCCCTTCCCCAGCTGATCGGGGGGGGGGAGCGAAGAGAGAAGGGGTTTAAAGTTTAAACCCCTTCTCACTAGAGTTGGGCCACAGAAGAAGGAAAGAGGGAAGGAAAGAGAGAGAGTAGAGAGAAGGGAAGAAGAAGGGAAACAGGGAAAGAAGGAAAAAGAGAAGAGAAGAAGGCAGGAAAGAAAGAGAGAAGGAAAGGAGAAAAAGAGAGGAAGGAAGAGAAAGGAAAGAGAGAAAGGAAGGAAGAAAAGAAAAGAAGGAGGAAGAGAAGGGAAAGAGAGAAAGAAAAGGAAGGAAAGAAAAGGAAAGGAGGGAAAGATGGCAATACTCTCCCACCACCCTCCATCAAGCCCCCGACACCCCCACCCCTGTGGATCCCTTACTTACCACTTCGGCAGGGGCCAGGGAAGCCAGCGGCAGGACTCTCCTGTTGTCGCCCAAGCTGCAGCGCTCCTGCACGAGCCCGGGGGATGTGGCGGCGGGGCTTTCTAGCCTCCCGCCAGCCGCAGCACTTCTGCACAGACCAGGGATGCTGGGGGAGCTGTTCACACATCCCCCAGGCCCAGTGCTTCTGCACGGCCCAGGGACACTGCAGGGGGGCTCTTCACATGTCTCCCGGAGCCAGCGCTCCTGTGCGGCCTAGGGATGTGGCAGGGGGGCTCTTCATGTGTCCTCTGGGCCCAGCGCTCCTGTGCAGCCTGGGGACACCAGCAGGGGGGCTGTTCGCGCATTCCCCAGGCCCAGCATTCCTGCGTGGCCCCGGGACACCATGGGAGGGTGGGGCTTGTCAAAACCGCCATTGTTGTCCCTGTTGAGCTCCCAGAGCAGTGCTCCAGTGCGCTCCCCCCCCCAAAGACCCCTGGTTGTTCGCATCTGATGCTATCACATTTACATCTCTCACCAAGTTTCGAGCATTACTTATGACCAAGTCCAGGATCGCCTCCCCGCTGGTAGGTTCTGTGGCCATCTGCTCCATGGCACAGTCATCGAGAGTATCTAGAAACCCAATCTCTTTCTCCTGACCTGAATACCTATTGACCCAATCAATGTGTGGGTAGTTAAAAATCAGCTGAAACTGTATAATGAGTAGATCCTTCTACAATATATTTCTGCCTTCTGCAAGTACACTCCTTCCTAGGTGCTGATGGAACTATTTGAATCCTCATTCCAGAAAAGAGAGCCCATGAAATCTGCTGAAGGTGCAATAGGGTTGCCTTCCAGGTGTGGCCTTAAGATTTCCCAGAATTACAACTGATCTCCAGACCACAGAGGTCAGTCTCCCAGGAGAAAATGCAAGCAACAGAAGATAGACTTTGTGGCATTACCCAACTAAGGCACCTTGTTTCCTCAAACTCTGCCATCCCCATGCTTTATTCCCAAATCTCCAGAAATTTGCAAACCCAGAGTTGCAATCCAACTCCAGCTTCTTACTGTGGCTCAATTCTCATTGAGATAGTGTATCTGTATCTAAGTTGCACCACTTTAGACTGCAGGCAGGATCTCGCAGTCTTCCACACAAAAAAAATCACCATACAGGAATAGATGTCAGGAAAAGGCATTCTAGCCTCACCGCTCCCTGGCATTAGGTTTCCCATGAAAATTCAATTATGCAAGAACATTCAGTTATGAAAGTGGTAGAGTCCAGGCACCAGTTAACCACTTTATATATTTAGAAATTTGTTATGCTGCCTCTCCACAAAACCTGCCCAAGATGACTTACAAAAGAAGAAGAGGGAAAGGAAAACATTAAAAGTTTGAACCTCAATGAGAACTATACCTATGCATAAATACACAGCTGAATTATCTTTGTCACAATTATAGTAGTTATAAAGAAATGAATGAAATGTGAACCTTGCTGTTTACACATGAAAAGCAACCTAAAGCGATGAACTTCCAAATATGTCCTGAAACAGAATTTCAGAGAGTTTATAGCATTGTGTGAATGCATGTACAGCCTATAACAAAATAAGTATGTGGCTTACTGGGTCTAACTGGATCTCAGCACTATGACGGCTTTAAGATGATGGGTGAAATATTATATGCTGATCTCCATTTATTAAGGCACTGAATTGAGTTGGAAGATGTAGCCACCTTTAAAATGTCCATATTTTAAGTATCCATATACTGAATATGTATGCAGATGTCAAAATGATCCTTCAGATGATTTATAATATTCAAGGTTGTAAATTTGGCTCATCTCTTACTGCTTCTATGATGGCAAAGAATACATAAAATGCACTGTAATACTAGTTTTGTGATTCTTGTCACAATTTGAAAAACCTTTAAATAATGTACCTAGCAATATACACATGTAGCTTTTTTCCTCCCTGCTCATGGATTGCATAGTATGACTTTCAGAGATGTATGTCAGCCTATGTTTGCTACTTTTATTCAATTACTCTAAATTAGATGTTTCAGGAAGCAGATAGCATTATGAAATAGAAGACACAGGTAAAGAACTCTTTCAGAAGAACAGAAAATATCTCATACTGGATATAAAGGGGGGGGGGAGCTAGGGGGAAAAGGTCAGAGAAGAAGTAAAACATGGGAATGTCCATTTCATCACCTATAGCCATTTAGACTAGCTTTCAAATATAGAGAAGGGCTTTTCAAGAAAGTGTGCTTAGCTGCTGTATATGGAGATGGAGCAAGAGAAGCATGGAAGGAAATGGTACTGTATTCACAAGTAAGCTTACTTACAGTCTATTATTTTAGGATTTCTTTTCCATTTTATATTTCCCATAACTTACATGGACACGATCTGCTTTCTAAACCTTGTAAGCACACATAAGAACATAAGAGAAGCCAATGTTGAATCAGGCCAATGGCCCATCTAGTCCAACACTCTGTCACACAGCGGCCAAAATATACCAGGTGCCATCAGGAGGTCCAGCAGTGGGGCCAGGACACTAGAAGCCCTCCCACTGCTGCCCCCTCCAGCACCAACCATCCACTAAATAGTCTTGTTCCAACTAAAGCAGCCTTTCCTCCAAGATAAATGGCTCTTTCTCCAACAAGAGTCACTTCAGTTGAAGGAAGTCTCTTAGATTGGAGGAAGACTTCAAATTTGAGCCAAAAAGAACGGTAGGGAGTAAGGTACAGATTTACTTCAGTGGTATGCATGACTTGGTTGTTTGTTTTTCTGTTCCCCAATCCTCTCAGTTTATTTATTTATTTGACTTATATTCCACCCTCCCCACAAGTGGGCTCAAGGTGGATCATAGCAACAATTTTACAATCATTCAAAACAGTCATAATACTTAATTAGTTAAAACAATTAAACAAAAGCACAGTAATTTAAAACAGGTAGCACTATAAATACAGAAGTGTAACAGTCTCGAATGACTGGAACAGCTAGGCTGTAGCCCAGAACTGTTCATCTTCTTAGTGTGGGCCATATAAAGATGGCGAGCTTCAGCAAGGGAAGCTGAATTGTTGCGCACCCATTGCCTTACCCAAAGGCCTGGTAGACCAGCTACATTTTACAGGCCCTGCAGAATTGTAGTAGGTCCTGCAAGACACTGATCTGAGATGTGAGCATGTTCCACCAGGCCAAAGCCAGGGTGAAGAAAGCCTTGGCCCTGGTTGAAGCTAAGTGGATGTCCTTTGGGTGAGGGACAACCAGCAAATACTGGTCCACCAAGCATAAGACTCTCTGGGGTGCATATGGGGAGAGGCAATCCAACGGATATGTCAGTCCCAGGCCATATAGGGCTTTAAAGGTCAATACCAACACCTTGAAATGGATCTGGTACTTGATCAGTAGCCAGTGCAATTGGTGTAGCACTGGCTGAATGCATGCCCACACAAACATTGTAGTCAGCAAGTACACTGCTGCATTTTGTACTAGCTGGAGTTTCCAGATCAGCCCCAGGGGTAAGCACACATAAAGTGAGTTACAGTAATCAAGCCTGGGGGAAGAGATAGGAACCCAGCTGCTGGATCTGCCCAAGATAAGCAAGTTACTAGAGAGATGGGGCCTCAAAAAGAATAACAGTTACAAAACAAGTTTCTTGTTTGATTCATTCTGAAGAAGAAGAAGAGGAGGAGGAGGAGGAGGAGGAGGAGGAGGAATCATAGAATCATAGAATGTTAGAGTGGGATGAGACCTTGCAGGTCATCTAGTCCACCCCCTGCACTTTGCAGGAGCATAGCCGAAAGATAGCCCTACATACCTACATACCTACAACATACTCGAAAGATGGTCGTCCAGCTTCTGCTTGAAAACGTCCAGCGAAGGAGCATCCACCATCTCCTGAGGCAGTCTGTTCCACTGTTCAACCACTCTTACAATTAGGAAGTTTAAGCAGTGGAAAAGACTGCCTCGGGAGATGGTGGATGCTCCTTTGCTGGACATTTTCAAATGGAGACTGGACAGCCATCTTTCGGGTATGTTGTAGGTATGTAGGGCTATCTTTCGGCTATGTGCTAGATGGGTTGGACTAGATGACCTGCAAGGTCCCATCCAACTCTAACATTCTATGATTTCTTCTCCTCCTCCTCCTCCTGCTCCTCCTCCTCTTCTTCTTCAGAATGAGTCAAACAAGAAATCTGTTTTGTAACTGTTATTCTTTTTGAGGAGGAGACTGGATTTATATCCCACCCTTCACTTGGAGTCCCAGGCCCAATCTGCATTTGCTATGTAAAGCTGTTCCATGCTGCTGTGGCACCAGCTTCCCATCTGGCTCAGTATAAAGCTCTTCTCTGTCTGCATCAGGATGCAAGTTATCTAGGGAGAGCACATGAGAGAGGGGGGAGGAGTGGCCTCCCAGGGGTGCCAGCAGGGCACTGCACTACACTGCAGGGAGGAAGTGGCACCTGTGACACACACACCCAAAAGTAAAAGGGGGTGACCTGGCAGAGGGGGAGGCAGAGTGTGGGCAGGAAAGATGGAACAAACTGGGTAAAAAACACAAAAACCCAGCAGTTGCCAGGCAGGGTGTTCTAGAGACTGCCCCAGGAAAAAACAAATGGTTCAGGGATGGGCGTGCTTCCAAACCACCCCCCCCCCATATGATTGCAGAAAAATGTTCCCTGGCTGGTTTTAAATGCAGACGACTGGATTTTCAGCTAACTTGTTTCCTTTGTTACAATTTGTGTATCTCCTTAGAAAAAATGAGGGGGAATTCAGCTCCAATTGTCTGCTTTTTGCTCACAGCAGCTCAACAGTGGGAAGGAGCAGTTGTACCACCTTAAAACCACATTCAGATAAGGCAGTGAGACACCATAGTGACCTTGGAGTTACCACTAAATGGCAGTAAAATGATGCAGACAGCCGATGCTGAGATGAATGGATATGGCATGAAATGCAGACAGAACTTTGTGAGATGATATGCGATCATTTGAACAACATTGGGAAATACCAATGCAGATTGGACCTCAGAGCAGCTTACAAACTTATTTCCCTTCCCCTCCCCACAACAGAAACCCTATGAGGTAGGCGGGGCTAAGGGAACTCTTTCGAGAACTGCTCTTTCAAGGACAGCTCTGACAGAACTATGGCTTACATAACATACATAAGAGAAGCCAATGCTGCATCAGGCCAATGGCCCATCCAGTCCAACACTCTGTCACACAGTGGCAAAAAATACCAGGTGCCATCGGGAGGTCCAGCAGTGGAGCCAGGATACTAGAAGCTCTCCCACTGTTGTCCCCCCCAAGCACCAAGAATACAGTGCACCACTTGCCCTAGACTGAGAGTTCCTATCTATAACTTGTGGCTAATAGCCGCTGATGGCCCTCTGCTCCATATGTTCGTCTAATTCCCTCTTGAAGCTGTCCATGCTTGTAGCCGCCACCACCTCCTGTGGCAGTGAATTCCATGTGCTAATCACTCTTTGGGTGAAGAAGTATTTCCTTTTATCCATTCTAACCCGACTGCTCAGCAATTTCATTGAGTGCCCATGAGTTCTTGTATTGTGAGAAAGGGAGAAAAGTACTTCTTTCTCAACCTGCTCTATCCCATGCATAATCTTATAAACCTCAATCATGTCACACCTCTGCCATCGTTTCTCCAAGCTAAAGAACCCCAAGCATTTTAACTTTTTTCTTCATCGGGAAAGTGTTTCAACCCTGTTATCATTCTAGTTGCCCTTTTCTGCACTTTTTCCAAGGCTATGATATCATTTTTGAGGTGTGGTGACCAGAACTGTACACAGTACTCCAAATGAGGTCGCACCATTCATTTATACAGGGGCATTATGATATTGGCTGATTTGTTTTCAGTTCCCTTCCTAATAATCTTCAGCATAGCATTGGCCTTTTTAATTGCAGTCACACACTGGCCCAATGTTTTCAGTGAGTTATCTACTACAACTCCAAGATCTCTCTCTTGGACAGTCTCTGCCAGTTCAGACTAACTGTTTTTGACAGGGAGCAGCACCCAAACCCTACCTGTCTTCAAAATACCTGAAGTCCTTCATAGGTACCCTGTCTAACCAGCAGACCTCCTTTCCTCCTGCCAAAATCAAACAATCCCTCATTAAGCCTCTGTTAAAAGGACAGGACTTTTTCCCTTAGGCAGTTTGCAATCCTATCCAAGGTTACCATTCTGCCAGCATCAGCAGCAATTGTACCAGCAGCAGCTGAGGGGTATAGATTTGTCCCAATTTTCCCTCCCACTGCAGACATCCACTTTACCCCAGGGCAGAATTTCAAAGAGCTCAGGGCAATGCAGTAGGACTAGGAAAGTGGAGGCTCATGTTCTATTGGATTTTATTCATTCAGATGGCAATATTTAGGATTGAATCCATTGTTGAGAAAATCTGTGTATTGATGCATACATGTGATTTCAGTGACAATTGTGTGTTTAATGAACACAAAACAGCCAGAACAGTTCAAGGAACCTACCAGTCTGATTGTTAGTATTCATGTCAAGTATTTAGATCGAGGTGTGAAGATATTCCATTGTGGATTATTGTAGATGAAATGGACAAAGAGAAAGTTTCTGTTTTGCTCTTTAGTCATCAGTAGTCATTTTTTTGCCACCAAATGATGGCTGTTTTTTATTTTATATAGCTACAGATATATACAATTTGTCAGGCTGCTTATAAAAACAATTTAGTTTAGTTGAGACTTGATTCAAAACTTCAGTGAATCTGCATGCTCTGTAAATATGAAGAAAAATTAAATGGGAGGCCAAGCCTGTATTCATCATCCAGATTTTTAAAAATACCCCTTCAGGCCAGTAACAGTCATTGCACAGATATAGAATGGGAGGGATTTGGCTTGACAGCAGCACATGTGAAAGGGATCTAGGTGTTCTGGTTGATCACAAGCTAAACATGAGCCTGCAGTGTGATGTGACTGCGAAGAAAACTAATGCAATCTTTGGATGTATTAACAGAAGCATTGTGTCCAAATCACGGGAGGTGGTAGTTCCACTCTATTCTGCTATGATCAGGCCTCACCTGGAGTACTGTGTCCAGTTATGGGAACCACATTTTAGGAAGGATGTTGACAAGCTCAACTGTGTCCAGAAGAGGACAACCAGGATGGTGAGAGGGTTGGAATCCAAGTCTTACGAGGAAAAGCTGAAAGAGTTGGGTATGTTTAGCCTAGGAAAGAGAAGGCTTAGAGGGGGCAGTTTTCAAGTATTTGAAGGGCTGTCACGTAGAAGCTGGAGCAGATCTATTCTCTCTTGCTCCGGATTGCAAGACTAGATCTAATGGGTGGAAATTACAAGGGAGTCGTTACCGGCTAAATATCAGGAGAAACTTCCTAACTGTAAGAGCGGTTGAGCAGTGGAACAGACTGCCTCGGGAGGTGGTGGATGCTCCTTCGCTGGACGTTTTCAAGTGGAGGCTGAATGACCATCTTTCGGGTATGTTGTAGGGCTGTCTTTTGGCTATGCTCCTGCAGAGTGCAGGGGGTTGGACTAGATGACCTGTAAGGTCCCTTCCAACTCTAACATTCTATGATTCTATGATTCTATGATTCTATTTTCACTTTGTGAAATTAGCACATGTGAATTCTGAGTATATCCATTCAAAATAACACTGGAGAGTTCCAAGGTGAAGAAGAAATCCTAACAATAAATGGTATCAGTTGGACACCATCTATGGTACAGTCACCAAAGAACTCAGCAAAATCCTCTAAACAAGAACAGAAAAGAAATTCTCAAAAGGAAGAGCATGCTTTACTGTCAATTGCTGAGTAGCCATCCTTGCAATCAAGGTGAATGAAAGGGTCAGAAGTGGGGATGCAAGCAAAATGAGCAAAACTAAAATCTAAAACAGGGCTGCCCAATGGGTTTATGGGGCCTAAATCTGATGTGATATTGGAGGTACAAAGGTGAAGAACAACATGTGAGAAACTTTAAACAAAATACCAAGAATTCTAGTGAGCAATATGTCAAAACCAGGATAGGGTACAATGCCTTGGGGGGGCTTGGGTTGTAGACACCTGGGGCAAGTTGCGTGCTCCTCCAGGTATTTCTGACCAAAGACCAATTTCAGAGGCTGAGGTGGACATGGCTTAGTTTGTAGAGGCCTAGGGCAAGTTGCTCCCTCCTCTTGGTACCTCTAACCAAAGACCAATTTCACCTTCATAAATAGGACTGAGTGCAAATAGCTAGAAAGGGATTTGTTTGTTTTTTATCCCATTGAATATGTTACTTAAAGATCCGTGTAAGGCAGGGGTGGCCAAACTTGCTTAACATAAGAGCCACATAGAATAAACGTCAGATGTCTGAGAGCCACAAGACATAAACAAATATTACACATTTTTACTGGGAAATATGCAAATTTGCTTTTTATTAACATTAAATGAGACTACTGGAAATAATAACAAAAGCAGAAAAAGCAGATATTGATAATGATATTTTTTTGCCCAATGATAATTCGTTTGCTAATGATATTTAGCTTCCCCAGCCATCCTGCTGGAAGCCGCACAATATGTGTGAAAGAGCCATGTGCGGCTCCCGAGCCACAGTTTGGCCACCCCTGAATTGATTAGACATGTACATTTCATCTCCACTAAAATTACTGCATTTATTTTTCTGAATTAACTTGTTTGAAATGCTATATAATGTCATTCTTGACTTAGGAAAGTACTAATTAATTTTTTTGATATTTTGTCACTAAATTCCATATTCAGTCCTATGGAAGAGGTATGGTTTATGATAGGATCGTAGTCATAAGGTAAATATACTATATTGCTAAAGCAGTTTATTGCAGGGTGCCTTGGAAAATGCAACTGTGACACCCAGCTACAGCAACTATACAACAGAGAGTTAGGTCTTCAGTAAGTATACAAGATGGCATGGAATCTATAGCAAACATTACCTTTCCTTGCTCCCCCCCCCATTCTTGCTCCGCAGAACCCTCCTGAAAAATGCAAACATATACAAGAGCTACTGAGTGGGGTTTTTATAGAAAGCTAGCAAAGAGAAGTAGCAATGGTGACTGCTCTGACATTACAATGTATCCACATTCCATTCTGAAGTTTCTTCATCCCTTTGTTAGATTTTCATTGTACCACTTCACCCAATTTTTTGTACCTGACCAATATCAGATTATCTAGAGAGGTAAATAGGTGTACAAACTGTCTGATCATTTTTGGATGAGGGCACAGGTGTTGGTGTTTCTCCATGACCCAATGGTAGACTGAATGGGTTGGCTCATTCCCAAAGACTGATGAATCCCATTGGCTTCTGAAATGCACTGAGGGATTGGGATCCCACTACTACATAGTGGTTCAGCCAATGTCCTTGTGAGCTGCTCTGAGATACTGGAATCTTGTGAGACAATTGACAGAGTCTGTCCCAGATAGGAATGCAGCTCCATGATTCCACACACACACACACCCCAGAACTGGGGATCTTGAACAGGAATGGAAGACTTCTAGACTGATTGTGGAAATAATTTGGAACAAATCTGACAGAGCATGCTATAGAGCCCTGTCAATGAGATGGTAGTGATGGTAAAGAAAGCTTAATTCCCCATTATCATGATACTGGCTAAAATGTATCTTGCTGAATTACTTAAAGTACTTCAGTATATCATGATTCCTAGAATGGAATTCCAAAATAGCAGTGAATGGCCTTAAGATGTAATGATTTTTGCTTGCTTCTTTGCTGATAAAACTCTCAGATTTTCTGTGAATTGGGACCAATTTAAGAATAGACCACGTGGTAGAAATGTCTGAAGCACCATCTGCTCTGGGGGTTTTTTTCCTCCTGATTTCTTTTAATCTGAGTTTTGTGAAAGCCATCACATGCAATTTAAATCTCTGCCCATCCTGGCTGGTGGAAGATTGCTAGGGAAAAGGGGGAAACTGATCATGAAACATTATTCACGCCTCCACAGTAAATGGGGATTTTCCTTTGTTAAGCAAATTCTCATTTAACAAAATTTTGGCCAATTATGGTGGGGTTGCCAACTCCAGATTGGGAAATTGCTGGAGATTTGGGGGGTGTTGCCTGGGGAGGGTGGACTTTGGGGAGGGGATGGACCTCAGCATGTTATAATGCCATAAGGGCCACCCTCCAAAGCAGCCATTTTTTCCCAAGGGAACTGATGTCTAGTCTGGAGATAAGTTGTAATACCATGAGATCTCCAAGCCCAGCCAGTGTAGCCCAGAGGCTCTGCCTTATTCGCAGGCAACCCCAAACAGCAGGGCACCCCACAAACTCAAGGCAAGGAAGTCACTCTTAGCCTGAACCACAGAGCTAGCCATAGCTTTGCAAAAGGGTTTCCATTGCAGCCCTTGAAGCGATCTCCAGCCTTTCTCCTCCAAACAGCAAGCTATGCATATGAAACAATGCTGAGTTCCACCACGTACAGAATCTACATTTCTAAAATTATGCAGGGGTCAACTGGCAAATAGCCCTGCTATCTCCAGAACTTCATATAGCCCTTTTGTGTGATACCTATGTCTATGTGGAAATCCTTTGTCTAAAACAACTGTCCTTCCTGCTCCATCCCTCAGGATACCGAGATAAACCAATCAAACATTCAAATTATTAATGATCCTCCCTGATGCTAATCAAGGATCCATTTCCCACCTTTTGTGTAAATCTGGGAACCTATTCAACCTGCCTTGGTAGGACCAGCAGTGGGCATCAAACCCATTCAGCCAGTTCTAGACTAGCCATCAATGGGCATGAATCTCATCAATGCTATTGTGAATCCAGACTCTGCCCCTCTGGGATCTCATTGGTCACACCTAGGTTTTGCTCCTCCTGGTATTACATCTCCTGGCACCCCTTATTGTTCCAGATAATCCTTTGTCTTCACCTGAAACAAGCCCCTCATTGATCTGCATTGTTTTCCCATGTCTTGGCTGTGTGTCTGCACAGGTGCCAACTGGCAGTTCACCCCTAAACTTTGTTTGGGCCAATCTCTTCTCCATGTACCTCTGCACATCTGGACAAGTAGTATAACCCCCATAACTGACCCTTCTATTCACTATCATCACCTCTGTTTTCATGATTCTGAACTGTATGCTCTTTCTTGAATGCCTAGTGTAATTAGGGAAATTCTTCAATAAAAATTATTTAATTTACTCTTCAAATCTGGAGTCTTCCTACTGTACCGGACCTTGGTATAAGCAGGTGTGTGATCCCTGGTACCCCTCTGGCCTCCCCTGCTGCATAGCTAATTTCCCCCAACAACAAGGCAAGCCATTGGTGGTAACACCCGGAGGTTGGCAACCCTAATTATAGGCCAGTTTCAAATCAACTCCTCATTAGAAAAGCAATCAAGAGTGTGGTGGCAGAGAAACTCAAGGGTTTCTTGGATTCATCTGTCCTCAACCCTTTCCAGTCATGCTTCAGGCCTGCCTGTGCACAGAGACAGCCTTGGTTGCTCTGGTGATCTCCACCTTCAAGTTGCCAAGGACAACAGCTCTTTGTTAGCCCTCTTAGAACTGTCATGTGCTTCTGATACAGCTTACATATTATGTATTTTATTTATCTCTGTTATATATTTGTTAATTTTTAATTATAAAAATACAATGGTTTGGAAGACGAGCAGGGATGTAGTTTAAATAAAATTAAATACATTGTTCCATACTTCATTATATTATTCTCCTCCAAATGATCTTCCAGCAAAAACAACTATATGATGATTACAGTATTATAGATATTGGGGACAATCCCAGTGGAATTACCAAGCTAAGAATTAAATCAACAAGAGAGTATACTTGCCAGTGTTCTCACTGCTCCCATATTTGAAATTCACTATCATTAATTTTTAAAAATCTTAAAGGAAAACCATATGGGTAAGGAAATATAGATACTAATCAATGCTGTCTTCCATCACACAGTCTCTGAACCATGGTTTATGTCATACAGTGAAGAGAAATCGATAACATAAGTCATTATCCAAGGAATTTTGCCTTTTAATTTTGGATTGTTTTGTTTCCATTATATGTGTGTGTTGTGGCTTGTTTTTATGTTGCCATTTTATTATTCTATTTTACTGTTCTACTTTTAAGCTGCCTGAAGCAAGTTTCTGTATATAGGTTTTCCAAATCAATAAAATGTGAGTGTACAATGAGCTGGGCATTATTTTCTTTATTATTCTAATTTCATGATAGCCATGGGTATTTAATCCATCCTTCTGAAATTACCAATGTCTGATTTGGGCATTTTTTTCATCCTTTAAAACAACATGAGGATATTTTATAGGAATGAATGATTATTTGAACAATTATACAGGAGTCTTTTTGGTACCTTGAAGACTCACGTTTTATTATAGCACAAGCTTTCATGAACTGAAGCTCACACCAGCAGATGCAAATTTATTAACTTGTATCATAAATCTCTGATTATACCATTGCATTAAGCATAATTTAGTAAAACAAGTCACATAGACCACAGGTCCTAGAAATACAGCTTTTGCTGGTACAGCCCTTCTGGTCAATGATGCCAGTCAATCCAGCACTAGTTTGGCTGTTTGTGATGAGTAGCAACAAAAACTGCAAAAACCATGTGAACATATGTATAGATCTTTTGGATCATCACAATGGCCTTCTCAACCACATACAACACGCAATAAAACACATCAATATACCATTCAAAGATAGTAGTTCTTTTGCCAGAAGAGGTGAAATTAGGCACACTGTTAAGAAGAAACCAGCATGGATTCTCAGCAAGCCCAATTCAACTTGCAAGCAAAGATGGCTGCAGGAACAATCATAGGTAGCTAACAGCCAGAGTAGTGCAGTGGTTGGAGTATCAGACTAAGATCTGGGAGGCCTGCTTCAAATTGCCACACTACCATGGAAACTTGATAAGTGGCCTTGGGTGAGTCATACACTCTCAGCCTAACATAACTCACAGAGCTGTTGTGAGGATAAAATGGAGGAGAGAAGAAAGATGTAAGCCTCTTTGGGTCAAGGTGGGGTATAAATGTAGAAAAATAAATACTCAGAAGCAGGGCTCTTTTTGTAGTAGGAACTGCTTTGCATATTAGGTGACACACTCCTAATGTAGCCAGTCCTCCAAGAGCTTACAATAGCCCCTGTAAGAAGAGCTCTGTAAGCTCTTGGAGGGTTGGCTACATTAGGGGTGTGTCGCCTAATATGCAAAGGAGTTCCTGCTACAAAAAGAGCCCTGCTCAGCAGTAACTCTTTTTGCTCTATGGTGCTGACTCCCAGGACAGTACTTTTAGGATTGCTACATAAGAACATAAGAGAAGCCAATGTTGGATCAGGCCAATGGTCCATCCAGTCCAACACTCTGTAGCCAAATATACCAGGTGCCATCAGGAGGTCCAGCAGTGGGGCCACGACACTAGAAGCTCTCCCACTGTTGCCCCCCCAAGCACCAAGAATACAGAGCATCAGTTGCCCTAGACTGAGAGTTCCTATCTATAACTTGTGGCTAATAGCCACTGATGGACCTCTGCTCCATATGCTTATCTAATTCCCTTTTGAAACTGTCCATACTTGTAGCTGCTGCCACCTCCTGTGGCAGTGAATTCCATGTGTTAATCACTCTTTGGATGAAGAAGTACCTTCCTTTTGTACTTCCTTTTGTCAAGGTCTCCCACTCCAAAGGCATCCGCGCACAGTTGCTGCCCCGCCGCAGAGCCAATGCACACTATGAAGAGGATGCGTCCAACGAGGACCTCTACCTCCTCACCAGTGAATTGGCAGAACAGGTACTGCGACTCCCTGGCCACTCCCCCTCCCCCAAGACCCAGGTCTGGGTTAAAATAGAGGGGTCCCCCTGTATAATGGAGCTCGACTCCAGCTCCACGGCCTCAATCATATCTGAGGCCACCCTCAAAAGATTGTGTCCCAAGGGGGGCCCCGCTTATGCCCATCGCCCATCACGCTCACAGACTTTCAGTGAAATAGTGTGCCTATCAAGGGGGTCAAGAGTTTCCGGGTCCGGTACAAAGGCTTTGACGGCCTCTTGGACTTGATTGTGGTCGAGGGGGACCTCGTCACCCTG
Organism: Gekko gecko; assembly: GCA_029375565.1. NCBI lineage: Eukaryota > Metazoa > Chordata > Lepidosauria > Squamata > Gekkonidae > Gekko > Gekko gecko. Next base: position 58,536,885 of record JAPDNY010000007.1, read on the forward strand.
TTGGGCCGCTCTTGGTTTGAGCCCCTGGGGATATCCATCATGGGGATGCAACACTGTGCTGCGAATGACTTCCAGGCCATCTGTGGAGAATTTCTGTCTGTTTTTGACAGCACCCTGGGTCATTACATGGGCCCCCCGGTCTCGCTGCAGCTGGATCCCACAGTGGCCCCGATACAGCTGCGCTCCAGGATGTGGAACTGGACTGCCTAGTGGCACAAGGGGTCCTGGAGCCAGTTTCCCATGCGGCGTGGGAGACCCCTATAGTCACAGTGGTTAAGTCTAATGGGTCAGTCCGCATCTGTGCAGACTATAAGCGTACGCTTAACAAGGTGCTACAGGACCATGCTTACCCGGTCCTTGTAGTCAGCCACGTACTGGCCACCTTAGCGGGGGCAAGGATTTTCAGAAAGTTTGACCTTGCCCAAGCCTACCAGCAGCTGCCTGTAGATGCGGCCACCGCTGATGTGCAGACCATAGTAACCCACTGGGGGGCGTTCAGAGTGAAGCGGTTTCAGTTTGGGGTGAGCGTGGCCCCGGGATTGTTTCAGAACTTGATGGACTCTCTCCTTAAAGGGATTCCTTGGGTCACCCCTTTCTTCAATGATGTGCTGATTGCCGCAGCATTGCCGGCGGAGTTTGCCTCCCGCTTCCGCACCGTCCTCAGCCATTTCTGGGATGCTGGCCTGAAAGCAATGCAGGAGAAATGTATTCTCAGGGTGTCATCAGTGGACTTTCTGGGTTTCACTGTGGATGCAGATGGCCTGCACCCAGCACATGACAAGGTAAAGGCGACCGTAGAAGCCCCAACGCCCAAGTCCAAGCAGGAGCTCCAGGCCTTTCTGGGCCTGCTGAACTTCTACCACGCCTTCCTGCCCCACAAGGCGGTGGTAGCAGAACCTCTCCACCAGTTGCTGGACAAGCAGGCTCATTGGAACTGGGGGTCATACCAGGCGGCATTCATAGGGGTCAAGGCATTGCTCATCTCCAACTCTATCTTGGCCCATTTCAATGAGTCGTTGCCTGTGGTCCTAGCGTGTGATGCGTCCCCTTACAGCATGGGGGAAGTACTGGCGCACCATCTTCCAGACAGACGGGAGGTGCCGTCGCCTATTATTCACAGACCCTATCTGCGGCAGAGAGGAATTATGCCCAGATAGATTGGGAGGGGCTGGCAATTGTCGCAGGAGTAAAAAAATTTCATGACTTCATCTATGGCCAGCCGTTCACCATTGCCACGGATCATAAGCCCCTCCTCAGCCTCTTCACAGCAGACCGCAGGATGCCCCAAGTCATTGGCCCGTGTTCCTTTCTGGCTACGACTACATGTTGCAGCATTGCCCTGGAAAGGTCATGGGCCATGCTGATGCCTTCAGCCGCCTTCCCCTACCAGATGTGGATAAAGACCCAGCCCAGCGCACCATGTCTCACTGATGGCGGAGCTCCCTGACGCCCCTCTACAGGCAGCAGACATTGCCCGCCACTCAGCCAGGGACCCTGTTATCTCCCAGGTTCTAGGCTGGGTGGTGAGGGGGTGGCCCAGGGAAGCAGAGGGACCAGAATTCACCACTTTCAAAGCCCACTGGGATGAACTGTCAGCCTACAAAGACTGCCTGCTATGGGGAGACCAGGTCGTCATCCCCAGCACTCTCCACCACCAGGTTCTCCAGGCTGACTCCCACCACCAGGTTCTTCATAGTAAGAATGAAGGCCCTCACCCAGAGCTACGTTTGGTGGCCCGGCATCGACCCGGAAGTGGAGGCCTGGGTGAAATGTTGCCCTACCTGCCAGGCTGTCTGGCCCAGTCCGCCGAGTACACCCACCCAGTCCTGGGAATCGACATGGACTCCATGGTCCCGACTGCATATAGATTTTGCTGGGCCTTTCCACGGACTGTTGTTCTTGGTAACAGTGGATTCATTTTCCAAGTGGTTGGAAATAAGCCTGGTCTCCGCCACCTCAGCAAAAGCAACCATACGCACCCTCCACAAGATCTTTGCCACACACGGCCTGCTGGACACCATCGTGTCTGACAATGGAACGGTTTTCATGGCAGGGGAATTCCAGATGTTCCTCCATAGCAACCTCATCTGGCACATGCGGTCAGCACTGTTTCACCCAGCCACTAATGGCCAAGCGGAGCAGTTAGTGCACACTGCTAAGGAAGCACTCAGCCACCTGACAGAGGGGGACTGGGAGTCCCGCATCACCTGGTTTCTCCTAGCTCAGCGGACCACACCTAACCCAATGACTGGCAGATGTCCGGTGGAACTGCTCATGGGCCAGCAACCTGTGATCCTGCTGGACCGCCTGCACCCCGACAAGGCCCCAGACGCATGCAGCTTAACAGAGCAGCGAGAAGCACCACAAGGGTTCTTCCCAGATGACACTGTGTACATCCGGAACTATGGTAAAGGCCCCGAGTGGCTCGCTGGCCGCATCATCTGCCTGGTGTTTTATGAAGTGTCGACCGAGTGTGGCCAAGTCCTCTGCAAACATGTCGATCAGCTGAGACGGTGTATGTTGCCTCTACATGGAGAAGAACCACTATCTCGATCCACAGAACCGAGTCTGCCCAAGGCCTGGGAGCAAGAGACTCAGCCTGCAGAGCTACAGAACTTTTCCCCAGCCACAGCAGCCACACCCAAGGCAGACATCCCGGCAACTACAGGGACACCAGCAGAAGCCTTGCTGTCGCCTCCACTGAGCAGCCAAGCAGACACCCCCGAGGTTCCAGTGCCAGCTCCCAGGCGATCCACCCAGGAGTGGAGGCAACCATCATACCTCCAGGACTACGTAACTTAGGGGGGGGTCTGAACTATGGGGGAGGGGTGTTATGTTCGCTGACCACCACCAGGTGCCAGCACGTAACCACCAAGCTTGCCTCCCTAGGAACAATAGGGACTAGGCTCCTGGATTTACTTTGGGGAACCAATAGAGACTGTGGCGGGAGGTTTAAACCCACCAAATGGATCTAGGGGTGTTCCCAGGGGTTGTATATAGTTGGCCATCCAGCCGGTATTTGTGTTTGGAGTTGTGTTCCAGTAAACCATGCTGATCACTACACCCATGTCTAACCCATTACACAACACACTGGTTGTCCCTCAGGGCCCCCAGGGGAGGCACAGTCACCCATAGAAAATTTTGGAGAAGGCGCACGCTCCTCAGCCCCCATGAACTCTATGTCAATGCTCACAATCCTCCCTGGTTTTCACCACCCTGAACAACTTCATGTCATCTGCAAATTTAGCTACTTCACTGTTTACTCCCAACTCCAAATCATTAATAAACAAGTTAAAAAGCATCGGACTGAGTACTGATCCATGCGGTACCCCACTGCTTACCACCCTCCACTGAGAAAATTGCCCATTTATACTCACTCTGTGTTTCCTATTAATTAGCCAGTTTTTGATCCACAAGAGGACTTGTCCTTTTATCCCATGACTATTGAGATTACATAGGAGCCTTTGATGAGGATCTTTATCAAAAGCTTTCTGGAAGTCAAGGTAAACAGCGTCTATTGGGTCCCCCTTGTCCACATGTTTGCTTATTCTCTCAAAAAATGCTAACGGGTTAGTGAGACAAGATCTTCCCTTACAGAACCCATGCTGAGTCTGCCTCAATAGTTTTTGTTCATCAATGTGCCTACTAATTCTTTCCTTAATATTAGTTTCCACCAATTTACCCAATATCAGCGTCAGACTGACTGGCCTGTAATTTCCCGGATCTCCTCTGGAACCCTTTTTAAAGATGGGAGTGACATTAGCTGCCTTCCATTCCTCAGGAATGGAGGCAGATTTTAATGAAAAATTATGTATTTTTGTAAGATCCACAAGTTCACATTTGAGTTCCTTCACAACTCTCGGATGCATGCCATCTGGGCCTGGTGATTTATCAGTTTTTAAGTTGTCTATCAGTACTAGGACCTCCTCTCTCGTCACCTCAATCTGACTCAGGTCTTTCAACACCCCTCCCGAAATCAGCGGTTCTAGAGTAGGCAAGCACTTCTTATCTTATCTTCCACAGTGAAGACAGGCAAAAATGCATTCAGCTTCACAATCATTTCCCTATCATCCTTCAATATTCCTTTTACCCCTTGGTCATCCAAGGGCCCCACTGCCTCCCTGGCTGGTTTCCTGCTTCTAATGTATTTGAAGAAAGTTTTATTGTTGGTCTTTATGTTTTTGCTATATGCTCCTCATATTCCCTTTTTGCCCGTCTGATCACAGACTTGCATTTTATTTGCCACAGCCTGTGATCCCTTTTATCACTGAGACTAGCTTTCCACCACTTACAGGAATCTTTCTTACCTTTTACAGCTTCCATTACTTTATTTGTTAACCATGCAGGCTTTTTTCTATACCTATTTGTGCTTTTCCTAACCTGTGGTATATTTTTTTTCTGAGCTTCTAGGATTGTAGTTTTAAATAGTCTCCAAGCTTCCCCTATGGTTTTGACCCTTTCTACTTTTCCTTTCAGTTTCTTCCTCACATGTCCCCTCATATCAGAAAAGTTAACCCTTTTAAGGTTAAAAATGGTTGTGTCAGTCTTTTTGGGCAACTCCCTATTTATACAAATGTTGAACCCAATGACATTATGGTCATTGTTCCCAAGTGGTGCAATCACTTTTACATCTCTCACCAGGTCTTGGGCATTACTTAGGACCAAATCTAGGATTGCCTCTCCCCTGGTAGGTTCTGTGACCATCTATTCCATAGCACAGTCATTGAGAGTGTCTAAAAACTCAATCTCTTTTTCCCAACTTGAACACATATTGACTCAATCAATGTGTGGGTAGTTAAATCACTTATTACGACACAGTTATTTCATCTAGCTGCTATCTTTAATTCATTCATCATTTTATAATCCTCCTCTATCTTTTGAACTGGTGGGCAACAACAAACTCCCAGTGTTAAGCTTCCTTTTGGGCCCACTATTTCAACCCATAGCATTTCCAGAAGCAAATCCAATTCACTTACCCTCTCAGTCTTACTGGACGGCATACCCTCTCTGACATACAATGCCACCCCACCTCCAACCCTTCCCCCATCCTTCCGATATAATTTATAACCAGGAATCACCATATCCCACTGATTTTCCTCATCCCACCAAGTTTCTGAAATACCCACAATGTCTGTTTTTCCCCCAACACCAACCATTCCAATTCTGCGATTTTATCTCAGACACTTCTAGCATTGGTGTATAAACACCTATAATTTCCCATGCATGTTAAGCCCACAACCTTCCTCTTGCTGCCTCGAGACCTTGCCAGGCAGTCCATATTGTTAGCCACAGTCTCAGTGGACAATTCCAATCAATTTCCTTGTAGAGAAGTAACAGCTACCCCTTCATCTCATTGAGATGAGCCATCCCGAACCAGAGACTTTTCATCTCCTGTTGGCTTTCCCCCAATATTCAATTTAAAAACTGCTCTGCCACCTTTTTGATTTTAAGCACCAGCAGCCTGGTTCCTTCTTGGGACAAGTGGAGACCGTCTCTTTTGTACAGCTCCCTCTTGTCCCAAAAAGCATCCCAGTGCCTAACAAACTTGAACCCTTCCTCCCTACACCATCGTCTCATTCAGGCATTGAGACTCCTGATCTGTGCCTGTCTCTCTGGACCTGCATGTGGAATAGGTAGCACTTCTGAGAAGGCTACCTTGGAGGTCCTAGCCTTGAGTTTCCTGCCTAGCAGCCTAAATACATGTGACACTCCGTGCAAAACACTGGATAGCCCCCAACCCCCTGCTGGCATTCTGGCTTCATAACTGCTTTAAAAATAATGATTTTATATAATCCGTCCTTTTAAGACCCTTTGAATTTATGTGGTTCTCCTTGTAGAAGTCTACTTACCTTACTGGGAACCCAAGGAGACCAGGGTCCTGGCTTTCTGGCTCTTCCTGAGCTTCTTACAGAGCCCCTAGGCTAAGAGACCCCAGGCCAAGAGCCCTAACTCTTTGGCTCTCACCCTTCAGCTCGTGCCAGAGGCTCATGCCTCTAGCAACGTGCTGCTTTAAATAGAAACTTTCCCCAGCAGAGGATGTGGCCAGCAGCTATTCAAATTCATCCAGGCACTCAATTACAGTCGAACAATGACCCTTTCACACCCTATCTCAAGCAACCAGGACTCTGCAACAACTCACCCACACACTCCCAAACACAGTACCATCTCAACCTAAACCAGTATATGAATTTATAATAATTTTATGTAGTATGGATTAACTAATGGCCAAATGAAACAAGTGCAGTGCACAGTGGAAACATAATTATACTACAATGAAGAGATAGCCAGCAGTGTTTTTTAAGAAATATAGCAGCTACTCTAGATTTATCTAGAAACATTATATTAAAGAATGTTCCCTTGTAAAACATTTGAGACAGTATATCAAAAGTAAATTTTGTTATTTGTAATTTTTAACCCAAGAGGGTTAACAACAATAGCAGTTGAACAAGAATATGTTAAGGCTATAAACTATGACTCTCAAATCAAGAATATATATTACTAAAGACTGAACTGTAAAATTTAAAAATATGTCTTTTCATTGCACAGAAAATGCCAAGTAGCTACCAGGGTTCATTAGTGAGCAATACCTTATCTATCTACCCAGATCACTACATAGTCATAGACAGTAGCAGCTATTGGTAAAGAAGATAGGGAAGATTCCACTAAGATGCTGTTATAGAAGGCTATGACTAGGAATATACCCTTGGGAAATTAAAATCTGAAGCCAATTCAGAACAGATATAATAGTGATCCTGAAGTTATTTTACAGATAGATTAATGCTCATGAGGACTAGGTAACAAAAAAGATCCATTTAAACATGAAAGAGAAATACTTAGCAACTTTAAACCTAAGAGAGGAGTCTCTTTTTTTCGTCTTAAGAAGTTTATGTTGTAAGTAGCTTATGGGTTACTCCATAAGGTCACTAAGCAACTGAAGTTCTAAAGTTAATCATTGGAGTAATATTGGTGGTCACTGTACCTTTAGGAACAGAGAAATTTAACCAAACAATTCCAGAAACTGGTCTACATGGAAAGGGAATATTACATTGCTTCTTTGTTCACTAGAACAGTCTTCCTCTGAATACTAAAAAGAAAAAGGAAAAAAGAGTAGAAAAGGATATATAGTAAAAACTAAAGCAATTTCCAAAGCAGAGAAATTTCAACAGAATGGGAATAATAATAGTAGCATGGGTATCATAGCAACTCCCAAACTGAACAACAAAGCTAAAATCTCTATACTATTCACTGAAATCAAAAAGACTGCAAGAAAGTATTTGTTCTGCAATATATTCTGCAATATATTTAATATAGCTATAGGAAATAAAATTAAATATGTGGATTATCAAAGCAGATGTCCATTCCAGAGGAAGGCAAAGACAGGTTCCAGCATCTTTTAATCTTCTGCTTTAGTTAGCCACCTATCAGTTACTTCAGTAAAGAAGCATATCATAAATGCTAAGGTATACAAGTACAATACAGATTTTTATAAAAATGTGAAAATCAGCTAACTTCTTTCATGACCAATGTTTCTTTAAAAAAAAAAAACAACCTGAAAAAGCTAACAAAGGAAACTTTTCAAGAAGGACAAAATCAGTATTCTCAGACATATCATCAATGGGGAAGGCAGGACAGCAAACTAAAAAAAGAGTAGTAGTTTGTTTTTTGTTATCGTCTTATGCTTGAAGTTTGTAGAAGATACACCAGTATACTGAAAGGAGAGGGTCCAACCAAAGTTATGCATTTTTAAATCCCATGATGCTTATCTCTCAAATGTTGGACATAGTGGAATTTAGAAATACTTAATTCTGACTAGATCATATGTCTTGACACACTGACTTCTCAGCATTAGTTGTAATAAATCCTTTTGCTTAAGGCTCTGTCTTGGGTTATTGTTGCCTATGGTCTAGAAACAGGAAACTGTTTGCTCTCTCCTGGGACTTTATTCTCTCCTGGGACTTCATTCCCAACAGGCATCCTTCCAAAACCTCTGCAGTATGAACACTATGGTGAGTCTAGGCTACCTTTCCCCCTGAAGGCTCTAAGAAAGGAATTATTTTAACCTGAGGTACAATTCTTTCCTGAGTGAGCACTAGAAGTCTTATATTTTGCCCAAGGCTACATTTTTGGTCAGCAACAGCTGACTGAATAGAAAGACAGACTTAACTCCCAATGAACCTGCCTGAAGCAAGTCAAGTTTCTCATGTATAGCAATGTAGAATGGGATTTTCAACCCCTTGTCAATGTCTCACTTACCTAACTTAGAACTAACAGCCTTTTGTTTCGTGTTTTCAGAAGAAAATTATAGAAAGCTATATAGCCTATGGGTTTGTACTCTTCCTTGATTTACCGTTTTGTTTATTGCTATAGAAACCATTATCTCTAATCAATTTTCTTAGTGATCAATTATCAAGCACTTTTGCACTGCACTGAATAAAAACAAAATTAAGTATTCAGAAACAAGAGGGCTTTATTCATCTGCTGCTGAACAAGATTTATCTTTCTGTGGAAGTTAACATATATTCCAAGCTTGGTAAATATGAACCTGTCACTTTATTTTCAGAAGCCCAGGAAGACACAGCCTCTGTGTTGAAGACTTTTGTACATTACACTCTAAATGTCACAATGTGTTCATATGCCTAAGGCCATATATGTCCATGTTTAGCAGAACATTTTAATATACATGTTACAGAAAAATGGTCCATATGAAAAGTTCAGTAATAAAAAATGTGCAGCATACTACAAGACATTTAAAGTATATTAAATAAATTAAATGTATTAGCTTAACTATGGCATATTATGCATGGGTGTTTCCCCTCACTTTCACTGTGCATGTCCTTTGGGGTTTCTTTGTTGTTGTTCTGCATTGATTTTCCTTCCTTCACCACTCAATTTGCTGTTTCCCCAGGTTTTCTGAGAGTGCTTTTGTGCCGATTTTCCCTTGTTTAGCTTCCAAACCAAAGGTAATTCAAAAGCATACAGATTTTCTCAGATTCTCCCCTCCAGCCTTTTTGCTACCCCTCAAAGATCACTCCTCCACCTATATCAGGGTTGTTCCAGCCACTCTGCACCTTCCCCCATCTTCCCTTCATCAATGTACAAACTCCATTTCCCCCTCTTTTTTAAATTATTTTTTACAAGCAGCATGAGTCTAGCGATATGAGACAATCACTAGTCTCAGATTGCTGAATAAAAAAAAATCAAAAGAATGGGGGAGCTGTGCAAGGTTTTGTCCCCTGCTGGTATTGACTTGAAAGGAGGATTGGAGAGGAGGGAAACGACAACATCCCCAGTGCAAAAAAAAAAAAAAAAAAAGGATTTCAGTGCTGCAGGCAAGCAAAATAAAAGGAGGGGATCATCAGCATGGAATGAAATTGACGTGAGTTGTAAAGAGAGAGAAACACTGGGGTGGGAAGACTAAAGCTTTGAAAACATTTTTCCCTTTCATGTTTTTGTGAACAAAGGGGTTTTTTTAGGGGGGCACCATTTTGGCAGTCCCCAGAAGCCTAACAGTAAAATGGCAGCTGAGCCACATGGACCTTCTTAAAACTGCCAAACTTAAGAATCGCTTGGGATCAATCCATTTGGAGGATAGAGTGCAGTTGGCACAGGACAAGCTTTAAAAAATTGCCAAGATCATGACTAGTATTCAGGATCAAATCAGAGACTCACAAAGAGAAAACCACGCACATTTTTAAGGAAGGGCATGAAATTAGCATTGGTGAAAATACCTCATTTTTTTCAATTAAGTGGCAGAAAACTAAAAGCTCTCCAGAGCTCCTCCTCCCTCATACAAATTGCAGCCCTGTGCAAAGCATGAGGAGTTGCAGCCGACTTTGTGCAGGTACAAGCGTGTGCACACACACACATGTTGCCAACTATCACAGCTTGCAATGACAGTGTCAGTGGGTTCTGCCATCAATTCTGTACACTCAGCATGTTCTCCCATCTTATGAGATTGTGTGACTCTTTCCCATTTTTCACAGCAGCTGATAACACAGCAGAGAATCTCCTAGTGCTCCACAATATGAAAACGGGGCTTCACAGCTGCTTGTCTCATCTTGTCAATTTCAACATCGGTTTTTCCCCCTGAGCCTCTGTTCCTTTCTGTTCTCTTTCATTCAGTGAACTAATGCCAAAGTGCATGTACAAAATCTAAACCATGAGGATCTAAATGGAAGGTCTTACTGGATGCTGCTGTGTAGCTGCGATAGGACAATTGTGTATTTTTTTTAAAAAAACTTTGTATGTCACCCCCATACACACGTTACAAGTGATATTCCATCCCAATTAAGAAAAGCGTGGTTTTTTAAATTGTAGCTGCAGTATACATACACCAGAAAAAAATGAATGGTGCATAAGGTGGGCACAGAATCCGAAGTCAAAATTAAAGGCTTACTATTCTAAAAATCTGCAGTAAGATCTTTGTGTGTAATGGGCCTATAACCCACCTAAATCCTCTAAAGTTCAGATCAGGTAGTATTTATAAGCCAGCATTTAAATATCCATGTTTGTAAAAAGTGAAATCTAATTTAATGTATAATCGAGCAACTAAAGTAATACCCTGCCTACTGTGATCAACTGGTTCTGTTACTCTTACTAATGTTAATCTTAAAATTCAACTGTCTGCTGGTACAATTTTTATCAAAAGATTTCTTCCTGTCAGCTAGTAAAGTACAGAAAATATACCTGGGGCAATATGATGAAATATTGCACTAATCTTCAAATGTATATATTTCTACTCTCTATAAATCACTAGATCATAGCACTACAATTAACTATCACTATATTTAGTAATATGAACCTACCCATACATTCTGGTCATCTTCAGAGGCACCGCTTCAATTGCTCCCACCATCAGTGGCTAGACTGGTGAGACAGAGGCTAGAAAGGCCTTTCTCAGTTGTGGCAACAAAACTATGGAACTCCTTCTCCAGGGAGGTTTGTCTGTTTATCTGTGTCTTCCACCAACAGGTGAAGACTTTTTTTGCTTGTTTCATTTGACATATGCCCAATAACACTTATTGACCCTCCTCCCTGATTCTGGTGTTGCTTGTTTATGTGTTTTGACTGAATTATTGGGAGGAAAGGAGGCATAAAAAATGTTTTAAATAAATAAAATAAATAATTGCCTGGTGCATGGATGATGTAAGTTGCACAATGGGACCACCAGCAGAAAAGATTTTGTTTTCTACCTGGTAAGGGGATTCCTCATGTACACAGAAGAATAAAAAAAAAACCTTTAAAATGCTACCAGATGAAGACTAAATATGCTTCAAAATGGACAGAATGTTGAAAGTAGGTGATTCTAGTAAGGTGGAAAGAACAATCAATCTGTTTAAGGATCTTAGAGCTTAGAAAATCTCTGTGGTATGGAATTTCCAAATTGCTCACTCTATCTAGTGTAGGGTAGTCAACTGCCTAGAGGGGAAAAAAATCCTTGTCCCTTAAATGGATGCTTGATGGGACATTATTCACAAGACGGTGTTATTTACCTTCATTTCATGAAAAGCTTCAGGTATTTCTATGCATGAAGCCTCAAGAGGAAAGGTGGGATATAAATGTTTTAATAAAAAATTAAAAGAGTCAGTACATTTTTCTTCAGGCGCTAAATTCAAGCTTTTTGCATAAAGTCAAATGCAAAATAGTAAAATACCTAAAATATGTGCTCAATAAAAATACCTGACTGGGTGATTTAAAAAGTAGAGCAGATTTATAAAAGCATTGTTTAAAAGAAATGTATTTCATTCATGTCTAAATGTGTATAGGCCAAGGCACAAGAAAACCTTGTTGGATAATATGGGGGAAATGAGGGGTGCAGGAACCTTTCCATGCACTCCCATTCCAACTTGTGTTCATTTTGGAGAGGGAGAGAAGCTGGCTTCCCAACTGCATCAAAAGAAAGAGAAAGGGTTGTTCTAAACCAAAACCCAATTTAGTCTATTACATACTCCTAAGTCAGAAAACACTTTTACAGGGCTTTTTTTGTAGAAAAAGCCCAGCAGGAACTCATTAGCATAATAAGCCACATCCAGCAGCAGAAACTCATTAGCATATTAGGCCACACCCTGACAGTACAGCTCATTAGAATATTAGGCCACACCCCATGCCTTCCCTTGGCTTGCCTGGGTGCCCCGTGGCTGCAGGAAGCCTGGGCAAGCCAGCCCTTGGAGGGAAGGGAAGCCAGTTTAAACTGCCGTCCCTTGACTTGCCTGGGCAAGCCCCCCCTTGAAGATGTCCCATGGCTGCAGGGATCCCGGGCAAGCCAGCCCTTGGAGGGAAGGATCCTTCCAGGCCCCCCCTGGCCCACCCACCTCAGAGTCACCAGGGGGTCACTGTCCAGGCCTTCCCTCTGTAGGCACACACACAGAGGTTTTGGCTGCAGTGGGCATAGCCAACTTTGAAGCCAGCTGGAATTTTGTTCCTGTGCATTCCTGCCCAAAAATAGCCCTGCACTTTTGTAGCATTTCAATATTCAACATAGAATATTTTAACACAACCCCAATACATAAACAGTGCATTGGTAATTCTATATAGGATATCCTTGATTGCTCTGTCAAGACACCAAACAGAAGGGTAGTTGGCCAGAACAACAAGGAACAAAACTAAATTCATTATGTACTCTTTCCCTCTCCATAGGTAAAGGTAAAGGTTCCCTTGCTCGAAAGCCAGTCGAATCCGACTCGGGTTGCGGTGCTCATCTCCGTTTCAAAGCCGAAGAGCCAGCGCTGTCCGAAGACGTTTCCATGGTCATGTGGCCGGCATGACTAAACACCAAGGTGCACGGAACGCTGTTACCTTCCCACCGAAGTGGTACCTATTTATCTACTTGCAATTTCTTGCTTTCGAACTGCTAGGTTGGCAGGAGTCCCTCTCCATAGAAGCTAATATAACTGTCAGTCAAGTCTGTGACGAGCATTTGACATACATCTGTGACACACACAGCAAAGCTCAGCCCACACCTTCTATCTCTGGGGTCAGGAAAGTCAAGAAAAGCTGGGCTAAACTAGGTTGACTCAGAGAGTCAAGGCTGACTAAGAAAGTCCCAGGAAGCTAGCTTCAGATACTTTATCTATTTAGAATTTGATCATGTATAAACATTCCAAAAGGCAAAAGTCATGTAAAGCAAAAGGCATGTACAGAGTTTTCTGTACCCAAAGGCCACAGCACTTAGCAGAGTCCTGAAGCTTTCTGGGAAACAGAACCATAGATTCAACTATAGAGGATAATTGCTATAAAAATTAAAGTATCATAGGTGTACCAGAGGTTTAGCAGAGGACTGGAGCTCAATCCAGCCCTAATTCCGTGACAGATAAAACATTTCACAGCTTGAGGATCACCACAAAAAAGGTCCTTCAGTGTTACCTACTATTAAGTATGAGACTTAACTCTGAGAGTGATGAACAGTGATTCAGCTTTGATAGTGATTCAGCAACTCAGAAGAGCTCAGAGCAGCTAACAAGACGATCAGATAACACACACACAACAGTAGAGCACAGCTCCTTTTAAACAGTCTGGGCTAACAAAACCATGCCCCTACTTTGGTTAACAACCAATAACATTTGAGGGATAAGGACCAATGAGGCCTGTTCCCTCCATAACATTTTAGTCAGTTCTGATTGGTTACAAAACAGTGCAGAATCAATACAACCAATAGGATTGTCGAGGTTTACAATCTTGGTCCTGACTTCAGTCTTAACATGTAAAAGTATATAGGCTGTTCACAAGTCAGGACATACAATTCCTCCCCCCTAAGATGAGACATTCCTATTGCATACATAGTCTCATAGATAGGAGGGGCATATCTAGTTCTTTGAGACCTGCGCATAGGTCTTTGCTCCTGTGGCTCTGGAGCAACAAAAGGTTCGGGGGCTCTAGTGGACTCACCGTCCAGTGAGTCTGGGGTGTCAGATTCAGAGGGACAGGGTTCAAGAGTTGGGGTCTGCCCAAGTTCCTGGTCAGCCCTGGGCTCAGCAACACTCACCTCCTTGTCTGGAGGCCCTCACTGCTCATTGGGGATCCTGTCAGGTTCTGGGTTTGACTCCAGACTTGAGCTAGCCCACAGTTCCCTGAGCTGATCTATGTGATGCCGCACTTTCCTTCCATCAGCAAGCTGCGCCACATACATTCGGGAACCCAAAACTACTGAGGTTATGGCAGGAAGCCATAAATGACCCTCTGCATAATTGTGCATGAACACTTTGTCCCCGACTTTGAATGAACACACTTTCTGCAGGACCTCAGCTCGCTGGGGCTTGGACTCTGTAAGGTCCGGATGGAGCCAGTCAATCAGGGTGGTTAGCTTCCAGCCCATTAACAGTTCTGTGGGGCTCCTCCCCGTGACCGCTCAGGGTGTGATGTGCTGCCTTAATAGATAGGAGGCTAGCTTCTGCCCCCAGTCCCCATTTGGCAGGCGCTTGAGTGCCTCTTTAGCTGACCTAACCATACATTCGGCCTGGCCGTTTGTGGCTGGGTGGAATGGAGCCGACATAATGTGCCTTATGACATTGTCCTCTTTGAATTTAGAGAACTCCCCTGAGGTAAACTGTGGACCGTTATCGGACACCAGAACGTCTGGTAGTCCGTGGGTGGCTATGAGCTGACACAACAGATTAATGACAGCAGTTGAACTTGTGGAGTGCATGTGGACCACGTCTAACCACTTTGAGAATTAATCCACAACAATTAAAAACATTTGGCCTTGGAAAGGCCCAGCAAAATCAATATGAATGTGTGACCAAGGCTTCCGCGTACTTTCCCAGTGTTGCACAGGAGCCGGAGGAGGCTCTGGCCACGATTGTTGGCAGAACATGCACTCTTTGACCCACCCCTCTATTTCTGCATTGATCTTTGGTCACCAAACATAGCCCCTAGCAAGGGCTTTCATTTGTACAATACCAGGGCGACCGGAATGCAAAGCCTCCAAGACCCTTCCCCGCAGCTTGGGTGGAACCACCACTCGATTCCCCTATAGCAAATACCCTTTGCTGACAGACAATTCATTTTGCTGAGTGCAGTACGGCTTGAATTCAGGTTCAACCTGCCCCTCTGGCCACCCCCTCCATGCCCAATTAAGGACCTGGGCGATTACAGAGTCTCTAGCCGACACAGTGGCAATCTCCAAGGAGATGACAGGGGGTTGTGGCAGTTCGTCAATGGCTAAAACATCACAAGCAGGAGCAGGGTAAGCATCTGTCAACAGTGGAGGGCAGCGGCTGAGTGCATCAGCATGCCCAATGGCCTTTCCAGGCCAGTGTTCTAAGTCATATTTGTAAGCTGCCAGGAACACTTTCCAGTGCAACATGCATGGTGACATGATGTAGGGCATCTGACGGTCAGGAACAAAAAGGCCCAACAGCAACTTATGGTCCGTTACAAGGAGGAACCTGTGTCCATACAAAAAGTCATAGAATTTTTTTTATTCTGGCTACGAGGGCGAGGCCCTTCTTGTCAATCTGCACATAGTTCTTTTCCACGGCTGACAGGGACCACGAATAATATGCTATGGGCACTTCTTTTCCATCTGGCATGACATGGCTTAACACAGTACCCACCCCATATGAGGACGCATCGGCAGCCAATACAAAAATTTTGGACACATCGAAGTGAGTCAACACTGCTTTTGATGACAGGAGTGTTTACAGCGGTGAAGGCCCTTTACAGCGGTGAAGGCCCACTCCTGCCTCGCACCCCACTCCCACCGGACATTTTTATGAAGTAACGCATGCAATGGTTCTGCCACAGATGCCTTGTGGGGCAGAAAGGAATGGGGGGGGGGGCATTCTGGATCATGGATACTTTGTCTGCAGTGGGCTGAACACCATCTGCATTGATTAGGAACCCCAAGAACTCCACCTGGTCTACCCCGATTTGACATTTTGATCATTTTTACCTTTAGGCCAGTCTCCCCAAACTGGCCTAATACTGCCCTCAGGCAAGCCATTAACTCATTTTCGGTAGCCCCTGTGATCAGCACGTCATCAAACTAACGGACAACCCCAGAGTAGCCTTTCCATGAGCCCTTGGAATATACCAGGGGCAACGTTGACTCCAAATTGCAGCCTTCTCCCATGGAACGCACCCCGGTGCATCACAATTGTTTGTGCCTCAGCAGCCATGTCATCCACAGGGAGCTTCTGGTACGCCTGTGCAAGACCTAACTTTGCGAAGACCTTGCCTCCTCCCAGAGACGCATTTATCATCGGTGCATATACGTACAGAGCCATCAGATTTTACAGGTGTTACAATGGGTATTTCCCACTTTGCATGTGGGACCGGTTTGAGAATACCTTGAGCGACAGGTTTATCCAGCTCTGCCTCTATTTTCGCTTTCATAGCAATAGGCACCTTTCTATACTTCAACCGGATAGGCCTTATAGAGGGGTCTAGGTCAAAAGTTAACAGCAGTCCTGTATACCAACCAAGCCCCCCAGCAAAAACCTCAGGAAACTCATCATACAGACATTCCCCTTTACTCATACAGATCTGATTAACACCAGTTACAGCAATGCCAAGAGCTTCGAACCAGTCCAGGCCCAATAAGCTGACCTAATCGCTCTCGGCGACCAGAAGGGACAGCACTGCCTTCCGATCTTTAAACTCAACATTAAAACTTGCCTTTCCTGCCAGCGGAATGCACCAACCCTGGAAATCAGATATGTGGGTTGAAACAGGTGTCAAACAGCGGCAACTCCTCTGCGGGAACATGCGCTGCCAAGTCAGCGTCGAGATGATGGTGACGGACGATCCGGAGTCCACTTCCATCATGCAAGGAATGCTGTCCAAATGAAGCATGATGAGGATCTTCTTGCTTGGCTTGGCTCCGGTGGTCAGGACTGTCAACGGGCAACTGCAGGCGTCAGTTTGATGGCAATCGGCCGCTCTGTTGCCATCCCGAACTCGAACCCGAGGCTTTACAACTGGAGATCATGGCGGTGATTTCTTTATGGCTCAGAAGACCCTTGCCAGGTAGCCACGCTTACCACAGGATTAGCATATGATGTTGTGTGCCCAGCAGCGATCCTTCTCATGCCTGCCACCACAGCCAGCACAGGAATGCCACGGTGCAGTCTTCAGTGAGGTCCACGAAGGACGTGCAGCTCACATCCTGCAGATGTTGTTGGCCTCCTCCTCGGACTCGCTGGTCAACTGTTGGTGCACTGACTGCTCCTTTCCACTCAGGACCTGGCGCTGACAGACCTCACGTGTTGACCTCTCTGCAGCCTCGGTGGCGATGGCCTCAGCATACACCACGGTGTAGGTGAGCTCGGCTCTGGCAAACAGGCACTGCTGCAGACGCTCATCTCATAGGCCACATATGAGTCAATTGAGGAGAGCCTCCTCGAGGTTAGAAAAATTGCATGGCCGGGTGGCCTTCCTCAGGGCAGTGATATATTCAGCTATCATTTCAGTTAGGCCCTGACCTCACTTGTAGAAAGCATGCCTACAAGCGATTTGGGATGGCTGAGGCAAAAAATGGCCCTTCAGCTTGCTGGTGATGTCCTCCCACGAAGCCGCGCTGAGCTCGGTTGAAGCGACCAGGGACTGGGCAACATCAAAAACGGCCTTGCTGCAGGAACTGAGGCGGGTCGCCTTCTTCCACACCTCCTCAATGATCAGGTTCGCCTGGAGATGGAACTTGAACCATGACAGGTAAGAGTCCCAATCCTCCGTGCTGGGTTTGAACGCCTTGAACGCTGGGTTGACAGCCATTGCAGCGGGTTGGGCAACCACTATAGCGGGTGGCACTTCAGCTGGCATGACCGGGTGTGCGTCTTCGTCTGCCGTCTTCACATTGGTTCAGTGGGGCTACCTACCCACTCTTAGGATCCCATCCTCATCGCCAATTATTAAGTATGAGACTTAACTCTGAGAGTGATGAACAGTGATTCAGCTTTAATAGTGATTCAGCAACTCAGAACAGCTCAGAGCAGACAACAAGATGATCACATAACACACACACAACAGTAGAGCACAGCTTCTTTCAAACAGTCTGGGCTAACAACCCTACTTGGTTAACAACCAATAACATTTGAGGGATAAGGACGAATGAGGGCTGTTCCCTCCAAAACATTTTAGTCAGTTCTGATTGGTTACAAAACAGTGCAAAATCAATACAACCAATAGGATTGTTGAGGCTTACAATCCTGGTCCTGACTTCAGTCTTAACATGTAAAAGTATACAGGCTGTTCACAAGTCAGGACATAATATCTACTATACCATATGAACTTCATTAAATAACACTGAAACTTCTCTTAGTGATTTAAAAGACCATGTGGGTTATTTAGTGAACATAAACACTTACCATACACATGTCTACAACAGCTAAATAAGTCCAATAGCACCTTAGAGACATTGAAGATTTTTTTGGGTATAAGCTTTTGAGAGTTAATGCTCCCTTCTTCAGAAGCTAGCTGTTCTGCTTCAGACCAACATGATTACCCTCTGAAACTAGCCTGGCATGATGTGGTCCATGGGGTTGCGAAGAGTCCTTGACTGTGCAACTGAACAACTACTACTACTACTACTACTACTACTACTACAATAATATATGTTTTGGGGCACTGATTACATATAATCAGAGAGAAGGCAATGTTCCAGTACATTCTTATTGGTGCATGACATTGCATTATTGACAATGAGCACATGTTCTTATATACTTAGAGAAATAATGTAATCTGTACATGACCAATAATACATGACTTGCAATCCTCCATAAATGCAGTCCACACATTATGTTTGTGTCACAGAAAAGTAATGGTCATGTAGGGAACAAAGAATCAGAATCATTTGATTGAGCCAGAATCATTTAAAGTGTGATGCAAGTGCTCTTTCTGGCTGTGAGTGTACTAACAGGACAGTTGACACAAGAAACAGCTGTGCAATCAGTGTAGCCATGGCAAAAATAACACTCAGAATGCACTTCAACAATATAAAGTATGTTCTTTTTTCCCCAACACAGAAACTACCTCTTTGTAAGAAAAAGTGTAATGTGTGAAGCTGTCTTTAGTTCCAAGGAAATCACAGTTGAGTGATAAGTCTGTTCTATTTAAATGAAAGCTAAGTACCCCTGGCTTCCTCTAGAGGTTGATGTATTTGTGAATCCCTGTATACCTTACCTATACCCATACATCCGGGTTTCTCCACTTGCTCCCTATTCAGCAGCTAACATACTTTTTAAACTGCCGAGTTAATAAAGTGGTTTGTAGCTCACATTACAGAAAGCTACTGAAGAGGAAAAAACTGCAAAAACCTGGGCACCTGCGCCTGCTAGCTTGAGAGCATGTTATTTACTCTGTTGCATCATGGCTAGTCTATTCGGAAAAGAGATGGCAAATAATCTTACTTTCACTTTAAAACCTAGACTAACACTTACATTGCACTAAGAACTGCTGCTATGCTACCTCCAATTATTTCCAACATTTCATGTGCATATGCAAGACCCACTGAAATGAATGGATGTATAATCTGTAGCAATAAGAAAAAGAACTAGCCAACCACCCATTTTATGTTTCTCCTCAGTTGGGCCCAAGCAGAGTAAGAAGGGCAACAGAGCGGGGGGGGGGGGCTGTCCCTTTTATGGATGTTTAATGTGATGTTATTTACCAGGTGATCTTATTTATCTCCTTGCCATGAAAAGCTTCCACTGCCCATTTCCACATACCAAGCCTTTATTAAGGGGACAGGACATTTTCCTCCATGCTAGTTGGCAATTCTAAGAACTTTATTCAAATAAAGTTGAATGTTTGTTCAAAGCCAAAGAGTACTTTTTTATGGAAAGTGAATGAAAAGTTTGAAATACAGTTCACTTATTAGACTGCACCCAAAGTAAACTAGCAACCTAAAAGCTCAGATCTTGCCAGCACTTGAAAACTGATCTTGCCAGCACTTGAATATCGAGGAGAGACAGACAAAGTTAGGGTTGCCAGGCCCCCATGCTGCACCAGTGGGGGGATTTGAGGCATTCCAGGATGTCCAAAATGCAATGATGTCACCCAGAAATGATGTCATCACATTGGTGATATTGCATGGTGATGCTCTGGTTTGAGGGCAAAACTCTATAGTTTTAAGCCAAATTTACCATAGAGTTTTGCCCTCAAACCACAGCATCCTGTGTGACATCTCCAACATGATGATGTCACTTCCAGGTGTTTGGGGGGGGCTATTCAGGGGTGGGGTTTCCCCTGCCAACCAGTAGGCCACTGGTGGGCTGAAGCCTCAAAAATCAAGGGAACCCCCACTGGGACCTGCACACTCAGTATTTGGGGTTGTTGTGCAGGGGTTGTTATGCAGAGGAAGGCAATGGCAATTCGGCTTGCTGGCTGCCAGTCCTTGCGGCCATGCTGCTGGTGGGCCGCCTTTGCCGCCCTGCTAGGAGCAGAGGCAGCATGATGCAGTACAAGCTGTATCCGGGTGCTAATGAGGGAGGAAGGACCAGAGGTCTTGTGGGCTGGCTCTCGCCTCCCTCCCTCATTCTGCCTTCTCTGCTCAGTGAGGTAGGAGCTCCTGTGAGCTCCTAGTGCTGGACTGAGGGAGGGTGGCATTGTTGGCAAGCTAGTCAGCTGTCAGGAGCTTTTGTGTGGCTTTTGTCAGGACCAGAGTTGGCAGTGGAGCAACGAAGAGATCTCTGCAGCAGTTTCAGGCCCAGTGCCTGCGGTGGTAGTGGGGGATGCCATTGGGCGGCGGAGTGGTGGGTGGCGGAGGGGGTCATAGTGGGCCTCCCCTTGCCGTATAATGCAGCATTTTTCCCCATTTGGCCATTTTGAGTACAGGGCCTGGGGGGTGTTGACTGGTGTTCACCCTCTAGATTGCCTTGCACCAGCAGGGTAGCTTGCTGGAGAGGTGCGCCAGGGCTGCTTTTGGTTTTGGTGGTGCAGTTTTCTTGATTGGGGGCATTTTTTCCTTTTCACCCCTCCCAGTCTGTGTTTATTCCCCCTTCCTTCCACGGGTTTGGGCGTGGCACTGGGGGAGCACTGTTTGGCGCCAGGAACCCTGGCTAGTTTTGAACTGGTGTGGCGGCCATTTGTGCTTGGAACTGTGGCAGCCATTTTCTGTTAGTGGCCGCCATTTTGGGATAGGGTACTCATTGTGGGCCACTGGCAGCCATTTTGTGGAATCTAGGGCGGCCATTTTGTGAGTGTACAGGCTGAGCCGCCTTCATTCCCAATGGGCACTGATCTGGTGCTTTGCAGTATTAATAATTTTTCTTTATGTCTGGGTTGCTTCTTATAGCATGGGGCCCAAGAAAGGTAAGGGGCATGCCAAGGGGAAACAGCCGGCTCCCAAAGCTCCTCCAAAGTGGCCTGCACCAGCCCTGTCTTCGTTGGATGAGGATAGTGGGGATGAGGTGCAACAGGCTATTTTGGATTGTTTGATGGTGGTCGAGCAGGCATCGGGGATGGCAATCCCTCAACCCCCTCCTGGCCAGGGTCGGGAGGGAAGGAAGGAGACCCGCTCTTTGGCCAACAAGTGTTTTCAGGCGGAAGTCCTAACTCGTTTGTCTCTTGTGGAGAACAGGGTCTTAACAGGTGCTGGGATTGGCGAAGGGCGACCAAGTCTGCATGAGGACGATGTGGCAGGCCTGTCAGGCACTGGACATTCGCAGGGAGCTGCTGTTCCAGGTCCACCCCAGTCCAGGCTCTTGACACAGTGGGTAAGTTGGTTGTTGGATCCCAAGCAGCGGCTGCCTGGCCTTGGGGGCCTTGCGGGGCCCCTGCTACTCTGACTTCAGGTATGACTTCCACATGTTGTACACACACTGCGGGGCAGCACTGGAGAGGGTCCCCTGTGCAGCAGCAGACGCCTGGCCTGCTCGTGGCATGCTGTGGGCATTTAACCCCCGGGCCTGGGCAGCACATTTGCTCCCCATGCCCAAAGGTGACATCTTATTCAGACACAGCAGCTTCGGCACTCCCTTTCGGTGATGTGGCATGGCCTTTGGGGGATCATCTCTTGCCCGCCACTAAGGAAAAAATTTGTAAGGGTGAGTACATTGATCTGTTTACCCTAATTTTCCGTGAATTGGAGAAGAAGGATAAGGATGACCTTGACAACAAGGACAAGGAGAAACTTAGAAAGATGTGGGTGGATCATACCTGGGCCAATTGGGTTGTGGAGTTCTTGGTCTATGCCAGTGTATTGGCAAGGACACAGCCATGGCGTGCTGCATCCTTGTTTCAATATTTCGACATTATTTATAAAGGTTATACTGGTTTCACCGGCCCGGCGTGGCTTCAGTATGATGAAGAATTTAGAATGCGGGTGGCCATGAACCCCTCAATGTGTTGGGAAAAAGTGCATCCTCATTTGTGGCTGCAGATCATGTCCCCGGCTCGCCCTAATACAGGGGATCATTCACACGGTGGCCACTTGGTTCAATGTCTGGTGGTGTCTCCCAGTCCCTGCACCTCTGCAGGGCAGGTGGTTCAACCCCACCAAATTTGCTGGGAATTTGGGGCACAAGGGGCCTGCAGTAGGAAGGCCTGACAGTTCTGGCATGAGTGCCCTTTGTGTGGTGGTTCACAACCCTTCTCAGCCTGTTTCCAAGCTAAGCCGCACAAGGGTCAGAGATGCTTCGAAGGTGATGGACAGGGGACAGGTGCTGGAAAAGGGGCCCAGTCCCATAAAACTGACAGTGCTTGAGGATTTGTTGAGGCTGTACCCTAATCAACAGGATAGTTATTTGTTGCAGGGTTTTAAGTTTGGTTTCCACATTCCTTGTCAGGGCCCACCGTAGAGAACAATGGAGGGAATAGGGGCAACCTGTTTGGGGGCCCCCTGGTCCAATGTTCTTGAAACTTGGTGGGTATCTGGGGGAGAGGCTCCATCAGCCACCCTGTGAGTTTGGAGCCTCTCCCTCAAACCCCCTCCCCTCCAGCCCCCAGAATATACCCTATGTTTTCACCATTGACTTCAATGGCATATAGGATATATTTGTTGTTGTTCAGTCGCACAGTCGAGTCCAACTCTTCGCGACCTGATGGGCCAGATTACGCCAGGCCCTCCTGTCTTCCACTGTCCGCTGAAGTTTGCTCAATTTCATGTTTGTTGCATCGATGACACTGTCTAACCATCTCATCCTTTGCTGTCCCCTTCTTTGACCTTCAAT
Organism: Gekko gecko; assembly: GCA_029375565.1. NCBI lineage: Eukaryota > Metazoa > Chordata > Lepidosauria > Squamata > Gekkonidae > Gekko > Gekko gecko. The sequence goes on from JAPDNY010000007.1 coordinate 58,559,990, forward strand.
CCTTCCCAGCATCAGGGTCTTCTCCAGTGAATGCTCCCTTCTCATTTGGTGGCCAAAGTATTTGAGCTTCAACTTCAGGATCTGGCCTTCCAGGGAACAGTCAGGGTTGATTTCTTTTAGGATTGAATGATTTGATCTCCTTGCAGTCCAAGGGACTCTCAAGAGTCTTCCCAGCACCATAGTTCAAAAGAATCTATTCTTCGACGCTCGGCCTTCCTTATAGTCCAACTCTCGCAGCTATACATTACTACGGGGAATACCATTGCTTTGACCATGCGGACTTTTGTTGGCAAGGTGATGTCTCTGCTTTTTATCATGCTGTTTAGGTTTGCCATCGCTTTCCTCCCAAGGAGCAGGCTTTTAATTTCATGGCTGCAGTCACCATCTGCAGTGATCTGGGATCCCAGGAACATGAAGTCTGTCACTACTTCTACGACTTCCCCTTCTATTTGCCAAGGAGTGATGGGGCCAGATGCCGTGATCTTAGTTTTTTTGATGTTGAGCTTCAAGCCCACTTTTGCACTCTCCTCTTTCACCTTAAGCAAGAGGCTCTTTAGGTCCTCTTCATTTTCTGCCATCAGAGTGGTATCGTCTGCATATCTGAGGTTATTGATCTTTTCCCCAGCAATCTTAACTCCAGCTTGTGATTCATCCAGGCCAGCATTTCACATGATGTACTCTGCATATAAATTAAATAAGCAAGGGGACAATATACATCCTTGTCATACTCCTTTTCTTATGCTAAGCCAATCAGTTGTTCCATATCCGGTTCTAACTGTTGCTTCTTGACCCTTATACAGGTTTCTCAGGAGACATGTGAGGTGGTCTGGTACTCCCATCTCTTTAAGAACCTGCCATAGTTTATTGTGATCCACACAATCAAAGGCTTTAGCATAGTCAATGAAGCAGAAGTAGATGTTTTTCTGGTACTCTCTTGCTTTCTCTATAATCCAGCGAATGTTGGCAATTTGATCTCTAGTTCCTCTACCTCTTTGAAACCCAGCTTGTACTTCTGGAAGACTTCTCCACGTACTGTTGGAGCCCAGCTTGTAGGATCTTGAGCATGGCCTTGCTAGCATTCGAAATGAGTGCAATTGTGTGATAGTTTGAACATTCCTTGACATTGCCCTTCTTTGGGATTGGAATGTACACTGACCTTTTCCAATCCTGTGGCCACTGTTGTGTTTTCCAAATTTGTTGGCAAATTGAGTGCAGCACTTTAACAGCATCTTCTTTTAAGACTTTGAATAACTCAGCTGGGATACCATCATCTACACTAGCTTTGTTGTTAGTAATGCTTTCTAAGGCTCATTTAACTTCACTTTCCAGGATGTATGGCTCGAGGTCAGTGATTATACTGTCGTGGTTGTCAAGGACATCGAGGTCCTTCTTGTATAGTTCTTCTGTGTATTCTTGCCATCTTTTCCTAATCTCTTCTGCTTCTCCCTACCATTTTTGTCCTTTATCATGGCCAGCTTTGCATGGAACATTCCCTTGATTTCTCCAATTTTCTTGAAGAGATCGCTAGTCCTTCCCAATCTATTGTTTTCCTCTATTACTTTGCATTGTTCATTCATGAAAGCCTCCTTATCTCTCCTTGCTGTTCTCTGGAAATCTGCATTCAGTTGGGCCTACAACAGCTCATAGAACTAACACCAAAAAAATGATGTCCTCCTCATCATAGGGGACTGCAATGCTAAAGTAGGAAATCAAAAAGTAACCGGAATAACAGACAAATTTGGCCTTGGAGAACAAAATGAAGCAGGGCAAAGGCTAACAGAGTTTTGTCAAGAGAACACACTGGTCATAGCGAACACCCTTTTCCAACAACCTAAGAGGCGTCTCTACACATGGACATCACCAGATGGGCAACACCAAAATCAGATTGACTATATAATTTGCAGTCAAAGATGGAGAAGCTCTATCCAGTCAGTAAAAACAAGACCTGGAGCTGACTGTGGCTCAGATCATGAGCTACTCATTCAGGGCCAGCCCCAGGTGTCTGGGCACCCTAGGCAGGACAGCCTGGGGCACCCACCCCACCGGGGATGCCAGCCTCCCGGTGGGGCCGGGAGATGGCGGAGAGCGCTTTTCTGGGCGAAGCACCCAGAATAGCCAGGGAAGGGGCGTGGGGGTTCTAACCCCTGCACCTTCCCTCCCAGCGCCAGCAGCACTGGCTTTTCTGGGTGCCTTGCAGCTGTGAGGCGCCCAGAAAAGCCAGGGAAGGGCGGGATTAGAACGCCCACCCCTTCCCTCCCAGCGCCGACAGCGCCGGCTTTTCTGGGCGCCTCGCAGCTGCGAGGTGCCCAGAAAAGCCAGGGAAGGGGCAGAGTTAGAATGCCCACCCCTTCCCTCCCAGCGCCCGCTTTCCTACCCCCTGCTGTTCTAACCCCCACCCCTTCCCTCCCAGCGCTGGCAGCGCTGGCTCTTCTGGGCGCCTCGTAAGCCAGGGAAGGGGTGCGGGGGTTCTAACCCCCACTCCTTCCCTCCCAGCGCTGGCAGCGCTGGCTTTTCTGGGTGCCTCGCACCTGCGAGGCACCCAGGAAAGCCAGGGAAGGGGTGGGGTTAGAACGCCCACCCCTTCCCTCCCAGCGCCGGCAGGCGGCAGTGCTAGCTTTTCTGGGCACCTCACACCTGCGAGGTGCCCAGGAAAGCCATCACTGCCGGTGCTGGGTGGGAAGGGGGCTTCATGGGGGGCGAGAGGCATTTTGGTGCCCCTGCAGGGCTGGCGCCCTAGGCGAGCACCTAGCTCACCTAGTGGGCGAGCTGGCCCTGTACTCATTGCAAAATTCAGACTTAAATTGAAGAAAGTTGGGGAAACCACTAGGCCATTCAGATTTGACCTAGATCTCATCCCCGATGAATATACAGTAGAGGTGAAGAATGGGTTTAAGGGACTAGATTTGATAGACAGAGTGCCTGAAGAACTATGGACAGAGGTCCGTGACATTGTAAAGGAGGCAGCAATCACCGCCATCCCAAAGAAAAAGAAATGCAAGAAAGCAAAGTGGCTGTCTGATGAGGCTTTACACATAGGATATAATGGAGCTAAAATTGACATTCGGCTGCATGAAAGACTCCCCGGGACGCTGGCTGGGGGCGGGGCTTGGCTCCTGAGCTCCCAGAGCTGCGCTCTGGTCTGCTCCCCCCCCAAAGACCCCTGGTTACAGCAGGTTTTCATGCCGATTTGGGAGTTTGGCTGGAGTTCTTGGATTCCTTCAATGGGGTTTCTTTTTGGAGGATTGAGCTGCAGTTGAATGCTGGCCTTCAGATTCATTCGGATGCAGCTGGGTTGCTCGGTTTTGGGATTTATTTTCACAGGCATTGGTGCATCAAGGAGTGGCCTGCTGAGTGGAATGAGGATGCTTTAGCTCGCGATCTCACTTTCCTTGAGTTTTTTCCTATCCTTGTGGCTGTATGGTTGTGGGGTGACTTGTGTCATGGCGCCTGCTGAGCCTGAGCCCATGGCTCCTGCAGAAGAGCTAAGTCCCACCAGGGATGAGCTCCCGTCATCTAAAACCTCCGCATCTGACAGCACTGGAAAGGGCCAAGGCAGCCCCAGCAACAGCTGGGACGGATCCCCACTCACCTGGCACGCCCCTTGATTCACTGCCACCAGTGTCTCATTTGTGAGAGCAGTGCCACTGGGACATGGCAGCCCAGCAGTGAGAAGCACGCATGTGCACCCGGCACTCTCTTAGACCTGAATACTAGCGGGAGCCGGGACATGCTTGGAGCATGCTAATTGCTGACCGCCTGGAATGGTATTTAGTCATTGCTGGCACATGAGGAACTCATGCCAGCAACTAGTCGCATCGGCTAAGCTCTGCACCACGCCGCTCGAATTCTGGACTCCTTGCTCCTGGCTTGTTTCCCTCAGCTCCTCAACCTCAGCTCGCTTTGACCTCACTACTCTGCACCTCAAAATCCTCATCTCTTGGACTCTTGAATCTCGGCTCTCGGACCTCCTGATAACGCTAACGGTTGGTGATTCGGACTTGGCTCCCCAGTTTCTTGGCTTACTCGACTCCTGACTCTAGACTGTGTCTCAACCACCCTGCTCATCTTGTACCCAGAACTTGGTTCTTCAGCTTGCCTGGCTTTGACCCCGGACTGTGCTCTGACCACCACAAGCTTGCCTGGCCCCACATCCCAGCCCTTAACAACTTGATGACTAATCACACTGTGCATTTTTGGTGTGATGATTTGGCAGTTGTCCATATCATCAACTCCCTCACATCCAGATTGCCGCGGGTTATGGCCTTAGTGCGAGCTTTCACCCTGCATTGTCTGAGGTGCAATATTTTGTTTCTTGCCAAGCATGTTCCCGGGGTTGACAATGGGGTGGCTGACACTCTCTCTCACAAACAGATGGAGAGATTCTGTCAGCTGGCTCCAGAGGCCAACTTGCAGCCGGTGAGGATGCCGCAGGAGCTTTGATCCCTTGGAAGGCCAAGGTCCACAGGGCAATTGGCCTAGCCATTGCACCGGGCACGAAACAGGCATATGACCGTGTGGTCCACCAGTTTGCCCAGAAAAAGGTAGGGTATTCTGAGCTATGGCCAGTGCCTGTGGATCATTTGCTGCATTTCTATGTTGCAATGAGAGGTAAGGGCCTAGCAGTAGATTCCATCAAGGGGCTGATTTCTGCAGTGGCTTTCGCCTGTAAGGCCTGGGGGCTTAAGGATGAGTCGGGTGATTTTCAACTCCACAAGATGCTTGAGGGTTGGTCAAGGGAGGCTGGTGCCCACACAGACTGCAGGAAGCCAATTTCTCCTAGGATTTTGAGGGGATTGCAGGCCGAGAAGGGGCATATCTGCTCTTCAGCCGATGAGGCATGCATGTTTCATGTGGCAGCCCTCGTGGCCTTTTTTGGGGCCCTCTGCATAAGTGAGTTGGTGGCACAGTCCAAGACAGATAGGTCAGGACGGGTGCTTGAGGCACGTGATGTTCGCTTGACTGGTGATAGGGCCCTTCTCACATTGCAGCAATCCAAGAATGATCAGCGAAGGAGGGGGACACAAAAAGAGTTGTGTCCAGTTTTGGCCTTGGCTGCTTATCTAGCTCTTAAAGGGCTGGGTGATGGTGTTCTGTTTGGGCACCAAGATGGCACCCCATTAACTAGACACCAGCTAGGCACTAGTCACATCACATACTCTGAGCAGATTAGGTTTGACTGGGGCCCATTTTTGTACCCATTCCTTCCGGATTGGTGCTGCATCCACCACAGTGGCCATGGGGTACCCAGCTCAGGACATACAACATTTGGGTAGATGGCAGTCAGCAGCTTACAAGTCATATGTGCGCCCTATGGCTGGTATATGAGTTTTCTTCTGGATTCCCTGGGTTTTTTGTCTGTTGTTTATTGTTTCTCATTCCAGGTACTGTCAGCCAGGTTGAGTGGAAGTGTATACTTATTTGTGGACATAGCTTTATATTCTGAGCAGCGCATCGAGCCAAGAGGACACTCATCAGCTCTCAGCTGGGACTCGGCCGGCTGCCCACTGTGGAGTGATGTGGCCGTCAGGGTCTGCAGTGGCCCGGCTTGTTGCATTTGTTGTTTGAAGGGAGAGTTGCCCCCCCCCCCATGTTTTGTTGATCCATTTGGGAGGTAACAACCTGGGCATGATTAAGAGTAAAGCCCTGATCCTCCAGGCCCGGTCGGACTTCCAATTTATCAGAGGATGGTGGCCTGGGACGGTTATTATATGGTCTGCCATGGTGCCGCGCCTTGTTTGGCAAGGGTCGTGTAGCCCAATGGTGATTGACAAGGCCCAATGCAAAGCTAACTGGGAGATTTGTAGGGCACTTGAGGGGGCAGAGCAATGGCATCTATTTGTCTGAGGCAGGTCCACCTCTTTTTGGATGACTTGTGGCAAGGGATTTGTGCGGCCTTAGGCCTTAAGGTGCAAGGGCCTAAGCAGAGGCTTGACCTTTGCAGTGGCAGGATTTTCTTCAATGCAGATTGCAGCACAGTGAGTACCAGCTTATAAGCCCCTTTTGGGCATGGGGTCTTGTCGGTACAGTCTTTGAGCCTTGCGGCTTAGGGGTTGGGATTGTCCCTGCAATTCCAGTTGCCGTGCTGGCCAGATGGGAGCCATATTCCTTGGCTTGTGTCCGGGGCTGGGTGCTCGCCCTTGATCAAATGGCAAGGGAGGGGTCTAGGACCACTGGCCTTGACCATGCCGCAACCTGTTTATCCCTTGCCATTTTTTGTTTGACATTATGCTTGTTGTAGGTTAAATAAAGTGGCCCATTAGTACCCAATACTGTTGTCTGACTCTTGATTCCAGCTAGGGGGGCAAACAACTTTTCATCTCTAGGCTTGTAAAATGCCATGATCCTAAGATCCCCATGAGTCAGTTGCAATTTGACAGCACATAATTACTATTACCAAAGTAAACTAGGCTACTACCACGTTACCCTGCAATGACAGTTTTTCTCATTTTTGTCTCTGTGTTTTTTGTTAATATAGTATTTTCCGCTCATTTTGAGTGAGCAATTGATCTTCTGACACATTAAGATTTTGAGGCATTGTATTCTTAAATTTACTTGTTTGTTACTTCAAAGTTTGTAAGCGGCTTTGGATCCTGTGTTTCAGGAGAAAAGTGGCATATAAACATGTTAAATAAATTACCCCCCCCCCAACATAGGTAATTGTGGTTTAGGAGGATAATTCCATGTGAGGTAAAACACATGGAATGAAAGGGTTAAACATCATCTTTTCCCATTACTACTTTTCAAAGCAGTCTCATAAGTAAGTATATTTGGGGGGGTATAAACTTTCAAGAGTCAATAATCCCTTCAACAGACAGCACTGAATCTCAAACGTTTATACTCCCAAAATCTTGCTGGTCTCTAAGGCGATACTGGGCTTGATTCCCACTGTTTGCTGCAGACCAGCATGGCTACCCTCTGAAACTCTCTTCATGAGGAAGGCTGATAGTTATTCTTTTAATAAAATGCTGGGGATCCTGTTAATGAATCTCCCATATCCTGTCTAGTTTGTCTCTCTGATAGAGACAGAAAAAGGAGAAAGAGCTGTTGCTTGACAATGCAATTGGGCGTACAATGCTTGTCTTTGGGAAAGCTTTACTGTCTGCTTGTAGAAGTCTATTTCCACTGTATTTTGCTTGTATATTTATAAAATAAAATAAGACTTCATAAGGGTTCCATGTTCTCTCTCATCCAAAGGGAACTAAATCCTGTGGTTCTGCCCCTGGACTTCTCACCCCTGAGGAAGCAGGGTATATAACAATGCATCATAGACAGTATCATGCTTACATTTGTAACTCTTCCTGAGAAGTCAGCTTCTGTCTAACTTATTTACTCATGAACACTAAACAGAATATTGAATTTAGAGTAACTCTGTGGGTGACGTTCTCAGAGCCTCTTTAGGTGAGAAAAATAATTGCAGTTTTGTTCTGATCTTACCTCATTACTTTTGCCCCAGCAACCCCCTTCTAGTGTTTTATACATACTGGAATACTGAAGAGGGTTAAAGGCAACACTTTGTCTTCTGGGCCTTCTGTAGGCTGAAGAAAAAATAGAAAAAATGCCTTTTCTTTTTTAGACCATGGCCTAAAGAAGGCCCAACAGCCAAAACATCACCTTTAACTTGCTTTCTATTTCTGAGTATCATTTGCTGTTTAATCTTTCAGACTACTGTACTGATGCTACAGTATCAGCTTTTTCTAGTGTGTGCACCCATCTCTTAGGAAGATTTGTCCTGTGATACAGATCACACCAAATTTTAAGCAACATTTAATAAGTTTTGCTTTACCTTAGTGATGAAAGGACAAAGCAATGTAATGTTCTGAGCAGGGTATAATCAGTTCACTGTTCTGCCACTGTATGTTTCAACAGCTGGCAAAATGAAAGAGAAGGGGAGATTTGTTTAAATATCAGTGGCAAACATGCCTAAAGATTCTGGCATGATTCTGACAGTCTTACTGTCCAGATATACTTTACATGCAAACATATCAATTTAAATAACAACAGCTGCTTCAGAAGCAGGAAACCAGCCAGGGAGGCAGTAGGGCCCTTGGATGACCAAAGGGTAAAAGGAGTAGTGAAGGATGATAGGGAAATGGCTGAGACACTGAATGTATTTTTTGCCTCTGTCTTCACTGTGGAAGATGAGAAGTGCTTGCCCACTCCAGAACTGCTGATTTCGGGAGGGGTGTTGAAAGACCTGAGTCAGATTGAGGTGACAAGAGAGGAGGTCCTACTACTGATAGTCAACTTAAAAAACTGATAAATCACCAAGCCCAGATGGCATGCATCCGAGAGTTGTGAAGGAACTCAAATGTGCACTTGTGGGTTTCCTGCCAAAAATATGTAATCTTTCATTAAAATCTGCCTCCACTCTTGAGGACTGGAATGCAGCTAATGTCACTCCCATCTTTAAAAAGGGTTCCAGAGGAGATCCGGGAAATTACAGGCCAGTCAGTCTGACATCGATATTTGGTGGAAACTGTTATTAAGGAAAAAATTAGTAGGCACATTGATGAACAAAAACTATTGAAGCAGACTCAGCATGGGTTCTGTAAGGGAAGATCTTGTCTCACTAACCTGTTAGTGTTCCTTGAGGGGTGAACAAACATGTGGACAAAGGGGACCCAATAGATATTGTTTACCTTGACTTCCAGAAAGCTTTTGATAAAGTTCCTCATCAAAGGCTCCTAAGTAAGCGTAAAAATCATGAGATAAAAGGACAAGTCCTGGCTAATCGATAGGAAACAGAGAGTGAGTATAAATGGGCAATTTTCTCAGTGGAGGGTGGTAAGCAGTGGGGTATCGCAGGGATCAGTACTCAATCCAATGCTTTTTAACTTGTTCATTAATTATTTTTAGTTGAGAGTAAGCAGTGAAGTAGCTAAATTTGCGGATGACGTGAAGTTGTTCAGGGTGGTGAAAACCAGGGAGGATTGTGAGACACTCCAAAGGGAATCTGTCGAGGATGGGCGAGTGACTGTCAACATGGCAAATGGGATTCAATGTGGCCGTGCAAGGTGATGCACATTGGAGCCAAAAATCCTAACTATAAATACACGCTGTTGGGGTCCAAACAGGCAGAGACTGACCAAGAGAGAGATCTTGGAGTCATAGTAGATAATTCACTGAAAATGTCGAGACAGTGTGTGACTGCAATAAAAAAGGCCAATCCTATGCTAGGGATTATTAGGAAGGGAACTGAAAACAGGTCAGCTAATATCATAATGCCCCTGTATAAATCAATGGTGCGACCTCATTTGGAATACTGTGTACAGTTCTGGTCAGCACACCTTAAAAAGGATATTATAGCTTTGCGAAAAGGGCAGAAAAGGGCAACTAGAATGATAAAAGGGTTGGAACACTTTCCTATGAAAAAAGGTTAAAGCGCTTTGGGCTCTTTAGCTTGGAGAAATGACAACTGAGGGGTGACATGATCGAGGTTTATAAGATTATGCATGGGATAGAGCAGGTAGAGAAAGAGGTACTTTTCTCCCTTTCTCACAATACAAGAACTCGTGGGCACTCAATGAAGTTGCTGAGCGGTCAGATTAGAACGGATAAAAGGAAGTACTTCTTCACCCAAAGAATGATTAACACATGGGATTCACTGCCACAGGAGGTGGTGGTGGCTACAAGCATGGACAGCTTCAAGAGGGAATTAGATAAGCATATGGAGCAGAGGTCCATCAGTCGTTATTAGCCAAAATATATAGATAAGGACTCTGGGGCAAGTGATGCTCTGTATTCTTGGTGTTTGAGGGTTCAACAGTGGGAGGGCTTCTAGCGTCCTGGCCCCACTGGTGGACCACCTGATGGCACCTGGTATTTTTGGCCACTCTGTGACACAGAGTGTTGGACTGGATGGGCCATTGGCCTGATCCAACATTGGCTTCTCTTATGTTCTTATGTTCTTATATCTCATGGAAATCAGCCTGAGAGAGAATGAAGTGATAGTGAAAAGGGGATGCTTATTCACCCTGCCTGTTGCTACTCTCCATTCCCTTTTCTCCATGCAAAGTTCTAGGTGCATCTTTATTTTTAAAATGTATAGTCCACCTTTCCCACTGAGATGAAAGGCAGATTACACAGTGTAAATCAATGTAATTAACACGATGGGACATCCAGTAAGCAATGTAATAGCATTAGGATTGCAGCAATCTGAAACCAAGCAGAAATCTGAAACAGAGCTGAAAATAGCATGTATTAACATGACAATGAAAAAGTTATGTAGTAGAATCATACATACCACAATAGATAATACGGACTTTTTTTCTTTGCTTATGGCAACCCAATAGGATTTTCAGGACAAGAGGTATTCAGAGGTGGTTTGCCATTGCCTGCCTCTGCATAGCAACTCTGATATTCCTTCATGGTCTCCCATCCAAATACTAATGAGGGCTGACTCTGCTTAGCTGCCAAGATCTGATGAGATCAGGCTATTCCCTGGGTTCTCCAGGTCAGGGCAATACATAGTAGTGCAGTCCACAGTCCCTATCCCTTTATTAAAAAATCTTTCTGAACCATTCTGTTATAGTGTATCCTTATTATCTGTGTAAAATGCCCTCCTGAATAATTCAGTTTTGCATAGTTTGCATAATGCCAGGAGCCTGGGAGCCTTCCTGAGCATTTCAGGCAGGCCATTCCATCAGGTAGGGGGTACAACAGAGAATGCCTCAACACAGGGATGAAGAGGCATTGCAGCAGAAAAGCCGTGGATAGAGGAAATGCTGAGCACTCCTTCACCACTTCTCTGCTGTTTTGTAGAGGCATAAATCAGAATTTAAATACTTTTGTTTCTATAGCATGTAGTTTGGCCCTTAAAGAATTGCTACTGAGAGCGATCTGCCCAGCTAGAGATGTCAGATTTCCAGAAATTTTGACACCATGGAGGGAAATCCTTTTCCCATTTTTTTTCCCTTTGGGGGAGAATTTTTTTTGGAACATGAAATATAACAATACTTCATTATCCAATCCAAACATTATTTTAGCTGCATAACAGACATCATTTATAACTTAGCCTATAAAATTGTACTATTAAGCATATTTATAAAAGTCTGATAAATGTCTTTCACACACAAAAAGCTGTAAATATATCCATTAGGGTTTTCGGGGGGGGGGGGCTGCAAACTCCTGAACCTTATGCTACCTTAGTACAAATGATTTACTTTTTGCTGTCTGAGAAAACACTGGAAAAACAGGGAAAATGTTAGAACTAGAATACACATATTTTGCAATAAACAAAAGGAAGTGTGCTATTTGGACAGAAATAGGCTTATATATTTTCAGTAGGACTAGCAGCCTATTTCACTATTGAATTAACATGGAGAACACTGAATTTTTCAATAAAATATTAACATTAGATGCATTATAGCAAATTAATGATGGATGGACACATTGGTTACATTTGAACAACAGATATTTTAGAAAATACGCAGTGAATGTAGTATATGTGAGGGTTATCATTATCTAATCTCATGGATTGTATTAATTTTTATAAATCTTTATACTACATATCTTAAATGAATAAAACCTTGTATTAAAAAAGTATTTCACTTATTTCAAAGGAGAAAATATTTCCCGTTAGGGTTTTTTTTGCTTGTCCTTCATATCTCTGCACATAACCCAGCTCTGCCCAGCTGCCAAGCACAGCGATGGCAGCAAGGAGCCACCTTTGCTGTCCCTGGAAGGAGGAGAGGCAGGCACAGCGAGTATGCTGCTTGCTATTGGGGGGTGGAGCCAACTGCTTATAGGGATGGCTCCACCCCAACTTCCTGCCCTGTGAGCAGTGTAGGCTTCAGCTAGTCACCTTTTGGGGCCAGGTAGGAATTTTTCACTCCTCCCTGATTGGCTACTGGGGGGCATGTTTGCCTGCCCCATACTGTCTGCAGTGGTTTTCGGGTAATTGGCTTGGTGGTGCAGGTTAAATAGGTTAGTCACTTAGCGGGATAGTGTGGGGGAAGGAAAAGTGGATTGGGGAGCACTAGTTGATACCACCACCTTTGGAGGGAAGGGGGTCTGCCAGGATCAGCCTTCAGGTTGTGCAGCTCAGGGCTGAGAATGCAGACTGCCTGTGGGAATGCCCTGGGTAGCTCTGCCTCTTAAGGTGTTTGGTTTGGGAGTCAGAAGTATGAGACATATCCTGCTTGCAATGCCGGCCGCATAGTCATGGCTCATGCCATGGACAGGGTGGCTCACCCAATGTGGCAAGGAGGGGTTGAAGGTTATCCTTGGCCTTGCCATCCCACACTATCAAGTTAGCCCTTGCCATCTGCAGTTTGGTGTTACCTTTAGTTACCCCAACTTCGTTTCTGTCTCTTTCTTCTGATAGGGGGGGACTATATTCCATGTTTGGTGGTTAGAAATAATTCATGCCTTAGCATGTAATGGTATGGCTTAATGGTAGTTGCTGTAAACTTAGATGATCATATCACATGTCCTAAATATGTAGTGCCATACCTTACAGGGCAAACTTCATGCAATGTAATGCTGCAGCTGTTACAGTCAGGGTTCCTCAGAATTTTGTTGCAAATTGCATTCAAACTTATGATATTCAAACAACCTTGTTTACACACAAGTCAAGCCCCCTCCCCAGACTGCCTCAGTACCTTTTTGTCAAAATTCAGCTTCGGCACCATGCCAAGGACCGCTATACTGGTACAACAGCCACTTTTGCTGGTTATGGCCAGTTTGTTCCTTGCTTGGTAATAAGCTGCTTTTGTAATGGATGTGTTGCTCAGTATATGATGGCTTTTTTGCCTGCACAGTCTGCAGAATAAATGTGCTTGATTACTGGAGAAAGTGGCACATATCCCCCAATGTTATTGTTGGGTCAGTAAAGTGAACTTGTGAAGAAGAAGGTATGTATTCTCCAAAGTACTGGTTGTGTTATTAAAGTTACTTACAGTATTTACTCAAATTCAAGACTAGGGTTTTTTTTCACAGCTATGCCAAGAAAAAAAGAAGGGATCATCTTACATTTGCATACAAAGAGTTATATCCAATAATAATAATGTGTGTGTTTGTGTGCAGAACACAATTTAAGGAAGCCTTACATTCAGGGTTGTCTTCCTTTTGAGTAAATATGGTACTTGTCAAATACATTATCTCTCCCAGTTTGTCACTTTATATTCAGCCAGGTATATCATATGCTTCCTGAAAATATGCTGACTAAAAATTGCATCATATTATTGATGTATTCCTGATAGCTTTTTCAACATCTGCAGTATTTATAAACATGAAAGTTTAACTCACCACTTTGCATCATAAGTAGACAACAGATGGCCTTCAACCTATATTTAGCTTACCTAGGACTTTCCCTGTCACCTATAATTGTCAGTCTGTAGACCAGTAGCCAAACCAAGGATCAGATCACCTAATGGTTTGAGTCATATAAAGGATACTTTGTAACTTGGGTGTAATTTGCAAAGAATACTGTGATAGAACAAACCATGAAAGCGTCCGTTTTAGTTTTTGGCATGGTCAGCTGGGGAGTACAATTCCTGTGAAAGGGGAAGAGATGCCTGCATTAATTTGTCCCAGTTCAGACAGTTTGGCAGGCATTAATGAACTGTCACCACACTAGTAAGTCTCAAAATTTGAAATGCTATTTTTAATTTGCTTTTAATAATTTGTCCAAGAGCAGACTGATACATACAAAAATTGGTGGTGGGAGGCAGCAAAACGATATGTGATCAAAACTGAACAAGTTCAAACTGTTCAGACAAAGAAGTGTGTTGAATATTTTACTCAGATGATCTCTGGTTGCAACCAGATTATGAGCCAAAGCAGTAGGTGATCAAGCATCCCTGGTCTGGCTACTTTTCTACAGACCGGTAGGTATAGGTGACAGGGAAAGTTCTACATTAGGTAAATTTGGGTTGAAGGCCCTCTGTTGTCTACTTTGTGGTGTAAATTGGTAAGTTAAACTTTCTTTTCCACTCATAAGTATTGCATACATTGGGAAAGGTATCAGGATTACAATAACATACTATGTGATAATTGCAAATGCCATGGTCAGAAAGTATTGGGTATATCAGTGCTAACATTTCATCTTAATAGGTTCACACTGAAATTTCAGTGAAATGTGGGAATTCACATGACTGCAGTCTCCTCTGTCAATAGGAGGTCTTTGTGAAGTGTTTCCAGATGGAAGCCACACTCAGGATGAAATGGTAGAAGCCTTTTGGCAATAGCAGTTCAAAAGCAAGAAATTGCAAGTAGATAAATAGGTACCACCTCGGTGGGAAGGTAACAGCGTTCCGTGCGCCTCGGTGTTTAGTCATGCCGGCCACATGACCACGGAAACGTCTTCGGACAGCGCTGGCTCTTCGGCTTTGAAACGGAGATGAGCACCGCAACCCTAGAGTCGGATTCGACTGGCTTTCGAGCAAGGGAACCTTTATCTTTTAAATTAAAGGGCCAAAACCATTTCCTCAGCGGTGAAATTCCCCACATAGACGTTTTAAAAACTGTGCATTATGTGACATTTTCTGCAGTAGATTTTTCCTCACCAGGCACAAATCCAAAGTTTTTTCCTTCTTACACAGCATTTTCCAAGTCCCCAGTTTTAGTGAGTTCCAAAAACACGGGGTAAGGAGAAAACTTTGGGTTTGTGCTTGGTGAAGAAAAATCGACTGCGGAAAATTTCACATAATGCACAGTTTTTAAAACGTCAGTAAGGGAAAATGGTCCAACTGAGTGCCATACAACTGGTGCATACTTCAAGAGACATGTCTTTCTAGAGACATGGCTGCTCTCCCCACTGTTCTCGGCTCATTGTTAGAGCAACAGTAGAAACAGCAACACTAAATGGTTTATGGATTTGCAAGCTATCTCTCCTTATAATATTTATCTTTTGGTTTCATAAGATTCCATGCGCTCCTATTGGCTGTAAAATGCCCTCCCTCAGCCATTGGCCCATCAGCCGCCACTCAAGAGTACTCGCGTGTCATTGGCCGGGTGCTGGGTCTGCTCCTCTTCCCCACCCACTCCCCCTGGCAGACAGCTCTCTCTCCTGAGGAAGACAGTTCTCTTGACTCCTGTGAGGGACTGTCCCCTCAGTGGCTGTTGGTTGGCACCCAAGCTGGGTTCTGTGAGTAAAAAAACAAAGGACTTTCAGCATAACCCCCTCCCCCACTCATAACCCCCTCCCCAATGGCTACTTTCCTGTCAGAATAAATGGAAAAAGGCTCTTTCTCCTGCTTAGCTTCAGCATGGCTGGCTGGCTAACGAAGTGGGCCAGTGACCATCAAACCATTTTCTTCAACTCCCTGCTGTGCAGCTGACTTTCCCCTAAGGTTGCCAATCTCCAGGTGGGACCTGGAGATCTCCCACTGTTACAGTTGACCTCCAGATGACAGAGATCAGTTCCCCGGGAGAAAATGGTTGCTTTGGAGGGTAGACTCTATGGCAGAGTCCTTCTGCCCCCCCCCAAATGCTGCCCTCCATAGGATCCACCCCCCAAATCTCCAGGTATTTCCCTAATCAGAATTGGCACCTGTACTTTCTCGTCTGTCAGTAAAAGGCCCTTTCCACACCTATGTTGGCCTTTGGGAGAAAACTCATTGGGCCCAGTCCTGATCAGGTTGCCAACTCCAGGTGGACAATTCCTGGAGATTTGAGGGATGGAGTCTGGAGAGAGTGAGGTTTGAAGAGGGGTGGCACCTCAGACAGGTACAATGCCATAGACTCCACCCTCCAATCCAGCCATTCCCTGATGGGGAACCATTGTTGCCAATCTCCAGGTGGTGGCTGGAGATCACTCAAAATTACAACTGCTCTCTAGGAGGGAGGGGGGAGGAGATGGAAAACTGAAGGTAGGTTGATGGTTGGCTGGGAGGGAGATAGAGTTGTCAACTCCAGGTTGGGAAATTCCTGGAGATTTGAGGGGTCGAACCTGGAGAGGGTGAGTGTTGAGGAAGGGTGGGACCTCAAACAGGTACAATACCATAGACTCCACCCTCCAAACCAGCCACTCCCTCCTGGGGAACCACTGTTACCAATCTTGGGGGTGGGCTGGAGATCACTCAAAATTACTACTGCTCTTCAGGTAGCAAAGATCAGTTCCTCTGGAGAAAATGGTGGACTCTGTCATTATACCCTGCTAAGATTGCCACAGCAAATTGTCACTGAGTGCCCAAAGCCGCAGCACTCTCCCAGAGCCTCTTTCTAGAGCCCGTTGTATTTATTTCCACAACGGGCCTTATTCCTAGTTGTTTATAAATAAAAGGCAAGGATTATTCTTCTAGTTCTAGAAAGCTGAATACGTCTTTGCAGAATAGTTTTTATCTTCCTGCTTAGCGCAGAATAAAGGGTTTGAAATAAGGGAAGAAAGATGCATTATAAGCTTTATTCATTTGTAGAACAACCTTACTCTTTGCCTCCTTGGGGAGTACCACTTGCAGAGTTTGCTTTAAAATTTAACTGTCTGGCTACTATATAAGAGAAAAAATGTTGTGTGATTCTGGTTTAAAGGTTTGGTCCACAGATGAGAATGTGAAGGAATATCCATCTTCCTTCTGCTTTTTTTTTGTTTCATGAATTGTTTGATGACTGATTTAGGTAGACATATGTAAATATGCCCCCTAGTTTTTGTACAGCATTTAACTTCAAATAATAATAGATGCTGGAGAGAATAAAAGAGGGCCAAAGAATTTTAAAGACCAAGCATCTGGTAAAGTATGCTCTGGTCTTCAAAACTTTATGCTATAATAAATCAGTTAGCCTTTGAAGATCATCAAGGTATTGTTTTACTATGACAGATGAACACAACTATCACTCTGATTTGTAAAGTTATTGACTTCCCAGAACTGTTTTTGGACTCTCCAGGGCTGTAGCTGCATTACTGGAAATGTAGAAAAGTTTAATTCACCATACACATCCCTCATTTATCTTTTTTCCAAACTGAAGACTCTAACCTTTCCTCACAGGAAAGGTTCCTCAACCCTTAATGGTCTTGATTGCCTTCTTCTGTACTTTTTCCATCCCATCAATATTCTTTTTGAGATACAGTGACCATCACTGCATACATTACTCCAGATAAGGCCTCACCATAGAGCTATGCAGGGGCATTACAATATTTGCCATTTTATTTACAATTCCTTTCCTAATTATCCCTAGCATGGAGTTTGCTTTTTTCCCAAAGCTTCACACTGAGTCAACATTTTCATCAAGCTATCCACTGCAACCCCAAGATGTCTTTCCTTCATACTCTAATCCAGTTCAGAACACATCATAGTTTGAAAGTTGGGATTTTTTGTCCCAGTTTGCATCACCTAAGATTTGCCTAAAATGAACTTCCTTTGCTACTTTATTGCCCACTGATATAATTTAGGTAAAATCTCCTAGACCTCTTCACAATCTATCATGCTTTTCACCATTCTTAATAATTTGTTTCATTTGCAAACTTGGCTGCTATACCAGCCACCTCCAATTCCATATCATTTGTGAACAAATTAAATAACAGTGTAACCCATGTGGCACTCCACTGCTCACTCCCGTATGCTGGGAGAATTTTCTATTTATTCATATTCTTTGCTTACTGCCATTTAACCAATTTTTGACCCAAAAGATGACGCATCCACTTATCCCACGACTGCTAAGCTTACTCAAGACATTTTTGTGAAGCACCTTGTCAAAAGTCCTTTGGAAACCCAAGCAAATAATAGCTACTGGATCACCCTATTCCACAGGATTGTTAATTTTCTCAAAGTACTACAAAAGGTTGGTGAGGCAGTGTTTTCCTTTGCAGAAGCCGTGCTAATTCCCCTCCATAGGGTTTCCTTTTCTATTTCTGTCTTTAATAACAGTTTCTACTAATTTACCTGTGGCATAAATTAGGGTGATTGGTATATAATTTCCTGGATCCTCTCTGGACTCCTTTTTAAAATTGGTTAATATTTGCTACTTGCTAGTCCTCTGGTATGTAGGCTGATTTTAGTGAAAAGTTATATACTGGTTAGTAGATCCACGGTTTCATATATGACCTCCTTAAGGTCCTTTGGGTATACACCAGTTGGACATGGAGACGTACTCATGTTCTGTTTGTCTTGTACTTCTATAACCTCATCTCTAGTCACCTCAGTTTGACTCAGTTGTCCCTTCCCAATAACAGCAGCTCCAGTATGGATATGCCCCCCACATTTTCCCCAATGAAAACAGATGCAAAGACTGTATCCAGTTTCTCTGCCATCTTCTCATCATCTTTAAGCAATAATCCTGTGAACATCTATGGGCCTAAGTGCCTCCCCAGCCAGTTTCCTACTTCTAACACAGTCTCAAAATCGTTTGGCCCTCCCTGGACCCAAAGATGCCAGGATGGCCTCTACCAGGGCCAGGGCCTTCTCAGTAGTGGCTCCGTACTGGTGGAATGAACTTCCAGAAGACATCAGGACCTTGCAGGACCCCTTACAGTTCTTCAGGGCCTGCAAAATGGAGCTCTTCCACCAGGCTTTCAAATAGGAGCCGCTTCCAACAACTGAACTGTGGTAAGGCCCTCTATACTATCACCAGTAGCCTGCTACAGTTTCTATTAATGGTCTGATAAGCTGGTTACCAGCTCTGGCTATACTCTTTTGTGACCATTCCACCATGGCCTATTAGAATTACTACGCAATATCATATCATCACTAGGACTTTATTCTGTTATGTATATGATTTTTACAATATCTACAATTTGTGTTTTATGCATTTTAACCTTTCAGAATAAGCTACCCTGAGCCTGCCCGGCAGGGAGGGTGGGATATAAATTGAATTAAATAAATAAATTGAAGAAATGCTTATTGTTTGTCTTAATGTGTTGAGGAATCTGCCTCTCAAATTCTCTGAAAAAGCCCCCAAAGCTGAGCATAATGATTGGGTAGATTTATATGGGAGCAGGCAGTCAACAAGGTTTGCTGTTCCCAAGCTGTATATGGCTTTAAATGTCAATACCAGCACTTCGAATTGGGCCCAGAAACAAACCGGAAGCCAATGAAGATGGAACAAGACTAGAAAAGTTATGCCAGGCTCCTGTTTTGGTGGAAGACCTCCTGCTTGTACACTAATGGTTCTGCCACCACTTGCTAAGGCAGTGGGGCCTCCCACAGGAAACAGGGGAAATCAGTGCCTCCAGCATTGCAATGCCACTTGTAATATGAACCAGAACCAGAACATCTATGATATAATTTCTAAATCAATACACAATTGTAACAGTAATGATGATAACTGATAGCTATTGGGCTATTGTTTGTCTAAAAAATGGCAAGGGCAAATGATCAGTTATACCCAGAAAAATCTTTGTATTCCTCCTCACAAGCAATGCAGTTTTGCTGGGAACAGAACAGAAGCAAACGCATGAAATCTATGGCTCCTGAAAAGTGTGCTTAAATGTATTTAATTTATTAATATGACTTTCTTATATTGTGTTTAAAAGTCACCTTTTTTGTAAAACTAAATATGCTGCTATGTAGAATATGGTGGAAATGGCACTGACAATTCTTATCTATCTGTGTCAAATAAAGGCGAATAATGTACCTGTGTCAAATATAATTACACTCTTGGGGTGTACAACTTAAGTCTGTGCATCTTAAACCAGCCATTCTCATTTCTGATTTTTAAATTTATACTTCAAAACTATGTTTGTATTCCCATTACTCCCATGATGGTACCTGGGCAGGAATAGTACCATGCTAGGCATTCATCAGCGCTGTTTCTGTAAACCACTATGCAGATTAATCCTGAAGGATGCTCTGTAAACATCAAGGCTTTATCTGAAAATCTAACTTGAAGTATATATTTTAAAAATGAAAGTTCCATTAAAAATTAGGGATCAAAATAAGTGGTCTGCTCACCTTTATCTATGTAGTATTATATAGATATTATTTTCTGTTTATTCTCTAGCCTTTGTTATTTTTGTTGATTTTCTAGACTTTATTGATGCAAAACAGAACAGATTTTCTACTCTTTCCTTTGAGAAATAATTCCAGTGACTTACCTTGTCATTAGAAAACTTGTTGTAATATTCTGCTATGTTTTCCAAAGCTCAGCTGTACCTCATTTGAAATATTCCCCCTTGTATCAAGTAAAATAATACACTTTTCCCATCTGAGGCCAAATACTGCTCTCAAAAGCAAGCTTTGGACATCCCCTGCCATTAATGGAAGCTCTGTGTATTAATGGCACAATTGGTACCCAGGACAAACTAAGAATTAACACATTTCCATCCACTCCATTGCTTTATCAGTAAAGATATATTCACAAAGGACCACTGAGAATATCTGTTAGTCTCTCATATGTCGCTTCTGAATGTTGTTAAGATGATGCAAGAAAAAAAAGAATGGAATCATATTTAAATCATATTATGCTCTGGTCAATGTAGTTTTTTGATTCATTTTAAAAATGATGGGCACTGAAATACTGTTCTTAGCATCACCATTGACAATGCTCTGAGGCTGTGATCCTAAGCACATGACCACAATATCCACAAGATCCATTAGAATTGTTTCCAGGTAAATGTGAATATGATCAAAATATTAATCTAACATCTAGCTCCTTAGAACATATATCTGACTGGAAATTATTCATTTCATTGAACCATAAGTATTGTATGCTTAGAACAGTAATGCATCTGTGTTGCTGGAATGAACACTGATGCCCATGTTAACAATAGTGTTTAAAGTGATGGGCTGTTTTCTTTGACATTTATAACTCCATGTCTTGTAATTCAATTGCCTCTGAAAGATACCAGAATTCCACATCTCTACCATTGAGCTGTGGTGGCTCAAGTGGTTAAGACGCTGAACTGCAGGCTGTGGAAGGTCAGTAGTTCAGCAGTTCAAGACCCGGGTGCCGCAAGACGGAGTGAGCTCTCGTCTCTCGTTCCAGCTCCTGCCAACCTAGCAGTTCGAAAGCAAGAAATTGCAAGTAGATAAATAGGTACCACTTCGGTGGGAAGGTAACAGCGTTCCGTGCGCCTTGGTGTTTAGTCATGCCGGCCACATGACCACGGAAACGTCTTCGGACAGCGCTGGCTCTTCGGCTTGGAAACGGAGATGAGCACCGCAACCCTAGAGTCGGATTCGACTGGCTTTCGAGCAAGGGAACCTTTACCTTTACCTTACCATTGTATGACTAGCTTGAGCTCATAGAGCTTGGGAGCTAGCAGGGCTGGCCATAGTAGTACTTGGATGGAAGACCACCAAGGAAGACCACAGTTGCTATGCAGAGAAAGGCCTCTGCTAATCACCTCTGCTAATCTCTTGCCTTGAAAACCCCATGAGTGGTCACCATATGTCAATTGCAACTTGACAGCACCTGTTTATTAATCATTTACCATTCCCACCATTTAAATAGCAATGAGCTCTACATTCTTTATTATGTTTTATACGTCATTAGTACGCTGATGACACCCAACTCTATCTGATGTTGGGCGGCCAGTTGGACTCCAGACTGGAAGATCTGGACCAGGCTTTGCAAGCTGTGGCTGGTTGGCTTAGACTGAGTTGGCTGAAGTTGAATCTGGCGAAGATGGAGGTCCTGTGCCTGAGTTGGGGTGGTTTGGGGGTAGGTATCCCACTCCCAACCTTCGGTGGGGCGCCACTGATGCCAGCGCCGGATGTTAGGAGTCTGGGAGTGCTCCTGGATGCCTCCTCAACAATGGCGGCCCAAGTAGCAGCCACTGCTAGGTTGGCCTTTTACCATCTTCGGCTGATCAGGCAGTTGGTTTCCTTCCTCAACCATGCTGACCTAGCAACAGTAATTTATGCGATGGTCACCTTGAGATTAGACTACTGTAACACTCTCTATATGGGTCTGCCCTTGTCGCAGATTTGAAAGCTTCAGCTACTGCAGAACGCTGCAGCCAGGCTGTTGATGGGTCTCTCCAGGTGGGAGCACATCCAGTCTGTGCTGAGGACACTGCACTGGCTGCCAATAGCATACCAAATCCGCTTCAAGGTGCTGGTTCTTGCCTTTAAAGCCCTATATATAAAGCCAGGGTCCAACATACCTACGGGACCACCTTTCCCCACATATACCCCAGAGAGCAGTATGGTCGGGGTCTCAAAATCAACTGACCCTCCCTGGCCCCAAGGAGGCCAGGCTGACTACTACCAGGGCCAAGGCCTTTTCAGTGGCAGCCCCATCCTGGTGGAATGAGCTCCCAGAGGAGATCAGGGCCCTGTGGGATCTGTTACAGTTCCACAGGGCCTGCAAGATGGAGCTCTTCTGCCAGGCGTTTAGTTAGGGAGCAGCCACTGCTATAGAGTCCTGGCTCTTGGTCTTGACATCAATCTGGCACCACAAGAAATCATGAGCAGAATAACATCTGGAAAGTTGACATCTATTCTGAAAGCGAGCCATCTTGGATAATTATTTAATTGCTATCAGCGCTTTGTGAATCTGTATCTGTTTTAACTGTTGGGGTTTTTTATAAGATTCTATGATGTTTTAACTGTATTTATGTTGAGTGGAAGCCACCCTGAGCCTGCTTTGCAGGGAGGGCGGGGTATAAATGAAACAAATAAATAATTGTTTTACCCCTACAGAAATGATGTGGTAAAGGGTATACCACTGATATTCCCTTTTTACAGATGGGAAACTGAGGATTCCAAGTCCAAGCCTAATTATCTACTGGATGGACAATAATATCTCTCTAACCACAACAGACTATATACTGTAATCTACTATATACAGTAATCTACTGTTTACCACACTATCAGTAAAAATATCATTGCTGCACAACTAATACAGCATATTTCTGAAGTCCAACTCAGGACCGCTTCTTTTGTGATATTTTCTGTACACTAGTGTATATCATCACATATGACAATCACATCCAGGTCTGTTTTGCTAGGTGTACACTGATCAGTGATATTACAAAAACATGCATTGCATAACCTTGCAGAGTGGGTGTTATATAAGTCTCAATAAATAAATAAATAAATAACCCTCACAAATAAAGTGTATTCTTCATACACTAATATATAAACCTGTGTAGGAAAACATCATGTATGAAGAAGCCCTTATGAATTTACTTATCCTAAGAATTAGATAATTGTATATTCCCAAGAGTCATTGCATGCATTGCTCTGTTATAATTTAGCGATCCCAAATCTAAAATGTCTCACTGTGATATGATATAACATTTTACCTAGATTTTAAAAAATCATTAAAGCTTTTTTAATAATCCCCTTTGGTTCTTTGCAATGAACTAACAAGATAACATTTGTGGAAAATAGAACCCAATAAAATAAACTTCAGGTTTTCATTTACTTAACAGGTAGACTGTATTTGAGTAAAAAAAAAAGTTCTGGTAATTCTTTTATAGAATGTTATAGATGTTAAAACTACTTGCTACTTTATTTAATTATCATAGGAAAGCCACATACTGCACAGTATGCTAATTCCATGTTCCTTGAAATTATTAATGTCGTGTTTAATTAAGCAATAGTTAATTACAGATGTGGGCACTGGAAACATATATATAACACAGCTAAATACTTTATTGGCAGGTTGTAGAAGTATGAACACTTAACAGTTCTTCAGTGTTAATAGTATTATGGTTCCAGGTCCAGTGGGGAAAAATCTTATAGGACCAAGAAATTATTTTATCTTCTATGATAGCCCTGTATAAGTACGTTTAAACTAAGCTAAAGCTTAATCAAGGATGGCTTGTATAAAAAGTACCCTAAAGATTAGTATTTGTCAAGAATTGCACTTATATGTTATTTACCCACTTGTTTTTCTAGCCTTCCTATAGATAGCCACTGGCTATTAAATATTACTGTTTATTGTTGCAATGCACTTTGACATGACCAATGTGATCTGTTACATATATTTAAACACTTCTCAGTTTTGTATATCATATATATATATTGATGTATATACATATATAATCTAGTATTAGACAACTGTAAATTCATTTTCTCACTGAATTAGCTGAGGAGAGAATCTAGGAAAAATTCCTCAAAATTTCAAGGATGGAAATATTTCATTTCTCTATTCCCTTGGATTAATATACACATTGCAGAATCATTTACCAATAGTCTTTACTTTATATCTCTCCAACACAGTGTTAGCAAGACACCACTTGTCATTAAATATAACAGTATTTTGAAGAGACTTGTAATAATAGCCTTTAATTAAGCTGGTGACCATTACAGGGTTCCCATTGCCCTTTAAAAATCTTAATTATTAGTTGCATCATGCTTTTTATGGCATCCAGATGGTTAAATGAAATAGTTAAATTATATCTCCAATGGAAATATCATGATTTTGTACTTTCTAAATAAAGTTTTAAATATAGTAACTTGTTTCCTTTATTTTCATACAGTAGGATACTAGCATACTAGGTTATATGAAAAGGTAGCTTTTTATGGAATAATCGTTAAGCATGATGCATGTAAATGAGCTGTTTTTCTATGCATGGCTGGTAAAAGTGCTAATTAAATAGTTGGTATTCAACGCTATGCTCATTCATTGTTTAGTGACACACAAATCCAGTGATGTGTGTCAGCAGACATTTTAAGTTGAATGTTTTCTCTTCTGCGGTCTTTGTCATGAAATGGTGGCACCATGATGAGAACTCTAGTGTAAGCAAAACACTGAAATATGCTTTAATAATGTTTTAACCATGTAACAACACTAGTCTAGTTCCATAATGAATTTTTAATTTCTTCATATAAGGATGTTCTGAGTTAGCATTGATGCATATTAAATCATATACATGAGTCATTTTCTCACTACATTTGCATAAAATGGCTAAATGCTAATGCACCAAATGTGGTTTACTATATATGGTACAGTAAATATGCCCTTCCAGGCTTTCTGCAATCAATCTCTTGTATTTCATTAGCAACTTACATTGGGTGGGTTCACAAAGAGAAACAGAAAGGGGGGAAATGGTTATGTTGTGTTGCTCCCTCAGATATGATTGTATGATACCTACAATGATTATACATTAAGATTATAATGTATGTAAGGTTTCCAAATGAAAGATGCATAGGCATGCACTTTATGAATGCCAACAAAGCTCTGTGCGAAATTTTTGCATTTGGTTTTGAATGTAAGATTAAAAGTATATATTATTCATTATTATTTTACATCTGTTATGTATAGGTTTGGTTATTGGGACTTTAGGTCTGATCAGTCCAAAATCCTGCCAGCTTTTTGCTGTAGTCAAGTGCCAGTTAAACAGATGAGGCAGTCAATCTCCTCTATTAATTTTAGCTACCACATATTCATACATTAGACACCATTCCTCATTAATTCTAGCATACTAGATTGCTATGAAGGCTATGGAATTTCTGACAACAGTATTAGGCCAAACAACTGGGTCACAGTTAATAAAGAAGACTTCCACCTTTCTCTCCCCCCACCTCTTTTTTGTCATCCAAAACATATGTGTACTCAGTAAGGGAGGGGGGAGTAATTTTAAAATAAATGTATGCTTTGCCCTACAGTTATTTTAAATTAGTCCTGATAAATAATTAAGTAATGCATAATATATTATTTAGATGCAGTAGTCTTAAGAATCTGAGTGGTATTTCAACTACAATTACAGTAATTTATTTATCAGTTAAAAATTTACATAACCACAGTTCAAAATCCAGTGGACTGGAGAGATATCAGAAAGGCACCCATGAATGTGGTAATCACTTAAATATTAGATTGTGTTAATAATGTAGCGATACCATATGCAAGATTCTGGAATCTCTAATATATCAGTTGTATTCGATGCCATAATTTTTAAATGGTGAATGTCCCTGTATTGTTTTTTTATTTCTCAGTGATACATTTATAGAGAAGCAAACTATTAGGCACAGAACTGGCTGAGGAATAACTAGCTCAGATAACACATTGTTTCTGCTAGAATACATCTTAGCTATAGTCAGAGAACCATAAAAATCACTCTGGTTTTCCTCCCAGATGACTGAGGCAAACTCTGTCTTTACAAATGCTCTTTAAAAGCCTAAGTCACAGCTTGTTAATCAAAATACGTAAATATTTACAGTCCAATCCACAAACTAGACAAGCAACCACGTTTTTATTTAAGCCAGTTTGTGCTAAGCCAGTTTAGGTGCTACTGAAATTAAAGCTCTTCTTTCATATTTATGGCTAAAGGAAAAACTTGTACAATATATACAATATGAAGATGAGGTTAACTCCGTTTATGCTAGCTAAACCACACTGTGGAATTTTCTCATGAGTTTGTATTAAGTTTGGAATATTTATTGTATGTTGTTGAAGTGTTCAAGAATTTTTCCCAGGAACACTGCATTTTCATTATGGAGGTTAAGAAAGAAGATAAACTTTGCTTCTGCCACACAAACACTGTTGTGTCTATTTGGTTCATTTATTATTTTTTTAAAAGCACTTTTAAAGAGAGTATGATTCAGACAAGCATAAGCACTTTTGAGTGCAAATTAACATATTCTTAACTCAGCTGTGATATCATTTGCACTTCAAACTGGATAACTGTGGCCTAGTCATCATACATAGATGTTCTATCACCCCACCCCTCCTAAGCATGTAAAAGTACTTGTTTCCAGGTAACATGTTAGAATTACATGCTAATGAGTATGCACTATATGGCATGCCAAGCTTTCTGCTGTAGCACTTATCAGAAGCTACAAAAATGATATTCATATTACAATATTAATGTTACTTTGGTGTCTACTTATAAGTAAGTCCCATTGAGTTCAATTCTGCTTACTCGAAGGTTTACAGCCACACAGTGCAATCCTAAACAGAGTAATACCTTTTAAAGTCCATTGAAGTCATTGGGCTTTGAAGAAGGTACCTGCTTAGGACTGCACTGTTAGTCACAGTTATACTTTTAGACCAAATACCAGAGCTGCCTATAACAGGCCAAGAGAACACTCTTTGATTGAGCGTGCCAACAAAGTGGAGCTATACATCCATTTTTACTACAAGCCAACAGCTTCCTACTTAGAGACAGAGGAACTTTTAGGAATACAATAGTTGCTCTCTTCTATTCAAAATAATCATCGCAGTTGCAGTAGCTTCTTTCAATTTTTTTTCTTGCTTGTTCCTGGCACGTCCATCTTTACTGTGTAAACTTCTTTTTCTTCCCTAATGGGACTGTCTCCAAATGGCTCATAGGTGATTATTATGTCTTATGTTCCAGTTACACTGTGGTAGATATGACTATTATTCTCATTATAACAGTATTTCTTTATAGTCTAAATTCTTGTTTCTTTAGAGTACTAATGTATAGGATTATCCTGTGGGAGTGCATTTTGCTTAAAAATTCATTTTAGAGTAAATATTTTTAAATATACAAAAGATCTTTTGTAGAGTCAAATACAGGACATCTTATTTCGCTTCAAATAGGCAAACAGGTCTTGCTAATAGGTACAATAGGAAAGGTCCAATAGTACTCAGAGAAGCCACAACATCCTCTTCTTTCCCTGTATCTCACACTGTACTTAGATAGGTATGCTGGTAATGTAGCATGCTCTTTCTTTCATCTATGCATAAACTCATAATGGGTAGTTTTTCAATACAGTAGCACTGATGCTGTTGACATAGCCTGTATAAGATGATCTAAATGAAAGTTCTTGAGATGCAGTCAGCAACTATTCAGATCACTGAATTCGGGGTGATGCCGATGGCATTTCTGCCATCCGGAATGGAAACACCTTTAGCGGAAGCTAGTCACGCTGTGATCAATCGGATTTACTTCCCACTAAACATAGTTAAGACGGCAGTTGATGGAATCAGGGCTTTTGCTTATTAGCAACTTCCTTTACTTGCCCTCAGTTTGTGGGGCTTTCAATAAGCAAACAGAGAAAGACTCGCACTTTCTAATTGGAAGGCGAAGGGAAGACGTAACTACTTAATTACTTGACGTTGCACGCAGGTGACTTTCAGGGCACTAGCCTCTCCCCTCCCCGAACATGAACTCGGACTTCATT
Organism: Gekko gecko; assembly: GCA_029375565.1. Taxonomy (NCBI): domain Eukaryota; kingdom Metazoa; phylum Chordata; class Lepidosauria; order Squamata; family Gekkonidae; genus Gekko; species Gekko gecko. The sequence goes on from JAPDNY010000007.1 coordinate 58,587,904, forward strand.
AAAACAAACAAAACAAATACCAGTATGCGCGTTTGGACGCACACACTTTTGCATGGTGCACACTTTTGCGACGCACACGGTCATTTACACACACACACACTCTCTTAAAATAGACAAGATTTAAAACTGCAGTCCCTTCTCCAAGCACGGGTCATCGCAAACCTATCTGTTACATAATACTGGATTGCCACAAGATGGGCAGAGGGAAAGAGGGGGTGTATGAACTGTTCCTGTATATTGAGTACTTTTGTGTGTGCCCTGCAACAGTGGCCACGTGCACACCTGTTACAGCACAGTTTCCACATCACTTCCCTAAGATGATATATTGCAAAGAGAAGCATCTTAATATTTCCAGGTCAACTAGTAAGTATAACAGATCACAGACAACATTGCACAACACAGCTGGACTCCAGCACGTAGCTATTGCTTGTATCTCTGTCATCGCCAGAAAGTCTATTTTTATACGATAAGTTCATATTCACAACAACATACAGCATAAACACATCAGCCTTTCCATCGCACTGACACTAACAGACACTGTTGAAGTAAAGGCCTTAAAAATAGTGGCATTTCAGTGTTAAAAACCTTAGTGCATAGCCGGGGAAAGGGGTGTCTTCTGAGTCAGCTTATTGCAAAACCCATTGAACAGTATGTTAATCTGTTGCCTCTGGAATAAGAATTTCCCTCTGATCTCAGACATTCAATATGAGGCATTAAACACAAAGCATCACTTTCTACAACAGTACAAGGTGTACTTCGAAAAATTTAGCCGGAGTATCGTTTATAGGAATCTGAGACTCCTTTAAGCTGCACTCTGCCAGCCAGCCATGATGAAATCAGAAGCAAGTTTGCTTTGCTTCGTTATGCTCCCTTGACTGGCTTTCGTAAATCAGGGTCTTTCCTCCTTTCCTCTTGGGCCTATTGGCACGGGACAAATCACCCTCCGTGGCACACCGAAGTAGGTGGATTTAACTTCCTGTTGAAGGTGGTATCATTAGTTGCGCACAGCGTGATTTCTCTCTAATCCTCTCTGGAACTTACAACAAGTTTAAATGTCCATGCATGATGTTATTAACTGGCTTTAGCAAGTACTTAAGACACAGCTTTTTAAAAAGTAGTCTCTGGACAAGTGATGCTGTACCTAGCAACAAGGGTGTAGCCAGCCACCTGCAGCAGAGACTGCAATATGATTGAAGAGGGGGAAGGGAGAGAGAGATCCTCCTTCCTTGGGTGGAACCAATTTTAAATAGTACATTTGAGGGGCAGGATAAAGTAGAATTCCTGGGGACTAGACCTTTACTTTTTTAAACAATTCTACGCTTTCTGGGTGTTGTTAAGAACGAGTCTTGTATCGCAAGTGAAAAAAAAAGGATCGCTTACATCCTCTCTCTCTCTCTCCCGCCTCTCCCCGTCAGTTTTGTCCCGCCCTTCTCAGTCGGCCTTCTCTTTCCCCATTTTACTCTCTCAACAACGCTAGAGGTAGGTTAGGATGAAAGAAAGTTAATGGCTACAGGTCATCCATCAAGCTTCAAGATAGATCGAGGATCTGAATCAGCTTCCCGGTTCATATCCTAGCACTGACAATTACAGCAGATTTTACGCACACCCTAAAATCAAAATATCTTCCTACGCCACACTTTGCCAGAGAGACGTTTGGATTTTTTATTCTAGTCATGAGATGGGGTAGGAAAGGGGAGGGGGCTGAAGGAACCTCTGAGCCCCCTTTGAATGCGTAACAGACATAGAAGTAGTATATCTAATAGGTTCCTCTTCTTTAGAACTGTATTCACTGCTCTCAAAGCTAGCCACTGTTTGTTGTTTATTGTGCGTTGATATGCTGTTTGTGGGATCTCAGAAGGCTATTAAGGACATTCTCTTGAGAAAACCAGTCTGCCTTGATGCCACCAAAGAGAAGATGCCACACTATGGCTAGTAAATTAAAGAAAAGCCAGTGAAAAATGTCCTATCCTCACCCCCCTTCATCTACTGGAAGCGATTTTCACAGAAGACAGGTGACCAAAACAAACACACACAAAAACTGTCAATAATTTTACAGGGTTCTCTGATGGGACTAGACAACAGCTTTTGTAAGACTAAGAGCAGACTGGGATTTAAGAAATAAAAAAATAATAATTACAACAATAAGAGCCTCTGGTAAATAAAGAGATAAAAGACCCGTTTATTCAAAGCAAAGTGAAGAAGCTGGTGAAAAATAAGCCCGGCAACCTGAGGGCACAGAGTATTGGGGTGGGGGGTGGGGGAAACTTTGACATGACTAACCTGACAAGGCGGAGGGCAAGGAAGACGCTGCATCGCCCTAGCATAGGCAGAGCCTGCACCAAAGAGCGCGGGCGAATCGAGGAGATCAGCCATCCCGTCTCCCGGGAAACACCAATCACTGCTCGCGCCTGAGAGGCAGCGGGGCTTGCTCAGACTGTGGTGCTCGTCACACTGCAGCCTGGTACTGCCCACCGGCCCGCTCGCTGCCCTTGCCGCACCTGTCCGTCCTGCCCTAACCTACAAGTCCAAGTCGAGTGCACTTTCTCCTAAGCCAGCCTCATTCGTGTCTCCAGAAGGACGCTCAGGCACTCAAAGAATCAAATAATGTCAACCAGGACATGGTAACTTTTTTAAAAAATTGTTTGATCCTTGTACTGCTTTCTGAATATTGTTTCTGAATATTCCTTTGAGACCCGCGAACTCTGTGTTAAGCACCACGCTGAAAGGACTCAGAAGGCTTGCTACTACCTGTGCCCATCCTCCTCCCTGCTCCAAATGATCATCAGCATCGTTCATAAAGCAGCTGCACTAAGATCACATTGCAGGGCTAGCAAACAAGCAGCATGGAGCCAGGCTCAACAGCAACAAGGCTCTGTCCCTACCCAAGGCCCTTGCTCCTTTTGGCAATGCAAAAAAGCAGCAGGCTTTGGGAAAGACTTCAAACCCACCAGTCTACAAAGGCTTTGCTGTACCTTTTCAAACTAATGGGCCTTTCCTATCCTTTGTGGATCTCTACCTGGAACCTGAAACTAGTCAGCTCCTGAAGTCTGTAAGAAATTTAGCTGAGGAAGGGCTCCCTGACTTAAACTGCTGAGCAAAAAACAGATTTACAATCTGAACCACCCAAGTCAATTGACCAGGTGTACTTGTGTGTAAGCAAATGAAGCTTAATCAAACTAGTCCATGCACCCCAACTTAACTGGGTTGTGGACTCCAGAGCTTGACCCTTTTTCCACTCAAGGTAATGTCAAAACAACATCTGAGCCTTGCATTAAACTTCAGTCCTAGCAAATCCACTCAGGAAACTCTTGTTAGCAAACACTAAAGCCTGACATGAATAATGAAATATACTAACATTTCATCATTTCATGTTAATGCTATTACTATTGTTGTTATTACTACTGCACGGCTACCACTACTTCTATTAATGATGATGATGAAGAAGATTTATACATGTGTCAGTAATAAGAAAAGCATTCCGTATCAATTCAAACAATCTATAAAAATCAGTTTACATATTTTGACAAAGTGTGAATTAACTTTTTCTTCTTAGTGTTACTCTATTATCCCCTCTACAACCTCCATCTTGGTCCACCCTAATTAAATGAAAATAAATATTCATACTAGACAAGAAAACCAAGTATATTCACCACTGTGTTGACAGAAGAACACTGATTAAGCAGCAAAATCAAAACAATGAATAAGATGGTTGTTTAGCAAAGGCCAAAATGCATATCTGCCAATAGTATTTTAATCAAGGTAGATGCCCTTTTCAGCATAATCCTGATGACACCCTGGTCCTATAATCATCTAGCTACAAATAAATCTCCATGGCTACAGCAGAACTCATTTCCAAGTAAATTCTTGGAAATTGAGACTATGGCTTCAGTCCTGAGAACACTTTCCTGGGAGTAAGTCATGTTGAATAAAATGGCACCTACTTCTGAGTAGACCTGCTTAGGACTGCTTCTTAAATGCCATTTCACTTAACTGAGTATACACAGGGTTCCCACAGCTCACAGCCATGCATTAGGTTTGTTTAAAGGTTTGGGTGTTCCTATCTTTTTATTATGAAGGAAATTTAATTTTGTGCCCATAGCTGAAGTAATATAGGTCAACGAGTTAATTGAAAATTGTGATGAGTGTAACTCTTGCAAGTTCAATAACAAAATGATTTCAGGACATTATTTTCATCATAATTACCCAAGAAGTCACCATCTGTTCCTTAAGAAAGTACAATATTTTTAATATTAGCTTTTTAAAAGCTATTTTGACTGTCTCCTCACAAGCAAATATATCATAATCACATATTCTATTGCTTATTTTGCTGCTTGGGCCTATTTGAGTCATGGTGTTGACCAGGGCTATTTTTGTATGAGGAATTCCTTTGCATATTAGGTAATATACCCCTAATGTAGCCAGTTCTCCAAGAGCTTACAGAGTTCTACTTACAGAGGCTACTGTAAGCTCTTGGAGGATTGGCTACATTAAGGGTGTGTCGCCTAATATGCAAAGGAGTTCCTGCTACAAAAAGAGCCCTCGGAATATTCCACAAAATCACTAGTGGCCATTGCTTTGTAGTTTCATTTGAAGTATGAAAAGACACTTGATGACACCAATAAAATGGTGAGCAATTTGCATAATAAAAGTATCTAAACAAAAACTTACATTCTTAAAACACTTTCTATATGTGCTACGAACTGATGCTAAACCCAAGACTGTACTCTTAGATCCAGTAAAAGTTATTGTTGCCACCTTAAAAAAAATAAAGCAATATAATTCATTGTAAAGGATTATTGAGATACCTTATTCTGTATGGGCAAGTCCTAGTGTTCTACAGTTGCACATGAATAAGGCTCTATCCCCTATGTTGTCTGTCAAACTCAAACTAATTAATATTTTTAAAAAGCACTAAACTCAGTAACCTGAAGAAATAACTGCAGCAAACTTTTCAGGATACTGTCAGTGAGTTACTGTTCAGTTCAATCTTTCTTCATCTTCTTTTTAGAATAAAGACTATTTTTTTAAAAAAAAAAAATCTAGTTTACTTCAGAAGCAAATATGCAACTTGAACTTCTGGAGGGAGGATTACCCTAGCTCTACCCCAGCAATTCAAACTTTTCAAAAGGGGGGGGGGGGTTGCTTGTCTGAAATAACTTTTAAATGAACACTATTTTTCATTGCTTTTTTGTTATGTTGTGCATTGTACCATCTAGCAATGATATTAGTTCTAGTGTGGGAAAATATTATAATTGAGATCTGGTAAGTTATTTGCAGACTTCAAGTTTTTCTTTACACTGTGCTGACATTTAGCATAGCCCCAGTGAGGAAAACAATACTGCCATTCATAGCTCTAGACGTAGGTTTCAATCGACTTAAGCGGGCACAATGAAACTTGGTCATTCACTGGTTACCCATATTGTGTTCTCAAATTTTCTCTCAGCAAAAGTATAATGACTCAGTATTGTATGGCCACATAGACAAGGGCTCAGAACAAGAGACACTAGTTTTGTCTGACGGTGTGAGAAAGTCGTGAAGGGATCTTTTCTTCCAGATGGTGTTAAATTCAGCTGCCTTTTTAACATTGGCCTTGCAGAGAACTCTGCTGCTCCCTTTTCAAAAAGAATGAGTCTCAGTTCCCACTAGTTAACATGCATACTCACGCAACCTTGCAACTTCACTCCAACTGTTTTACAATGCAGTGGTATGCTAAATAAATTTGATCTGGCCTCTTCCAATTTTCAAGCTGGTCTTCAAAGGACTACTCAGATATATTTATACTTCTATGGACTGTATGTTTCCAGGCTATTTCAAGCTCTAAAGAAATATCACCTTACTGCCACAAAGTAATTTTGACTGAAAAATCTTAAAATACAAGCTTATTGAACTTTCCTCACAGTTGTCAGAAGTTGGAAAATGTCAGATTAAAAAATTAAAAAATTAACCTAATTTGAATCAAATCAGTGGAAGAGAAATAAAATAATAATAAAAGAATGTCAAAATGCATTTTATTGATTGATACTCATGTAACATTAGCAAGGTACAAAACAATTCTGAAGTGACAATAGCTAACACAGAATTATAATATCATATGGAAGGGGGAGTCCTCATATGCTTTCCTTAACAATGTACAGACCAAGATGTAAAATAAAACTTTTTGGTAAGTAAAATAATTTGCTGAGGAAAAGTACTTTCACTGCTTTGAGTGCATTTCAGTAAACAAAAGGTTTCCTCAGAAAACATCTTATTGCCTTAATTGAACCTCTTTGAGAAAAAAACCACACACACTTTGTAATGTAAATGTTAATTGTAGTAGACAATAGCTCTAGGTAAACAGCACCCCTGGACATGCAGTAAAGAAAAAGCAGAAAGGCACTTAACAATGAAAGGTTGGTTGCACAAACAGAACTTCCAAAGTAAATAAACAAGGGGACTGCTCATGGGTCACTATAGCAGTAAACTCTGGCACGTGCACCACAGCCAAAATGGGCCCTTTTGTAAACAGAGTCTCTCCCAGTGCAAACTCACTAGATAAGCTCCTTAAAACTAAGCTCCTGCAAAATCATATGCATCTGCAGTCAGGGTGGCCTTACTTTAAAGGTTCATCCTCCATTTCAGGGGACAGAGAGAAAAATGCAAAGTACTTATCAACCCTGGTAGCCTAATTAACCTTGAAACTCACACTTTTGCACATACGGTAAGTATGCTCTATAAAAAGCATAAACATACGAACATTTTTACATTATTTCACTCTAGCATACAATAGGGGAGATCATAAGCTGATATTCAACAATCCTGCATGCACCTGTTCTGGAGTAATAAGTCTTATTAAACTAAGCCAGCATTACTTCTGAGTAACACAAAGAATCAGGCTCTTAGCCTAAATCAGAGCAACTCTGATAGAATGGAAAGCCCACTTTTTCATCTTTTGGGAGCATAAGAAGTGTAAAAAACCAAGAACATTTCTACTCAACTTTTCTTTAAAAGTACACTACAATATTGTAATGACAGTAGGACTGAATGTGTGCCTCTATGTTTTATTTGTTAGGCCCCAAACTGGGTTTTGTCAAGAACAAATATCAGTTCCTTGCATCCTAATCAGTCTTCTCTCTCTGGAGCCTGCTGTATAAAATTTCCACCCAGATGGAAACCTACACTTGATTATGAGTAGCTGAAACAGTGGTTTATGGAATTAACAGAAACAGACAGTCTGCAGCTACTGAACAGTTGGGGTCCCCACTTGGGAGCCTGCAGATGGCTGTGGGTGGGAAATGCCTGCACTTTCTTAAGGGATGGAGATGAGTCTGGTGTGGTGCACTTGATTTTTTTTTCATACGGCAACCCCCAACAGGGCTGTCTGTCATAGGCTGCCGGGCCATAGCATTGCTACTTGCCCCCGAGCGTGGGAATGGGAGCGTCCAGCCGTTCACATCTCAGGCATTCCGTTTAACGGAATCAATTAGGCAAGACCAGGCCCTCCGATTCCACACCCCCATTCCGGGTTGTTGTTTTTTTTGTCAGGTCTATATACATCCTAATTATTTCAGTTTGGGATGCCAGAGCTGTTTCCTGGATAGATCTGATCATCCTTAAACAAGAAGAGAGGAGGCGCACACGTGGGTTTTGGAGTAAATGTCACTTTCATTTCCAATGCTAGCAGCAGAGTAAGACACAGACTACTTTTTAATACTTTGACAGGGGAGGGGGAGACAATCTCGTCTCCATCACGTCTTTCTGCTTCAGTAGCTTCCTCAAGGAAACCCTTTTGGAACAGAGAAGCATCTGTGCTTGCATTTTGAATAGCCATAACCTTTCTTTTTTCCCATTCTGTGCAGTTCTACTGAGTCCTTGGTAGACAGAAATTATTAACCTTGCCTTATTCTTTAGTTCAGATGTTTATTTTGTACTCTTCATCTTTTATCCCTTAAAATAACAACACTCCCAACAATATTCCAAAGCTTAAACAAGCAGAAGTGCACACACACTGTTAAAAAATTAAATATTTCATATCACAAAAGGTCATGGGTGACATCATGTCCTTAAACACATGTTAAACATTTCTAAATGTCTATTTTAAAAATTGCATTAACTGTTAAGGTACAGACTCTCTCTCCTCTAGAACAGCAAGAACTTTCACATGCATTTGTTTACCATGAGTAACATATCCTCTTCACAGCATATAGTTCATCATCCTGTGCCTTGCATCCTGCCAACTCTAAATACACACATACACACATACTTGGCACAGGTCTGTCAAAGAATTTCTTCCATTCTCTCGTTGAGCTGTAAAAATGTGTCATTCAATAAGCATTCCTGACATTGCTGGGTCTTTACTGTCACTTGCTGGAGCCTCTTGTTTTCTTGTGCTTCAGGAAGATCATGAAGGAGTTTTTACTTTCGGTTATCTAGCTTTATGAAGACCAACACACTCATACAGCTAGATAACCAAAGATAACAACTCACTTCCCTCATACTATCTGAGGTTGAGTGGGGTGGGGGTTCTACCCCTCCTGGCTAAAATCCAGATTGTCCAGATTGTTTCTGCAAACAGATTTTCTTTCCCCAAGAACACAAGCTCATCCTTAAAATATTCATCCTTTCAATGCATTCGTGACCTGCTTCACTTTGTGTAACTGTGTGTGCTTCTAATACACATCCCAAGAAGAGCTGTTGCCTTCAAAGTTTTATTCCGAACTTTTATTTTTCTCTCTTTCCTTTCAAGCCAGTAATTTCCGGCAGCGATGGCCAACTATTCATCTGTTAATATCAGAAAATAAAACCAGCTATTAAGGTGCATCAAGCTGTAGAGTGTGAAGCATCCATCCCTCCACAGGCCTCTATTTGCATTGTAAATTGCTTCATTCTCAGGAAAGACTCTTTAGCCTCTATAAAGATGTAAAGCCATCGGCAATTTCCAGCGCAGAGTAAGGAGGAAGAGGGGGGGGCGGGAATCCCATTTCAGCAGAAATTGACAAGATGATGATGGTGGTTGGTGGTGGTGCGAGGATCCGGCTCTTCCTCCTGATCCTTTTGGATTATGCATCAGAGCGCTTTAAAAAATTCTTATTTTAACCAAATGGTGGCAGCAAATATCTTGCGGGAATGTGCGGGTTTTTTGAGGGGGGGGGTGGCAGATCCACGATTTCTCAGGGTTCCCAGAGCTGGGGAGGAGAAGCTGCAGGTCTTGCTGGCTTGCTGCTGCTGCTGCTGCCCCCGGTCTGAAAGAAGGAGAAAAGGGCCATCATTGGAGGGCTTGCAGTGCCAAAATGTGGACCAGCCCGGCAAGGTCAGAGGTCCTGGTCCGTGGAAGACCAAGGTAATGATGATGTCACGAGAAATCTCAAGTACACCCGGTTATTGATATGCATGAATGATCAGCAATCTGCCCGCTCCTCCGCGCCATCAGCAAGAGCAGCGGCGGCGGCGGCGGCGGCGGAGCGGCGGCGGCAGCACTGGAACCATCCCTATTCTCCCAACTAGCACAGCATCGCCTGCTCTAGAGCTACCGGGAGAGGGGGCGGGAAAAAAATATATCAACCCGCGGCCTTTTTACCTTCCTCGTTGCTAGCGAAGATCGCTCTAATATCCAAAGACTGGAAAGAATCTCTCTCTAAGGACAGATAAAAGCATTTCAGATCGGGGGAGGCGGGGAGCAGGCTGAAGGGGGGGGGTTGAATAGCGTCTCTGCTTGCCTTTCTCTTCTGACAGACTCTGCATGTGCCGTGCAGGGGGATGCGTGACTGAGGTACTCTCTGCTATTGCTTAAAGGAGGGCCTTGCTTTCTGAGACTAGGAATCAAAGCTGTTTTACGCAGCCAGTCAAGGTGTAATGACATTGATAATTCGCTGTGCTGTCTTGTGCTCATTTAATGGCTTCACTTCTGTTGTGTGGCTACAGCCATCTGCAAGTACTTGCACCATAGCGATTGTGCATCGCAGTTTGCTGAATGGTTACTGGGAATGCTGCAAGCAGCAGGCTCCAGCCTTCCTCCGTCTTCCTTTCCTCTCTATTTTCTACCTGCACCCCCAATTCCTTTTTCTCCCCTCCCTTGTTAGAATGCAACACAGATAGATGTGAGTTTCTGATTTTTAGGTGTGCCTTGATAAAGTAAGGGTGTACTCTTGCTTGGTGTTGTTTTAAACTTCCTACCTATACTGAAACAAAGCCATGCTCCTGATAACAATCAGGAAACAGAGCAAGGCTGTATTCCTTCCTCAAAAGATAAAATGTGATCTTAGGATTTGATTCTCCCATCCCCCAGCCTCAAACTGGGTAAAGGAGGGGAAGGGACATTATGCTGTGAATTATTTAGCAATGTATTTTGGGTAGTATTTTTCCCAATGTAAAGTGCAAACAGTAAGGGCCTTCTTGATTATATGTGAAACAATGAATCTGATGCCAGATATCTGCAATATTTACTGTTAAAATTAATAAATGCACTTCAAGGGCTGCTCCATGAAGCAGTTTATAAAAGATGCATATTTAAAAATTCAACAGACCTACATGATCTACTCTCCTAAGGAATCATGAGTCTATGATGTTACCACACTGTTTAAGGGCAAAGTAAAACAAAATATACTGTACTGTTCCATGAGCTAATACTTCATAGTGAATTTAAATAGACACATTTCATACATTTTCCTACATGTACATAGGCAAGCATTTTCCTCCTTCTGCTATGAAAAAACTGCTTTACTATACACACCTAGCTACATATTACAACCACTCATCATAATATGAATATATTTACATAATAATTACATGTCTGCCTGTTCATACCTATATACTGAAGTACACAAACCATTGCAGATTAATCCCACTGAAGACTGAAATCTGTGGAGGTCATATAGTCATGTAAGTTCTAATGGAACTAATCACTAACTGAAGATGCACACTTGTGTGTGTGTGTGTGCGTGCGCGCGCACAAGTGAGAGAGGGGGAGTGAGGGAGAGGGGGGAGAGAGAGAGAATGGGTATGTTGAAAAAGCAAACTGCAGTAATCACAAGACAAGTTCCCAAACTAAATTACTAAAAAGCTATCCACCCAGATGGCTGTGAATATTACTATTAGTATACTAAACAGTACATTTACACTTGACAGCCTAAATAGACTGTAGCTGTTTCACTAAATGCCATCTATTGTTACCAATGAACAATGAAATGCCATCTTGTGTGAGAAACCTGGTAAAGCCTCTAATGCCATGTTACATAAGATCACATGAAATGGTCATGTCTGTCTTTTCCTCCCATACCCAGCACAAAATGGTGAGAAGAAATCCTATCTGTGCAGGCAGTTGCTATGCTACTTCTTTACCATCTACTGTTGTACAGGTACTACAGGGGCTTGAGTGAGCAAGATAGCAATATCTGTAAAGACATATAATCAGTCTGATAGTCTGTAGAAGTCTAATGAGCTTCTCTGAATTGGCAGATACATGGAAAAAAGCACACCCACCCAGCTTTTCAATAGCTAGAGGCAGCAGTGCAAGTGATCAGGCATGTATTACACAGAGGAGACTTGTGAACTGATGCATTAAAATCAAAGACATGAACATCCACATAACATGTGGCTTATATGCACAAGCACATTTTGTGTTTACATGGGAATGAGTTTGCACATTTGCCATGCACACCTGTATGTACAAATGTTTGGGTGTGCTTAATAATAATAGTTTATAAGGGCAAACCTGGATTTGGCTTTTTGTTTATATGTTTTAGGGTTCCTTCTTCACTTATGGAATTCAGTAGACTTTTTATATGGATTTCACCTCATCAGTTCTAAAAACAGTAAAAGCCTTATTTGTTTTCAGACTGTGAGATTTCTACCACAGTGGATCAGGAAGTGGCTCTTGTACACCTGTGCCATTTGGCAGATCAATAACTACTGGAGCCTCATGAGGTGAAAATATGCAGTTGATATGACCATTAGCCACAAAAATGATAATATTTTCTATTTTAATGCCTGGCCATTGGTCCTGCAACCCTAAACACATTCATATGGAAGTCAGTAACTGATCAATTGAATGAAATGGGATTTCCAAATATATGTGTTCAACACTGAAGTATAAGTCTCAGAGTTGTCTTCTCTGAAAGTTGACAGCATCTACACAGCAATTGTTTTCTTTGTGCATGCTAGGTTTTTATTATAACTATTCCTGGTATATCTAGCTCCATTTTTAAAATGAAATTAGTTTTGCAGAGAATGTTGGAATCTCCATTTAGAAGCAATCTATATCAATGAAACATACTCAGTCCTAACTACCACTAGCCCAACCTGATAATCTTTCAATTAAACTCCCACTAATAGTCTGTAGATCAGAATATAGTTGCCATGCTTGTTTTTTAATCTCTTTATAGGTCTCTATATGGTTGTGAAGTAAATGCAAAGCATCTACAAGGGTTCCTTTGGAATAAACAAACCCTGTTTATCAGAGAGTTGGTGGTGTGTCTTTTTTTCCTCCTTAGAATCAAGAATCTATAGTCCAGGCAAATTCCCTTTGCCTCATCCACACTCTACAGGGATATAGGAAGTCTCCCTAAAGTCCCATGAAACTGTAGTCACAGACAGGGAACTGAATCACTCACACCATATCCCAACAGTTCAACACTGGCTGTAATGCACTTAGATATACATCACAACCCAATCCTAGAAACCAGACAATTCCTATGTTAAGCCATTTAATTCCATGTATTTACATACCTCAATAATCATTGTGACTAGCTCGCTTTTTAAATAAAACTGTTATATCTTTGGCTGCAGTTTGGTTTTGGGGTTTTCTTTTCCTATAAGCAGCTGCAGATTCATATGTGTGCAGCATTTTCACACATAACATCCAGGGAGAAAGCAGTTGGATATATTTTTTTTTAAAAAAAATCACTTCATTCTTGTGATCATAGCAAATAAAGGCAAATATTTGGCTTTTTAAAAGAATGATGTCTCTGCATTTTTACCTCACTATTGGAGTCTTTTAAAATTTAAAATTACCTTTTTAATGTGTGTTTCCATCCATGCAATGAATGCTGCTTGTCTGGCTCTGAAAAACAGACAAAAAAAAGAAAAATGAGCAAATTTCTAGCATTTATATTTCTTTGATTAACAAAAAAATCAGAATTGTCTTAAAAGGTGACTTGTTTCATGAAATCAATCCATTGATTGAAATCTATGGTACAATCCACTGGGACATTCTCCTGCACAAGCCTCATGGAAATTAGGAGCAATTCAAGACCAGCAGGTTCCCTAGAGCAATTCCCATAGACCTTGTGCAGGAGATCTTCTCTGTCAGTGTGCATTTCCAAATGCATACCAAAATAATTATATTTACAATGATCCAATGAGTTGTACATCAAGAGAGAAGGGCAGGGTGTGTTTATTTTGGTGTCTAAAGAGTTGTGGGTCCCCCCCCCATTAGGCATATAAATAGAATCATCTGTAGTAAACTGGATGTAACAAAGCCCAGAATATAAGGGAAGGAGGCTGAATCCTATAACTGAGAATATTATATTTAAAAGCTTGATGTGTAGGGTGGGACTCTGGGAAGAGGGAGATGTCTATATTTACATGCTTTGGCTGCCAGTTCCTTAACAAAGGTCGGAAGCTCCACCTAGCCTCCAGTTTCAAAATATGCAAACGGCTTTCAGTTCCTTTCATTGCTGACTTTATATGGCTGTTTGGCTTTCCACAGACACACCTTAACAGATTTACTACAAGAGGACTAGTGTGTGAGTATATATGCTGATATATAAAAGTCAGTTTGCTCATCTTCTCTGCATCATAGGATTGTTAATATTAAAGTAGCAATAAAATGAAACGTTAATAATGCGACTCTCAGTCAAATGCACCCCCCAACTGAGCCTTGTTGCTCGTTTCCCTGAATACCGTGATTGAACTTCCTCCTCACTTTTGGAAAATTAACCCTATAGCGTAATGACATTGCTCTCGAGTTTGCTTCCTGCTGAAGTTCTAGGTACAGGTACCATTATAATGAAGTATGTTTCAAGATGGAAGGAGACAGCGTGGAAGGAAATTACATGGGCGGCTTGGGTCAGCCTCAAAGGCAACCTGTTTAGTAGCCTTCAGAATTAGCCAAGGCCCTAAAACCCTGACAATCCTGTTCAACCGAGAAAGGTATTCTGGGCCGATTTAGAATGCAAAGGGAGATGAATCGACGTAAATGTCACTACTAAACTACATCGACGAAAACTGACCTCAGCCCAATCAATGAAATCGGCTTAACTGCCTTGCAGATCGAGCTACAAGAAACCTTTCCCAGCTGCACTTGACAGGCCCTATCCAGCATTCTCTAATCAGCCACCTCAGTGTCTAATCCAGAAATAATGAACTCAGTGAGACTACTGTGTCACTGGATGGACCTCTTAAAATTCTTCCAAAATCAAAGATTGCAGACTATCAAGGAAAAGGGGACCGAGCTGCATCTACTTAATCCTGAGACTAGTGCATCTAGACACAATATGTTTACTTAAAAAAAAAAAAAGTGTATGTCTCTGGCTCCCGGTTTACGTTGCTGGGACGCCCACATATCGTCTCTTTCTTTTGGGAGTCTATCAGGCATACATATTGGCTATCGGAAGTGACTACTGAAAGGATTGCTTTCTCGGACTGAAATTATGAATAAGACGCATTTATGAATAAGACATTTTTAAACAAACCAATATATGTTAAATTATAAGCTTGTTGAAAGGGATCAAACATTTGGCTCCAGACTACGTTATGACAATCCTGAATCCTTCCCTTTCGAAATTTAACACACGTGCATTTTGAGCCACTTTTGCCGCATACTCTGGAGCTGGTCACGAGCTTTCTTCCCAGCCCTCCACTGTCATTGCTGCGACCCACTTGGATATCAATCTGTGCTCTAATTAATAGCCCCGAGTAAGAGCTTGTAGGGCCAACAGGTTTCACATCACACGTCCAACATCATCAGTCAGCCCACACAATCTCTCTGGTTAACTCATGAAGCTCCCCAGTCCTGTTAATCAAATGTACCTCCAGACTCCAGTGGAAGCTAGTAAAGGTAAAGGTTTCCCTTGCTCGAAAGCCAGTCGAGTCCGACTCTAGGGTAGGAGAGTCCTAACAATGCTACCTGTTCAGCAAAACAACTCTCTACCCCTGAACCTGACACAGTCATGGTTAGAGTTCACGTTCACAGAGACATTTCTCACGAATCAGAAGTACAACTGTAGCATGAAGAGCGCAGCAAGAGCACAGGCTTTCCATCCCTTCCTCTTTCTCCCCCCACCCCCCCAGTTTATAAGAATAGGGATCTTGAAAAGATATACTTACTTTCCCCCCTCTTCTTCTTGTCAAAGACAGAGAGGAAGGAGGGGAGACAGAGTGGGAGAGAAACGAAGAGGAAAAGGGCATGGTCCCAGATGTAGGTGCATGTGGTGGAATCTTCGGCAGGAAACAAAGATTCCGTAGCCAGAACCTTCTTTTAAAGCACCCCAAAAGCTCTTTCAGAGTTTCCCAAGATTCGGATCATCCTTTTAGTCATCTCTGTTTATCACTGGCTTTCAAAAGTTCCATCGTATAGAAATTTCACCAGTGATTCTAAAATAGGTCTTCCGTCGGGCAAAAGTAAAAAGAGAAGGGGGAAGAGAGAGAAACAAACACTTTTCACACACACACCCATAGGCTTGCACAAAGCCCCAGAGTAGAAAGTGAAGTATTGTATGTGAGGCTTTGCAAGTTTTTTTTTTTTTTTTTGAGGGGGAGGGGGTTCGCTGAGGTCTAGCCCAGCCCTCTCTGGTAAGAAGGACGTGCTCTGAAATTCAACCAGTTCCCCCAACGCTTTTGTTGCTCACGAACTGAAGCCCTATTGTTCGTCCATTGCCACGGTCTTTTTCGATTCCTGCTATACGTTATGCGTTGCCAGAGATAATGAATTTGCACCAAACTCTCTCCCAGTCTTCTCCTGACAGACGGAACAAATTAGAAATGTCTAGCCTAAGCGGGAGCAATGGCTACATTTCCCTATGGTGAAAGAGGGGAAAGATCCATTTTGCTTGGATTTCTCTACTTCTTCTTCTTCTTTACAAAAATCGCCTTTGCATCAAGAATGGCTAGCTCTGTATTTCCCTGTTTTGTGTTTTTAGGCCAAGGGGTTTTTTTAATGACTTTGCGCTGTTGCTGTTGACGTCTTCTTGCAAAACAGTCATTTAATCCGAGCAGGGTGGTTTTTGTTTTGTTTTTGGGGGGGTTTTTTGTCGCTGGACTGAACTCTGCTGAATACTTGGGTTGGCTCGGGCTTCCACATCTTTCTTTCTTCCTTTTTTAAAAAACGCTTTTCGCTGTAGCAAAGGGCCGGGATTGCCAGTTTTGATTTCATCGTTGCCGAAGGATTCTAGAGGGCATCCGTCCTACTTATCCATTGAGACTGGAAAGAGAATTAATCACAGTGCAGCTCGGCTGGTAGAGAGAACGCTCTGCGTTTAGCGTGAGATAGGTCGTGCGCGCAAGTGGCAGCCTAAGCCTATCCAGACGTTGGGTACGGACAGCTCTGTGTGTGCACGAAGACACAGAAGAAGTGTCTGAGTACACAGACCCTTGTTGCGGGTCTGGGAAGGAAGTGTGGCGGTGAGAATGTGTCCTCTTACTCCCTACGAGAATAATTCAGTGGCTTCGGAGAAAGTTATTTAGGGCTGTATGTTCCTAAATATGTTTGTGTGCAGACACGTTTTCCCAGCGGGTCTGTGTCTTGGAGACAGTTGTGTGTTGCTTGTAGGTGTGTCTTGAGGTGTCCACAGCTGCGTGTTGAATACTGGTGTCTGAGGGAGAGTGGGAGGCGGGAGGGGGAGGAGCGACGTGAAGCAAAAATTCAAATGAGTATTTTGTATGGAAATGCGGGTCGGGGGAGGGGAAGCCAGTAATGAGAGATTCAGGGAGGGAGGGAGGGAGGGAGGGAGGGAGGGACAGACTCCGTCTGAAAGCACAGAGCGTTCCAGCAGCAAATTTCCCGCCAAATTTAGCCTAAGGACACACTGTCACTCGTGTTCTTGTCAGGGGTTGCCATTGCTTCCTGCTTACACACCCATACCCGCCGGCATTCTGACTGGCAGCTTCTGCCCCAGCCAGGGAAAGAAAGCTCAAATAGAGAGAAGTCGCTATAGAGGAATAAAGCCACAGCCTGAGTGAAACTGGGAGGAGATCATGTATTAGGACTTCCTTTCCTTTTATGAGCAGTATACAGAGCAAATATCTTAAGAAGCCATGGTAAGGTTTCAATGCCTGGTTAAAGGGTTAGGAGGTCAGGGAAAGACTTTCTTTGATTTCCATCTGCACTAGGCTACAAGATCGCATGAAAATAAATACAAGACTGTTATCAAATGGTGGCTCCAGGGTACCACGGGAAAGGTCCCTGGCATTAAACAGCATCTTCCGTTTGCTTCATAAACAAAATGAGACGGGCTACAAGAGCACAACCCATCTTCCCTAAACTCACCGAAATTTGGAAGGATCTTGACTGTTGATGTATTTCCAAAATGAGGAAAGGAAAGAGTGGCAGAGGAAGTGGAAGACATCTTCCAGAAACCCCTTTCTCGCTCGCTCCCTTCCTACTTTTCCTTTTAATAGAGGACAGCGTAATCAGGTACAGAAATCCGGGTGTATCCTTGAATTCAGTCTCTGGCACCAAATCAGGGCAAAGTCACAGGAAGGTACGTTCAAGGATGACTACCAAACTTCAGCCACAGAAACCATAACAAGTCGAGGTGCTTATCTTACAAGTTGCAGGCGATAGAGCTACACCCCCAGAAAATCTCCGGTTTGTGTTCTTTCTGTCTCCCTTTCTTCAAACAAACTATGTTCCTGGATTCCTCCTGTCCATTTTTTCCCCCTTTGTACAATAGTGCCATCGGCATGCCCTTCACAGCAACCAAAAGTCACCACAGTAGAGGCACCATACATGTGCTAGACTGTGAGTACATATATGGCCAAGGTTTTTCTTTGAAGCTCCTCATCTCTTCTGAAGAGGAGAAAGAGCCCCTTAGTCCCAGTTCTTGTAACACACGCTTCGGGCGCGGCTGTGAGAGGAGAGAAGGTAGTGAGCGAGCGAGACAGAGATTTCTAGGGACTCCCCCCCAGTTGCATTTGTTGTGTTGTTGCCAAGAGAGGGAGTACATGGGAGGGTGGGGTGAGACTATGAGAATGCTTTATTGGAAGGAGAAGCTGGTGAAGCTCCTGAAATGCTGATTGTACAGGCTGGTGGAAGCCAGCGATATCTGGCTTGGTGGAGGATTTCCACCCGCCCGGCGTCCGGCATCCTCCTTTGCAACAATGTCCCTCTGCAGCTTCGTCTAGTCTCTCTCCTCCCGGGTGTCTCCGTCGCCTCTGTTTGCACCAGCAATAGCTGCAGCCGCCGCTTACGACTCTTGCGTCTCTCTCTGTCTCTCCCTCCCTCCCTCTCCTTTCTCTCTCCTGCTCTCTCCCTCTCGCTCTCTCTCCCTCTCGCTTCTCCGCTTTCCCTCAGCCCAGCTTCACGTTCAAGGTTTAGCAGCGAGGTCACGTCCATTGACGTCAGCTTGAGTCTTACTGTACGTCCGGCTACATTTACATACATCAAGGAAATTAGGGCATTAAAAAATATGCAAATCCTGCTGCTTGAAGAAGAGACTGTAGATTCCCGGAGCGATCGCTTCCTTTCATTGAAGATTTTAATTAAGGGAACAAAAAGCGAGGGAAAGGAGGGGTGGGGAGGCAAGCAAAGCCCACCAAATCAAGCCTTTCCCCCTAAAAACAAAACAAAACAAAACAAAACAAAAAAACCAACAAGAGCCAAAGCCCAAATGACCAAGATCTGCTAATCACAGGGAAGAGATTTCTGCCGATCGGCTTCTGCTGCTTACTGAGGGCGGCCGGCCTGCAGCGCTGCGCGGAGAAGAAGAACAGGTTACAGGAGGCTGCTACAGCCAGACGTCTCTCTCTATGCATAATCAACGCTGCGCCATTCTCCTCTTCTCCTCCTCCTCCTCCTGCTGCTCCGGTTGGCTCCAGCGTGTATTATTTTTAATACTGATGCATATGTAAAGGTATATTTGCATTTTTAAAACATTTACTGGAAGTTATAGTCTTTAGATTTCTTTGGTATTTTCCTTTTATTTTATTTTATTTTTGCAAGAAATCCTCACAGTCCTTTTAAAAAATTTGCTTGGCAAGCCTCTGTTCTGCTGTGTTGCTCTGTAAATGCAGTTTGCTCTCTGTTTCTTCGGTTTCCGTAGAGCTTACAAAATATGTATGGACATTGTTCTAACACAATTTCAAGGGTGGGAACCACTTACCTCGTCTTGAAGGTAGATGGTTTGGGGGCTTGTTTTTTAAAAAATTGCGTGTTATGTTGATCGGCTGTAATAGCAGCCATTAGAGGCTCAAAAGTTTGATTATTAATCTCATATTAACAAAAATAAATTAAATAGAGGGCGGAGCAAAACTTAAACTTTCATGGGGGGGTTTAAAACGTTGTAGGTTGCTTGTATTTGTTCCTCTCTTGGCTTCATGAATCTTTCATTTTAAAATATTTTATTTAAAATTGCTCAGGCTCAAGTAAAGGAGAGCTTTTTCTAAGGAAGACATTTTCAACCATGTTGTATGCCATGTCTTAACTGCGGTACATTATTAATGTATTCAATTTCATTTTTAACTTGCCTGGCTTTGCCAAGCACCTCTAACTGATCAACAATGTATTTGATATGCTGTTTTAAAGCATTGTCTAATATGTAGGTGCTTTATATTTGCTCGAAAGCCAAGGCCCTAGATATTTGTTAGGGTTATACGTTTGAGGGACATTATAGGGATTTTTTAAAGGAATCGTTAAAAGCTGATTACAAATAAAGCACTTCTAGCCCCCCCCCGTCTTTATACATTAAAAAAAAACCTCGGGATTGCTACCCAAAAGAAATGAGGCAGGCACACTTACAGCATATACCCATTTAAAGCCTACTAAGTAGAAGGTAATAGGTAATTAGACACGCCACGAATTACTTACCTGCAGGCACGCATAGGGCAAAAGTTAAGTGTCCTCAAATACATACGTTTCCAGAGAAAAATCCCGTTTTGTGCTATGCAGTATGTATTTCCCAAGCTGCTCCCTTTGAGCAGTCTTGTGGTATGTTCAGCCCTACCTCCATCTCCAGCTTTACGTGCCCTACACTAAAGAGCTCATATGATATGTCACCCAATAAAAAGTGGTCAGATGGCTACACGTAAAACATTAACAAGAGTGAGAATGAGAGAGAAAGAGAGAATTGGACCCCCTTCCTCCATTAGATTACTTCTTCCCTTACTATATATAGCAATAATACATTTTGAAAAGTACATTCGCCACATTTTTTAAAGAACAAATGGCAGGGGCTCCATCAACGAGGCAGTGTTGCCTATGTACATGGAACACTGGGGACACCTCGTTGACTGAGACAATCCCAGCCTCCTCGAGTGACTAATTAACCACGTGAACCATCATAGCTGCCTGTAGCTCTAGTCATGCACAGATCTAAAGAGGATACGCGGCACACGCAGGAGCATACATACGTGGGAGTAAATGATGTGACCATTCAGGAGCAGATAGGTTATCACAGGCGTCTGTTTGGGCGTTTACTTTCCCATCACCACTACACATACACGCACATACCTCTGTGTAGGTGTTTTATAAGAGACCTATCGAGGAGCATGCGATATCTGCCTTTAGTAACCACAGCTCTCTCTCTCTCATCTCCTTTCCATAGTCGCGGATTCCACTTTCTCTGGCTCCCGCTTACCTCGGAGTCGAGGGTTCGGTGGGTGCTTGCGCGGGAAGAAAGGCGGGGAATGTCGCCCGCTGCCTCCAGTACCCGTGCTCTGTCCGAGCCTGGCTGGCTTGCGAGTCGTGAGCCCACCCACCCCCCCACCCCAACACACAGACACACACACACACGCACGCACACACCTCCGCCTCCTGCCCTGCTGAAATTACCATATGGAGGCCGAGTCCCTGTGAATCGCAGCACCAGCGGGCGGCGTTTGAAGAAGCCCCGCAACTCGCACGAATCTCATCTCCTTCGCACGCTGCTCTCGCTGTGAAGGCCACTTCCCTGGCCCTTCTGCATCTCACAGCCCCTCCCTCCTCTCTTCTTCTCTCCTATCCCTCTTCGCCCCCACCCCACCCTCAGCACCTCAAGTGCCTGTGCCACAGGGAGATCAAGGGACAGCTGCCTCGTCTAAGCTGCATGCCACTTGAAGGCAAAATCAGACGGCTGTAATATTCGAACAATAAATAGCAACTCACCCGCGACCCTCATATTCAACGCATTGCACATTGCTTTCACCTAAGATTGCACCTCAAAGCTAAAATACACCTAGAGACACTCAGCGACACAGCGGTGCAGTTCCCAAGCGTTAGTCCCGCAACGAGCGCCCCATTTATTATAGCCAGGGTCCACTGTTAGATTAGGTATACAGATTGGGTGAGAGAAGAACCTCCGAAGAGACTTGCTTTGGTCTGAAATTAGTATTGGGACCCTCTTGGGGCGGGGGAGGAAATTTATCGCCATTATTATTTTAAGCGGTTCCCCACTGCCCCTTAAAAATACCACGAACTGTGTTCTGTATCGCAAGACTTATGTCGATGTACTTCAGGTATGAACACGAAAATTTCTGCATGATTTTTGCAGGTTGCTTTAAATGATACAAAAGCAGACTTGGAAGCATGACCATTTTTTAAACCACAGCAGACTCCCAACCCTATGTTGTTGCCTGTTTGTTTTAAAAAAACAACTTCCACCGAAATGGGGTTGTGAAGGCAACCGCACTATGCCAATCAGCTCAAATTTAGTTTGGTATTTCTCTCACGCTCCCTTCCCCTCCCCCTTTTTCAATTCATAACTTGGGATCGAGTCTTCCTAGTGTAAACAGACACGATTAAAACACCTCGTGAGGGATGATGCTTCTTCTTGGAAGATTAAAAAAAAAAATCCCAACCCAGCCTCCTGCTTATTAATAATCCCCTGCATGACATCTCAAGGCAGAAAGCAAGAGGAGAGATGGGATAGGGATTTTTTAGTGCTCTGGAAATGAATCTAGATTTCAGGTAATTGAGAACTCGTTAGTTTTCCGGAGAGGCTGAGAACAGTGGAAAGGAGGAGGTGTAGACGTGGGCACTGCTCTTTGTTAGAAATGCATTTTAGTGAGTCAATAACTCCGAGACTATTCAGAATGTTTAAGTTAAGCAGCCAATGCGGTTGTGATTGCAGCCCCAACACTGACAGAATAAGCATAAGGCCACATCCTCTTCCAGTGGCGATGCTGCTTTATTTAATGGGGGTGGGGTTTGGGTTTTTTTTTTTTTTGTTTATTTTTGTTTTGCCCATGACTCGGCGCGATTCTCAATGTTTTAAACAAGAAAAAGCTCTGATGCAATCTTTTATTTCCTCTGACTGTTGATTAGGCCTGTTTTCTATATTAGCCAGTCTGGCTAGCTGGAAGAAGCCCACAGTACTGCGCAAAAAAAAAAAAAAGTTTAAATGTGGAAGGGCGGGAAGCGAACCCTGTTGTTGTTGTTTTTCCTGAGGCACCCCCCACACACACACACTTTGACCAAGGCATTGAATAATGGGGAAAGCCCTCCAGAAAATGCCTTGGCCAAGAAATGCAACTTTCTCTCCCAGTCTCTTGGTAGGATGGTCAAGTGCGAGAGGTGAGTCGATGCTGTCTGTCACTAGGAGGCTATTTGCAGCCTTAATGGATCCCTGGAGGGAAGGGACCAGGCAGGGCATTCCTTGCCCCTGAACGGCTCCTGACCACCCTACTCCCGCCAGCGAGGGGACAGCGACACCTACTGGCTGCCTATGCAAATCCAAGAGGTCGTGGGAAGGATGGGGAGACTGTATTTGAATAAATACAGCTTTTAAAAAGCTAACACCGGTCTAGGATCTCTAATACAACATAACCCAAGAAAAAGGACCGGAGAAAGACAGAAAGGTCGGTGAATATCCGTACTTGTATTTAATACCATGATATCAAGATTTCATTCAGACTCTAGAAGTAAATTCTGGAACTATAACTGGGAGCATAATCTTTTTTTTTTTTTTTTTAAACCACAAACACTCTCAAAAACTGGGAGAATTATCTGTAACGCTGGTATACTAGGCCTTTCAAAATAAATTAACCAGTCCGCATGGGGGGGAAAGCCTCCAAATTAAAATTGAAAGTCCTCTCCTTTTTTGATATAATCAGGATTATGCTAATCTGAACCATGGGGTCGCGAAGAGTCGGACTCGACTGTGCGACTGAACAACAACAACAACAACAACAACAACAACAACAACAACAACATGCTAATCTGAAATTAGAAAGCAATTAGAAATCCTTAACGGTAAAGAAGATCTTTTCTAGGAAGGCGATAAAGGACACAGCGGGTACGCAGAGCAATGTGCGGCATCTGCCCAGCCTTCCTCTGCTTCCTGCCCAGCCCTATTTTCCTGTGGCCAAACCACGATCGGGCCTCAGGTAGAACCTTCATCCCGGTACCTCGGCCACTGTTGAAACCCGGCAGCAAGGAGACCGATTGTCCCCAAAGGATTTCCTGGGGTTTCTGAATGCGGGCTGACTTTGTAGCTCCCCATTTCATCAGCCCCAGGAAGATAAACACGGATGAGTTTTCGCTCTCTGCGGGCAGTTTCAAGGTTTCCTTGCTGGATTCTTAATCCATCCTTCTAAAATCAGGATAAAGCTCTTTGCCGGAAAGGGCGGCCCTAATTTTAGCATTAGAAAGAGCCGCGGAGTAATTGTCTGGGGTAGACAAAGAAGGCCCACAGTAAACTGAACTTACAGCAGGTAGTAGAGCACCTATGCCCGGGAAAAGACGCCTTTTCTCTTTGTTTCAGTAATTAATTCATTAGCTAGGAATATATACACACACACGTGTATATTCACACAGATTCTTCTTAAACGCTAGGGACTTTTTATATACGAGAACAAGATAAAATTAGATTTCCCACCCAAACAATTTTGCATTTTAAGCATTCCTTTTAAAATGTTAAGCAAAGAAATATTAAAATAAGTTCCTTCGCACATCACACTCATACAACTCTCGGATTTTTAGAGTTATGTAAATGACATATGCTTTGAAACAACATCTGTTTCATCGCTAGTTTTGGGGTGGGGATGCCATTTAATTACCTTTCATGCCAGTTCCTTGCATGTAATTCTCTAAGGCAGATGTGATGCATAATTTGTACACGGGTACTCCTGCCTGAAAAAGGTTGACTTGCAAGCAGGGCGCATTGATTTCAGTGGAACTTATTTCCAAGTAAACGTGCTTAGAGTCTCAAGCTGAGACTGCAGTACTGAAGCTTATTGCACCAATGCAAGCTCCATTCATTTCAATGGGACTTGTATCGGTGCAGCATGGGAATGTGCCCTTAATCTACAAATCAAAGACCAATTAGTCTGGAGAGGTCTTACTTGGGAGAAGGGACAAACCCTTAAGAATATGGCTTCTAACCTGCCACATTGGCACCCGGCTCCTTTGGCAGGATGTGCAGCCCCTTGATCCGAATCGGACTAACTCCAAGTAAGTGTGTGTAGGGATGTTAGGTCCAGAAGCTATATCAATTAATTAAGACCGCAAAAGCAGAAAGGAATGCTATAGATGTGTTCATATAATACAAAGATGTGAAATCTTGTCTCCAGCAGAAGTGACATGAGATTTTAAATTGGTTTCACTGAGGCCAGGGTTTGAATCGAGGAAGTCACACCTGAGGCAGCATATGTAGCTGTTTTTGCTGAAATATATCGGGTTGTGGTGTGTGTGTGTGTGTGTGCACGCACGCACGCGCGCGTGGCTGTCTGCCACAACACATTTAGGATAGTTATATGCCCCAAAACTGTGCTAGCTTGCTGCCAGGGAACCTAAACTGGTTTAAATCTAAATGTTTAAGATTAAGTGGGATGTGTATGGAGCTGACTTTATTCTTACCTTTCCTTTCTATTTGACTTTTGTGCCCTTTAAAAACAATTTTTAAAAATTCATTAGTCTTTGCAGTTGTTGTTTTTTAAAGTAGTGAACCTTAGAAAAATACTGATCTGTTCCCACACGTTAGGATCTTTTTACCAGCATCAAATTGTCATTGTTTCCTAAAGGTCTGACCATGCAGAAGGGGTGTTCTTGAGAGTTTATATACTTCTCCACTCTCTTGTGATATAGACTTAACAGAAAAACAGAATTCAGTGCTGTTATTGAAAACCTGTTTGATTCTTTGTCCCTTCAGAAATAATGCTTTTTACCATTTTTAATCTGTCATCTTTTTGAATATTAATTAGTGAAAATAATGTCACTACTCACGTAGTGACAGTGAAAAATATGAGCTGTATATGCTGGGCCTAGTTATATAGAAATGTGGGCCTCTTGCATAACTCCTTGGGAGTGGCTGGCTTTGCAGCCATTTTCAAAAGCCTTTCTCTCCCCCACCCTTACAGCCTGGTTGCACAATCCGCCCAATTCTCAGAGTATATTTAACCAGTGCAGGAGAAGGGATGTACCACTAATCAGCTAGCCCTGTACAATGAGGGCTGCATTCTAATCTCACGCAATTGGAAGTGGTTTGTGTTGGTCAAAGAGACTAGAATTGTGTGTTATAAAATCAGAATACTAAACCAATCGGTCCCCTAAGGCCATTTTTGCAGAAGATCAACCGAATACCTATATCATTGTCATAATCATCTGGATTTGCAAGCCTAAGCAAACTGAAACTACTCATAGTAATAGTCTGTCTTAACTGGGCTGTGGATCGCTTTCTTCTACTGAGCAGCTAAGACGAAATACACAGGCCTATGAAAATCACGGTAAGGCAGACCTGTGAACAACACAAGACAGTTAAAGTTATTGTAACTCATTGGGAACTGCGGATTTCAGTAAGAACAAACTGGTTTAAAACCAGTACCTAAACTTAAATATGTTTGAGGGAACGCTCAGAAACAGGTTTCACACGGTGGCTAGTTCCCCCTGACAGAACCCCCTGACAAGCATATGTGGTCACTACCACTGCTCAAGAGTCCTCCAGAGTTCGTCTCCGCTGGATTGTGAATCGAGTGATCCAGAACTGGATTGTAGCCTTCCACTGATCAGTGCCAAGTCCCGCTCCAGGAAAGCCATCACTGCAGCCAACATTTTTTGCCTGCCAAAGGCGAGCACTTGCATCCCTTTCCAACCAGGAGATTTCCTTTGCACCTGTGTGCCAACAAATGTGGCAACCTTCCCGGCATCAAACAATCCATGATGCTAGAAACACGCCCTGAAGCAACCCTTTTGATTTTTGTTTATTTATTTAAACGGATACCACCGCCAGCCTGGCATCTTCCACAGCCTGGCGTAAACCCCATCTCGTCACTGCGCCAGTTCTGTCTCCCTCTGAATTTGCGGGAGAAAAGAACGCACGTGCTGCTGCTGCCCCAGAAGGCAGAGGATAGCTCAGGCCCCCAGTGGGGGCTTCCTCCTTTAAAAAAAACACACAACACCCCCCCCCCCAGTTTATAGGCAGGTCGCCATCAGGTGATCAAGTCTTGTAATCCAATACTCTTTTTTTTTTTTTTTTTACTTCCCACCCCTTCTGTAGAAATCACTTGTTGTCATTAAGAGCACAGAAATTAAAAGGCGCCCAAAGCAGCAGCCCGGTAATCCGCGGCGCCTGGTCTGAAGAGACGCGGGAGGAGGAAGCCTCTTCTTGAAACAATGCACGGGGGGGGATCCAGCCCGGCTCTAAACTTTCCCCCTCAGAGGCAGGGAGCGGGGCGGATATCGAACTCGTCCCAAGTAAGAGTGCTGAGGTGGAAGGGCTGCGGACAGCGCCTAGGCGAGAAATGGCCCTCCGGCGCCCTCCTTTGCCGAAGTGGCCCTCCTCGTCCCCCTTCGCCGCCTGCCAGCCACCCCCCCCTCCTCCCCCTCGCCTTTCCTCCGCCAGGGAGAGCCCCCCCCCCCCCGCGCGCGTCCCTTCCCGCCAGACTCCCTGCCACCGGCCCCGGAGCCCCGGTACTCACCCAAGCAGCGGCGCCCGGCAGCGCCTGTGTCGGCCAGGGCTCTCCCTCTCCCCAGCTCTCTCCCGAGCCTTCGCGGGCGTCTCCTCGGCAGCTCCTCCTGACACCCCGCCCCCCTCGCGCCTTCCTCGCTGACGGACTTTTGGCAAAGCGAGCGCTGTTCATTCAGCGCCAGCCAAGAGCCGGGGGTGTGAGAGAGCGGGCGTGTGTGTGTGTGTGTGTGCGCGCGCGCGCGCGCGCGCGGCCGGGAAGGGGGGGAGAGATGGATGGAGCTTGGAGAGGAGGTGGCTTTGGGGCTGCCCCTCAGCGGGTTGTGGCGACGTGACGCCCCTTCTGTAGCCCCCTCCCCACCCACCACCATGAAATAAAGCGGGGGGAGGGGGGAGCCGGCTTCCCAGTTTGGCACGCGAGGATCGGGGAACCTCGAGGTACCTCGAGGCAGCCAGCAGGCAGCCTTTCTCCGCTGCGAGTTCCAGGCAAGACGGCGGCGGAGGCTGCCCTCCCTGGAAGGGCCACTGGGCTAGTCCTCGACGCCGCTGGTTTAACGGGGGCATCGTTTCAAAGCGGCGGGTTTAGGATGGGGGGCTTGAAAGTGAGGGAGGACGGTCTGCTCAGCCGGCTCCGGGTGCCTCCCGCCCACCGCTTCGCTCCTTCCCGCCCCGGCTTGCCCGGCTCCGCGCCCGGCGCTCCGACGGCTGCTCTCCCCAGCGAGCAGAAGAGGCTCTCGGGCTAAATTCCCTTCCGCCCCAGCCACCACCAGAGCTTCTCTTCTCCTGTAAACTTTATGAGGAAGGAGGATGGCTCTCGTCCCTCCTCTCGCAACCGTGTTTTGAGCCAGGTCTCTTTCCTCAAGGCCAAACTGCAGAAAACTCGCCGTGCAGCAGCAGGACCAGGAAGGGGTGCCCGGGCCTCACTTTTTCTTGTTTTCATCCCCTCAGGAAACATCCCCCCCCGCCAACGGATCCAGCGGGCAAGCCTCCTGCTGCCGGGGGTGGGCGCTCCGAACAATTGGAGTCCGCCAAGGCGTTTTCCTCAGAGCCCAACGCGGGGGAGCCTCTCCCAGCCTGGGCTCTCGCTCCCCGCCCCCCGCCCCCGCCTCAGCCTGCCCGGAGACGCCTTCTGCCACCAGTCAATGGCCAGTGTTCGGGAACACGCGTGCTGGTCGTCCGAACAGGCTCCTCGGGTAAATTCACCAAGCGTTTCAGCCAGGGGTGCCAAGGCGGGCGCGTAAAAACCGGATGCATTTCTCCTTCCAGACCGGAGTATGTGCAGGCAATCCACCTGGGTCTCAGTGGAGGTCCCTCCGCCGCCTGTTCTGGCTGCTTGGAGGGGCAAGTGTGTTCAGACAGAAAGGGTTGCTTTGGAGCCCGTTTGGGCACGACGTGCAGGGAATTCTGGGCCATTTTGTGACCCACTAAACCATATCCAATGAAAAAGAGCGCAAGACGCAGGACTAGCCTCTTGGAAAACCAGAGACCTGGGGAGCCTCCCCACTGAGGACAGAGGCGCCGTGATTTGCGTCGGGCTGTTCAGAGGTCTGCTTGGCAGTGCCCTTTCTCCTTCACTAAACTACACCACGATCCTACGAGCATCAACATGCTCACAGGGATATTCGGCAGATTTCAGATACCCACTGAAACGGGATTGGTTTAGGCGCTCCTGATAATCTACCGGATAGATGGTGACCTTTAGTACCAGCCTTACACTCCCGAATCTCACTCCCGACCCTCAGCACCAAAATCCTGCAATCCTACACGGCAGGAAGTAACTCCACGTATTGGATAGAGATGCGAGGAAGTAATCCTACGTGTAAAGGAATCCCGTTGGGATTTACTCCAAAGGAAGCATCCTTAGCACGGCAGCACCTTACCTGAAAGTAAAGGGTGCTGTATCTGGAGTTTTAAAAGGTATGGAGGTGTTTGTGGAAGTAGGTCCCATTCATTTCCCAAAGATTCGCAATGAGTTCTAATGATTTATTGTGTGCACAGGTAGAATGGGCGCTCTCTCTCTCACACACACACACATACGTACACCTTTAGTGAACAGGCAGAAAAGCCTCTCCATTATAGACACGCTAATTGCCTTTTTGATTTTCTGCATGAACTGCGGGTGAGCTTCTGTGTTTCTACAAAAGATTAATAGGCATAAAAATACCTGCGCGCGCTCTGCGCGCAAGCGCGCTCACACTCACAGTACGACTTACATTAAGCGACTCCAAACCCCTTCCTACTATTGTAATTGTTACTTCCTCAATTTGTCCACAGTTTACACAAGATCCGATGCGTCGGGATAATTATCGGCTTTCTAATGCAAACTCTGCCCCGTACCATTGGGCAAATAGTACTGATGTGCACAGTACCAGAGCGCGATTGTGGCTGGCACGAAATTATGTAAGCAGAATTATGAGCCAAAGGATACGTAAACAGAGATGAGCACGCATGCATGATGGGAGATATGACGATATCCCATCACATACAAATCCTCAATATCTTTAACTGGGGGAGGGGATTACAATAGATTTTACTTCTAAACAAACGTGATTAGGATTGTAGTTTTACAGAGCACTCAAAATTCTTCTCAGGTCTATTCACAAAGGCGTGCTCATGGATTTTTTTTTAAAAAAATAGGATTGTCCTGTGAGGATCTCAGCTTTTTTCCGACTTAATTATCCTGCTTGTTAGAAGGCACTGAAGAGGCAGTTGTCTTTTAAAGAACAACAAAACCTTTCTCCTAGCCCACAAACACGCATGAGCTGAAAAAAGTGCCATTGAAGTCAATGGGATTTCCAAGTCAAGTGTTTTATTAGGATCCAGTTGTTAAAGCAGAATACAGTGGGAAGGACGGACACTTCATAAATATGGCCTGACAAAATGGCTCTTTCTTGTTTTCTCTAGCTCTGTACAGCTCTGGCATATTTAACAGAGATATTTTAAAATAAATTTGTGATTGGTGCTTTCATCCGAAACACAGTTGGATGTACTCTTCAGTATTTTAAAATAATAATTAGATAACATTTAATTTACTTATTAAATCCAGACAAACAATTCTAAGCGTTTCACCTACGTTAGGGTGGGACCCAGTTAAAGTTACACCCATTAATGCTTCATTAAACTCAGTAAGAGTGATGTGCAGCCCTGTCCCTCTCCATGTTTATTCTGAAGTAAATGTAATCGACTTCAGTAGGGCTTACTCCCAAGTTTAGTGTGCCTATGTGCAGTGCCTTAAGCAGATGTTGAATTCAATGGGACTCAACTTTGAGAGGATTTTGACTCAATAATAGTCAAGTAAATTTCACAAGAGATGTTTCTTGTTATGGTGCTGTAAACGCCCTGTGGCAATAAGTCTAGCTTAATGTTTCGAATTATTTTTGTTTTATAATGCTAATACGTCAGACTTGTCACACTTCATCTGCAGCTTTGAATAATAAACAAAAAAGTAGTAAGGACACAACACCTACAGAAGGTAGGCCAGTCTTCTTTTCTTCACGTTGCAAATGAGATATAGTCCAAGTCTATGCATGTTTAATCTGAAGTAAATCCTAGTGAATTCAGTAGAGTTTACCAAGTAAATACTAATATTGTCTTCGACAAATACTAAAAGGATTGCAGCATGGCGGTTTGCTGAAGGCGAGCCACCCCAGTGGCTGAGATTTGAACCAGGCATGTCTCAACCGTTTTAGCCAATCAGCTATCCCAAACTGGATTACTCCACCTTGACGCTTTTGAATTAAAAAAACGACCAAATCACTGTTCTCGAGATGGTCCGAAGAGTACAAGTGTTTTGAGGAGCGTAAATTCATTCACATTATCATTCCACTAGAGAACTTGGTGGCCAATCTCATTCCGCCCGATCTACAACAACAATCCCGTTAAATCTAACTCTTCGGTTTAATCCGATTAGTGCACTAATCCTAGACGTATTTGCTTAGTAGAAAGTTCTGTTGATTTCAGTGGATTTACTTCCAAATAATCGTGTTGCGGTCTGGATATTAATTGAAAGATTTGGGAGGGAGGAGAGAGGATTAACTTCCGGGTTTGGGACAGGGTGAAATGTTATGAACCTCAGCTCCTTGCTTGGTGGTCATTCCTATGGACGGTAGCAAGATCTCCTTTGAAGGAAGTTCAAAGTTAGTAAGTAGTTAGTATTGGGGGTATGGCTATCACCCTACATTTATCCTCCGCCTGACTCAAATCACATATGTTTCCCTCAACATGCATTCATTCTCAACCTTGGCTGGAAATCCATAGGAAATAAGCAGGACCACGAATTTCAGTGGCCTAAGGCTGCGGTCACACACACTAAATAATCCACTTTCGATTCACTTTCAGTGCACTTTCCAACTGGATTTTGCCAGTTCACACAGTAAAATCCAGTTGGAAAGTATATTGAAAGTGGATTATTTAGAGTGTGAGCACAGCCTAAAACTCCGTTCTTCAATACTTGAATAGACTAGGAAATAAATGGCTGAAGAAAGCCTCTGTAACTTCCTCGTGGGAGTCGAGGATTGGGCTGATTATCTTGGATGGGACTAGTATCCAAGTCGTAAAAACGTTATTCAGAAAGAAATCCTATTCACGAACTTCAGGAAGCGGGGAGGGGATGCCTGGTTTTAGAGTCGGAATATTGGGAAGTCCTCCCGATCAAAACGTATTTATTTCAACAGGGCATGAGCAAGAATACTTCGCCATGGATATTATATTTTATCCTTACACTTCTGGATAATTTGGTGAAGCCTAACTATAATCTGTATAATAGAAATGACCTTCTGCGAAACATAATTACTTATTTAAAAAGTAATATATCTGCAATAATGAATATTTAAACATTATCTTCAAAATTTAAAGTTTTCATGTCAAAACAAAACCGACATCTTTAAACTACATTTTAGGGCCAGATTTTACAAAATAAAAAACAAAATAAGCCAGAGATGTTATGTTACGACTATTAGAAACTTCTGGAGAACAACCATCAGCATATTGTTTTATAATGTGCCATAATCTGAAGCATGTAAAATTTCGACCCGTTATTATTCAAACCCCGGGAATTAGCCGAGTAATTTTTCTTTCTATTGTCCATAAAATTGCCAAATGACTAAATTAACTGACTCCATACTGTGGACCATCAAATTGCATGGTATATTTCATTGGCTGTACTTCACAATTGCCTTTGTTCTTTTAAAAAATAAAGGAGAGAAAAGTATCCACGTTATAAAACATTCGTTCTAGTCTAAACTTCTCTTACCACCTGTCAAAATACCCCTTTCCCTCGCAAGAAACAAAAAAAGTCATTTCCAGGAGTAGTCATGTGCTCAGGTACAGTTGGTCCTGGATACAGTGCTGTCCACATGACGCTTGAGGCAATCCGGTCTGTTCATAGCAGACGGGTGAGTTGCACCCACAGACCTCAAAATAACCCGAATGCATCGTGGGCCCATCCCTTTGATTTCTTTGACGTTTCAGATATCTTTTTTCAGTACACTTTTGCCAGCACTCCCTGAAATATTGCTATTTAACAGTCTTATCAAAACCCGGGGGAGCCAGGACGGCTACATCGACAAACCACATATCACAGCATATCAGGCTGATTTAGCGGAAACATATCACTGATCCTAGTGTAATTTACTCCCAAGTAAACTGCTTCTTGTTCTACCGGAAACAACATCAATCCAGTGTATCCATCTACTCCACACACACACCAGTTTCCTTAGAACAATTGTCGGTTTCGAACTCAAACGCTCCGGTTTAATTATAGTTTGTACCCTAGAAGTATATTTCTGGGACCAGGTAGGGAGATGATCCGAAATCAACTTCCCTTGGCCAGTCCCACAGTAAACTCACTGGGGCTCAAGTTCCAAGTAAAAGGGAGCCAGGGACTGGCTGCGCCTTGGTCCCAAGTACCGCCCATAGACTCTGAGTAGATGGGGTGCAAGGTAGGTCATCAGTTTTACTCGTATTTTTAATAGGTACCTGAAAGCTTATTACAGCAGGATCCAGGACAGGAGCCAGTAGGAAGTTCTCCTGCGCGAACCCCATTGAAATGAATGTGAACTGCGCAATAGCGTTAAGAGGGCTCTAGACCCCCCCCCTTTGAGCAGCTGGCTTTCTCTTCGGCAGGACTTGCTGAGCAGAACATAGGCTGCCCCCACACCTTCCCTCCACTCGCCTGGGACGGCCCCCTAAACCTGCGGCGCGACCGAGCCAGGTGTTTTAGTTCCATTTATTCCAGTGGGGGGAATGTAAGCACCTATGTAATTCTTCCATCGAAATAAATACTATCTAAAAACGTTTAACTTTCGTTGGATATCGCTACTATTGAAGAATTGCATTCAATGGCCCTTATTGCAGGGTTCATTATAAATGTAGATTTAAAGTTATTTTAGTGGAGAGTGTACTAATGGAACCCATTTTATACACCTTTGATTTGTTCTGTTAATTGAGCTGTGTTTCTCTATTTATTTCTAGTTTAAGGAAAACTTCCGGGATCATTGGCACAGTCTCCTAAAATCACCCTTGATTTTTAATCGAAGACCGAAATCGGGAGAGGGGTCTCACTCCCCCCTCCCAATAGGTACAAAACAATCAGGCAATCATCTGCCACTGTATTTCTTTCTTTTTAACCTGAAGGCTGCAACACTAAGAAGACATTGGTGCCCACTGAATCGTGGCATTTACTTTCAAATAAACATGTATAATAGGATTGAGCCACACATCGGTTGGCTTTGACAAAAGAAAAAGAATGACACTTGTGTAACTCCAGTGCAAGGGTAGGCAAAAAAATCACTCTTGACTTGCGCAAAACTTCAGAACTGGTTGTGCCACCCCTCCCCGTGGCAGCTGAAGACGCATAATCCCAGAAAATATTAGCATTTTTAACATTCATTTGGACATGGTGCCACCTTGCAAAGGAATATCAAGTGCCAGTCGAAGAGATCATATCCTATTCGTCTGTGGTTGCAGGCATTTGGGGTACTTAAGATAGATAACCCCCGGGGCACTCCTACACAAATCAGACTCCATATACCGTGATCTCTTGCGCACCTTTGGCGGAAGTCCCGCTGAAGCGCATGGGCCGCATACGTTAGTCAGCCAGCCGGCCAGGCTATAGTTCGGAAGGGCTGGGGCTGAACCTTGACACTCACACCATGGTTCGGTTCAGCTTTAGTCCACTTTTCTGCAGTAGGATCCGCAGGTGCCCCAAACTACAGGGCGCCCATTTAAATTCCCGACGAAACGCTTCCAGATAGAAGAACTGAGTGGGGCTTCATGTTTATGTAAATATATTCAGGATCCGGGTTTAAGTCGTTTTATCATGCAAGCAGCCGCCCTGGCTCGAGGGGCTAGATACATCCTGGGGGACTTCCGTGGTAAGCAGGGGGGCCGCGCCTTTCCGTGGGAAGCTGTAATAAGGGGTACCAGAAAGACCTCGAGCGCTGGGCAGCTCTGAAAGTGAGAAAGGAGTGAGCTCGCGCGCCCGTGTGCAAGAGACAGCTTTGCTTTAGGCCCCTTCACGTGCTCTGGTCGTTTGCATTCGGCACTCGAGGGGATGGAACAATTCCACCTAGGAGAAAGGTTAAGGCTTACTGAGCCCCACCCCCACCTATTCGGCTGACGAGAGGGTTTGATACGTCCTCCTTTCCTGCAGTACAGGGGAGCAAAATCCGGGTACGCACACAGGTGAATCCTGCAAGGAACTTCGCAGCACCCTTGCGCCTGCTAGCGTGCTGCGCAGCTGCTCGTGGGATGCAACCCTTGGCCGCTAGCTTGGAAACACCACCCAGAGTCACCCCGCTTTAACTACACGCTCAGCTGAAGGTTCCCCGTGTGCGTGTGCGTGTGCGTGTGCGTGTGTGTGTGTGTGTGTGTGTGTGTGTATCTCCTCGAGTCGTTGGCTGACTTGGCGCTGCCGCAGAAGAGGTTCGGCTCCTTGCTTCCCCTCACTGATGAGCCCCACTGGGCAGACACGGCCAAGGATCTCATCCCCGCCCTTAGCCTACACCGATCGGCTGAGCAACAGGTAACCCTGGTCTGGAAAGAAGAACCCTCTCGAGTCCCTATTGGTGGAAATCTTCGGAGCACCGAACCCACAACGCTCTGGTCTGCGCGTCACACCCACAAAAATAGCCCCTAAACAGCAGTCAGCTTTACAGGCGAGATACAAACAAGCCCCCCCCCGGCTCCCTGCGGGTTGCGCAGTGAAGGCAGCAGGTTGGCTCCCCCCCCCCCCGGCCTGCCCGCCGGCGTTCGGTGGAATCCTCCGGCCGCGCCATCCTGAGCGTTTCTACTCCAACGAGAGTGTTTCGGACTGCAGCCGCGGCGTGGAATGGGCTAGCATCCATCACGCGAGCGGCACGGAGTCCACGCGGCGTCGAGGGCACGCAGCCGAAACCAGCCTCGGAAACGTATCCAGAGTACATTTAGGGTTCAGACATAAGCCCGACTGGGCGGCTCGGGGGTAAGCAGGGAGAGCCCGCGGGAGTCACAGCAGGTGCGCGGCGGAGCAGGGGCGCAGCAGGCTACCTCGACGTGGCTGCAGTGCTAGCGAGCGCCAGCTTGGCGCTGAACATTCACGGCCCGGCGGGAGGGGCAGGCAGGCGGAGGGAGGCAAGTTGACATTTGACCTTGGCTTTTTCCACCCACAAAGGACTGTCGCAGCAGACCCGAGCCCCGCCGCCGCCGCCAGCCGGCCTGGGACTCTCGACATCCGGATGCCTTTGCTCGGGGACCTGAACGCCAATGAACTTGCCAGGGACCAGTAATTGACCCCAGTCACCTGCTGCCCCGCCCTGGGGACGGCCGCCGCTCAGGCAGCGCTGGCCCCGGCTCCGTGATGGATTCCCACTTAATGGCCTGCGCAGCAGGCTTCCTCCCCCGCCCTCCTTTCCCCCTCCCGGCCTATGGGATGGAGCTCTGGAGGGGGCTCGATCGATGCTTATCTGGCGACAGCCCCTCTGAGCAGACAGGTGAACTCGCCCGAAGAAGAAAGTGCTGCGCGGGGGTGGGGGGGAATCCACCCCCAGTGCCTCTCTACTCGTTGGTCCAGGGCTGACATATTATGGGTCAATTACACTTTGCACAAGCGACATAGGCATGCGTACAAAAGAATCCGGGCCCCTTACACAACAGTAAACAAAACACAAGAAAAGAAATGGTATATTTCAAGGTCACCGTACCACTAAGGTTATCATATACGTCTCGGAGAAACACCCCCCCCCTCCCGGTCTTTATTTGGAGAAGATCTCTGTGGAAATACATTGTAAAACTGTGACTATTATTGGTTAAACTGGGCCGCTGTATATCTGTTCTAACAGGCTATTCTCTTCCCGTCCTGCCCCGTTCCCATTTTTATCCCCCCCTTCAAAAAAGAAAAAAATCTAATTCATTTAGGGGGAAATCATTTTGCTACTTCAGTTATTTGAGAATTCTAATTAGTTCTACTGTAATTAAAAAAGAAAAGCGAAATGCAGTTTTTTTAATCGCCTCGGTTGTTCTGAAAGAGGCTGTCAGAGAGAGAGAGAGAGAGAGAGAGAGAGAGAGAGAGGTACTGAGCCTAGACGCGTCTGTTATTGGTTTTTATTCCCAGCCTTTCAAACCCTCTTTTATAATTAGAGTCGGACTTAGACCAGGGCTAGTTTGACTCCTTGACAGATCCCTGGCTGTTTGCGGCATCTATTACACGGATAGGATTCAAAGAAAATGCCAGATCCTCCACCCTCAGAAATGCCTTCTTCCCACTGGTTCGTCCTTCTGTCCATAATCACCTGGACGGCAGATCCGAGGGAAGTCTGGTTTTAAACTGGGTCTAGCAAAGCCCTGCTTCACAGAAGTCTTCCCGGCGCTGGGCTCGTGCGTGGCCGCCGTAGACTAGCGGGCCCCCCCGCCCCCTTCCATCTTTTGAAGCACGCCCGGCGAGAAGAGAGTTCAGTGCAAGAAAATAAGAGCAAAAGTTAGAGAGGGATAGAACTGTACCTTGGTAACTCAGGCGCCGCTGGCTTCTCATTTTGTAAATGACGAAGGAGTTTTGGTGGCATTTGAAAATAAAACAAGACTCGAAAATTTTTGTTTCTTTGTTCTACACAAACCCTGCGTTTGCACTGGGCCGAGAAACGCCAGTTGATAGACTACAGCGTTAATTAATACTGTGCTAATTTGAGTTAAGAGGAAAGGGAGGTGGATCTTAGTGCTGTGAGACTGCGATGGGACACTGACCTCTAGTGGCGACAGGAGGGCATGCATGCCGGAGGAAAACTGCTAACTCGCAAGAGCAGCAAGGATCTCTCGATGAGAATCTTTAAATCCGAAATCCAGGACAGACGATGTTCAAAAGTGTCTTAGGCATTTATTTTCTTTAATTTCGCGAGATGGACAGACAATCTTTGTATGGTAAAATAAATACATTCGCCCAATAAAGACAACCTATGTGAAAATCCATACTAGCCTGAAGCAAAGTGGTGAAATGTGGGTTGCATTGGAGGAAAGACGGCTCAACAGTCTCTCCACCTCCACAAATGTACTTGGAAGTGAGTTCCACTTATCTCAGTGGGACTTACTTGGGTTTAGGATATCCTGCATATAGAACAAGATCGTGAACGATTAAACAGTTGAGCAGTTCCAGAGGTTCCAATGAAACCGGCGGGTTTTACTGATGAGCGCAGCGCGGGCTAGGGGAATCTAGTGGAGCCAGATCCCGTGCAGTGGAAAGTACGCCGACTATGGTGAATGGGAGCTAATCCCAGGCTAGTGGGCATAGAAATCCTGGATTGCTTAATAAATGACGGTGTTTTGGGAGGCGCCATGTAACGAACGCTGAACACGTTGGAAACCCTTTTAAGGCAAGCTGATGGTTTTTATTCGGAAATAAATCTTCCTGCATTCGATGGGACAAGTCTGCATGGGATTTCAGCATTTAGAGGGACTAAAAGTACTTTTGTCGTGTCCACTATATTTTCTAAGCGCCAATTTTCCTTCTTAAATAACTTAGTAACGCCTGGAAAATTACAGGAATGGTTTTCCTTCCTTCCTTCCTTCCTTCCTTCCTTCCTTCCTTCCTTCCTTCCTTCCTTCCTTCCTTCCTTCCTTCCTTCCTTCCTCATCTGCAGAGAAACGATTCCTTTCAAAACGGGTTTTGGAAAACGAACTTTTTGAGCCCGGCCAGTACCTGCGCCTTGCTGTTTCTCTGTCCCACCCTCTAGGTTCCCAGTTCCTTTCTCGTCACAAGTAGCTACTTGAACCGTGTAGGAGTAATAATCGGATGAAAATGAGTCTGAATTAGGGGGCAAGCAATAACGCCCAAAATACTCACAGGAGAAAACCTTCGATCTCTTTTTAAAACTAAGCCAAAAATTCCAAGCACCTTGTCTTCAGACTCTAACACGTGTGGGACTGTAGGCTGACAACTTTCACAAAAAATCCGGTAGGGCTTCCCCCCCTCCAAAAGAAACCCCGAGGCTGGAACTTATTCCTATTTTATTTGGCTCTCAACATGCAGGCGTGCACGTTTACACACTTGTCTGCAATCACATACGTTATGAACACACTAGTTCATGCACACTCGTACGCGCGCATCCAGTGTTCAGCTACAGAAACATGGCTACATTCGTGTATTTAGGATTTGCCCATTTATTGTTAGGCGAACATTCGAAGCGTGGGGACAGAAAAGTTTTCCCGGGAACCTACTAGGTTGCTTTTCAAGGCGAAGAAATTCGCGCAGAGGGAGAGGGGATCTTTGCAGCCCTGGCACAGGTGGCAAATGCCTGGCAAGCTGCACCAGCACAAATTAAAACACCAACAAGAATCAATGCGGGAAACTTGCGCCAAGAGAGAGAGTGGCTTTAGACAGAGCGGTCGAGGGACTGATTTACGGAGACTGAAAGCCGGGAAATGGCTCTCCAGGCCAAGAGACTCACTGGGGAAGGGAAGTTTCCTCGGATTTGGGGGGCTTGAGTGAGGTGCGGGAGGGGGGCGATTAAGAAGAGCAGCTCCGGAAAGACCTGGAGTTTGCAGCGAGGGAAGAATCAATCCCTTCGCCAGGAGCTGTTATCCAAGCACAGGAGCTCCCCTCCTCGGGCTTCTGGTCGTGAGTAGATCCGAGGAGCGGTTGAATTTCCCCCGTGCAAGTAGGAGGGAGGGAGAGGGAAGCTCGCCAGGTAGCGCGGACGGAGGCGCGTCTGCGAGCCAGGACCGCCGGCGCCCCCCTTCCCAGCCCGAGCTCCTGGGGACCGGCACGTGGCCTCGGAGCCCCGGGTGGACCGGCGCTTTCCTTTGGCCCGCAGCGCCCAGCCTCCGCACCGCTGCTGGAAGGGTCCACGGAGCCGCCCGGCTTCTTCGCCGCCAGGGTCCGGCTGCCCACTTCCCCCAGCCAGCGCGCCGGTCGAAAGGCTCGGGGGGAACTCCCACTAAGCCGAATCCCGGCTTATTTCTCCCAGGCAGGGTCGCCACCGCCCTCGGGGAGCCCGTGGCCTTTCAGACCCAGGGCGGCCCAGGCCAGTGCCTCCGGGCCGGCCTTTGGCAGAGCTCCCCTGGACTCCATTAGGCGTCAAGTTCAAGGGGGGGAGACCATGAGCAGGTTTACTCGCAAGTAAGTCCCGCTGAGGTCAAAGGATGCTGTGCCCCCCCCCCAAGTGTACTGGGGAAGGCCCCCTGGGTTCTCAGCCCCAGATTCCCTGGTGCAGGTTTGCCAGTCAGCTGCTTGGCTTCCTGGGTGGGAGCTGGCTTCTCATTGAATTCCATTCCATGTAGACCTTAGCAGACTTCATAGCCACTGGCGACCACCTCAGCTGGAACTACTTCATAATTTGCTTTTCAAGTTTAACAAGTAAAGGGAAATCC
This sequence comes from Gekko gecko, assembly GCA_029375565.1. Classification (NCBI taxonomy): domain Eukaryota; kingdom Metazoa; phylum Chordata; class Lepidosauria; order Squamata; family Gekkonidae; genus Gekko; species Gekko gecko. The sequence continues at coordinate 58,627,743 of JAPDNY010000007.1, forward strand.
TGTATCTCTCTTTGAGCTCCTGGGAGATGTACTGAAGATTTCTTAAAGTTTTCTAAAGAAGAAAATACTGGGGGACACAAAGCCCTTCCCTGCCTCTCAACTGAGCACTTCTTTTAACATTTCCCTTCCAGTGAAATTTCCTTCTCCCCCCATAAGTGTGCCACTGATTCCAAGGCAGGCTTTGTCCATGCACCTGCAGAGGCTTCTTGGTCTCCTCAGAGAAAGGAGAAACTACATTCCACTAAAAGCAGTGGATATAATACACTGAAGACCATCATCACTACTTTATTTATCTTCTCACGCATTTCTTTATATGCATAGCCTCACTTTTCTTTCAGAGAGCTGTCTGCATACAGTTCCTTGTGGTCTCCTATCTAGAAGCACTGGGCCTGCTTGAGTGCCTCCAAACAGAGCCCTTCTCTACCACCTTTTGGGGCTCCTCCTCCTCCTCCTCCTCCTCCCACCAAGGCTCTGAGTCTTGCAGCAGGCAATGGTTCAGCAGCAGTGCACCTTTCCTAGCATGGAAAAAGGTGCCATCAACTGATGTGTGTCAGTCATCCATCCATTAAAGAAGCAGGAGCTTCTGCCAGGAAAAAAAATAAGGGAGGGGGAGGTGCTATAGGTTAGTAACTAAAAGATTGAGCTATGAATCAGGAATCCTCTAGCCTGAAGTTTCTCTCTGCCACATACTTACAAGGTTGGCCTAAAGAAGCCACTCTGCTACAGACAGACTGACATGGCTTCCCATCTTGATCTACTTCAATAGTAGCATCCACATTGATTTCCACCAATTCCTGATGGACTCCTCCAGAGGCTTAAGGGCCTATAACAGCTACATGGGAAGAAAACAATGAGTGCACAACAAGGTCCAAATTAGGGTGTTGGGAAAAGTCTTGCCTTTACATACTCTGCCTTTAATGTGGCTGTTAAAATGGTGAGAACTTGCTTTCCTGAGCAACTTGCTTTCCTGCTGGTTATCTTCGTCTCCTGATCCCTACCTCTGGCACAGAAGTTCATGCAGGTACTTCCATTTCACTGAGTTACGATACCTGTGGGCGATCCATGTGCCTCTCCCAAGGCAGTACAAATGCCAGCCTACTCCCCACATGAAGAGAAAGGAGCCATGTCAAAGACATACTGCATGTATTTTTAAAACCACTACTTTAGTTTAAGGGACATGTAGGACCAAATCCTAATCCTTACATCCATGGCATACATCTGCTTTTCTCGAGAGCAGTGTTGGCCAACCTGGCCTAGAATGTGCTGGCATTCTCTCTAATTCCTTCAGAGGCGGTTGTTTCAGTCAATCTAAAACATTCCTTGGTGAAATAATCACATGCAAATATTATTTCTTTCTTGTAATTTTCTGAGCAGATTTATAGTAACCAGCTTTTCTAATGGATTTTCTGTGTAGTGGGATGATTCATGTTAGTTAGAATAAAGGAAACCAGTGACTTTTCATGAATGGGTTTGTTTAAAAAGTTCATTCACCATCAGCATGCATAGAGCATTCACTGAGCACATACATGCAAGATAGTAATTTTATAACCAGTTGAGCAGTTTTCTTGTGAGCAGATTTGCTTGCAAGAATGCAGCTCAGCTTACTTTTTCTGATGAGTAAACTGGCTTTCTACAAAGTTACCCAGTAGATACCCAGTGAGCCTCTGGTTTTGTTAGAAAGAAAGAACATAAACAGAGATGGCTTCTAGCTCACTTATCTCTGCCATACCCATCCATTCATCCATTTTTGGTAGCACTAAATTCTACCTTTCAGCACCCAATTTCTTTCCCCCCCATAATTTTTAATTTGGTTTTAACACATAATAGGGTAGGGAAGGGTACAAGGGTTGGGATAAGACATAAACGGAAGCTCCATCCAATTTATATAATAGCTGTCCAAATTTTCCATCTTAATTCTTTGTTTCCAGATCTCTTTCATATTATATATTTACTAAAGCTAGTGACGCTTGATCAAATCGCTAAAATCTTCTATAATGATTCCTGGAAAAAGTCAAGTTCTATACAGTTTGTTAGAGATTCTCCAGGTTTATAATAGTTATATTCATTGTTCATGGTCTTCTAAGTTTCTTTCCACCCAGTCATAAAATGGTATCCAATTATCTTTCACTTTTTGTCTTCTTTGGTCTTTTAACAAGTCCAACAATATATCAATTTCTGCTGTTTCAAAGTTTTTTGTCAAAAGTTCATTTTCCGTTGGTATCTCTGATTTCTTCCAGTACTTAGCATAAAGAATTCTTGTTGCCATAACTATATGTATAATTAAGTGCTTAACTTTCTTATCTTTTACATCAGGCATAATATTAAGGAAAAATATTTCAGCTTTGAATGGCTGTGGTATCAAACATATTGTTTGTAACATTCCATGCACCCTTCCCCAATATAACATCACCTCTTTACACTTCCACCAAACATGAAAAAAGCTTCCCACCCATATTTTACATTTCCAGCATTTGTCAGGCATTCCAGGGTACATTCTGGCTAATTTCTCTGGTGTTATATGTCACCTATAGGACATTTTATATAAGTTCTCTTTCAAGGAAACTGATTTTGTTATTTTAACAATTGTTTTCCATATTTGCAACCAATGATCAAGATCAATATTATAGCCAACATTTTGGACCCATTTTATCATACATTCTTTAATCACCTCATCCTCCATCTTTATCTGTAACAAATACACATAATATTTCTTAATTAATCATTTGTTTTGTATAAAAGTGTATCAAACTCCAATTGTTCTGCATCAAACCCCTGAGGTTTATCTTTAGCATATCTAGATTCCAACTGTACTCTTGTCCACCAATCCAAATATATATCTTGTTCCTCTAATTCTTCTTTGGAATTCAGCCTTCCTTTACTAATAAATCTTCATATCTAGCTACTTTTTTTTTCTCCAATAATATAGGTTGAGTAAATGCTTCCACCAGAGAGACCCATTTCAGGATCTTCACATATATTTTATGTCTGATTCTCTACCATACTAATAGCAGTGCTTTCCTCATCAAATGGTTTTTAAAGTATTTGTGATTATCTGCTTTTTGATACCAAAGATAGGTATGCCATCCTAGCTTTAAATCATGCCCCTCCAATTTTAGCAATCTAGTATTTTCAATTCTTATCCATTCTTTAATCCATGTCAATGCACAAGCTTTATAATATGTTCTTTCAGCACCCAACTTCTGATTCTGATGTTACTACATTGTCTCCAATTGGCAGGGACTCAAGAGAGTTTGCAAAGACAGCACTACAAGCTTTGCAGTCTTGGAGTGTCCTGAATGTATATGAAGTAGCAGTTTTACTGATGATAAACAGATCACAGTCTGATCAAAAACAGGACAGGAGACCACCTGGAGAACATCTGCACACTGTGATGCCTAAGGAAGAACAATTGGATTTAAATATATAAGAATGAGCATACATTTGGGATTGTCTATAGGCCAGCTCTTTCTCACTGCAGTTCCAATAGTATTCTGAAAACCTTCACACTTTAATGTGAACCCAGAATGGGGCTTTCTTATACAATTAGCTCTATCATTGTTATCAATGGTTATCATTAGAGATGTGCATAGAGGTTACTCTGGAATGAAATTTGCATCAGGATAACCCAATTCTCTGCCAAAAAATAGATGATAGACAGACAGACAGACAGATAGACACAGACAGACAGACAGATATTCCAGTTCTCTAAGATTTTCCCCAGGTATTGCTCACATAGTGTGAAGTGCATCTTTGTATTCTTAAACTTGATTTTAAAAATGCACTGCAAGTTCTCCAGTGTGTTCTGCTTAGAGTTAAGAATTACATACTGGGGGTAGACTTAGGGAATGCACACCAACCTGTTTCTTTAGGGCTGTGATCTGCTGAAAGAAAGCTTAACCAATTAAGCTCTACTGTTACCCAAGTCAGTTCCCGTGTCAGGCATATCACTTGAAGAGCATCCCCTACATGTGCAGAACTAGAACATGAGTTCTGGAGCAAAAGCAATCTTTTTAGTTCAAATTTTAGAACAATAAATCATGAAAGGGAGAAAGGATGGGAAGGGAGACAGATACCTAATCCCAAAATAATTTTATTGCTCTATAGAGAAACAGAATAAAAAAGGGAAATTGGGAAGCAGATACTACAAAACAGCAATTGCAACAATACTGTAGTTATTTGCATGTGGCAATAAAATAAAGACCACTCATTTTGCACAGCCCTAGTGTACTTTAAGCTAAATATCAAAGTTACTTTTAGTCCAAACTGTAGTCTTCCCATATGGCTAGTCCAGAGAAAACCCGCCCAAGGGGAAGATTTTTAGAAGGAAAGGAAAGGAGTCCCCCCCACCTAGCCAGAAGGTGATGCTGTGGAGAAAGTTGACAGGCTGTTAGGCTGGCCAGCAAGACTTGGGGAAGAGGGAGCTGAGGGAGCAGACAGACAGGGAGGGAGAATTCCAGGAAGGGAAGCAGAATGGATGGAGGAGAAAACCATATTCCACCTCTCTTCCTGAGGAGGGTCCAGTAATTTCAATGTCCAGTGGTGATGAAAGGAGGGGCTGAGGAATCTTGTGATTCCAGGATTGGAAGCAAGCTTGGGAGCAGAGCCAAATACAAAATGGAGATTTTGAGATCCCCTTTTTACACCTTGTTTTCAGACTCAGCTCCCTTGTGGGGTATTTGTGGATTAATACCCTTACTGGACCACACAAAGGATTTCAATGCTTTATAATTCTAGTAAGCGTGAATAGGCCAGGAAATGAGCCTTCCTGTCTGGCTAAATGCTTGATTGATGGTTTTAACAGGGATAGGTGCATTTGTCTGGTTATCATCCCGCCAGCATCAGTTCATACATTACCTTTGGAGACTCACAGGAAGAAGGGGTCTTTTTTACATTAAAAAACATTTTGCATTATATTAATAAGGCGTACAAGCAAACAAACATAGATGGTAGGTGACATTTTAGAAGCACTCCCTGTGGTATCTGAGGTACCTACCATTAATGTTTACTCATTGTTTACTCATTGTGCATGTATGTATTGAAAATATTTAATTATTAAAAACTGTTGTCTAATCAATTGTATATTTTGACATCTTCTATTGCATGATTAGCTCACTTTTCCACTAAAGTCCTCAAGCATGGCTCTCCTTAGGCTGAGAGAGAGTGGACAGTCCACTTTCACTAACCTAGGTCTTATTCTGCCTCTCCACTGTGAAACAGACATATACTGTTATGTACTGAATGTGAATCACTCCTATCTATTCACATGTTAAGCTTGAGTCTGAATGTGGCTCTTCAGATGTCGCATTGCTATTGGTCGGTTTCTGTGAAACCTGTGTAATTACCCAATCACTGAGTGATATTGTTGCAAAGAGGGAATGGTCCTGATTGGCCTTTATCCCTGTATTCTGATTGGCCTTTATTCCAGCGTTACTATTGGTTCTTATCTGACTATGGGTGTGGCTTTGACAGCCCGGGAGAGTTTAAAAGAAGGAGCTGTGCTTCCCTTGTTGTGTGTGTTTCAGTCCTGTGTTCCTGACTTACAGTTGCTGTTTAATAAAGTTGAAATCACTTTGAAGCTGAATCCTTTGTTGAGTCTCATACTTAACATATACCAGTATAGCAAGGGAGGCCTGTACATTCAACTGGACACCAGAAACTGTCTTGACTGAGCCAGATCACTGTTTCATCTAAACTGTGTCTTAACACAGCCAGGAACTTGGGAGAGGCATTCACTCAACACTTAGGTAAATATTAAGAACACTGCTGCTCCGCTTCAACAAATGTTTTGGGCCCATAAATTCTATCAGTAATTCTATCAACTCTGACTTCCAAGCTGTTTTTCATCATTCATGATAAAGAGTTAACTTGGTGACTCATACTATTATGGGCTTATTCAAGACACAGGAACACTCCACAGTTTAGTTCAGAATGGATTCTGCATTTACAAGTTTCCTTCGTGACCATTCAAGAAAAATTCATATTTCCCTTCCCCGGCATCCACTCCACAATCTTAGCCTTGTCAGGAAAATGTTTAGAAATTGAACAATACCTCCTCCCTGCCACCCAAGCAAATGCACCTGAGAATGTTTTAGATACGGATGGACAACAACTGCATAAAATATTTGCAAGAAACGATCAAGAGAACTGACCCAGATAGAAAAGATGCTTGCCAAACAAAAGGATGCTTGGTCAGGAGATCAGTTTCATAGTTCACATCAATCAACAAGACTTTCATCAACAGTGAGGGGCCAATATTAATGAACTTGTACACATGCATCTTCAAAGAGGCTGTCCTTGTAGCTGGTGAAGTTTCATCATAATCAGCAGTAGTTTCATTGAAAATAAGCTTTGGGAAACTGGCTTGCTGAACCTTGACTTCTCCTCCACAGAATCTCATTTAACATTTTGATCTGGGGGGAAAATAGCTGAAGAATTCATGCATAATACAGCTGAGTATCACAAGTGGGACAAATTTGTAATCTAAACAAGGTAATTACCAGGGCTTGTTTTGTAGAAAAAGTCCAGCAGAAACTCATTAGTATATTAGGCCACACCCCATGTTACCAGAAGTGTGGTCATCTAGCCACACCCAACTTTTGCTTCTTATTCTGTTTACCTTGTTTGTTGTCAAAACCCAGGGCTTTTTTTGTAGCAGGAACTCCTTTGCATGTTAGGCCACATAGCCCTAATATAGCCAGTCCTAATGAGTTTCTGTTATTGGGTGTGGCCTATTATACTAATGAGTTCCTGCTGGGTGTGGCCAACTCAGGAGACAGACGGAACTCCGTTCCTGTGTGTTCCTGCCCACAAATAGCCCTGGTGATTACAAATTTTTGGTGGAGTTGTGCTTCACTCTGGGACTTTGTTTCTTGCTCATTTCCATTGCAGTTTTGTTTGCCTAACAATGTACTAGCAAGTTCCTTAGCCTAAGCTAACTATGAATATAAGAACACAAGAGAAGCTAATGTTGGATCAGGCCAATGGCCCATCCAGTCCAACACACTGTCACACAGTGGCCAAAAATACCAGGTGCCATCAGGAAATCCACCAGTGAGGTCAGGACACTAAAAATCCTCCTACAGTTGCCCCCCCCCCCAAGCACCAAGAATACAGTGCATCACTTGTCCCAAACCAAGAGTTCCTATCTATATTTTATGGTTAATAGCCACTGATGGACCTTTGCTCCATATGTTTATCCAATTTCTGCTTGACGCTGCCCATGCTTGTAGCTGCCACCACCTCCTGTGGCAGTGAATTCCATGTGTTAATCACTCTTTGGGTGAAGAAGTACTTCCTTTTATCTGTTCTAACCCGACTGTTCAGCAATTTCATTGAGTTCTTGTACTATGAGAAAGGGAGAAAAGTACTTCTTTCTCTACCTGCTCTATCCTATGCATAATCTTGTAAATCTTGTTTCTCCAAGCTAAAGAGCCCCAAGTGCTTTAACCTTCATAGGGAAAGTGTTCCAACTCTTTTATCATTCTAGTTGCCCTTTTCTGCACTTTTCCCAATGCTATAATATCTTTTCTGAGGTGTGGTGACCAGAATTGCACACAGTATTCCAAATGAGGTTGTGCCATCAATTTATATAGGGGCATTATGATACTGGCTGATTTGTTTTCAGTTCCCTTCCTAATAATCCCCAACATAGTATTGGCCTTTTCTATTGCAGTCGCACACTGTCTCAACATTTTCAGTGAGTTATCTACTATGATTCCAAGATTTCTCTCTTGGTCAGTCTCCGTCAGTTCGGACCCCATCAACATATATTTATAGTTAGGATTTTTGGCCCCAATTTGCATCACTTTGCACTTGGCCACATTGAACACCATTTGCCACGTTGATGTCAACTCACCCATTCTTGACAGATCCCTTTGGAGTGCCTCACGATCCTCCCTGGTTCTCATCACCCTGAATAATTTCGTGTCATCAGCAAATTTAGCCACTTCACTGCTTACTCCCATCTCTAAATCATGAATGAACAAGTTAAAAAGCATTGGATGGAGTACCAATCCCTGTGGTACCCCACTGCTTACTACCCTTCACTGTGAAAATTTCCCATTTATACTCACTCTCTGTTTCCTACTAGAGGTTTTGTCCTTTTATCCCATGACTATTGAGCTTACTTAGGAGCCTTTGATGAGGAACATTATCAAAAGCTTTCTGGAAGTTAAGGTAAACAACATCTATTGGGTCCCCCTTGTCCACATGTTTGTTCACCCCCTCAAAGAACACTAACAGGTTAGTGAGACAAGATCTTCCCTTACCGAATCCATGCTGAATCTTCCTCAATAGTGTTTGTTCCTCAGTGTGTCTATTAATTCTCTCCTTAATAATGGTTTCCACCAACTTACTTGGTATTGACATCAGACTGACTGGTCTGTAATTTCCTGGATCTCCTCTGGAACACTTTTTAAAGATGGGAGTGACATTAGCAACCTTTCAGTCCTCAAGAATGGAGGCAGATTTTAAGAAAAGGTTACATATTTTTATCTATTTGTGCCTTTCCTAATCTGTGGTATATATTTTATCTGAGTTTATAGGATTGTAGTTTTAAATAACCTCCAAACTTCTCCAATGGTTTCTACTCTTTTTACTTTTCCTTCCGGTTTCCTCTTCACATGTCTCCTCATTTCTGAGAAGTTAACCCTTTTAAAGTTAAAAGGGGTTGTATTGGTCTTTTTGGGCAACTCCCTATTTATACAAATGTTGAACTCAATAACATTATGGTCACTGTTCCCAAGTGGTGCAATCACTTTTACATCTCTCGCCAGGTCTTGAGTGTTATTTAGGACCAAATCCAGGATTGCCTCTCCCCTGGTAGGCTCTGTGACCATCTGCTCCATAACACAGTCACTGAGAGTGTCCAGAAACTTACTCTACTACAACCAAAAGGTCCATTCATAAAATATGGGCTTTATGCTCATGACACAAAACTAGAATTGAACAGATCCAGGGCTTGTACCTTATTGCTATTCTTGGTGTAAAATAGAAACAAAAATCAGGTCATACGTCATCCCAGGTGAATTCTTTATTTAGATACTTGGACCCCATTTTTTCCTCACCAGTAGGGACCCAAAGCAGCTTATGGCATCATTCTCTCATCTTCCATTTTATCCTCACAGCAAAACTTTGAGATAGGTGAGGCTGAGAGAGAGTGACTGGACCAAGCTCACTCAATGAGTTTCCATAGCAGAGTGGAGATCTGAACTTGGCTCTTCCAGATGCTAGTTTAATGTTCTAACCCACTGCACCATGCTGGTGACCAGGACCTCAAAGACCCAGACCCAAGTGATGTGTCCTAAACCAGTATTTAGCTTCCTGGTATTTTGTGAGGCACTTAGCTGAATCTTCAGGTTTTGATCATATCATCTACCATGTCCTATGCTTTTAGATATCAGTCAGGCAAGTTCAACAGGATGTGGGAGTGTTCTAGGTGATGGAGAGGATGCAGGAACAGAAAAGCCAGTGGTTATCCCAAGGACTGGAATAGCTAGAGCTGAGATAGCCTGTGAAGAGAATTCATGTGCTGAACAGGAGCAGATGTCTATAGAGACAGCTTGTCTGGCTGCATGGATGCCAAATTTGCAGCATGAATCACTAGGGCACACTTGTCAGACAGTCTGTTTGTGAAGTTTGGGTGCATCTGGTTTGATTGTTTGTTAGGGAGAGGTGACATTTTGCTGCAGGCAATGTTTACTGAAGAAAAAAATATCAGCAAGAAGGAACCTAAAGTTCTATTTCCCCCCTTCCTGGAAATCTGGTTGCTAAGAAATGGTTCTTCTAAAAAGAAAAAGAAAAGGGGGGGGAGAACCACCTAGTTTTTCTTTAGAGACAAATAGTGAATGTGAGTTTGACAAAGGAAGCCCAAATTACTTTCTAATGTAAGGTGAATCATGTTTCCATTACAAGGAGGTGTCTGTAGCTTACTGGAAGACCAGCTTATAGTGCAGCTAAGCAGAAGTATATGAGTTGAAAATGTTTAATGTTTAGGGATTGGCATGAACTGGATCATGAACTAAAGTTCATGATGAATTTTGGCCAGTCCATGGTTTGTGTACTGAAGTCTGTGACAGATTAACTGGCACAAACTTTCCATAAACTTTCAAGTGGTTCCTATCTCTGCTCAATCTAAATGTTTACCAGACTTCAAAGCAATGGGCTGGCAGAATTCTCTGGCCTTGGAAACACCAATAGGGGCCCTCCAAAGCTTAACAGGCGCTGCTGGCTGCCAATAACAGAATTCCCATTCTGCTCTATGGGATCAGAATTCTATACATACTCTCAGCTCAGCTCCACACCCTCTCTTCTGTTGGATGTTGGCATTTAGACAGAGAGACAGAGAACTTGTTAAAAGCAGAGCACACTCATTTATTCCTGATTGTGAACACCTCTCCCTTCAGGGCTCTGAGCTACCCCATCTCTCTGTTTACGCTGAGCAGAGGGGCTTAGCTACTGGATGCCTCAGCTGAGGACCCACATTTATACCTTCCCATCCCTCCTGATTGTGTGCCATGAGCGTGAAAGTGGGTGCAAAGGATGCTCATCATGGGGGGAAGGGGTCCTCCATTCCCTGCATACCACAGGCTATCATTCCTGGACACAAAACCCATCCTACCCACCCACTGGAGCCCAGCCCTAGCAGGGCATCACCATGGGTCTCAGAGCTTCCTTTCCCTAATCTGTTCCTGGGGCTCTCCACAGAGGCAAAAAAGTTATTAGCACAGTGGCATATAGCCATGGGGGGGGGGCTCACAAGGGCAATGCCCCCTCATGGATGTGCCCTGCTGTCTTGAGGAGGATGTCAGACCCCCTCCCATGGTGGGCAGGGGTCCCTTGGTTTCAGGCATGACAGTGGTGGCTTCCCCCTTCCTCCTCCTGAAGGTGACCGGCACCCGGCTACTAGAGGTACCTTTTCTTTATTATCACTGCTCGTGCAGTCCGGTCCTGTATATATACTTGGCAAGATTAGCATCGCTTTTCTTACTTCAGGTCAGAGTTCAAAAGCATGTCTCATTTATTACAATAATCCCGTCACGTGCTTCCTTTTTTGCACAGTCCAGGGAAAGGGAAACAGAGGGGAAGAGAATTCAGTTGTGGGGGGAGGGCTAAAATCCCCATACAGCAGGTGGTGTGGGGGCAGCAGTGAGTGGAGCAGGAATAGGTGAATGCAGATGATGGTCTTGGCTGTTTATGCTCCATTTGTTTCTCCCCAGCACTGATATTCAGAAAGAATTTCTTCCTCTGGCTTCCATTTCAACATTAGGGCATCAGGATGGACATGAATCTGTCTAACCAACTTTTAAAGTCAGCTAAAGTGACTATCAATAAATCCCATGGAAGTGAATCTCAAAACAATAGTATTCCTTGGGTTTGTTTGCTTTTTAATGTCTGTATTTTTTTCTAGGGGGGATCCACTTTCCTTCAGAATTTAGTTTAAAAACATTGTAAAATGGATAAATTATTTTGTTTATTTTATTTGCATTATTTATAGTCCACCTTTCTCACTCGGACTCAAGGTGGATTGCGTTATGCCTCAGAAGCTGATTTTTTTCGTATTTTCTTTCTTGCTTTGAATGCCCATTTGTGCTATCATTTTTATTGGTTTGCTGTCTTTTCCCTTAGATATTGTTTGCTACACAATGAGGAAAAGTGTAGCGAATGGTTTCCTTCTTTAAAAAACTGCAAACCAGAAGAAGAACCCAGGCAAAACTTGATATTGTATTTTGCATTCAGTGTTGCTTGTGTAACTACAGTGCCAAATGATTGACTTCCTCAGTATTGGTGTATCATGCAATATGGATTTAGTTAGAACCCTATAGAAAGGCATTGTCTTAAAACAGGGGAGAAGCAGTCGAAACAACAACAGTGACTGGCAGTCATCATTTTCTCCCATGGGAGCTGAACCCAGGAGAGTGAGGCTAGAATTGGGCTTATCGAGACTATTACTGAGCTCGAGTTTTCCTTGCAAATCTATCAAAACAGAAGGTTATTAATGTAACTGCACAGTGAGAAAAGCACACGATTTATACTCCAAGGTGGCACAGCATTATAGCAACACTGAACTCGGGAACTGAAGATAATACAAACAATGGGATAATGTCACAACACACAGCCCAGCCTCCACCCCCCAACAGATACATACTCTGGGAAAAGCCAAGGAGGTTGTGCTGCTTCTCCAAAGCTGTAAAATGGGATTGCTGAAAAAGGAGCATGTTGCTGCCATTGGGAGACCGAAATGCTTGGTGAAACTGGACAATTGATCTTTCAGAGGCAAAGAACAGATCCCAGCTTTATGCTATGGACAGCTGAGGTGCAAAACCCCAACCCCACAACCTCTTCTGAGTTGAAACACTGTGGTGAGGATATTGACATTAATCACAGGTCAAGGTTGTCAATCAGTTTGGAAGTCTGGGGTCAAAGGTCAAGGAGGCATGGAGCAGGAAGGGAGCATGGGTGGCTCAGTTTTTAGCACTATACCTTTAAATGTTCTGAAGCTCTGAGAAAAGATGCAGGCTCTGTGCCTCCATTCCTCCAGTGGGAAAACAGGACAGCAATGAAGCAGCTGCATCGTCCTTTCCTACCTTGGGCATTTCACATTTCTACATTTGGCAACCTTAGAGGGAGGACATAAAGCCCAGGTTCCAGTTTTTATGAGCTCAGAACAAGATACTTGCTTTATCCCATTGTTTTATGAGCTCTGGACAAGATACTTCTTGAGCCTCTTCTCTTCTGAAAGCTCAGTTAGGGAATGACCATGCCCAGGGTTTGGCTAATGTTTAAATGTTTAAAACTTCTTTGTGGTCAGTTCAGCATATATCCAGCCTTGCTGGATGCTGGCAGTGACCATGGCTAGGCCACAAAGGCAGTCTTACAAGGAAAAATTGTCATGGGGGAGAGACAGGAGGTGAGGCAATGAAGCCCAAACTCTTCATCATTCCCATTCTCATTTCATTCCTTGTCCTTCAACAAATTTCACACATACTTGACTAAGTTCTCCACCACTGTGGGAGCTATACATTTATCTTTGAATTTAATAGTGGAAGAAGCTTGGTACCAGGTACCAAATTTTGGACTTACATAATGAACTATCAGACAATGTCGACAAAATCCTGGGATTGGTGAAAAGCCACTACTTGTACTCTGGATCCTTGCCCATCCTGGCTGATAAAATCATGTAAGAACCACATCAACAAACCATCAGTATCTATTTTAAATCAGTCACTAACACAGGGCATCTTCCCTCAACCCCTCAAAGAGGCAATTATCTGTCTGCTACATAAAAAGAATCCCTACAAAAAAATAATGTGGCCAGTTATCTCCCAGTCTCTAACCTGCCCTTTCTGGACAAAGTGATCGAGAGAGCAGTAGCAGACCAACTCCAGGTCTTCTTTGATAACTCATTTGCTCTAGACCCTCTTCAGTCTGACTTCAGGCCAAGCTACCAGACAGAGATGGCTCTGCTAGTTTTAGTTGATGACGTCTGTCTGAATGTAGACAAAGGCCATGCCTCTTTATTGCTCTTATTGGATTTATCTGCAGCTTTCAATACCGTAGATCATGTTGGGAAAATAGGCAAAAATACTTAGATATTCAGAGTTTGCAATGGATCTTTGCTTCACTGGAGAGGAGGCATTTCTTTCTGAGTAAAAATCTATATTTCTAAGGGGAAAGGGTACACAGGAAACCTACAAAATAAAAGAGATACCTAGAACTAAATCTTCACATCTTTACAGCTACAAACAGACAGACCACATGGTCACACAACAATGGAGATAATTCTTTTTCTTGACCCCTAGAAGGAAATCACCTGATTACATTAAGCAATCAATGTTACTGAACAGGCTTCAGTTTTCCCATTGGCTCTGTGCCAGGTTTCCTTCCGGGTCAGGCTAAACAATAGCGCACAAGGTAAACAACAAATTAACCCTATAATGACTGAATCTTAGACCTTGTAATTCACATATTTCCAATCGATCATACCGCCTTGGCACTTGGAGGCAGAAGGATGCCCTGGTTCAAATAATTCCTCATGGATTGGACTCAAAGGATTTCTATAGGAAACCAGATCATCAGTGTAGGACCTAACCGTAAGAGTCCCACAGGGCACAATTCTATCCCCCATGCTTTTCAATCTCTATGTAAAGCCCTTAGGACAAATCATTTGTAGCTTTGGAGCTGGTTGTCATAAACTTACCTGATATCGACATTAGATTGACTGGCCTGTAATTTCCCAGATCTCCTCTGGAAACTTTTTTAAAGATGGGGGTTTTATTAGCTACCTTCCAGTCATTGGGAATGGAGGCAGATTTTAGTGATAGATTGCATATTTTTGTTATGAGATCCACAAGTTCACATTTGAGTTCTTTCAGAACTCTTGGATGTATGCCATCCGTGCCTGGTGATCTGTCATTTTTTCATTTGTCCATCAGTCACAGGATCCCCCCTCTCTTCACCTCATGACTTAGCAGTTCTGGAGTTGAGCAAGCACCTGCCATCTTCCACAGTGAAGACAGAAGCAAAAAATGTTTCAGCTTCTCTTCCATTTCCCTATCATCCTCTAGTAATTCTTTTTCTTTCTCTACCCTTCAACTGTTGGGGGCGGCTCCCATATTGAATGCCTGATGGAAGAGCTCCATCTTGCAGGCTCTGAGGAACTGCATAAGGTTCTACAGGGCCCTGATCTCTTCTGGGAGCTTGTTCCACCAGAATGGAGCTACCACTGAGAAAGCCCTGGCCCTGGTTATAGCCAGCCTGGCCTCCTTGAGACCTGGGAGGGCCTGTCAATTTTGGGACCCTGATCGCAGTGCTCTCTGGGGAATGTGTGGGGAAAGGCGTCCCTCAGGTATGTAGCCCCTGACCATAAAGGGCTTTAAAGGTAAGAACCAGCACCTTAAAGCAAATTTGGTATGCTATCAGCAGCCAGTGCAATGCTTTCAGCACAGGTTGGATGTGCTCCCACATAGGGAGACCTATCAGAAGCCTGGCCACAGCATTTTGCATTAGCTGTAATTTCCGGATTTTATTCATTAACCATGCATGCCTTTTTTATACCTATTTGTACCTTTCCTAGCCTACAGTGTACACTTTATCTGAGCTTCCAGTATTGTAGTTTTATAGTCTCCAAGCTTCTTGAAGTGATTTGACCCTCCTTACCTTTCTTTTTAGTTTCTTCTTCACAAGCCCCCTAATTTGAGATACTTTATCCCTTCTAAAGTTAAATGTGGTTGTGCTGGTCTTTTTGGGCAACTCCCTATTTACATAAATGCTAAACTTAATAGCATTATGGTCACTGTTCCCAATGGGTGTTATCATGTTTACATCTCTCACCAGGTCTTGAGCATTATTTAGGACCAAGTCCAGGATCACCTCTCCCCCGGTAGGTCCTGTGACCATCTGCTCCATGGCACAGTCATTGAGAGTATCTGGAAACCCAATCTCTTCCTCCTGACTTGAACACCTGTTGACCCAATAAATGTGTGTAGCTAAATCACTTATTATGACACTGTTATTTCAACTAGCTGCTTTCCTTAATTCTTTTCCTGTTTTTAAATCACCCTTTAATCTTTGATCTGGTGAGCAATAACAAACTCCCAGAGCTAAGCTTCCTTTTGGGCCCACTATTTTCACCCATAGTGTTTCTGTAAGCAAATCTATTTCTCTTAGATTCTTAATTTTTGTGGACTGTATATCCTCTCCGACATACAGAGCCACTCCACCTCTGAACCTTCCCTCCCTGTCCTTCTGATATAATTTATATCCAGGAATCACTGTATCCCACTGATTATCCTCATCCAACCAAGTTTCTGAAATGCTCACAATATGGTCTTCTTTGACACTAAGCACTCCAGCTCCCCCATTTTACTTTGGACACTTCTAGCATTTGCTTATAAACATCTATAATTCACCAGACATGTTAGGCCTGCAATCTTCCTCCAGCAGCCTCTATACTTCGTCAGGCAATCAGTATTGGTTGTCACCTTCTCAGTGGCCAGTCCTGATCCATTTCCCTCTAGAACAGTAACAGCTACCCCTTCATCTCTTAGAAATGAGCTCTCCCAAACCAGAGACATTTCGTCTCCTGTTGGTTTCCCCCCAGGGTTTAGTTTAAAAACTGCTCTGCCACCTTTTTGATTTTAAGCACCAGCAGCCCAATTCCTTCTCAAGTCCTTTGTACAGATCCTGCTTGTTCCAAAAAGCATCCCAATGCTTTTGTTCCAGAAAACATCTTATACAGTGTCCATTTCCTCCCCCAAAAGATGGGATTCGAAACCTGGAAAACTAACTCTGGTTAAAGTGTGTGCCTGTATTTTTTATATCTTGGATAACTAGAACTGGTTTTTAAAAAAACATCTGCTCATTGTATTCATGTGAGCAGAGAGGGGGAAGAAGAATAAGGCATACATAAAAGTCCAGTGAGCCAGTCTGTGCATATTTGGGCTTAATGGTTGTCTTGAGTCCCAGAATGGGGACAAAGATGAAATGTCAAATAAATAAATAAATAAATTGTCCAAGTGCAGCTTCTGTTTTCCTAGGAAGTTGATTCTTGTCTCCGTTTTCCTCTAGCTACAGCATCCCAGGCCCAAACTAGAAGCCCAGCCAGCACAGACAAGTGAAGAGAACATCCCTCTCTCCTTTAATCTTCATGGTGATGTCATGGCCTATTACCCCAAAAAATGACCCCTGAGTTAGGAGCCATGCATTTGAGCCCCTCCATGACTTCTCACACTTTATGCTGCTGGAGATTGCAGGCTAGGTTCCTCTGTGGGTTTGGACACTCTCTTGACAACGGCTCTATTCTTTGGCTTCCTGAGGGCTCATCAAAATTCCAGCCATGTTTAACTATTGAAGTTTGACAAATAATCAGCTAGGAAATCCAATAATCTGCTTTACAATGCAGACTTCTCAACAGACCTAATCATAAATAGGAGACAGAACCATCAGCCATTCCCTGGCCTCTGTCAACAGACAATAATCAGGTCTGCTGCTCAGGTAATTCAGTCATCCTGCCCAGATCTGCCCTACCTCACCATTACAAAACCTGGTACCCATCACGCCCCTCTCCTTACTTATGACTGCTTTGGGACATTTTCTACTCTTCCTATTCTCACCTTTACAGATTCGGATATTCCTCCAATCCCAGAGCACAGTGCTTTTCCATCTGTTAATTTTCTATGTTCAATAAAAATTGAACATCCCTAGGGTATTTATTTATTTATTTGACTTATATTTATCCCTCCCCCCAAAGGGGGGGACAGTTAAAAACAGTCATAATAATTAATTAGTTAAAACAATTAAACAAAAGCACAATAATTTAAAACAGGCACTATAAATGCTCTCAAATGACTGGAACAGTTTGGCTGTAGCCCAGAAACTGTAGATCTTCTTAATCTGGGCCATATAAATATGGCGCTTCAGCATGAGAAGTCGAAAAGTTGGGCGTCTGCCACCTCACCTAAAGGCCTGGCAGAACAGCTCCATTTTACAGGCCCTGTGGGACTGTAGTTGGTCCTGCAGGGCTCTGATCTCAAATGGGAGTGCATTTCACCAGGCTGGGGTTAGGGCAGAAAAATCCCTGGCCCTGATTGAGGCTAAGTGGATGCCCTTTGGGCCAGGGACAACCAGCAAATGCTGGTCCACCCAGCATAAGGCTCTCCAGGGCACATATTGGGAGAGGCAGTTCCTCGGATATGTTGGTCCTGGGCCGCAAAGGGCTTTAAAAATCAATGCCAACATCTTGAAATGGATCTGGTACTCAGTTGGTAGACAGTGCAATTGGCGTAGCACCGGCCGAATGCCCAAGCTTGCAGTTGTTTCAAGACAAAAGATCCATTGACACAGAGGTCTGGGGTGTACTTGTGAAACCAGTATTTGTTTGTACTCCGAGCATTTCCAGTAGCACTTGTGTCACTGGAAGGAGCTGTTCTGGCATCTTTGTAGATTAGACTGCTTCAGATAATCATTTGATTCTTCAGGGTTGGCTCACTATTTGTAGGGGAAAAAAACTTTTCCAGTACGGTTTCTTGTTAACTGAGCATCTGAAAATTCCAGTGCATTCATTTCCATCTGTTTGTAGGGCCCTCTCTCAACTCCTATTATGTTCCCCCCCCTAATTTCCTCTATTTTTTTCTGATTAGATGACACATCCTCAAACATGGTAATCAAAGGGAACTGGAAACCCAAGAAATGAGCAGCCATTGTGAGAAAAGAGATGACTGATGGTCATTAAAGCCCAGCTGAGCAGCTCCTCCCAGTATAGAAAACAATAGGTCATATCAGGTGCAATATAGTATAATAGCAGGATTTAAAGCAAAGGGCTGTGCCAGGGCCATGTGTTCCAATTACAGAGAGTGAGTAGTGCCATTCAAGTATTAAAGAATTGGACAACTCCATCAATGAACAGCAATGCAGAAAAACTGAATACACAAAAGCAGCTGTATAACATTGTCACTTAACTATTTCCTGCGTGGAAAGCAGCTGATGAGGAATTATGAAGAGGATGCTGCAGATTGCTTAGAAAATTAAGAGCACCCAGTCTTTTTCAACAGATACTGCATTTTGTGGCAGATATTGGCATAAAACAAAGGGGGGGGGGTGCTTCACATTAATACGTATAATAGAAACAAGAATTTCGAACAAGAGTGGCAAGAGTTTATCTGAACTAAGTTTAAGTCCAGTGGAACCTTTAAGACCAACAAAGTTTTATTCAAGGTATAAGCTGGTCTTAAAGGTGTCACTGGACTCCTTTGTTCTGCTGTTTCAGACCAACACGGCAACCCACCTGAATCTCTCAGAATCACAGAGTTGGAAGGGGCCATACAGACCATCTAGTCCAACCCCCTGCTCTGTGCAGTATAAGCCTAGAACATCCCTGACAAGTGTTTGTCCAGCCGCTGCTTAAAGTGAAGGGGAAGGTATAGTGGTTAAGTGCACAGACTCTAATCTGGGAGAACCCAGTTTGATTCCCCCCTTCTCCACTTGCAGCTGCTGGATGACCTTGAGCAAGTCAAAGTTCTGTCAGAGCTGTTCTTGAAAGAACAGTTCCTGAAAGAGCTCTCTCAGCCTCACCTACTTCATAGGGTGCCTGTTGTGGGGAGGGGGAGGGAAAGAAGTTTTCAAGCTGCTCTGAGACTCTGAGTGAAGGGCACGGTATAAATCCAATCTCTTCTTCTCTTCCCCTCCCTAAGTAGCTGATTCCACTGTTGAACCACTCATCCTGTAAAAAAGTTTCTCATAATATCCAGCCAGTACCTTTCCATCCTTCATTTAAACCCATTATTGCAAGTCCTATCCCCTGCTGTCAACAGGAACAGCTCCCTGCTCTCTAAGCCCTTCAAATACTTAAAGAGAGCAATTATGGCCCCCCTCAACCTCCTCTTCTCTAGACTAAACATTCCCAAGTCTCTCAGCCTTTCCTTATAGGGCTTGGTCTCCAGCCCCCCGATCATCCTCGTCGCTCTTCTCTGCATGTGCTCCATTCTGTCCCCATCCTTTTTGAAGTGAAGCCTCCTGAACTGCACGCAATACTCCAGGTGTGGTCTGACCAATGCCATGTACAGGGGGACTATGACATTTTGTGATTTGGATGTTATGCCTCTGTTGATACATCCCAAGATTGCATTAGCCTTTTTTGTCACTGCATCACACTGCCTGCTCATATTTAACTTACAGTCCACCTATGCCCCAAGAACTTGTTCACACACACTGCTACCCAGAAATGTATTCCTCATCCAGTATGCATGTTTTGCATTTTTGTTACCCAGATGTAGAGCTCGGCACTTATCCTTGCTAAATTGAATCTTGTTCACATCTGCCCACTTTTCCAGTGTGTTCAGATCTCATTGAATTCTGTCTCTATCTTCTGGGGTTTGCTGCTCCTCCCAATTTGGTGTCATCTGCAAATTTAATGAGTAGCCTCTCTACACCCTCATCCAGATCACTTATAAAAATACTGAAAAGTGCTGGGCCCAGAACTAAGCCCTGTGGCATTCCACTGTACACCTCCCTCCATTCAGATGAAATGCCATTGACAAGTACTGTTTGAGTGTGGTTCTCCAACCAGTTCCCTATCCACCTCATTATCCTAGAATCCAGTCCACAGTCCTTTAGTTTATCCATGAGAACATCATGGGGACCCCTGTCAAAAGCTTTGGAAGAGTCTGTCTGGTTTGAGCAATAGACTATAGTCTTCACATTAAGCCTGAACCAATGGATTAAGAAAGTGACCACATGAGTATGTCTTGACCTAGATTAACAATGTAAAACCATGCTACAAATTAAAGACACCACAAAGATTTTAATTCAGATAATAAGGAAGATGCAACCCTAATCATACCCATTCTTTACTATAACTATAGTAAAGTATTTAGATTAACTAAAGTAATCTGACTGCGACAATGTTCAACATTCTCTAACCATCAGAAATGTTCAGATTTGATTATGATGTTACTTTGCTGTGTGGCTTTGGTTTCCTGGGCAGTGAGAGTGTGGTGTTTGTCTCCTCTGTAAAGTGTACTTACTGTGGATGTGTATAAGTGATCTAAGGCCAGAGAGACACAGCAGGCAGGGTGTCTTCAAAACCTTCTTTTATATGCAAAACAGAACAGGAACAACATAGATTTGACAATAGCTGGAGTCCTAACTACCAACAACCCAGTTCTAACTAGTATATCCAGAAGACACATCCTTTCATGTGAAGAGAGGGAGTTCCACTTAGGACCTAAGCCTGTCCCTTAAAGAGACAGCTTCCATATACTACATCCCCCCTCTTTACATATCTCCAAACATGGCATATCCTCAAACAAAACATCTATCACAAGTTTGGGGTCAGCGGTTCAAGCACACACCTCTTCTGCAGGGAGGAGCGCTTTTCAGTTCTGCATAACCAAATCAGCATATTTACATGGGGATGGGGCAGCAGATCCACCTGCTCCTGCCTGGGTGAATATTTGTTGCATTTTTGTTGACAGTTCTGGAGTCTTTGTGGAATGAACAGTGTCTCTGGGAATGGATTCAATGTCCTGTGCTTAAGTGACCTCTGGCAACTGGTGCAGCAAATGATCACTGATTAGATTATTTTGTGTAACTGCATGGATTACTTTTTCATCTAGGAGAACATCTATGTCTTCCTGATGAGTGGTTATGGCGGCCCTGGACAATGTGTCAGCAATAAATATATTCTTGCCTTTTGTATAGTCAATTCTTATGTCATACCATTGTAGTTGCAAGAGCATCTTCTGTAGCCTGGCAGGAGCCTTGACAATGGGCTTATTGAAGATTGCTTCCCGGGGCTTGTGATCTAACTGGACCACCACTGGTACACCAAACACATTGATGAAGCTTCCTCATGGCGAACATGTTGGCCAGAAGCTCTTTTTTGATCTGTGCATAGTTTTACTCAGCCTGTGTAACTGCATCTTATGGAGCAGGCAGGCACCCAAGCTGTCTCTGGAGGCATCAGCTTGGACTACCAGCTGTTCTGTTGGATCAAAGAATCTGAACACAGGAGCTGTGGTGACCAATGTCTTAAAAGTGTCCAGGGCATATTACTCAGCTGAGTCTCAATGTCAGGCTGCATCCTTCTGTAGGAGCACACATAGAGGTGCTGTCAGGGCTGATTCATTAGGGATGTACTTGGAGAGATATTGTATGGCCATTGTATGCCCTTTCTATCTGTTGGTGGGGACATCTGACAACATCATCAGGTTGAAGACCATCTTTAGAGATACCGTCCCCCATGTACTTTGTCAACCATAAATTGAACTTTGATGAGCCCTCTTCAGGGCTTGTTCAAGAGTCTGATGGCGTTCTTCTTCCCTGGGGCTGCAATGATCAGATCATCTGCAGTGAGCACACCGGGGATATCACAGAAGCAGTCATGATTCTTTTGCTGGAAAATTTCACTGACTGACTTGATGCTGAAAGGCATCCTGTTGAAATGGTAGTGACCCCATGGAGTGTTGAATGTGCACAGTTCAGCAAATTCTTTGTCAGGTTTGACCTGCTGGTAGCCATCTTTGTCGCCCACGATGTTCAAGATTTTTTTGCCAGCCAGATTTTGTTGCACATCCTCAATGGTAGGGATGAAAAAGTGCTGCCATTGGATGGCATTGTTTAGTGCCCGGGAGTCTAGGCAAAGGTGGAGCAATCTATTCTTCTTCTGAGTAATGACAAGGCTATTTACCCATGCAGTTGGCTTCTGAGTATAATGACAAAGAGTTTACTTTGGTCTTTTCCAGATGGTCAAGGGTTTCCTTGAGTGCAGGTAGAGTGGCACAGGGAATTTTGTGACAACCATGTATCACCAGTGGTATCTCAGGATCTACGTGGATATGGTAGTGCCGGGGAACTGTCCAAACCCATGAAAGACATCTGCATAGGTTTGCAAAAGATCATCTTTAGAAGCCAAGGTGGGCAGTGACATATTATGGACTTTCCTAAGAAGGTCAAGGGCCACGCAGGCTGGTTTTCCAAGTACGGGTGGCTCATCATCTTCTGTGACACAGAAGGTTAACATGGCCGTTTGGGAGCCAATCATGCAGAGCACTGCGACTGGTCCTTTTGGCCTGATTATGGACTCTCGAAAAGTGACCAAAATGATATTTCCTGGTGCTTCCTGCATGGTAACTATGCCTTCAGGAAAGGTATTTGGTTGAGCACCACTATCTAGCTTGCAAGATATAGGAACACCAGCTATACTAATGATGGCAAACCATGGCTCAAAACTGTTAGGTTCTCCCCTAGGCTGAAGTGCTGTGATCACTCCCATGAACAAGGAGTCTGAACTCTTCTCTCACTGGGTGAGGGTCTGTTTGCTCCTCCACACCTTTGCAAAACGATTTTGTACTCCACATTTGTAGCAAGTAGTTTCAAAAGCAGGGTAGGCTTTGGTGTGGCTTATGACTGCAGTCACATCTCTTGCAAGAGGATCACTGTGCAGACAAGCTATCTTTTGGGGCTGGAATACTGCTTGGAAACTTAGTTTGTGTGTTGGCTGCTTAGGGCTTGTACATGAGGAGGAAAGGTTTGAGCCTCAGTTGTATGACAAAACTATCAGTGCCCTCTGCTTCATTGAACCTGAGCTGCCAAAACTGGCAACGTTCAAAACCAGGGTTCTTCTTCTGGGCTCACAATAATTTTTAAAGGCTGTTAGGACTTCTTCCAGGGTTTTCCTGGCTGGATCTGCAAACACATTTTGAATACTTGGAAATGTATATTTCCAAGGTTTTATCACCTATGTGGTGCGGTAGGACTGCAATCTGTTTGGCGTAGTGGTTAAGTGCATGGACTCTAATCCAGGAGAACCGGGTTTGATTCCCCACTCCTCCACTTGCTTCTGCTGGATGACCTTGGGCAAGCCATAGTTCTGTCAGAGGTGTTCTTGAAAAAGAGCAGTTTCTGTCAGAGCTCTCTCAGCCCCACCTACCTCACAGTGTGTCTGTTGTGGGGAGGGGAAGGGAAGGGAGATTGTAAGCCACACTGAGACTCCGAGTGAAGAGTGGGGTATAAATCCAATCTCCTCCTCCTCTCCTGGTTTATTTATGGTGTACACATAAATAAAACATATATGAGGTTAAAAGAAATAGTCCAAAATATCAGACTCTTAAGGCTTATTACATTCAGAGCTGATAATTATACATGTCCAATTGATGGGTAAAATTTTTGACCAATAGACCATATGCGTTTTGGCCCCTTTGATGGAAGTGACACACATCTTGATACATGGGATATTCATTACCAGAATAATTTGGAGAATTTGTGCAGTTAATATCCATGGCCCATTATGCCAACTTTTAGCAACTGCAAAGCATATGAGAAAGCAACACCTGGCTCTATAGAAAAAGGTTTTATGCATTTATTTCTGGATGTGTATTACTGTGTGTTATTGTACAACTAGGAATCAAGCCTGTTGTAGGAATAAAGACAATGGGTGCAAGCTTGGCTACCCAGCTGCGGGCCCCCATCCCCCCATTGCCGAGTTCCCGGGGGTGGAAGGCTGCCAGAACTGGGCCATGGCACACAGTTGAGGCACTGGTGGGCCAAGTGCAAGAGGTGGCGTCGGTGGGTGGGCCAAGGCGACCAGCCTTGTCCCTCCCCCCTGTGTGTGTTTGAGGGGGCGGCGGGCCACTCCGGGTGGGCCTTGTCCTTCCGTGGTGGCCGAGGTCTCAGCGGGCCAAGATGGCTGGCCTTGCACCTCTCCCCCGCTGGGTGCTCGAGGCATCGGTGGGGTAATCCAGGTGGGCTCACTTCTTCCCCCTGACCACTCAATGGGGCAGCAGGTCAAGGCAGCCAGCCTCGTTCCTCCACCCTGAGGTGATGGCAGGCCAAGCTGGGCGGGCCTGTTCCTCCCCCCCCCCAGTGTCCGGCCTTGCCCCTCTTGCCACCGCCCATTCAAGTGAGCAAGTGATGCATGTGGTGGTGGAGCACCAGTGAGCAAGGGATTCCTCATGGGGGCAGCAGTGGGAGGAAGGCGGCGCTGGCTCCGGTGGGGCTCGGCCTGCAGACGCTGCAGTGGGTGGAGTGTCTTGCCTATCCAGCAGCTCTCAGGGCACTGGGTCTGAGACACTGGGCGGGTCATCTGTGGGTGGGAGGAGGGGCGGGATGAAGGCCATACAGCCAGTGGCCAGGGACCCCGTTCTGACAGGCAGTTTGGGTGGCCAAAGGCTGTGGGGGTGCGTGGACACCAACAGCGCTTTGTAATAAGGAGAGATAGGAATACTGACCACTGAGGAAGGCCCAGAGGGTCCGAAACATGTATGGTCTATTGGTCAAAAGTTTTACCCATCAATTGGACATGTATAATTATCAGCTCTGAATATAATAAGCCTTGAGTCTGATATTTTGGACTATTTCTTTTAACCTTATATATGTTTTATTTATGTGTACACCATAATAAATATTTGTATTTTTATAACAATTTATTTGTTAGCTTGACCCTCTTAGATCACAGCTACATTTGGGTTGAGTCTCTCCCCCTTTTTTTTTCTTGGGAGAGCTGTGTCAGGCTTGATGAAGGAGCAGACCCACTTCTGCCACCATGTGGCATTTGGCTCCTTTGTAAAGTGTACTTACTGTGGAGGTGGGTTAATGGTCTGCCCTAAGGCCAAAGAGATGCAGCAGGCAGAGTGTCTTCAAAACCTTATTTTATGTGCAGAGCAAGGCAGGGAACAGCTCAGATTTAACAAAAGCTAGAGTCCTAACTACAAATAACCCAATTCTAATTAGTATATTCCAGGAGACACAGCCATTCATGTGAAGACAGGGAGTTCCACTTTGGACCTAAGCCTGTCTCTTAGAGAGACAGCTTCCATATACTACAGAGAGGGATGGTTAAGAGGAGAGAGTGACTCTATATATGACTCTGTATATATGTGACCAATAGGGGAATCATTAATCAGAAAACTTGGCCAGGCTTTCCACCCAACAGGATTGTCCCAACTGGCATTTCTGGGCACAGAATCTCCATTTTTTAAAATCAAGCAAGGCTGCTTTTATTGTGTGAGCAGTTTCATTCTTTTAGTTATGAAGGGGAAACTTTGCTTGTACCTGCTGACAGGTAGGCAGAGCTGTGCAGACTTGTGGGAGGAAGAGAAAGAGAACCAGACTTTTGCCTCTTCATCAAGAATGTGACGCATATCTGTTATATGGAGGATAATAGATGCAAATGCTTTCTTATTTGAGGTGGCAGGTAGGGCAGTACAGACTGGTGAGGGTAAGCAATATTCATGCCAGAAACAGAAGGAACTCATAGTGTTCCATGAGGTATTAGTAACTACTGTAGAGAGCCAGTTTGGTGTAGTGGTTAAGTGCATGGACTCTAATCTGGGAGAACCGGGTTTGATTCCCCACTCCTCCACTCGCACCTGGCTGGATGACCTTGGGCAAGCTGTAGTTCTGATAAGAGCTGTTCTTGAAAAGAGAAGTTTCTATCAGAGCTGTCTCAGCCCCACCTACCTCACAGGGTGTCTGTTGTGGGGAGGGGAAGGGAAAGGAGTTTGTAAGCCGCTCTGAGACACCTTTGGGTAGTGAAGGGCAGGGTATAAATCCAATCTTCTCTTCTCTCCTCCTCCATCTCCTTATGAATTTTTTTTTGTATTGCCCATTTATTTTATTTTATTTTGCTGATGAGTACTTCTAGGATAGAAGCCCTTATCACCTGTCAAGGACAACTTAAAGCCCAGTTACTGAATCTACCAGCAGCTAGAAAACGGGACAAGAATATGATGTGCTTTCCTTAATTTTGTAGACAAATCAGAACTGTGCATTTCATCAGTTCAGTTCGGTTCAAATTTATTTTGATACAAGTTCAGTAATAATAAAGATAAAAATAAAATAAAAATAGGGGGCAATATGCAGTGCAGCAGTCTCACAACAGTAAGCACTGATTGTGGGGGGTGGAGAAATGGTGCCTTCATCCAACAGTTATGATTAAGACTCAGTCAGCTGCTTGCATATCCCACACATCTGAAGGCAAAATTTAGCTACTTTGTTATCTCCTGGGAGGAATCTGCAAGAAGGAGGGAGACGTAAAGGGTGCTAGGCCCACTGGATTGAAGATGAAGTTTTAAACAGTAGTTAGATTCAAGTAGCCACATATGAGTCTTCAAGGGGATCAGCCCGGTCTCTAATCTAAGAAGGGCATTCGGGCTACATTGTAGGACTACAAGGATTGATTGTAGGAACTTGGATTGTACCACTTCCAGTGAGCACCTTTCTTTACAAATACAGAGGTGGGACCCGTATAAAAGCTGGGAGACAACCTTTCCTTGGAAGATCTTGAGTGCTGCAAGGACAAAGGAGGCTCCTTTTGTAAAGTAGAATCTTAGAATGGCAGAGGATGCTCTGTGGGCAGTCTCTGCGGCATGCAGTGCCTGAGCTCTCCAGTGTCCAGACAACTGGAAGACTATACCAAAATATCTAAAGGTTTTTGTTTGTTTGATGTTATGACCCTCTGTTTGTCATCTATGAATATGATTTTCTGGTGTAAAGATGAGGAATTTTGTTTTTTGGTAGTATATCACCCGCTGCTCCTCTTTGTAGCATATAGTGAAGACATGAAGTGCTCTCCTAAGGCCCACGTGTGAATGGGATAAGATGACAAGTTTCATCTGCTTATAGCAAGACAGGAATTATTTTATCAGCAAACTTTGGTGAATGAAAACTTGGGTTTCTTAGGTGTTGCATCAAGGAGTTGATATAATAGTTAAAAAGTAGAGGGGCCAGGATACAACCCTGCTTGACTCTTTTGTCAGGTGAGGTCTTATTGGAGAGATGGCATTGCAGACTGTGTCTTACTTGTAGGAAGTTTCCTCCTCCAGCGACTGGATGAGTATATAAAGTCTTTGATCTATTGAGGAGTCCTCAAGCTTTGCCCAGAGCCTATTTCTGGAGATGCTGTCAAATGCTGCTTTGAAATCCACAAAGGCAGCTTAGAGTGCTCCATTTGGCTTAGAGCTGTACTTCTCTGCTTGACCAGAGTCATTAAGGTCCTTTGAGGGGTATATCCACAGTCATTAAGACACACAACCATTCCTTTCAACATGTAGAACAGATCAAAGTGTGCTACACTATTCACACTTTCTTGGAAGTAAATTCTGTCAAATATGGCTTAATTTTGACAGTAGGAAGTGATGTATCACCTCCATGGCCTTACTTTGACATAATTACTAGCTGACTTCAGGTTAGTGAAAACTAGTTGCTAAGGAATCCAGAATTTGAAGTTTGAGTCATGGGATCTCTATTTATTGGCAAGACTGTTCAGGTAAACAGGCATAGCTGTACATTCTGTGACCTATGAATCAGAAAACAGGTGCTCCATTAGTTTATGAGACATGAAGGAAACAGTTGTATAACTCAGAAAACTGACATGTGTGATATGTTGGGATATATGGCTCTGTAAGACCTGGCTGGACTTTAATTCTTTTTTTGTTCTCTAGCTCAACTCTTCTGAATAAATCTGATCAAACTTTACACAGAACATTATCTATAATCTATTTTCTGTCTGTCTGTGCATTTGATCTTCCATAAGAAGGAAATCTGCTGCTGTCATTCTCACACCCTTGGGGTATCCCATGAGTATTCTTCAGACTTCAGGGTGAATAAATCCAAACATTCCCTATCCTCTGTGATAGGCATGCTTCTTGGCTTACAGATAGACTGGAATGAAGATATTTATTTTGAATAATTGATTTTTTTAGAGATTAATACATACAAACAAATCCTAAGTATATTTACCCCAAACCAAGTCCTCAGATCTCCTTCATCAGAATATGACCCCATCATGCTGACTTTTTGATAATCCTGAGACCAAATCCTAGGGTTGCCAGGTCCTGTTCTCTCACCAGTGGGGGGTGGGAGGGAGCTTTTGGGTGTGTGTGACAATATGGAAGTGACATCATCACACTGGGGGATGTCACACAGTGACACTCTGGTATTTTGGGCAAAACTCTATGTTTACCATAGAGTTTTACCGCAAATATCACAGTGCCACTATGTGATGTCTCTGGCATGATGATGTCACTTTCATGTGATGTCATCATGCTGGGTCATGGCAGTTGGTGGCAGGGCTTCCCCCATTGGCCAGCTGACTGGCAGTAGGCAGGAGCCTGTGAAATCGGGGGATCCCCTGCTCCCACCTGGGGGTTGGCAACCCTACTAAATCCAGAATTACATATATAATGGGAGAGGGAGAAGAAGTTCTCTTTATCAGCTTTCCTCCACATAATGCATCCTTTGACAAATTTCTAATGCCCTCTTCACTTAACTTTTTTTCAAAATAAAAAGCTACAATAAGGAAGTGAGACTCCTTCCTCTTATGTTTTCTCCAGACCTATAAAGAGAGCTGACTGTATTACAGAAGTTACTCCTAACTGCTGTCTTACCTTTTTTCACATTATGGAGTTGATAGTTTGAGTAGCAGCCCTAATAGCCCAGACTAGCTTGATTTCATCAGAGCTCAGAAGCTAAGCAGTGTCTGTATTTGGATGGGAGACTACCAAGGAATATTGGGGCTACTATGCAGAAGAAGGCAATGACAAACCACCACTGCTCACCACTTGCATTGCCAGTTTGACTTGATGACACATTTTAAAAAGAAACCTGTGTAACAATGAGATGAGCTGTGGGTTGTTCTCAATTCCTGGGTGTGTGGAGCCCAATATGGATTGTGACTATGGTGTCTGTAGACTCTAGGCTTTGCCCTACACCATGTTTCTGACATGAAATGGACCTGGAGGAAGTGTGCTATTTTGTCCATTGGATAAGTGTACAAGTGTGTAAACAAGCTTATATAAGCCATCCTATTTGAACATAGGAGAGGGGCCATAGCTCAGTGGTAGAGCATCTGTTTGGTACATAGAAGGTCCCAGGTTAAGTTCCTGGTGTTTGTGGTTTAAAAGATCTGGTACTGGGTGATTAAAAATGCCTGTATTTGAGAATCTGGACAGGGGCTGCCAGTCTCTGTATGCTTTTACAATTATTTGATTGAGTTTGCCAGGTCTTCTCATTGCTCTGGTGGGGGAGGATTGGGGTGGTGTTCGGGGGGTGGGCAGAGATGTCACTCAAAATCTGTGGTGCAACGATGTCACCCGGAAGTGACATCATCATGTTGGGGACATCACACAGGTATACTCTGGTATTTGGGTGAAATGGTATGGTTTTTTCACCCTCAAACCATAGAATTTGCCCAAATACCAGAATGTCCCTGCAAGACATCCCCAATGCAATGACATCACTTCCAGGTGACATCATTGTGTTGGTTTAGGGGTGGGGTTTCCCCCACTGGCCAGCTGGTTTGCAGCAGGAAGACCCTGAAATGGGGGGATCCTGTGCGCAGACCTGGGGGCTGGCAAGACTAGATCTGATTCAGTACAAGGCAGCTTTATGTGTTTGTATATTGAACAGAGACCTTTCCACCTATTCTTCTTCAAGATGCTTAAGTTTATTAAATGTAACATTTATGCAGCCATGTGTTTGCTCTGAATTATCCCCAATTTCATATCTGTGTTCTAGGTTTGTTTGGTGTTTTTTTTTTGCTGTCAAGTCACAGCTGTCTTATGGCAACCCTATAGGGCTTTCAAGGCAAGAGACATTCAGAGGTGGTTTGCCATTGCCTATCTCCACATCCTGATCCTGGTATTCTCTGGTGGCCTCCCATCCAAATACTAACCAGGGCTGACCCTGCTTAGCTTCTGAGATCTGAAGAGATCAGGCTAGCCTGGGCTATCCAGGTCAGGGCTGTATTCTGGCTATGAGAACACAAACATGCTGGCAACTGTGATACTTCTACCAGAAGCCATTGTGTGCCTGCGTAAGAAATATGTATATATATAACTTGCTTATTCTTTTATGCCTTTCTTGGAAATTGTAATGAGATTCTGCTATGAATTTCAGATGAGGAAACTTATTAAAGGGAGCAAATTATTATTTTAAAAATCCTTTTTAAGATGCTGATTTTATACTAATATTTTAATCCCTAAAACTTAAAGAATCCCGATCAAATTTTTATAATGTTCTTCCCTTTAGAGAACCTTCTTTTTAAATGACAGATGCCTTCAAACTCTAGTTTTCCAGAATGCAGAAGAGTGCCATTTACCCATAAGATCTGAGGAACCAAAACCTTTACCCATTCTTAAATGATATACCTCTAGTATAGAACAGTAAAATGGTCTATTAAAATGGTTCCAGATAATACACCAGTCCTGATATAAGAAATCTTGAGGATGACCCATACAAGTGGATACATTTTCTGATTAGGATTGTCATATGACTTTAGCTGGCTGTAATAATGGCTAGTTTATTCATGAAGCAGATTCCAGCTGTTCTTGGACTGGACTGCTTTAGTGTAGCCTCTTTCAAACATTACACAAACTGCAGGGAACTGCTTTTCTATGAGCAGCTACCATGCAGGTGAGGTAGTGTTTAAAATACCCTAACCACAGGGTTATGGAAGAATTGCATGTGTCCCCTACCTGAAACTGGTACCTTAATTTAATGGTGCATTCCAATTTAAGAGGAGAAACCAACACATCCAGTCTCTACACTTATGTGGCTGGCTCATTCAAATGTTATACATTTATTTATGTTCCACTTTTCACCCCAATGGAGATCTAAAACGGTTTATATTGTTTCCTGTTTTATCCTCGCAACAAGCCTATGAAATAGATTGGGCTAAGAGACAGTAACTGACCATGTGGGAGTTGCTAATGGAAATATAATTCCCCTGAAGGCAAATTTTTCAAGGATAAGCTCTCATATATGTACAGTGGGTCAGGGGCTGTGGCTTACTGAGGGAATACATGTTTTGCATGGAGAAGGTTCCAGACATCATCAGCTGAAGGATATAGTCATAAGGATTAGGAAATATCTATCTCTGCCTGGGGCCAGAGAGAGCAGCTGCAAGTCAAGTAGGCAATATTGGGTTAGATGCACAAATAGTTTTAGTACAGGACAACTTTGCTTATTCAAATCTGAATGCTTCTCCCATGAACAAGTCCCTGGAGAAACTGATGTATGAAGCAAGCACACAAACATAATGACAGCCTGAACCACTACAGTTCAGGCAAAGCTTTAGTAGTTTATTGTGCTGATATTGGCTGTAATAATGTAATAAGCACACGGTGAAACTGTACTATAAGCACTTTACCACATACCCAAGCCTGGTTTTTCCTGACACTTCAGCATCTATCATCAACATTGTGTCATTGGACTGCAAAGGTTTCCTAGAGTTAGTGTTAGTGTTGTGCAATGTCAGCTCATGCTGAAAATGAGATCTTGGGCATGTGGTAAAGAAATCACAATATTATCATGGAGAGGCAGGACAGAAATTGGAAGAAGTGAGAGAATGTCCAAAGTGAATTCTAGGGGCCATGTCAAATATAATGAAGATACAGGAACATTTGACTTCTGCTATCTCACTGCTGCCAACACATGTAATGATACTAGGCCATTGGGCCTGGTCTTGCACTGAGCTGTCAGCTGATGACTCTAGTGGCCAAATTACACAATACACCCCCAACACATGTTGGGTCATTGGTGTGCAACTGGACTATCTCTATATATAATATTTGAGTCTTGGTGTCCATCCTGGACATGCTTCCTCAGCCTTTGGCCAGCTCAGATGCCACTCTCACTGTCTCCCAATCCCGTGGCTGCATTGGCTCGCTGCGTTGGCTTGGCCCCGTCCACCGAGCCAGCAGGCAGCATTTCGCTTTCAGTCTGGAGGGAGCCAGTGAAAGGGATGGACGCCGAGAGAGCGGCAACCCCACCATGGGGGAGAAGGAGGCAGACCTAGCGAGTGGCAGCAAGCAGGGGAAGCACTCACCTTGGCTGCCCTTTGCGGCACCTCTCCCTCGGCCACAAGGCCTGCACCGCAGAGAAGGCTGCCCAGTGCCTTTCAGAGGCTTCCCTGCCTTCCTTCAGCAGTGGCAGCAGTG
Source organism: Gekko gecko (assembly GCA_029375565.1). Classification (NCBI taxonomy): domain Eukaryota; kingdom Metazoa; phylum Chordata; class Lepidosauria; order Squamata; family Gekkonidae; genus Gekko; species Gekko gecko. Next base: position 58,660,175 of record JAPDNY010000007.1, read on the forward strand.
GCAGGGAGGGCCTGGCCTAGAGGAAACGAGCTGCGGTTCCTGGAAAGCTGGACTCTCTCCTGGGTGAGACTAACTGTGACTAACTGTCTCCTCAGTGGCTGTTGGTAGGCAACCCCACAACCAAGCTTGCTTCTGTGAGTAAAAAAACAAAGGACTTTCAGCATAACCCCTCCCCTGCTTGGCCACTTTCCTCTCAAAATAAATTTAACAGGCCTCTCACTCCTTTTTGGCTCCACCGTGGCTGGCTAGCTGGCTAATGAGGTGGGCCAGCGACCATCAAACCATTCTCTTCAACCCCCTGCTGTGTGATTGACTTTCCCCTAGGGTTGCCAGTCTCCAGGTGAGACATGGAGATCTCCCACTGTTACAATTGATCTCCAGATGACAGAGATCAGTTCCCCTGGAGAAAATGGCTGCTTTGGAGGGTAGACTTTATGGCATTATCCCCTACTGAATCCTTCCATCCCCCCCAATGCTGCCATCCACAGGATCCACCCCCCAAATCTAAGTATTTCCCTAATCAAAGGTGGCAACTGTGCTTTCTCCTCAGTGCCTGTTGCTAGGCAACCAGTTTCTGTCACTAAAAGGCCCTTTCCACACCTGTTTTGGCCTTTGAGAGAAAACTCATTGGGGGCCATCCTCATGGGGTTGCCAACTCCAGTTGGGAAATTCCTGGAGATTTGAGGGATGGAGCCTGGAGAGGGTGAGGAGGGGTGGGACCTCAGACAGGTGCAATACCATAGACTCCATCCTCCAAGCCACCCATGCCCTCATGGAGAACCATTGTTGCCAATCTCCAGGTAGGACCTGGAAATCTCCCGCTGTTACAATTGATCTCCAGATGACAGAGATCAGTTCCCCTGGAGAAAATGGCTGCTTTGGAGGGTAGACCTTATGGCATTATCCTCTGCTGAGTCCTTCCATCTCCCCCAATGCTGCCCACCATAGGATCCACCCCCCAAATCTCCAGGTATTTCTCTAACCAAAGGTGGCAACTGTGCTTTCTCATCTGTGCCTGCTGCTAGGCAACCAGGTTCTGTCAGTAAAAGGCCCTTTCCACACCTGTTTTCGCCTTTGGGGAAAAAACTCATTGGGCCACTCATGATAGGGTTGTCAACTCCAGTTGGGAAATTCCTGGAGATTTTAGGGATGGAGCCTGGAGAGGATGAGGTTTGAGTAGGGGTGGGACCTCAGACAGGTACAATGCCATAGACTCCACCCTCCAAGCCAGCCATTCCCTCATGGGGAACCATTGTTGCCAATCTCCAGGTGGGGGCTGGAGATCACTCAGAATTACAACTGCTCTCTAGGAGGGAGGGGGAATAGATGGAAAGCTAAGGCAAGGAGGCAGATAACGGTAGGTTGATGGTTGACTTGGAGGGAGATTGGGTTGCCAACACCAGGTTGGGAAATTCCTGGAGATTTCAGGGGTGGAGCCTGGAGAGGGTGAGGTTTGAGGAGGGTTGGGACCTCAGACTGGTACAATGCCATAGACTCCACCCTCCAAACCAGCCATTCCCTCATGGGGAACCATTGTTGCCAGTCTCCAGGGGAGGGATGGAGATCACGCAGAATTACAAATGCTCTTCAGATGGCAGAGATAAGTGGACTCTGTGTTATTATACCCTGCTGAGGTCTCCACAGTGAATTGGTGCTGAGTGCCCAAGGCCGGGGCACTCTCCCAGAGCCTCTTTCTAGAGCCCATTCTATTTATTTCCACAACGGGCCTTATTCCTAGTCAGTCATATATACAAGTAGGGGAACCTATCTTAAAAAGCTCATTTGCTTGGTGCTGGGAGAGAACATTTGTGGGGAGAAGGAAATTCTGGTTTCCCTCCCACCCATTTCACCAATGGAAAGGGCAGCAAGGTGGCTTGTTGCCCCTTTTTTCTTGCTCTGTGAGCCCTAAGAAAGACATATAGAGCCAAGGAAGAGGGGCAAAAAGCCCCCTGCATTTTTCACTGGTGAAAGCAGGATGAGAGGGAAACCAGAAGCTTCTTCTTCCTCACAGTGCTCCCTTGAAGTGCAAAACAACCAACCCGTTTTAAAGGTAAGTTCCCCGATGTATGTCTCACTGATGGTCCAGCTGCACACACATGACCTAACATGTGTTGGGCATACCATTTAGTTATGCCCTTAGTAATATAAGGAAAGGTATATTAGCTCTGACCTGGATAGCCCAGGCAAGCCCAGCCTCATCAGATCTTGGAAGGTAAGCAGGGCTGAGCCTAGCAAGTACTTTGAAGGGAGACCTCCAAGGAATATCAGGGCCAGGATGCAGAGGCAGCCAATCAAGCCACCTCTCTGAAAATGTTCTAGCCCCACTAGGAGTCACCATGACTTCCAGGCTCGCAAGCACATACACACATACACTCACCAAAAAAGAAAAGAAAAAGAAAGGTGTATTAGGGAGAATCCCCAGGCAGGGAGTCACGGGGATTTGTTTTCCACTTCCAGCAGTCAATTATTTGAACCACTGAGAAGTTATGATTCTGAGGACTGTACATGGAAAGTTCACGCATGATTATGTATTGCATCCAGTTATAAGCAGATTGCTATCCATTTTCATCCACACATTGATCCTCGGCTATACCAGCGGGCAGATTTGGTCACCTACATTTCCTGGAGTACTCAGAAGAGGTGGGAAATTGGGAGAAGCTATGGAAGGGAAGCTATGAAGAGATCTCATTGTGGATGTAAGCTGAATTTGGTATTGGAAGCCAATTGGATTGGATCCAGCCAGCTTTTCATTTAGTCTTCCATCCTCCTCCTTACTAAAGCCCCCATCCCACAAGGCTTTTGTACATTCAGGTCCCATGATTCCCACTTCAGTGGTCAAAGGGAAGCCTTCCTTCCTCCCCAGCATTAAAATCGTCTTGGTACAACCCATTTTACCCTCCTTTCCAGTAAAGTATTGTGATTATTGTTGTGCTTATATATTCCACTCTTTAGAAAGCTAAGAACAGTTTTATGTGTGGGGGGGTCCACTGGTATCCCATCCATGAACTTATCAATTTAGACTTTACCATTATAGTGCTAGATTCTCTTTGGCTGAGCAGAACATACAAATGTTTTATGTTTACTTTCTGTGATATAAGGGATAGCTAGTGGGATTTTTAAAAGAGTGCTCTTAAGGTTGCCAGTTTAATACCTGAAGATCATTCCATGTTGCTTTAAGATCTCCAGAACGCCTTCTGTTCTAGCACAATTCATTCATGAGCCCATTTCTTCTGCAATTGTGGGGTGAAACTAGAGTGGAGGAAATGGACCCTTTGGGAATTGGAATACTGCATATTGCCCTGATTGTCTGGATTTTTAAGAATCATTGACAAGACATCCAAGTTCGGACGTGTCACCCCTAAGTGTGCAATGATGTCTAATTGGCCAGCACAGCATTACCTTCTCAATTAAAAAAAATGCACCAGAGACACTGTGTCACTAAGAAAGCCAGTAACTTTACTGATTTGGCTGCAAAATACAAATTATACCTTATTTTCAGCAGGAGAAACATTTGAAATTTTCCCATTTTTTTTGTTCACTACAGACAGCTGAATTGTCCCTTGAGATACACAGATGTGATTTTAACTTAGTTATGTTTCATCATCTAGTGGCGACAAAGTCCAGCTTATGCCGCTGTAAGCCTTTAAGTTTAATATTTCTTGCAAAATGCTTGTATGCCCCCATTTACAGGATGTTTTTTAATTATCACTGATTGAATGGAAACAAATCCCCAGAAAAAAATGTAATAGAAGCAAATAATCTGACGCAATCCAAGTCAAATGCCTTGTGGTGAAATGCAGGCCCACAACAGTGACTCCACAGAGGACAATGATGCCGCTGGCTGCATTTGTCATTGAGCCGACCTCTTTGAATCAAATCGAGGTATGGGTCAGTTGGAGGTATGAAAGGGGCTAGTAAAGCCAAACCACCTGGTTATGATGATAATCAAGCAGCAAATTTGACACAGAAAAGTATATAACTCAACACTTGGATTGCTCCACATCTTTGGTTAAAATATATGCACAGAAGCCTGTTATTATGCTGACAGTGAAGCATTCTCAACTGACACCAGTGTTCCATCAGTCCTTCAAGAGATGTGTGATGGCAGGAAATGGAGGCCACAGAAGTGAGGATGTCACTGCAGATGGCATAAAACGGGAGCAAATGAAGTATGCTGTGTTTAGGCAACGGCCTTTATTGAGGTTTCAAGTGCTTTTTTTGGGGGGGAAATGACAAAGCATTTGCCTTCTGGGGCAAGGAAAAGAGAGGGGAAAAAACCTAAATCACATTGTTATGTCTACTAAGATGATGGGTATATAGGCCGAGACAAATGGAAACGATAAAGAAGGGTTCATGACATCCTTGAAAACAGCACAGCAGTTGTTTTATTCTTGCTTTTAAGCTTTACCTGAAAAAAAGCTCTGAGAAACAGCAGATATCTTTATATTAATCATTAAAAATTCTTAAATTCCACTCCTGGGGAAAATAGAAACAATTTGGTTACAAAAAACAACTTTGAAAAAACACTGAAATGACTCAAAAAACTTCTCCAGGAAAGGCATCCATGCATACAATATACAAATTTGTGCAGATTGTGTATATCATATCATCGCCACCAGCAATTGGGATTCAGAATTTCATCAATGATGCCTTTCCAAAGAAGGATCGGCGACAACAAGAAAGGGAGGAGATGCCTCTGAAGGTATCTCATGTCACTTTGTACTGCCTGGACCAAAGTTAATGTGAATACTCTTTTGGGGCGCTGCCCCAAACTGCTTAAATATAAAGGAAATCACATTGTAAGCCCCGAAATAGCTTTTGCAAATGCAGTAGATGGTTAAGGTACAGGTAGAGGGAATACCTAAACCTAGACAGCTAGAATTTCTAGAAAGCAACGTCATGATTAAAAGTTGTGCTTCTTTTATTAACATTAACATGTATGAATTAACCTTCACTTCCTTACCTCCTAATACTTGAGATAGCTCGGTAGCAGAAAGAAGAGGGAAATTGGTGTCCATTGTCACATGATTTAGTTCTGTGGCTGTTTAAAAACTAAGGCCATAACAGTGGCCAGTTGGCTAGCCTAGTTGTATGAGCTTGCTTTCAGCGTGCTTGTCTGCGAACAGGTGTGATGGGCCAACTATCCTTAATCTCTACTCTCCTTCAAAAGCTCAATTTTTTTTCTTGTGTAGTTCAGGCAACCTGCAAGGTAAACTATTCATATGGCTATTGTTCTAATTCAGAGTGACCCCCTCCAGGCCCACTGACATGTTAGTTATCAATAGTGATAAACCAAGGATTGTTTCTCTGACTGAAAAATGAAAAGGTACAGTTGTGACATATTTGCATATTTCATAGAAGTTGAAAATTTTCAGATGGAGACTTGAGTAGTGGTATGTGTTAAGGTGAGGGAACTATCTTGGGAACCCAGTTTGAGTTTCAAAAATCAACTACTGGCCCCATTCTCACTGTCTTTTAATGCATGCATACCTTTTGCAAGTCACTGTTAGATGCATTATCAGAACCGTTTTCTGTACCAAGAATATATGTGATAATGTCCTGTTCTCAGTATCCTCCTAAGATTTGCTGTGCCAGCCAATAAAACCTTAGGATGGGACAAAATGACTGCTGAACCAGCCCAGCATCACAGACCAAGAAGCTCGGGTTGCTGGTTGATAATGCCAGCACAATCGGGTACTTGCAAGAAGGTATCATGGCATAAGAATGATGGGAGAAATATGGTAAGCTTTATTTATATTAGTTATACTCATTATTGGTGGCTGGCTGTTAACAGTGGCCAGAACCTCATAACCTCAAGAAAACTCTTGATATAGTTCATATGCCAGTGTACATTCACTTTGTCCAATTTTAGACTAGAGTAATTCAGAAACTGTATAGTGTAAATCCTGTCTGCAACCCTGGAAAACTATTGCTTATCTATCTGCATGTACTTTTGGGTAATAAAGAACAGGTATCCCATACCTTTAGACTTCCAGCTCTTCTTTATGGTTGCAATAACTCTAAATGAGAGGGAAACCCATTTCAGGAACAGAGACAGCACCAGCTGTCTTCTGGTACTGAAATGTTCTAGAGGAATTACTCAGATTTTACCTCACAAAAATATACTGTACAACTAGTAGAGCTTAATAAGACACAGGTGCGATGAGGGTTGAGCCTCATGATTTTTGAGTACCAGAGCTCAAGCATGTGAAGAAATATTACAGATACGAGTGAATCACCATGTGCAGAGTGCCTCTCACTCACTACTGAGTGGCCATAGACAGCCCCCCACACATTTAGAATTAGGGAATAAGAACCGAACCCCAGTCTTTTTTGTCTTTCATTAAATTATCCCACTGATCTCTTGTCTTTAAAATTCTACATGAGGGGGAAAATGCATTTAAGATGAAGGCTTTTGTCTTTCTTTTACTAAACTGATAATGCGACTAGATAAGGACCAGCTAGATGTTTCTACTGCTTTTTTTTTTTTTTAAGATAAGCAGGAATCTGCTGTGAGAAATGGAGGAACATTAGGTAGCCAGGACGTGCTTAATGCGTTTTTTCCCCCTTTGCTCAAAACGACTCTCCTGGTTGAAAGTAGGACAGAACCAAAATGGTTCAATAATGTTCCTTCTGAATGGTAATAAAACATGATCTACTAAAACAATGATGATCTCATTCAAGAAGAAGAGGAGGAGGAGGAGGAGAAGGAGATTAGATTTATACTCTGCCCTTCATGCAGGGTCTCAGAGCAGCTTATCATATCCTTCCCTTCCTCTCCCCACAACAGACACTCTGTGAGGTAGGTGGGGCTAAGAGAGCTCTGAGAGAACTGCTCTTGAGAGAACAACTCTCAGAGAACTTTGAGTGACCCAAGGTCACCCAGCAGCTGCATGTGGAGGAGTGGGGAATCAAATCCAGTTCTCCAGATTAGAGTCCGTCACTCTTAACTACTACACCAAACTGAAAACATATCTTCAGAGGGTTAGGGAAGTGAAACATCAAGCTAGTATCCACATATTTTATTACGAATGAGATCTTCCAAACTGCTCCAGTAAAGTAGTAGAGTTCAGTTCCTATAATTTCCTGGATGGGCATGGCTGAACATCCACATTAATCACTAACCATAGATGTCACGTCAGGCATGCTACTTTTCAATGTAAATGGTTCACACAGCTAAGAATCAATAATCACTTGATTATTCAACATTTAATAATTGACTAAGTGCAGTCCTGTGCAGAGTTTAAACTCATTGGTCTAAACCTATTGAATTTAGTTGGTTTAGACTGGCACAACTCCACAGAGGATTGCACTATAAGTGATTATATATAATACACATTTGAATAAACCTTAAGATTGCCGCAACCTGAAATTTATAATCACCCTGAGCTTCAGAATTGATGGCTTCGACCATATTGCTGTTCTTATCTCCCATTATGTTGTCTAAGATAGCACTGATTCTCTATATTTGAATATTAACTCACCTACCTCTCTGAGGCATCAAACTACACCTTGGGGTAAACAGGGTTTGGTTTGAGGTGTCTGGGTAACTCTCCATTGACCTTTTATCTTCACCCTACACTTCCATACATTTGGAAATATGGGACCTTCTTCCAGGTGCACATCAGAGCAAATAAGGAAAGGATGTCTATTCTGTTGAATTTATGGAATGAGGACAAAGACAAGCCACGTTATGATTTAAATCAGCAGAAAGCCACAAGATACTCAAGATATGAGGTAAGAAGGGGGCCTTGGTCAAATGCACAGACCAGTATGCCGGAACTAATCAGTATATACAATGGTTCACCAAATTGATTGCAGATGGATTAGAATGAATGGGCTGCTATAGGAAGGGAAAACTCTAATCTTTGCAGATTAGCCTTCAACAGCTGACTGATCCTGTAAAATGTATGCCGATTAAAAGAAAAACAAAAAAATACGTAAATGTGCAACTGCACAAATATAATTCCCCCACTATTAAGATAACAAAAAACTTCTGCTATTACCATAATTATTATATATATTAGAAAGCTATACACAAGCATGTTAATTTCACAGATTTTTTAAAAGATTCTTAATATTTTATATAATTAGAAATACACATTTCAAAAACAAAACTTCTGCAAAGAGAAAACAGTTATCTTAGTTAGCAAAGCATGGAGTTCTTCATGGCTTAGGGTAGTGCTCTCTATACAAAAAAAGTCCCCTTTTGTTTCTTTCAGGGCTGTTTAAAATATTGGCGAAGCTATGGAGGGGGAAAAGAACACATTTTGGCTTAAGTAGACTACAAAAAGCCACAATGCTTTGCAAACTCTGTCTTACTTTTTAATATGAAAATAAGGAAAATGTAATTTACATATTTTTATATTTTTTATTTAATAAGTGATGCAGACCCAGGATTTTAAAAATTAAATAGGTAAGCCCTCGAACTAAAAAAAAAGATTTTTTTTACAAGTATGGTCCTCTTTTAAATGTTTTTGATCCGTTTAACTGAGTGCCATACTCCAACGATATGTCTAGGCATTTGTGATCATTTCGGATATATTGGGTGACCTAGAATTTTCCATCTTGTTTTCTTGGTCACCCAATATCTGGGTCTCCCAAAACATCTGTACATTTTCTATATGTTGCATAACAGCTGCTTTCTCTCTCAGTAAAGATCTGCCACAGTAGGCAAATGTTTCCTTTTTTTGTCTATTTACATGTAAATAACGTTGAACCTGCAACATGACACTATCTATCGTAACATACAGTTTGCAAGGGAGCACAACAGTGAAAAGAAGTTAACCTTAAAACCTATTTTGTACACATGTTCTGTTGTACAACTCAAGTGCGAAGCTTATCTCAGCATTGCTGTTAATCCTTAATATGGTATCACTGAGGCAATTTAAAAGTACTTTTACAAAACAGAGTACCTGACTTTCCCCCCCCACACACGGCACATAAATGCATATCGACCCCTCCCTCCCTCCCTCCCACCCTCTTCCCCATTAAGGTATAGCACACACACACACGCACACACACACACTGCAAGGAAAAAAACCCTAATAGCTAATAATGTTATCATGTTGCCCATCCTTCAGAGAGCCGCATACGCTTCACAGAGGGACTTTCCCTTTCGTCCGGCGAAGGTCTGGTGAGTCCAATGGGAGAGTGGAATTCATTCCGGTGATCCTCTCTGTCGCTTCCATCATACGAACTACTACAGCTGCTCAAGCTGTCAACAGGAGATCTTCCCGCCTCGTGGCGCGTGTGTTGTGGATATCTCGAGGGTGTGGTGGTACGGTCTCTAGGAGGAGAAACAGGTTCTGACTTGATGTTGAGGCTTTGAGTAGAAGGCAGGGAGAGATTTGTATTCTGAGATAAATGAGTGCTAGTGCAAGCTCTGTAGGAGGAAAGGAAACCCAGTTACAGACTGAGGAGGCATAGAGCCCCCATAAATGCACACTCAGACAAAACATCAGCTAAAAGATTCAAACTGATACCAGTGCACATCAAGAAGGGGAGACATTTTTTGACAGGGAAACTCAGCACCAGAAGCAGTTGAAGGAACATCTGAACTAGTATATCATAAAAAATAACCCTTATGATAATGATAAGGACTGCAAACAAGATGAAGCTTATCTCTATGTACCACAGCAGCCAAATGGTACAGTGTTCAAACTGCATCAACTTTTACAACTGAAGATCTCATGTGCATATATGGGTGCTTTTGCATAGTGACATTCTGAGATTCAGTAATCTAGTTTATGTTGCTTGTTCCAGGGATACATGAATGATTCTGGATGGAGACACATTGTCTTTTTTATACAAGGCGAAAGCACCTTGAGATAACTTTTCTGGGTTGTTTGTGCTTATAAATATCCTGATTTATGTCAAAATGGAAACTGAAACAACATTGAACAAGTAACAACATTTAGATATTTAGGAATGATATTCTTCTAAGACCTATCTTGGAAAAATCAGTTCCAACTTACCTCTTCTAAGATAACACCATATTTAAATGCCTTGACACATTTATTTCACTCAGAAGGAGGAAAGTATTACCCAGCAGCTATAAGGACTTTAGGAGATAAAATTAATCAAATAATACTTATGGCATCGGAGTGTGGGTAGAAGGTATATCTGAGACTATTGGTTCCTTCTTATTAAAATTCCTGAGAAAAATAACCAGGTTACCAAAGTGTATCCACTATAGCTTATTCACCAAGAATCTGCCATTCCTTCATTAGAATCAGTAGCTTGGCTGGACACATTTAGACTCAGGATTAAAATTTGTTTTAACTATAGATCTAAACTCCTTTTTAGACTAAGACAAGATCCCCTCCAGAGTAAATGGAAGAGGCTGGTTGATTACAGACTGGAACAACTAGGCTTTACTTCAGCTTTCCGGTTCTCAATGGGAAGCAAGAAAACTGCATTCCAAAGGGTCTAAAGGCTGGATGCTAAATTTCAGAAGTACAAATCAATGAGCAAGAAGGGTACACTCCCTTGCTTACAATGGACTTGAACCTTCAGCTACCTTACCAGCATATTTAAAGTCCATGACGGTTCCCCAATATTGAGATTTTGTTGTTGTTGCTAGATTGAATGCCGTATTAACCCCAGAAAAGAAAGGTCGCTTTTTGGGAGTTCCCTTTTCAGAATGGTGGTGTTTCTGCAATATGGGGAAGATAGGTACCTTGGCTCATCTAGTTATTGAATGTCCCAGTTTCAGTGAGGAGAGACAAAGATGGGTTACCTTGATACTTGAGAAGAATGAGTTTACAAATATCAATCAGAGCCTTGCTTTTCCTTTACAAGATAAAAGGACCCATGTATCTCCAGGTCACTGGCAGCCTACCTTTTAGCAACCTAGCTTAAAATTAAAAACAACAACAACAAACTTTTGTGACTGGAGTGAGATCCCCCCCCCTTCTGTGTATGATTAGACTGAAGGCTGTGGGCAACAGAGCCATATCATAAAAGGAAAGGAAAAAGGAAAGGAAACTGAAACAGAAAGTTCCTACTTTGGAAATAAGGTTATGCCAGGATGCGACAAACCATAACCTTAACAGAGATCAAGAGTCAAGCAACTGCCAGTGTCTACCCACACTAAAGCAATTCAGAAATCGCAAGTTGATACATATGATATAGTCATAGAAATCAGTTCATCTTACTTCCTAGAACAGTAAAAAAATAATGTGGAACACCAGATAATATGTCAGGTTGACTAAGGGAGATGCCGGTTCAAATCTCTGCTCAGCAAAGTTCTTGGAGATAGATAAATCATTATCATAGGCTGTATACCAATACAGCTACTGCGGGGGTCCAGCCTCATTCCTCCTTTTGTTAGTGGGTAAGTGTATAAAGACAAGAAAAGGGGAAACCTTTCTTCCAAGGGGATTGTCATGTGGGCAAAACAACTTTGCTGCTTTTAAGGAAAACTAAAAACAGGAGATGCTAGCTGTACTTCTGGAAAGAGCAAATATGTTGGCACTGTTGAGCTAGTGTGGTGTAGTGTTTGGAGTATCAGACTAGGATCTGGGAGACCCAGGTTCAAATCCCCACACTGGGTGACTTTGGGCCAGTCCTTCAATCTCAGCCCATCCTACCTTCCAGGGTCAATCTGAGGGTAAAATGAAGGAGAGGAGAACGATGTAAGCTGCTTGGGGTTGCCATTGGGGAGAAAGGCAGAGTATAAATGAAAAAAATAAGAAAGAAGAAGAAGAGGAGACTGGATTTATAGCCCGCCCTCACTCAGATTGTCAAGAGTGGCTGACAATCTCCTTTCCCCTCCCCTCCCCTCCCCACAACAGACACCCTGTGAGGAAGGTGGGGCTGAGAGAGCTCTTTTGAGGACTGCTCTTGAGAGAACAGCTCTGAGAAAACTTGTGACTGACTCAAGGCCAGCCCAGCAGCTGCATGTAGAAGAGTGGGGAATCAAACCTGATTTTGCCAGATTAGAGTCCACACTCTTAACCACTACACCAAACTGTATAGTGCTCCACCAAAGCAAGAAAGCAAGCAAGCAAGCAAGAAAAGTCAGACAGTCCTTCCAACCTCTGTTCTAATCAAAGCCAGCTTCCCTGCGCTTTTTATTAGTCCATAAAAGGGTGGGTCTTTTTTCTTTCCTTAAAGAGCTTTAACAGTGTGGGAAAGGGGAGGTTTTGATTAGGGAAACCATGCAAGGGTGGAAGGATTAAAGTCCTCTTCCTGAACAGGCCCAATTTGAACTCCAGTCATGACTCTTATCTGTTTTGGCCCTTAACATTTAAAATCTCTCTGTGTGTAATTTCTCCTTATAATAATTATCTTTTGGTTTTGTAAGATTCCATGCGCTCCCATTGGCTGTAAAATGCCCTCTCTCAGCCATTGGCCCATCAGCCGCCACTCAAGAGTACTCGCATGCCATTAGCTGAGTGCTGGGTCTGCTCCTCTTCCCCACCCACTCCCTGTGGCAGACAGCTCTCTCTCCCGAGGAAGACAGTTCTCTTGACTCCTGTGAGGGACTGTCCCCTCAGTGGCTGTTGGTAGGCAACCAAGCTTGGTTCTGTGAGTAAAAAAACAAAGGACTTTCAGCATAACCCCCTCCACCGCCCATAATCCCCTCCCCAGTGGCCACTTTCCTGTCAGAATAAATGGAAAGAGGCTCTTTCTCCTGCTTAGCTTCAGCTTGGCTGGCTGGCTGGCTAACGAGGTGGACCAGCGACCATCAAACCATTTTCTTCAACTCCCTGCTGTGTGGCTGACTTTCCCCTAGGGTTCCAATCTCCAGGTGGGAACTGGAGATCTCCCACTGTTACAATTGACCTCCAGATGACAGAGATCAGTTCCCTGGAAGAAAATGGTTGCTTTGGAGGGTAGACTCTATGGCATTATTCCCTGCTGAGTCCTTCCACACACACCCTAAATGCTGCCCTCCACAGGATCCACCCCCCCAAATCTCCAGGTATTTCCCTAATCAGAGTTGGCACCTGTACTTTCTCCTCTGTCAGTAAAAGGCCCTTTCCACACCTATGTTGGCCTTTGGGAGAAACTCATTGGGCCCAGTCCTGATCAGGTTGCCAACTCCAGGTGGGCAATTCCTGGGGATTTGAGGGATGGAGCCTGGAGAGGGTGAGGTTTGAAGAGGGGTGGCACCTCAGACAGGTACGATGCCATAGACTCCACCCTGAAATCCAGCCATTCCCTGATGGGGAACCATTGTTGCCAATCTCCAGGTGGGGGCTGGAGATCACTCAAAATTACAACTGCTCTCTAGGGGGCAGGGTGGAGGAGATGGAAAACTAAAGGTAGGTTGATGGTTGGCTGGGAGGGAGATAGGGTTATTAACTCCAGGTTGGGAAATTCCTGGAGATTTGAGGGGTTGAACCTGGAGAGGGTGAGTGTTGAGGAGGGGTGGGACCTCAGACAGGTACAATGCCATAGACTCCACCCTCCAAACCAGCCACTCCCTCCAGGGAACTACTGTTACCAATCTTGGGGGTGGGCTGGAGATCATTCAAAATTACTACTGCTCTTCAGGTAGCAAAGATCAGTTCCTCTGGAGAAAATCATGGACTCTGTCATTATAGCCTGCTGAGATTGCCACAGCAAATTGTCACTGAGTGCCTAAAGCCGGGGCACTTTCCCAGAGTCTCTTTCTAGAGCCCGTTGTATTTATTTCCACAACGGGCCTTATTCCTAGTATATATATATATTTCCCACCCACAGGTATCATACTTAATACCTGCAGCTTCCTGCAACTAAGCATGAAGTCTGACTGAGAAAACTGCATTCTGAAATGTAGCGGAAGTGATTTTGACACGCAACCATTGTATTCTAAGGATAACCTTTATGTACTTTTGGAACCTAAAAAGCAACCAAGTAGGGGTGTTTAGAGTGAGGCTACGATGTTGATGGAGGGGGTTAAAATGATACCCCAGGCCATTTTTCCTGTAGAAATTGCCTCCCTCAGCAGCTGTTAGCCCTGGTAGAGAAAAAGAGAATCATCTATCTTGTACCTGCATTTTCCTCTATTGAGCTAAAAGCAGCTTGGGAAGGGGGAGTTGTACCACCTCCCTTAGTATCACAGCCTCAAACCCCATAAGGTTAAAAAAATGCATCAGGAGATCCCATTGTGGATCTCACATAAGGTGTAGTCTGGCCCAGAGGCATTTATTTTCTGAGCAAATCACACCTACCACTCTTATTCTGCATGCCTGTCCTTACTGAAAGGTAAGCTAGGTGGTAATGGGCACGATCTAAATAAACCTGAAGCCAAAGATGCTGCTTCTCCCGTAACCCTCCCCACCCAAAATGATGACTGTTTAAACACCAAAAACAAGAAAACTAGCTTCTAATTGCAAACTTCATGTCCTTTTGTATGTGGGGCAAAGCCTGTAAAAATAAGGTGGTTAAAGGGGGAACATGAGACCAAAGTCTAAAAATACATCTTATTATAAAACAAAAGAGTCAGGCTGCTCACTTTGGTACAAAAGCACCACCTACTGGCAACCTGTTTTTCTTTGATTCCCTTATTTTAAAATGGAAAAAAAGTCCACACTGCTGTAATGTATACATTGATGTGACACTCTTTAAAGGCAAGCCACTGCCCATTTACAGTCCCAATGAAATTCAGCTCTGGGCTCATTCATCAGATTGATTTTACAGTTTGATGATCTATAAGTCTGATGCAGGCTTGCTTTGATAGGCACATAAGCGTTTAGGAGGAGCTAACAGTTATACTCATTGTGATGTTCTGACATTTGCTTTTGTTGTACCAGATGTGGGCCGGTACTGCAACTTCATAGGTAGGCAAGAATCACAGGTATTTGGCACAGGAATGTCAGAATCTTCTACCTTAAGCACCTTACAAAAACTTAACAGACACGGGGAGCAGAGGAAATGATAGGTAGCTGACCCCAATTTGTGTATATGTGTCTTACAAATGCAGGTTTTGCCATTCATTTCAGTGGGAAATGTTAACCCATAACTCATTCCTTTGCCTGTGTAATTGGACTTCTCCACCAAACAGAAAGAGAGAGCTGAGGAGGGGAACTCCATCCCTGCACTAGAGATTGTGTATTTATAAACTGGCTGGGTCTAGCTTCAGAATTCTACATCTCTATGGGACATGTTTCCATTTCAAAAGTGAAGAGATATAGTTCAGTATATATTCAAATTCTGCTATAATATAAAATTGTGCTCTCTCTCTCTCTTGGTCTCTCTCACTTTCTCATGTGAATGCATTTATATTTGGAATGAAGAGGTAATGTTTTCATCATTAACAGTGGAGTCCTAATCAGAGTTACCGTCTTCTAAGCCCATTCAGTTCAAAGGTCTGAGAAGGGTGTAACTGTGCTTTGGACTGCACTGTAATTGTCACAAGGTTCAATAATGTAAGGCTATAGTTAGACAACAAAGAAAGGGACAAATTTTGTATTAGAAATTCTTTTCATCTGCTCTGCATTCAGCAGTTTTTGTCAACATTTGAGCAGCTCTCTTCCCAAAGGAAGAACAAGAAGTGGGCTGACTCTACTGTTGCAAATGTCTGGAAGTGAAAGGAAATATAGATCCTTTAATACACATTCTTAGGAACATGAAGGGTTCTATCCTTTGCTCACTTACTTGGGAGAAAACCTCATTTAATTCAGTCTATTTACTTTTAAGTAAACATAAAAAGGGTGAAACTTTATGATTTCAGCTAAAGTATTTTGTTTGGATCCATTCTGCCAAATTAGCCATTGAGAATTGCCATGTGTTATTAGGGTTGCCAGCTCTGGTTTAGAAAATACCTGGCGATTTTGTGGGTGGATCCATGAGAGGGCGGGGTCTGGGGAGGGAAGGGACCTCAGCATGGTGCAATGCCATAGAGTCCACCCTTCAAAGCAGCAATTTTCTTCAGGGGAGCTGATGTTTGTCAGCTGGAAATCAGTTGCAAAGGTGGGAAAGCTCCAGGAGGCTGGCAACCCTGTGTGTTATACAGATGTACACATTATTCATTATGAGGCCTACTCTATAACAGTTATGCCTTTCATCACCAAAGGTTTTCTTCCTTAATGCTGTAAAACAGCTTTATGGCTTTGTATTCTCAATTCTGCAGTCGCCCTTTTTTGCCCGTGCGGGCGATCTCTGTCCTTTTTTTTTTTTTGAACGTTCACTTTAGAGTGCTATACCACTATAACACAACACCAAAACAGTGCAATAGCAACTCCATTGGAATGCCTGAACTCCACTGGGATACATGAGATGGGTACATCTGCCACCTGGAAACAAGTACCCCATTGGATACAGGCTTCAAGTGGGAGATCAGGGCATCAGTGATTGGTGAGACAGATGTTGCTAACCCAGCCTGATGTGCACCCATCCATGCCAAGAGGCGACTGGCTGGGAAGTGACTGGCACAGAGCTGGATCAGGTATAAAGGACAGGGAGGCAAACCCCTTATCTTCGTGGATTGAACTTGGTGAGTGGTAGGCTTGTCTGGTTAGAGTAGTTTTGTGTGACTGTGTGAGAGGCTACTGATCTATTAGTCATGGTCTCCATAACTATCTTGTTGCAATTGATCCTGGACCTGATCCTTATTCCCCCTGGCAGGGGGAAAGAAGAGAGATCTGTCTCATGAACTTTCCTACTTATGTTTGCTGGATCCCGGCTGTGGAATATTTGGAAATCAACTAAAATGGTGTGTCTGGCCTTAATGTATTTGTTGATAGGTGCCACTGAGTAGCACTAGGCATTAATAATGAGAATCGTATGAA
Organism: Gekko gecko; assembly: GCA_029375565.1. NCBI lineage: Eukaryota > Metazoa > Chordata > Lepidosauria > Squamata > Gekkonidae > Gekko > Gekko gecko. Next base: position 58,676,899 of record JAPDNY010000007.1, read on the forward strand.
GCTCCCAAGGAGTAGCAGCTCTGAGCAGAAGTTAAACAGTGGTAATTCTTTTTTCCTAATGACATGTATTCTTCAAGAATACAGTAAAATATAAAGTCAAATCTAAATACATTATAAAGGAAACTGATACTGGGGGAGGGACTACCAACAACTCTGTCCAGGGGGAACTGGGAAACAACAGAGAGACGTGTCGTCACAAAAACAATGACTGGCATCTACTTATATCATGTTGAAACCAGAGATGAAAATGTAGCCTTTATAAAATTCTAGTGTGAAATTCTGATGCTGGAGTAAGGAATACCTATTTATCTTTGGATAAATGAAACCTTTTCAAAGGTCTGCAACTAATTTCTGCCAGACTCAGAATGAAGTAAAAGAACAACAGAAATCAGAGTCCAGAAAGTGTTCTACAGGTAGACTTGGACCAAATATCTTATTACTACATGTCATGGGCATGGATGAGGATGAGCTGACAGAGCCTGCAGAAACCACAGCTGGCCCCTCTGGAGCAGCAGAGGAGGACAGCTGGCAAGTGCCTGTAACAGCAGTCTTCACACCTGGCCCAGATAAGAAGGAAGAACTGCAAGTTGAAAGTCCTCCTGACTCACCCCCATGTGTGACTCGTTTAAGGGAGCAACTGAGACAAAACTTAGCAAGCAGACAAAGAGAGGCCAGGCTACGAGGGAGACACTCAGCCAGCCCAGAGTTCTAACAGGAGCCTGGCTGATCATGCAGCTGGCCAACTGGTAGCAGCATTTAACTCCACACTCTGGGCAATACCCTTCATGGAAGCAACAAGTCAGCTTCATAATGCTAGCATCCACACTGGCTCGGCTCTTGCACCTAGATCTTAGGATCCCCTGGCTTTGGACTAGGCTCTGTGTTCCTGGCTCAGCTTTGGACTACATTTCTGGTTAGTGATTTGGACTTGGCTTTGTGCTTCTGGCTTGGCTTTTTGGACTTTGCTTGGCTTTTTGGACTTTGCACTGTCTTCTTGGCTCCTGACCTTGGCTTGTTCTGGAATCCCTTTGACTGGCACCCCAGCCTGTGACACTATGCTTGAAGCTGACAGTGATGCTGCTGCACTTACAGAGTTATGAAAACCTGCTATTGTTTTAAATTTAATTAGATTTTGCGTGTGCAACCCAATGGTTTTGCAAAATATTATGGCCAGTTAGCAAAAACTATTAAGCTTATTTTAACACTTTTTAGGACAGGGGTTACTCATTTCTTTTGAACCATGTTTCAAATGTGCTCTTTAGATCAATGATATACACAGGGATCTTGGTGGGGGTACAGAAAACTTTTAATAAGAAGAATAAACTAGAGAAAGCCCTGGAGTTTGATCCAAAGATTTTGTTCTGTAAATGGCGAAACCATCCACAGAAAACTCCTTGCATTGGAGGAAGGCTTGTTGCCCCAGATGACTCCACCATTAGGGAAGGATAACACAGGATCCAATTCTCCTTTCAGTGGAGTGAATAATAACATTCCCACTGATCTATATAGCGATGGGTTGCAGCTTTGGACTGCTGTAACCCAAAGCAATGGCCACATAATGTACTTCTCTGCAACATTCTCACTGAAAACATACTTAAAGACATCAAATATACTCTATTAGGTTAATTTTGATTAATAAGAAAATGAATACTTGATTGAGTCTTTGTTTTTTTGGTTGCATTGGGTTTGTATAAACTTACCACTTTTGTTGGGAACTTCCATATTTTGCAGTAGTAGATATTATAGGCTTTTCTTCCTAAAAAGAACTCCCTCACTATTGCCACTAGAGGGCAGGAATGCATGCCCTTTAACTGATTTTTTAAAAAATATATATATATGAGGATGATTGCAGGCAGATTTAGGAATACAGATTAGGCTATGTTTCTCCAAAGGAATTCCAAATAAATTACATATGCATGTCACTTAATACATGAGGATAGACGATGGCTAGAGAAGAGTATGGGTTACTATTGGGTCAAAATGACATGCCACCCTAACATTTACTGAACAAATATCTACAGTACATCTATCATTGGGAGAGTCAAATGCTGAAGTCTGAATAGTGCTAGAGTTTTAGTAGATTAAAAACTACAGTTCTAATTAGCATGTCTAAAGCACATGAAATATTAGCAAAATCACCTTATCATAATAGACTTAGAAAGTGACGGGAATATTCAAGGTTGCATTTCAGCTGCCTCACTTGTTTCATGTCTTGAATTCATAAAGTCTGACTACTGGGCACAACTGAATTCAGGGAACAAATAAACAATTTTAGAACTTCAGTCCAAAGTAATCTAGCTTCCGTTGTACAAAAATGTATTCTAAATAATAGAAGCTGCTTGCACTCTGAAGTGCCCTGACATTAAACACACCTCATTATCTATAGCTATATGTTAACTGATACTTGTCAAAATGAAAAGCGAATTTTTTGGTCCCTGCACATTTTGGAGACAGACTAATGTTCTGCTAAGTGGAAGAAGTAGGAAGAAGGAGGATGTCTACCACCTGCCCAGCTCAGGGGGAGCCAAACAGGCCTGTAGCTACAATGGGGCTTTTGGGGGCTCTGCTTGCTTTCTTAAAGGCACCGCCCCACAATAATTTCTCCTGTAAATGCTTTTTTCAGCCACTTTAAAATATTTTTAAAAGGTGTGTGCTCCTTTAAGCGGAGTGGGGTGCTGTAGTTGAGTAATTCCCACACTGAGCAAGGGGGTTGGAGTAGGTGACATCTAGGATCCATTCTAACTCTGTGTCAAGAAGCTCATCTCCTTTAAGATAATATTTCTGCCTAAGTGTTAGCTTTCTTGACTATAGAAGTCATCACCCCACCTGCTAGCTTGTTATCAGAATTGTTGCTTAGGCTGGCAGAAGTGATTAACTTGCAGCAGCTGAGAACTGTAATTTAAAATGGTTGACAGCTTACAATTTAGAGATCTATCATGGTAACAACTTCCTATTGGCTAAATGGCTTTTCTTTCTGCACTGAAAACTTCAGCCCCACCAGAAAAAAAATTGCCCCACAAGCCACAAAATCCTGGCTACGGGCCTGGACACAAATACATCCCAAATGGAGTCAGCTTATCTGTGGACACTACCTTCTTTTGCCACTTGAATCCAGACCCTCAGCAAACTTAGGGTATTAGAGATGAGAAGGCAACACTTCCATTATCAGGGTACACTGAACATTAGAAATTCAGTGTAACCAAAGGAGAGAGATGGAATCATTATACAATTATATCTATGTGTGTGTATGATGTATTATTGAAATATTGTAAGCCTGCATTTATGAGATTTGCCCCAGAATGTAAGAAGAGCCCTACTGAAGCAGACAGTCTAGCATTCCATTTCCCACAGTGGCTAACTGGATACAAGGCCTACAACAGAGGCCCAAATCTCTACCTGTTGCTGCCCTGAAAGAACCTAGTGGAACAGTAGTTCTGGGTCCATGTAAACAAATGGTGGATTCTGCCACTCTCTGAAGGCCATAGCCTCTGCCCCCTCTACAACTCCCACTTCTGGCACCAGCATACCAGTGTGTGAAGATCTGGAAATCTCTCTCCCCCTCTCTCTAGCCACCATCTAGTGGTAGAAAATGGCATTGCAGACAAAGTGGGAAATGGTGTTTTTAAGACAGTTACCTAATTTGAGTACTTGGGTGCAGGGGTCTTTTCATAGAAAAAGAGCTGCAGGAGCTCATTAGCATATGGTATGCTAATGAGCTATTAGGCTATTAGTATATGCCATGCCCCCTGACATCACCGGAAGTTATGTCAGAAGGGGAAGCAAAAGGGGGGGAGGCATCTTCAAAAGCCTCCCCCTTCCCTTCCCCAGCTGGCCTGGGTGGGGGAGCTAAGAGAGAAGGGGTTTAAAGTTTAAACTCCTTCTCACTAGAGTTGGGCCACAGAAGGAGGAGAGAGGGAAGGAAAGAGAGAGAGTAGAGAGAAGGAAAGAAGGAAGGAAAAAGGGAAAGAAAGAGAAGGAGGGAAACAGGGAAAGGAGGAAAAAAGAGAACAGAGAAAGAGAGAAGAGAAGAAGGAGGGAAAGAGGAAAAGGAGGGAATGAAAGAAATTCGGCGGCAATTTGGCCCCATTATATCCTACGGGCCATTAAAGTCAATGGTGAAAACATAGGGTATATTCTTGGGGCTGGAGGGGAGGCGGTTTGAGGGAGAGGCTCCAAACTCACAGGGTAGCTAATGGAGCCTCTCCCCAAGATACCCACCAAGTTTCAAGAGCATTGGACCAGGGGGTCCAATTCTATGGGCCCCCAAACAGGTTGCCCCCATTCCCTCCATTGTTCTCTATGGTGGGAAAACGAACTGTCCTCCTGGACCAGCCACAAATTGAGGGTTGCCCACAGGACTGATTGTCATGGCTGGACTTTGTTGACTTACCTAGGGGTAGAACCCCAAAATGGATTATGAGAATTGCCAACGTGATTGACCATGACATGGCACTAAAGCCAATCTAAAAGGTAGCAGGCCTCTCTTTTTTTAGTCACTGCTCACCTGAAGGGTCTTGTGCTGACTTACAACATTAAAACCAATAAGGGAAAACAACATAAAAACAACAAATATAAAATGTTAACATTAAAATATGTGGCTATTACCATACCACTATTTAAAAAGCCCAAATATAGGACCCATGATCCTTAATGATTGCATATACTGGCTTTGTATGCGCCTCTACTGAGATTTGGTCCCACTATAGCCAATTGGTTTTGAATAAGAATTACTTGAAATGTGGCAGCTTGCATCTGGACTATGCGTCTCTATGGTTTATGGAATTCCAGAATGTCCACTCCGTGATAAATGCACATCAAGCTGGACTATGATATCACAATACAACTGGAGTGAGACACATTGAAATTTTTGGGACGTTATTCTTCTTTCTGTATATTGGTTGTTTCTTGTTAGAACACCTTAGCCATATATTGTTATATTTCTGTATTAGTGAACTTGTCATTCTATATTATTTTACATATATATTTTGTTTATTTCCACTATTTAAAAAGCCCAAACATGTGGTTATCCTCAAAAGGTTAACTTAAACAATTCAGCTTTGCATGCCCTGAAGAAACTAAAAAAGTCTGGCGGGGCACAGGTGTCATCCAAGAATGCATTCTACAGGGTAGTGGCGTCAACTGAGAAGGATCTTCCCTGGTGACAGCTGAGCCATCCAGGGGCCAGGCACCTGCAAGAGGCCCCCAGATGACGACTGAAAGGAATGCTGGGAGTTGTAATGACAGGGATGGTCCTGTAGGTATGAGGGACCCAGACTGTTAATGGCTTTAAGGTTAACACCAACACCTTGAATTGGATCCAGAGACTAACTGGTAGCCAGTGCAGCTGCCACAGAATTGGAGTAATATGAGCTGACCACGATGTTTCATTCAGCAACCTGGCAGCTGCATTCTGGACCACCTGCAGTTTCTGAAACATTTTCAAGTGTAGCCCTACATAGAATGAATTGCAGCAGTCCAATCTGGAGGTGATTGCTGCATGGATTAAGGTGGCAAAGTCTGACCCAGATAAATAAAGAGCCAGCTGAAGGATCTGCTGTAGATGAAAAAATGCTGACTGTGCTATCATGGACACTTCTTTATCCAATGGTAATGCAGAATCCAACCACACCCTGAGGCTTTTTACAGAGTCTACAGCAGTCAACAGGACACCGTCAAGTCTCAGGAGTGACCCTCCAGCTAACATCTCAGTCTTTCCCAGCCATATGACCACCACCTTGGATGAATTCAATTTTAGCCAGCTCCCCCTTAACCACTGGATGACCGCATCCAGGCATTGGGATAGTGCCAAGAGCCCTGCCACTGACTGCTTATCCAGCAGGAGGAGGAGCTTAGTGTCATCAGCATATTGATGGCACCCAACTCCAAACTTCACATTTTTGAGGCTGAACTAGATGGATCCGTAGTTCTATCCAGCAAGGCACCTATTATGCTTTCATGTTTACATACAGATACCAGCAGAAGGAGATTAGGAGTGGTATTGTACCAGTTGATAGAAAATGATAGCCTATTGCTTTAGCAGACAGAAGATTCAAATCTATCGAACAACTTTAAAAAGGGAAGGCTTCTGGTATTGATACTATACCACCTGACTTTTTGATTAATAATGTAAATTGGTGGGCACCACCTTTAGCCTCCCTATTTACCTATATCACCTCTACGGGACACATACCAGAAGACTGGAGGCAAGCAATACTCATACTCTTCTATAAGAGAGGAGAGAGAGAGATAACCCTGCTAATTATCATCCCATCAGTCTTCTTAGTGTAATTGATAAGCTGTATGCTAGTCATCTTCTAGACAAATGACAACCTAGGTCTTACAAAAAGAGATCCTTGTTATAGAACAAGCTGGCTTCAGAGAAGGCATGTCTACGATGAACCACTATTATATTATACCATCTATTATCTATTAGAGAAATAGAAATCAAAAGGGCCAGTTTCACTATATGCTGTCTTCCTGGACTTAAGATCTGCATTTGATACCATATCTAGAGAACTACTATGGAACCAGTTGAAAGCTATGAATATTGATACCAGACTTCTCTTCTTAATTCAAAATCTCTATACTAATACCACTTGGAGAGTTAGATGTAACCAAGCCAGTCACCTCTCCCAACACAATTCAGACAGCGAAAGGGGTCAAACAGGACTGTGTCCTGGCTCCAACTCTATTCAATCTCTATGTTAATGATCTGATTGAACATCTAAGTTCCACATATCTTCATCCACCTCGGCTGGCTGACAGGTATATCCCAGCTGTCCTATTTGCTGATGATACAATATTGTTGTCCAGGACTCGGGTGGGCCTGAAGAGGGCTCTAAGGACTTTTGGTCTCTACTAATAGTCTGATTAATTCTGACAAATCCAAGATTATTTCTTTTGACACCAACAGGAAAATTAGTTCATGGAAAGTAGAGGGCCATATAATAGAGCAAATTCCCTTCACTAAGTATCTAGGGGTAATGATCCACAAGTACTGCACATCACGACTATGCGGCTGCAGTAGGACAAAAATCAACTCAAGGTATTCTTAATTTTTTTTACACTAATGGTGGCCATTTTCTTCCTGCAGCCCTTCATTTATATCAGGCAAAAGTTCTGCCACAATTGCTCTATGGCTGTATGCTAGGACCTCCACTGACTAATTACACTTCCCTGGAAAAAGTTCAATCAAAATTCCTAAGATCCATCTTCCAAGTACCCAAATGTATGATCAATGCAAGTTTACATCTAGAATCAGGCATGGTTAAAGTTGAAGCCAAGCTGAAGCTTGTTTCTATTACTTACTGGCTGAAGCTAAGGCAAAACCATCAGGGTCTTATGACCTTATTTTTAAAAGATGGATTCCAATCATCCTGGACAAAAGGGGTTCTCCAGAATCTTCTAGATACCTTTCATGCTAAAGCACTGATACAACAAAGGTTATTTGACATTGAGAGGCAGGAAGATATCACTAAGGTACCTCATTTTTTGATTCTGGAGAATTGCAAGTACTTAACTGCACCGGCCACATATCTTTCATTATTGGTGGTACCCAAGCAAAGAAGAGCCTATACATTGGCAAGATGGCAGGCTTTTCCTTCTGCAGTTCTCAATGGAAAATTTAAAAAGATTCCTTTGGATGAAATACTATGTATGTGTGGATCTAATGAGACTGAATCAGTTGATCATATTCTACTTTGCTGTAATATATACATAGATATCTGCGCAAAGTTTATTGCCCCTTGTTACAATCTTATCTTGGAGGTTCAGATAATGAAATCACAGAGTTTCCTGAAAGGGAGTAACTCCCAAATAACTATTACCTGTGCAAAATTCCTCACAGCTGCTTATAGAGTACTTCAGAGACTTACAGCAACAAATTGATTTGTTCTGCTTTAGGGTGATATAGTATTTTCAAGTTATATAATGATTTTAAATAACTATATTGTTTTATATTTACTTTTACGATAGGTATGTTTATGTCTATGTTTTATTCTGATCTATGATTGTAAATAAATTTATGATCTGAGACAGAAGATTCACTAACAGTGGGACCAGGTGACAAATACATAAATTAGAATTCCTGGCCCTGAAGGAGATTATCACAGAAAAATGCAAGGGCTACTTATACATTTCAGGCCTGAACAGACAATAACCCAGCTACCTATGTACCATACTTACGAAGGTGGGTGCTACTGGTCACACATGGTTAATTGTTTTATATGACTATGGTTTCATTATACATTACTTGAACTAAAAGGGCTAACATGGATGCCTATATCTTATCCCAAGAGTGGCAAGATGGCCATCATATCTCTGCTGAAGGACATTACATGGAAAAGATGGATTAAGACCTACAGAATTCCTGGACAGCAGTGTTGCAAAGAATTTGTATGCTTGTAGCCTGAAGCTATACTTCCTGTGTCAGCAAATTATGTTGTCATGCAAATATCACCACTACCATACCCGAATCCTAGTTAATGCTCAACAGAAAGACCCTGATATTAAAACCCACATTTTTATTGTCAAAAAGAATGACAAATCTCTACCCAGAACTGAGCCTTGCACAGGTGAGGTGGCACTCTCCCTGAGAGAATGAAATTAATTAAAGGTAATTGATGGCATGCTGTTTTGATCTATTTAAAAGATGGCATAACCTATTGCTGGTACCCAGGGCTGGCATCAGCATACACTGAGGTGGGCCAGCTGCTAGGGGATATGGCTTCTGGCAGGGCCACTGCTGTTGACCACCACCTCAGCTGTGTTCCCTACTGGGAAAAGGGCTGCAGGCAGTGGCGAGCATTGGCAGTGGCAGAACTCACAAAGGGTCAAGGGTAGGACACACAGGCAGGTGCAAGGCATGTGGGTGGGCTGGGAACTCAAAAGCTGTAACAGCCCTATTGGTACCTTAACATTACTACCCAACAAGCAGTAGAAGCTCTACCCAGTGACCTATGATCTAAGGATTGAAGCAGCATTGGAGCTCCTTACAGACCAGGTCTATTGGCCTAAGGCAGCAAAAGATGTTACCAAAAAGTGTAAGACCTGTGTTCATTGTTCAGCAGAATATCCTACCACCACAGGCTAATTGCTTGGCAAGCACCAGCATCAATGGGCCAGTGGAACTGGTAGGTATTGATCTCTATGGAGTCCAAAAGTGAGTACAAGAATATCCTGGTAATGACAGACCACTTTTACCTGCTATACCCAAACCTACACCATTGCAAAGATACCCTTGGAAGAACTTTTTAAAGGCTGTTTACAGACTGCTCTGAAAAATACATTTAGGTGGATGGACAGATTTTGAGAGTTGTCTATTAAGAGAAGTACTGAACCTAGCATGGATCAAACTGCCCTGGACCACACCATACCATCTCCAAGGTGACTCCCCAAATGGTGAGATCAATTGCACCTTGCACAATATGTTGTGCATCCTGAACTGAAACCCATATGGAGCCAACTTGGTGCACGTTGTCTATAGTCCCACCTGTTGTGACTCCATTCAGTTTATGCCCTATTTTCTGATTCCTGGGATAGAGACTAGACTCTCTATAGACCTATGTTTGAAATAAATTTATTTATTACTTCTGCTTTAATGTGGGTCCCTCTTCCCTGGCACTTCTACTGGAATTGCTCACAACAGCTAGAACATCAATGAGAAGAGGCTGCAGGAAGTTGCTCCTGCAAGCTAGTTGCATTTTCTGCTGATGACTAGAAGAAATGTGCTTCATCTTCCGCCACCCCCCAGGAGAAATACACTGTCCCTTCTTGACACCATTCCAAGGGCACTGATCACCAGCAGCATACTTACTGGAACTATCAGTAAGAACCTGACATATAAGACTCTTTCAGTAAGACCTGCCATTGGACACACAAGTTACATATGAAAATATGGAATCACTCTCTGCTTTCTATTGAAACTGGGAAGGAACCACAGGGTTGTGGCTCAGGTAGAGGATTCCGCTGGAGAACCATAGTTTCTGTCATAGCTAGGCCACCACTATGCTAACATTGAACAATGTATGATACTTGCAGATAATGTGACTTACCCCAACTGACTGAGGGCAGATGGTGGCATATTATGTAGATGTTGCTGCTGCCAGCCAGTGACAGAACCCAGGTGGAGAGCACTGGCTGTGTTAAACCCAGAGAGTGATGACAAATCAGCACTACTCAGCGAGTATTCTAGAAGAACAGAAAATGCAAACAATCAAAATCTGATGAAGAAAAGAGCTAAACAGTTACATTCACTTACTGTTTCATAAGCAGTAATAAGCCTTTATGTCTTCTGTGTTATTAAACTGCATCTTTCTCCCTTCCTCCCCCCAAAACAAAAAAATTCCCTTTGATGTCGGTCTTGGGAAACAAATGGTAGATGAATAGATTCTTTGGTTCCTGGAAGATCTTCAGTTCTTAGAATTCCTCTGTCTTCTAAGAATGCATTCTAGAGAGGTGCGTGTTAGTCTGCTGCAGCCGAAATGACTGAGTCTTATGGCATCTCAGAGACTGGCTAATTGCACTATGGTACAGTGGTATAGCAAGCTGGAGTTCATTTGCATCTAAACAGGGGGGCTCTCACTCACTAAATCTCATCCCACAATAAATTCATTAATCTTTAAAACTTCTGCTTGTTTTGAATGTATTGTCACCATCATTGACAAATGACGATGCTACTGGAGCTACAAAGATGCTACTGGACTTGAATCTAGCTACTGTACTCAAATATATTCTGAAACTGAAGCCCACAATTTATTAACAGTAATCTTCATCAAGAAAGTTGGGGACATGCTCATTAAGACTACTATGCGGGCAAAATGAAAATATCCGTGCTGCCAGAGACTCTGAGACTTGAAGCATGAGCCCAAAAGGCACAAGGCTAGGATCTAGCTCATGAACTGTCTTTGCTTTTACTTGCTGAGGCCTCTGATGCCATTCAGGTGCAGAAAGGAACTCAGATGCACAATTGCCTCTCACAGTATAAGCAGCTAGGCCTAGTGTAAATACTGGGATCCTGATCCTCTGTTCTGCCTGGTCAACAGAGCCCTGCATTTCTACACTTCAGACTCCACCTTCCAGCTCTTCTACCTCTTGCAGACCTTGACCTCAAGGATGCCCTTCTGCATGAACCAGCATGGCTCCAACATGTTCTTAATGAAAAGTGCAGAGATGTGAGCCATGTGCCAATGCTGCTACCTGTCCTTGTAGCAGCTCTAACAGATTACATGTGTTTGAACAATGCAGGCACAAGTGTGGGTCTTGCAGATCAGATGAACAGCAGAATATATCTGGAACAACACTGACTTGTGATCACTCATGCAAGGTACACTGAGTATGTGTGCTACAGTGGGCACCAATGACAAGCATTTATTTGAACAACCAAGCATTCTGTAGAACAACTTTCATCACTGAACATCTGAGTGACTCCTAAACTCTCATAAGTGAATCAGAGATGCTTCAGTTCCTTAAGAGAATTTCTTATGATGATACATAACAGAAATATGTTTCTTCCTACGATTCAGGATACAATTTCATTTGAAGTATTTGTAAGCTGAATTTTCTGTCAGAATGATACTCAAAAGTCACTTAAAGACTACAGAAATATTAAATGTATCTGGCTTTCCTCCTACCACAATCTATAGTGCTTACATCTTATGCTGACACTTACCGGTACCATATGTTGTAGAAATGGCTGATGGGTACCCTCCCATCCCTTGCCCTGGCAAAGTAGGAGTTGCCACGGAAACCACTGGGGTAGCCAATGACTGAGCAGACTGGGAGTTATTTATCCTCTGATTCTTTTAAAGTAAGTAAAAGAAACACATTAATGGCAAGACACAAAACAGTTGAAACAAACTGGATTAGTTCATATTATATACTATCGTACATAGATTTACAAAATTAATCTTTTATCATGTAGCTTTTATGAACTCTGACAATCCTATGATATACAGTCTTTCAAGAGACCAGTTGTCACCATAGTAACTCATTACATCAGAATCTCCTAGGTAACCAAACGAGCAACATATAAGATTCCCCCCACCATTGGTAAAAAACAGGCTGTGTGGATAATGGATAGAATAGCATAGCCATATTGTTTATGTTTTTTACTGGAATACAAAAGGCTATAGAAACTATTATAATAGCCTTAGTCCCTAATTCAGCTTCATTTACACTTTTCAAAAAATTATATCTCTCTAATGACACACACACACACATGATAAGTTGTGCCAGAATGCAGAAGGAGGAATACACTCAAACAGTTCCCATTGAAACCAATGCAGCTAGCTGGTATCCATGCTTGGATGTATATCTGACTTAAGGCTGATACTCTTCCCCAGTAAGTGTAGGGCCCACAGGCACCTACTTACAGAAATATCCTTAGTGGTCAGGTTATTTTTGTTTAAAACTAAGCAGCCATGCTGTATGGTAAGGCAGCAAGATCCATTTTCACCAGCAGATGGTGCTCTGGCCACTTCATTCTTATCCATGCCAAAAGTTACTTAAGGGATACCGAACAGCAAAACAATAAACAACTCTTTCCCCACCTGTATCTCCTTCGTGTTGGGTACTAAGTGCACAAATTAAGCCATGAAACTTTTTAATGTTCTGTAGAGATGTAACACAACTGAGGAAATCATAAGAACTCACTAGAACAGTACTAAAAATGATGGCCCTGAGCTTCTGACTCTTTTAACATGAACATTCAGAATACACAACACCTTTCAATCCTTAATTTGTAAGAATTGACAAGAGGATTACAGGACACTGAATTGGGCCTGCCCTCCTGCCTTGCATAAGTGGGAAGCACTTCTTTGTATGCATGGGGCACTTCCCTCAATTCCCACAGACTCCCCTTCCTGCAAAAGCCCCTCCAACCAAAAGGAGTCATTTAGGGGGGAGGGGCAGGGGACTGGAGCAGGAAAGGGGACATGGGAAATCTGTTCCTGGTTTACAGGATCCACCCCATTGTTTTTAATTTTTTGAAAATTTTCCATGGCAAACTTTCTGCACTTTAACTGCTTACTGGGGGGAGGGGGGAATAGGCAAACAAGCATCATTCTCACTTACCAAAAGCAGATCCACATCCTCAGACTGACAGCATAAGAAAGGAGGATGCATAGTTAGCAAAAATAGTTCTGTTACAGTGTGCTGCTTGCCTATCCTAGGAGGAGGCATCACTTCATTGCAAAATACAGCAAACTGACTGTCTTGCAACCTAGGGACTCTGGTGTAATCTCACTATTAAAAATTGATCTGCTCTGGATAAACGGCTTGTAGTTTGCGAGGTCATTCATTCTGGAACAAAGTTCTGCATTCGGCATTCCCTGTTTTCCTAATCCAACATTTGTCTCCAAGGAGAAGACAAATCTGTGCAGTTTTAGCCCAGGTCTTTGTCTTGTCAGTCATGACTACGTCCTCCTCTGCCCCAGTGGCTGCCTGCAAATATTGTAAAGTAGCACTCAGTTGCCAGAAAGCCCGCCAGTCAAAGAACACCTTGTAAAGAATCATCAGTTTAAGGATCTTCAGAATACATCATTTGATGGAGATACTATGTTACTCTTTAGCCTGCTGGAAGGCAGCCCCACGAGAGATGGTATTTATTGCTCTTTGTGAAGGGGAGTGTTGCATTTAAGGGGTTTTAGTTGGCGTATCAGAGCTAATTTATATGCATCAAGCTAACAGCATGAATGGTTTAACTCACTATTTTACATAATAGGAAAAAAACCTACTCTTTGCTCTTTGCATCACTTAGATTTGTGATCAGGATCTTTTTAAAAATCAACCCTACCTTTAACTATTATGTTTCGCATGACAGAGGCACCTTTAGTGATTCTTGTGTAACAAATGAAGTCTCTAATGTGTCTCGTGCACTTTCGATGGCTCATCAGTATCCTAGTTCAGTTTAAGTATTGTTAACATAAACTGGTAGCATTGCATTAGCGAACTTCACTTTTTTTAAAAAAGGGATTTTTTTCTATTTAAAGAATAATTGCTGTCTTGGATCACTGTAAAATGTGACCCTTAGTTACAGAATGACAGCTATAAGACGTCACCTCTTTTTCATTCTATTTTTTAAGGGTGTCCAATGAAAAGATAACTGATTGTTACTATTCTACAATGCGAAAATTAATCTTTGGGAAGAAGTGAAGAAATGCCTCTTCAGCTACCCAGAAAAGAAACTATGAAATCACAGAAAACATTGTTTTTGGAATTTAACTGAAATGGGGGTGGGTTTTTTTGGGAGGATATACAAGAAAAATAGCAGCCTAAAATCACAGGATGAACACATCTCCTCCAGAATCAGGTCAATAGTTTGTTCATGCATTTCGAGAGCATGAACAAAATGCATTTTATAATCTGCTCATTTTGGGGTAATAAATATCTGGTCTTCTAGCAACAGGATAAGATTTGACACAACATGAAGCAGTTTCTGAGAACAGAAGTAGCCAACTATAACCTGAACAGTGAATCAAGCCCCTTCATGAATTACATATTTTAAGGGTACACCTAAAAATGTCAAAAATGAATGTATCAGATGTTTCTTTGCAAACATGTGCATTGCAAAGCCAATTGCGATCGGCTGCAGCTCTGCGTTGAACAAGCACAGAGTGGCAGGCCTGAGCTGAGACTGCTTCTGAGAAGTGTGTGAAGCAGATGATCCCAGACGGTGTGGAAGATGTTGAGAAACTGAGAAGCACATTTTTAGAAGGGCTGGTGTGTGTGTGTGTGTGTTGGGGGGGGGGTTATGGGGCTGCTGGAAAAGAACAGAGGATGGAAGAAAACAATAATACAGGAGAATGTTGTATAGAGTTAAAGGATGGATAAATCTGTATGCATCAATGTTTTGGGTGCATAGTTCTTAGGCTTAGAAAGACTGACCAACAGTGGAAGTTACAGGGAAAGGGCACATTGCTTAGGGTACATCTAAAAATGTCAATGAACAGCATAAGAGCTTTTCTGCTGTTCTACCATTAGAACACAAAATGCATGAAGGGGACCAATTCACTATACCATTCCTTGTATTTCAAAAGGGCTTGGACAGAGGGAAGTTCCAAATGGCTTGTGTTTGTCAAATGTAGAAGTCATTATGAGATAACACTTTACATTTGAAATCTTTTGTTCGGTAATTTCAGGATTTACTGAGATGTAGGTGTGTATCTTGACTAGTAGCTATTAATAAAATTGTACTCAGTATTAAGATTGAATTATCTAAGCCACAGGTAAAGCAACTTATAACATCTCAGACTCTTGTTCTGCAATGTTCTGGGTGCCACAGTGAAGCATCATAGGTGGTCAGAATTTTTCTGCCCCAATGAGACCCCAAAGCTGCCCTATGCCATTTTATCACAAAAAAGGGTGAGACATTGGCTGGCCCAAATGTCCAGGCCAGCAAAATGTGGTGGTAGAAGCAAGCGCCACAATGCTTAGTCCCGACAGACAAGCAGCATAAGTATGAGATGGCTTACAGGGAGATGGTCACCCTGCAGGGCCAGCATGCAGTTTCCTGACAGGGAAGATATGTCCCTTTCCCTTCACACAAAACCTAGAAGCAGAAAGGAAAGAAGCCACTTATGTTTCCTCTCTGGCTATTTCTATAGAACATGCAGAGTGGCTCAAAAGGAGCAATTGAGGGCAAGCAAGGGAGTCCTTTTGGTTATTTTAAATGTAGCATTTGTGAACTTCACAGGACATTCTCATGTTTATCTCTTAGACAGTCATTGTAGTCCCAGCTATATTAAAAGAACAGCATTTTGGGCTCACTGAAGTCATAAGTGTTTTTTTATTATTATTATTATTTAAGTGCGATGGGCTAACATCTACTAAGGTAAGCTTCAACAATCTGGGAAAAAGTGGTAAAAAAAGAAGAAAGGAAAAAGGGAAAGAGGACTGAAGAAAGATACAAAGAGAGAAAAAGTAACAGCAAAGCTATTCAGACGACAACAGATTTTATTTGGAAAGATCCCCCAGGGCCTGCAGTGTTAAGAACCCAGTTTACTTCAAATCCCACGGACAAGGACATTGTTTGATCCCAGTGTACACACATGGAAGGCTGAGCAATTCTGTTCTTGAGCTTGTGGAGGCTCACAATCAACACCAGACAACCTTTCTACCTTTCTAGTGCCTTCTGAAGGGGGAGGAGGAAAAGCCTGGAAAATATGTTACCACAGATGGCATCGTGTTCTTGCTGCCAGGTGGAATCAGCACTCGGAGATCTGGCTTACGGTTGTTCATTCCCAAGTTCATGGGAGGAGGAGACTTTGCTTGCATATTCTTGTTCAAGTTCCCAGGTGAGACCAGCAGACCTGGTGAGTTTCGAGGGTTGCCATACCCGTTTCCTGTTGATGGTTACAAAGAGAGTAAAACAAAATGGTTAGCGGTATGCAGACTGAAGATATTTCCTAGGTTATATAAAGCAACACTCGAATGTCAACAATACACACTCAGAAAAGTTCTCAGGTGGCTTTGAGGTGAAAATTCTTTCTCAACTGTCCATATTTTGATAATGCATTGACTAAAAAAAGCAGATGGTCCTATTTTATCATTTGGCTGTAGAATAAACACACAAATAGAATGAGAACACTTAAAAGGCCACTAAAATAAATAGTTGTTATTAATTAGATGGCCTATCGATAATTACCTATCTCCCTACCAGTATACTAAGTGAAATTTGTGGATTCCTCCTTTTGTATTCCCACTCCAATCTGTCTAGTTTTCAGCTATTCAGACTTCCTGCCTTTCTTCCAATCTCCTGCCAACACTTATCCTTCCATGCCATTCCCAACATTTCCTTAGGCACACTGTTATTATTGTAAATCATTATTTCGGTATTGCCATCAGTACACATGGTGTTTTATGGAGAAACATAATACAAAAGGTAGACCCCCTCCCCAGGGGATTTTACAATCACCATCTCAAAAGTGGGCGCAACAACAGAGAAAGGGAAGATGAGGGAGGAAAGGAGAAGATCAGGTTTAGGGCCCAGCATCTCCAAAATATTTTGAGTAGACACTTTGTCTTGGCCATATGTCTCTCCAAGGCAGAAAGGGTTGCTAGGGCAATTCTATGGGTTAGCCCTGGTGTCTATGTGATTCACTAATACGTGTTTATTAATACAATCAAGGAGGGGCCATGGCTCAGAGGTAGAGCATTTGCTTGGCATGGAGAAGGTCCCAGATTCAATCCCTGGCACCTCTAGTTAAAAGGATCAGGTCACACTTGATGTGAAAGAACTCCGCCTGAGACCTTGGAGAGCAGCAGCTGATTTTGATTCAATATAGGCAGCTTCACGTGTGACTGCTTCCCAAATCCCCTTTCATCCAGAAAGCTACATTAATCTTGG
Source organism: Gekko gecko (assembly GCA_029375565.1). Taxonomy (NCBI): domain Eukaryota; kingdom Metazoa; phylum Chordata; class Lepidosauria; order Squamata; family Gekkonidae; genus Gekko; species Gekko gecko. The sequence continues at coordinate 58,694,243 of JAPDNY010000007.1, forward strand.
GCCAAGCACTCTGTCCCCCTCTGCCCTACTTCATATGACTAGAACAAAAATAGAAAAACCCTGTGTGTGTGTGTAACTTCAAGCTTCCTAGAAGATGGATATAAATATAATAATATATCATTAATTCCCATTTTACAAGCTGTAAGTATAAACTTTTTTTTGTTTTTTAAAGAAATGAGTGTATATTCTTAGAATCCAAAAAAAAATTCTGATGGCCCTGGGAAGAATTTTATTTTCCAGAAATGGGAAGTTTTATGTTTTAAATATTTTATGTATTTTTAGACTGCATTCCAACCCAAAGGTCCTCAAGGCTCATAATAGGTTAAAACATAATTTCCTAATTCAATATACATTTCAAGTCAAATTCCACATACTTTTAACATTTTACATGCTTGTAGCACGGTACTGAACATTTCATTGAATAGAGACCTAATGCTTGTTACCTAAAAGAAGCTCAGCTTAGAAATACTGTGGAGAGCTGAAGAAGAAGGTGTGGGGGGGAGCGAAAGAGAGAGAACGAACAAAAGAAAGCCCTATAGAATTGGATTGCTTTCATGGACAAACGCAAGAGGATTCTGCTTAGCCTGACTCACTTTTTTCCACTTCAGGGTTTTTGTTTTGAAACAAAGAAAAGTGCAGCAAGGCTATAATTTCCAGAAAGAAAGCTGGAGGAGGCAGCGTCTTAAATGCTGCTCCTTCTGTTCCCCTCCTCCACCTTTAGAGCCTGATCCTGAATGCTGATTTCAGCAGGAGGAGTTGGTTTGGATTTTGAAAATACCCCTTCTCTCTCATCTCTGCTGTCTTAGCGTTTCAGGCTTTACATCCTGACATTCAAGCATCTCCGTATTGTGCTAATTTGGTGCTCTCAGGAGCAGTGCCTCTCTTGTGCAACTGCAATAATAACAATGATAATGCTGGCACAGCACTGCAATTAGCACCCTCTCCAAGCACCAAAAGCTGGAACCTCCTACTCGCCCATGAATGCCACTCAGCAAAGGAAAAGCCTACCAAAACAAGGGTGAGTGGGTGCGTTCCAGGGCACATTTGCCAGGGCAGTGGTTTCCTAGTTCTCTTCCTTGGCACTTGTGCTTTCCTGGTGGTTGCTGTATCAACAATGAAATTCTTAAGCATGTATACTCAGAAGTAATTCCATTGAATTCAATGGGGCTTACTCCCTAGTAAGTGCTTATGATTGTAGCCTATATGCTCTGTTTATGTTGCAAGCTCCACATTTTCTATAGGCCACTGGAGGTGTCATTCCCTTAATAAGCCTATGGCAGAAATAAGTCTAGTAGAATGGGGTATGTTACTCTGCAAAACTGTTTATCATGTATAGGCCTAAAAAATTCCATTGTGATATGAATTTGGCAATGGGTGTTGAAGAAACTTAAAAAAAAACCCTGTAAAATAAGTATGAAACACAATGCTGTACAATAGGTTTACTCTGTTTACTAACCATGATTCATATTATAAATGAATTCATTTAGAACTCTCCTATTCACACTGATATAATTCTTGTATCCAATAACATTGAATGCTTAACACTTGCATTCCATAACACCAGAAAAACTGAAAATATGTCACAATCCTTTGCACAATTCTTGACTCTGTTAATGTGGCTTGCACAGAAAAGTCCCTCATGGATTAGTCTCTTATACTAGGTCTGTACCTTTATGAATCAAGGTCAGTAGAGCAAGGAATTGGGTCTTTCCTACAGTTGCAATTTGTGATAAGGACTGTTGATGAGATGGTGATGGAGGAATGTATATGTATTTTCAAATAAATGCACGATGCTTTACGGGGAGAACGTTTGGTTTATCGGTGTGAAATCCATTCCAAATAGTTATGTGAAATTATTTTGGGAACTTTTTAAGAAGGAAGGATTAAAGCAGATCCCCAGCCTTGTTGAACCTGCAGCCACTTTTGAGAAATGGCAATGGGTCCCATAATGATATGGCTACCACAGGGGATATCTCAATATTTGGGGGAGGGGGTGGAATCTGCCATGTTCATACATTGGATATTTGCAGTAGGGTAGGCAGTTTCTGCCTGGATCTGGTGGGTGGCAATGGCTCTTTCCCCTACCAATCCCAATAATACCACTGCAACCTCTCTGTTTTCCCATCACACCATGAAGCCTGTAGCAGAAATGGCAATGGGAGAAGGACCAAAAGTCAAGAGAACATGAGGAAGGAAGGAAGGAAGGAAGGAAGGAAGGAAGGAAGGAAGGAAGGAAGGAAGGAAGGAAGGAAGGAAGGAAGGAAGGAAGGAAGGAAGGAAGGAGTGCAAACGGCGGCATAGGAAAGAACATAAAAGAAGGGAGCGTGAATGGGGCAAGGGAGGTCAAAGAGAAGAAGCAATAAAGGAGTGTGCAGAAAGCATCAGGAAATAAGGTACCAAGAGTGAACCAGGAAACACATATCTATGGCTGCCACACCAGGAATGGTGGGATTAAAGCAATATTTAAGGAATTTTGAGATGAGGAATAAACACATGAAATGAGACTTGAGTTGACATGGATTTGTATACTGGAGCTATTTGCTATTAACAGTTAGTTTATGTGTGAAAATGAAGCTCTTGTATGCAGACACCCCCTCCATAGAAGTACTATGTGTGCTGAATCAATAGACAGATACAGATATTCTACCAATGTCTACAACTTCCAACTTGCTATTTGAGGGAAAGGAAACAACTGGGAGAGGGGGAGGGGAGAGAGATTCTTTCTACAAATGACTTACATCAAATCGAAGCAATTTATTTAATACAAAAAAAATTAACAGCAGGATTGCCTTCCCATCATTTAGAAACTGTGCCACTTCAAAACACCAATCACACAACTCTTTATGTATTTACCTACTAATGTAAAATATTTTGAAACGTGATGACATTTTCCTGCATTTGTATTTTTAGAACATCAAATTATTTTAAAGAGTGACTGCAATCTTTTCCTTACCAGTGGATTTCTGCTGTTCTTGGCACGTTGTGCCAGCTAGCAATTTGGAGCCATATAATGACTGTTTCTCCTTCCAGCCACCAAATTGTTATGCTTTTGGCAGAATATGGATCCCAGAATGCAAGACTGTAGACTCTTAACCAATGATATACAAACCCATCATTTGAAAATCAATGATGAATACATGCACGGGGCCTGCAGCTAAGGAGAGCCTGCATTTAATCTAGATGCTTAAACCGCATCCTCCTCTATGTGCTGAAAGCATTGGTCTCTACTGAGGCACCTTTACTTAAGTGCACGGAAGAAGGTTTCTGTTAAATTCAGATGCAAAACAACCCAGGAAAACCCAGCAGCAGCAAAATTGCTAGAGCCCTTCTAATATATAGATTAAACATTTCTTTAGCCTGTATTTTAAAATTACACTTCGCCTGGACAGTTATCAATTTAAATGTGACTGTGTGCAGAATGTTACATTCCACAAGCCACTAGAAAGCACAAAAATTATATGCCATGTACGAATGGATTTCCTGATTATAAATTAGGAGAAAATGAAGAACAGATGGAATCTAGGGCCAGTTTGCTTTACATTTTTATTTGATTAAGAGCTGTATTTTTGCTCAATGAAATATATTCAATGTTACGGGTATCACTTGTGCTGCCTAATGACAATAAAAACAGCAGAGGTACAAGCTTGAAAAGGGCATGTGCCAGAAGGTGTAAATTTATAGCACTTCTCCATCACAGAGCTTGAACAGCAAACTGTTTCTTTCCCAGACCCTTACAAGAACTTGCTTTTTGCTTTATTGATTTTATCGAGCAAATGGTGTTTACAAAAAGTTTTATTTCTTGCTGAGTATAGCACTGGAAGAAATCACCCACACACTCCAGAATGCCCTAGGAGCCCTTTGTATGAACCAAGGATGCTGCAGAAAGAGAAACGGAATGGAAGCCAATTTGTATGACAGCATATCAAAGGAAAAACTGGAGCTTTGCCACGTTTGCTGAAGCTCTTGCTAAGGAGCAGTGGTGCTTCCCTGGAGCCAGATTAACGGTGTATAATGAAAGTATTTTTCATGTTGGAGAGGCCCCTCACACATGTAGTGTTGAGCTCTAGCTCTCCTGTATGTGTTCAGTTTGGACCAGGGACACTCCCCCTGCACCAGCCAATGGTTTGATCAGCAATTGTGTCCCAACATAACCTATTCACAGACATGAAGGTGATTAGATTTTATTTCACAGATGAATCTAGACCATAGAAGGACAACTCAAAGGTTTGTACCATGGCTAAAAAGGGTATTATCTCTAAGGCTATCTCCCTAATCCTGTTGAAACAGATATTGCAAATCCAATAAATGTAGAAATAAAATTATGGAAATGATGTTGAATTATATTATATCATTTATTTTATTTAGAACATTTCTATGCCACCTTTCCACTCAAACAGGGTTCCCAAGGTGATAAACATCAAAACATGACAACATCTCAACATTAAAACAACATTTGACATAAAGTATATCTAAAATAAATAATTAAATAAAAGCGCAAATATACAAACACACATAACACAATAGGGGAGGAAGGCCAATAACTGTTACCGGGTGTATGTCAAACACAACAAAACCGTCTTCACCCACCATCAGTAGACAACAATAGAGGAATAGATGAATGCCTCTGGAAAGGGAGTTTCAAAGTTTTGGTACCACAACCAAGAAGGCCCTCTTTTGGGTTGCCACCCATCTAGTCTCAGATGGTGGGGGCACCCAAAGCAGGGCCTCCAAATATCATAGAATCATAGAATGTTAAGAGTTGGAAGGGACCTTGCAGGTCATCTAGTCCAACACCCTGCACTCTGCAGGAGCATAGCCAAAAGATAGCCCTACATACCTACAACATACTCAAAAGACGATTGTCCAGCCTCCGCTTGAAAACTTCCAGGGAAGGAGCATCCACCACCTCCCGAGGCAGAGTGTTCCACTGCTCAGCCACTCTTACAGTTAGGAAGTTTCTCCTGATATCTAGCTGGTAATGACTCCCTTGTAATTTCCACCCATTAGATCTAGTCTTGCAATCCGGAGCAAGAGAGAATAGATCTGCTCCATCTTTTACATGACAGCCCTTCAAATACTTGAAGACTGCAATTATGTCCCCTCTAAGTCTTCTCTTTCCCGGCTAAACATACCCAACTCTTTCCACCTTTCCTCATAAGACTTGGATTCAAACCCTCTCACCATCCCTGGTTGCCCTCTTCTGGACATCCTTCCTAAAGTGTGGTGCCCAAAACTGGACACAGTACTCCAGGTGAGGCCTGACCATAGCAGAACAGAGTGGAACTACTACCTCCCGTGATCTGGACACAATACTTCTGTTAATGCATCCTAAGATTGCATTAGCTTTCTTCACAGCCACATCACACTGCAGGCTCATGTTGTGCTTGTGATCAACCAGAACACCTAGATCCCTTTTGCATGTGCTGCTGTCAAGCCAAGATGTTCAGAGTGGAAGGGTAGGTACATATGGGGGAAGCTGTATGGGAATATAAAAGTTAATACTGGCACCATGAATTGAGCCTGGAAGAAACTGGGAACCAGTATAGACGGAACAAGACTGAAGTGATGTGGTCCCTACGACACACTCCAGACAATGTTCTGGCGGCAGAACTCTATACCAACTGTATCTTCTGGACAGTCTTTAAGGGCAGCTCCGTGTAGGATACATTGCAGTAATCTAATCTAGATGCCACCACACTGGCAAGAACTTTCCTGCCCATGCAGGGCCACAGCTGGCTCACCAGCACTAGCTAGTGAAAGTCATTCTTGGACACTGCTGCCACCTGTTTATCCAACAGGTGAACTTCTATTTTGTTGGGATACAAGTTTCAGTTTATCTCATTCATCTTAAAACTGCCTCCAGGTACCAGTTCACAGTTTCCACAGCCTCCCTGGGATCTAGAGAGAGCTGTCACCCACATATTGGTGGCAACTCAGCCCAGATCTCTAGATGACCTCTCCCAGAGGCTTTACATAGATGTTGATAAGCATGGGAGACAAGAGGAAACCTTGTGGGATCCTGTAAACCAAAGGTCAAAGGATGGGGCATCAGTACCACACACTAAAACCTACTTCTGAGACAGGGCAAAAGCCACCACAAAACAGTGCCTCCTAATTCTAAACCTGGAAGGCGATCCTGAAGGACACCATGATAGATGGTATCAAAAGTCACCAAGAGGTCCTGGAAAAATAACAGGATTGTAAACCCCCCCCCCCCAACACACACACACACATCACCCAGCACAAGTCATCCACCAGGGCAACCAAGGCTATTTCAGGCATGAAACCAGGCTTGCCAGCCCACTCAGTGGGGGTGGGAAATCACCTGCCTCCAGCATTCTGACCAGTGGCAATAGAAGAAAATGGAAGTTGAGCCTTCAGCATGACATCATTTCTCAGTTTTCCAAGAAGTTACATCATGCCATCAGCCTGATGGCTGTCCTCCTCCATGTCCCAGCCCCCACTACTCTGCTGCTGTTTGCCAGGGCATGTTCCACAGGGGCAAGATCTTTCCCACCTAGGAATTGCCACAGCTGGCTCACCAGCCATAGCTGATGAAAGGCACCCCTGGCCACCACGGACACCTGTCTATCTGACAGAAGGCCCAAGTCCAGCAGTGCCTGGCAACCCAAAGTAACATGGACAGCCATAAAGAAATGAGAAGTCAGACATGTGAAGAAGTAATCCAAAAGCATTTCCTTAAATATTTATTTGTTTTGCATCTAAGCACAGAAGCATATTGCTATTTTTTTAAGTCCAGCCTTATACTGACTTGTCCGGTCCATAGGCCTTTAGGACCAAGATCACCTTTGCATTAAAATTCAGGTCCATTTGAGAGAAGAGTAACTTTTGACTGAGCTTTTTTCTACACATTCAGTTATTAATTTGTAAAATATATATCCCATCTTTCCTGAGATCTGCTCAAGAAGGCTCACAAAATAAAAATAAAATAAAATAAAGAACAGCATAAAATTATCCATAATAAATAGCCATTAAAAACAAGTCATAAAAACCAGATCATAAAACAGCCTCAATAGAGATTAATAAAACGGTCCACAGGCTATAAGCAGATCATAAAAACAACTTTAAAAGTTGGAACCTCTAAATAAAAAGAAAAGTCCTGGATTGGTGCCTAAGAGAAAGGTGCCAGGCAAGCCTCAAGGGGGTGAGCATTCCAAAGGCAAAGCGTCACCACTGAAAAAAAGGCCTCCTGTTTGGTTGCCACCTGCCTCTTCTCTGCCAGCTGGGGGCCCAGAGAACAGGACTTGAGAAGGTGATCTTAAATGGTAGAGTGGATTGTATGTAAGGAGGTGAACTTCTCACATAGTGTGGGTGAGAAGCATAACTGCGTGACTAGAAGAGAAGTTAAGGGACACAGAAATTCATCCACAAATACTGTTTTCTATTTACAAACAGGAGTCAAATAAGCATTTGGAAATGAGCAAATTATTGCAAATCTCTGTTTGGAGTTTCAGTTTACAAGACCAAAATACCCAATTTTTTCTATAAAAATTCCACACAAATTCATGTTTGTGTATATAAATTCTTTAAAAGAAATTTGTTTTAGCTTTAGCAGTGATAGGTGTAGATTGGACACTGGGAAGGTTGGGAACAATACTTACGACAAACTTTTAGAGTCCCCTCCATCATGACCTAATGCAATGGAAGGAGTTGAAAGTAGAGAACGAGAAGGAAGGAGAACTCACTACTGATTTGGCTTGAGGGCTTCTGCAGTCCAGTGTGATGCATTAGAAGGCGAACTTCATCAGCACACTGGAACTCTTAAGTCCTAATTTTACGGGTGACATGGTCTTAGACTCCATGCTTTCTAGAAGGTGGCCATACAGAAAATGGTCCTTTCGAAAAACCTGGCTATTCTTATAATTTTCACTGAATAATAATGAGTAACATTTGGGTCTGCAGCATGTTAACGTTTTTGGAATTCTTTAAGTTCATAGCTGTGTTTCTTTTCATTTATATGCACTACTGATATAACAGAATATACAGTTTGCCATTGGTTAGCAATCGCAATATATCACAGCATCTAAGATAATGCAGAATCTGAACCTAAAATGCAACTTCATTTTTTCTTCCAAGAAGCTAATTGAAGGCTCCTGCTCACATGTTATACCTGTTAAGCATTTCATAGTACATTACCTTGGCTGAGTGCAAATGGCTGAGGAAAACCCAAGTGGAAACATGCTCACCCAGAAGAAGAAAATCTTTAAAGCAATATCTGATTCCCACATTATTGCACTAATGGTCTTTCCCTGCTGACTTTAGAGAGCAAAAACCATGGGAGTAATGGTGTAAAAGAAATACTTACTTTAAAGAGAAATAATTTTGTGGGATTTGTATTCAATCACAACTTCTGCTGAGCTAAAAAATGCAAAATGATATGTTCTTGGTTTATTAATTCTGTTTTTATTCTCCACTTGTTCTTAAGTTCAAAGATGCATTTTAGCCTCATACCAACTCTGAGAATAAAGTTAGTCAGACAGGTAAGGACTAGCTCAAAAGGTGCCTGGAGAGATCTTCAGCCATGCAGTATCTGAACCTAGGATTTCCATATTTAGACTCAACACTCTGGCTATTGCATCTCACCTGGAACAGCAAAGGCAGGTCCCTATCCCTTCCATTACAGGCTAACCATGTCTTTTCTATAACATCCGCAGAGCATTCATGCCTCTGAAAATGTAGTAAATATTCTCCAGGAAGCAATTAGTGACTGAAGCTTGTAGGATAATGGTTATAGTATATTTTCAGACATGCCCTTCAAAAATACCAGAAATGAAACTGACTTTTTGTAGAAACATGAAGATCCATCTTTTGTTCAAAAGATCTTCCATTAGTAAGCACGTGACCAAGTCTTATCTATATAAAGGGAATGGTGCTCCATCTACAGCAATGGGCTACTGGGCACACTTGTTAAGTGCATCCAATCCTTTCAAGCTCCATGCCAAATGCTGTCATCATGTCTATGTTCAGCAAACAGGGAAATTTCAGGGTTAGTGTGAACAGAGTAGCCTGCACAAAGGAATGAAAATGTTGGCACAGGAAATGCATCATTATATATGCCTTATTTTTGCAGTGAGAGAGTACAGAAGTGTCTAAAACAAATTATACTATCTATCATACATTAAATGCAGAATCAGGACTCTTGCTTGGTTTTTGTTTTCCCAGACTGGCTGTTGTGGTCAATATTGTCATCAGTTTTGCAATACTTGTGCATAGGTTATGCAGTTTATGTTGTTTGCTAGTTTCTTAATGGTATCTGATTTAGGGAAATTCATGAATATATTGCTGTGATGCAGGAAAACATGATGCTTCCTATATCTCCGCCACTAATTGTATTGATTTATTTATTTCCACTTCAGCGAGAGAGTTTTGAACTATACCTATCACATTATCTTGTTGACCGTGGAGTTGACCCACCCAACTCCTCAGCAACTGCATTTTAATTAATTAAACAAGCCACTTAGAAGTATTACATGTTGATATCCACATTTGATCCCCCCCCCGCTTGTTATTTAAAAAGGCTTCAAACATCAACTGACTGAACATGATAGTTCTACAGTAAGGGATTGTAGTTTTACTGCATGATTAGGCTTTGCAGTTAAGTGTTAAGTCTGATTGGAAGATGACACTTCCCATTAGGTACTTCCAAAAAAGAAGGGATGGCTTGACATGAATTTTGGGGTGTGCATGTTGCTTGTGCTCTTTTTCTGTACAGCTTATGCACCAACCACAATCCTGTATCTATTGTATAGTTGATAATGGATCTATGTAAGTGAATTGGGAGCACGAAACAAATCTTGTATAGATTTGTTTTAAATGCTGTTGTTGGATAAAAGATGCTTAGGTGAGAAGCATCAATATGCATTTGAATTTGTGCACAAAGAAGCACAAATTATTTATTACTTCAGTTTCATGTTGTGGTGTTTAGATCCATCATCAGTCCTACTTCATTTTCGTAAGCAAGGAACAATTTTTTGAAACCACCCAGGCAAAGGGCTGTAAGACCATCTCTTATAATTCTTTACCACCACCACCACCATCTCCCCAGAACGGTACATCACATTATCAGTCTGATCTAATGGGCCTGATAAAACCACCACTATATGTTTCTGGCACTTGCTAGTTCATTCCTACCACCCTGAAAACATACCACCTCTCACCATTGTTTACAACAGTAACCCAAAATCAAACAATTATAACAAATTCAAGTGACCATAATTAAAATTAGTTAACACAAATAAAGAGTCACATTTAGAATAACATTGATGTGTTACTCCTAAACCACAAAGCAACAATCACATGAAAGCCTTCCCTCAAGAAGGTATTTGCATGCCTTGGGCCCTTGAAAGCGGGTCTATGCAACTGAATGGGAAATACTCTTGTAAAATGTTTAGATGTGGGATATAAAAACACCCCATTTTACACACAATAGAAACAGGATGTCTGGAAAGAGGCCTATCACCATGCAGACCTCTTTGCTCTGCTCATGCTGAATCCCAGTTTTCTACCAGTGCCCTCCCTTTCTGCCAAACTTCTGCACCATATCCTATTTCAACCTGCTTTTCCTAGTCTCTTTTCTCCATAACACTTCCTTTACCATTGCACTCTGCTCAGGATCCTTCTGTCTGCCATGCAACTAAAAAGAAACCTTTAGTGCATTACAATAGAGATGTTTAACTATATAAGTTCAAAAGGGTACACAGACAATAATTCAATCAATATAATGACAGTGGGTTGGGGAGCAATTACTCTATCATTAGATTTTGACACTGCTTTCTAAACGTAATTTTTTTCCCCCACTGGTCACCAGTGCAGACGGTCTATGCTCTTATGGGCTTAGATCCAGCAAAGCAATTACACAGGTGATTAATCCATATCTGATCTGCACTGTGGGCACCCCCCCTCCCCATCAACAGATGCAATCTGTATGCAGCTAGCAAGCTACATTCCCTTTTAAAAATGTTCTCTGCCCTTGAGTGTTAAATCAAACAAGTGAGCAAAAATGCTTACTTGACAGGGGAAAACACCTTACTGGAAAATATCACCCTTTTGGAAAGTATCAAGGGAAGTACATTGCAAATCTGTAGGTCATTGCCTTACACTTACCCCCATTTGATTGCTTGAAAGCCTTCTTTTTTTGGTTATAGAGGGCTATTCGTTTACTTCTATCAGTGGCTGAAAATCAATTGCCTTTTGAGACAAAATATTCTTTTTCTTGTTTAAAGTATGAGTTGGGGGTGAAGGTTAACTTCAAATACATCATGACCTTAGAATATGAATACTGTGTCTCCCCTTTTCCAAGAAATGTTAGTGGGAACCTTTAGGCTGTTGTTGCTATGTTGCTGATCTCACAGAATAAGACACTGAGGGAATTTTGACATGGCTGAACTTGGTTTTAAATCCCACAAAGCTTCTCATGTGTCTCATGCTTGTAGCAAATGTATATTCAAAACATGACAACTAGATGATAACTAGAAAGTAGAACGGAGAAGATATTTTCACACTACAAAAACTTGAACCAAACTTTCCAGGGGTCTGCCATACAGTTGCAGCACTTACGATGCGTTAAGAGAGACAGTGCCTTGAAATCACTTCCTCATGAGGGCTGATTTGAGAGTGATCTTTCCCCCCTACAGAATTGATGACTGTATTTATGCTCGCCCACAGAGACTGATGGATCCTGATGATTTCCAGAATGCTTTGCAGGATTTATCTGGACCTCCTGGCAATTCCCTCAGTGAGCTGACTGACATTTGGAATTCAGGTCTTCAGGAAGGTATTGACTGGATTGCTCTCTGACACCCTCAGGTCTCTGTGGCTCCTTGGTATAATGACAGCCTAAGGAACCTTATGAGGTTACTCAGACGGCTATAGAGAAATTGTTGATGAACCAGGAACAAAGCTGTGAGAACCCATTATAGACCCCAACTGAAGACCTATGAGGTTGCAGTGAAAGCGGCAAAAAGAGATCATTTTGCTGCTTACACCACTTCTGCTAGTTTGCAACCAGCTCAATTATTTATATTGGTTCAACAGCTGACCACTTCTTCAGTGAGTCCCAATTTTGATATTGATTTGGCTTTAAGCCATGATTTAATTGCAACCTTTTTTGTGAATAAAGTCTCAAATCTCTGCCTAGAGTTGGCTGCCATACTTGATAGCAGTGGTGGGATGGGGGTTTCATTTGCACTGTCTGGCACTTTTTTGGACTCCTTTGGCCTGCTTACCCTTGCAGATGTCAACAGGATCCTGATATCTATGAAGATGACTACTTGCTTCTTGAATCCCTGCCCCTCATGGCTTGAAAAATCAGGCTTAGAAGGGTGTAACTCTACTTATGATGACATTGTAAAAGAGTTAACGTAGCAAGTTGGGCTGCAAGCTCTAATAAACTTATTCAGCAAATTTGTCCAGGAACATTTGACTTGAAGATTAATTTTTTCGTTCAATAAATTTGTAGGGTTGAGATTAAAGGAACAACATGATGTGATTTGATGCAGCACCCTCCTTTGTCAGCCAAACTTGGTGGAAAAGAAATTTAAAGATGTCCTTTTCTGTTTGTATCCTAACCAGGTAGATATTTGCCTTTCAGGATAAATTAAGATGGTTTCCTTTACAGAAAGAGGTAACATGCATTGATAGTTTTTACTTGAAATTAATGGGGTGAAACCAACCATCCTTTTAAGGACGCTTCCACCAACTTCAGTGGATCTTTCTCCAATGGAAGAACTACCCGAGTCAGAGGAAGGATCCTTAGATTGGAGGAAAGTTTCAAACCTGATACAAAAGGAAAAGGGGGGGGGAATAAAACTTCTAACAATTCAAAAAAAATAAACTTTGTTCAGTGGAGTGGTAGGAGAGGGACAGGATCCACCCCAAAGTCAATTTGTTTTTTATATACAGATTTAACACAACACTAATGTAATTTGACTTGGAAATCATTTTGTCTCTGTTGTACTACTTGATTGTATATTCCAGATTCTTAAACTGAGGGGGGGGATAAATATGACATTTCCTCATAATAGTGAAGAACAGCTTGTGTTTACTAAATTGTAAATTATCTCACATTTAAAAGGTACTATGCTCCTCCTCCAATATTCTCAAAAGTTTGGTGATAAACAAATACCTTTTCCTTTAATTAACTGTTTAATTAATTAAAAGCCAGATGCTTGGTCTACTAATTTATTTCAATAAATATTAAATGTATGAATTTAAGTCAGTTAATAATGTTGTGATTTTAGATAAGATGGGGAATGTAGGGAAGGTGAATTATGACTGAGAACTCGAACGAGCTGCCACTGGAAGTTTTCTTTCTAGTGTCCAATGGCCCATATACTAAATAGTGTCTGACTTTATTGCAGGACTAACTTTAGTAATAATAAAGGGAGAGATATTAGAATTACAGTGGAACAAAACCATTGGACCCACAGATTTTAAATCCCAACATTGTATTTCCTAAACTCCATTTTAAATACCTAAATGACAGAGCAATCCTAAGGGAGGGGAGCTGAAAGTGCTCAGGGAGCCAACTGACCTCTGCATTGGTGTATGTTTGATATACGTCTGTCAGCTCACTGCCATGTATCGTGGAGGGTGATGGAGGAGGCTGGGGGGAAAGGGGAATGAATTCCTTGGAATGTTACTTTCGCTTTCCCGCTGTCTATGCCCAGGCTCTTATCTGTAGTTTATGTGCCTGACCTTGGCAACATCATCTCTGGTACCACTGAAACTGCTAGGATTCTGGCGGGCCCCGCTAGGTACCGTCATTGGCTCTCTCCCACCCCCTGACCTGCTTTGAATCCAGTATATCATTCCCATCCCACGCTTTCCCCATCAGTTTCAACACAGAACCTGAAGTACAAATGTCCTACCAATACTGATAATAAACTTTGTTTACAAAGAAGAGAGTTGTTGTGTAGTGGGTTCGAAGCATGAAGAACCAAGGACACAGAGTGATTCTTAGCTCATAATTTACTGCACACACAACAGAACAGAGAATACTGGCCAGATATACAGTCCCTGTGGACCACCCCCAGGCCCCATTGGTGGGTTCCTATTGGTGACCGCTTGAGGTTTCAGGATCCTAGTTCCTATTGTCTCTTGTGCTCCAAGCTTTGGTAAATGTCATTGTCACCTAGTGGTGCTCAGCAGACATAACACCCCTCCCCCCGTAGTTAATACCCAGCCTATGTGATGTAGTCCTTTAAGTAGGTGGGGGTCCAGTGCTCTTGTGTGGAACGCCTCGGTGTTGGAACCAGGATGCCAACGGGAGGCCCATCCTGTCCCATGCCCTGTGTGCCCGGAGGGGGAGGTAGCAGAGTCTTTACTGGTCCCGGGGCAGCAGCCGGTGCTCTGTCTTCAGGGGTGGCCGTAGTGATGGGGTTTGACCCCTGCAAACTCCCATCGGGAGCTTCCTGTTCCGAGATGTCCGGTAGTTCCCTCTCTGCATCCCTTGGGGCCAGAACCTCCTCTGGAGCCAGGAGCAGGCACCTGCACAGCTGGTCGACATGCTTCCTCAGGACCTGTCCACATTCTGTCAATACCTCATAAGACACAGGACCTGTGGGATGGATGACTCGGCCAGGGAACCATTCGAGGCCTTTGCCAAAGTTCTGGATGTAGACCGGCTCCTCCAGGAAGAACCCCCGTGGTGCCTCCCTCTGCTCGGATAAATTTATTTAAATTGCACGACCCTGGGGCCCTGTCCAGGTGGAGTCTGTCTAAGAGGATTGCAGGCCTCCGCCCCATGAGGAGTTCTGCGGGGCAATGCCCACTGACCAGGTTCATGGTGGTCCTTTGTGCCAGGAGGAAGTGCGCCAGCCGGAATTCCCAGTCCCCTGTCAGCCAGCTGAGGGCTTCCTTGGTGATATACACCATCCATTCCACCTGGCCATTGGTGGCAGGGTGAAATGGGACAGACCTTATGTGCTGGATCAGACTGCTGTAGAGGAACTCCTGGAATTCCTCTGAGGTGAATGCCATCCTGTTGTCCAAGATGATGATGTCTGGCAACCCGTGGGTGGTGAAGATCTTCCGGAGAGCCTGGATGGTGGCTTTAGAGGAGGTGGTGGAGACTGGGCTGATTTCTAACCATTTAGAATAAGAGTCCACCATTACTAGAAACAGCAGCCCGTGGAATGGCCTGGCAAAATCCACGTGGAGCCTTGACCATGATGTCCGGGTGGATCCCCAGGCTTGGGTGAGTGTGCTCGGCGGATTAGGCCTGACAGCCTGACAAGTCATGCAGCACTTAACCCAAGCCTCCACCTCCGCATCTATCCCTGGCCACCATACGTAGCTGTGGGCCAGGGCCTTCATCTGGACAATGCCGGGATGTGCCTCATGCAGAGCCTGCAGGACCCTTTGCCGCAGTACGCTGGGGACTACCACCCTGTCTCCCCACAATAAACAACCTTTGTATGCAGACAACTTGTCCTGGTGGGCAGCAAAAGCTGTGAACTCTGGCCCCTCAGCCACCGCGAGCCACCCCCTTACCACCCAGCCCAGAACCCAGGAGATGATAGGGTCCCTGGTCGAGCAGCAGGTGACATCCGCCACCTGGAGGGGGAGATTGGGAAGATCCTCAACTTGCAAAACATGATGGGCCGGGTCATCCTCCACAACCGGCAAGGGCAGGCAACTTAGAGCGTCCATATGGCCCATAACCTTGCCCGGGTGATGCTGCGGGGAGTAAGAGTAGTCCACCAAGAAAATGGACCACTGCAGGACCCATGGGGAGAGGACCTGTGGAGTCTGATGATCCAGAGCACAAACAGAACTGTCCTGGAGTACATTCTAATGGAGGCCACATTAGGGTTGAGTTGCAGCGACACTGGAGGGTCCGTGTAGCGACCCAGGGTCCCATCAAAAACGGATGGGAACTCTTCGCAGACCTCTCAGAAGTCCTGCGATGCGCATAGCTGCACCCCTTCAATGGAGAATCCCAATGGGGCGAACCATGCTCTGCCGAGGAGACTGACCAAATCTCCCTCAACTACAACCAGGTCCAATTTCCCATCAAATCCCTTATACTGGACCCGGAAGGTTTCCAAACTCCTTATCGGAACGCGGTTCCTCTGAAAGTCTGTCAGGGTGAGGGTCGATGGGTGCAGGCGGGGCCCCCCATGGGGACAGAGTCTCTTAAGAGTCTCCTCTAAGATAATGGAGGCTGCGGAACCGGAATCGAGCTCCATAGTGCAGGGGGACCCCTCTATTTGGTCCTGGACCTGTATCTTTGGGGCAGGGGACTGGCTTGGAAGCCTCAGTACCTGTTCGACTGGATTGGCTGCGAGTAGGTAGAGCTCTTCCTTGGAGGCATTGTCCTCATAGTGGGCATCTGCTCTCTGGTGGAGCTGTGGCGGTGCCTGCTGGGCTTGGGACCCCCGGGAATGGCAGGCCCATGTGATGTGCCCTGAGTGGCCACACCAATGGCACTTGGTGTTCTGGAACCTGCAGGTTTTTCTGTCATGTTTCTCTTTGCAGCTTGCGCATTCCTGGCCAGGTGCAGCATGGGATGCAGAGCTTTGTTCCCTGTGTCAGGATGACTGTTGGGTGCGGTGGATGTCCTCGCTGTCTGGGTCAAGGTTGCCATCCTGTGTCTGATGCATGGTGGCTGTGGTCAAGGGACAGTTTCTCTCCCATGCCATGGCAGTGGAAAGGGCAGAAGCTAGGGAGCACTTCTCGTCCTCCATGATGTGGCGTCGGAGCTTCTTGTCACTTAACCTGAAGATGAGTTTGTCTCTGAGGGCTGTTTCGAGATGGGCCCCGAAAACACACTCCGAGGCAAGCCGGCGAAGCTCAGCCAAGTATTCAGCTACCGATTCCCAAGGTTGTTGTTACTGTGCATAGAAGGCCATGTGGCACGCGATCTCCGATGGCTGTGGGATGAAATGGTCCTGTAGCTTCTTGATTATGTCCTCGAATGAGGCATCAGTCAGCTTTACAGGGGAAAGCAGGTTGCGGGCCAGCTGCATTGTGGCGGGGTCACAAGAGCCGATGAGGAGACCTTTCTTTTGTTCTTCAGTGCTGACCTCATAGAAAATGAGGATGAACTTGAGTTTCTTGACCCAGGCTTCCCAGTGGTGCAGATGGGCCAGGTTGAACAGAGGGACAAGTCCTGCTCCTGGAGCAACTGCCATCGGGCTGCGTGGAAGTGGAGGAGGTGGTGAAGCAGGAGGTGAAGAAGGCGCGGAGATCGCTTAATCTTCTCCGGGATTCATCAGCTGGAGCCGTAACATCCTCAGGTACTGGCCTTCCTTTGGTGCCTCCATGGCCCAGCCAGCTCAACAGGGTCCCATCCCTGTCACCATTGTTGTGTAGTGGGTTTGAAGCATGAAGAACCAGGACACAGAGTGATTCTTAGCTCATAGTTTACTGCACACACAACAAAACAGAGAATACTGGCCAGATGGCCAACTATATACAGTCCCTGTGGACCACCCCTAGGTCCCATTGGTGGGTTTAAAATTCCCAGCAAGGTTCCTATTGGTGACCGCTTGAGGTTTCAGGATCCTAGTCCCTATTGTCTCTTGAGCTCCAAGTTCTGGTAAATGTCGCTGTCACCTAGTGGTGATCAGCGGACATAACAAGAGTTGTTGGTTCTGATTGCTGTAGGAGTCTGACAGAGTGCTGAAACTCACTCTGGACTCTGAATTTGTACCTTACTGTGAGTGACAAGGAAGAAGTCCTAGTGCCTACCACTACCAAAGAAGATGTCCCAGTGACCATGGCAGCCCCAGTCATGACTGGGGGGGGCACCGGGGGGACAGAAGTCCCACTGCTGGGGAGGTTCTGGCAAGACCCAGACCCCTACGACTGGTCACGCTACTCAGAGGTGACGAGACATGGGCTACCCCAGTTTGCCCCAAGATGACAACTGGAGTAAGGCTACTGGAGGTGGCCCCAGCCTGTGTGGCCACTACCATGAGGGTACCCGCAAAAGACAAAATGGAGCAAATGCAGCAGGTGCTGACGGCGAAGCAAGAGGAGCTATGCCAAGAACTCCTGGAGGTGCTGATGGGACTGCCCCAACTGGTCACAACCACGGTGCAGTATGAGTTGGGATTGTGCCAGCCCAGGGCAAATGGCCAGCCAGGGTTGGCTGGCCCCACCGTAGTCCCGGTACAACAACCTGCCGTGCCACCAGCAGGCTCACCAGCTGGATCCCCGGTGCTTCTAGCCCCAGCCCCAGCTCCTGCCTCGGTCCTGGGCCTCAAATGGCCAAAAGAGCTGCTGGATGCAACCTATGACGGAGACCCGGAGAAATTGGAGTTTCTTCACTTTGCAGGTGAGGAAGTTCCTGAAGGATTGGGGTCACCTATTCCCAACTGATGAGCATAGAGTAGACTATACTGGGGGGAATTCATGGGAGCAAGCTGCAGACTGGTTTGTTGCTCTGAACAACATGCAGAGCCCTGAACTACATAATGTAGGGGCTTTCATGTGGGCCCTGTGGAGGCAGTACGAAGACCCAAAGGTTACAATGGCACAGGCCCCCAACAGCACTCTGTTGTTTGCGGGCCCCAGTGGTGGAATGCGGCAGCCTCCCGTCAGCATAACTGAGCCATAGGCCTCTGGGTGGGTTTGGGGCATGTTGTGGGTGGGTTTGGGGCATGGCCAGAGTTAGTTGGCTCCCTAATCCCTTTTGGCTGTTACCTCCCCAGAAGTACCTGTGCTAAACTCTCTGTCTCTGAAAAACTTAGAAGGACCTGGCAGCCTGAGAGGGACCAGGGTCACACACCTCAAATTGGTCTGGCATAGGCAAGCAACAGGGAGGCAGAAGAGATTCCATTTTGACAACGACAAAAAAAGGGGGGGAGGGGAAAAACTGAACCTAAAACCTAGAATCCAGAACCTGACAAAGGTTAGTCAAATGTAGGAGAGGGGGCCAATGTTAAAAACTTGATGAAGGAAATATAAAAATACATGTATTTATTAATCACAACTTTAAAAATATATATAAGGGCCCAGTCACATGTTATGTATAAATAACTATCAATAAAACACAAGGGCTTATAAATCTGACTTGATGCGTTTTGGCCTACATAGGCCTTCCTCAGAAGTCAATAGTGAGGAACATATTGGCTATTATAAAAACATATAGTACAATCATATAAATACAGAGCATGAATACAATAAGGACCAGAAGCAAGTTGCTGTAAAAGATAAAAAAATGGAAAATTAAACACATGTATTAAAACAAATAAATAAACCGTAAATATATATTACCAATAAATAAATATATACCATTGACTCTGAGGAAGGCCTATGTAGGCCAAAACGCGTCAGGTCAGATTGATAAGCCCTTGTGTTTTATTGATAGTTATTTATACATAACGTGTGATTGGGCCTTTATATATATTTTTAAAGTTGTGATCAATAAATACATGTATTTTTATATTTCCTTCATCAAGTTTTTAACATTGGCCCCCTCTCCTACATTTGACTAACCTTTGTCAGGTTTGAGATTCCATTTTGAACCAGCCAAGCTAGATCAGGAGGAACCGAACCCAGTAGAAGGAGCACGTCCACAGGACCTCATGATCAGCCAATAATTAAGAAAGATCTTCATCAATTTACTCATCTTCTCTGACCCAGGGACTAATCTAGGTAAACTGAACTGTCTCCTTGAAGAAATTTCCAGAGTCTATCACCCTTTCCCCAACCAACATCAAGCCAATAACATGTAGAAAGAGAAACACTGGTGAAACCAAGCATCCTGCACATCCTCAATTTTAATCTGGCTACTCATCACACCCTGGGCCAGCCCACCCCTGGCCCTCCAAACCACATTTAAACTGGCACTCTGTGCCTTAATTTTTGTACAGCTCTTGGGGCCCATAAGAGTGTACCCTCAGACTCTGTCTGAGCCTGTGACATCAACCACTGGTCAGCCTTGTCCCTCCTCCTTCCATGTGGATTCCAGACTTCAGGATCAGGTGAATATTGTCCTATGTAAAACCAATCCCCTTCTTGTCACTATTGATCACTTGTCTGTTTCCTAGCTCTGTGTGTGTTGATCTGTTATTATTTTTGCATAAGTGAGTAGTGTGAGCTTTTTATTTGTTTACAATAAAAACTCAATTTATTTAATCAGAAAGGCTCTTCTTTCCACTGGTATCTCTTGCAATTTGACCCTGGTATACATAAAGAACCCTTGAACACGTGTACTGCCCCAGGCAATTCGTGTAACATGGCCTGGGAATGCCCCCTCCCAGAGGTGGAAAGTTACTCCAACAAAAAAATGTGGCTTAGCCCATAGGCACCCATTGAACGTGAAAATCAAATTGTCTCCCACCGCTTTGGCCTTGCTCATTAGCTTGGAGGAACTCAGGATGCCGACTACAGCTTTGGCCAATCATCTCCCTTGCCATGGTGGCCAAGCACCCTCCCCGGCATCCAGTAGAGCCTCCCCCATCCTACAAATACTTCCAGTGGGACATCTTACAGCTCAGTAGTTAGGACATGTGGCAGGGGATTCTGTCTCATACCTCCCTGCTATGTGGACTTAAAGTAAGCAGTGAGGTGGTGGCAGAAGCACAGAGAGAGCACTTTGCACTACATGTACAACATCAACTAGTTATCCCAGGCCCCAGGGATGCCAGGCTTGCTGTGACCAGGGCTAAGGCCTTTTCAGTGGCAGCTCCTTACTGGTGGAATGAGCTCCCGGAGGAGATCAGGGCTCTGCGGGATCTTGTGCAATTCCACAGGGCCTATAAGACAGAGCTATACCACCAGGCCTTCAATCAGGAGCTGCCCACCACTACCATCACTGCCTGCAACCAATACCTGTGGTGTAAGGCCAGCCTAACCGACATTGCATTATACCATCTCATGGAGTCCAGTGATTGTTGAGTTGAGAACACTGGGGGCTGTTTTGTATGGCACGCCACCATGACTTAATACTGTGAGCACTTTAATTGTGAATTGCTTTATCTGTTTTAAATGGTTTTAAATGTTTTATATGTAATTGGTGTATGATGCCAAATATTGTTAGCCACCCTGAGCCCACTTGCGGGGAGGGCGGGATAGAAATGCAATAATAAATAAAAATGGTGAGCATTTGGCACTGACACCCAAGGTGGTGAGCAAAGTCCATCCTCTGTGACTGACCTCTTCCATTTCAGAACCCTCACAGGGTACCCCACCTCTAGAGGCTCAACACACAGGGGCACTGACAGGTAAACAAGGACAAGGATCCAAAACCTGCTCCCCTACTCCCCTCGCTTGAGCCTGGGTGCTGTGATAGCATTTCCTGCACTCAAGCCCAGCACTGAGTTAAGGCATGGGGTGGCACAAACTGTGGCTGCACAACCCCATGGCCCCTGATATGCTATGGGAAAACTTCCCCGGGAAGTTTTCCAGGAAATCTGGGGGTGGGGGATTTGCCTGGTTCCCACCCTTGGCAGAGCACAGGGCATGTCAATGGTTGAGGGGGGGGGGGTTGGCAGCTGCTCCACTGTGTGTGATGAACCAGCTGGGCAAGTGTCCCTTGCAGAATCAGAGGCTTGAGCTGCAGCTGTAGATGGATTGCAAGCAATCTGGAAGCACTTCTGCACAGGACTGATGAGTGTGAGTTGGCTAGTTCCATCATGAGACTCAAGGGGGGGGGTTAATGGTGAACCACCCCTCCGCATGTAGCTGCATTTGCAGACTCTGTTAGGACAAGACATCCATGGCACTGTCTTGCAGGTGGAGATTCAATAGAGGGACTTGTGGGTGTGGCAAGTCCTGCCCCCACAAGCACTCTTCTCAGGCCACTGTTCCAGCCCTCCTCTTGTGCCTGGCAAGCCCTTCCAAATTCCACCTGCAATGCCATTCCACTTAGGTGTATGTCACGTAAGGGATCCTCAGTCCATGGTGTGGAAGTGGATGAAGTCCTCACACCCTGTCATGGATTCCAGTGTAATAAAGTCTACGTTGTGCCACATCTGTGTCTCTGCTGCTTGGTTTTTGTGGGCTTCCTGAGGACATGTCTCAGAGGAAGAGCTCTTGGGTGCTGTGGGTGGCTGGGGAGGATTGTGCAGGTCCCACTGTTCATAATCTGCCATACATAGCAGGGACCCATGTGCACAGAGAGGATCCCTCACTTACCTCGCAGGCTTCTGTGTGAAGGGGGAGGAGCCAGAGGGTGGTCTGGGTGAATAAGGTGCCTCATCATGGTGGTGAGAGCATGAGGCTGGACTTGGGAGACCCAGATTCCGTTCTCCGCTTGTACCATGGAGGCTAGGTGGGTAGCCTTGGCCCAGATGCACACCCTCAGCCTGACCAACTTCATGGGGTTGTTGTGTGCATGAAATAGAGGAGAGAGGGATGATGCAAGTCACCAAGGGGGAAGGGTCATTAAGAAAATGAGTGAATGGATGAGGCCCCTAACTGAGTGTCTGTTCCAGGAAGGGGGTCCTCTGGCACTCAGGGGGTAGGCATCTGTGCAAATAGCATTGAATGGGCTGTGGATCACAAAGGTTCCCTAAGCCAATGGCAGGGGGGGGAGCCACTGAAGTGGGTGGGCTCCAACTATTTGGAAGGGTGGGGTTTGGGTGGCCCAGCTATGGGACATGGTGGCATGCAGGAACAACAATTGATGGCGACCATGTGCCTGTCATTGCCGCGGGTTTCCATCAGGGGGCATGGTGAAAGCAGAGAATGGGACTCTCCTGAGCTGCCCTTTCCTGCCCCCTAGCTGTGACATGCAACAGCATCTACCCCCAGGACTGGCTGCTCCCATCGACCTGAACTGCCCCACCTGTCTTGCTGCCCCTGCCTCAATACTACACCACAAGGTTACGCTGCAGCAGAATCATCATGGATGTGCCCTCAAAAGCAGCCAGCTAGACTCCCCCCCCATTCCACTAAAGTGTAATTTGCTCCTTAGAGAGCTGACTAGCAGTGGCGCCCCTGTGCTGTGGCTGGCCGCCGCAACATGGATGTGGCTCAAGATCACTCTGTTAATTTCCCAAAGTACATACACTTGATTAAATATTATTACTGATTAAAATAAAAATGTTATTACATTGAAAACTTGACACAGAAACCAAACTAATTTTTGACTAACTTCTCTCATCTTGTTTTTTTCCTCCTCTCAATGAAAGAACGAACAATTATCAAGGTGCTACTCAGCTGGCGAACCATGTGTACTATGATTTATTTTATTTATCATTTAAAACATTTTTATGCCACCTTTCCACCCGTTTAGGTCCACTTTTGTAGCAGCCAAGCATTCCAGCAGTCAAAATTCCCTGGCCTTATCAAAAAGTTGTTTGGTAGCTAGAGGATTAGGCATAAACAGACACCCCAATATGTCTCTTATGCCTTTTCTTTACCTCCTCTTTTACAGTTATTGTAAAAGGTGTTTGAATTCAATACTGCCAAGAGAGTCCTGAGAGCAAAACCTAGCTTTCTTGCTCCAAGGGGTTAACCACATAGCTTGCTTTTCATTTTGAAGCAAACACACAGCTGCATTCCAAGATCCAGGAGGCATCAACTATCTCTTTCAATACTCAAGGGTAAGCATGAAATCCAGATGTTTGCTGATTTGAAATGCTTCCTTATATTCTGTGTCTGAATAAAGGGACAGATTGCTGCATGCAGAGAGAAAATACAGCACAATCATCTCAGCATCAGCATGAGAAGCAACTACAGCAACTCAAAGTTGTTATTTGAGTGTGAGTTTCCTATAAGAATAAACTTAATTGCTTGTTATTTAAGAAAGAAGTCAATCATCCTTATCCTTAAAAATCCATCTCGGAAAGCCTTGCAGCTACTATGACTCACTTAATAGGAGGGATCCTCATTATTGGTTCAATGATTTTGCTCTTTCAATCCATCATCGTACAAAGATAAATATTGAGACACTGTAAATTAGAGAGACGATAAGACAAGGAACGCTTTTTGAAAGAGAATGATGTTAATGCAAACAACTGGGAAATTTGGCAGGGGCCACATTCTCCTGCGACAGAAGCTGTTGATGTCCTCCAAAGGTTGTATCTGGCCCTTGGGCTGCTTTGCATACTCATTTTTGTATGTTTTGCATGAAGTAAACTATAGGGTTTTTTACATCTTGAGAACTAAAAATTAATCAGTATTTTTTAAAAAATAATCAGCAAACTAGGACAGGAAAAATAATATAAAAATATTTGGAAATGACAGTCTCCCAATCTGTTCACTAAGAACTTAGGTTTACAGGTGAAGATGAATTCCCTGAGTAGGTCTTTGTTGCTTCCCCCTAAGCCTATTTACCTCCATTTCTATCCCTTTTGCACAGGGGCCAAATTAGGGTTTTGCAGTGGGAGCGGGAAATCAGCAGCAACGGATTCACTTTGCTCAATGATGGAACATCCTGGTAGGATACAGACCAATACTTTTAGGTGTACACTAAAGTATTTTAACCATATACTTACAAATATAGTTTTATTACAGAAACCATATCCTGCTTTTCAGTAAATACAAACCATGTGGCTTATAACAAAGTAACAAAAATTAAAAACACCAACATCGTGGTTAAAGTATATTCCTGATTGAAACTCCTAGCAGAATAAAACACATTCAGGAATAAGTGCATCTTCGAATTCTTTCAGAAGGCCTGTGAAGAAACAAACTCACTTTCTGGGAAGGGAGGGCAGACAATTGAGGATTTACAATCCAAGTCTTTGATCCATTATAGGACACATTCGGATCTTTCAATTAGCTTGGGATGCTAGTAGTAGCTAATATAGCTCCTGGAGCACTGTTGTAAAGTATTTTTCCATATAACCATCAGCCCTTGCTGCAGTTTGTAAGCCCCCTTTATAGGGGCCATCTCATTGCTCAGAATCTGTCCAGTTCAGTGGCTAGCAAAGGGTAACCTGGATTTCAAACTTGTGCTCACTTATGAAGTAACCTGGGTGACATTCAGTAAGCAATTTTTCCTCAGTTTAACTTTCCTCACAGATAAAAGTGAAAGAGCTCTATATACACTTTGGGTTACTTCGGAGGGATGCTCAGCCTCATTCAGCGGGAAATTATATTTTGCACTCAATGGATTCCCCTCTCAATTTTTTTTTAAATTTGGAAATGCAGTGACTTACACACAACTATGGTTCATAAGAACATAAGAACATAAGAGAAGCCAATGTTGGATCAGCCCAATGGCCCATCTGCTCCAACATTCTGTCACACAGTGGCCAAAAACACCAGGTGCCATCAGGAGGTCCAGTAGTGGGGCCAGGACACTAGAAGCCCTTCCACTGTTGTCACCCCCAAGCACCAAGAACACAGTGCATCACTTGCCCCAGACCCAGAGTTCCTATCTATACCTTGTGGCTAATAGCCACTGATGGCCCTCTGCTCCATATGTTTATCCAATTTTTCCCTCAGTTCCCGTCCATGCTTGTAGCTGCCACCACCATCTCCTGTGGCAGTGAATTCCATGTGTTAATCACTCTTTGGGTGAAGAACTACTTCCTTTTATCTGTTCTAACCCAACTGTTCAGTAATTTCATTGAGTGCCCAGGAGTTATTGTGGAGATCCACAAAAACTCACTACCTCACCAGGTAAAAGTGCTCCAGCTCTGGTGAGCAGGACAAACAGCAGCACAGACATTCTCTGCCCAGTACTTTCACTGAAGTGTAACTTGAAAAGAAGCAGCAGTAGCTTCTTTTGTTGTTTCTTGACACTTCTATACCTGAGCATCTTTCTGCCAAACCCTCTGCATGTGCCAGGAGGACTCAGGGGGGAAGAGGGGAATAGTGGCAGTGATACATTAAGGCTAGCTAGTAAGCCAAACTAGTGTTTGTTGGTCCCCTGAGGTCACCTGGCTTGGCAATGTATTGCTGAGCTTTCCTGGAGGAATGTTCCTGATTAAATTAATGTAGCTTCATCTTTAAAGTCAATGTTTACATTTAATCACTTTGCTCTGTATTACATTACATTGATTTGGGCACTTACAAATCATTAGTGATTTTTTTTTTTTAAACTCTGTACTGTTTTGGAGCTAAATAAATACCAAAATGTAGTGGTGGTGTTAGGTAGTGTACCAGTTTGGTTTCCAAAAGTGTTGATGTTTGTGCAGACTGAAGTTTGCCAAGGTACAAAAGGAAATGAAGTGTACATACCATTGATATTTATGAGCTTGGGATGCCTTCTGTTATTTTAGGATTTGCTCAGAGTCTCACTGCTGAGTGCTTCATATTCTGCTTGTTTAGTATAGACTTATATGGGCACACTGCCTTCCTTTTTTCTTTTTGCAAATCATTCCTTTAGTGATGTTATTTTGAAAATGTGCCCAGAATTCTTCCGGCCTAAAGACCCATAAATTATAAATAGCTATTACCTACATTTCTATTTAATTTGAAATACAGGCAGAATGTATAATAAATTGATACATGGCCAAAATGTGACCAAAAGCAGCAAAATGAGTAGAGTAATGCTAAGAAGATATAATCTCGTTGAGAGGGTCAGTGCCAAGTCTTGCCAAGTCTGATCATCACCATCACACTGAGGAAGCTCTTGTTACTACATCTTTTACTAAGCTATTGGTTCACATCTACACAGGAAAGTCCCTTATACGAAGCTGGGCCAATGGTTTATCAAGGTCAGTATCATCTGCTCTGATTGGCAAAACTCTCCACGGGTAGCAGTCTTTCTCATCATCTAATACCCAGTCCTTTTAGCTGGAGATGCCAGGAATTGAACCTGGGACCTTCTGCATGTAAAGCAGAATTACAATTTTTTTAAAAAATATAATTTTAAGAGAAAGGCAGAAGAAATAAAGTAACACATAAGACACCAAGTAAAAACAAGATGGGCAGTAATAAAAGGCAGTAACTTATTAAATGATAGGTAGAATTTATCACTGATCACAGGTGGAAGGTGGAGGGCTTACACTTATTTCTGTAAAAAGAGTTACTGCAGCATGACACTGTATTTACTTTCTATCAGCCAAAAATTCCTGTTCTTATAAAAACGATATTGAGTAACTAGCGGATTAGGCATAAACAATCACCCCAATAGGTTTTTTCTTCCTTCTCTCTGACTCCTGCATAAAAATGTAGTGCCATCGAGGAAAACTGCTGCTGGTGTTCGAGTGATGGTGGCAGTAATCTCTACATGACTCTGTAAAGCAAGAACCAAGACCAGCCCCAAACGACTGGAGAGCTATTCCTTGTCAAAACAGTAGGCTAGAGAGATCCATTCTCTGCCTTATCATAAGGCAGATTTTACAACTTAATTATAAACAAAGTTCAAGGCTGTTTTAAAATATATACTAGTGCAAACAAGAGGCAAAATTCCCTACACTTTCATTTTGCATATGCTAATAAATTATAACTATTCACAAAATATAAAAATAAATGTTGCTTTGTCTTGTAGTACAAGATGCAAAAATATAATTCCATTTCAGAATTCGTGTAAATAAATGTAATCCCAGTTTCACTGATTGAGCCATTTATGGAACCAGGATTGCCTTTTTAAGAGATCAATAGGGCAATCCTCTGCAGTTAACTCCAGTTTAAGCCTACTGAAAGCAATTGGCTTAAAGTGACGTAAATCTGCATAGAATTGCACTGTAAAACATATTCATCAAGGAAAATTCTCTAACGCAGCATGGGACTTTGAAATATTATGATACTTCTTAATTTCATCTCTGGGTTTCCATACTAATGTTACATTGTTAACAAAATTGTTGTCATGAGAATGGTTGAAATTCGAAACACACAGCAAACCTTCATATGTGCTTTTTGTCCTAATGCTCAAACTTTTAAAAAGTTTAATGCTAATATTTCTATTTGTCTAAAATGCAAACTACATCCTCATATATCCTGTCCTTATATATAATTGAGTTTTGGCCACCATTGTTCTATGCGCACCAACAGTGGTTGGTGGCCCCCGCTGCTACTCAGCATCTGCCTGAAAATCAGAAGGAGAAGCCCGTGTCCCACCCATACCACCACTGTCCGTGGAAATTCGCCTCAGAACTCACGTGAGGAGAGAGACCGCCATTTGTCTATAGAGGAGAGAGGACGTAGAGGAGGAGGAGGTCGATGAGGACCATGCCAGAGTTATGCCCCCCTGCCTACCAGCTGCCCACCTTTCCCGGGGGGGTGGGAGAGCCACCCCATGCCCTACAGGAGTAGCGGGGCCCATTTTCGTGGGTCCCCCCAGGCTTCAAAGGCGTACTGGGAAGGGGTGGCAAAGACAGATAGTGGCGCTGAGCTGGCCACCGCGGGCCCATTTTTGCCACTCCCCCTCGCCTTCAGAGGCATTCAGGGGGGCAGGTGGAAGCCGGCAGCCCCGTTTACACCACTCGCCCCCTCACCTTCAGAGGCATTTGGGGGGGGGGCAGGTAAAGGCCGGCAGTGGCACTGAGCCGGTCCCCACAGGCCCGTTTTCGCCGCTACCCTCCCATCAACTTCAGAGAGACGGGGGAGGGCGGGTGAAGGACGGCGGTGGCGCAAAGGCAGCCGCCACGGGCCCGTTTTCGCTGCTCCTCCACCACATACACACTCTCTCTCTCTCCCGTCTTTCTTTCTCTCACTCTCCCCCCTCTTCCTTCTTTCTATTCTCTCTCTCTCTCCCCCTTCCTTTCTCTCACTCTCTCCCCCTCTCTTTCATTCTTTCACTCTCCCCCTCTTCCTTCCTTCCTCTTTCTTTCTCTCTCTCTCTCTCTCCCTCCCATCTATCCATCCATCCATCCATCCATCCATCCACCCATCCATCCATCCTCCAACCCTTCCGACCTTTCTAGGGCCCATTGTCTTCTGCCACAATGGGCTTTGCTCCCTAGTTACAGATATATTACAGATGTCAGCCTTTTCTCTTTTAGTTGTGTGTTAAAATGAAGATGTAACTATAAGATTGTTTTAAAACACTGACTTAAGGTCAAGGAGTTCTCCGTTCTTCTTTTCAATCACACATCTCTGGTTTAAAAGAAAGCTGCCAAACCCACGGCTATATTTATAGCTTAGCAACTCTACTAAAAAGGAAGTTCACTCTCTTGTTGGCAGTTGCTTCCATCACATGGCATGAGCAGTCCAATTGGAGAGAGGCTTTAAGCAAATTTACTCTACCAAACCTGAGATAACCTTGGTTTTAGTTAAAAATATCGCAGCTGGCATTTAATTGCAGGCGATAATAAAAAGTAGTCAGTATTCCCAAGTAGTATTTATGTCTCGGGTAGGCTTCCCAAGGTAAAATTGTGGGTGATTTCAGGTTTATTATTCTGAACAATCCAACCATCAAAACAGCACAGTTTTGAAAACACGGACATCTCTAACCTAAGTAGCTTTTTCCGTTTCCCATTTTCCCATTATGGTGTAATTTGTTAAAGTAATGCAGAAACTGCCGCCCTTGTGTTGGCAATCAGAAGTAGCTTCATCTTATAATCACTGAAATAAAACTCACAAACAACCATACTTCATTATCACTGCGATAATTTCATAGCATGGATGCTATTTTTAGATGCAATGGGGGGAAAGCAAATTCATAAACTTCTACTCTGACGAGAAATGTGCATCCTAGCAAACTGAACCACAGGACTGTCCCACCGATGTCTAACATGGCAACCGGGAAGCACACATGGGCCTCTGTTCCTCATGAAGAAATGGTAAACAAAGAACTTTTGATATTTAAGACAGAGAACGAGGACTCTCCAAAATAGAATCATTGTTGAATGATGCCACTATGGCAGACGTTTCAACCTCACAATGACCTCTCATCTTCCTTTCTGCCCTACAGCAAATGACTCTTCCTAGTGCTCCAAATTTAAGACATAAAGAATGCACATCTGCAGTAAGGTTTACATTCTAGTTTGCCACAAAAAGAACTAGGAATCCTGACACAATTAGACATTTATCTGTTCATATAAATGCCCCTCTTCTACAATGCCCTTTTTCTTTTACCAAATTTCCAGTCAATATATTTTACATTTGAAACGATTATTTCTCTCATTTTGTAATTGTTTACTAGCATCTCAAGTCAACTGTCTTTCCAAGCCAGCAAAACTGGCAATGATTCTGCCAGCTTGGCATTCAGAAAAGTGGTCAGCTCAGTTCATATAACTTTTTTCAAAAACTGCCCTCATTGCTAATTGCTGGCCTGTGCTCTTGTAGGAGTGAGCTGGGGAAAAAGAATGTATACTTCAATGAGCCAGTAGAGGGCACTCATTAGTAGGGCAGTCAGGTTCCATTCCAAACTGGTTACTCTGCATTTATTCTCTATACTTTTTGGTGGCTGTCAAGGGAGCACAAGCTTCAGACAGATATTTCCCTAGTGAAACAGAATCGCTTCAACAATTTCAATATCAAGAAAAGTTATAAGTTCTTTGTGAAGCTTTTGTAGGACTGAAAAGACACTAAACACTAAAGAGTCCGGCATGTGTAAATAAGAGAGAGCAAAAGAAAAAGAAATAAACTTCTTAAAAGCTGCTCTGCTTGTCCACCAGATGTATTGACTATGTTTCAGCGCTATGAAAGGTTTAATACTGTCAGATGATACATGATAGCCCATTTTAGAGCTCAGCTGAAATACATAACCTAATGAACACACAAGTATAAACTTTCATTATTAAAGTTTGATAATTAACTCAAAACTACAAGTCTCAGTCCCAGTTTCACATGTTTTAATCAGCTGAACCATACATGACATGCAAGATTCCTGTTCAAATGTGATATGGCATCAGGACAAGCCCAGGGCTGTTTAGCAGTTTTTGAAACCATTCTGTAATGACTACTTAGATGATTCCAAGAACACATTTGCTTGTGACAGTTGCTGTGAGGAGGTTCTGAAGATGTTCTTTGATTTGCCTTTGCTCCCAACAGAAGCAGTATGGTCTCTTCCTGATGTTAAAATTTTGCATGAGTGCACATAAGAAGGTTTGTTTTGCCAGAAAGTTTCAAACATAAGGATTGTTCAGCAACTGGAAACTTGGGAACACTGTTGCAAGGAGGATTTTCAAAGCAGCCGGGGTTAACCTAATTCTATTCCTAATGATATCATACAGAGTTATTTTAAGACCAGCCTTGTACCAACTCTCTGCCGTGGAGTCCATAACACTTTTAAAAGGGGACATAAAACATTCTTGTGTTTACCTGCACTGGTGCCTGCACCGGTTGTGAGGTCCCCACCCATCAGGCCACCTAGGAGAAGATAAAATAGTCAAACTGAGAGAGCAGCTAAGAGAAACCACAAAGGTCCAGCAAAATTACAGTTTATTCCACAAAGCAATGTAGGCACTATTGGAGTTTGTACTACCAGAGCACTTAGAAAGTTGGCTGTTTAAGCTGCACTGACTTCTTGTCTACATACCATCTTGTACAAAGTGTATAAGCATTATTAGTTTTCGGAGGTTCCAGATCACAATAATGCTTCTTGACTTGGTAGTTAATAAACTGCCAAGTACTCAGATAAGAGATTCTACACCCCACTGTGTCATGATGGTGCATGGTGGTGGAAAGTGCCCTCAAGTCACAGCTGACTTACAGAGACCCCACAGGGTTTTCAAGGCAAGAGATGTTCAGAGGTGGTTTGCTATAATCCTGTCTCTGTGTCATGACCCTGGACTTCCATGGTGGCCTCCAATCCAAAGGCTAACCAGGGCTGGCCCTGCAGAGCTTCCAAGATCTGATGAGATTGGGCTAGCCTGGGCTATCCAGGTCAAGGCAATTGTACATGGGGCCTCTTTTAATGCTGACATTTCTATTTAAGAGGAATAAGACTGTTGATATCTGAGTTAATTTTTTCACACTATTTATTAATACTATGGTGTTTTCATGAAATTAAAACTCAGGTACTGCAAATACATAAAATCAGCTTACATGCATTTTGATGGCAAAGATTCTTCACAGTTCCATACAACTTTTGGCAATAAAGGTTTCAAGGACCAACTGGATCCTACCCTTACAGCTTGGACTGCACAATCCTCCAACATGCAACTAATCCTAAAAGATGTTAACCATGTTGTGCCTTGCAATCCAGAAATATGCAGATCTGGCTCCCTGCGATGAACTTAGGTGTGCCCCAGAGAAAAGACACCCACCTTTTCCCAGGACACTTTCTGTACACTTGGTTGTACACAACACCGCCAGTCTGGCAGCTCAAGAACCTGTTATCAGTGTTAATGAAATCAGAAAACCACAGAGATAATCTTATCTTGACCTAGTATAATGCAGTCACAGTGTCAAGCACTTTCTTGGAAACCTTTCAGATAAATTTACAAATATTTGTGCAATATTCTTGGAGTCTTCTCAGATCTTGAGCTAGTGGTATTCCTTATTTTTTACACCTTCCTCAGACTGGAGACTGTGTTTGACTTTTCCAAGTTCAGCATATTGACTCAGTTTCATCCAGACAGAATGAAGGATCCTAATCTCTATTTATTCTGCTTAGAGGTGACTCCTCATCAGCATCTGCGTGGAAGGCTGAGTTTTGCTTAAATGGGGAGACAATCCAGCCTTGAGATGGAACAATACATCACAATTGATGAAATTCTAACAACCCATTACCACAAAGCTCTTAGCTGTAGATCCAGACAACCTAATTCCTGAAAGATACAGTATTAAAACTGTACTTCTAATTTGCTCCCCAGGTATTACAGAGGACTCTTGAATAAAAAAAAAAAATGGTGTGCATTATGCCGACATGTTACATTTTAATCTTGTCCTTATTCCAAAGTGCTCATTGTGGTAAACAGATCTCCCCTCCTCCATGCTATCCTGACAATAACTCTGTGAGTCAGGTTAAGATGAGAGGGATTTACTAAACCAAAATCAGCCAGTGAAATTAATGGCTGAAGAGGTATTTGAACCCTGGTCTCCCCAGTCTTAGTTCAACACTCTAATTACTTTACCATACTGGCTATCACTGGCAGATTGGCTCATGTTCATATTCTAGATTAGTCTTCCTGAACTGAAC
Organism: Gekko gecko; assembly: GCA_029375565.1. NCBI lineage: Eukaryota > Metazoa > Chordata > Lepidosauria > Squamata > Gekkonidae > Gekko > Gekko gecko. Next base: position 58,727,145 of record JAPDNY010000007.1, read on the forward strand.
AGAACAACACTGGAGACTGTGGATTAAATCCAAGGGATACAATTTACTGGATTTTTTAACTGCAAACCCTGGATATAGATTACCCCATGAGCACCCAGGAGATTTTCCCATGACTTGGACCACTCGTCTCTTTTTGTCTTTAACATAAAGACAAAACTTAGTTTCCTTAAATTTCTAGTGTTTTATCTTCAGATATTTATTTATGAATTCTGAGTTAGGATCTTCCCTCAACTTTTTTTTTAAAATAAAAAAACACTATTTTAGAGTAAAACAGTTAAAAAGAAGAGCTGTTCTTTCCTAAACACAGCTCGATGGGAGAAACAGAAGCAATTCTGCTACTGAAATGAAGAAATGAGACTATACAGTGCCTACCTGTGTTACCTGCACTCGGTGGCCGGTGTGTCACACCAGGAGACATGCTATTGCGCTGTAAGGAAGGGTGGGCCAGAGGCAAAAGGTTGGGGTTCCCCAGGGAGCTTACTGGGTTGCTGTATACCAAGCTGTTGTGGTTGGACACTGGGATAGAAACTGGCATCTCAAAGTTGGGTGGTGGAACAGCCTGTTCAAATGGGGAAAAGAAAAGGGAAACAAAAGACAAGAATAGTACAAAAGCACAACAATCTCAAACTAGAGTTATTCTATATTTAATTCAAATATTTTGTAACTTCTAGGTAAAACACAGAAAAGAAGCAAGAATGCTAAATGCTGTTACCAACAATATTTCAGCCACTGAAAGGAGAGTTTTAGAAATGCTTAATGGCTCATGAACTAATATTCCTCCCCCCTCTGCAGTTTCCTTTGTGAATATGAAAAGACTGGTTCTCCCCCTCCCTACACACTTCTATTTAAAAGAAGTGCTTGTTTCATTAGGCTACATTTCAGCCTTCTTCCATTCACTGAAATCCTAATTGCTTACTTGAGGAATCTTAAATATGGTGTGGTAGATGAATGCTGATCAAAGATACATGATTACGATGATTTCACTGAGCAAGGAATATTAGAAAGACAAAAATGCAAAAGGAAAGAATTTCACTTCAGCCAGAAGGGCCTTAGAAGCCCAGAATTATCAGCTCCATGAAGAAAAGAAGCTGACAGTATTTTTCTTCTTCGGAAAATATCTTCTCCTCCACTGCTCTTCATGAATGCATCAGGAACAGTTTTGAGGTAACATCCATGGTGAAATGCATGTGAAAAGAGGCTGTGTTGAAATATTACTGGAGAGCTGGCATAGTGGCAAAGAGAATGAACTACCAGCCCATCACATTATCCAAATCTACATCCAAATCTATCTAAAAAGTGGAACCAGTGTGTTCCCCCCCCCGGAGCTGGGTGGATTCACACTGCAGTCCACAGATTATTGGCCACCAACTTATCAGTTTTTCCCCTCCCATCATGCTTCAGGGGTAGGTTGTTTTGTTAGTATTGTATAAATTCAGCCTACCCATTTACATAAGTAGAAGCTCATTTGTCTACTTAAGAACAAAATACACACATACACAATTAGATTTTAAAAGCTGATGTCACAGGTGCTGGTCAGTTAGTCTGTGTAAAGCCAGTTTATGTTTGCAAACGGACAAAGCCAGTTTCTCTTGAGCCTGACCTACAGGAACAGTTGTTCATTTAAACAGACCACAGTGTGCATACTTCCAATGGGGCCCTTCTGCCCAAGAAATAATTTGTTCATAGGAACTCTACCGTCACCTGCTTCCTCTCAGTCTTAGCCTCCCACTGTAATTCAGGGCTAATAATACTGGTCTATCTTAAAGGACTGCTGAAAAGAGAATGCACGTGAAGTGCTTTGAACCTTCAGAAGTGCTATAGAAACTTTATTTTTCATTCAGTTGTTGCTGATTGTTCATGAAATGTTCTCAAACCCACTAGATGCCTTTCTGCTGTAGTTCATGGTTCTTTCCCACAAAATCCATTTCTTCCAAGCTATGCAGAACTTGGAGTATCACTTATCAGTTATTTATTTCAGGTAACGCTTTCCCAATGCACTACAATTCTATTTTGTTTCTAATATATTGCCTTCTTCCATCAATGCAACATTTCATTTTTAATTCAAGAATTTATGATTCTCAACAGTAATCAGATACAAGAACAAGAAAAGGTGAGGCATTTTTAAAATTAGATCTACTTCTGTTGGGATGGGCACACTCAAACTTTTGTGCTGTACAGAAAGAGACCAGGGAAAAATCATAAAAGTCCATAAAAATGCATTACTTAATTCTTATACACAAAGGTTTGTAATGTGCAGAAATACACACAATGTGTTTGATGAGAGCAAACTGTAACATCCCTAGGTGTTCTTTTATAGACCAGAAAGGATCAGAGTCCCAGCTTACTCTGCTGTAACCTAATATTTTAGAAATTGTTTCAGAAACACCATACTTCAAACATAAAATAATTTTGTTGTAAATATCTTACTCCTTGTAAGACTATAATGCATGTCCTGAACCCTGCAGGTAGTTTTCTAGATAACTGGAAATGATCCTGCAGAACTGTCATTGCCATTGACACACATGTGCATTGTTTTCTACCCTGCAGTGGTTTCCAGTCAGACTAAGTTTTGTAGATTTCTCTTGTATTTTCAAACTGTACATGGGAAAGCTTAAGCAGCTTCTCACTGGCATTACCAAAAGACCCATGTCCATTTTGGTGTTAACATTAATGGGCATCTGTTAGATAGTGTCCAGGATTCTCATGCTTGGAATTTAGCAGCTGTACTGAAGGTTTTGATATATTTTAAGAGTACTGAAAGCATGGATGTTTAATACACATTCAAGTAGCTCTTTCAAAAGGAAATCATGGAAGGCTACTTCTCACTCTTAGTATTGTGCCACTATTCAAGAACTTTTTCATTCCTCAGAGGAACGAAATTCACTAGACCAGATGGAACTAGTCACTTTCTCCACTCAGTTGCGCTCTAGGTGACTTGCGAAAGCTGCTGCAATTAGAAAACAGGAAAATGATGTGAATTGACTGCTGTCCCGTAATCAAGATTCTAGCCCTCTCACATTACATTTGTAGTCTGCAACCAACTGATGTTAGATCAGTAGTCATGAGATAAAAGTTACTTTTATTGGTCATCAAAAGGTATCCATTTGTAACTGGACTATATATCTACCTGTGCAAGATGTAACACTTGGAACTGAAGTCCTTAGAAGAGCATTCCAAGATATGTAACAGAAAGAGTGGAAGATTCAAGACACAATACAAATCTACTGATAATCCTTTCATCATGAGGAGAACAATTTCTCTTGGAAACTGTTTCCACATGTATGTCACAGGAAATAAGTTTATGACCCACCTCTCTCTTACCAGGTGCTACCAAACTAATGGAGGTCAGTAGGGTTATAGATAGTTGACCCAAGGTTAAAAGGTGCCTTCTCAGTGGAAGGCACTTTAGTTTCCAAACTGCTTTCCTTCCCTGTGGACATCTTCTATTTTAAAGACAATTCTTATAGAATATTTGCTCAAAGCAACCATCTAGGGCTGGTGTACACACTGAAATCACCATGCAGGGTCCCTTGAAAAATCTTCTATCTGATGAATGTCCCAAGTGGCAGCTGTAACATTTTGAATCTCCAAGCCACCTCAATGATTACAGCAATGGCATGTAAACTGACTGGGTCATTTTTGCACCCAGTTTGCCTTCTGCCTTTGTCACATAGCTACTGCCTTCAAATTGCTTCCCCATGACTGGCTTCCATGTTGTTTTGGTAGCATATCAAGCACGTGGGTCATTTGTATCGGAGGGAAACTTCAATTCTAGCAGTATATCAGCAATAAGAAGGCTGCAGTACTTAAGTGTGATTGACCCATACAATCACAATAGGACATGGGAGTCAGCCACAGGGAAAAATTCTTGCAGTCACACCCATGCTGCAAAGATAACAAGCAGACTGGGTCTATGAGTGGCTCTGGGCGCTTCAAAGCAGAAGCCAAATGCCCTCTTCCCTTGTCTAAGCTCTTATGGAGCTTCAGCCTACAGACAGAACAAGCTTTTAAAACAGATTAAATAGTTTAAGAGGCGTCACTTCTCATGGCGTAGACATCACACATTTGTTTTCCTTTCCCACTACCACTTTGGCTCAGTAAGAGATTGCAGCCTATTCAGACAATTCAGAAATCTGCAAAACCTGTTTACCAGAAATGAAAGTGGGATGAGTATGCAGTACATGAGAAGCCTTCATCTCTGTTGTCTTCCAACCTGTTGTCTAGCTTTATCCTCTGTTGGCTAGTATGATCAAGTGGAACTTTACTTGCACTTTCAGCATTCCCACTGCTCTAGATATAGTGAGAATCACAGTCATCTTGAGAACTTTGTTCTTGTTATAAACCCAGACATGAAGTTTCTTTAGCCAAAAAAGAAAAAAATGCTTCTACTCACATACTGAACCTGTCCTACAAGCAGGATCTGTTTATATGCATATATGCCACAGCCCTGGAAAAAGCATGACTTAAGATGCAGGCTTAGTTTCTTAGGAAACATGTGCAGTATGTAATTTAGAATATCATACAATTATACATCCAAGGATAGCAACATAATGGGTGAAATTTATCCTTTACAACTCAAAAGTTCTAGCACTTGGGGGATGTGATGGGAACTTCTTGGAATTATAAACTGAGAATAAAATCTAATCCCTCTCCTTTTCAATAAAGGGTGAAGAGGCTGCAGTTCCAGGCCAATTCAACTGCAGTTCAAGCCTATGCAACAGATTGATGATTTCTGCTTTTCTGTGCTGATTCATATGTGGTAGCCACAGGACCACTTCATATGCAATAGCCCAGCGGCTGCTCTGTATACCCAGTGCTTCATGTGTAATGGAATTTCTCATTTTTACTACACAATAGCAACCTTTTTTGCAGTCTGTAGATATCGTAAAAAATTGTAGGTTTTGTGTGGCAGATAAAGTGGCCTGCAATATGAACCAGCCATGAATTACTGGCACAGTCTAGAAATCATGAGCTTGCTCTGAAAAGTTTTTAAAAGAATTATTTAGAATTTTATATTATCTTTTACATTTGCAATGTGTACTTTCATTTGAGAGGTGGCAGCAATATGAACCTATATTAAAATGCATTCAATAGTTCCACTTCCAATTTGTCTTAACGCTCAGGCCAATCTGAAGCCACTTGACCTGGCAGGATACTTAAAGAGGGTTGGAGGACCACATACATGGCCATCTGCCCATATCCCTTTCTTTCTGCAGGCTCAGCAGGGGTCATAAGAACAGAAAAACATAAGAGAAGCCAATGTTGGATCAGGCCAGTGGCCCATCCAGTCTAACACTCTGTCACACAGTGGCCAAAAATACCAGGTGCCATCAGGAGGTCCAGCAGTGGGGCCAGGACACTAGAAGCCCTCCCACTGCTGACCCCCCTCAGCACCAAGAATAGAGTGCATCACCTGCTCCAGACTGAGAGTTCCTATCTATACCTTGTGGCTAACAGCCACTGATGGCCCTCTGCTCCATATGTTTATCTAATTCCCTCTTGAAGCTGTCCATGCTTGTAGCCGCCGCCACCTCCTGTGGCAGTGAATTCCATGTGGCAGTGAATTCCATGTCATACAGTCTTTTATAATGGTCACATGCAAGATAATTTTTTAATTAAAAAAATTATTTTCTACAATTGTACAATGCTATTATATAACTGTGCTCCTTTGCCACTTTAATTCACTTTAGCTGGACTTCCACAGACACTGCAGTGGATTGTGCCATGTTTTTAAATGATTTGAATTTTACATAGAGTTGTATGTTCTAGCAGGATGCAATGTTAAGGGGGGGTGAATATGTAACTGTCATTTCTAGATCACATCAGTGGTAAAGAACTGAGAGTGGCCCAACAACACTTGGGAAAGGAATGTATAAACTCATAGCCATGATGTCATGTTACAGTATTAGTCAGCTCGGCCCACCCATTTTCTTTCATTTGTACTTATATCAAAAATGATTTTGAATCCCATGTCCTTCCCTCATTTTTATGGAGAACAGAAATGTAAACAAACCATCACAAAATATCATGATTGTCCTATTTACTTATTAGTACACTTTGCCTTTCTTATAGAGTTTCAAGCATGGAAAAACCAGCTGTTTCTCAATTGAGCCTCATGTTCCTTTGCATCAGGAAAAAATGTCACTGAGACCATAGAATCAAGCCAGTGGTCATTTTAAAAATAAATTTGTTCAAGCTGAAAAAGAACAGTAAAAGCACACATGCAACTTCAGAGTTCCTTCAGCAAAATACATATTGTATAATGAACAACTTTTTTTACTCTTTATTTTATTTAAATATTTTAAATGTATTTAAATATTTATTTAAATATTTTATTTATTTTATTTTTATTTTACTCTTTATAAAGATTTTACTATTTATTCCCGGGAAATTTATCCCCCACCCAGATTGCTGGCAAACACTGTTATATTCAATTTATACCAGTGTCAAAAATCACATACCAGATGAAATGTGAATTCAATAAGTGGTAATTTATGAGATATTACTGATCCCTTCAGAAAGTGGAAATTTGTGAATCACATACCAGAAAATTCTTTATAATCCACTGCTCATAATTATGTGTCTTACTCTCTCTCTTCAACCTGTCTTGGCCTCAGAAGGACTTTATACTACAGTGACCTTCACAGTTGCTTAGCCTATAAGCCTGCACAAATAAATGTACAATTGCTATCAGATGTTTTGTCTCACATGCATATGACTCTCTTTTAGACTATCAGCATATAATTTTGATCTATGGAATATATTCCTGGCCTTTTCTTTGTTCCTTATGAATCCAGGGGCAAGGCTCATTCTTGTACCATCTTTTCTTTTTTAATGATTGCCAAGACTTGATTGCTTCATTCTTTCCCCCCATTTTTTTCATAGCTGTCAGGCCAAATGGTGTGACATGTCTGTGTTCACTACTGGGAGAAAACAGAAACAAGACTTAAGAGGCCGAGTGTATTTACCTCTAAGAATGAGGCAGCTTGGGAGGATCCAATGATTCTGTGATCAGGCAGACACCAACACTGTGTAAACATGCAGAGATGCCTTGCTGAGCCAGACTACTGGACCATCCAATTTAGTACTGTGTAATATGGTTGGAAGGAGGTTATCTAATATATCTCAAGCAGAAGTCTTTTGAGCCCCACTGACTGAAATCCTTAGTAGTCAGAGATATTGCAGATTAAACATGAGTGTTTGCAAACAAATCATGTGCTCTGCCACTGAATGCAATGCCATGCAGATGGTGCAGGCCACTATGGGCTATGTATGTACCACAGTACAGATATTGGTAATGCTGATTAGACTTAAGGTGCATTAGAAATACAACTGTCCCATGTTAGCATTAACATAATCTTGGGATTAAGCCCTGTTGCAGATATTTCAGTTCTAAATTTTCATTTTATACTCAGATATGGACACAATTCTTCTTGCATAAAAACTGTAAAATATTAGGAAGCAATAATCCCCTCCCGGTCTCTGATTCTTATAAATTTCATGGCAGCAGTATATATTTTGTATTTGGGCAACCATTTCCGATTGTAGAATATAAAGGGATAATTAGACTTTAGAGGTTTCCTGATGTGGAAACAGAAATGCAGTTCTCTGGTGGTACATTAATGTATTCAAAGTGAGATATCTCCTTTCCATGAGATAATATTCCAAATTTTGAATGGTATTGCATAATACAATAAAGCCAGTGAAAATCTTTAGATCACCACTGTTTAAACCTCGCAGTGAGTAGTATACAGGGGCAACATCCTCTACTGTCTCACAGCTATATTCCACACATTTCAGAAGACTTTGATGCACATCAAGATGGGCATCAAGACTTTGATCAAGATGGGCAGCCATGTTAGTCTGTCCGTAGCAGCAGAAAAGAGTAAGAGTCCAGTAGCACCTTAAAGACTAACAAAATTTGTGGCAGGGTATGCTCTTGTGCCTTATGGTGTGTGAAAATACAACATGGTACTATTTGCATACTTTCCCCCTCAAAACCAGGTGCTTGTAAGGTACAGTTATAAAAGTTTTACTTAAGTTTGAGTCCTATCAGAAACAAACAAATATGTTATTCATCTCATATTACTGTACCACTGTGAGGTTTTTCTGGGGAGACTGCAATGTGTAGCCAACCCAGAAAAAAAAATCCTAAAGGACAAGTATCAATATAAAAGTATCCATTTGACAGTTCTAAAATAATGCTGGCACTGGCCCCAGTGAAGATAAGACAGCAGAGAGCTTTGTGTGAATCATGAAGTCTTCAGGCTCAAACACCAAACCATGTTTAGCAGGCACACCCACCACAAGTATGGACTATGGCAATCGCATGACTGCTGATGGTACACACAAAAAACTGCACAGTTTGTCCTCACTCTGAGCAGGGATTTCTGAGCTCACCTCCTGCGGTGGACTGCAAAACGCCAATCTGAATCTCACTCTGCTCACACATTCGGCAGTTGTGCAATTGTTCCAGCTTTTGGAATCAGCAAGCAGGTGTAAGTGACCACACTGAGATGTGGCTTGACCTCTTCCAAAGTCCTCAGATGAATCCCCACTTCCACTGTGCTGCCTTTGAAAGCTAGTTTATCTCCTAAATTTCAATACCAGACCCTAACTCAATTTCCCTGCTTTCTAGACACAGATACTACTACTACTACTACTACTACTACTACTACTACTAATAATAATAATAATTCACTTTGTCGATCCCAATTAAACACTCACACATTAAGATTACAAATATGCTCAAAGCAATACCTTCCTTGCCCTTATTAACACATGGCCTACACACTCTCCAGGTTCTAGTAAAGGAAAAAGGAAGGCTCAAATATGCAGCTACTCTGCTCATGCTAGCTATTTTCTCCTCTACCAGAACAACAGAAAAGCACAGATATGTTCAGAGAAAATGAGACAAGGTGCTTGCCACAAGCAGTTGTCGTGGCCATGGGTGGGGGGAAAAGCAACTGCAGAGAACATGACAATCATATGCACTATCCTTAAGGTCTGGACAAATCGAACTGATTCAGTTGACAAAGGGGAAGCCTTGGCCTCTGTGCTCTGTTGTTGGTTGTCCAGGGGAACTGGTTGGTCACTGTATGAGACAGGATGCTGGACTAGATGGACCATTGGTCTGATCCAGCAGAGCTCTTTTTAAACCTCTCTTAGAACTGCAAAGAAGCCACTCAGCATCTATTGCAGAAGCAATGTTTTATTGATCCAGAGGAATGGAAGATGGGGAGATGGGAAACCACTGCAGTGAAAATATTTTTGATATACGAATTGTAACTTTTTAGTACCTCAGGAGATGGTGTGAGATGCTTTTCCACAGTCCATCTGCTAAAATATGCCACTGAGTATGATTTCAAATACAAAGGCATGCTGCTAGGATTCCCTCTAAGTCAGGAATAAGTTCCTGCAGTAGTTTTTATTTTGTTTTAATTTCACTGTGCTTTCTTAGAAGAATGAAACAAAAAATGTAATACAGTTTCACAGTCTTCAGAGGCCTCTGTGTTTTTCCACAGGGATATAATTAGGCTTGGTTGATGGACTCAGAAATTACCGAGGGAATGCAAGCCAGGCTTTCCATGCCTGCAAAATAATAGACCGTTCACCCTGTTCTTCTAGAAAAGGACTGTGGTCTGCTCAGATCCTAGCAACTCTACAAGCCACCTTCCTTTCGTATAAAGTTTCATCAAAGTCTTCTGTTTTGGCCTCCACTGTAAGAAAAGTCAGGACTTTCACCATCTTCGACAGTACAGCTTAGTAATGTTGCCTACAATTCCACAGTCTGCAGTCACAAGAATACTTTCCTGAGACGAAGACCCATTGAATAATATGGGACTTTCTTCTGAGTAGACCACCTTATGATTGCTCCATTTCTACAACTAAATGTGTGTGGTTCCAATAAGTACAAAAGTTAGGTTTCTTCCAAAAAAGACACATTCTCTCTCTCTCTCTCTCTCTCTCTCTCTCTCTCTCTCTCTCTCTCTCTCTCTCTCTCTCTCTCTCTCACACACACACACACACACACACACAATAACACACAAAGAGAGGTTCCACAAGGTCTCTCCTCCTAAGATACCACTCTCTAAACTGTTATCTTCTTTATTTGTTAATACAATAATATTTTTTTCCAAAATAATGTAACAGTGCTTATTTCATGAAGTGCAGGGAATGTGAATTGTACAAACTGTACATTCATGATATAAAATTTGTGCTTGTGTTAACAATTAATGAAAAATATTAAGAAGCTACCCCTGTTGAAGTTCTACCGCATAATGTATTGTTGAATCTAGAAACCTTCCTGGAAACTCCATTTGAACAGAAGCATCCTTTTAGTTCTCCTCTGACAGACCTTTTCAGTGTAGCAACTGAAAGCGGAAAGGCCGCCATTGGCAAGATTTCTAGCAGGTGAAGAAAAAGAGGGCTGTCAGCCTCACAAGGCAGTCAGTGCTATGACTGCTGTGTTTTCCAGCAACATCTTCATGTTGAAGCTTGGCTGGCTAAAATTACAGGGGCAACATCAAAGCTCTCCCTCCGACATATGGCATTAAGCAAGTGAGAAGAGCATGAGTGCAAAGGGTGCATGCATTCAATTAAAAATTGCATACACATGTTAAGCATTTTGGAAAAAGAAGAACTCTAAAGGAACCTTGGCCCAACTTGGAGCTTTTCTGGTCTCTTGGGTACAATGATAGTTTTCCAAAAGTTTGTGAAAGCATGACTTTTAGTACAAAGGCCAGATCAATTCAGTCAAGTGTTTTTTAATATACAAGGTCCTCTCCCTTAGGAATGAGTTACAAAACAGCACAAAAATATTTAAATCGTGGAAGAAATTCTTAAGAGAAAATGTCTCCCATCTGGATGTCAGCTTCTACATGCTGGGTGTCACAAGTGCCTGTGCACATTTTGTATACAAAGGTTTAAAAAAAATAAAAAACCCTTTCCAGACACACATATTTTGCTTCCAACTACTCAGCCTGCTCATGCAAAATAGTTGTTTGTTCATTTCTGAAAGGACAATCAACACATGCCTGGGTTCTTGCATCCATACAGGAGGATGCACTCAAACATCAGGAACAAACCAAAGAAGTCATGAGTGGGTTGTTTATAATGAGAACAAACCTTATGCACTTCTTCCTTCCCCTTCCACCGTTCCATTTACACTACTTCAAGTCTGAAGGTAAGAACTTCCTGGTTTGTAACTAACCACCATTTATTGCTGTATCTGAAGCCTTAACAAATTTCACAGCTCTTCTACAAACCAGAATCTTTAAACCATAGTTTAATCATGGTTTGTTAACAAAAAATAAATCACATGGGACTGGATCCTAGAGATCCATTCCACTACTGGTGGTATCTTCCCCAGGCTCAAGGATGCTTTCCCTGACACAGGGGTCTCATTGACCAGTGAAGAGCTTCTTGCATCAGTGAAAGGCCTTCGCATCAGAAAGGGCCACCATCAACAGAATGGATCCATAGGATCCAACAACCCAGTCTTTTAAAGTGTCTGATACACAGGGCTATTTTGGGGCAGGAACACACAGGAACGGAATTCCAGCTGGCTCCTGAGTTGGCCACATCCAGCAGGAACTCATTACCATAATAGGCCACACCCAACAGCAGAAACTCATTAGGATTGGCTACATGAGGGGTGTGTGGCCTAACATGCAAAGGAGTTCCTGCACCAAAAAAAAGCCCTGGGTTTTGACAAAAAACAAGGTAAACAGAATAAGAAGCAAAAGGTGGGTGTGGCTGGATGACCACACTTCTGGTAACATGGGGATGTGGCCTAATATGCTAATGAGTTCCTGCTGGGCTTTTTCTACAAAAAAAGCCCTCCTGATACATATGTCAATTCTAACCCAGGAAGTCTTCAGTCTCAGCACAGTGTGTGAGGGGAGAGGGGAGGAACTGTGGAAGAGTGAGGAACTCTGAGGCTCAGGCTTGATTAAGCAAACCGCAGTAGAATCAATGTGGTATAGTGGTTAGAGTGTCAAACTGGATCTGAGATACCTGGGATCAAATCCACATGCAACTGTATAGTTGTCAAGCAGCACACTGGGAACTGGTATGAATTTGGGAGCGTCTGGGAATATGGGTAGCATTGGCACAATGGTGATTTTTAATTTATTTTTTCTCCCAACAGCCAACAGAGTGTTGACAGGAAGTGAGGATTCCAACAGAGACCTGGAAATCCTACTCAGCCATGAAGCTCATAGCGTGACCTTGGTACAGTTGCTCTCTTTCCTAATCTACCTCACAGGGTTGTTGTTAGGATAAAATGAGGAAGGAAGAATCATGTATGCCATTACAAGTTGTTTGAAGGAAGGATGGAACTGAAATATCCTAGACAGATAGCAAACCTTGACTGCAGCCATTGTCTGAACATGGCCACAGTCTTGCTTTCAAAGCAGAGTTTGCTTAAACTTGGCAAAATATTTCCAGTTACATATCTAGGAGGACAGATACTTCTAATTATGATGTGAGGCAAGTTCATTGCTTACAGTACACTGGTGTTTCTTAACGTAAACTGTTTCTGAATCTGCCCCACACTGCTATGCATAAAGTCTGCATGCCTCAGGGTTAATGCTCTAGTAAGTGAGCTTACATGACACAGAATGCTTGACCTAGATTAGCCTTTAATTGTTGTCTTAAGATGGCCTCTTGGGAGAAATGAGCGTGAGCCAGTACAACTTTCCACCAGGACTGAAGTGACACAATGACAACAAAGATTTGTACAATGTAGATTTGTACAATGGTGCAAAGAACAGGGCAAAAGCATCCCTCTGATCTGCACTTGTACAAGCAGGGTAGCAGTGGGAAAAGTCAAGGCACTGCAGGGCAGAAGATCAAACCAGTCTGGCCCACGTGCAACAAACTTGATGGGTGCATCAGGTGCTGATGGTAGATATGGGTCCATACATATTTTGTGTAGGATCCAAAAAGTCACAGTTCGAACTATGCCAACTGAATCTCCTATTGTGCTCATTCACATATTTAGATGTTTTTAGAGATGCTAAGGTTAACTATTCCATCAGCTGTGATCCACTGTGAACTAGCTGTGTGCAAACTTTAAATTCATACATTCAGTTTAAGTGATAGCCACAACTTGGTAGCTGACAGCCCACACAGACCTTTTACTCTAAGTATGTTTCTCACTTGGACGTAGCTGCTCGTTGCAAACAAATAATGAACCCCATAACTTAATCATATAATAATCATACCTATAACCTGTTATAGCTGATTATCATGAGATTCTTCCGAAATGCTTTTCTACCTTAGCAGAATGTAGTCATAAGGCACCTTAAGGATGAATTCTATTCTGTAACTAACAAAAGAAAGAAAAGGGGTGGAGGAGTGGAGTGGAGGAGCTGAAGAACTGGGTTTGGAGGTGGGGAAAATCAAGCTACAAGTTTAACAATCACACATAATGCTACTCAGTATAACAGTTCTGTGGCACCTAGAAGACTAACACTTTTAGCATGTGCTTAAACTTTCACAGAATGGAACTTCATATAGCTCCTCATAGGTTTGGTCTGGGTTCCCACTATGTAACAGATATAACAACATCACATATGAGACATGAGTTCTTACATAGTATCTGATGAGGATCACAGTGGGTGTGCAGTGGAGGCTTTTTCCTTTCCCCACACACCATTTTCCCAGCCTTTAATACTCCCAGAGGAGAGCTACTAACTACTGTTGGGGAAACCTATGTGTATCCCAAGAAACATGTGGGTTTCCCCAAAGAGCTCCTCAAATAATATGTGAAGAAGCTTATTATTGTTAGTCTTTTAGGCACCAAAGGATTTGAGATGGTGTCTTTTTTTTACCATTACATACTAACACAGCTATCCCTTCAGATTTTGCTCCTGAATATAGTACTCGTAAATGGTACTAACAGCACTTATTTAGTATTCATGTGGAGGTTTTTCCCCCCTTTTACATCTGTGCAAACAAAATAGCCACATGCAGAGTTATTTCTCTTAAGTATCTGGCAAGGCATATGACTGTTAGAAATTCTGTCTTGGTTAAAACAAAATTTAGCGCTTGTTAAAGCGTTAAGAGAAATGCTGATGGAATCAAAGCCAGTCTTCTGATAAAGCCGTAAAATCACCTCCAACACACAAACATGACTGAATGCTACCATTAGGCTCTCATGCAGTCTGTTTTTCCTGCAACCAGCAATTAGCTACATAACCCTTCAGTGTGGTAACTGACTTCAGAGAATAATCTTGTGTTGTAGCAGGACTCACATTCTTTAAGATATTTTTAAAACATGGAAAAAAACTTTACAATGTTGCTAATTCCACATTGTGAGCCACCTTTTGTGCTGTTTGCATGACAGAAGGGCAGGGCAGAAATTGTCTTGATAAATAAGTAAATAACGTGTGATGTGAATACAACTTTGTGTAGTCCATTTTCTCTCTCTTCCTATATACCCACAGAAAGCAGTCTGTGAGCACATTAAGCTGTCCACAGCAAGATTTCCAACAGTTGTTCTCTAAATATATTTTGGGGTAAACTGGTGTGGTAAACCAGAATTCTGAACATCCACTGTACATAATGCACAGTTTAACTTCCTTCTTTAGTTTTTTTGTCTTTCACTTCGTTTCTGTCAGATGCATCTCATTCAATTTCACACACCTTGTGGGGGAAAATATATATTGGTGCAGTGTTTTCTATAAATGCAATTTGGTTTTAGAGGGGGAAGATGTCAAAATGTGTTCCTTACTGAATATATATATATATATATATATTATTTTTTTTTGTAAGAAACCAAGACTGAAAGGGTTAGAGTGTGTTACTGCAGCGGTTATCAGCAGACAGCCATCTAACCTTTGGTACTTACAGGTATTTTATGGCTCTTGATCATATTATCAAATTCTTCATTAATTTTTTTGTATTTTTCTTCAGTGCGTGGGGTAAGGGTGTAAGAGGAGTCGGGATCGGGGCTTTCACAGCCTTTGTTTTCTTTCTTGTTCAATGCCTGCCAGGTTCAGAGAAATATCAGAAAGTAAAACAAATGAAAGGGAGCTTGGAGTACTTACACATAATCTTTGCCTGCTGATCATTAGATCAATATCTTCATTAATTTTCCTGTACTTGTCCTCAGACTCAGGGCTGTGACCTACTGAATCGTCTGCATCGGGGTCTGGACTGTCACAGCCATTAAGTCCTTTCTTTCTCAATGTCTGAAATACATAATTTGGAAAGTTCAAGCCTTGACACAGGCTGCAAGAGAGAGCCAGGGCCACTGCTATCATGCAGGCTACCTGGTGGTTAAAGGCTGTTACATTTCACAATAGGGAGAGAAAGAGAAGAGAGATGCATTAGGTCAACAAACTACAACTCCTGTTACCAGCAGCAAAGAGAGAGCCACCGTGACCTCTCCTGAAGCTGGAGCCAATCAATAAAAGAATACAATCTAATAATTAAAAAAAGGTCTCTGGTAACATCTATGCTTTCCCCTGCAACAGAAACATCAGTGGGTTACACATTTCAGCAGCTGCATCCATGAAAGCATACAGAGAAGGGTAAGGTGTTTGATCAAGGAAGGGCTTCCCACAATTCTTTGTGTGGCAGAATGGAGATCTTTCTGCAACAAGGCCAGACCCACACATTGTCGGATATTGTACTCTCATTGTGTTACAATTATCATTCCCTTCCTGGATAATTTTTGGTCTACACAGGAAAATCTAGGAGTGAGTGATTACTGCAGTGCAACAGTAGCACAATAACCAAAGACGGCCGGGGGATCCATCCTAACAGAACTCAAATAAGGATTTTAAGGAGCAAATCAGAGATCCATGATCAGGGTGGGGTTGTGACTCTGGGGAGAACACTGTAATACTTTCACTCTGTGCCCTTTTCCCTGATATAAATCTCTCTTTCCTATACCCAAAGTTAATATTTGCTTACCCAGGAACACATTTTTTTTTACAGAGCAATATCTACTTACGTTTGATTTTGATAGGGGAGATGGTGAACAGAAAAAGGTTAAACAATACTGTGACTTCAACAAGACTTGCCCCCCTACTCTGAATGAAACAAGCAAGCAAACAAACAAACCCAAAGACTACATCTAGTTTGGTCCTAAATCAGGATACCCAAGTTATACATTTCTACCACATTCTCAGTTGCATAACAAAAATGTTAACAGGTGAAGAAGCTTTAAAGAATTGCTTTTATGCTTATGAGAATTAAGATGAATAAATACAATTAATGCAATTCAGCTTCAGAACTGATGAAATATCCCAAAAAAGATTCCTCCTACCTAAACTCAGCAAGGAAAATTGAAAATAATGTACAAATATGTTTATTTGTGAGTCACACAAGCAGAAGGAGCAAGGCATACCTAAATCAGAACCAACTTATGAACCTATTACAGACACCTTTCCTTGTTCAGATTTCTATCACACAGAAACACATCGGATGGGCTCTACTGTGACTTGAAGGAGGGAGGGAAGGAGAAGAAAGAGGCATTGTCATGCAGTGCTGGAGCAGTGAATTCAGATGTCATGAAACTCATGTTAAGATTCCCATTCAGCTGCCAAGCTCTTTAGGCAGTTTTGGGCAAGTCCCTATCTCTTAGCCCAACCAACTGCACAGATATGTTGTGAAGATGAAAGGAAACAGCCACCTGTTCTCAGAACTCCTTAAGAGTATGGGCAGTATACAAATGTGACAACCAATAATAATTACAAATTAATCATTTGATTTCTTTTTAAGAAAGCCACTGAGCACATTCAGGGGGCTGCTGCTAGACCCTTTGTTTGGGATGGCAACAATCTAACACAAAATAGGCAATGTTTAAACTTACTGAAAGTAACTTTGGGTGAGACTGGGGCTAAGAACCACTGCACATAGGAAATGTCATGAATGCTGTACGTGGAACATATATTTTATGTGCACATCACATTTTAATCACCCATTCAGAGCTACAATATCACAGTTCTGCCACAGTGCATACCAGTGGTTAGAATACAGAGACCTGAGTTCAAATCTAGCCTTAAAAGCACTACCACCGTGGTCACCTCAAGGGCATTAATATGACGCACAAGCAAATTGTCTAATACCACAGGGTAACCTCTGATATTCAGATGTATTTCAAAAGCATCTCTGCAAATCCAAGTTTTTTTTCTTCCTTGGGGCAGCATATATTTCTGAGTTATGACTTTGGTGTAAAGAACAGGGCAGGACAGGGCATGTAGAAAGGCAGACTGGAGGAAAAAAAATAGCACAGGACCTGATCTGCTAGGGTTTCTTTGCTGCTGCTGAAAAACTGGCTCTCTTCTGCAAGCTCTTGGCATGTAAGGATGCCAGCTGGACAGGGGGGAAATCCTACCCCTTTAATACGGAGCAAAATGGGCCACTGAAACTTTTCATGGCACAAAGTTAAATAACATCACCTGATAATTGTTGAAGATCAAATGCATATTAAAGGGATAAGTAGAAGGACCAGATTAAATGCTAACAACCCTACTTGGTTTTTGTAGAAGGATGCAAACATCACTAGATGGTAAAGCTTGTTGCTATTCTGGCCAGCTGAAAATCAAGGAGCCACAAGACTGCCAGGTCGCCCCCTGGCCAATACCTTAAATATGATTTTTTAAAACTTTCATTTGTATACTATAATTTTTGTCTCATTCATCACCACTTCAACATCTATGATTTTGCTACAATGTATTAAGCCTTCATTTCTATGCTCTCCGACCTGAAAGTAAGCCATACCAAACACAACTCCCAAAAAACCAGGTCTTGGATTTCTCATTATGAATTTAGCATATTTTCATTCGTCATAGTATTCAGTGAGAAAATCTGACTTCTGAAATCACTTTTCGGCCTAAAGGATCAACAAAGGACTTCTGTTCAGATTCCTGGAGTCCAGATAATCAGCACAGCAAAAAACCATGAAGGTTCCAAGTGCAGCTCTGAAAAAAATTCTTCCTCATAACACAGTCTATAGAAGGGAAATGTCTCTAAGTAGTGATGAAGCTTGATTCCCCCAGTCATTCCTGCTTGCTTCAGATCTGAAATGTCTTTCTCTGTCATTGAAGGCCAGCCAGGTCTTATACTCCTTGCTCCCATTAGGAAGATTTATGTCTTGGGTAACTCAAAGGAGGCAGAAATCTGTGCAGGGTTATTCCCACATCACTCCCACTGTGAATACAGAGACTGCCACTGTATTTGGCAATGCAGAAGGTTCAATAAAAGCACTAGACAGCAAAATGCCATTTAAAAACTGATTCATTTTTGATGCAACAATGTCTTTAAAAAAAAGCAAACACTGAAATATTCAGGACTTTAGTTCAACAAACTCACAGTGCAGCAGACAAACCAATGAAGTCAAAGTTCTCAGGTATATCCATGGCTAAGGTTCCCTATCAATACTAGGTTATCCAGGCAAGCAAATAACACAGCCCACGTGATGAACTGATTGTGCAAATTTGTATTATTTCTTTTAAGCAAAGCCACTTTGAATCAGAGGAGATAACATGGCATGAAATGTTTTAAATAAACAAAAAACAAGTGAGATTTAGATACAGATTTGAATCAGAAAAGGAAGGGACATGGGAGAGGAGGACATGGACATACCAGGGTCATCCTATTTCTTCAAAGATGGCTCTCAGAAATCCTACTGATATAATCATGAACTCCTCTATAGCCCTCTTATTTTGAGGATGGCAATGGTGGGGGGAGGTATGTATGTCTTAAAGAATTTCTGGCTTTGGCCCTGTGGTCTCCACTCACTGATTTCTAATCTGTATCCTCTGCTTTTCTGTCATTCTTTCCAGCTTCAGGGTGTTCTGAAGCTCTTACATCATATGTTCCTAAGTCTTCATACTTAATTTGGTCATTGAGACAGAATACCAAATTATAATTTATATACAACTGACACATGGTTTGGGAATAATCCACTAGGAACTTCTACCACAGAAACCCCCTTTGACTGGAAGATAAACAACCCAAGAGGCTTGTGTGAAAGACATTTCTGGTGGTTTACATCCTCAGACATCAACATCCTCGGGTAGTGGCAGGACTTGAGTTTAGTCATCCAGAAACTCATCGAGAAGGGAGGGGGAGTACATGAGGGCACATCAACTGATCTGAAAACATGCAAGTTGGCTCCCTGTTCTGTGAGAGCTCAGCAGTTTACAATCTGACACAAGACCATATCTTCAGGCATCAGCAATCTTATTTATCCTAGATATCCACACCTGTCAGCGGCTCTGCACCTGTTGTCTACTCTGGCACAGACCAAATGACAGCAGCCAATCGTAGCTGCTTCTATTGCAACATGGCCATAGATGGCTTTTCTTGGCTGTGCCTCTACAGGCTGGGACTGCTAATCTCTGTGGATTTCAGCAGTCTGCTTTCTGTACTTCATAATGCTGTCATAATTTTCAGCTCTTCACTGTGCAAGAAGTGTTTGAGAAAGTCACTTTCCTGCTTCATTTTTTAAACAACTTCTTCCTTTCCACATTAGTTCTTAGAGGGATTTCAAATTTGTTCACATACAAAGCACAATAGTACTAATAACAAAGTGATTGTTTCCACTTGGAATAAGGTAGTCCCTTGCTGTAAAACAGCTCTTTAGACCAACTATCTACTGCTAAGAACAGCAGATAGACAGAATCACAGAAGGGAAAGTATAGTCACAAAGGATAATAAATATAATG
The DNA here is from genome assembly GCA_029375565.1 of Gekko gecko. Classification (NCBI taxonomy): domain Eukaryota; kingdom Metazoa; phylum Chordata; class Lepidosauria; order Squamata; family Gekkonidae; genus Gekko; species Gekko gecko. The sequence continues at coordinate 58,746,833 of JAPDNY010000007.1, forward strand.
AGAATAGAAGTCAAAGATTAATAGGGTTCTTGTATTTTAGCTCACATTTTTTGGGCTGGATCCAAAGTATCTTCCACTCACAGAATGGTTTATACCTCCTGCTAGAACACTTGGCATGAAGAATGAAACTTAAGGCAGAATTAAATATTACGTTCAGCGAGAAATCCTAAACAGGTCTACTCAAGACTAAGTTCCTTTTTAATCAGTGGGGTTTACTCCCATGAAAGTACTCTTAGGATTGCAGCCTTAGTTCCATTATTGTTGCTGCTGTTTTTTAAAAACTTCAAAAAATGTCCTAAGTGCAGCTGCTCTGGTTGCTTTTTTTGGGGGTGGAGGGACATAACACGAGGGGAAGCGGAGTTAAGTCTTTAACCCTGCTCTCCCCTTCCATTTTCTTCCTAAAAAAAGCCACCCCAACCTGCTTTTACCCCACCTGTGGAAAACATTACGGGAACCTGTATTACCCCCCAAAAAAACAGGAGCAAAAGTGGAGCCCTGAGTTGTTGTTGTTTTTCCAATGGAAACCTGGGTCAGGGAGAAAAGGGCTAAAAAGCTCCTCAACTGCCCGTGCCATTCTTCCACTGAAGGGAAACAAAAAAGCCCTGGAACCCATGTTTGGAGAAGAACAAATTCTTTTGAAATTATCATAGTTCTAAATTTAACATGTAGTCCCCAAAATTTTCTTTTTCTTGTACTATCTCTTATAGACTGTGCTGGTTCCTTCTTTGTACAGTTATTTGGATATAACTGTTTGCACTTTTCTGAACTAACTCAATTCTTAGAGCAGCCATAGAGTGTATAATTTCAGAGTGTTTTGTTTCCTTACAGACCAGATAAATAAAATCTATTCAAGATCTTAAAATAATGATTCAAGGTACTTTTAACTAATATTTGGTGAGAACTCGCTTTAAAACTGTATCTCCAGTAAGTAAAGATACAGTGCAGTTATCTCAGATTATTTTTTAAATGATGATTTAGGGACGATTTAAACTTTCCAACATATTGTTTCATTTCTCATCAACACTTTGTTACTATACATCAATGACATTCAGCTGAACATGTGATCTGTTTTCATTTTAAAACATTTTGTTTTAATTAACGTTGGGTGATATGAAAGGTCTGCCTTCTGTGATTAATCTGTGATACTGTGTTGCATGTGCAAGTTATCTTTTGGTGGTTGATCAACATGTAAGTGAGAAAGAGGTCTTATTCAAATTCATACTCATTCTTTCAATTCATTATTGACTTCATTTACCCCATTCTTCTCCCCAATGGGGCCCAAAGCAGCTTACACCATTCTCCTTGCCTCCATTTTATCCTCATAACGACCTTGTGAGGTAACTTAGGGAGGAGAGAGAGAGAGAGAGAGACTGCCCCAAGATCACCCAACAAGCTTCCATGTAAGTTTGTGGGTTCAAACCTGGATCCTAGACTGACTGTCTAACTAGCACACCTCACTGTTTCTCTGTTGATATACCAGTCACTGGATGCCTTACCATCATTGTGGCATTCCCAAATGCCAAGTTGTGCAATGTAAGTATGGGAAGAAATATCAGATAAATTTTAGGTGTTAGAGAAAAGGTTGTAATGAGGAGAGTTTGCAAGGCTGATTTAGGATACATTGGACAGGAGTGCATGTCACCTTCTCTTTTGTCTTGCTATGCCACTTTCCAAGCTCTCCTCTGCACTGCTGTTCCCATTCCACTGCTGTTGCTGCTACCATCACAACTATTGCTAAAATTCAAGCATGAAATTCTCACTCAAGAATAAGGTAAGCCTCCAAAGATATGAGGCTACTACTATGAATCCTCTATAATTTGCAGTGCAATCCTAAAGTGGATTTAGAATGGTGTAACTCTGTTTAGGGTTGCATTGTCAGACTATAAACTGTGCCACAAGCAAAAGAAATCCCCCAAGAATAGAAACCAAGGCAAGTTCTCTTCACATGTGTCACAAGCAGATACTTGGTGCCCCACAGCCATTGTGAACTTTCCTTCAAGAAGCATCAATGTTAAATCCAAATTGGCTACTGACTCCTTTCATTTCCTGCCCATTCAGAATGAAGGAGCCAGCTGGGGCTGAAACAGAAGTTTCTATGAATAAGAAATAGAGAAGAGAAGGAGTTTGGGTAAGGAAAGTGCTTTCTGCAAACTTCTGCACAGACTTATTTTAAAAAATGAAAATTTCTTTTTAAAAATCTGATTTGGTACAGAACAATTCCTGGGAAGTAGCTCCATTGAATAGACCTGGTCTCTGAGTAGAGCTGTACAGGATTTCACTACAAAAATTAGCAAATGGTGTGTGCGTGCATGTATGTGAAGGGTTACCCACAGAAGAGGGGGTTCAGTCATTATATCTGAAAATCCTGCTAAAGCTTGCGCTCAATGTAAGGGAAGATATGAGACTGTAGCAAGAGGTAATCAATGATGAAGGAAAGGAACTCTGCATACTCAGAGGTACTATTCCTTACTGGTATAGGACTGGATCCAGTGAAGCAGAAGTGGAAACAGAAATGGATTTGGCACGGTTCCACATGTGCAAAATCTTGTGCAAAACTTTCTTCCTTATGTATTACTAGGAATAAGGCCCATTGTGGAAATAAATACAACAAGCTCTAGAAAGAGGCTCTGGGAGAGTGCCCAGGCCTTGGGAACTCAGCGCCAATGTGCTGTGGCGACCTCAGCAGGGTATAATGACAGAGTCCACCATTTTCTCCAGAGGAACTGATCTCTGTTACCTGAAGAGCAGTTGTAATTTTCAGTGATCCCAAGCCCTCACCTGGAGATTGACAACAATTGTTAACCATGAGGGAATGGCTGGTTAGGAGGGCGGAATCTATGGCATTATACCTGTCTGAGGTCCCACCCCTCCTCAAACCTCATCCTCTCCAGGCTCCACCCCTCAAATCTCCACGAATTTCCCAACCTGGAGTTGGCAACCCTATCTCCTTCCCAGCCAAGCATCAACCTGCCATTATCTGCCCCTCTGATTTCAGCTTTGCATCTCCTGCCCCCTCCCTCCTGGAGATCAGTTTTAATTCTGATCACCCCTTTCCTGAGATTGGGAACAGTGGTTCCCCAGAAGGGAATGGCTGGTTGAGAGGGTGGAGTCTATGGCATTGTACTTTTCTGAGGTCCCACCCCTCCTCAAACCGCCTCTCCAGGTTCCATCTCTCAAATCTCCAGGATTTCTCACCTGGAGTTGGCAATCCTATCTCCTTCCAGCCAATCATTAACCTACCTTTATTTCCTCCTCTCTCTTCAGCTTTCCATTTCCCCCACACACAAACACCTGCAGCCTCTTCTGTGCTCTGAAGCCCCGACTGCCAGAGTCCACCATTTTCCATGCTCTGAAGCCCTGACTGCCACAGACTCCACCATTTTCTCCAGGGGAACTGATCTCTGCCATTTGAAGAGCTGTTGTAATTCTGAATGATCTCCAGCCCTCACCTGGAGATTGGCAACAATGCTTCCCCAGTAGAAAAGTAGTCTTTCTCTGCAATGGGGACCAAAGCAGCTTACGTCATTCTCCTCTATCCCTTTTGACTTGCACAACAACCCTGTGAGGTAGGTTAGGCTGAAAGTCTGTGACCGGTCCAAAATCACCCACTCAGCTTCTACAGCAAGAACCTGGATTTGGAGCACTGCTCTGAAGCACTGACTGCTACGCCTAGGGCAGCCAACCTCCAGGAGGAGCCTGAAGATCACCAGGTATCACAACTGAACTCCAGACAACAGATCTCCCCCCCCCAAAAAAAAGAAAATAACTGCTTTGGACGGTGTGCTGTATGGCATTCTGTTTAGCTGAGGTCTCTCCCATCCCCAAACCCTGGCTTCCATAGACTCTTCCAGAAAATCTCTAGGAATCTCCCTACCTGGAGCTGGCAACCCTAGATTCAGAACTGGCCCCAATGAGTTCCTCACAAAGGTCTGCAAAGGGTTTCCTTCCTTTGTCTGAACCAAGCTTGGTTGCCTACCATGGCAAAACGGGCTCCAGTTTACCACTCAGCTGTTTGCCTCTCACCCTCATTCCGTGTGTGTATCTCACTCCTTAAATTCCCTGCCACAACTCACTGAATTGTCACTGCCTGTTTAGAGGGCCAGTGAGACTCCTCTGGCCCAATCTCCCTATTTGGAGATAGAATCCCCAATCTTTGGGGATCTCTGGAAAGTTGGCAACCCAAGGGTCTGGCCTTTCCTTGCTTCCCCGAGCTACCCCTTTCCCTTTGGTATTGTGCAGAGCAGGGGAGACTATGTGGTCAGAGCACAACACAGATTATTAGCCCAAATTAAAGAATTTATTTAAGTATTTACACAGTTATGGAGCACACACACACACTGTAGGAGTAAGCACACACTATTAACCAACACGGCATAAATCAACAGGGGTTAAACACAGTCCTCTTTCCCTACACACAATACTCTCTACCTCAGGATAGGATCTCTCCTTCGACCGGCCGTTGGCTGTACTTCAGCCTCTCTCTCTTGCCCAAGAGAGCAGGGAAACTTCCATTCATTCCCCAGTCAGGCTGACTGTGGAGTGGCTGAATTTCTGCTGCCTCCCAGGGATGAAGACTGCCTTGGGACAGTCCCTGTTTCCCCACACTTTTTGGCCTTGGGGATGCTGGGAAGTGGAGGCCAGCAGATGAGGAAGCCCCATTCAAGCCAGTGAGTAATACTCCTGCAGGCCCCTCTCTGGAACTACAGCTCAATTAAACCTTAAGGGGGAACATTTTAAACCAAGAACCATAGCCATCTTACAAACACAGGTAACTGCTATTTCGTGACACCTACCAACAGTCACTGAGGGGACAGTTAGTCCCACACTGCAAGCAAGCAGGAAAAGCATCTTCGTCAAGAGAGAAAGCCATTTGTTAGTAATTCTGACAGGGCACAGGGGGCTGAAGGGGAGTGGGCGGGGAAGAGGAGCAGACCCAGCACCCAGCCAATGGCACGTTACTACTCTTGAGTGGCAGCTGATGGGCCAATGGCTGAGGGAATGCCTGGAATATGGCCACTCCAAAACAGGATTATATTATAGAGAGTTATCTCTACTTTAGCATTAGGATAGTGCCCAGAGATTGGTAAAACAAGATCTTGCCAAAGAAGAACCCCAAGTGAGGAATATAATAAGCTTGATTTAGCAGAAGCTGCTACCTCAGTATTTTTCTTGCATTTTTGCTTGTGCATTTCTACTAGTACAAACAGAAATTTTGTACAGGATCCAACCCATAGTGTTTGAAAGCAAATTCCTGGGCTAAGCCCTGTTAAGGTTTCAGGAACAAATTTAAGCAATTTATTCCAAAGACAAATTCAAGCAGGATAGCCCATCCCATTAGTCTGTTGCAGTTAAACAAACAAAACCCCTCTTGTACCACCTTAAAGACCAAGAGATTTGTTGGCACATAAGCTGTTATGCCTACAGCTTATGTCATCAGATGTATGATATGAATCCTCAGTCAGCAGATATAGCTACACACATAGATAGGGAAGGGAAAAACTATATACAGTGGCAATAAAAGACCATGAAATTAAAAAGGTACAGCTTGTGACATTTCTATGCAAACTCAGAAGCACAAGAGAACTACATTCAAACAGCTGTAACAGTACCTGTTTATGCCCTACTTAATGCAATATAATCTGTTAGTAAACACTAATTCATCAATAATTTATGAAACAATAAACCTATTTTCAGAACTCTATTTAATGTATAAGGAAGGAGAGCAATTGTACCACCCAGTAGAATACATTCTGGCACAGATCCTTTGCAATTAATAAGGGTTATATATTTCATCTCAAGATGTCATAGCCCTACTGTATACTGCATTGGTCAGGCCACACTTGGAGTATTGTGCGCAGTTCTGGAAACCTCACTTCAAAAAGGATGTTGTTAGCCAAATTGCTCTATTATTTAATAAAGATGGGGAATTATAATTATTAATACACAATTGGCTTATCTATAGGACCTGACCCTTGTATACCAGAGTTAGAATTCCCAAGCACCCAGGAACAGACACAGAAATTGGGTGGCTAAAATAATGATTTCTTTACTAAATATTCTCAAACATACACACAATATAGCACTAAGGAAGCAGAGGTGATTGACGGATTATAGAGGGGTGATACAACCTGTTCAGATGTGCAGAGGTCCATGGATTCTGGCCTAAACTCAGAGAGTTCAGGGGTGGCCTGCCATTTTAGATGATGGCAGAAAACACACACTCTAAGGCCATCTGTGTGCTGGGATATAGGCACTGGCAAAGAATGCAGGCCAATAGGTGGCCCTGGGGGCTGGTCTCAGGTGAGAAAAATAGATTACCTGGACCAATGATGGGTCCCAGGGGTGTGTGATGCCAGTAGGGGCAGACCTTAGGTATGACCAATGAGCTTCCAGAGAGGCAGGGTCTGGATTTAACAATAGAAGCCAGGTGTTGGGTAGCTAGTTAAATGGATTATCTGACTCACTAATGGTCCTGGCCTGGGGTAGACAAAAGGTGGGAGACGTCCCTGATTAGCTCAGGAAGGATTGCTTAAACATTTGAATGATTGATTGGTTTATCCCGGTATCTTGAGGGACAGAGGCAAGAAAGACAAAGAATTTACACTTAGGACACAAAAGGCTGGGTGAGGTGCTGGAGAGTGCCAGGTGGCTTCTAAAGACTTACCTCTGGAACTCATTGTTATTCCATAAGCATAATCTCTGCTGGGTGGAGGGGGAAGACTGGAGGCTTGCTCTGAGGTCACCTTATGAAACCTGAATATGAAATCTTTTTGCAGACCACTTGCAGCCCAACTCTGTGGTCAAGCTGAGAGTGCCTGGCTTTTTTGGACTTCAGGTTAGAAAGTAGGGCACCCCTGTTTTGGGGCTACCCAAGAATAAAAGGCAGTGCCTCTGGTAACAATGTGGACAGAATAGAGTGGGTGCAGAGGAGAGTGAAGAGGATGATCGGGGGCCTGGAGACCAAGCCTTATGAGGAAAGGCTGAGGGACTTGGGAACGTTTAGTCTGGAGAAGAGGAGGTTGAGGGGGAATTGCTCTCTTTAAGTATTTGAAAGGCTGTCACTTAGAGGAGGGCAGGGAGCTGTTCCTGTTGGCAGCAGAGGATAGGACTCACAATAATGGGTTTAAATTAAGGGTGGGAAGGTACCGGCTGGATATTAGGAAAAAACTTTTTTACAGTAAGAGTTGTTCAATAGTGGAACCAGCTGCCTAGGGAGGTGGTGAGCTCCCCCTCACCGGTAATCTTTAAGCAGCGGCTGGACAAACACTTGTCAGGGATGCTCTACGTTGATCCTTCATTGAGCAGGGGGTTGGACTAGATGGCCTGTATGGCTCCTTCAAACTCTGTGATTCTATGTTAAATAAATTAAAATCCAAAGCATATTATATCCCAGAAAATTCAGGAATATTTCCATGAACCCACATTGTGTTGTTCAAGAACTAATGGCAAGGGGCATAAAATTGTAACTTACTTGGTGGTGGTGGTGGTGGAAAGTGCTGACAAGTCTCGCTTGAGGTAACAATATGCCTTGAACAGACACTGCTAGAAATATGTACAGGACCAAGAACTATGTAGTTTATTTAATGATGTGTGTGTACATATGATTAATCTTTTTTTAAAAAATGAAATTTAATTTGCTGAATATTCAATTGATTTCCATTCTGCCAACACAAGAAAAAGGTTACATAATTAACAGACACAGATTCCAGCACTATAACTGGACGATTTTACCCTTCTGTTCAGTCCCTGAAAATGTAAAGGCATTTTATGCAGATATAAACAAAGACTTTTCACTGAATGTACAAGGAGCCACACTCAATGTGAGTTCTTGAATTAGAGTACCTACTTGTTAGATATAAACAAGTGGAGACCCACAAGAAACTTGCGGGATGGTTATCTCATTTGTCACACCTTTGCTTCCTCTGCTCACCCCCTACCTCTCTCACACTATTTCTCCCCTCTGCCCCCCTTTTCTTACTCTCTATCTCTCCTCCATGCATGTGACTTCCGCTCTCTTTCTGATCTGTCATCTTTCTCTTTGTTTTTCTGCCTCCCCACTTCATCACTCTTTCTCTCTCTTTCTGCCCCCCACCCCATCATTCTTTCTTTCTGCCCCCATCACTCTCCCAGCCTCCTGCCTGCTTCCTCTCCCACTCCGCAGAGCAGCAGCAACAGTGGTGGCAGTGCTCTCAGCCACCCACCTGCTTCCCCCCCCACAGCAGCAGTGGCAGCACTCTGGGAATCACAACAGATCTCCCAGCTGCAGAGATCAATTCACCTTAGGGCTGCCAGCTTCAGGTTGCGAAATTCCTGGAGATTGGGGGGTGGATCCTTGGGACAGTGAGGCTTGGAAAGCAGCCTCAGCAGGGTATGATGCCATAGACTCAACCCTCCAAAACAGCCATTTTATCCAGGGGAACTGATCTCTGTCGCCTGGACAACAGTTGTAATTCTGGGTGATCTCCAGTCCTCACCAGGGGGCTAGCAATGGTGGTTCTCGTGGAGGAAATGGCTGGAGGGTGGAATCTATGGCATTACACCAGTCCGAAGTTCCTCCACTCCTCAAATCCCACCTTCTCCAGGCTTCACCCCTCAAATGTCCAGGGATTTCCCAACCTGGAGTTGGCAACCCTATTTCCTTCCCAACCAACAGCCAACCTACCTTTATCCGCCTCTCTTTCTTCTGCTTTCCATCTCCACCCCCCAGCCTCTACCTAGGAAAATTACAGTCTTTCTCCACAATGAGGGCCAAAGCAGCTTTCATTATTCCCTCCTCCTTTTTATCTGCACAACAACCCTGTGAGGTTGGTTAGGCTGAAATATGTGACTGGTCCAAAATCACGCAGCCAGCTTCCACAGTAAGATGGAGATCTGAACCTGGGTCTTGCAGACCCTACTTTGAAGCTCTAACTGCTGCACCTCACTGGCTTTCACAGGGTGGCTGCTGATGAATGGTAGCAAGCAGCCGGGGCTAGGTGAATCATGCAAATCAGGAGGGACCTGGCAACCCTAGACTACTGCCAGGCCTAGAGTGGCCAACCTCCAAATGGGCCCTGGAGACCCCCCAGAATTACAACTGGACTCTAGACAGCGGAGGTCTGTCTCCCTGCAGAAAATGGCTGCTTTCTCTGTGACATGATACCCAGCTGAGGCCTCTCCCCTCCCAAACGCAGCCCTCCTCCTTAGAGTCAACCACAAAATCTCTAGGAATCCCCTAGCCTGGCCCTGGCAACTCTAGTGAGGCCTGGCCCCAAGGCTCCCTTTCTCCTTCCCTCCCTGAAAGGCCAAAATAGGCCCTGAAAGGGCCCTTCCCCCCCTTTTACTGACAGAGCCAGTTAGAAGCCCCCCCACCCCCGAACATTCTACTCTCTCACCGTTGATGCCTGAAGCAGATCTCTGCAGAGGCCATTCCATTTCAAAAGGTTTTTGGGGGATTCAACCGTCCCTAAAGGGATTTTCTTAGTTTTTGGATTTTTCTACAAACCCAGGAAGTCTACTGACTACATAGGAAAAGCTGTTAGGAGACAGTGAGCCCCCTGTTGGTGGAAATATGTATCCACACATTTTGGGTATTAGAATAAAGATGCTTAGAAGCTAGTGTAACCAACTCAGGGTTGCGTAATCCCTGGGGATTTGTGGGTGGAGCCTGGAGAAGGACCTCATGGAGCCCACCCTTCAAAGTTGCCATTTTCTTCAGGGGAACTGATCTCTGTAGGCTGGATATGAATTGCAATTCTGGGAGATATTGAGGACATACCTGGAGGGTGACAACGCCTACATTACACTTCTCTAATATTCATGTGTTATGGTTTTATTTGTGCAGTCAAAACAAATCAAGGTATCTACTGGAAAAATGTAACGTGTGAACTGCATTTGTCCTAAATTTACAGTAAAGAATCAAAGAAATATACTATATTTGAATAAATATATCTAAAATTCTTTACCGTGTTTCTGTGGTGTTTTGCTATCTCAAACTGCAGCCACCTCTACAGTGGAAACATCCAAATTATTCTTTGCCAGCAACTATTTTTAGGGCAGGAAATGATGCAGCCAGCAGAAACTGAATGACAGAATATAATTACCCAAAACAGACTTTTTAAGCTTTAGACTTTGGAACTAATACATACATTTTTGTCCAACATGCTTAGGAAGTCTTAATGACCACAATATTTTGGTTTTACATTTCATCTGAAAGGCAGCCCTTCCAGAGGTAGCACACTGGCAGAGGCCTTGCAGTGCTGACTAGGCTATATATATGCCACCAACAGAGACAAAACCCTGCTTTCTACAGCACCTGGCCCTCATTTGAAAGACCCTCAAGAAAACATTACACTAGTACTGGCTTTTCCCTGGAATAATTCAAAAAATATTTTAAAGTTGATGAAGTTTCATCAGAATGATAAGAATGTGGCTAACATTCTCATTCTCTAGATGCAAAAAGAAAAGGCTAACTTCTGTTTAGTATGTGACCCAGTCAGTTCTAAAAGTTAGAGAAATCAGTAACTTGGAAATGTAAATTAAAATTCAAGTGCTCTATCCAGCAAAGACTTTGGCTGTGGTCACACCAGCAAGGTAATCACGCTTTGTTCCCACTTTAATTAAATCGAGAACATTTTTCTTTGGGTTGTGCTGGCTAGATGCAGCCAGCCCCTCTCTTCACCACCCACTTGCCTGCCACCGCGCTGAGTCCCTCCAAGCAATCCTGCCAGTCACGGGGCAGGCTCGAGCGGCTGCTGCTCCTGCCACCGCTGTAGGGGATGGTGCTGCTGCTGCCACCATTGCCCCATGAACAAAGGCTCAGCCCCGCCGTCTCCACCATCCTCCTTGCCAGCCCCGTCCAGGCTGCCAGAGCCCTCGCCTCTCGTTCCCACCTCCAGGGTGCTGTAAGCTAACAGTTCCAGGGGAAGGGGCTTCTGTGCTTCTTACAACAAATTAATATTATCTTTAAACAGAGAAATGAACATAAAATAACATTTATTAATGGATTTATCAAGCCCATGTTTACTCAAGTGCTCAAACCGGAAGGTTTTTTTTTTTTTTTAAAGGACAAAGAGCGGTCAGACAGCCCTAATCACAATCATTGCGAAAGATGGCTGTCCAGATGGGCAAAATCGCACATTCAAAGCGCAAGTGCCAGGAAAATACCTGATTTTTCAGGGGGAAGGAAAAACCGGAACAATTGCGAGAGTAAGCCTGCTTCAGCACGGGAGGCAGATTGGCACATATGAACGTGAAATTTACATGCGTGAGGGAACAGCGGTGAACCCCGATCAAAAGGACGGTGTCACCGCACCTTTCTCATCTCATTCCCTCAGATGTTCTCCACTGCCTTGTAGTGGTGATACCTGGAGTGGAGAATGGGGGGTGATCGGGTGGAAAATGAGCTTGGCATTCCTTCCTTTTGGCTGCAACTGTGCCCTGACCCTCAAAATGGCTTCTTGGGTGTGTGTGTTTTTTTAAAGTCAGGGTTCTGTTACATATTTGTGTGTAAGATGTAACTAGCTTCTTAGAAACAGTTAACATCAATCACAATTTCAACTGTCTCACAGAAGTTAGAATGTACAAGCAAATTGTTCTACAGAAATGATTCTAGTAAATTACAAAACTGATACAATTCTGTTTTACTTTTATGAATACATTAAATAGGATCTGTTCACTTATATATTTATTTAAAAAAAGATGGTGTGCCTTGTCTTTAAACAGGTATTAACAGTTCTAGGCATTTTAACTGCTTGTTAGAATGTCTTCAGTTTACGATAAATCTCTTCAGAGAAATTCCCAGGAGAGAGCTCAACTCAAAATCACAACTGTGCAAAATGAAACATTTATAATTCTCCATTAAATGTCTATTATGAGAAGGATGGATGGGAGAGAAAGAGAACTGTGACAGTATAAAAGACAGCATTTGCAACCTTCTAAAAACTGGAATCCCCTCCCCCCATGTAACTCTATTTACACACCTTTTCGTTCTTTGCTTCATGAGGAAGGCCCATAATTCAGAGCCAGAGTATACAGGTTTTGCATCTGGAAAGACCCAGATACAACCTCCAATAAAGTGATCTCAGACAACAGGACTGGGAAGATTTTCAACTGGGATCTCATACAGTACCTGATCCATCTGGCGTACATGTATCAATTAATTTAATTAGGCAATTTCTGCATTCAAAAAAGCACCCACTTAAAAATCAGGGCTTTAGTTAGGGTTGCCAATTTCCAGGTGGGAGCTGGAGTTCTCCCATAATTACAACTGATCTCCAGAATGCAGATCAGTTCCCCTGGAGAAAAGTACAGACTTGGAGGATGGACTTTCTGTCATCATGTCCCTGCAGAGCTTCCTCCCCAGGCCCTGCCCACAAATTTCCAGGAACTTGCCAACACAGGTGGCATGCCTAACTGTGATCACACTTATTAAACTACTAAGCTTCCCTTCTCCATGTGATGCATTTACTTTTTATAAATAATGAGGGACTTTAATAGCAAAGGACAGGGCTGTGGAGTTTAGGAAAACCTTGTTGAAGCATACCTTTTGATTTTATAAGATACAAACATTAATTTAAAAAAAGATCTCATGATCTGCTGCCTATCAAGTCCTACACGATGAAGACAAATTCCTCCAGATCTAGTCCACTAGCAGTGGCAACATTCTCCAGTTCAAAGAACCTTCTCTTACTTTGGGGATGGCAACTTGCATGAGAGAGTAAAAGCATTATTACTAGTGGAATGGATTCGCAGGAACCAACTCAATATCTTAAGCATGTAACTGAAAACACTGCTGGCATCCACAGACCTTCAGAAATACAGCTTCAATGCTCCTCCTGCTTAGCAATGTGTGGTTAAACAACCCTAACCCTAACCCTCCACTGCCCTCCAATAACTGTCAAAATCAGGTAATTTTTCATGTTTTGTAGCTATGGAGAGATAAATATAAAGAGAATGTGAAAAAAATGAATGAAAACTGAAAAGAACACAAAAATAATAATTTTAAGTTTTGAAATGGAAAGCAACCAGTAAATTAATTTGGGATCAAGGTGTGAAGCTGTACTTCTGTGATACAGTGTGATCAAATCTAACATGGATTGATGGTTAATGCAGATATTCTTCAAATTAGGAAGAACTACTTGAAAAATGACTTGAATATATAGCCATAAGTGTGAGTAATTCTGCCAGTTTTTACATGGTGTGGGAGTCAGGGCCTGTAACATTTGAAACAGCCTTAAATCATACTTCAAAGGAACTTCCTTTCAAGCAAGCATGTTGAGAGGTACAGCCTTGACACACCCTGCTCCTTCAGTTACAACATGTTGCTTAAAAATCTTCTAGCTATGGTTGCTTATGACTGACATAGCCAGCTGTAACCTTTGTGGGAATTTCTGTTGGCAAGTGAGATAAACAAAATCAATGAAGAAGACACAGCTTTCCTACCCTAGCTATAGGTCCATAGCGGTATAAACTTGCACAATTCCAACGGTGTGACTTTCTTACATATACGAATGGGCAGCGATGCCACTTTGCTATGTTTGAACAGTATCTGGCCTTTCATATACTCAACAAAAACACACACTACAGTCCAAATGATAAAACATTAGCTCTGTATCCTGTTGCTTGGATGAATAGGGAGCCAGCAAGGTGATTAATACAGTTTCTGTGTGGCTTGCAGACTGCAAGAGGTCAAATTGATATACCTTATATGACCATCCCTCCTATCAAAGTGCAAAGCTTTAAGAGCATGGCTAACAAGGATTTAGTCATTCTCATGAAGAACTAGAAACTGAGTTATCCAATGGAAAACACTATTATTAAATTCATGTCATGAGGAACCTTATTTTACTGATAAATTGTAACTACTGACCAATACAACCTGTATCCAGAATGTTTTGAACATCCTGACATCTTGTTTTTGTCTGTACTTTGCCAGTGTGAGCTAGCTGCAGCAGCTCCTTGGATAACCTATTCCTTCTCTACCATACCACAAACTCTGTTAATGCCAGCTACCAGAATGGTTTCACAAGCCAATGACCTCCTCTCAATGGAGGGAGGTAAGCAGTGGGGTACTACAGGGATCAGTACTCGGTCTGATGCTTTTTAACTTGTTTATTAATTATTTGGAATTGGGAGTAAGCAGTAAAATGGCTAAATTTGCAGATGACATGAAGTTGTTCAGGGTGGTGAGAACCAGGGAGGATTGTGAAGCACTCCAAAGGGATCTGTCGAGGATGGGTGAGTGGGCATCAACGTGGCAAATGGGGTTCAATGTGGCCAAGTGCAAAGTGATGCACATTGGAGCCAAAAATCCTAAATATAAATACACATTGATGGGGTCTGAACTGGCAGAGACTGACCAAGAGAGAGATCTTGGAGTTGTCAATGAAAATGTCTAGACAGTGTGTAACTGCAATAAAGAAGGCCAACACTATGCTGGGGATTATTAGGAAGGGAACTGAAAACAAATCAGCCAGTATCACAATGTCCCTGTATAAATCATTGGTGCAACCTCATTTGGAATACTGTGTACAGTTCTGGTTGCCACATCTCAAAAAGGATATTATAGCATTGGAAAAAGTGCAGAGAAGGGCAACTAGAATGATAAAAGGGTTGGAACACTTTTCCTATGAAGAAAGGTTAAAATGCTTGGGGCTCTTTAGCTTGGAGAAATGACAGCTGAGGGGTGACATGATCAAAGTTTATAAGATTATGCATGGGATAGAACAGGTTGAGAAAGAAGTACTGTTCTCCCTGTCTCACAATACAAGAACTCGTGGACACTCCATGAAGTTGCTGAGCAGTCGGGTTAGAACAGATAAAAGGAAGTATTTCTTCACCCAAAGAGTGATTAACATATGGAATTCACTGCCACAGGAGGTGGTGGCAGCTAAAAGCATGGACAGTTTCAAGAGGGAATTAGATAAACATATGGAGCAGAAGTCCATCAGTGGCTATTAGCCACAAGGTATAGATAGGAACTCTCGGTCTGGGGCAGGTGATGTACTCTATTCTTGGTGCTGGGGGGGGGCAGCAGTGGGAGGGCTTCTAGTGTCCTGGCCCCACTGCTGGACCTCCTGATGGCCCCTGGTATTTTTGGCCACTGTGTGACAGAGTGTTGAACTAGATGGGCTATTGGCCTGATTCAACATTGGCTTCTCTTATGTTCTTATGTTCTCCTTCAGCTATTGTCAATACTATCTGTGTATTGCGGTGCACTTTGACAAACTACTTAAAAATCATGGCAACATACAATTTATTTAGTTTAGGTTTGCATGCAATCAATTCATTCCATCTTCAACTTGGCCTATCTGTTCATGGGGTTCAAAGAAAGTTAATTCATTTCCCAGATAGTGTGATACTCCTCCTAACTGGAAGATTTGGTTAAGGGCATGGAGGCAGTAGAATGGTGGAAGATTGCAAAGGAATTGGATGAGGGCTGCATTCTAGGCCCATTTTCTACACCACCGCTTCCTAATTTAATGGTTTCCCTTCTTGGGATAGTGCTTAAGAAGGCTGCTGGCAAATTTCACCTAATTCACCACCTTTCATACCCTTGAGGTGAATCCATTAATGATGCCATTCCAGCTCACCTATGCATGGTGAAGTACCAAGCAGTTTATGTCGTGGTTGTGGGATGGAGTTGGCAAAGTGTAATATTAAGTCTGCATTTCACCTCCTCTCCCTGCACCCTGATGATTTTGAGCTGTTAGGATTTTCTTTTGATGGCCAATTCTTTATGGACAAGGCTTTGCCTATGGGACGTTCTGTGTTATGCGCCGCATTCAAGCACTTCAGTTCATTCCTGGAATGGGCATTGTGCACAAAAATGGGCCTTCGGGATGTCACACACTATTTGGATGACTTCCTTTTTGCGGGTCCATAGGAAAGTGGCAGATGTGCTCAGCTCTTGGTAGGATTTCAGCAATTAGCAGAAGAGCTGGGGGTTCCTTTGGCCTACAAAAAAACTGAGAGCCCTGTGCAGAATTTAGTCTTTCAAGGGGTGGAGTTAGATATGGTGGCCCAAACATCTTCCCCGCCACTGGATAAGGTTGAGCATTTACAAGCCTGTCTTGGTTCCTTTTGGACACATTGGAAGGCCACCTTAAGGATACAGCAGCTTGAGGGGCATCTCAACTTTGCGTGCAAAGTGGTGGCCTCAAGGGGAGCCTTTTTACGGAGGCTCTGTGATGCCATGGCAGGGCTGCGTCGCCCACACCACAGAGTGTGCATCAATAGTGCCATGCATGCTGGTCTCTTGGTATGGCAGGAGTTCTTGGCTTCCTTTTACAGAGTCTCCTTTTGGAGAGAGGCTTTGAAGCTCTGATGCTGCAGGGTCACATAGTTTGGGGGTTTATTTCCATGAACACTGGTGTACCAAGGAATGGCCTGGGGATTGGGTTTCTGCTGGTTTGACTAAGGAGCTTAAATTTTTAGAGTTTTTTCCCATTTTGCTGGTAGTTTGGCTGTGGGGAGATGATCTGTCAGGTCACACGGTTCACTTCTGGTGTGACAATTTGGCCGTTGTCCATGTAATCAATTCCCACACATTCAAATCCCTGAGGGTAATGCGCCTGATCCACACATTCATGCTGTGGTGCCCAGGATGGATAATGGGGTGGCTGATGTTCTCTCTCACAAACAGATGGCAAGGTTTTGTCAGCTTGCTTCAGAAGCCGTTCATCTGCCAGCAAGGATGCCCCCGGAGCTATGGCAGGTTGGAAGGCTGAGGCGTGCAGAGCAATAGGCCTTGCCATTGCCCCTAGCACAAAGAGGGTATGAACATTCAGTTCACCAATTTGATTAATTCAGTAAAGAGGAAAGTTATCCTAAGGTCTGGCCCATTACGTTGGAGCAGTTGGTCCATTATTGCATTTCCTTAAAGGAGGTTGGTTTAGCTGTGTGCTCTATCTGGGGTTGACTTTCTGCCCTGGCTTTTGCCAGCAAGGCTCTGGGTTTTCAGGAAGTTACTAATGACTTCTGAATTTAGAAGATGCTAGAGGGCTGGACTCGGGAAAGAGGCACTCTGAAGGACCAGAGGTGACCCATTTCCGCAGCAGTGCTTAAAGGGTTGCAAGCAACCTGGGGTGCCGTTTGCACTTTGGGTTATGAGGCCTGCCTTTTTCATGCAGCTTCTTTACTCACATTTTTTTGAGCCCTCAGGGTAAGTGTCTAAGACCGACCAGTCTGGCAGGGCGTTGCAAGTCAGGGACCTCTGATTTATAGGCAGGGAGGCACATGTCACAATCAGGGGCTCTAAGATGGACCAACGATGTAAAGGATCAATGGTTAAGTTAGGTACCTGCTCTGACACAGAGCTCTGGCCGGTACTGGCCTTATTGCAATACATGGCATTATGGGGAATTGTAGATGGTTACCTCTTTATGCATGTGGATGGGAGTCCGCAGACAAAGCACCAGTTTTGGGCTGTTATGGCCCAGGCTTTAGGCATATTGGGCCTTTCAGGAGTGAAATTCGGCACCACTCCACTGCAACAGCTTTGGGTCTATACTGCTGCTGACATACAGCATGTGGGCAGATGGTGATCGGCTGCTTACAAAGGTTACGTGCACCCTCTTGCTATATTGTGAGTTTGTTCTATTGTTGTTTTTCGGTAGTTCATTATTTTTTCTTCCTAGGTCCTGCGGTCTGTGGCAGGAGGAGATGGATTCTCAGTCAATGGGCCATGGTGGAGTAGAGGGGGTGCCGTGGCCTACGATGAATAGGCCTCCTCCTGTTTGGGGGTAGCTCTGGCTCCCCACCCCATGTTCTGGTGATATATTTGGGAGGCAATGATTTGGGATTCCTGATAGAAAAGTATTGCAAGCCTGAGATGATCTGAGATTTATTCAGTGCCATTGGCTGGATACAGTAATTGTGTGGTCTGCCATGATTCCACGCCTTGTATGGGGTAGCGCTTTGGATCCCAAGAATATTGAGAGAGCTCAGTGTAAGTCCAATGGGAAACTCAGGATTATTTTAATGGTTGGGTTGGATCACTATCTGCCTCACTCCCAGATTCGGCCTGATTGCCTGGAGCTTTACAGGGGTGATGGCATTCACCTTTCTGAAAGGGGAAATGATATTTTCCCTTCAGGATTTATAGCAAGGGCTTTGAGTGGTTTTAGGTATCTGAGTGGGCACAGGGGCCTAAGCAGAGGTTTGACCCTTGTGGTGTCAGAATTAGGTCTTTAGATGGTGTTTATGTGGCTTGGTAAGCACCAATCAGCAATCCTATGGGGGGTATAGGGGTCTGACAGGATCATCTCTGCAGCTACACGGCCAGGGATGAGGACTACAGACTGCCTTTGGGGATTGCCAGGACGGATCCCCCGTGTAGGCCATGTGGCAGTGCTGGAGGGATCCTCATGGCACATCCTATTGCTGAGCTGGCCGGGTGCGAGCCACTTGCAGTTGGCTCCACCCAGGGGCCAGGGTGCCTTGACCATTGTACAGCAAGGACGGGGGCTATGGGAACCCCAGGTCTTGATTGTGCCGCTGTTTACTGTTTGCCCTTGCCCTTATTATTATGTAAGTTAAATAAAGTGGCCCTTAGTTTTCCCAAGCTTTGGTTGTCTGACTCTTTTTTCCATCTGGGGGGTGGGGGACAATAGAGCTCTGTTACCCTGGAGAAAATGACTGTTTTGGAGGGTGGATTCTACAGCACTACTCCTGAAGTCCCTCCCCTCTCCAAACCCTGCCCTCCTCAGGGTCCACCCCCAAATCTCCAGGAATTTCCCAACCTGGAGTTGGCAACCCTAAGTGCATATCGGGATATGAAGATAAAATGAAACTTAATCACTTAAATGTGGAGGTTGTAGCTGAAGGAGTTTGGGATAGTGCAACTATTCTCCTAAAACCACAGTAGCAGGCTTGAGGGGACCATAAAGCTGTAATTTCAATCTTTAATTGGGGAAAAAAGAAACTGAAGCTTTGCCCAAACACACTGAGTTAGTTGGAGTGAGGGGCACACATCCTGAAGAAACTTAATTCAGTCAGCAGTGTGAAAGCTTCATTATTTTAGTTAGGGAACACTGTACAGCACCACTAGTAAGCCATTTTCAGGTACCATTCTCAGCCAGTTTTACTTCATGGTATTGGTACAGGAAGTTGTTCCTCCAGTCAAAACTGTCAAATCTTGTTATCTGCAGGGGGCCTGACAATTCAAGGACTCTGCTAATGAAGACAATTAGAGGAAAACATTCATACTTGACAACATTCAGAAGCTATAAATGGAGACATCTGGAGAGAAGAAAATACAGAGATGCCTTTGAAATCCCTAGGAAAATTTTTAAAAAAATTCTTTTTCTTGAGCATACTGACTGAGAAAGAGTT
The DNA here is from genome assembly GCA_029375565.1 of Gekko gecko. Classification (NCBI taxonomy): domain Eukaryota; kingdom Metazoa; phylum Chordata; class Lepidosauria; order Squamata; family Gekkonidae; genus Gekko; species Gekko gecko. The sequence continues at coordinate 58,766,147 of JAPDNY010000007.1, forward strand.
CGGTGTTCACACATGTATCCAAATTCTGTGTGGCTGATTCCAGTGAAAGCTATTAATTTAGTGACACACAAACAAGGAGACGGTCAACATTTTGATGCAAATATGGAGCTGTTCTGTTAGTGTTAACATCTACTAAAGATTTTGGCTACAGTCCTAAGCATCTGCAGGTAGAATATGAAACTTTAACCTTTATATCCTCATGAGAAAGCAGATTATATTTATTTTGTGAAAGAAAAATTGAGACTGAGCCAATAACTTGCTAAACTTGCTAAAGATCACCTTGGGAGTAAGAATTTTAACCTTGGTTTTACAACATATACTCAATCAGTTAGACAATACTGGCTTTCTGTATTGGCTTTCCAAGGCTGTAATCACATATATATTTTAAATTGTATTAATTACAGTAGTTTGTTCTTATCTTCCTTATTTATACTACTATGCTAGGGTGGCCAAACTTGCTTAACGTAAGAGCCACATAGAATAAACATCATATGTTTGAGAGCCACAAGACATGTTTATTGGAAAATATGCAAATTTGCATCTTAAATTAAACAGATAAATGCCTTCTCTGAGTCAAGCCAGCCTGGTGGTGTGGCGGGGCTTGGAGAACACATTTAACTATAGATGGGGGGAGGGGGGAGAGAGAGAATATATGGGGCAGGAGGGAGGGAGAGGTGAAAAGAAAACAATTTTAACTTTAAATGTGTCCTCCAAGCCCCCCATGCCTTCTCCAAGGTGGCGGGGGGGGGGGTGCTTTTAGAACACATTTAAAGTTGCTTTCTTTCTCTGCTCCCTCCCCCACCTCAAGTCTACCCAGGGAGGGGAACAGGAACACTGGCTGGGGAAGGGAAGACTGATGGGGAGGCATGCCATTTTCCCAGCTGCCCTGCTGGGAGCCACACAATATGTGTGAAAGAGCTGCATGTGGCTCCCGAGCCACAGTTTGGCCACCCCTGTACTATGTCATTAGTATTCTTTTAGCAACCCTTATTCTTCTTCTTTGTCACCATAAACACTTCTTCATTGGCAAAAAAGTAAACATTTCATATTCTTGCATGACTGTTCATGAAGGACAGGGATAGACAATGATCACTGTTCTTGTGCATTAAAAACTCACTTATTCAACTTGATGCCTGAGGTATATGTTAATGCATTTCTCAGCATATTAACACCATTTCAGGTACTAAAGCTCATTACCCATGGTATAAAATAGGGTTGCTACGCTTCAGGTGATGGCTGGAGATCTTCTGCTATTATAACTAATCTCCAGGTGACAGAGACATAGTTCACCTGGAGAAAATAGCCACTTTGGAAGGTGGACTCTATGGCATTATACCCCACCGAAGTACCTCCCCTCCACAAACCCACCCTCCTCAGGCTCCATCCCCAATATCTCCAGGTATTTCCTATTCTGAACTTGGAACCTTAGTATAAAATGTCATTATAAAGATAAATTTCCAAGGTCTGGAGAACACCCCCCCTCGAGTTTTCACTCTGAGTTTTTAAAGTGTTTTTTTTTCCTCTTCTCTCTGCAAGGGCAGGAAACTAGGTCAGTTACCAGCCATAGTTATGCAAATGACTCAGCTTGCAAGGTTACTGAGATATTTGGTGTTAGGAATCACCAGGTGACTCCTAGAGATTTCCCAGAATGCCCTCTAGGAGGGCTCCCAGAATGCACCTGCATGCCCCAGGGTCTGCCTGTGTGACATGCGTGGACCAGGTCAAAGGGGGTGGAGAGAGTGACGTAAAACGGATGGAGTCAAAAGTTTAATAAAAGTGCTTGCTCCAATGAGGGAGAGTCTCTTGGTGCTGGTCCTTAGAAGAGGACAGAGAGTCTCTTGGTGATGCTTCTTAGAAGTATACTGTTCTGCAGGCCAGGAGCCAACTTAGTCATGTGGCCTGGCCTGCTGACTGCAGGGAGCCTGAGATAATGGGACATCTTTAGAAACTTGTGTAACTGTCTAAATTTGTACATGCCTACTGATTATGACATCTAGTTAGAGTAAGTTTTAGAACCAGGGAAAGAAGGACACTTTTATAACCAACTTTTCTTTGTTCTTCCATGTGCTGATCTGTTGTTGTGATTAAGTGTTCTTGAACTTACTTTCTTTTTAATAAATCATTTTTAATATAAGATGTGGCCCTAAGTTTCTGTATCACATAGTCCTCCAACTGCTTGGATACACTGGTAATTTCCCAGATTGGTATGGAAGCACTCTAGGCACCCACTGCCAACCCTCCAGGGGAAAACCTGAAGTTGCATTTGGTCCTTGTAGTAACCAGGTGCTCAGTAGTAGGAGACCTTGAGGCCAGGCCTCAGAACTGGAAAGGGAGACTGAGAGACCTGTTCCTCTCATTCAGGACCTCTAAATTGAGCAGGTGGTGGCAGTGCACCCTAGTCGCAGGAAGTGGAATAGAACCTTCCAGGAATCAGAGGGGGCAGGCAGAACAGGGTCTGTAAGTCAGAACAGACTTGCTTCATCATATAAGGTCTTCTGTCTACAAGACCATAACCTGCTACATCAAATAGCATGGAGATCCAGTTCACTTATCAAATTTTGGACTAGAATAGAGATGAAATGTGACAAGCATTTTAATTTACAACAGAAACAACTCATGCAAAGGTGTACAGCATTTCAATGCAACAAGCAAACAACACATGGTTAAAAATTGTCACTACAAATCACAGACTCCTGAGTGCATATTTACTAAATGGTAGTTGAATATTTTGTAGGTTATTAAACTTATAAACTGTAGTTTACCACTTAGTACCAAATTGTTATCTTACTTAGTTCTGATATAGCAGATATTTCTTCCCTCTATCATCTACCAGAGATTTCCCCCCTCCTTCTGATAGACTTTTCCCAATCTGCTTCACATACAGAAGGTCTATCTTCTTGCCTTTCACCTTCATCTTGCTTTACCTGACCCATTCACTACATAACTTTCCAATGAGGATGTGAACCTACAAAATCCTCAACCCCATACCAAAGTTCTATCTTTCAACAGGAATGGCAGATTTTTAATCACCTAATTTCTCTTGCAGTTCATCTTATTAAACTGTATTTTTTTAAAAAAATCATCACTTTATTTAAATATGATACTCAACAATTACTTCATAATATAGTACTCCATATTTCTACTTCTCTATACTTGGCATTGGAGGGAAGGTGGCATAGTATAGCCCAATCCCATCAGATCACAGAAGCTAAGCAGGTCAGTACCTGGAAGTTAGACCAGCAAAGAAGACTCTGCAGAGGAAGCCAACAGCAAACCACCTCTGCTTCTCATTTTCCTTGAAAGCCCCTTGCTGGGGTCACCATAAGTCAGCTGTGACTTGATGAGCAGAAAGGACACAAAGATGTGTGTGACGCTATAATAATACTCAAAGCATTAACACAAACATATCTGCCTATACTTGAACAGCACACAATTTAATAAAGTTGTCTAAGTACAGAATACAAAAATTGAAGAAGGTCCAAAAGTAATCTTATTCTAATGAAGTTTCTGAGTAATGCTTTCGATTCCAAGGTCTTCATCAGAAAAGGACCAATTATAACTGCACAATTCTTTTATTTCCTAAAGTCTGTCAAGACTAGTCAAGTAAGGTTAGAAAACCAATACTCCATATTCTTTAAAAACCTGAAAATATGCTTATCTGACATTTACTCTGAGATATGCCTTATATATTTATTGCTTCATGAAGAATACTTCCATCATTGTCAGCAAACAGCATGCTCAGCCAGTAGGTTCTCACCAGTCCTCTTTCCCTCTTCTTCTTGCCTTCCCTGTTATTTTCTGTAGCTCTGATATGGATAGCCTAGGCTAGTGTGATCTCATTAGATCCTGAAAGCTAGGTAGGGTTGACCCTGGTAAGTACTTGAATTAGAGGCCACTAAGGAAGTCCAGGATTGCGAAGTAGAGGCAGGCAATGGCAAACCACCTCTGCTAGTCTCTTGCCTTGAAAACCTTACAAGGTTGCCATAATTCAACTGCAACTTGATGGCACTTTCCACAACCATTCTTTTCCTTACTCATTTTTCTCCTCCACTTTTCCTTTCCTTACATATTTTGTTTTCAAATTAGGATCAGCTGACTCACTTCTTAAACAGTTCAGACTTCTTTAACTTTCCTGTCACCTGGAGATATCTTCCCCCTAAAATCCCAGCTCTTACTCTGCTTCCTGACAACAGCCCTCAGTTTGCTCCCTTACATATGAGACTGCAATGGACTGCACTTTTAAAAGCACAGAAGTGCTGCACAAACAGGTAAAGGACTGTGAAGGGTTAATTCTTCACAGAAACAGAGAGCCTTGAGAGACAGGCTGCTCCAAGGAATCTGATTAGCTAGCATCAGCTGAGCAGAGAATGACTGGAGAGTTGAATGATGCTGTGGAGAAATTGGGTCCCTAGTTGACAAGAGTTGAGTACTGTCTGAATTCAGCCCTGACTGACAACAGTTTAACACCGACAGAATACTTGAGAGGTTGACAAGGAAGAGTGGTTAGTTAGGCAAAGACTCTCATTCAGGCCAAGATAAGGGGATAGAATTTCCCTACCCAGCCAAAACAATGAGATAATTCTGAAGAGTTGAGAGATCCTCAGTTTGGTGTGGTTAAAAATTAATAGGAAACAGAGAGTGAGTATAAATGGGCAATTTTCTCAGTGGAAGGTGGTAAGCAGTGGGATACCACAGGGACCAGTACTCAGTCTGATGCTTTTTGACTTGTTTATTAATGATCTCGCGTTGGGAGTAAGTAGTGAAATGGCTAAATTTGCAGATGACATGAAGTTGTTCAGGGTGGTGAGAACCAGGGAGGATTGTGAGGCACTCCAAAGGGATCTGTCAAGGATGGGCGAGTGTGCACCAACATGGTAAATGGAGTTCAATGTGGCCAAGTGCAAAGTGATGCACATTGGAGCCACAAGTCCTACCTATAAATACACATTGATGGGGCCTGAACTGGCAGAGACTGACCAAGAGAGAGATCTTGGAGTTGTAGTACATAACTCATTGAAAATGTCGAAACAGTGTGCGACTGCAATAAAAAAGGCCAACGCTATGCTGGGGATTGTTAGGAAGGGAATTGAAAACAAATCAGCCAGTAGCATAATGCCCCTGTATAAATCATTGGTGCGACCTCATTTGGAATACTGTGTACAGTTCTGGTCACCACATCTCAAAAAGGATATTATAGCATTGGAAAAAGTGCAGAGAAGGGCAACTAGAATGATAAAAGGGTTGGAACACCTTCCCTATGAAGAAAGGTTAAAATGCCTGGGTCTCTTTAGCTTGGAGAAACGACGGCTGAGGGGTGACATGATAGAGGGTTATAAGGATTGTGCATGGGATAGAGCAGGTAGAGAAAGAAATACTTTTCTCCTTTTCTCACAATACAAGAACTTGTGAGCACTCAATGAAATTGCTGAGCAGTCAGGTTAGAACAGATAAAAGGAAGTATTTCTTCACCCAAAGAGTGATTAACACATGGAATTCACTGTCACAGGAAGTGATGGCAGCTACAAGCATGGACGCCTTCAAGAGGGAATTGGATAAACATATGGAGCAGAGTGGCATCAGTGGCTATTTGCCACAAGATATGGATAGGAACTCTCAGTCTGGGGCAAGTGATGCACTGTATTCTTGGTACTTGGGGGGGAGCACAACAGTGGGAGGGTTTCTAGTGTCCTGGCCCTACTGCTGACCTCCTAATGGCACCTGGTATTTTTGGCCACTGTGTGACAGAGTGTTGGACTGGATGGGCCATTTGCCTGATCCAGCATTGGCTTCTCTTACGTTCTTATGCCTTGTGAAATCTAAACAGTCAGTTAAAACTCAAGAAGACTGTGTTTTTAGAGAAAGTCTGGGTACTGGATAGAGTGTCCCAGCCTTCTAGAAACCAGAAGAATTAGTGAATGCTCAAAGACTGTTTGGGAAAGAAACACTGGAACAAAAGCCTCTCATTGTAAAGATTTTAAGTCATGGTGAATAGCTTAAGAAACTCTCATTAGCCTGAAACACATGAACTGTAGTCTGTGCATCTACCGATCTACCGATTTTATCTCAGTTATTTATTCAAGTTACCTCAGAAATTTTAACCCTGATGTCACCTGACCTTTCCCCCTTTATGCTGAATACAATATTTTGTTATTTTTGAACTTCCAAAAGCTCAGAGCACCATTTGAGTTAAGTTAAAAGGGGCTTTCAAACCTTCCCTTAGGTTCCTTGGCTGAGCCAGCAGTAAAATATCATACTGTGAAAGTACATCACACTGTGCATATCACACACACACAGTGATCTTCCACTTTTCTTTTTAGCAGAAGAATTTGAGTACCTTCAGGAATGAAAAAAAATCTATGAAAAATTCCACCATCACTTGTACTCAGGAAATAGCATGCAACTGTCCCATGTGTGATGATCTCATTCAATTGTGTCTTTTACATGTGTCTGTCTTGCATATGCTTTGCTGCCTATATACAGAGCAAAATACACATGTGCATAGTTACTTGAAATTGTGTTTTCATGAGCTGAGTATGATTTCCTATCTAGAAATATTTCTGTGTTGGAATATTATGTTGCTTGAAATGGCCAGAAGGCCCAATATTTACCTTCTAATTTATGTGTGATATATAGAGCAATTTAAGGCAAGTTTTAGAGGTACTTAAACATATTAAATATTTGGATAATTAGATATTAGATAAGTCACAAAATCTTCCTTCAAAGCTGCATTCTTTGTAGAAATTGGCAATTTGTTTGGCACTAAAGATTCCATTGGAAATTTCATGCTGAAATTAACTCCATTGGTGTTACCGCATGGAAAGTTACTCTATTGTTTAGAAGACGACAGCAGGTTTCATCATCACCACCACCACCATCATCATCATTATTATTGTCTTTACTGTTTTTGCAACCGGAGTCATAAATACCAAAGATTGCAGATTTCATGACCTTGTCATCCCTGGCTAGTGTTTGGATGGGAGATCGCCAAGTAATACAGGGGTTGTGACGTGGAGGCAGAAATGGCAAACCACACCTGAACATCTCTTGCCTTGAAAACACTAGGCGGTTGCCATAAGTCAGCTGTGACTTGATAGCCAAAAAAATAAATAAATCTGCAGTACTGTCAAATATGCAAATGATCTGTTGTGCATTAGTTGTTGTCCAGGTGCACAAGATATGTAACTTGCACTGCATCAGATACAAGCAAACCTACAGAATCCAAAAGGCAAACTCAAAGGATTTAACATGATCCGTCTTACCAATTCTTTTGTACTACTACATATTTTGTAGTAATGGACTGAGACATCCCATGACATGCTTTTCCTGGTTTATGGAATCAAAGGACCTTATAATGTAATCCCTGGTCCTGTTTCCTACTGCTTTGAAACAGAAGGAAAGGAAACTGACAATACCACATAAAAGAGACTCAAATGGCAATAAAAATCCTTGTAGGGCAGGATGTAAGTTGCCCACTAGGTGTGTTTCAGGAAATGTACACTTTAGAATCAATGTCATTTTCATATATCATTTTAAAAGTTTCACCATGAAACATATGCATTTTAAAGATACAGGGGTGGGGGGCGGGCAAATGAGCCTGCCACTGATGTCAGTTTGAACATGCTAGAACCATTTAATAACCAACACCGAGCCCCTCAATTACAGTGCTCGAATATACATTATGTGCTTTTATGTTTGGTCATATTGTACATATGATCCCATTGCAGCTCTCTGTGTGTATGTGTGTGTGTAAAAATATATACAGCACACAATCCATTAGGAATTGCTTCTCTGTCAAGATTTTGATCTCCTTTGAGTCAATCTATAGCAGCTGCATGTTGTTTAAAATACTCTCATCGACTGTTCTATAATTTACTTCCTTTGAACAGCCTATGAGCTATAATGCTTGATCAAAGAAATAAACTCATGCTTTAACAACCCTAACATAAAGTGCATGCACTTTTTTATAATAGGGCTCCATAAAATGTAATTATAGTTGTCTATAGATCGCACAGGATGATGTAAATAAGTGGGTTTGAGACTTTTTATAATGCATGCGTATCCAATACATCAAAGATTCTTACCCTTAATGCCAGCTTCTATTTGCAAAGACATTGAATTATTCAAAATAAAGTTGGGTGGACTTCTTTTACTGATACATTTACGTGATCTTTAATTGCTGAGCATTAAAAAAAGTTTAGGCTGATCTGCTAAAATTATAAAGTGTTTAGAAAATGAGATTTCAAAACATTATTGCATATTTAAACATCTAATATGTAAGCATCAGTAACAAGTTACAATTGATTATTATGAATGCATTTTACAATTGATCATTGGAATTATGACTATTAAGCATCTGGGCTAATAAAGCAAATGCAACTGAAGCTTTTATAAGGCTGTATGTTTGATAGTGCCAATTTCATTTTGAGCTTTAGGTAAAGCATTTCTTGCATATTTAGAGACCTCTCAGAATCTGAGGCAAATGGGTTCAATCAATAGCATCTACTTAATACATTATGGATGCAAATTATACAGAACACAAATAAATAATTAACATTTGTTTACTGTAACAAAGGCAAAAGTCAGCATATTTTGACGTTTAACAGAGTTTTTGCCAAAAAAATTAAAAACTTAAGGAAAAGATACTTAAGGAACTCTGAAAGCTGTAGAGGAAAGTTCCTTTGAACGAAAATTGTAAACATTCTGCAGGGCTGGATTAACAATAATGTTGAAGTAGTTGCTGTGGGTCCCATTTTGTAGTAGCCCTCTCTTTTTTTCAACACATTGCTAGACCTAATTGTTATACAGCAGATGTGCAAGTATGTGGATTGAATCTGCTGAACTTTCAGAAACTTTGGACGTCTGGACGCATTCTAAACAACTGATAAATTTATGTGGAAAATTACATATATCTGAAGCTTTCTTTCCGTTTTGCTTTGCAATAGCTCCTGCTGCCAACCTCTTGCCTTTTCCTACATCACGAACCCAGCTCCTAGCAGGCTCCTTGCCCTTGTCTCTGTCACGCATTCCAGATTCTAAGATCTATTTGCCCAAACAACAATATGCAGTGCTCTTTCCAGACACAGTGCTATTCTCCTGCTGTACCCTGTAATGAATGGCTCCCCAGAAGGACTCAAAATTACATCAGCACTGAATCTGTTACGATACACATTGGATGTATGTCTATAATATGGATCTGGACACCATATATAAACCAACCAAAATATTGCTGCCCTCACCAGCTTAACATTGATCCTGCCCATGCCAAGGCCTGGCCCCACTTGCATTTTATTCAGTATTCCCAGAGGAAGTATCTGACAAGTTATTCTTGTCTTGCTCAAGATGTTGAAGTTTGTTGGAAGGACTGTTATCTCCCCTATTTAACCATATCATGTCAGTTACTCAAACATCTCTGGCTCTTGAACTGTACTCAAACATCCCACGAGAGCCAGTTTGGTGTAGCAGTTAAGTGCACAGACGCCAATCTGGGAGAACTGCTTTTTCTTTTCTTTAAAAAAAAACAAACACATTTTTTTGAATTTTCAACCAACCCCATAACCATACAGAATTCCCCACTCCTCCACATGCAGTTGCTGGTGTGACCTTGGGTCAGTCATGTTCTTTCAGAGCTGGTCTCTCAAGGGCAGTTCTTGAGAGAGCTCTCTCAGCCGTGCCTATCTCACAGGTTGTCTGCTGTGAGGAGGGGAGGGGAAAAGGATTGTAAGCTACTCTGAGACTCCTTCAGGTAGTGAAGGTGTGGTATAAATCCAATCTCTTTTCTTCTTCTAAATCTTACTTTGAGATGACCAGCAAGATTCCAAGAAATAATGGGTGTGAGAGGACATTTTTGAAAAAAAGTTACTAAAGTTGCCTCTTTAAGGAACCTGCCTGAAGCAACATACAAAATAAGACAAAATAAAAATATAATACTTTAGAATTAAAATCCAGCATTAAAAACCCAGTAAGAACATAGGATTAACATTTAGCATAAAAAAGGTCTTGCTGAGCATGCTGAAACTCTCAAGTGCATATCAAAGAGGTTTCCAGACAGTGGCTCACAGTAATAACTGATCACCTTCCCCATGCAAATATCATTACTTGACCATAAATACATGCAGCATTATGCACTAAGGAAGAGTTTCCTCCAAATATTGCTATCCAATCATGTATGTTCCCCATTGGCTTAATGGAACTTGGTATATTAGCCAGATCCAAACTGTCTGTTGTCCAAACAGGATCTGGAATATGGATGGGCATGAACCACATTTTTGCAGTTCGGTTCATGGTTGAAACATGAACTCAATCACGAACCTATATGAACTGGGAGGTTGGTTCACAAACCCAGTTTGTATGGGTTCCCTGCTTTTGGTGGGGAGCAGAAAGCAGTGGTTTAAGTGACTCCCAGCCATTTAAATCACACAGCTGAGTGGCAGAGTGCTGCTCATCTATTTGATTTAAATGGCTTGGAGCTGAATCCAAGAAAACCCCTCTAAACAGCTGAGCCACACGGAGCAAACTGCTCCCGTAGCTCAGCTCTTTAAAGGGGCTTCCTTGGGCAGCGCTTCCATTTACACCAAACAGCTGAGCAGTGAGTATCTCCCAGCCACTCAGTTGTTTTGTGTGAAGAACAGAAAACAGGGGTTTAAATCCCTGCTTTCTGCTCTTCATGAACTGCTACAAACTGCATCAAAGTTCATAAATGTTCTTCAGGTCATGAACATTCATGAACTTGAATCTTGTTTAACAATTTTATGGACATTTGTTTCCAATTGTTCTGCTTTTTACTGGTTGTATTTTTAAAAAAAATATTCTAATAAAAATTTATGGAAAGTAAAAAAAAAAATCATGACTACCTTTAGTTTGTCAGCTGGTTCATGCCCATCCCTAATCTGCAAACCTCAAAGACCTCAAAGGGGCCTTATCATCCCCTCTGATCCATGATATGTTTTTTTCCAGGAAACTTTGTAGCACAAAATGTTCCAATACAAATTGAAGCAAATGATTTAAATATTTAAATAATGCTAGTGAGATTTCAATAGAATGAGCAAAAGGGGGCAAATGTACCATGCCCAAGCCTGGACCAAGAACAACCTCCGGGGTTTGTCCATGCTTCTGGGGAGGCACTGTGGCTCAGTGGTAAAGCATCTGCTTGGCGGGCAGAAGAACCCAGGTTCAACCGCCGGTATCTCCATTTAAAAAGAGAACAGGCAGTAGGTGATGTGGAAGACCTCTGTCTGAGACCCTGGAGAACCTCTGTTCTGAGTGCAGAAGGCCCCAGGTTCTATCCTGAGCATCTCCAGTTAGAAGAATCGGGTAGAAGGTGATGTGAAAGACCTCCCTCCACAAGACCCTGGAGAGCTGCTGCCAGTCTGAGCAGACAGTATCATCCTTGATGGACCAATGGTCTGATTCAGTATAAGGAAGCTTCATGTGTCCATGGAGCAGAGATCCATCAGTGGCTATTAGACACAAGGTATAGATAGGAACTCTTGATCTGGGGCAAGTGATGCACTGTGTTCTTGGTACTTGGGGGGCCAACTGCGGGAGGGCTTCTAGTGTCCTGGCCCTACTGCTGTACCTCCTGATATTTTTGGCCACTGCGTGACAGGGTGTTGGACAGGATGGGCCATTGGCCTGATTCAACATTGGCTTCTCTTATGTTCTGCTTCTGTTGCCCCATGAGAGGTAGGCATTTCTTTCTTTCATACAAATGTTAATTCAGGTTCACGTTGCATTTGCATCACTATTTTCACCAACCATAATTAATGACAGCCACATCTGAAAGCATGGTCACTCTGAAGTTGTGTTAATTCCAGTGTGAATTTACTATGGTTTTGTGACTATAGTCGTAGTTATTACAAATCTGTACGGAGGGCTGGGAATAACCATGCAGAAAAAAAAGTTTTCAGAGAGAAACACACACACACACTTTTGAGCTAGTAGATGCAGTGCTTCTAAGCTTCCGAGGCATATTCTTGTGAAGAACGTTCATGTAAATAACCAAGCTTTACATCTGTACATAACAGGACTGTGTCAATTATAAAAATGAATTTGTTAATATGTCTATATAACACAGCTGTATGCAGCATACTATCTAGCTTGGAAATAGCTGCACAGGGTCGTGTGTCCTATTTTTTTCCATGCAAGCAGTAAAGATACAATATGGGAATTCAGTCTCAGTAATTACTAATACACCACACAGACACAATCATACCCTGTGTACTGCATAAAGGGATCACTTGTGGTCTGCCTCCATCACAAAAAGCAGTTTGGAGGGTGCAACATGCAAATAAGACAAAATTCCTTACAAGAAGGATGGAGACCAAAAGAGTTAATAAGCACAACAGATACAAGGACTCTGATTCTTCTAGAGTGTTTTCAGTCCCTTCTCATCAATTACTGTCCTTTGTCTTCAGAGTCTTATCACCAGCAGCATTACAGGAACTGAACATAACAATACACAGGCCCAAATAACCTCCTGAACTTCCTACATACCCACTTGTTATATTTGGCAAAAATGCTTTTATTTTTTTGAAAAAAAGCTCTAACAAGCAAAACTTAAAATTCATTGAATTCACACTGCAGCTTTAACTACTGAGGCAACTAATCCTGTGTATACAAAGTTTGTCCAAACTCCAAGTGGGGCCAAGAGATTTCTAGATTGACAACTAATCCCCAGATGACAGAGATCAGTTCCTCTGGAGAAAATGGCTGCTTTGGAGGGTGGACTCTCTAGTATTTTACCCCACCCTCCCCAGGCTCCACCCCCAAAATCTCCAGGAATTTCCTAACCCAGAGGTGTCAGCCCTAGTCCTCCTCCTCAACCCATTCTCCAAACCCGCTTTATTTATTAATTCACTTTGTACACTATATGCACCAACCAAGAAAAATCAAACAACATGTTTCTAAACTGAGAACCTTTTCCAGGCCCATGTGTTTTAAGAACCTATCAAATGCGAGCGGGGTGAGGAATAATATGTCAATAAGGCAGTGGATCTAGAGTAATGTTAAACTGCTGGAATGCTTAATGCATCTTAAAGATACATCACTCAGATTAAAATAATAAATTTCATTTGAGATTATCACTGATGTTTCACAGGAAAAAATTAGTTGTTCTCCATTTCACACTACTACATGAACAGATTTTTCAGTGTTTTGACTTTATGACTCAAACCATGAAACAGAACTGAACATTTACCTGGAAATTAGAAAACCACTAGTCCCCCCCTTCTTCTTATTTAAGCAGAAGCTGAGAGCAGAACCTCAACAACCCAACAGTTAGCAAGTTATTAAATATATAAAATGTTAGGTTATATCTTCATAGGATACACTGTCAGCATGCATCTGAAAAATATATTTGTGGAACGTGGGAGAACGGCTGGAGGGAGCCAAAGGAAGGCTTTAGGAAAAGCCAGCTATTTTTGACAGCAAGCTAGCTTCTGTGAAACAAAGCCTTGTCTTTCATGAAATGTTTACGAGTACGAGGGAAAAAAATATATCCTTGGGCTAAAATGTTTATTGGCACCTAGGAGTCTGAAGAGAGCAAGTGAGGCCTGTGGTTGGTTTTTTTTTTTTGGTTTTTTTTGAGGGCACTTTATCATTGCCTGCATTCTCAAAGGGATCTCTGAATGAATAGAGCTGGATTACTCAGCCTTCCAAGTCCACGCCCATTCCTCTCCATTTTCCTTGGCAAGACTGAGAGCCAAGCTATTTTTAGTTAGGTGGTTTTCTATTTTTAGGCAGCTACCAGTTAGAGACATTTGTTAGGAATTTTTTTTTAAGCACAAAAAGGGGAGAGGGAATGAAGCTTCCTTTCTCATATTGTAAAACAAGCTTTTCAACCTGTAACTCTAGGCATTTCAGCTGCTTCCAATCTTGGCAAAAATAAAAGAAAATTCAAAAGTTCAAGGATTTAAAAATAAACCTAGCCTCTGGCGAATAGACCCAAACACAACAAGCTGTTACTATGTGAAACAGTGACTACAAAAAACAAAGAACATTATCCAATGACTAGATTGGGGGGAAGGGTAAACTGAACAAAACAGTGGAGCCATTAGGTTATAGGAATGTTACACAGACATGTAAGATTTTTCCAGTTTCTAAGCCAGAAAAAAACGGTTCTCTGCAAAACAGAACAGTCTGCAATACTGATTCAAGGCCTCAGTTTTATGCTGGAAAAAAATTGATTTTAAATCACTTTTTCTCTTTTGTTCTCATAGCATTTTTTTCAGGGGGAAAATATTCAGGTACTCACATATTAGTGAAGAGTGAAAAAGTCAGGAAAATTAAAAGGGCTCTGGTAGGGGTGCCAACAGGCCTGGAGAAAGATGTCCTGTTCCTTTTAAAGGGCCTGATGTTTGGAAATGGGCACTTGAAGCTTTTCATGACATAGGGGTAGGGGGTTGCCAGACCCCAAGTCCAGCCAGGGGATCCCACAGTCTTCGGGCCTCCAATCTGCCCCACTCCCAAAGAGGACTGTTGCAATGTCCCCGGCATGCTAACATCACTCCCATGTCATCATACTGCCAATGTCACACATGGCGACATCGCCCCACCCCCCACACTCCCGGATGGCTCCCTCCCACCCCCACAGCCAGGACAATTGGACCTGACAACCCTATATAGGGGTAAAATAGCATCACAGAGCAGATATCATAAGCTTAAAGGTGACTTTTTTTCTCCAGGCCCTGGGCAATATAGAGATCTAGCTTGCAGTCTCTTCTACCAAAATTCAGACAACTACACCAGTTATTTTCCTGAATTTTTTGTCCAGTTTTCATAATCAGTCAACATTTACTAGCATGATTGATTGGGGGGTTTTTTTCTTCAGAAAACAAGGTTCTATAGTACGCAGGGTTGCCAGGTCTTTCCTGGCCACTGACGGGGGTGGCGGATGGGGTTTCTAGCTCCAGATTGGAAAACTCCTTGAGATTTGAGGATGAAGTATGGAGAGAACGGGAACCTCAGTGGAGTCCAACACCCTGGAGTCCACAGCAACCATTTTCTCCAGGAGAACTGATGTTTGTAGTCTGGAGATGAGCTGTAATTCCAGGGGATCCGCAGATCCCACATGGAGGCTGGCATGCCAAGTAGTATGTGTGTCGGTGCTTATATGTAGCACCCTACATGCATACTCTCTCCATATTAATTTTCTAACCAGCTATACCAGATTTTCTAATTTTTAAAACAGAGAGAATTGCTGAAAAAATGCCTGTATCCTGCTGTATAGATAATTAGCTCGCTTAAAACAGAATTGTAACAATCCAAAGGAAATGGAATATACCTTATAAACTGCAGTATTCCTGTATATATACACAGTGTGTGTGTGTGTGTGTGTGCGTGTATATGTGCACACACACACTGATGGAGATCGACAGGAAGCATAAGGGTATTGCTGTAGAATAAAGGTATTACTGTCCTTCTACATCATAGCTGAAAGGGTTCTTGTATAAGGCTGATTTCAATATGCCACTGATGGTCAAGAAAACCTGAAACTAGACTACTACCCACTGCATTGCCCAAGATTGAGAAGTGTGGAAACAGGGCGAAGCTCTTGCACTTTCTGTATCTGCCCCCCATAGCTTTGTCATATCCAAAGCCACTTAGAGTAAACCAAGGAAGGATCACAACATGAAATAGTGAGAGAGGCTTATTTACAATGGATATACAGATAAAAGTCCTAATTAATATGAAAAAGGGCTTTTAGAATCTAATTAACCTCCCAGCTAGTAATTAGCTCTATGACCTTTAGAAATAATTGACAGAGGGGATATTTTCCCCCTTCTCTCATTCAGGACCTCCTACTAGGTAACTAATCTAAAGTATACTATAGGACCCACTGCATGATTGAAAGGTTTGATGCAAAAATATGCAATATGTCAATCAAGCAAATGGAAATCATTCAAACATAATGCAGTGGTTATGTACCAGGTCACATGCATCTGTATTATCTATGTACCATAAATGATGCCTGCTCTAACTTTTCAGAACACAGGAGCCATAATAAAGGCTTACTTTTCAGTACTGCATTATCCCTTATATAGTAGTTTCCCCACTATCTCATTTCTGCTAAACGATACCACTGGTTATTATCAAAAGTCTAGATTTGTGATTTACATCAAAAGTCTTATCAAAAGTTTAGATTTCCAATAATTGAGACTTCAGTTAAAAGGAATTTGCTACCTTCGCAAAGTAAGCAATTCTCTGAAGACGTGTCCTCACTAAATGGACATTGGTTTAATATTTTTTTTTGTAGAAAATATGGGTTCACTCTCCATAATCAACAGCAGTTTCTACAAACTTACTTTTGACTATGGAGAGTGAAAGGCAATTAACATTCACAGGTGGTTTTGCCATTGCCTGCCTCTGCATCGTGACTCTGGACTTCCTTGGTGATCTGCCATCCTAATACAAACCAGGGCCAACCCTGTTTAGCTTCCAAGATTTGACAAGATTGGGTTTGCCAAGGCCATCCAAGTCAGAACATTTCAATCTTAGGAGTAGGAAATGTGTTATACCATAGGTACTTCTAATCTCTGTTAGAAAATCTGCATATAACCAATGCTTCTAATCACCACTGATAATTTATCATTGGTAATGCCAGGGATGGAATTGCAACACTACAGATTTTGCCCTCTGGAACTGTCTTGGCCCCATGTGCAAACCAGAATTTTACACCACAATTTGTTCACGGTTTGCCATCCTGGTTTGGAGGGCAACAGTAAACCAAACTTTGACAGATTCAGATGAAATGGCAAATTGATATGTATGAACCTGGAAGTAGTTAGATAACTATGCCCATAAGAGTGGGGAAAGGAAGGAAGCATGCTATCACAGATCTCATTTACATAGTGCCAAGCCATGGTTTGGTGCTGCATCCATTAACTTATCTCCTCAAAGTTAAAACTATTTTATCTAATCTAAGCTCTTCAAATCTAAACCAATAACTTTTAAACTGTATTCCAGGTACCTAACAGTTCCTTGGAAACTTGTCAGATCCCTAATGATGGGCACAACTTTCACTGAAACAGACTATTCAACCATAAGTATCAACATTTTCTAGCTACTTTGGCTAAGCTGAAGGTGGGGGAACTTTTTGGTCACAGAGGCTTATGGTGAGACCCAAGAATGCTGGCTGGTACCCTGTTTAAACAGACTGAATTCTGGAATATTCCCCAGGATCTCTATAATATATCCTTGTCAAAGCATACAAGAATTCCTTGGCAAATAAATCAGAGTGGAACAGTTTCTTCAAAAGTTAGAATGCCACTGGTCTAAGTAAAAATTGATCTACAGTCTGTAAGATAGCGCCACATGTTTACCATCTCATGTTCTCTTTTTCATGAATAATAAATGTGTACATTCTAAACAAACACATATGAAAGTAAATCTTTTTAATTGCACCAGAATTTATTTCAAAGTACTGTAAGTGTGTACTAAGGCCCACAGCATTTCAAAGTGTTGCGATGTACTTTCTCTCTTATCCACTAGGCCTGACTAATGGAACTAGTCCGACTTAGTGACCACTGAAATGTAAAACAACCATCATAGCAGCAAATTTATTGATTACTTATCAAAACTATAGAATCACAGAGTCAAAGAGTTGGAAGGGACCTTCAGGGTCATCTAGTCCAACCTCCTGCACAATACAGGAAATTCACAACTACCTCACCCCAGTGACCCCAGCTCCATGCCCAGAAGATGGCAAAAAACCTCCAGGATCCCTGACCAAATTGGCCTGGAAAAAATTGCTTCCTGACCTCAAAGTCATCATACTGCCATCATAACAATAGAGTTTATACTTGAATTTGTGATTGTTCTATGTATAGGATCTCAATAATATTTACAATGATCCTATAAAGTAAATTAGTAATATTCCTCTAATATGAATTGCAGCTGGAGGTTGAGAGCTGAGACTGAGAGATATTGAGGTGGAGCTGAGCAAGAGATTGCCTGGCTCATGAGTCACCCTGTTAGCCACTTCCTTTTATCAGCATTCAACCTGTCACCACATTTGAGTGTTTTCTGTCCATAATATTGCTGTAAGGTGGATAATATAAAAATGTGGCATTGGAATTGTACCTAGGACAAACTATATAAAATGTTTTGATATTATGGTTATCAGATCTCAAGGTCTGATCTAAATTTCGATGTCTTGCCATTCATTCCACAGCAGAATTATACCCTTCTAAGCCCACTGACATCAATGGCCTCAAAAGGGTGTAATTCTGCTTTGGAAGGCACTGTTCGCCTCCTTTTCATCATTCAGAATCATAAGGACACATGATTTTGTCCTCAGCTTCAGAACTTTTTCTATCGTTTTCATCCTCATGTTCATAAGGCTTTATCATTAACCTACCACCAGGCACCAATGCTCCCTCTAAGGTGTGGAGTCTTGTGAGCAAAAAATTCTATTTTGTGAGCTACTGGCATTAAAGTTGTGAGCAAGCGATTTGGCTACTGCATAAATTAGTTTGCTCTAGAGCCATACTTCCTGAGCTAAGACAAAAAATATGTGAACCGGAGGCTAAAAGACTGTGAGCTAGCTCACCCTAACTCAGCTTAGAGGGGATGCTGCCAGGCACCCAAACTCTGTTTCTACACTGAGCCATCAGGTGCTACACCCCATCTCATCAGACTCTACTCCCTGACTTATGAGACACCATTCTCTAGCTTCACATTCTACTCCATGAGACATGATATTTAACAGTCATAACACACCATGTCTCAGGGTTAATTTTGGTTAATAAACGCTGATACTTTCTGAGAAAGACTTAAATGACAATGAGAAGTTTGCTGTAGGGTGTGTTTCTAAAAAAAGTGATAATCAAAGAGAAACAGAAATGCAAAACAAAGAGAGTGATTGTATAATGTAAATCTGGAAAACATGACGAGGGCCAGGGCGTAAAATGTAAGGAAAGTTAGGGTGTTAATGGTTGTGTTAGAAAATTTAAATGTAAACTGGAGATATACTGAAAACCTGAACAATTTGGGGGGACAGCGGTAAGGCAGAAGAATTCTGACCATTTAGCCTCGAAACTATTTTTGGAGGGGGAAAAAAGATAAGATCCACCAGTTGGGTGTGGGTGTGTCCACCCAAAAGTATGAAGTGGAAGTTAAAATTAAATGGTGATCTCTAGGAGGCAGGATTCAGGAGACAGACGAGATGGAAGATAAATGAAAGGTTTCAGCAAAGGACAGAACTGTAAGTAGCAATCATGTTATCCACAGAAAGGAGTGGGCTGACGAGGACAGGAAAGGGTGAACCATTGTGAGAACAGCAAAGAAGTAAAAGATTGATGGACTGAAGCTAACAAAAAGGATGAGCAATGGTCTGATGGCCTGGATGGCAAACGGAAGCGTGATTTATTGAAGAGCAAGACAGAATGAGAAGTCGAGAATGGAAATACAGAATCAAAAAGACTGATATATGGGTGCAGGGAACAATTTGTACTATTATTTAAGAATGGGAATTGAGGAGGTGGGCATCATTAGGCAACAAAGCATCAGTAAGATGTTAAAATGCTTCAGCTGAGCTAAAGCTTTAACACGTATTAGAAGGACATTCAATGAAAATGGAAGAGGAAAAAGATGATAGAATTTTACATAAAAGGTTATCATGGATTCTTTAGGTGCAGGTGCAAAGGCTTTGGAGGCCTAAGTTCAATTCATAAGTAAAACTTCAAAAAAAGCAAGCTGTGCCTGTCTTTCTGCTTCATCTGAAACTCAAGGCAACACTGAAAGATTCCAGTTTCATTCACTGTTAAATGCATAGCAGGATTTTATTATCAATCCCACTAACATTATCATCATCATAAAGAAGGTTGAAAAGTTAATCTGCAATGAACTTTTTTTATTTTATTTGACTAATACCTGAATTAGCTTGATGTCCCAAGTACTAAGCAGGTCTATTCAGAAATAAGTCTCATTTTATTCAATAGGACTTCTAGGAAAGTGTTCTTAGGATCGCAGCTCAAGGATAGAGTGCTTGTAAAGAAGCACAGACAGGAACTCACACAGAACACAAGAAGAAAAGTGACTGAAGCATAGACACGGACTCAAACCCCCACATGCACTATTGTGAGACGTGGAAGGGGGGGAAACCAGTATGGGCAAAAAATGACAGAATCTGAGGAATACGCTCTGTAGATCTGCACTTTTCTGAAATGTTGTTTGCTTTACAAAGCTGATGGCATGTATCAGGAGAACATAATTTACATTTTGATTAATTTAGTTACCCACAAAATTAGTGGACAGCAACCAAGCCTTTCAAACATTATTGTAAGTTTTCTTTCTCTACTGTATTAAGCTGGCATGTGAAATTCAGCTTTGCAGAGGCAGAAAGCCCATACAGATGAGTGGCACTGCAATCATAAGAAGATTTTCATGGGAATAAGCCCTGCTGAGCAGACATCAGTAGAGTTCTGAGTGAACCTGCATATGATTGTTCAGTAAACTCTCTTGAGATGAGGTCTCCCCACTTCAGGGTAGCCTAGGGTTGCCAGGTCTGGGTTGGAAAATACCTGGAGACTTTGGGGGTGGATCCAGGAGTAGACGGGGTTTGGGGAGGGGAGGGGCATCAGCATGAAACAATGCCACACAGTCCACCCTTCAAAGCAGCAATTTTCTCTAAGGGAGCTGATCTCTGTCAGCTGGAGATCAGTTGTAAAAGCGGGAGATCCCCAGGCCCCACCTGGAGGCTGACAACCCTAGGGTAGCCGCTCAGCTGTCTGTGTCATCCTGATAAGTGATAAAGAAAATTTCACCACAACTCAGGAGTAGATGGGTGTTTAAAAAAAGGTTATTGCATGGGCTCCTACAGTTGTTTACTTTCCAAAAGAGGAAAGTAAACTGATTTATAAGTATTATCAAGTTAGTGAATAACTTTTGATTGATTTGAAAGTAGTAAAGAAGTATGGTATGAAAAAGTAAACTTCACATCTTGAGGTCACAGAGTCAGGGGATGCTGTCTTAAAAG
This sequence comes from Gekko gecko, assembly GCA_029375565.1. Lineage (NCBI taxonomy): Eukaryota > Metazoa > Chordata > Lepidosauria > Squamata > Gekkonidae > Gekko > Gekko gecko. The sequence continues at coordinate 58,787,121 of JAPDNY010000007.1, forward strand.
AAGATGATTTGAATAGGGGAAGGTTTTCTTCTTAACATTCAACAGATAGATTCAAATATTTAAAATATGGCAGTTCTTTATTCTGCAATCTGCACCAACACATGTACTCAAGCTACTTTCTGTGTGCAAAGCTGCCTGCCTCTTCAGCTTTTGTTTTCTTGCTTCATTGTACTGCCAACAGTGATGCTAATTATCAAGTAAAAAATATAATTACACTGAAGTTTTTTTGCCTAATGTAAAGACTCTTCTTCCCCCCCCCCCACCCACACACTGCAGAATTATTTCCTCTGACCCTGAAACAGTGCTGAATCTGGAGTGACCTTTGCACTCCATACTTCAGTCTGAATATAGAAAATCACATCCTTTCAAATTTCTAAGCTGTTTTAACAGCTAGCAAGCCATATGGGAAGAAACAATAAGAACAGCATTTTGTCTCTCTTTTGTGTGATTATTGCTTAACAATTTAAATATTCTGAAATGACTGCCAGTTGTAACGACAGCTCTTGCTTTTTTGGTAGAAAGAGTCTGAAATCTTTGTTGACACAAATTGTGTACACAACCACACACACAAAATTCCTCATGGCGCACATCATTACAAATCATAGTTCACTATATATTTTGTAAAGACTTTTTTAGTAAGTTTATGAAGAGTTTTTTGTCCTTTACGTATTCGAAATTTTCCAGCGCTTCATACATTTGCACTATTCTTTCTTAGAAACCAAAAGCCCACCATCCTTCAGTCTGAATCATAAAAGGGAATTAAGGCATTCGTCATAATTTGTAAGGAATTCACACAACAAAAAAACTAACAGAAAAAAAACAGATCTAGCCTTACCACAAAGCAATTTTAGGCCTGGGAGGAGGGCAGATGGTTGCTGGAATGATTTGGAAGGACTAATGTTATAATCACACTCATATCTTTGCTTCCAAATCATAATATAATTATAACAGAATGCCTGGTACTAATGAGATGCAAGGAAGGGCGGAGCATCACATGGTGACCCTGACAGAATTTCAAAGTACAGCTGGAAAGTTAAAACTTCCATTGGAGGAGGGGTCTTTCAGGGCTGTCAGGTAGGAGTTGCCACTATAGCAGGAGACCTCCTGGGAACCCTTTCTTTTGCCTGCTGGTGCCTGAAGTGCCAAAGAGAGAAAAGAAGGGAGTTGAAATTGGGATATAGTGATGTCACTTGTAAAAACTGGAAATGACATCACGTATGATCCAGGAATTGCAAAAACTCTATTGTTTACCATAGAGTTTTTATAAAATCCTAGAGTGTCCCATAACATCACTTCCAGGTTAATCAGAAGTATCATCGGTGTGATACAGGAGTGTCAGTCCCCAGTTCCTGATTAATCCTGGGGTTTGCTGGCAACCCTTAGTCTCTTAAGTTAAAAAAGGTATCTTGGTAGGGTTGCCAACTTAAAGATGGGGCCTCTCAAAATTAAAATAGATCTCCAGACTACAGAGATCAGCTCGCTTGGAAAAAATGGCAGCTTTGGAGGACAGATTGTGTAGCACCGTATCTCCACTGAGCTGCCTCTCTTCCCCAAACTCCTCCTCTCCAGGCACTGCCCCTAAAATCTTCAATTATTTCCCAGGCCAGAGCTGGCAAACCTACTTTTGGGAGCCAAAATAAACTGAACTAAGTGGTAGCTGAATATAGTTCTTTTAGGTGTACTAAATGATTAAACCGATATTGTTAATCAACTAAATATTTTACACAGTAATTCTGTTTAAGTAAACTAAAAGTATTTTCTTAACTCATGAAAGGGATACAGGGGTAACCCAAATAAAGGATCTGGCAAGCTGATACAAATATATGTAAAAGATGCTATTGGGGCATAACAGGCCAGAGGGGCATACTGAATAGATGAGGAAGGATCAGGAGATGGCAGAATACTTTGCCACCATTTTTTCTAATTGCCTAAATAATGACAAGAAATTCTACTAGTGTGTGTGTGGTGGGGAGTGTACAGTCTATCTTCTGTCAGCCAAGACTTGAAGGAGGAAAAGTGCAGAGTTCTGGGAGATTATATAAATCAGAACCATGCTAAACCCATTACATATGTGACTATCAAACCATTTATTTGTGTTAGTCCTAGTATAGTCTCATTGGATTTATTGGTGATATTCTGGAATGAGGGGTTTCAAGACCAGGCTTTTTGAAAGGCTTGGATGAAAGTTCTAAGTCTCTCAAGCCACATGTTGCCCATGTACTTCTGGCACCGAGACACTAGCAGCAGTGATCGCAGACCAGGGGAACATGGTTAGTACAATCCTTACAGGAAAAGGACATATACAAAATACTACTTGATACTTTTTGTGTGTGGAACTGTTTTGTACACTTCTGGTTTTGCATTAAGACACTGAACCAGGAGTTTAGGAAGCCACCAGGCAGACAGGCACTTTAATTTTGGCTCAGTGAAATCAGCAGCAAAACTCCCTGAGATCCTTACAATCAAATAAGAATCTGCCAAAGAATGTTAAAGCCATCTAAGGTAGCTAAGCTATCCTCTCACATCTTCATATGCCATGACAGTCTCTGTTTACAGAGGACAATCCTTATTTATTGTTACCTGTCCCTGTTAAATCACTGTTCTTTTTTCAGGGGAAGCTGTCTATTGGGAAAGTCATGTTAAACTATTTGATGCAAGTTATCATTGTACAATGTTTAGTTACCAAATATTACCAATCCAAAGATTCAAGAAATTAAGTCTCACAGTGCAGAGTTGATACACATCTCTGATGCACATACATGTAAATCTATGGGCGTAATTACTAAAACAAAAGCAGTGTACAGTTTGCTGTGTCACACACAGCATCTAGTGAAGTTTACTTGGAACTGCTGATAACCTGTTTTGGAACCATTATGTGTTTTTTTGTTGTTGTTACATTTTCAGGCACCACTTCTTGGTGAGTCCCTTTTCAACTGAAATACTGGACAATGTAAGGCAGGGGTCTCCAATATGGTGCCCATGATGCCTGCAGATACCTTTCCTGGTGCCTGCCAAGTGTTCAAAAGTGGGCAAGGCCATGGGATTTTGCTCAGTAGGACTTCTGATTGGCTATTGGAGATCTTACTGGCTGTCCAGACTTTTAAAAAGTTGCTTCAGCAGCAGCTGCCCCTAAAGCACAAGGATCTTCACTGTGTTAACTGTGTTATTGTTTTGAAACAATATGTTCCTTTTGAAAACAACAAGAGTCCAATAGCACCTTAAACTAACATGAGTCACTGCTCACTTCTTCAGATACTCATCTGAAGGTATCTAAAGAAGTGAGTAGTAACTCATAAAAGCTCAGAAACTGCCACAAATTTTGTTTGTCTTTAAGGTGCTATTGGACTCTTGCTCTTTTCTACTGTTACAGACAGGCTAACATGGCTACCCATCTTGATTTATCTTCATTTTGAAAGGCAGCCTCTTAAACAAAGATTCTGCCTGAAATTTTGAAGCGTTACTGTTAGTTATGCACAATCTAACTCACTGATATTCTGTGGCTGGCTCTGTCTCCTGTGGCAGTCATTTTGCAGTTGCACTCACTACTCTGTGTCAGAACTCCAGCAGTGCCTGCAACCTGGAAAAGGTTGGGGATCCATGGTACGAGGTGCTGTCATAGGACTACAGAGGAAATAAATGACCTCATTCAATAAATTATAAAGCATTTGGGAACACTGTTCTAATGGTGGAATCCTAAGCAGTATCACACCCTTCTATTTCATTTGAAGGCTTAGCAGGGTGTAACTCTGCTTAGGACTAAACTGTAAAGCACCAAAATATGAGTATGAATATTCATAAATATGCTAAATTGTTGCTCAAGGTACATGTATGAACCAAATATATAACATGCATAAATAAGCCTAGTTTACTTTGATAGTTACATCCTGAGATGATGCTTAATGTGCAACCACTTTGCAAAATGTATCAGATGGCAATGAGGATCTGTTTGAACATGAATAAGTGATTTTAAGCTATTTTTTTCACCATCTACTAAGATTTGTACTGTTGTGATTATCACTGAGAGAGTCATCTGAATTTGACTGAATGGAATCCTTTAAAAACGTTAAATGGATGTTCAATGAAATCAAACAACCGTTATGTGAGATTTCCCCCCATATATTCAATTTTTTGTGAATAGTGGAGTGCTGTATAGTAATCTGACAAACTTTCTAAAATCATTGACAAATAGAGAACAAAGTTGGTTTCAAAGCTGCATATAGACAGATTAAATGAAAAACTATGGCAAGGGGAAGCATGCTTACCTCTACGATATCTGAATTAGTTCGGCTCTCATGTGGCTCATTGTACTCTGTATACTTCAGCAACACCTTGTCCATATCAGTGCTGGCGTACTGAAACAGTTTGTTGGTGCTATTGAAGATGATTAGAGCAATCTCACAGTCACACAGCACACTCAGCTCATAAGCCTTCTTCATTAACCCAAATTTCCTCTTTGTAAATGTCACCTAAAAAGAAAAAGACAGAAATCATATATGTCTTTTTTAATACTGATTTTTCAGTTTTCACTAAATGTTACTCTGAAGTTGCTATAAACTCTGGGCTTCAACAACTTTTTTTTAATTTTTTTTTTGGGGGGAGGACTAACCAACCTAAATATCATTCCAACACAGAGGGCCAAGAAACTGAGGAAAGAAATATGCACACCCCCTTAAGGTTCCATTTGAACAATCAAAAGTGGACAGAAAGGCAGGAAGCATGTTCATTAATTTGGGCTGTATGTTTCCAGTCTTATTCATCAGTCCAAAGTATTTGCACTAAAGCCTTCTCTACGATAAGGCAGTTCAAGAAGCTTGCTGGTCACACCTAAGGTCTTTCAGTACTGTGCGTTTTTGCTTTCTGCAGTTGCAGCCATAGCAATATTTTCTGGTTTAATGCATTCCCTTTGGTATGGGGAGGAGCTCTTACACATCATTTTGTAATGCCTGCAGAACTGCCTCACTACTAAAGTGACCTCTTCATTAGTACCACAATCTATTTTAACTCTGCAAAACAGACCAATATATGAAGAATAACATTTTAATTTCATTTCACTTCCCATTGTCAAGGGTCATCAGGGTATTAATTAAGAAGAAGCTAATATAAGCGCCAACAAACCAGGCATACAATTTCACTCGATACATACAAAATTAAATAAAAACTGAATAAAGCTAGTATTTATCTTTCTTCCACCCTTGCCCTTTAGCTCTTTCCTCCTCTTTGTCTTTGACACTAAGCTAATGAAAATCTGCATATTAGTTAAGACAGTGTACCAGTAAAACTATATGAATTTGATAAAATGTCAGCTTTCTGCAATTTCAGAAAGATCCACTTAATACCTGTTTAGAAATAGCACTAGGAAAGGAATTCAGTTCATGTCCTCTTAATAAATATAGGGACCATTTCTCACTTTACATGATGTATGGATACCCAAGGCCTCACAAACATGTGCCTCACAGCTGTGGAAAATGTCACATGCAGAAGTAAATTAACCACTTTATTTCAGGGAATACACAGAGGTGGTGCTCAGGAAAGGAGAGTGACAACAGCAGTTACTTTGTGCATGATACATTTGAAAGTCTAATATACAACTTCAGCATTTACTACACTTGCCTTAATACAAAAATTAGACCTGCACGTCATCATTAGATTTCTATTTGCCTGGCTCAAAATTACTCTCTCCCACTCCTCTAAAAAAAAAAAAAGATATCTTGATGAAAACAAGCTTTTTACAGGTGATAAGCCTAGCTATCCTATCACCATGAAATTTGTCTCCTCCATCCATTTTTCTTGTTAATAATAACAGTTTCATAAAACACTTAGTAGCATAATCAAACCTCCAAGTGTTATAACTTGGAAACCCTGAACATGACACAAGGCTGCTTAATCAGACCTTAGTTACTATCAGTTCTTTAATACTATAAGTAAAAGTACCTCTGCATAATGATCACTCGCAGGCACCACTGTATGTGGATCAGAAAGCTGCTGTTTTATCTTCTTACATGCCTAATGCAGTCTAAGCTAACTGCAACCCCTGCACCTACCATGAAATCTCAGCTGGTCATGCCATAGAAAACGTGACTCTAAATCTGACTAATCCCACCAGCTAGTCCTTTTCAAAAAATCAAATCAGATAAAAATAAGTGGCTAAATACCATCATTCTGCCCATCTACTTGACACAATGAACAACAAATGGTCTTACACAGTGCTATATCAATTTCTGTTTCCATTACCAATTCTTTTAACCAAAAGAACACATCACAAGAATGGTCTTAAATCATTTAAATGTTATTCAAGCCAGTTTATATATTCCAAAAACCGGGCAGCATTATCAGGTATCCAATGAAAGAAGAATTTCTGAATTCAAGACAATTTACATTCACTGATCAAAATACTTCATTTTAACCCAGCCCATAGCTGGCAACCCTATTTATTGTGGGTAAGAATCCTCATGCCATCCATAAACATTGACATAGCAGGAATCCCCCACCTTTCTAACATTATTTTATAATAAGTACAAAAGAGTGGCTTAAATGATTCACTAATCTGTGTTAATATGCATTCCCCAAAAAACACCCTCCCCAAACTGACCAAAACTCATAAAGTTTAGTTGGCTTTTCCCATTTGACATGATTAAATATATACATAGGGTGGAAGAAATCCAACCCATCATCACATTATTTCATGCCCTTTCACAATTATCTCTACATTGTAGGAAATGGCAACACATTTTTCAAGGAGCCTGAGTACTTCTGTGATTTTTTAAAAAGAAAATGTTAAACAGACCAGGACATGGATTGAGTAGGATGCACGAACCCCACATACTGTGCTGTATCGAAAGCTATTTTCAATCAGACTCGTAGACCACAGTGCTGGAGGAGGAGTGTCTGTATATAGTATGGTTTCTGTTGCAGAGAAACCTCAGAATTCAGCATATTACTGCTTCTGACCATCAAAGTACACTTTGGGACAGAAATATCTCTAAGGCTGCTGTTTGTGTTTACAGTTAGGTGCTCCTGAACATTTAGGGAGACCACATAAATGTGCTATCCAGTACATACTTATTTTTATAAGACTTATAACAGTCTATTGCATATGATATCTTTTCATCATAAGGAAAATTTTAAAAGAACACAGAATAACTAAAATTTTTATTATTTTTTCTTTAAAAATGTAACTTTAATTGCTCAGAATTTGATTCATTAGCATCCCCTCCAAATGTACGATATAATGATGGTGCCATTGTTCACCAAGAGATAAAACTGTTTTTAAATATCACTGTTTCTAAAATGAAAGGAAAATTTCACTATTCTTTTAAAATATGCCATTCATTTACAGATTAAAACCTTCAGACTTCTTTGCATTTTAAACAATATCATCATAAATCATTAATATCTCATACTATTACAATCACTTGACATAAAATGATTCTATTATTTTAGTAACTGTGGCGAGTTCAAGAACTTCAGAAGCTATTAAGAACAGCTTGAAAGGTATTTAAGAATGAATTTTCTTTTTGCATTATTGATATCTTAAAACAAAAGTATGTTAAACTTTTTAATGCATACTAGTATAATATAAACAAACAATATTTGGTTTTAATACTGCATTATTGGTCTTCAACCTGCCATATTGGCTGATCAGCTAATTAAAATTAACTGATAAGCACTGATCACAGGGGCAGACATGACATCTAGTTTGGCTAAAGTTTGCTGAGTAGGAAAGAATACAGTATTATTTATTTTGTCTATTATTATTTATAAATTATTTAAACATGCCGTCTCTTTGTCTCGAAGCAAGTCATCTTAATTACTGACTATGTGATTCTTTCCTCAAGAAAGAAGCTTTTAACTGGTTGGCCTAATTTGTACACATAAAAATACTATTGTACCGTATAGGCTTTGCTGGATTTTCTGCAAGATTTATTCACAGAACTTACAAAATCAGAAACTACATACAAATGGAACAGTGACCCAAATAACAACAGATTTCAGTGTATTTTGTGATGGATCATGGAACTCTCATAAATGAACCTATCTGACAGGGCTCCACTGGGTGTTAAAGTAGTCTCTGATGATGCATATATTACAGATTTAGGCTATCAAATTATCTGTTTCTGAACTGCACCATAGAGGATATGGAACAAGGGACACACCGGGAGGATTTCTCAACAAACCTGAAGAACATCCCAGGGTTGCAGAAAAATCTGAAATATAAACAAAGCAAAAAGGGGATTAAAATCCCCGCAAATACCAGAAACAATGCTTGTAGCTTTAAGAAAACAATGCTCACAGAATACTCAGTGGCCAAGCCATCCAAGTGTTGGTTTCTATAAAGCAAAGCCATGGGAGGGAAGCAGGAATGGACTAGGAGGTCTAAACAGACCTGAAAAGGACCCTGTCCCCCTCCATTGTCATGTTGCCTGGGGACAGACTAGGGTTGCCAGGTCCTCCCTAGCCACCGGCGGGGGATGTGGAGGGTAGGATTGCCAGATCCAGGTTGGAAAAATCCTGGAGAGTTGGCGATGGAACCTGGGGAGGACTTAGCAGGGTACAGCGCTATAGAGTCTACCCTCCAATGCATCAATTTTCTCCAGAAGAACTGACCTCTGCAGTCTGGAGATGAGCTGTAATTCCAGGAGATCCCCAGGTCCCACCTAGAGGCTGGCAACCCTAGGACAGACCTAGTGGACAATCATTAGCTCCACAAGTTGGCTTGGCCTGGCAGCAGCCATTAAGTAACCCAGCTCATCCTGATCCAGTGCCGGCCACTGTGCGTGTCCAGATTTCCCTGGGGAGAGACTGTCAGGGGTAGGGAAGGAGGGAATGCTGGTGAGTAGGAAGGAGAGAAGGAAGCAGGAAAAGGGAGCAAGTTATGGGGCTTTCAGGAAAGAGAAAGAAGAAAGTGTGTGGGAGGGAGGAATTCGATCCACTCCAGAAGTCTTTGCTTGTCCCCATTTGTTTATTTATACTATTTGTATTGGTGACTGCCTCTGTCACTTCCACAGAAAGAGAGAAAAAGATAGCTGAATCCTATGAACTATTTGCAAGGGCAGATCTTTCTTTGACTTACCAAGCCCATAAGACCCATAAAAAGCTGGAAGTTGAGGGACACTTGTGAACAAAATTGAAGAGGATCAACTAGCACATATTCATTAACCTTTTATTGGTATTTTGTAAGGTAAAGTGTATAAACATTGCAGAGTTTAGAGAAATAACAATTGAAACAGTCGAACTTTACATAGTCAAATATAGGGGAATTTGGTAAAACAAGTTAAACAGTATAATATGTGATACTACTCATGATAGAAAATTACTATTAGATCTTTCATCTCATTTATCTGAAGAAGATTGGATGCGTATATGGCAATCAATAGAAAACAATTCATCTATTATTTCAATTCATCTACAGACTTTTAAAATACTTTCTTTTTGGTACCTCACCCCTGTAAATATTTCTCATATTAGACATCTAAGTGCTAATTGTTGGAGAGACTGTAATGAAATAGGTACATACCTACACTGTTGGTTATATTGTCCGAAGATTAGTGTTTTTTGGGGGAAAATTTTAGAACAGATTAAACATATTACTAACATTTCTATTCCCTTTACACCAGAGGTAATTCTGTTAAACGATAAAGTTGCTTGGAAGACATATGACACCAATAATATTAGAATTGCTATACTTTTATATGCAGCTAAACTGGTTGTGGCATTATACTGGAAATCTACCCGTTCACCCTCTTTATCTGTTTGGTACAACAAATTGTGGAATATCTATCTAATGGATAAAATAACATGGTTTATCAAATCTCCTAATCTTGACAAATGTAAACTACACTTCTCAATTTGGTCTCCAATTATTGAATACTTACAACTACAAGGAGAAATCCCAGCTGACTTATCATGTATATAATATGCCTATTTCAAGTTTTTGTTTTGTTTTGTATTGTTTATTGTTATACTGTTTATTCTTAAAATTTTCAATAAAGTGCATTATAAAAAAAAAATTACTATTAGATGATTAAAATAGTTCTAAAAAACATTCAGCAGCTTTCTCTAAAGTTAAAGAGAGTCAAAATTAAAATATAGTAATAAGTGGTGCAACACAACCAGGTTGTATAGGTGTTAACTAGGTAGTGAGAGTGTGGTAAAATTAAATGTAAAGTAGTTTGAGATATATTTGTTTGTGCGGTTGGGTGTCATTAGCAATTATGTATTCAAAGAACAGAAACCATTTCTGAAGGAAATTAGATTGTCTGAGGTAAAGCTAGCACATATGATCTTTTTAGTGTGTGGCATGTACACAACAGTGGAATTGCAACATTTGTCTACGTCAACTCTTTTCTATCAGCAAATAATCAAAAGCCTATTTTTACAGGAAGATTGTGAGCTACATGGACACAATTCCTACATGCCTCTTTTTGCCTTGCTCAGTTGCAGACATGAAGCAACTACATTTCCCCAGCACTTGTTTTGTAGAAAAAGCCCAGCAGGAACTCATTAGCATAACAGGCCACACCCATCAACAGAAACTCATTAGCATATTAGGCCACAACCCACATTACCAGAAGTGTGGTCATCCACACCCACCTTTTGCTTCTTATTCTGTTTACCTTGTTTGTTGTCAAAACCCAGGGCTTTTTTTGTAGCAGGAATTCCTTTGCATGTTAGGCCACACACCCCTAATGTAGCCAATCCTAATGAGTTTCTGCTGTTGAGTGTGGCCTATTATGCTAATGAGTTCCTACTGGGTGTGGCCAACTCGGGAGCCAGCCGGAACTCCGTTCCTGTGTGTTCCTGCCCAAAAATAGCCCTGCATTTCCCTATCACTGTGACATTATAGGAGAAGCTACAAATAGTCTTCCACAAAATACTTCAATAAATTTTGGGGAAGATATTTGAAAAGTACTGAGACTGATGAGTGATTTCAGCTCTCACATACTTTATTAGATCCAGAACAAGACAAGAGAAGCCAGCTCGCAGGCCGGCTTTTATTCCCAAGTGAACCCGCACCCGACACACAACACACCCTGTGATTGGATTATTTACAGTGATTGAGTTATCTCCTGCTCCCCGATAGGAGGGAAGCTAGGATCCTCCAGTCCATTGTCTTTGTGAGCAAAGCTCAGGCCCTTCGCCTGGCCACATGTCAGACCGGTTGGAACCAGTCCAAGCACATGGCTGCCCTGAGCCCATGTTCCCGAGTGGATACATTACAATATTGTAAACCCTAGGCATTACATTAGATCAGAAATGATGTGGAGACCACTGATCAGCATTTCCAAAACCTGGAACTAATTTACCTGCCATTACCATTACACTGATTGGCTACTGGTGTGGCCAACTCTCCCTTATATTTCTATGTTCCAGACTATTTTCTGCTCCTCTTTTAAGCCACCCACTATTGCTCAACAGTTTGAGCCTGATGTACTGCCTACTTTTCCACCTGCAATGCACTAGAATATTCTACTGTCTCTTCGCAGTCATTATTCATGTCTTCTAAAATTATATACTGTATCCTGCAGTGATCAGGAATGTAAATTTGTCCGAATCTAATTAGTTCACCCCTGATAGCTGTTGACCACGTACAAACTGATAATTTTAAGTCTTTCCTTTTTTCCCTTTTTCCTTTGGGGGGACGTTGGGGGCATGACTCTGGTCCTTTATCCTTGTAAAATGATTGACTTGCTAATATCTGCCTGAATCTAGTGCTGGTTACTTGTTTATACTGCACTGTTTCTATGGCTTTATGCTAATGCAATAAAGATTATTATTATTATTATTATTATTATTATTATTTATTATTATTATTTATTATTATTATTATTATATACTGTATCACCCAGATATTGAGAAACAGGAAACATAACTACAGAGAACTAAAGAGTGACACTCACACAGCAGTGGAGCACCTATGCCCTCAGATGGATAGTCTTAATAAATAAATGTGTGTGTGTTTGGGTGTGTAGTTCTGATTGGTTTGACAGAGGTGCTCACAAGATCCTTCTTGAAGAAGGCTTCCATGCATTTCAGTGACTTAAAAATAATTATTGTCCAGTCCACTTTTCTAGTTGAGACTCAAGGTTTAGTGGTCTTAGAGGAGACGCATTATCTACACCACATTCAGGGTAGGCATTGGGACACAAAAAACCTTAGTAATCCTGACTGATGATCTTCACTGGATGAGTAACAGGGGAGTTGTATCTCTGTCGATAGTCCTGGACCTTTCAGTGGCTTCTGACACCATTGACTATGCTGTCCTTCTGAACAGACTGGATGGATCAGGAGCAGTGTATTGGTCAATAGAGAATCTGTTTGAAGACTGTGGAGTCAGCTTGTTTGGGGATGTTACCTTGAGGGTATTGTTATATGCTACAATTGGAGGTAAAGGTCTACACTGTGGTGTTTATTTGATTAGAATATTTGTACCCCTCCCTTTCGGCTTAGCTCAAGACAGTTTACAGGTAATAATTAAAACATTTCAAATTTAAAATAGCTAAAACAAGAAAAATGCCACATCTTCCCAAAGATTTAACTGATATGCCAGCTAACATCATTCCACAAAAATGTGATTTGGCCACAGTGATCCATGCTCTCATCACATACAGGTTATATTACTGTAAAGTTTTCTTCATGGGGATGCCTTGGATAACTGTCCAGAAACTTTAGAAAGGCCAGGATGAGGTGGCCAGGCTATTGTCAGGCAGATGGGTTGTATCACGCTTGTGCTGAAATCTTCTCTTGCTGACCGTTTGTTTCTGGGCACAATTCAAAGTGCTGGTTCTTACCTTTAAGGCTGTGAAAGCTCAGGGAGCATCTCCCAGAGATGACTAGACATGGCATTTTCAGTTGAGGCACTTGGCTCTTCCCCTTGAAGCTTGTCTGACACCTTTTAGGTACCAAGCAGAAATATTTATTTTTTTACCCAAGCTTTTGACTAAGGAGTTGTTATCTTTTCAGCTGTTTATGGAGTAATTTTGGTTTAAGGACAGTTTTACAGATATTTTTAGAGTATTCAATGGCTGCTTTAATGCCCATGACATTATCAGGGTTACAGTCTCACTCTGCTCTATGCACATAGTATACACAATTTCTAATTTCCGTACAATGTTGATATGTCCAATATGTTTCACTGTTCATTCAAACACAGGGATATGTATCCCATACCTGAACCAATCCTTAAGTCTCTGTAATGTGAATCTGGTAGGATCCAAAGGATCATAGTGCAGGTCTGGACACCATACAAGACTTCATGTTACAACTCCCGTATTGTTAACTATTACAAATCTCAAACACCATTAAATGTTCTTTCTTCTTCTAACTGCTTGCACTGTGCAGATTTTGCTTGAGGGAGGATTTCAGTAGAATAGCTTTGTTCCATATATTAAAGGAGAAAGAAACATGACAATTTCTACATTAAAAAAATTAAAAAACAAAACAAAAAAACACTAATTGTTTGCCTTGACCCAACTTCAAGTAGAAGTTTTAAAAAATTAGGAATGACTGGATACTAACATTAACTTTTTGATACTTTCACAAGACTGTAAAACACTGGACCTAATCCTGAATAAATAGATCATTCAGATGGCTCTTTGAACCTATGGCAACTACAGAGGTTTAGGAAACTTTTAGTTGCGATGCCACAACCTACAATGATAATGTGAAACCCCTCCCTCCATTTCTTCTATGCACTGAACTCACCATGGATCAATCTTCGTTGAGCAGTGCAACCCCAGGAGAGTGATCATCACCCCCTTTTTTGTTCATTTCTTTATGCATGTGCAGCACTGCAGTACTATAACAGTTATATTAAAATTTGAAATGGCAATAGATCATTACAGCACTACAGTCCTATAGCAACTGCCTTTTAAGAAAAAAAGAAAAGAAAAAAGAAGAATTGATGTGGCAGGGCAAAATGTTAGAAAACTGCATGCATAAAGTGCTGGTGTGGGCAGGACCTTTGTAGGGAGGAAAACTCTTATCAGGTGGCATGCTCACATGCTTGGGCTGTGTTCTATTGGTATAGAAAGCTGACCCTATTTGTATAGAAATAGGAAACAGAGACCCAGTAGCATTTTGAGTTGCTGCAAATTATATTTACCCATTCTGCAGGAAAGTCTTTTCACACATAATGGGACCTTGTAGAACAAGGTAAAATTGACTTCTTCTACCCAGAAGCCATCCCAACAATTTGTGGTAACAAAAAAGGAGCAGCATTTGACCATTGTTTATGTTTATCTAAAATTTTACCTGAAATACTGTGCCACTCCTATCTGTAAATGGCGCAGTGTAGGAGCAAAAATTACTGGTGAAAGGTAAAAACCACAAATTAACCAGCTGCGTCATCCACTCTTGTGATGATAGGGATGATACAGGGTGTTGTTTTCTTCCTCCTTCCCCCCTTTCAACTATTCTTGTCTCTTTCTGAAAAATTTAATACACTAACAGAATAATTTGGACCACTTTATAATAACAAGACTTGTGTCCACCAATGGTGTGTGTATGGGGGAGAGTCCATGTGACCTTTTCACTCTCTCACCATTTCAAACTCTCCTTTATTTCTCTTGCTATGATGATACAATCTTTCATTCCAGAAGCTATTATACCACATCATTTATAGAGCGATTATATAAGAAATACATTTTAATATATGTAAATAAAGTTTCTTTACATTAAAGACAATCTGATAAAGGTTGTCAAAGACTTTAAAAGCCTGAATGGCAGGTTTAATAATACCATTTTTAACATTACTTGAATCATGTTGGATTTTATAGATGAGCAATGGAAGAAGTTCAAGAAACAGATCTCTTCCCTCCCCCCATTACCAGGAATGAGAAGACCCCTGAGAATAGACTGGGATGCAGTTCAGGTGGCCCAAACAAGGAATTCTCCCTCCACCTGACCCATGTAAGACTTGCTCTGACTATGGAAAACCCTATGCCAAAGCTGAGGCAATTGCTTCTTCCAGTTTCCCCTCCAATACATTTCTGATTTCTTCCAAGCTAGAAATGCTTTTTCTAAAAAATTATACTTCTGCCTATCTTTGTTAGATAGTATACAAATAAGAGCACCATTAGCTGCACATAATCCTGTTATAATCTAACAAATTCAGTATCTACAGATGCTTCTTTTTTACTTAGCTCACATGTCTTTTAACAAAGGATCTCTTGGCTCCAACTTTATGATTACATTCAGCAGCAGTGGTCATCTAAAGCATTACTGAAGGATTCTCCCTAAACAAATCCTCCTTTGTGTAATGACTGGGCAGCCCCATTACATGAAAGGGCCTTTAAAAAGAGCAGCCAGGGACACTTCATCAGCCTGCTGCCATGTTCTTGTTATTCTTCAGCATAACTCACAGGGACAAGACAGCACTGAGATAGTCTGCAAAAAGAACCATTGTCTTTGACACAAGTATGCCAATCCACAACTTGCTAACACATAGCTGTAAGAAAGATGCTGTGTAAAGTGGTGGCTGCAATGAACAATAGATCCCCCCCCCAGCCAAATGACAAGTCAGTTAAATTGAAATATTAAGATTTACACTGATTTAGTATCACTGACCTCAATGGAATTGGATGGCCTTAAACATGTACAAACCAATTTAACTGCACTGTGGATTGGACATAGGGATGCCAGCCTCCAGGTGGGACCTGGGGATCCCCCAGAATTACAGCTCATCTCCAGAATAGAGACCAGTTTACCTGGAGAAAATGGATGCTTTAGAGAGTGGACTCTATAGCATTGTATCCCATTGAGGTCCCTTTCATTCTCACGCTCCATCCCCAAATATCCTGGAGTTTCTGAACCCGGATCTAGCACCTCTACCCCCACATCCCCTGCTGGTGTCCAAGGAAGACCTGGCAACCCTGACTGGACAACATGAAGCACAGCCCTTCATTCCACGCTATCTACTATAATCTTTTTGTTAGAATAGTAGTAAACAGACTAATAATACAGCAGAGAGTTAATCAATCTGTTCAGTATATCCTTCTGTTCAGTATATCCTTCCCCCCAAAAAAACTAATGTCCTAAATTTTCCAATACAGGCTTGCTGATCTTTGCTATGACACTTGCCTTCAAGAATAGCAGGAGGAAGGATAACTGAAAGATATGTTAATTAATAGGGGTTCTGAAAAATCACAAATTACAAGATTCAGTGGCATTTAGGATCTCACATATTCTAAGAGATTTTTCTCTCTGCATGTTTACTAGTAGATGAGCTTGAACCACAACAGCAGCTGCATTTCATGGGACAGCATTGCATGACAAGAGTACTGAGGGGCTGGTTCTGCCACATACAATTTTACAAGCATGAATAGTTAGTTATATGATCAAGATGGATACTGGACTGAATATGATTTTAGTCCTGTGCTATGTTAAAGAGTAAACATACCTTAAATGATATGTCAGAGAACTCTATAATATGAAATTCAAAGGAAAACGTGTCTTACAATGAAATGCATCCTGCCTCATGTTAACACAATATTGTAAATTACTTTGTATGATGCACAACGATATACAGTCAGGCTACCAGATTAGTCATGGTTTACTTGGGATATTTTGACAAATACAAATAAATGTTTGGGTAAAAACATGTTTACTATTTAAACGCAGCTAAAATGTTCACAAGGTAAAGGTCAGAGAATATTTCATTCCCTACTGAGCAAATGGTCAGGAAGCACATTTGTCTCCATTTCCTGTCAAAACAGGAAGAATGCAACTTCTTCCTCTACACAATGACTTTAGTTCTGCTTCCCACCTCCAGCTCTTACTCCCTAAGGACCTTCCAAACCAATCCTTAGAAGACAGAATGACTTGCTTTTGCATGCATTTGCTCTACTTAACGTTTTGTGATATAGCCTGCTTCTTCCTTTTTTATTCTTCACAATGAAAAAATAAAAGCCATGCAATCCAAATAATTATTTAGAGTTAGTTCATTCCAAATTGCAATCCAAGACATTTCGTGAAATGAACATCTCAGACCCTAACTTGTGGGGACCCTACTATTCATAATCAATTTAACACCTCCATTCTAATGGTTTTTCAGCTCAAGAAATTGCATATGAAGGACACTTGGAAACAAACTGAGACAACCAACACTGTGATTCTGGACAGTAAAATGTAAGAATCTCTCTTCTGTCTAAGCACAGTTATCTGTAAATTTAACTGAATCCAAGAAGATTTGTTTAGAATGGAAGAAGAAATATTGAAGCCCTGCTTTGAGGACAAATGAGGAGTTATTAAAATTTCATTCAGAGAAATTATGAAAGGACTATTAACACAAAATAGTACTACTCAAATGAAGTCAATAGACTTACAGGAATCAATGTTTAAATCATACTATTAAGACACACAGTATAAACTGCACAACTAAATATTATTGAGACATTTGCATCTCAAGCTCCTGTTTTAGACAGGAAATGTTTATTAAAATTCTCAAAGCTGCAATAAAAACAAATCAACTATTGAGGGGGGAAAGCGAAGGAAAGAATGGTGATTTAAAGAAATAGTTTGCTAAATTAGCAACAAAGAGTCTGGCAGTATCTTAAAAGGGAAAAAAATACCATAAGTTTTCAGAGGAAAGGACAATGACTACTGTGAAAGAACAGTAAAGACAATGAATATCTATATGTATGATCCAAAATATATGTAGGGCAGCACAAGTGGATTTGTAAGGTGGGATTGAAAGGGAATGAATATGTACTAAAATCAGAATTTCTATACATGAATCTATCAACTGAAGTAAATGACATTCAGCCACAAGAGGTGAATAAGCCCATAGATCTGGTTCCAGGCACACCCAGCCACACAGGCTTGTGTTCAACATACATGCCAATGTGTGTGACGTAATTTCTTTTTATAGTGACTAAAATGTTCTATTTTCACTGCTCATGCTAGAAGAAACTGATTTCCCCTGCACCTCAGTGTTGCCATTGTGTTATATACTGAGATGGAGGCAGCTTTTCCAAAACAAGTGATTTCTTTATTCAGCTCAGAACACAGCAACTCAACCACAGAATGATGCAACTTTATACATTTTGGACTAGCAAGGCCACACCCCTTAGCACAGTAATGACCAATTACAATCGAGAGCATAGGACCAATGGGATTTGTTTCCACCAACTTCAGAGTCCTTTCAGATTGGTCTGACTGCAGGGTTTAGAATATCTGAGAGTCAATGGAGCTTGTGCCTGAAGCTCCAGTTTAGGTTACATAGCATAACATATAACAAATACATAACACCATAGCATAACACATAAGCAAATACATAATACCCCACCCGCCTTAAGTTAGCACACACAATGGTCGGTCGGGAACCGTAGCACTCGAACTCAGGGTCTGGGGTCTGGAAACAGTGTTAGTTCTCCAGGGTTTCTATGTTCAGCATTGGGCATCGGGGCCATAGTGCTTGAACTCTCATGGTCTGGAAGTGGAATTAGCTCTGAAGGCATTGAGGTGCCACTGCCTCCAATGCGGTAGCTGACTGGGGAGTGTTGCAATTAGAAGGTGCCTCTGACTGGGGAGTGTTACAATTAGAAGGTGCCTCCAACTGGGAAGCATTGCAATTTGTAGGCAGCGCGGAGCGTGGCTCTGCCGCTTGGGTGTAAACAAGGTTTCCAGGCTGGAAGGTTGCCAGGCTGGAAAGAAATGGAGAGGCCCCAGAACCTCTCTCTCTGCGGCAGACGATCTGATGTGAGGTCCGGATCCACATGCAGACGGGACCATGGTGGATGCTTAGTGGACCATAAACGTTCTTGTAGTGGACCATGAATTTGCCTGTCCCCGCAATGGGAATGCACTGTCTCTGGAAACCAATTAACTGAAGGTCATAAGGTTCTAGTTGACATTTGTTCCATCTGGGGAAAGGCTATCATAGATTCTGTGTCAAGATGATAGTGAGCGCCGACCCCGAGTCAACCTCCATTTTGCAGGGGATGTTGTTTAGGAGTACTGTCACATAGAAGTCGAACCTAGAAACATAGGTGTCCCAGTCTTCCGTTGTTGAATTGAATGGTTTGAAGTGGCCCTTGGTGGTCATCGTAGTTCCATGCTGGAGCAGTTCGTGGCCCTTGGTGGCCATTGTAGTTCCGCACTGGAGTGGTTCAAAGTGGCCCTTGGCGGCCATCATAGTTCCACACTGGAGCAGCAGGTGGTTGTGTTCCTCTTGCTGTTTTGGTAGATCAAGGCAACAATTCCTTGCCCGCTGCAGTGATCAGCTCTCAAGGGGCCAAGGTGACAATTCCTTGCCCGCTGCATGATCAGCTATGGTTCTGTGGGGCTGCCTACCCACTGCACCCCATCCTCATTACCAGTGTTATATACTGAGATCAAGGCAGCTTTTCCAAAATAAGTGATTTCTTTATTCAGCTCAGAACACAACAACTCAACCATAGAACAATGCAACTTTATACATTTTGGACTAGCGAGGCCACACCCCTTAGCATAGTAATGACCAATTACAATCGAGAGCATAGAACCAATGAGATTCATTCCCGCTGAAAGTCAGAGTCCTTTCAGACTGGTCTGTTACACAACAGCAACCAATCTGACTGCAGGGTTTAGAATACCTGAGAGTCAATGGAGCTTATGCCTGAAGCTCCAGTTTATGTTACATAGCATAACATATAAGCAAATACATAACACCATAGCATAACACATAAGCAAATACATAACACATTGTTTTCTGGCAAGTTGAATCCTTAGCCGATGCTCTGACTTTTGGGGATTTTTTTCTTGAATTCAGATCCAACCCTTCCCATGTGTTCTGCAGTTTCTTTGAAAAGGGGTTGTGTGGCTGTGTTAGCATTTACTTTGTTAGTGATGGAACCTCCTTTTTTGTGCATGTGCTGTAACATTATAACATCATAACGTAAAAAAAAGGCTGGATGTATTGTAGGAACAGCATGGTTGCTACCATGGCTGGCCATCATTGAACTGGATACACCAATTTGTAATAGTGTTATGAAGTACGCTAAATGTGCAGTCATGTACTTCCTCAGCAACGAAACCTCCTTTTTGCTCATGTGCAGTAATGTTATAACATTATAACTTCTTCTTTTTTAAAAAAAAAAAAAAAGTCTGGATGTATCATGGGGAACAGCATGGTTGCCATCATTTCAAAGGTCCCCTGATCCTCCTTAGTTGCCAACTAAAAAAATGGCCAGCAAAGTCTCCTATAAAATCTTAATGAAAATAGTATTCTTTTCACGATCATCAAACTGGATACACCAATTCATAACAGTGTTATTCAATAATTTTGAAGCATGCTAAATGCACTTGTTGAGTTTCCATGATTATCAAATAAATTATATAATTCCATTATTTTCAGATGTTAAAAAGCCTGAATTGTCATCAAAAACACACTGGGAACTACAGGGGAAGAGAAGGAGGGGAGAATGAAGAAACAATACAAGCACAGGGCAACAAAACCTACCTATGAAAAAAGGGGAAAGGAAAGGAACTTAATGGACAGGTAATTGCATGGAGAAAGCTACATTAAACTTCACTTCTCATTTTGTCCCTGCATTATAACACAATGATCTTATTACTTTTTTTAAAAAATTAACATTATAATGGAATAAAATATACTTTAAAAATCAGTCTATTTGGGGGACTTCGGGCGGCCAGGGTGTATACACAACACTAACACCACAAAAGGGTGCTGGGAAACAAAATATGATTTTGGGAATTCCACACTTGAAAACTGTGAGTTAATCCCTGAAAGGAAAAAAATGGTGGGAAAAATGCATCCGGAAAACACAGTGTAACGAGACAGTAAATTCAGAGCTACGCCTGGAGCAGTCAAAAATTCTGCAGACAGTTTTACAAATATCGATGATTCAAGAACATCAATGTGGTGGTCTGCATGTGTGTGGAAATGGTCTGAATCAAGTGTGCCAGTGAACTCCATTTCAGCACTTTGTAGTTAACTCTTGAACAATTCAGCTTGAATGTAATGATCTTGAGGCCAGAAACTGAACTATGGGCACCTGAAGCATTCACCCACAGGTTTCTCTGTGTTGTCGTTTCTAATATCTAATTTGTGTTCAGTGTCCTATTTATAAAACAGGACAGCCGATGATGGCATATATCACTGAAGGGTATGTGGGTGCATAAGAACTGGAGCTGACATTCTATTAAAGACACAATAGTAGATTAACAGTGCCATTCTTCAATCAATGTAGATGGGTGTAACTCTGCTGTAACTATAATTATATTACTTTTAATAGATTAATTGATTGATCAAACACATTGGATCAAATATGTTTGCATACAATATGGCAAACTATATTTGCTTATATAACAAAACTTGTTCTGAGGGTGCTTGGGGGGACAACAGAGGGAGGGTTTCTAGTGTCCTGGCCCCACTGGTGGACCTCCTGATGGCACCTGGTATTTTTGGTCACTGTGTGACAGAGTGTTGGACTGGATGGGCCATTGGCCTGATCCAACATTGGCTTCTCTTATTTTCAAATGATGTCACCTTGGGCCCTATCTCAGAAATGCCATTCTTTCCTGCATGGGAGAAAAGAGGATTCCCTCATCCCCCAAAAATAGCAGCTAACATTCACAGATTTTGTGAATTCTTGTATTTAAAGCAATATTTTGTTTTGTTTGTAATCTGCTGCCTAATCAATTGGAAGCATCTTGTCAACTGATTAACTGGTTAATGTTGCATCCTTAATATGAGCCCTGATATCATTCAGTCATATTATATTGCCCGCAAAAATATGGACAAAGATTTGATAACTCAGGGCCATTCCAGGTCTTTATTTCTGCCCAGAGAAGAAACAGGAACGCAGAAGCCAAAAGTTCCTGCTGTCCTGCAGCCACTGCAGTATGGAGGGCTGGGGCAGCTAACAAAAGGATATGATAGGAGAAGGTAGAAAGCAAGCATAGATGGATATGGGTGGTGAAAAAGTAAGAGAAAGAGGGCGGCATCAAGGAGATGGGATGAAAGGAGCAATCACTACTTATTTCACACTATGTATAATACAAAATCTTTATTTCCCTCTGCGTGATCAACCCGACATCTGCCAACAGAGCAGGAATATAAGGACAAGGGTCACCCATAAGGGACAGGTGTTGACCACAAAGAATGATTACATGAGCCATCTGGAAAATATGAACCTTCTTCTGCCTGCTGATTCTTCCCTGTATTTTATGTAAAACATGAATATGCCATCTCTCCAGAAATCTGCTCAAATAGGGTTGCCAACTCTGGGTTGGGAAATTCCTGGAGATTTGGGGGTGCAGCATGGGAAGGGTGGGATTTAGGGAGGGAAGGGACCTCATTAGGGTATAATGCCATAGAGCCGACCCTCCAGAACTGGGGAAACTGATCTCTGTACTCTGGATCACTTATTATGCTGAGAGGACTCCAGGCCCCACCTTCAGGTTGGCAACCCTGTGCTCAAGGTAGAGATCTGCTTGAAGCATGTATACCCCAGCAATTACATTAATGGAAAACAGGAGATAGCAACTTTAGGGGAAACTGTGAAGATCAATAAAAAGTTCCTTTTCTACCAGAGTTACAGCAACAACTAATTAAATTTGCTTCTAGAACTTCCTTTGCGTCCTTCTAGTCCACTGTAAATTCTGGAGTGGAGTTAAGTATTAACAGTCACAATTCTGGAAGGGTATTCTTACAGATACCACACAGGGTAACACACTATTGGGAACCTAAATTCTTCGTTCCAGCCTTCAACACATTACAACTATAACAAATTTGTGTTACCTTAAGTCACACATTTGTTCAAAAGCCATGGTGTATGCAGTTGTCTTCATTACTGGCATAATTTCAAAACTACTTCTGAAGAACTACTAAAACTGCATAAGATATTTTTAACACTACTAATTTTTTTCAGAATGTCACAGATAGTTTGATTTTAGGGTAGTTTAAATATATCTGAAGACTTGAGAATTTCAGTTTCTATTTAAAAAACTAGTGACGTAATTCTAATGTTCATACGTTAGAATAAGAAAAGGCTTTCTGTAAACATGACAGCAGTATGAGCCTGAATTCTCTAAGACAGGAAAATTGTCATATTTTAATTTTATGATTTTTAAATCAGCTTAATATATTGGCATTTCTTGGTTAAACAGAATGACAAAGAAAGGAACAGCTGACATCACCTTTATGATACGATATTACTATTTTGCATGCTCTAGGACTAGATTGTCAGGCAAGAACAATTTCTTTTATAGGCCTGGAAATACTTCCAAAGTTGTTCTACAGAAATCAGTCTAGTCAGATTGCTGGAGTACAATTAGTGCCCAGGACAGACACAACACAGTTAATTGCATTTATGTTCCATCTGATGGGGAGAATTAAATCATGCTTAAGCATCCAACTGCAACAAACAGGATTCAACAGTGGTTAACACTCTCCTATGTTAAGGGACATCAGTCTTGTGCCTGTGAGTTTTTGAGCTTGTTCACAATGGAACAGAATGTGGCACTGAAATTGGTACCTATATTAATTGGATTTGCATCATCTGTGGTACAAGAAAAGGTCTAGATACTTTGATTTTTACAGTACACTTTTATCCTGTTATTGTGGATCTCCTTGATGACTTGAAGGATCAGAGTATAAATACTTTAATTAATAAATAAATGAGGATTTTTGTAGCATTGTATTGCTATTTCTCTGATACCTTCCAGCTTTCTGGATCAGTATATAAAGTGAAATCTTTCTTTATATGTCTGAAGTATTAGATTCTGCATAGCTGCATATTTCACAAGATTTAATTATTAATACAGCCCAATATGTCTATAGAGCAGACCCTAAAACTATAATGTATTAACTGACAGAATTATACATATTTTTATAAATCTCTGATTTATCTAAACTAGTTGCTCTTGTGTATTTGCATGTAAAAGAAATAGTAACATCCTATAAGTAGAAAATGCTGCTTACTAGCACAATCTTACATGTATGATAAACAAGGTGCCAGAAGCAGCATTAGATTGTGAAAATGTCATATTTGTAAAACACATTTTAATTGATATGAAAATACTGTGCTGATCTAACCACCTTGAAAAGCTCATTTATTCACAACAACTGACTCGATTTTGAATCAGGATGTAAAGATACAATGTATAGATTCCAGCAGCATTAATGAAATATAAGAAAGGGGCAGTGTTTTCAATAAGTATATAACACCACAAAAGCAAAACATCATAAGGGGGGGAGATTGGATGCAGGGGTGATATTAATATAAAACGTTATCCAGCCAAAATTTCCCCATTGTTTTCAAGGAGAATACTTTCCAACTGAAATCAATAGGACTCAAACATGATTAACTTTGACTGGATCATGCTCACGGGATTTCATATTCTGCTTAAGAGTGGATGATACCCTGTGGTGGAAATAACACAAGCCTTCAGAACTACTTTTCTCATTTTGAAAATCAAAAAGTTATCTAGTCATTCATTCTCTCTCTCTTTCTCTGTGTGTGTGTGTTAGATTGGTGGCACTCAAAACAGAAGCTTTCAGAGCATAAATGGCATGTTAACATTATAATATGCTTCTTAAGAAATGTAATCCTTTTCCATAATAAATTAATTTAGGAGTACTTGGAAATACAATGGTCATTTATTAATGGCAAAAACTATGGAGAAATGTGTAATGATAAAAGTTCACTATTTAAATTCCAAGTTGTGAGCAATTAAAACTAATAATATGGTTTGATACTGACAGAATTTGATCCAGAGCAACAAGAAACGCATAAGATAAGTTCAGAATGCATTTACCAGAAACAGAACTACAATTTGCTTGATTCAGAACTTCATTTGTCTACTCTAAAGATCTTAGTTACAATTATACTGCAGTGTTTTCAAACTTCAAACAAGACTCACTTGGAAGTTAACATGTTAAATTATTTCTGTATTGGATTATTCTATAAGAGGCACATGTCTGATCCAGAAAAGGGGCCAACACAAATACCCTTCATGGTGTTAGGTTTGCAACAGTATATGTAAGAATCCTTCTCCCAAATGGATGTCTGTAACTGTGAACTGCACAGGTAGTTTTCAGTATATTTCCCAACACTAAATTTAAAATTGTATATACAGAGCCCAGTGTGCATGGAATCAACACTAGCGATGTTGGGGCTATGTCATCCCAGCAGCCTTGGTATGAATGTGTATCTCCATATGCTATGTGTGAATAATGCATGTGGTTATTACCTACCAGTTGCAAGTCATAAACAACACTTTGTTCCTCACAACTTACTCTTGATCAAGGCTTTTAAATCTTAAAGATAAGGCATCAGTTATGCAATGTCAATAAAAATAAGAAAAATGTGCAATAATTTATCATCATAAGAACATATAAGAACATAAGAGAAGCCAATGTTGAATCAGGCCAATGGCCCATCTAGTCCAACACTCTGTCACACAGCGGCCAAAATATACCAGGTGCCATCAGGAGGTCCAGCAGTGGGGCCAGGGCACCAGAAGCCCTCCCACTGCTGCCCCCTCCAGCACCAAGAATAGAGTGCATCACCTGCCCCAGACTGAGAGTTCTCATTCTATACCCTGTGGCTAATAGCCACTGGTGGACTTCTGCTCCATATGTTTATCTAATTTCCTCTTGAAACTGTCCATGCTTGCAGCTGCCACGACCTCCTGTGGCAGTGAATTCCATATGTTAATCACTCTTTGGGTGAAGAAGTATTTCCTTTTATCTGTTCTAACCCGACTGCTCAGCAATTTCATAGAGTGCCCACGAGTTCTTGTATTGTGAGAAAGGGAGAAAAGTACTTCTTTCTCAACCTGCTCAATCCCATTCATAATCTTATAAACCTCGATCATGTCACCCCTCAGCCGTCGTTTCTCCATCATTATCTATCATAGTATCTATCATCATTATCTATCATAGTACTAGGTAGTGTGTCAATGCATGAAAAATAAATTATGGCACACAGAGAAGCCACGTATTTAACAGGCAATTAGTTACACTGTTTGCTGGATACTTTGGTCCCTGTTTATATTTGTGTACAACATTTCTGATTTACAATTTGTCATCTCTAATTTAAGAGACCAATAACTGAAGCCTTAACCTTCAGGTCCTGAACAGCTGATTTCTGCTTATGGTTACAGTGTAGGTGTCAGATTTATTATTAGTGTTAAAGATTACCTGGCATCATAACTGAATACGTTGTTATGAAAAATTCTAGTTTGTCATAGATTTGGACACTGAGAGCATAGTCAATGCTAAGGTTATTTGCTTGATTAGGTCCACAAGATATAACAATCAGCAGTTATAGACTGCAATCGACAAGTATTTCACATTTGGACAGATATAGTTATTCACAACTCAAAAAAGGAGCCTACCCTACAAAAAACTTCCAAGTGTGAATATTATCCAATTCATTGTAACCTCTAGAGTTAGCAATACCATGCAATGATCAAACAGTGAATTCATCCCAAATTTTCAAAAACATTGCATTCAGGCTGTGCCAACAGTAAATATTCATGCACACACCTATAAGAGATGCACATCTCTTAAGCATTAGGATCCTGTGTTATATCAATAATAGAGCATAATGTAACAAAATGTTGTAAAACATACAGACTAGATACCTTGAAGCTAGATACCTTAAAGAACAGCTCATACAAATGTGATGTCTATTGGCCTCCACTGATTAGTAACTCACTTGCCCAAGTTTGTTTTAAACCATTATGCCTCTTATATACAAAGAGGATGATTTTGCTACTTACCTGCCTGTTACGTTCATCCATAATCCTCGTGATCTGAATCTTTTTTCTCCCCATAGTCCCCGTTTTTCTTCTCTCTTTCGTTCCTACACTTATGTATTTTCTTCTCTTTCCTTCCTCTTTCCTGTTTCCTCAAACCAAGACTCCTTCTTCAGCACATACACGATTCAATTCACAGACCCCTGCATCCGTTCCTGCTAAGTACACAAAAGCAATGAATAGTTTAGGAGTTACTGAGAAAAAGCAGTCAGCTTAATAGAACAATGATACTCCTGATATTATACCAATTGGTCTGAAGTGCAATTTAGTGTGCTGAACAGCTAAAGGAGCAACTATATTAGGAATAATGTCACTAAGGGTTCAGGCATTAGCAATTTAACTTGAACTGAATTTTTCATAACTGTGACGTTCCATCCAAAACACAGCTATTTGGAAATTAATTTCAATGAAATGTAGAAGCTTATGTTCAGGGTATAAAGTGTCAAAGAAAACTTTTCAAGACATCACCAAAGTAGCTTATGTGCATGTTCCCATATTTCCTGAGATGCAAATTTCTCTATTCAGTAATACTTTCCTGGAAAATAAGAAAAATTGCCTAAATCAGGGAGTTAATGAACCTTTCTATACCTGTGCAAGCTAAGTAATCAACCTAATTCACTTTTGAAGGAAAACAGAAGAGGTGATAATGTTTCTTATTATGCAAATAGGCTACACCATTATTAAAGTGCTATTTGATATATGAGAAACATCAGCTGAAATCTAAATCCTTTAATCTTATATTCCTTAAAAAAAAATAAAATAAAAACATAACTACCAGAGGTAAAATAAGCTAAGAGAAAAACAGATTTTTCATTCTGTTATATTTCAAAGTTTGTTCTACCGACAAAGGGCCCATGTATGTGTGCCCATCTATAATAAGCACAATAATAAAGAATGGCTGTTAATGAAGTCCATGTAGTAGTCCTTCCCATGTTATAACCCCCAATTAATCACATTGTAAAAGCCACAGTTGTAAAAGAAAGCTCATAAAACATGACAATATGTGTCTAATATTCTTCCACAAAAATGCCACACACCAAAGGTTAGTTCTTATCTAAACTGTTGCAGAAAGGTGAAAAATGCACACGAGTGATAATAAATGTGCTGGCTACATATAAGAGACAAATACCTCCTGGCATTATTTTGGAATCCTTCACATTTTCTACAATTCTCAGCTTAGCAGGACAAAATGGAAAGATTTTAATAGACATATAAGAGTGATGAGATATTAATGAATAAAAATGCAGTTCTTGAAAGAGGTTGATTTCCCTACTATTTTCCGTTACACAAAAACAATTTCTTTAGTCAAGGTAATGCTCAATTTTAATAGTGCCAGTTGTGTCTTCCTTGTTAATGTTTACTTCAGGCTGGTGATTTCGTAGCACACCTGATAAATGTATCCAAAGTTATGTAACACTATACTGATGTCCTCTCCAGGAAACCCTAGTATTTGAATCTAATACAGTGCTGTTCAGGCTGAAAAGCTGGTCTTCACTCTGATTTTAAGCTCTCCATCGCAATGTATTTTATTGTTATTCTGTTTTGGGAATGCCTCTCTCTCTCTCTCTCTCTCTCTCTCTCTCTCTCTCTCTCTCTCTCTCTCTCTCTCTCTCTCTCTCTCTCTCGGCACAGTGAATTTTATTCACTTTAAGATCAGCTATTGCACCATGGAGTCTTAATATATCTGACATTTTTCTTATTATGTTATAATAGGTCAATCTGCAGCAAATATCATTACAAAGCATTTCAACAATTTTACCCATTTTACATAGTTCATTGATTTTTATACAACTTTAGTTGACACAACATCATCTGATCATATTCATCCTAAACACTGAGCATGTTCTAATGCTTAATTAAAAGACGTTACATACTCTAAGACAAACTTGGATATTCTACGACACTTGCTGGTGGATAACTTGCCTATTTTAAAATGTTTTCCAGCTTCTTTTGACAGGTCTGTTTACTTGTGAGATTTGCCCCCCACTCAGTCACGCTTACCTCTGATAGAAAAAGCCAGGTAATTCTCATGTACGTGCAGGACCCAAAGGAGTCTAACAGGCTTTCTCCACAATAGTAAGCCAATAGACTAATCCACAGCAAATGCATATGGAACAATTTCCCTTCCTTTCATTCACGTGGAGCCAGAGGCACTATCGGCTTACAGCCCTAGCCTGCCTAAGCTCTTATTCTGTGGAGGGTAGAAGGTCAGAGTGAACAGATTAGAGAAGTGGTGACAAGGTTAGCTAGGATGAGAGCTGCTTTACAGATCAAGATTCTGAAGCTGAATGAGAATGGGGTGTGTGGAATCACTGAATGCTGACACTCTTGTCTGTTAGGATGGGCAAGCAGAGCTCCTGGTGAAGTAACAGCATGGTGACTCCCTCCCACACAGCTATCAGTTCCACATTTCAGACCGAGCTTTCAGAAGAGGGGGGAGATTATAAACAGCCCAGTGTCAAGAACGCTAAGTATTCAGCAGCTACATAAAATATTCTTAAAATAGTCTAACACGTCTTGGACCCAGCAGATGTAAATCTAGGGTAAACCCACTGGGTACATTGAGAGAACTCCAAGTTTACATCATTGTAACTTAAGAGATGAATTTAAACCATTGTTTCCATTTGCAGAAACAATCTGTTGACAAGTTGGAGGGAGCAGCCCACTGGATTTAGAAAGGAAACACTGATTCCAATTATTATGTCGTTGTTACTTATATATAGGAGGGCTAAGGAGCAAGAACAGTGTTTTAACTGTTTTCATCAACATGCACGCTAACACAGACACATATATGTCTCCAACACAAGACAGAAATACTAGTTTTAATAGCTTTTTTTTTTTTTTTAAGAAAAAGATGGATTGGTGGTGGTGTGGGTGAAGATTCCAAAAGATTTGCCCTTTTCCTCAGTTTAATGACAAATCTCTGTGGCTATCTGATTATAATTTTTTGCCTCACTTGCCTCTATTTTATTAATAGCAGGAAAAAATGTGTAGTTTTGAGCAAGTACTTAGCAAAGAAACACTCCCCAAATGTATGGAGCACGTCTCTTATTGTCTATATACAGGCAAACATCAAAGGTCTCACAGCCATATACCAAACCACACTGAACGTGGTTAGTCACACTAATCATGGGATGAACTGAGTCACAAGCCTCAACCTTCCAACACTTTTAAATAACTGAGCCAATCAGATCCACAACTGGCTGCCTAAGGAAGTTTTCAAGGATACCCTGCAGTTGCAAACTGCTTAAAATTATCTTCTAGGATGTATACAACAGTTGTTAGAAAAACTCCTGACTGCACTGAAATGTGCACTAACCAAAACGAGTTACACTCAAAGTTAAAATTATTCCAGAAGCCCTGTCAAAATAATATCCACATTAAAGGAGCCATCCAAGATAATGATAGAGTTACTTGTGAACAAATGCATTAAAAAAAAGAAAGAAGTTGAAGCACACTCTGTAGAATTACAGCCTTCAGCATTTCACCCCCTTCTGGAAACCCAAACACTTAAAAAAAAGTCAGACTGCTTACTAAAAAGAGGAACTTCATTTTGGCGGGCTTCTGCTCTCTTTATGATTTGGCAAAGGCATAGTTGAGGGAAGAGTCTAGTAGACAGATACAACAGGGCAGCTGCCCTGTCTTCGCTCACCCTCTCACACAATCCCTCTGTCTCTCTCCCACTCAGTTGCACAGAAGAATCTTGACAGAATGGCAGGAAACATGCATTGAGTGGTCAGGGAAGGAGATGATGTCAGCAACCACGAACAATAAAAGGTGTAAAGGTGCTTCCTTCCTTAAACTGTTCCAGAAGTGCAAAATGGGAACCAAAACTCTCCACTTCCTCCTCCGAACAGAACTTTCTGAATCTGCTCTGCTGCAACACCCTAGACAGAGAGCCCTTTGAACAAGTCACCCACGGGGCAAGAAGAAGTATCGAAACAGAGGAATCTAAATATTTAATTTATAAATAAGACAGCAGCCAGAGGAACACTTACTGAGTATGTGGCAGTGATGTCAGCTTTCATTACAAAAGCAACAGGCGGGCCATAAAGATTTTTCTGTTCTGCGAAAGCTGTATGTATCTGAGGCATACAGTCATTACACGCTAAGACTCCTTTAAAAACTTGTGCTCAAGAAGCAATTTTTTAAACAAAATCTGACTTTTTAAAAGAATGAACAGGGGGACTTTCTATGGCAGAGAGCCGTTCAGAAGAGGCCAGATGTGCATTTGACAGCCCAAGACAACAACCACCACCTCAGGACAAACAGATAAAATTGTTTTGTCTTATTTGGAGGAACCTTCCACTGTAGTTCTGTCATACAGGACTCTGAATTAAAGCAGACTGTGCCCAATTCAAACAAAAATCTATAGTTTTGTGCAATAATAACAAAATGGTTCAAAGAGGCTGGCCATCTTTATTCCATCACAATATATGGTTTGATACGGCAACTAATTTTTAATAGATCGTTACATGTATTTTCTGTCCTTCCTTAAAGGAGCTTAAAACAGCATTGCAAAGCTTGATCCTAATCAAGTATATTCAGAACTAAATTTTGCTGAGAGCGATGGAATTTATTCACAAAGAAGTATCAATAAGACTGTAGACCTTAGCTTCAAAATCACTTTGCAGGGTGGGTGAAGCAGAGAGAGATTTCTCCACCTACTGAGTTTCACAATTGACAGGGGATGTGAAGCTGGGATTCCCTCGTCCAAGCCCAACTCTCTTGACCCTGCTAGACAACTGATTTGGAGGTATGGTTCACTGCTAATCCAATGATGAGCTTAGTATCTGAAAGCCTGCAAGGGCATAGTCATAACAGATTTTGCCTGGAATCTCTCACTGGCCCTCAAAAAGCAACTTTTTCATTATACAATTATACACTAGATGTCATTACCGCTGCACTAGAGCTGCAATATACAAAACAGCATGCTGTACAGTAATCTAATTTGGGTAGAAAGACATTTATGCAAAAACACCACCACCACCAAGGGATAACTCTGAGTCATCTTAAGATTTCAAACATCTGTCCTAAACATTACTCTTCAGAAATTTAACATAAACCTATATTTATGTGTTTTGATCTTTTGGTCAGACTGCCACATTAAAAGATGTGTGAGGGATTTCATTTTAATCTGCTCAATTCAGCTCAGATGAGCAAACATTTTACCACGAGGAAGTTTCACACAAACACCACTACCCAACAAGTATAAACTAAACTAAAGAAGCAACTTTTGAAGAGCCTGTGGTGGGCAGAAACTTGTTTGGTTTAGCTATGTACAGCACCTAGTACATTCTAGAAATTCTAAATGATTGTGCGAGAAATAAAGAACCACTGTGGCATAAGAATTGAGGAAATGTGGGTTCATTGAGCCTGCTCACCTAGGGCCAGTTACTCCATCTCAGCCTAACCTACATCAAAGGATTGCTGTGCAAATAAAATGGAATGGAGAATCAAGTACACTGTCCCACCTTGGAGGACAAGAAGGGATAAAAATGTAACAGGCTATTATGTTTTTGTACTCTATGTACAAGTTATTCAAGATACGATATCCTGCATAGTCAGAACGGTATTCCTTATGAGTTTGAGAGCACAGTTGTAACCATGTCTTTTTGCAGGGAAAATAAAGAAGTTAAATTAATATATAAACTACATAATTTTTTTATAAAAAACCAGAGCATATTGCCATAAATGAGAACAAAACGTTCACTAGTATAGTATGTGTGTAAAACAGCCACTGATTCTGCTGTGTCCTAGTAATCAAGGCCTAAAGCTGTTCTAGACTTTCACAGAAACTTCATTTTCTAGCACTACACAGTGTAACACAAAAGCTTCAATATAAAACAAACTATTTCATAATCCATGTAACCACATGGATTTCTGCACACAGAAATCCTATGAATGAGTTCTGCACACAGTGGAGTATACTTCCTCTTCCACGAAAGCTGCCATTGGAGCAAGAGCAATGATTTTCAGTGGGTCTTTGTGCAAATGGAAGTTTGTTTAAATGAAACAGGAAGCACTCTCCATAGTGTTGGCAAAGTATGCAGTAAAGTGGAGCACAAGCTGTTTAAAGAATAAAGTCAGTTTATTAAGAACAGAACAAACTTTGTAGGAAAGAAAAAAGAAAAATCTAGCTGTCTAAGTAGCTAAGAGGGAGTCAGCAATGAAGAAGTCTGAGTAGGAGCAGGAAAAAACCTAACTGAGCCAATCAGGAGACAGGAAGGAGATTGTTTGAAAATAGTAGGAAGTCCCTCATCTCACTATGCTAACTAGTCCCCTCTGCTGCCCCCTGAAGGATGTTCTTGTCATCTTCTTTATCTATGCATGACAGATCTTGCATATTCCAGCACATAGCACTATCGAGCATTGACAGAATTCATTTAGTGTCCATGCCTTTGTCCCTAAACATCATATGCTATAATGACACTATTTCATCACAGAAGTTCTTATTGTTCCTGCCTGCCAAATTTCCACAGTGGCTGGCAAAATCTAAATCATAGAATCACAGAATTGGATAGGGCCATACAGGCCATCTACTCCAACCCCCTGCTCAATGCAGGATCAGCCTACAGTATCCCTGACAAGTGTTTGTCCAGATGCTGCTTAAAGACTGACAGTGAGGGGGAGCTCACCACATCCCTAGGCAACTGATTCCACTGTTGCACAACTTTTACTGTAAAAAAGTCTCTCCTAATATCCAGCCGGTACCTTCCCACCCTTAATTTAAACCCATTATTGCAAGTCCTATCCTCTGCTGCCAACAGGATCAGCTCCCTGCCTGTACAGCAGGACTATGGCATCTTGTGATTTGGATGTTATGGCTCTGCTGATACACCCCAAGATTGCATTAGCCTTTTTTGTTGCAGCATCACACTTCCTGCTCATATTTAATTTTCAGTCCACCCTTACCCCAAGATTTTGTTTACACACACTGCTACTAAGAAGTGCATGTATATATGTTCCTCATGTTTGTTATCCAGATGTAGAACTCGGCACTTTTCCTTGTTAAATTGCATCTTGTTCACATCTGCCCATATGAAGAAGCAGATCAAACTATGGGGGCAACAGGAAAAAAGCAGGTCAGGGGTCTGATGAGATGACCCCCTTAATAAGACTAGTGTTATCAGTATACAGCTTATTCAGGAGAAGCATAATGCCATCTCATTCATCCAGCTTTATAGGAGGATAGGGCAATGTGTGGTATAGTGGACAGAGTACTGTACAAGGACCTAGGAGAGACCCAGTCTGGAATCCCCACTCTGCCCTGGAAGCTTGCTGGATGACCTTGGGCCAGTCACACACTCTTAACCTAACCGACCTCACAGGATTGTTCTGAAGATAAAATGGAAGAGAATAATGTAAGCTCTTTAGGTCCACATTGTGGAGAAAGGCGGGGAACAAATGTAGAAAATAAAACTTTAGGAAAACTAGTAAATGCTATCTGTGTAGGGTTACATTGGCAGGAAGCGTACATTAGTATATACTGAGATTGTGCATGTTTCAACCTTTCACACAACTGAAGCTGAACTATTGTGTAGTTCGCCAATATCAATTCAGGAGGATCAGTATCAATTTAACACAACAATACAAATATGCTTCATTTATATGGTTATAATATCCACATGCCATTTAACAATATGTGCTCTAGAGTGAAAGATACTTTCTTTTTCCACTTCAGGGAATATTATTGATACATTTCATTTTATTATTGTCATAAGAAGTAAGTCCGTGGGGGAGGGGGAATAACAAAATCAATTGGAAAATACGTTAGCTAATCTTTTCTATGGCCTTCAACATACATTATGTTTTCTCAGAAGTAGCTCTTTATAACCTGTTGCTGTACTGGAAGATCCATGAAAAAGATTCTTATGAACAGTAATTTATAACAAAATATTGGAAAACTCTTGTACTAGCCTCTAGAGCCTCTCATCATTATGCTGGTAAACCAACTATTCAAAGATCCAAAGTAAACCAGGAAGATTAGGCAAAATGTTGGATCCAGGCTTCCCCTCCATATCTGAACCATATAGAAGCAACAGAATGGAAAAAGGAAAAGTTTGCAAAGGAAAAGTTCCCTGTAAGCATTGCTCACTGTCAGATTCAGCATTCATTAATATACATATTAATGAAACATATAATTTCACAAATTCTTAACTGCAGCAGCTTCCACTTTTTGCTGACATAATTTTTTTTGGTGATCCTTTAGCTTCAGCTGAGATGTATGAGCTTTCAACTGAAGTTAAAGAAATTGCACGAAAATAGACCTGATAAACCTCCAGAAGGTGCCTGCTTATGTGTTCCGCAGCATCCCATTACTTCCTTCCAAAAACATCTCTTCCCCAAAGCAAATAGGCTAATCTGTCTTACCTCCACCGCATTCGAGCAGGAGGCATTTCAGATGCAACCAGGAAGACTCACATTTGTGCATGCGAGCAACACACTTATTTTGGAAGACATGGAACCAACCAAAATTTTGATTGGCCCCTGCCTCCCCAGCCTCCATTTTGTGGTGGCACCCACTTCCAGTTCTCAAAATTCCAATACTGCCCACAGACTTAACAAAGTTGAGACAGATGATAGAAAAACTGTCTGTCAGTGCACATTAAAAAACCTTTATTAACCATGCAATAAAATATAGAGTTCCTTGCTCAACTACATTAGGATATTTTTGTAAAATAAAAAATATAATATAAAAAGGATTAAGTTTCAGTCCAATGTGACAAGAAAACTTTAAAAATGCTGCTACGACAAAATATTTAACATTCCTAGTTAAAACTCTTTAAATTTATAGAGAACACTGCCACAATGTAAACAATAAAGAAAAAATGGATCTAACAATTAATTTGTACCAGATAGAAATAAGGATATTTGATAGCATAGCCCCAAAATGGTTCATAGGAGATTCATCAATTTTCTGTCTTTTCTCTCTTACAGTAGGCTAATCAACCTAATTAAGGCTTTGTTCATTTGAAATCCTGAATGACAATTTGCTTAACTCCATTCCACTGTGGTATTTTTTTATAAAGAGAATTAAATCTGATCTTCTGACAGCAATTATTAAATGATCCCAACTGGCCCCAATTAAGATGCATAGCTCACAAGGCTTCCAAATCCAATAAAGTGACAAATCCTCTCACTTGTACATCTTTCTTTACCTTGGTCCTATTTTCTTAAGGTCAATTAAGCTCATCTGATCCAGTGCTGTTGTGAAACCTAATTCCAAAACCAATGTACCAGTATACAGCAGAGACATCCCAAAGTACTGAATGAAATCTTCTGAAATCATTCAATGCCAGCCATTCCTAGTCTTAATTCATCACATAGATATCACACGTATATACATCGTGTACACATCTCTGTGCGCATGCATATAAGAAAATTCTCATTTGTGGCCCATATGACAAAATGCCTAGTGGAACCAGCATGAGAATAGTTAAAGTAATGATACATGCTTCTTTTTACCTGAACCCCTTGTTTTTATCCTTTCAGCATTTTTTATACTTGCCCACTTGTAATTCAGTTCTGTAACCATGAGGTCTGCAAAGCAGAATTTAAATTCTAGATGTTGAATTTTTATATGCTTTATTAATTGCTTACAGTTTACTATTCATCATCTGCAAAACATATGCATTATATTTTTGGATGAAAATGGGCCATATGTCACTGACTCCTCAGGAAACTGAAGAATCAGATTAGAGTGTACTGGATTAGACTGACCATTGGATCTGGTTTAGTAGATTTACATGTTATGCTCGGAGGTTAGACAGGTGGCAACCAAGACAGAGCCTTGTCAGTGGTGGCGCCAAAGTTATGGAACTTCCTCCCAGGGATATTAGTCTGCCCCCTTCTGCCAGCAGATGAAGACTTTTGTTTTGTCTGGTGTTCCCTCAATTATCCCAATGAGTTTCTTGCCCTATATTTTAATTTTTTTGAAAAATTCTTTACATATGGGTGGCAGTTTGGTTTTAATTTATTTTCACAATATTTTATTTTTAATTGATAGTTTTGGTGGCCCTAGTTGAGCAGAAATGCAGGATATAAATTCTGTAAATAAATAAATGATGCATTTCTTCCTTTAAACACTTTCCCTCCGAAAATTTTAAGAGATACAAAGGTTGACAGAGTGCTGTCCCAACTGATACAACTTCATTTTGCTATCAAACAACTCTGGGGCAGTCCAAGGAGTAACACTTCCTCCTTTCATATTTTTCCTCAAGTCAACACACATCCAAACCTTCTCTGCAAATGGGATTTTCTGGTTTTCTTGGTTTCTGTGCTCAAGTACAACTTCATGCAAAAGGATCATAATCCTACAACATCTGCATGCCATTCATAAATTTTCACCCAAATATATTGGCCAAAAAAGTCTTTGAATAAATAATAGGTTTTTTAAAAAAGGAAAAGAAAAGCACAATTTGAAATAGTGAGAACAGATATTCACCCTAGAAGTGAGTTCAGATATACCAAACAACACACAGTTTGTTTCTATTTATTCATTCATTCATATAGTAATACCTGTATGTATAGCAGGACAAAGGAGAAATCTGGAGTCATTGGGGTTTCCAGTGTTTTTGTTCTGTGCCTTTAGCAGGGCCTGATATGCAACACTGAGCAGATCACCATGTTCATGTCCATGCCTTGAAAAGTTTCGCCTGCAAATTCATACAGACCAAACATCTGGCACTCAAACCATCATGCATGAACTCCAAGTCTCCATTCACTCTTCAGCTATACTGAATGAAGACTGGTTCAAACGATTAGTGAAAAATACCCAAAGAAATATGAGGACATTACCTTAAAAGGGCTGAAAT
This sequence comes from Gekko gecko, assembly GCA_029375565.1. Lineage (NCBI taxonomy): Eukaryota > Metazoa > Chordata > Lepidosauria > Squamata > Gekkonidae > Gekko > Gekko gecko. The sequence continues at coordinate 58,824,704 of JAPDNY010000007.1, forward strand.
GAAAACACCCTTGGTTTCTACTCCATTTTCCCACAAATACTCAGAATGCTTAAAGTACAGGTAACTTCAGGACTGGAATTTACTGACTGTGAAGTCTTTGGGGAAACTGATGAATGAAAACCATTCTCCTGAGACTAATGCAGTTTCTGTGTACATCTGCATCTTCTTAATCTGAACTCTTAACACCTGTCTGGGAATTTAGCCTTCATCTTCTACTTTGAAGTACAAGAATGATAGATTTATCTTGAGTTATTCTCTTTAGATCAGGGCATAACCATGTGACGTGTTAAATTTATTGCAATATAACAGATACCTCTTTTCTTCATTCAAAGGATGTCATAATTATGAGTGTCCCTCTCTGCTTTTAAACAGGGAGGTGCTATCATTAGATTGCTCCCAGAAAATAAGAAACATAACATAGATACAACTTTTAATGGAGCAACTCCTACTGGTACAGAACAAAGGTAAGTTTTTCACAGTCTCACCTCTGACCCATATACCCCCATGCCACCTTCATGACAGTACAACCACAAGTCAACATTCTAGGCAGAAAATAAAAATTCCCAAAAGAAATCAATGCTGCAGATACAACCCTGCTACAGGGATATGGGATTTTTTGACACCCACAGAGCTCGTCATCAATCAAAATGAACAAAGAAGTTGCTAATCTTTATTTAGCCATATAAAATTCAACAAAGTATGTTACAGAGGCACTTCAGAAAGTTCAATTTAAAATTTTATTCTTCACATTCCTTCTGTGCAACACAACACATAAACTCAGTTCAAGATATTACCTTACACAGGTTTTAAAAATATAAATCCTTAAACTTCCATACACATATTCTCAGTAGGGCTGTCACTACGGATATAAAGCTGTCAGCAATCACACATATAAAGTATAGTGCCTTATTTTTAACTTATGTATCATTTAAAATACAAGAATAATTCACACATTCTTATTGAAATAGTTCTTTAAAAAACAACAGCCAAGATAATAACTAGTTATATTATCACTGCTGATGACAAACTAAGTTAATACTCTCATGGTTGCAAAATAACAGTCAAGCACAATTGTTTTAGAACTGACGAGTTACAAAGAACCAGACAGTGTCTTTTACCCATTGGTAATATATGCACTTTCAAAACCAAACTTTTTTCTTCATGAAATTAAAAACACATCCACCTGAAAGTTCTTTAATTGAGCAAGATACAATATTCTGATCAAACCCAATGGTCTTTCTAACCCAGGATTCTTAACTAGGCCTCAGGCTCTCCAAGTTGCAGTCTAAGCTACTGGAAATGGCTCAAGTGGAAGTGTTGGAGGCTGGAATAAGAGCCAAATGAAAAGAATGGTTGTTTCCTAATTTTTAAACACAGGCCTCACCTTCAGCAGAATAATAGCAGGCTCTAAGTTTGCACATAGTATAGAACAGGGATGTCAAGGCCAGAAGGCCAGATCTGACATAAATGAGACCTTGTTGGGCCGGGCCATGTATGTCATAAAACGTAATGCCAGGTAGCGGAGATATAAACTTTATAAAGGACACACACACAAAGGGGTTTTTTTTACTTAAAATAAAATCATGCTTAAAACATTAGCACTCTTGCAATATTTTGTTTATTTAGCAGTGTCTGATAACTGACACCTCTTTATCTGAATTATTGCATCAAAAAGTCTGTGCTGTTGCAATCTTGAGTACGCTGTTCAGGTGTGTATCTGTAAGCTGCAAACCTACAATGACACAGCAGCAGCAGAACTGGAAGAAGCAGCAGAAAACAGCTGATTCCACTGTGGGCCTGATAGAAGCCCTCCGGGGGCCTGATCCAGCCCCCGGGCCACATGCTTGACACCCCCGGTATACAACTAGTGACCCACCAAGATCATGTCCTTTGGCCTTCCATAGATGCTCAATACTGGTCTATTTTTACACTACCAGGCACACAGCAAAGCCAGCAAATTTATTGAGTCCTTCTGGACTACCATACCTGACCAGTGGCTTGTGTTCAGTTTTGTCCACTGCAAATTGTGCTGGCCTGCTTCTAGAATATTGTTGCTGCACACTATTTTTGGTTATGTTTTAGTAATAGAGCAGAATGCCGTTTTAGAGCATGCTTTCTGCAACAAAGAGCAAAGCCTGAAACAGATTTAGTGCACAGAGCAGAAAATATCCGGTATGTGCATGTGTGTGTGTGGTGAAATCTCTAGAGACATCAGACCAACACAAATCCTACCATTACTCAGCAAATCAGTGAAAAGCAGATGTTTGTAGTGGTTTGAGAAGTAAGCAGATGCTGGAAACTCTACATGCTCTATTCCAACATGATTGCAACTGAACCTCATCAAAGTAAGACCCATGATTTGTCACACAAGAATCAATTAACATATACTGGGAGGGGGGTGGTTCCAGAACTAATCATATATTATTAAAGAGTCAAGCCAAATCCAATATTCTGCATTTGAAGAAAGAAATACCAACACTCCAGTGTTATGACTCATAATGACTACAGTGGCCTTTGTTTTTAATGAAAACAAAATATAATACTGCATTGGGTGTTACAGCTCTGGAAATCAGGATATATGAGGGCAATATTTAAAATAAAACGTGATGGTAGAAATAGTAAGACCTTTATAGTTGTTGTTGTTCAGTCGCACAGTTGAGTCCGACTCTTCACAACCCCATGGACCATATCACGCCATGCCCTCCTGTCTTCCACCATTCTCTGGAGTTTGCTCAATTTCATGTTCGTTGCATTGGTAACAGTGTCTAATCATCTCATCCTTTGCCGTCCCCTTCTTTGACCTTCAATCTTTCCCAGCATCAGGGTCTTCTCCAGTGAATGCTCCCTTCTCATTTGGTGGCCAAAGTATTTGAGCTTCAGCTTCAGTATCTGGCCTTCCAGGGAACAGCCAGGTTTGATTTCCTTTAGGATTGACTGATTTGATCTCCTTGTAGTCCAAGGAACTCTCAAGAGTCTTCTCAAGCACCATAATTGAAAAGCATCAATTCTTTGGCACTCAGCCTTCCTTATGGTCCAACTCTCACAGCCATAAATTACTACTGGGAATACCATCAGTTTGACAATGTGGATTTTTGTTGGCAGTGTAACGTCTCTACTTTTTATTATGCTGTCAAGATTTGCATAGCTTTACTCCCAAGGAGTAGGTGTCTTTTAATTTCATGGCTGCCATCACCATCTGCAGTGATCTTGGATCCCAGGAACGTGAAGTCTGTCACTGCTTCCATTACCTCCCCTTCTATTTGACAAGGATTGATGGGGCTGGATGTCATGATCTTTGGGGGTTTTTTGATGTTGAATTTCAAGCCAACTTTTGCACTCTCCTCTTTCATTCTTAGCAAGAGGCTCTTGAGGTCCTCTTCACTTTCTGCCATTAGAGTGGTGTCGTCGGCATATCTGAGGTTGTTGATGTTCTTCCCAGCCATCTTAATTCCGGCTTGTGATTCATCCAGACTGGCATTTCACATGATGTACTCTGCATATAAATTAAATAAGCAGGGTGACAATATACATTCTTGCCATACTCCTTTTCCTATTCTAAACCAATCAGTTGTTCCATGTCCAGTTCTAACTGTTGCTTCTTGACTCTTATACAGGTTTCTCAGGAGATGCATGAGGTGGTCTGCTAATCCCATCTCTTTAAGGACTTGCCATAGTTTGTTGTGATCCACACAATCAAAGTCTTTAGTGTAGTCAATGAAGCAGAAGTAGATGATTTTCTGATACTCCCTTGATTTCTCCATAATCCAGTGAATGTTGGCAATTTGATATCTTGTTCCTCTACTTCTTTGAAACCCAGCTTGTACTTCTGGCTGTTCTCTATCCACATACTGCTGAAGTCTAGCTCGTAGGATCTTGAGCATGACCCTGCTAGCATGTGAAATGAATGCAATTGTGAAAAAGTTTGAACATTCCTTGGCATTGCCCTTCTTTGGGATTGGAATGTAAACTGACCTTTTCCAATCCTGTGGCCAGTCCACTGTTGTGTTTTTGAAATTTGCTGGCATATGGAGTGCAGCACTTTAACAGCATTTTTTAGAAGTTTGAATAGCTCAGCTGGGATACCGTCATCTCTGCTAGCTTTGTTGTTAGTAATGCTTTCTAAGGCTCTTTTGACTTCACATTCCAGGATGTCTGGTTTGAGGTCAGTGATCACATCATTGTGGTTGTCAAGGATATTTAGATCCCTCTTGTATAATTCTTCTGTGTATTCTTACTACATCTTCCTAATCTCTTCTGCTTCTGTTAGGTCCCTACCATTTTTGTCCTTTATCATGGCCAGCTTTGCACAAAACATTCCCTTGATTTCTCCCATTTTCTTGACAAGATCTCTAGTCTTTCCCACTCTATTGTTTTCCTCTATAACTTTGCATTGTTCATTCAGGAAAATCCCTTATCTCTCCTTGCTGTTCTCTGGAAATCTGCATACGGGTAAATCTTTCCCTTTCACCTTTGCCTTTCACTTTACTTCTTTCCTCAGCTACTTGTAAAGCCTCATCAGATAGTCACTTTGCTTTCTTGCATTTCTTTTTCTTTGGGATGGTGCTGATTGCTGCCTCCTGTACAATGTCATGAACCTCCGTCCATAGTTCTTTAGGCACTCTGTCTATCAAATCTAGACCTTAAACCTATTCTTCACCTCCACTGTATATTCATAAGGGATGTGATCTAGGTCAAACCTGAATGGCCTAGTGGTTTTCCCAACTTTCCCCATGGACAGTAACAAAAGGCTAAAAGATATGACGCCGGAAGATGAGCCCCTCAGGTCGGAAGGTGTCCAATATGCCACTTTAGTTCACTGATTCCCAAGATGTCGATGGTCATTCTTGCCATCTCATTTTTGACCACGTCAAGCTTACCTTGATTCATAGATCTTACATTCCAGGTTCCTATGCAGTATTGTTCTTTGCAGCATCGGACTTTCCTTTCACCGTCAGACACATCCACAACTGAGTGTCCTTTCGGCTTTGGCCTAGCCGCTTCACTATTTCTGGGGTTACTCGTACTTGCCCTCTGCTCTTCCCCAGTAGCATATTGGACACCTTCTGACCTGAGGGGCTCATCTTCCGGCGTCGTATCTTTTAGCCTTTTGTTACTGATCATGGGGTTTTCTTGGCAAAGATACTGGAGTGGGTTGCCATTTCCTTCTCCAGGGGATCACACTTGGTCTGAATTCTCTGCTGTGGCCTGTCTGTCCTGGGTGGCCCTCCACGGCATAGCCCACAGCCTCATCAAACCATGCAAGCCCCCTCACTACGACGAGGCAGTGATCCATGAGGGAGTGTTGACTATATAGGCCACACCATTTTTTCCTATGGGATTCTTAGCCACAGAAGTAGATACAATGGTCCTCTAAGTTAAATTTGCCCATTCCCATTCACTTTAGTTCACTGATGTTGTAGGCCTTCATAGAACCGGTCCACTTCAGCCTCTTCTGCATCAGTTGTTGGGGAGTAGACTTGGATTACTGTGATGTTGAATGGTTGGCCTTGGATTTGGACTAAGATCATTCTGACATCTTTGAGACTGTATCCCATTACTGCCTTTTCTACTCTCTTGTTGACTATAAAGACCACACCATTTTTTCTATTGGATTCTTAGCCAAAGAAGTAGATATAATGGTCCGCTAAGTTAAATTCACTCATTCCTGTCCACTTTAGTTCACACTGATTCCCAAGATGTCGATGTTCAGTTTCGCCATCTCATTTTTGACCATGTCAAGCTTACCTTGATTCATAGATCTTACATTCCAGGTTCGTATGCAGTATTGCTCTTTGCAGCATTGGACTTTCCTTTCACCATCAGACACATCCACTGCTTAATGTCCTTTCAGCTTTGGCCCAGTCGCTTCATTCTTTCTGGGGTTACTTGTACTTACCCTCTGTTCTTCCCCAGTAGCATATTGGACACCTTCCAACCTGAGGGGCTCATCTTCCAGCATCATATCTTTTAGCCTTTTGTTACTGTCCATGGGGTTTTCTTGGCAAAGATACTGGAGTGGGTTGCCATTTCCTCCTCCAGTGGATCGCGTTTTGTTCTCCGCTGTGACCTGTCCACCCTCAGTGGCCCTCCACGGTATAGCCCGCAGCCTCATCTATCCACGCAAGCCTCTTCACCATGATAAGACAGTGATCCATGAGAGATCCATGAGACCTTTGCAGTTATTTTGTATTAAAACCATTCCAACATACAAACTCTCACTGTGAATGAGACAGCCTTCTAGATGTAGACAGGAGATTTTACATGACTACTAGGAATGGGTGCAAACTGGGAAAATGTGGTTTGTTTTGTTTTGTGGTTTGTAGTATGCCTGGTTCATGAGCCACGAACTGTCACGAATGTTTAGGCATCAAATGAACCAGTTTGGTTTGTGAGTTTCATGATGTGGTGGAACACCTCCCCCCACTCATGCTAGATACACCAAACTGTCATGGGGGTCTCCGGCTGACTCTCTTCAACATGCCCTCCAAGTCTGGTAAGAATTGGACTTATGGGGTCAGAGTTATGCCCCCCCAAAAGATGCCCCCCAGGAAAGTGCTTTTAGGGTACACATCAGGCACAGGTTCGAAAGTGTATAGAATGAATCCCCTGCAAGCTACACATACCAAATGCACAGGGAACCTCACCCTGCCACCCACTACACTACAATCTCTCCAAGTCAAGGGCAGATTAAATTTCTGGGGTCCAAATTATGAACTCAGGGTTCTGAGCCACCCTGTCTCCCTGCTCAGAGGGGCTTAGCTACTGAGTGCCTTGGTTAAGGACCCACGTTTATATCCACCCACCTCTCCTTATTGTAAACACCTCTGTGTGCCATGAGCATGGAAGTGAGTGCAAAGGGTGCTCATCATGGGGAGAAGAAGTCCTCCACCCCCTGCGTGCAACAGACCCCCATTCCCAGGCACAAAATACATCCTGCTGGCTCACTGGAGCCCAGCACCTAGCAGAGCATCACGATGGGTCTCAGAGCCTTCCCCTGATCTGTTCCTGAGACTTTCTGCAGAGGCAAAAGAGTTGTTAGCAACTGCTGGTGTCTGGGCAGTGCTAACACCCTTTGGAAAGGAGGACTCTGACAGCAATGATTCAGAAGGTGGGAGGGAAGCATCCTCCCCTTCCACATCCCAACTCCCTGTTGCTGCTCCCGTCTCAAGTACAGACTTTTGTGGCCCCTCCCAGCCCAAGTGCCAGAAAGCAGCTGTGCCTCTCACCTTCTTCAATCCTGGGGCCCCATTTCTAGTCCACAGTTTGGAAACCTTCCCACACTCTCCCAGTGACCCCTGAGAAGAGTGCCATATCCAGAGGGGCACAAACCCCCACTTATCCTCCTCCATCCTCTGCAGGCACCTGCAAAGGGTGCACCAAACTATGTTGCCACTGGAGGAAAGAGTGGTAGCCAGTAGGAGGAAGAACTCTCTCAGCAAGGGGGAGCAGGAGGCCCTTCTAAGAAAGGGTCTCTGCACCTGGGATGCTATGGGTGGGACATCAAGGCAGGCCACTCTTCAAAAGATCATTCCCCCAGGGATGCCAATGGTGCCATTCAAAAGGGCCATGTGGAGGGCACAGAAAGCAGTCACTCACCTTGTTGGTGAGATGATTGCTGTGGATGGCCAACCTTTCTCCCTCATGGAGGACCATGAGCCAATGAGTCTTGTCTACCATACACCACTCCACAGTGCTAATGGTCAAGGCTCAGAGCTCCAGAGTGCAAGGCAGAACTGTGCACTTCATAGTAGATCTCTGGAGCAGCCAGCAGCACAGCTACCTTTCCCTCACCACACATTGGTGGCAATCAGAGGACCTCTGTGTCCAGACCGTTGGGCAATGGCCCAAGTCCAAGGAGCAAGCAGTTCTGCCACCGGGCTACAAAGTGGTTCTGCTCCACGCACAGGGGATGGATACAGACTACACAGTGCAAAACATTATCACTGTGATACAGAGTAGCCTGAGAGAGTGGGTGGGTGGCAGTGGCTAAATGGCCAGGGATGCTGGCACCAACATGCTGGCAGCAGTGAAATCTGTGTGCCTCAAGGGCATTGTCTGCCTGGCACACATGCTTCACTTGGTGGTAAAGGATGCTCTGGGCCTGGGAAGCACTGTCAAGGCCACCTGGGATGCTGCCCCCTTCAAGATGCAGTCTTTTCTTTAGACCTGCCAGTGCCTGGCTGCCCACTTCTGTCACAGAATCAAGTCTGCCGCATGAGAAGTGGGGGGAGGGGGATGAGCCTGAACACTGGCTCATCCTGGACTTACCCACCCACTAGAACTCCACCTATGCCAAGATTACATATTTGGTGGAGTAGAAGAGCATGGTGCAGGATGTTTTCTTCTCCATGACTATCCTACATGAGGAAGAGGAGCTCAGCATCAGCTCCAATGACTGGCTGACCTTCTCCCAAAGAATGCATGTCCTGAAGTCCTTCCAAGACACATCAACATGCTCTGTATCCATATGGCCAGCCTAGAGCAGGTGCTGGCCTATGCACTGGGAAGCCCCTGTATAAACCCTGGAGATGTCTGCCTTTCAGAACCTGCTTCAGTACCTGCTTTTGGAGACTTGGAAGGGGGCTGTGAGCACAGGGAGATGCTTATCTTGATTCCCATGTCTGGCTGGGTGGGGTCAACCCAGATTGCGTTTCATTTGAGTTTGGTGTCACTGGCTTGTTCTTCAGCTATTCCATAGACTCCTGTAACTGCAGCTGTCTTCTCCAAAGAAAATACTGGAGAGACCTTTTTGGGTGTTCACAATCAGGAGGGGTGGGGGGTATAAACGTGGGTCCTCAGCCAAGGCACTCAGTAGCTATGCCCCTCTGCTTGACATAAGCAAAGAGATGGGATGGCTTAGATCCCTGAGTCCAACACCCAAACCCGACTGGGGAGAGGTGTTCACAATCAGGAATAAATTAATGTGCTCTGCTTTTAATAAATTCACTGCCTTTCTGTCTAACTGCCAATACCCAACAGGGGAGAAGGTATGGAGCTGAGCTGCTGGTATATATAACATTCTGCTCCCATAGAACCGAATGGAAACTCTGTTATAGGCAGCCCACAATGCCTGTTAAGCTTTGGAGGGCCCCTATTGGTGTTCCCAAGGCTGGATAATTCCACCCCCCTGTTGCTTGGAAGCATCCGAACATTTTGATTGAACAGAGACAGTCTGTCTCGAAACATATCCATTCACAAACCACCATGAACTGCTTGAAGGTTCATTGAAAGTTAGTGCCAGTTGACCTGCCATGAACTTCAGTTCGCAAACCATGAACCACCTAAAATTTATCATGAACTTTCATTTGTGAGCCTGTTCATGCCCATCCCCAGTGACTACCATGGGGACTTGCAGTTAGAAAGCAGCAGTTCTCTACTGGAACTCAATCCCAAGTGTCACAGAAGCTCAATTCCCATTGGGACCACGGTGTGGATGGAGAAGGGAAAAATAACTCTCTCCCTGGGACAAGTTCAGTTTAGGAAATCAACACTGAGAGCAAATTTTATATTTAATTCAACCACATTCGTCTGGAAGGAAAGCCTTCACCTCTATAAAAACATACTACATAATCAGTGTACTTTAGGATGAAATACTAAACCCAATCAAGGAGCAGGCCTCTACCCCCATGAGACAAGAATTCTTATTTACTTTCATAGAATGGCTCTAATTTTTTTTTAATGGAAGACTAACTGGATTTACTAGTAAGAATACATGTTCAGAGTACGAGTTGAGTACATTCACATCCATATGGTATGATCCACAGTTCTGGTAATTGTGTGACCCAGTGACAAAATGAGCAGTCAAACCTCTGAAAAATGACAAGCATACCTTCGAGTCAGAAAACTACACAAGAATAACAGCTGGGATGCAACCACTGATGGTAATGATGACTGATCAGAGCACTCTCAACTACACTGGAGCACTAGTCATAGACAGGTTGCCATAGCCTTGCCTTTCAAAGCTAGATCCCCTGCAACTGTTTATGGAACATACAATAATGCTGTTAAAATCTGAAAGCTTATATTGACATGTTTTCACTCAATATTTCGCAGATTTGCTGAACAACAAGAATTCTGATAAAGATGTCAGCAAAACTTTAAAATATTAAACCTACATCACAATTAATACTTTCCCAATATCATTGGCTATCCCTAACAAATTATAGTTCATAACCTGAAATGAAATAATTTCCTTTCTGGAATGAACTGACAAATGTCAAGGCAAAACACATTTCAATACTAACCATGGCAAGAAATGTAGTTTTCTTTCTTTAGGCTTCTTTCAGAGATATAATAAAATTCACTTTATTCAATTATACAATTAGGTGTCATAACAAAACTCTGCGGTGGCTCAAGTGGTTAAGACACTGAACTGCAGGCTGGAAGGTCGGTAGTTCAGCAGTTCAAGACCCGAGTGCTGCATGACGGAGTGAGCTCCCATCTCTGGTTACAGCTCCTGCCAACCTAGCAGTTCAAAAGCAAGAAATTGCAAGTAGATAAATAGGTACCACTTTGGTGGGAAAGTAACAGTATTCTGTGCACCTTGGCGTTTAGTCACGCTGGCCACATGATCACAGAAATGTCTTTGGACAGCGATGGCTCTTCGGCTTGGAAAAGGAGATGAGCACCGCAACCCTAGAGTCGGATTGGACTGGCTTTCGAGTAAGGGAACCTTTACCTTTACCAGCCTCCTATTATATTGTCTGTTGCTTTACGGCTTGTATAACGGAATCATTCTCCATCTAACATTTGCTACTCATTCTGCACAATAAAGTATCTTTTAAAAATGGACAATGCATAGGAAGAGTTAAAAATACCAAGGTTAGGATCTAAACCCCCACAAAACTAGATTCTAGATCCTACATCCAAGGAAGGTTTTGGTCTTCAGCATCTTGAAGGGTAGTCTTGCATGTCACAGGGAAAACAGCTTTTGAAACTGAAACCTGTTTGTGACTGGAATTCAGAGTGTTCAGAGAGTTAATCTCACTGTGAATGCCAAAGTCCTTGATGTTCAGAGAGTAGCTGTTCGAGTTCCTAACTGTCAAATTATCTTCAGCATTTTCCTCTATACATTAGGATTCTAGCAAATATATATATCAGAGTCACACTGACAAATGTTAAATCCAGCCAAGGGTTGCTTTCCTTCAGTGGGAGAGTTAAGTAAATTCTTAGTTTATCATTGAAACCAGTTGGACTTCAAAATTAGCCAAGTATACTGGTTTTGAATTCTAGTTTTTGTCAAATCAGTCTATAGTTATACAAAAGAAAACATTAATGTCAGCTTTTTCCAAAATATGCTGTTGATATGATTTACCTAATTTTAAATGATAATGTTTGTATTTTCAAGCACAACTAGTTCTGTATTTTTAGCTACTGTTTGTGTGTTCAGGACAGATAGTGGCATCTTTCCCCTCTACTAATAATGGTCACCTCAGCTATACCAGTTTCTACAGTTCAGTTGATATCAGGATGTCTGGCACAAAAAGGAATACTTGAGCAGCAGTGCTCATTATTTAAAGTACTCAAGATCTGCACAGAGAAAATGCAACAGGTTCTTCAATAAGAAATGAAGCTCCCATAATGTAACATCGCTAAACCTCTGAGATGGGAAATATTCAAATCCCATAATGTCCTATTCCAGCCCATTTGAAACCCAGTATTGGTGCCTAGAGGCGGGTTTGGAGTGGATGTGAATGAATAAACTGAAACTTAATCCTGACAAGACAGAAGACAGTGGGAAGAAGATCTGATGCTAGATTTATGATGGGTGTTGTGGATGGAGTTGCACTCTCCTTGAAGGAACAGGTCCATTGCCTGGGGGATGCTCTTGGGCCCAGGACTACTGCTGAATATGCAGGTGGTAGCTGTGGCCAGGACTGTCCACTTTGATTGGTTGACCAGCCGCAGGCTTTCCTGGGCAGAAAAAGTCTGGCCACTGTGGTGCATGCCCTGATTACTGCAATGTGCTCTACATGGGGCTGCCCTTGAGAAGTGTTCAGAAACTTCAGCTAGTACAGAATACAGCAGCCAGGATGTTGAGTGGAGTGGGAGGGACTATATCGCTCCAGTCTTGGCCCATCTACACTGGCTCCCAATTTGTTTCTAGGCACAATTCAAGGTGCTGGTCTTGACCTTCAAAGCTCCATATGGTGTAGGACCAGCACACCGAAAGGACTGCTTACTCACTTATGATTCTGCCCAACCACTATGGTCTTCCTTTTGGAGGACCTGCTTCAGTTGCCCCTGCCTTCTGAGTTTGGGTGAGTAGCAAACTGGGAGGGAGCCTTCTCAGTCATGGCACCAAAGCTCTGGAACTCTCTCCTCAAGGAGATTCAGCTGTTCCCTTCTGTTGGCATCTTTCAGCAGTAGGTGAAGACTTTTTGTGTTTTGTTTGGCATTCCCTCAGTGATCCCTCCTTCCTAACTAATGTTAGGAGGTGGTGGCAGCTACAAGCATGGACAGTTTCAAGAGGGAATTAGATAAACATATGGAGCAGAAGTCCACCAGTGGCTATTAGCCACAGGGTATAGATGGGAACTCTCAGTCTGGGGCAGGTGATGCACTCTATTCTTGTTGCTGGAGGGGGCAGCAGTGGGAGGGCTTCTAGTGTCCTGGCCCCACTGCTGGACCTCCTGATGGCACCTGGTATATTTTGGCCGCTGTGTGACAGAGTGTTGGACTAGATGGGCCATTGGCCTGATTCAACATTGGCTTCTCTTATGTTCTTATGTTCTTAATTGCTGTTTATGTTTTGTATGTACTTTAACTATTTTAAATTGTTTCTGTTATGTGAGTTTTTGAGGGGGGTTGATTTTAATCAATTTTATTGTGTATATTTTAAATTGTTGGCTACTTTGTTGGCCCTTGTGAGGGCAGAAAGGTAGGATATAAATTTTGTAAATAAAATAACTTGCAAACTAAATAGATCCAGCTCAAAGGGGGACACCAAGTGGTAGAGCATCTGCTTGGCATTCAGAAGGTCCCAGGTTTAATCCTTGACATCTCCAGTTGAAAGGACCAGGTAGTAGGTGATATGAAAGACCCCTGCCTGAGAGTTGAGGCAGCTGCTGCCTGCCACAGTAAACAATATTGTATTGCCACAGTATTGTACTGTTGTAGACAATACTGGTCTTAGTGGACCAGCATTTGGATAGATGGGCAATACCGACATATTATTTGAAGACAAAACTGTGTACAGCAGGAATCTCCAATTTTTTCAGCCTGTGGGCAATTTTGGAAATCTGACACAGGGTAATAGACACAAACCACAAAAATGGATGCCACAGGAGGCAGAGCCAACCACAAACTGTCAAGGATTAAGGTTATACATAACTCTGACAGTAAGTATTCAACAAGTCAGTAAGTATTCAACAAGTAAGGCAGACGATCTATTTAATAGTAAGGGGAGGAAAATTGTGCTCTCCCCCCCCAAAAAAAAAAACAAACCTCACTCACATAGAGGAAGCTCAAGTGCAAGGAAAAGAGGGTCAATTTAAACAGCTGCCATTGAAACAATGTTTTTAAAAATTTATACAATCCAATCAGATCTCCAATCAGAAGCTATGCTGAGCAAGAGTCCCATCTGAACCTTCCCACTTTCTAAAAACAGTAAGTGGGCACAAGGGGAAAGGTGTTGACAGACACTCATAAGCACTACGCCAGAGACTCCTCACATACAGCAATGCAGCATATGAGAGAAGAATGCAAAAGAAAAGATTAATTCTGACAGATCCAGTCTTTAGATCTGGCCATTTAAAGACCTGCCAGCCTCAACTGAATGAGGCTGTGTATTACTTAGTTATGTGACATATGGCCACACCTTGTAACTAAGAGACACTTTCTGCTTTCCTGAATTTACATGCACTCCTGATGTGATCCAGTCAGGCCCCAACCAGGACAGTTGTCCCGTTTATACTGTAATAATCCCAATGGATTACAGTTGTCCTATTTATACTGTAATAATCTCAATGGATTTTACAGCAGTGTAAATGGTTGTACCTCTATTCAGTATCTACTCTTCAAGACCATCATTACTGTAGTTTACATAACACAGGCCTACTTTAAATCTTAACTCTTCTGCAATAACAAAGTCTGAAGGGGTTTTTTTTTTAAAAAAAAAAGCTTAATTTTTAGATCCATATGTAAGAGGTCTTTTTTAGGCCAAACTCTTGAGGAACAGCAAATAAACCTGAATAAACTTGTTAAGGCATACAGACACAGACACACATTATATATATGGAATGAAGAAATATTTTACAACAGAAAGCATTATTGCACTCAGGAAGTCATTATTCAGATCTTCTCTTTTTAAAAGGTTTAATGCAAATTATGACTATTATTTTAAAAAATATTTTCCTAATATTGTTTATAGACAGACACTTCAAATGACTTAATACAACTGGATTTGTTAATCTAGATTTCCATCACAATAAAGCCATAGTAACTCTGCACTTCATGTTACTTCTGTTTACTCCAAACTAAGGTGAATCCACATGACTTTTTATCACATTGGAAAAGGGGCTGATTTCCATCCAAGCAACTTCGTGAGTTGGCTGATTGTACTGAACCAGTCACCATTCATAAGCACACAACATAGTATTTATTACAAAAGCAGTTGTCAGTTTTATTTTCTGTTCCAAGTCCATAAATTGAGGATACGTTGTTCCAGGGATCTTTTAGGGGAGGAGCGCACCGGAGCGCATCTCCGGCAGCTTCAGAGGGCATAAAGGTTTCCGTATGTCAGTTTTGGCTGTACAAGCCAATTCAGGAGTCTTTCCACCAGCCAAATATCAATTTCAGCTCCATTATATCCTATGGGCCATTGAAGTCAATGGTGAAAACATAGGGTATATTCTGGGGGCTGGAGAGGAGGGGGTTTGAGGAAGAGGCTCCAAACTCACAGGGTACCTGTTGGAGCCTCTCCCCAAGATACCCACCAGGTTTCAAGAACATTGGACCAGGGGGTCCAATTCTATGGGCCCCCAAACAGGTTGCCCCCATTCCCTCCATTGTTCTCTATGGTGGGGGGAAAAGTAACTTTTTCCCCACAGTGCTGTTAGTAGCTCTGGGGGGCAGGGGGTTTGAGGGAGATGCTCTAAATTTTCAGGGTAGCTTCGGGAGCCTCTCCCCACATACACCCCCAAGTCTCAAAGCAATTGGACCAATGGGCCTAATTCTATGTTCTTGAAACGTGGTGGGTATCTTGGGAAGAGGCTCCAACAGCTACCATGTGAGTTTGGAGCCTCTTCCTCAAACCCTCTCCCCTCCAGCCACTAGAATATACCCTATGTTTTTACCATTGATTTCAATGGCCCATAGGATATAATGGGGCTGAATTGCCGCCGAATTTCTTTCATTCCCTCCTTTCCTTCTCTCCTTTTCCTCTTTCCCGCCTTCTTCTCTTTTTTCCCCTCCTTTCCCTGTTTCCCTCCTTCTTCCCTTCTCTCTCTTTCTTTCCCTCCTTCTTTCCTTCCCTCTTTCCTCCTTCTGTGGCCCAACTCTAGTGAGAAGGGGTTTAAACTTTAAACCCCTTCTCTCTTCACTCCCCCACCCAGGCCAGCTGGGGAAGGGGAGGCTTTCGAAGATGCCGCCCCACCCCTTTTGCTTCCCCTTCTGACATCACTTCTAATGATATCAGGGGGCATGGCATATGTTAATAGCCTAGTAGCTCATTAGCATAACATTTTCTACAAAAAGACCCCTGCGTTGTTCAATAGTACAATTGCCATACTACTCAGGAATGCACATATCAAAGATAGACATAAACAAACTAAAAGGAAGTGAAAGTTTACTCTCCATGGCTGGTTTCAACATCATTCACAGGACAAAGCACTAAACTCTTTGTTAAAGTTACAAGGCAAGCACTATTGAGGTCTTTCAGAATGAATGTGAGTGAATAAAGCTCTTCCATCTCCATGACAGAATGTCTCAGAGATGGTGGATACTGTTGTAGGATCTTCAGGAGCTCAATGGTTCATTTTCTAAAATACCTAACAGATAGAATCTTGACATATCTGTTGAGATGTTACAAAAATTAGCCATCTAGGAGATAACTACATGCACATTACACAGATACTGAAATTGTATATAATACATAGGAATGCTGTAATTTATATGAATGTAAAGGTATCTTTCTTGATCTACCACGTCTTCAACAAAACATGATGTTCCAGATTAGGTTGTCCTTTGTATTTGGAAATTTTTGCGCTCAATGTTTTAACTTAACAGCAGCCAAAAAGGTAGATAGCTCTGCAAATGTTTCAGCAACTATTACCATTTCATCCTCCATCATCATAACGCTAGCAAGTATTCAGGAAACCAAATATTCATATTGGGATTTCTTTTACTTAATAAAAACCACTAGCTCTGTCATCAGTTTCAGGCAGAAAGCTCATGAGGTGAGTTTAGGAAACAGAAACCAAGTGAAAGAGTGTTTTGAGGGTCTAGAAAAATTAAACTTAAGAAGAGAAGTTTTTTAGAACTGAAATTTAGGCACGCCTTTACTGAATAGTCAGGAATCGAGAATAGAATTAAGCTATAAACATAAGAGGAATCAGAGACTTCTGACCAAAGAGCAAGGGGAAAGAGTTGAAGTATGGAGCTGATGATGGCCAACATCTCTCTGCACATTTTTGCACAGGCAAGGAAAAGCAAGACATGATCTGTGGGCATGTTGAGCTTGGAGCCAAGCCTTGTAGACAAACCCAGTGTGGTAGCTTTTTAGGGAATCCACACAATGGGGATGATGACTTAATTATTTGTGTTTAAGCCATGCATTTTGGCTTGCATTACCATTTTGCTATATGGGAGTAAATATCTGCTGGACACTTTGGCAGCTGCAAGAAGGGCAAGGAGCAGAACTAAGAAGGGAACTTGGCTGTGGTACAACAAATGGCTTTGTTTAAGAATCTGTCAGAAAAGGAAAGACTCGTTAATTTGGTAGAATAAATTTTCCTGCATGAATTTATTACTATGAATGCTCTTATGGGTTTTTATATATGCTACTTAATAACCTTTAAAATATATGTTATTTGTCATAAGTCAGCCGTGACCTGACAGCAAAAAAGATGGCTTTTGAGAAATATTTATTAGAAACCAAACTTTATTATCTAATTACTTTAGTCTCAGAAGGGCTGTTTCCTATCCCATGTCTACATCCCACTCTATCTGGTAGTACTGAGTCTGTTCAGTCCTATAATGAAACTTCTAAGGTTCAGAAAAAAAACCTGTTGTATCAAAGCTATCAAGTGGGGAAAAAGTCTTCTACCTGGTGGCAGTCATAAAGATCACTGGAGGGGAGTAGTCAGAAAGGGGCAACAGAAGCTGTTTCGGCTTACTGTCATTATGAAAGCTACTGCTCAGAACCATGCCTGGTAGTGATTTACACATAAATGTCAAAATTCCTTGGCTAAATTTCAATCACTCATATCACCCTCTTATTAAGGAGAATTCTGCCACACCAAAGATACAAATGTGTGGTGGGGAAGAAAGGAAAATGTCCTGCAAGCAAGAGGTTCCCTAATCCCTGGAATCTACACTTAAATGAACTCCAAGAGCCACTGCCACCAGAGTACATACCATTGAGCCAGATGGATCATTGGTCTGATTTGATAATCACCAAAATATGACAGTAGGTACACTGAAATCCATATGCATAGTGGGAGAATGGGTGTAGGCACATTGATGAACAGCTGCAAGCATGGACAGTTTCAAGAGGGAATTAGATAAACATATGGAGCAGAAGTCCATCAGTGGCTATTAGCCACAGGGTATAGATGGGAACTCTCAGTCTGAGGCAGGTAATGCACTCTATTCTTGGTGTTGGAGGGGGCAGCAGTGGGAGGGCTTCTGGTGCCCTGGCCCCACTGCTGGACATCCTGATGGCACCTGGTATATTTTGGCCGCTGTGTGACAGAGTGTTGGACTAGATGGGCCATTGGCCTGATTCAACATTGGCTTCTCTTATGTTCTTATGTTCTTATGTAGTGGTAGCTATGACATCAGTAACCTTTTCTTGCTGAGTTTGCAAGGTAACCAAGAGTTCAAGCACTTTCTAACTGTCAGTGAACTCCATTTGCTTAGAATTACTTTTATCTAGGACAGTCAATTGAAACAGTTATTGAAAAAGTTAGATTAATGGCTTTTTAATTGAGGTTAACTGAAATTGGCCTTCCTATCTTGCTATATCACATGTAATATACACATGCTGATTAGCTTATTTGCACTTGTGTTGACTATCTTATCTTTAGTTATAAACCAATCTGTTATCTAGATAACAATCAGATGATTATGACAGAACAGATTTTATTAAAAAGATAAGATTTTCTATAAATATGCATTATAGTACGTGTAAGGTTAATTTTTATTTGCTTGTATTTTTCTTGACTTGCCTAATAAAGAGAACAATCAAACTTACCTCCTTACTGCCTTGTATTATCAGAATTAAAGGCTGAGGATTGTTGAGATCCAGTTCTGGTACAGCGCGGCAAGTGGGCATTTTTCAGGACACTCCCGAATTGCCCGATTCCCCTTCATTCTTTTGGAGCCTCCCAGATGACTGTGTGGGCTCTGCCTGTCCTCCCGGAGAGAGGGCGGGTAGCAGGGGACTCTTTTGCAACCACTCCCATATATGGCAAATGTGGGGGGGTGTTCGTTAGCATCCTGAAGCAGGAGCGACTGGTGGAGTAAGACATGGACACCATTCCTGATTTAGCCATGATCATCCATTTTAACCATGTTTGGATTTATAATTTACAGTAGCACAAAGAAGGAGAAGATGAGTACGTGAATGTGTGTATCTTTATTTACAATTGGGTGAAAAAAACCTCTCTGTAAAAAATACCCCAGGCTGTATATATCCAAAATGGAGAGGAAGAATGGCCAGGGAAAAAAAGGGGAGAAATAACTGAGTGTTACTTTTTTATTTTGGAGTAAAATGAAGCTGTTGGTAAGGACTTGTGACTGATAAAATGGAGCAGGACACTTGTGTGAAATGGACACTTTAATTTGAATAAATGAGGTGGAATGATAAAGTGCAGTAAAATAGAAATGGTGCTCCATGAGGAAACTGAGGAGGAAGAGGAGATTAATGAAAATACAGAGATTGGAGAACTGTCTATAGAACAATTTTGGAGATTATTGAGGGAAGAGATACAATACAAAAAAAGTATTGGAGAAGCCTTTAGGAACTTTTCTGAAAAAAAGCAGTGTGTGCAACTAAACCTGGAAAATGAGGAAGAATTGCTACAGAGTGGGCAGAATGTGGCAGAGGACCAGCAATATGATCAAGAGAAGGTGATCTTCAACACACAACGTTTATTTACAACAAGTGTGGAAAATGGTAATAAGCAAATTAGACAAAGGGAGCAAAAAAGATCTCATTACTTAAAGACAGACCTGATAAAAAGAGACTCTAAAAAACATTATACTAAAAAAAAATAAGAAAAAATGTTAAAAAAGAGAACAAGTCAAAAGGAACCAAAGAGACTCGATCATTTAAAGATAGAATTGATAAAAAGGATCCTACAAAGTTTTGTGATTAAAGAGATGATAACATTGTTTAAAAGGAGAACAAGAGGAAGGGCGTGGAAAGCTAACAGCGACTACAAGAATGTGAAAATCCTGTTGAGGTCTGGAAAGGGGCACATTAAAACAAAACTCCATACGTATAAAGAGAATAGACATTTGGCTATGGTTGTAAAGAAAAGAAAATTACAGATTTCCAGGAAAAATTTAAGATATATGATTATGGTTATGCATGTACTCTTTTCTATTTCTGATGTACCTTTAAGAAAATGAGACTTAGGACTGTTCCTTTCTGTTTATATTTGTATTTTATTTGTATTAGTTATCAAAAATTATGCTGTGTTTTCTTTAGCTTTTGACCCCTATTTAATGTATGCATGAATATATTATTTAGGTGAGTAGTAATAGAGGATTTAAATAATGAACCAATAAGAAATAATGATTTAAAATGAACCAATAAGAAATGGGAAAAATAGTATTAATATAGCGTAAGAAGCAGGTTGCTCCACAGAAGGAGGGTGGTGTAACTTGTCTATGTGGTCTGTACAGGGGAAATAAAGAAAAAAAAGTGTTTGGATAGAAAAATGTTAAAATTTACAAAGTATGGGTGATTATATAGAGGTAATCTGGATGTTGAAGTAGATAGTATTGTAATGGAATCTTTATTGGTTGGTCAATCTATAAGATAGGATGGATAAGAGGGTGGGCCTCCCTTGAGATACCATGTTTAATAATAGATAATTGATTTGAAGGTTATGGTATATCTTTCAAAATGGTAAAAATCTTGTTCAGAGACAGCAAGGGTAAACGTGAATTGTTGTGTATAAGAACCAATATGGGTTAAATAATCCTTAGGATAGACTGGACAAGTAATGTAGGTTTTCTTGGTATTATTTGAGTCAACAGCAAATAAATTATTGGAAATAATTGGAAGGATATGATACATCTTTAAAAATGTAAAAAGTAATGTTAACCCTGAATTCCTTTTTGTAAAAATAATATTAACGTACAATAAAATAATATTAACGTACAATCGAAAGTCGTTATAACTGCTATAATTATAATGTCTAGAGAAAGAAAGAATATATATATCTTTTTCTTCTGGCTGTGTTACTGTGTAGAATGTATGGATGTTGATTTAGGCACTTTTTGTTTGGAAAATAATAAAAATAACATTAAAAAAAAGAATTAAAGAACTATACGTGCAAATGCTCGTTCTCTGTGATCAATGCTTTTCAAACCTTCCCAGTCATCTGGAGGGTGCCTACATGTGTAAGCTTACCTGTATAGAATCCATGCTCATGAGTTGGAGATTGTGAGTAGGGAGGGTGCTGGGGACACTATACTCATCATGTTCTTTCCACCACTGCACACATGTTGTGTGTGTGAGGCAGTTTTATATGCAGTAAAATGTACAGGGAAATGGTCATTCACAAACATCCTAAATAAACATCATGATAAAATTGTGGAAGGTCTACTTTATCTTCTAGATCTCTAACTGGAAACAAAAAAGTACACTTACGATAAAGAAAAAGACCTGATCACAAATGTATGCTTAGTGCTGTTCACAACAATTTCAAGGGCAAATCCTCTTCCGAGGCTGAGATTCAAACAACTGTTGCCAACTGCTGACATCGACTTGAACTTCATTATTTAATGCTTTCTGCCAGCGGTAAGATTTTTTCCCTGACCTGATCTTATAAAGGTCCTAATTAAAACAACTTCATCTTAAAACACTCCAAGATATTATGCAGTGACAGAGCAAAAAGCACATTGTTCAGCTTTTCAGAGCCTTGGAACTGCTATGGTATTCAACACAGATGGATAACTACAATATATTACTAATATGCAATATGCTCAGTGTTCAGGCAACTGCTTAGTCCTTATCCTTACCAAAATCAACAACATTTTTTGTCAGCAGAAAAGAGATTAGTCACAATCGATATTCTCAATCATGTACACAACCACCAAAAGTTTCCCAGGATTAAGCAGGGTCTGGTAATATTTACTGAGTTCCATACTTTGGTTGCAATATGTACACGTCATAGTGCTGCCAGATTCCACTTGCACAAGGCCCTTGTACTCATAATTATAATTTTGAGGTATGTTTGATGTACATTATAATTTGAATGGAAAGCTTTAGCTGTACAACTTCCAAGAGGCACCAGCAGAACCTCTCCCATCCTCAGCGACCATAAAGGCAAGGGACAGCAGGCCAGGATGGCATCTGGTAACAGAGAACACAACTTAAGCACTTCAGCTATTAATTGCCATAGATTAGGTAAAAATGGAAATAATAAACATTATTTCATTGAAAACTAGCACAACACAGGGAATGTGTTCTCCTCTTCCATCTATAATGCTAGAACTCTGTCCACATCATGAAGCTGGAAAGTAAATTAAGAGCAGACAGAAGGAAGTACCATATTTTTCGCTCCATAAGACGCACTCCCCCCCCAAAAAAAGTGGGGGGGAAGTGCGTGTGTCTTATGGAGCGAACACTGCAAAAGTGGGGGGGGGTGGAGCGCCGGCCTTCCTGGGCGCGCGACAGCTACGGCGTGCCCAGGAAAGCCAGGGAAGGGGCAGGCGTTCTAACTCCTGCCCCTTCCCTCCCAGCCCCAGTGCTGGCTTTCCTGAGCGCACCGCAGGAGTGGCGCGCCCAGGAAAGCCAGGGAAGGGGCAGGCATTCTAACTCCCGCCCCTTCCCTCCCAGATGATGTGCGTCTTATGGTCAGGTGCGTCTTACGGCGCGAAAAATACGGTACTTCTTCATACAACACATAATGAGCCGGTAATGGTAGACCTCATCTGTTAAGGCTCTTTTATTGATTTTTTTTATTTTATTTTATTAGATTTGTATCACGCCCTCCCCACAAGCAGGCTCAGGGCGGGTTTCATCAATATGAATACCATTCACAGCAACAGTTAAAACCAATTTAAAACAACAAAATTAAAACAGTACAATAGTCATAAAATGCCATGTAAGATCTAATCATATGTCTTAGCGACTAAGACGGAACAGTAGTGTGGATTCCCAGGTAGCTGTTCGAATTTAGGACACTGTTGGGAGACCAACTGGTGGAGGGATGTCTGCTGTCTCAACTAAAACCCTGCCAGAAGATCACCATCTTGCGGGCCCTGCAGAATTGTAATAAGTCCTATAGGGCCCTGATCTCATATGGGAGTTCATTCCACCAGGCAGGGGCCAGGGTCAAAAGGCATCAAGGCGAGTCAGACATCCTTGGGGCTGGGGACTACTAGAAGGTGTTGATTTGTAGATCTCAGTGCTCTACGGGCTGTTAAGGCTCTGGGTAGAAGTATTGGAAATTACAATTTGTATTTTAATGTTGATGTATTTTAATTGGTTTTAACTGTTATTTTGCATATTTATGTGATTGTTGGCTTGGTATGATGGAACCCACCCTGAGCCTGCTATGCGGGGAGGGCAGGATATAAATAAAATCAAATAAATAATTGGCACTAACTTAGCTAACTTCAGAGGTGAAGCCTTGTGTAGCTTCACAAATACCTCCCCCACATCCTCAGTGACTGCTGTTCCACACCCAGAAGATGACAAAACTACCTCCAGAATCTCCAGCTAAACCAGCCTGGAGAAAAATTGCTTCCTGACCCCAAAGTGGTGATCAGCATTTCCCTGGGCGTGTAAGAAAGGGCCACAAGAACTAAGCATTGAGGCAACCCTTCCTGTCCTCCCTCTCATGATCTCCCTAAGTTCACACAATCAGCATTGCTGTCAGATGACTATTTAGGCTCTGTTTCCAAACCTCCAAAGAAGGAGAGCCCAAAAACTCCCAAGGAAGCCTGTTCTCACACATGCTACTGCCAATACAGGTCTCCTGCAACCTAGAATTATGCACTTGATTTTTCCTACCTAAATGCAGAACTTTACATTTATCCCCATTAAAATTCATTTTCTTTGTTTTAGGCCAGTCTTCCAGCCCAGTCTTCTTGTATCCTGACTCTGTCTTCTACTGTATTTGCTACTTCCCCCAATTTAATATCATCTGCAAATTTATATTCCTTCATCCAACTCATTTATAAAGATGTTGAACAAAACAGGTCCCAGGCCAGATCCTTGAGGCACTCCACTTATCACTCTTCTCCAAGAGAATGAGGAACCATTAACAAGCACTCCTTGGGTACAATTTGTCAACCAGTTACAGATCCACCTAACAGTAATAGGATCCAAGCCACATTTTACCAATTTGCCAACAAGAATATCATGTGGAACCATATCAAAAACCTTACTGAAATCAAGATAAACTGTGTCTACAGCATTCCCCTGATCCAGCAAGGTAGTAACTTTCTCGATTCCTTTAAATGGGGATCAGGCAAACTCATGGAATATACACCCATCAGTGGCTAGCTACTGTCCAACTGAGAGCCAATTTGCATAGTGGTTAAGAGAAGCAGATTGCAATCTGGAGAACCGGGTTTGATTCCGCATTCCTCCACATGCAGACAGCTGGGTGACCTTGGGCCAGTCACAGTTCTCTCAGAGGTGTTCCTTTGAGACCAATTGATTGGTGTCAATAACAGTAAGAAGCCTTGGTTATGCTTACCCTTTTAGAAGTATGTGGCTGGTCACTGGGTGAACAGGTTGGCCAACTAGATGGGCCATTGATCTGATCCAGCATGGATGCTGCTCTGTTCTAGTAAAAGTAATTGCAGTAGAATTAATCTAGAATAAAGTCAGTAACTTTTAATAATTATACTCTAGGGCAGTGGTTCATAACCTTTAATTCACTATCCACTATACAGGTACACATTATCAACAAACAGTTCCCAATTTATTTATTCAAATATTTATATGACACCTTTCCCATCAACCATGGCAGCTCAAGGAACTTAACAAAAAACTTTTCTTGCATGTAACAGGCAAGTAAAAATCTTACTTTCCCTCTGAATGTACATACCAAAACTCATCCCAATGTCTCAGTCTTCCAGGCAGATGTTACATTGTGCTGTATTCGGAATTTTGCCCATCCCCATTCTGAAAACAGACCCGAGGTCAACATGGCATCTGACCTTGAATACAGTACTGTGTTCACCAAATTTTATTCCAATATTTAAATATTCTGCATTGTCACCATGTTACAAACTGAAAGCACATTTACAAATGAAATGTTCCAGTTAAACCAAATGGCTCACTCTACTCAGCCAGAGCGCTATAAACAACAGCACAGAATGTGTCTTGACATTGTCCTCACCAATAAACCTGACATATGCTTTGAATATCTTCTTAAGCATAACCTTTGAGTAAATATGCTGCTAAGGCTGCAATTCCAGTCTCAGCTGCTGATTATGAACCACTCTGTCTGATATTATGATAGCAGCAGCTCCCCTTGATTGGATTACAGCTCTGTTCTAAATCTTGTATCCATGCATGTGTAGAGTGGGGTTTCCCCATCTCAAAACTGTATACAGTCACATAAATAAGTTGGCTGCCATTCACATAATCGTTTTTTTAAAAAAACACAATGCATGTAAAATGTACATTATTCAAATCATTAACAGGAATGGCTGAAATGTTCCCCACACCTACACTATGTGGAAATACAAGGTATCACGAATGAGGTAGGATACCTGAAGAAAAATAGAGAGTGTGGCTTCCCAGTAACCATTTCTTTTAGTTAGTTTGTGATAAAAGTAGAGAAACAAAATTCCATGTTTGTTATTACAAGGAAAGCCTTTTGTGTTTGATACATTTGAAATTGTTCAAGAACAGTTCATCCCTATGCAAATACTCAAGTAATGTTGCCAAGGTCAGGTTCAGCTTGGTCAATGTACTGTAAGCCCTAGATCACGTGTGTTAAAACTTCTTTTATTTCTTTCCCAAAGTGAATTATTACTGAGTTCATAAACTTAACACTGTGAATCTCAGGTGCCCAGACACTCAATCTAAACAAAATAACCTTTTTCTCTTCAGACATATAGTTTTAGTCAATGCAGTCGAACATGTATAATATATATAAAGATATTTAGGCACAAAATAAAGTATTTAAATCAAAACAAAAACAACATATATTCAGGTTTTTAAAAACTTCTTTTCAGATGCAAAATTAAGGACATTGATAACCTAAAAACTGATCTGTTGTAACAAAAAAAAAGCACTGAATTAATTGGTTACATAGTTTAGGAACACAATCCATGTAATGCCTTTTATTAGGACCACCCCAATGAGACATAACATGAGCAAGTTTTTAAGTCCACCAGAACTCTTCATCAAACTGGACGTTACACAAAGTTGTTTTAAGAGGATTTTTGGAAGAGAGAATGCCTCAGAACATGAATGTTAAGTTCTGGGAAAACCTGCATTGGGTATTAGATGCAGAGCAGATTCAAATGGAGCTGGTTTCAAGTTACTCCAGGCAAGAGACAATAAACCGATTGTTCTCTACAGTCCAATAACAAGTCCAATATAGTGTAAAAACAAGTCCAACAAATGTCTCTGATACCCCTCTAAAGCAGCAAGACCCAACTTTCCTTTTTGGAACAGAAACTAGAAATCATTGTATTAACTGGGGATATACATTTAAAGTGTTGCATGTATTTTAGGACCATCCATGAGCTACCTGGAGGAAGGGCACAATAAAAAAAGAGACCTATATCCTTCACTCTGCAATCAGAAAGCAAGGCACAGAGGCTCCTTGGTACACCCATGCCCACTCTCTCTACTCCTCCCCCCCCACACACACATATTGGGCCATATAGTAAACTACTGTCAGTCACCAATGGAGAAACACAAGTTCATAATACCAGAAACTGGAGTGTGGGGGAGGGGAGGCTGAGCTTGCAGCACATGTACCAACAGCTGCTATTACTCATTTATTAAAATATTTATGTCCTACCTTATCCTTGGTGGATCATGGTCACTGACAATCCATAATTAAAACAACAGCATGTCAAATTAAAAAGCAAACAACCCTCAAAATGGTCCTTGAGCTCATATTTCATTAAATGACATAGCAAACAGCTTACTGAAAACCTCCAAGGCTGGCATCCCTCATCTCCTCAGGGTGCCTGTTCCACTAAGCAGGAACCACTACTGAAAAGGAGCAGGTGCTGGAGGCACCAAGAGGGCAATCTTAAACAGGGGGATGATCAGAAGATGGCAGCCAGAGGGCCATAACTTGAAAACAATCTGGCAGTTGTCAGTGTTTTAAAATTGGCAAGGTGTGTTCATGTTGGCAAATCCCTGTTAATAATCAGGCTGCCACATTCTTAACTAGTTGGTGTTTCCAGGCTGTCTGCAAGGGCACCCTCAGACAGACCATGTTACAGTATGAGCTTAGAAAAGCATGGGTTATTCATTTGATTTATTTATGTCATTTATACCCTGACCTTTCTGGCAATCCAAGATGGCTTACATATTTCTCCTCTCCTCTGTTTTATCCCCACAATAACCCTGTGAGGTAGGTTAGGCTGAGAATATGTGACTGGCCCAAGTCACCCAGAAAGCTTCCATGGAAAAGTTGGGGATTCAGACATGGTCCTCCCAGATCCTAGTCCAACATTCTAACCACTGTACCACACTGCTGATTCTAAAAAAAGGAGACAGATGGCAAACCAAATGTAGGTGCAAGAAAGCACTCAGCCATGACACCAACCTGCTTTCCAAGCAACAGGGCTGGGTCTATTTATCAACAGTCCCAAACTCTCTACTGGATCTGCAAAAGTTAACTCCATACCACCAAAAAGTACCTCCAAAACATCAGCCTTAAACAGAGATACTCCCTGTTTCTTTGGTACCTATGCCTGGTGATTCACCATCCCTCCTTTGTCCTTATGATGGGTTTTGGAAACATGACAGAAAATGTGTTAAGACATTTATTACAAAATTAGCACGTGTTTCCAGTGTCAAACATTCCTACTAGTCTTTAGAACTTAAATTTCTGAATAGGGAGCAGGAGCATCCCAGCTATAGTGCTCATGTATGTCACTGATTGATATGAAGTGCCAGCATCTCCCCCCCCCTTTATATACCATTTATATAGCCAGTATCATAATGCCCCTGTATAAATCATTGGTGCGACCTCATTTGGAATACTGTGTACAGTTCTGGTCACCACATCTCAAAAAGGATATTATAGCATTGGGAAAAGTGCAGAGAAGAGCAACTAGAATGATAAAACACCTTCCCTATGAAGAAAGGTTAAAACATTTGGGGTTCTTTAGCTTGGAGAAATGACAGCTGAGGGGTGACATGATCAAGGTTTATAAGATTATGAATGGGATTGAGCAGGTTGAGAAAGAAGTACTTTTCTCCCTTTCTCACAATACAAGAACTCGTGGGCACTCCATGAAATTGCTGAGCAGTCGGGTTAGAACGGATAACCCAAAGAGTGATTAACATATGGAATTCACTGCCACAGGAGGTGATGGCAGCTACAAGCATGGACAGTTTCAAGAGGGAATTAGATAAGCATATGAAGCAGAAGGCCATCAGTGGCTATTAGCCACAAGGTATAGATAGGAAATCTCAGTCTGGGGCAGGTGATGCACTCTATTCTTCGTGCTGGGGGGGGGCAGCAGTGGGAGGGCTTCTAGTGTCCTGGCCCCTCTGCTGGACCTCCTGATGGCACCTGGTATTTTTGGCCGCTGTGTGACAGAGTGTTGGACTAGATGGGCCATTGGCCTGATTCAACATTGGCTTCTCTTATGTTCTTATGTATATTCTTATACCTCTCCCACTATCTGCATGAGCCTATTCATACAATTAAGCTTACATATGGTGTATTAGGACCCTGGACCCATGAGAAACTCACGGGCAAGTTTGAATCCTGATGGCAGCAGCACCCTCATTCGCTCACCAGTCCCCTCCCCACTGCTCTGACTGCCCTACCTTCTCAGCATTACTCATGCTCTGGCTGTCCATCTGTGTCATCCCCCACACTGCTTTGTCTGCCCCATTTCCCTTTGCTCCTCCACCCACCCTGTTCCTCCACCCACTCCTTTCCAGTGCTGCTGCAGCCTGTCTTTCCCCCTTGCTTGGTGGGCCAGCCAGTTGCCGGCCAACCCACTGAGCTGTAATGCCACTGACACCACATGCCTGGCTCATGCAACGGTGCAATGAGGACTATTGACGCTCCAGGTTCTTCTCTTTGCCCACCCACAGCACTACTGCCTGAGCTGTCTCCTCTTCCCCTTGCCACTCGCAATGAGTATATGTTGGCTGAGAATGCAGACAGGGTTCCTCCGGGGGGAATTTAAACCCCCTCCCTCCATTGTTTATAACTTCTCAGATTTTTATGCAAACCTCAAGAGTCCCCAAAGTTTGAAGACATATCTGTTTTCTGTGTAAACAGTCCTGATCTGTGGATTTAAGTTTCTATCTCTAATAAGTACACTACACCCAGATCCATTAATGAATGAGCATGCTATCAAACAGTCTCAGATTTAAGAAGTTAATTCACATACAAATCAGTGTACAACAGCTATTGAGAAGGAAAGTAATCCAATTTACATCAGGCCAGAAAGAGGTTGGGGATAAAGGGGCAATTTGTCCTTGGTGTATTTGTCCTTGGTGAGAATAGGTGTATTAAAAGTGTGCAAGATGCAGAAGAATAACTGTTCTGAGGTATTGTAGCAGCAAAAACACAACAGAGTTTGGTGACCCTTTAACAGATGTTTGTGGAATGAGCTGACTTTGCCAAAATGCATTAAGTCTGTGTTCACGTATGTGTTTCTTGCATTTCATACTCTCCTTATCTCACATGTTCCAGTATTTCCTGTATTTGTGCATATGTGTATAGTATACACCCTTCAGGAGATCAGTTTGTGCATCTGATGAAATAAAAACATATGCTATATTAAACCATTTATGCATCACATTTCTATCTGCACTTCTTCCAGAGAGCTAAGGACTTTATTTTATCCTCATAATAATCCCATAAGGTAGGTTAGGCTGATAGACCGTGAGCTCTCATGACTGAGTGGGGATCTGTCTTTCCAGTCCTTTTCTGCTATTCTAATGAGTATACCACTTTGTACAAGCATTCTCATTTTTAGCTATCTAACGCTGGGAGGGTATATGTGCAAGAAAATTAGGCCTTGGGCTAAGGCAGTTTGAGAGAGATGACCCATGTCATTAAGCTTCCATTGCTGAGCAACTGTGGGGAAGCCTGGCAAAAGCTTATAATGATTGGATGTTTTAATGTTTAAGGACATTTTTGTCCTCATGCAGCTATGGACTGCCAGATGCATTTACAAGAAATTAAGTCACATGTACACATTCATAAATCAGAAGCAGTTCTTTTGCAGCTCTGAACCAAGACAGATGAGCACATTTCATTATTGACTTTTGTCCAAAGATGATACTCCATCAAGACTAGGAAAATGTTCCAAAATGTCATTTTAAAAAGACTTTGCTATTAAAAATGTACCATGCTTTGTCTGGGTTTCTTAGCATAAAGAGGAACAATATGATAGACCAAAGACTGTTAAAATAACATCACGTAGCCAGTGCCCAATTAACATAAACATTCAAGAGTCCTAACTGAACATTTTTTTAATATGCCAGGATTTTACTATCTGACTTTCAACTCTATTACACTGTGTAATCTAGCAAAACACAACGGCAAATAATAGAAAGACAAACAGCTAAAAGAGTAACTGCATCATCCAAACCATGTGACCTGACCCAACCAGAACAATGCACTGAAACTACATTTAGCAAGAACTAAATATAGTTTAATAGAACTGTAGGTATCTACGTCAACTTCCCTTGTTTCTTTCATTTTCCCCCTTTAAAATAGCTCATTTGTAGCACAAGCTGTTAACAATAACAGAAGTAGTCTGTCCACCAAAGAACACAGAACCTTCTACAGAGGAGATGCACAGTAATAAACAGGATCACAAAACTCTTACAGTAATTTACATTAAAGTGGCAATTGTCACGACAAATAAATTCCAAATGTTTTTAGAAAATAGCTTCTATTCATGCATCTCATGAACAATTTTCATGTTGAGCAGATCCATTAGACAGTGCTGTTGCCACGTGTTTCTTTATTCTTACTGTACTTTTGACAAAGAGAAAATATACCCAAGGGGAACAGATTATTGAGTTTGGGGTTCTTGATTACCAACTGCCACACTACTTCACAACAAAAGAAAAACCCGTAGATTTTTATGATGTTGGCAGCCTGTGGATCTGTCCCCATCACATAACAGGCTTTCTTACCTTGATTTTCCACCTGACTTAGATCCAATTATTTGCATTTGATAACAATACCCTAATAGAATCTGCATCTTCATTTTAGAAACAAAAATAACATTGAGAGGGGCAAGGAAGAGATGTAGGTCCTTGTAAAGTATAGACTAGTTCTGTGCAAAAAACGCCATTTAAAAAAACCCCAACCTGTTAGGTAAACCCATGCTTTTACTTTGCATGATGAAATCTCGATCAGTAGCTTATCTTGTATAACATGAACGGACTCATAAAGAGACTGTTTTCTGCCAAAATTAAGTCCAAAGACAGCACCTTGAAAATATACTAGATACTTTTGTTGTAGATTGTCTTAAAAACAAACTCCTGCTTTGAAATTTCTAACAAATGCCAGGTTGCTTGGAACACCTAGTGTTCTTAGCGGCCTGAAAATGACAGAGAAGCAAGGCTGGAAGCCCATCCACGGGGAATTAAAATAATCCGTTCTCCAGTTCTGCCCATATGTGGCATTGTGAGGTTGCACTAGGATAAATAAGGACACAGTGTACACAAACTCCAGGACAATTAGACATATTCCTAACTCATTTAGCCCTCAGGTTTCTACAGTTTTTTCCTTTAAAAAAATGTTTTTTAAAAGTTCCAGTTCCTGACAGAGTAATTCTTACTGAGATAATAAACTCATGTTTGGGCTGAACAACTGCAGACAGCTGGTGCAGGCTCATATAATTAAATGCGCCTCCATTAAAGACACGTGTGCACACTTTTGTACATAAAAATCTAGCACTTCTAGGAGAATGCTAGGCTAGAACCCTTTCCCTAGACACCTAATTTTCTTCCTGAAATGAATTTCTTTTGTGTGTAGGATCATTCCATCCTTGCCTACAATCTCAGCCCAAACACAAATTTACCAAGGATGTGATCATTTCTATCGTATTGTTTTTAACTTGCAAACAGCCACCAGCAGGACTTTGGAGAGTTTTCTTGTAAGTTCACCAAATAGATAATAAACAAACATGTAAATTGTAATCTAATGAGCAAGTAAAGTGTGCTAAGACACAGCAAGGCTGATTCTCACTAGATACTGTCTGCACATCAAGCTTCTGTTAAAGGATAAAACTGCAGGGGCTAGTTCAAATGCTGGCAATCCTAATTTGCATCAGCCTTTGCTACTTATGTCTCCTGCACTATCCGGTGTCAGGTGAGGAGACTGTTATCTGGCAAGCTAATTTGAGCAAGGCTGTGAAGCCTCAAATAGATCTGTTATTCATTTGATACTTGACACAATAAAATATTGTTGACTAATCATTCTGGCATGAAGATAGGGAGTTGGTAATATATGCCACTTAAGCACCTCACATACAATTTTGTTTGATTTAAAGTGCAGTCTTTCCACAGAAATAGATTTTAGTATGAATATTCATATTTTATGGGGAGAGTTTAGAGGATCCATTGACTAAAGGAGTTTTGAAACTTTGACCCAGAAGAATGGAATTCAAATTCAGCTATAGATGTTGTTGTGTTGGGGTGAAACTAGAGGTTTTTTTACTTTGTGGGCATTTAAATAAGTCGGGGGCACCCCTGCACATACATCCAGGCTGTGTTAGGGATGACAAGAAAGGGGGGGGCGAGGGCACTGGCAGGCAGGGTGATGGCTTGGCATGGCACAGCCATGGTGTGCACAAAAAATAAAATAGAGACTGAGAGGTGAGGCTGCAGGCAGGGTGATGGCACAGCTGTGGCATGCGAGAAAAATAAAAATTTTAAAAAGCGATGAAGAGAGAGAGATGGGCAAGATGGGCAAGAGGGCGCTGACAGGCAGAGCAGGGCAACAGCCTGGCTCAGCCATGGTGCGGGAGAAAAATAAAATTAACTGGCTGGATGGGAAGTTGGGAGGCCTGCATGGTAAGTCAGGCCATGAGATGCCTCACTGTAGCTACAGGCCTGTGTTGTGTGTGGCTACTTCAACAAATTATTCTCATTCAGCCTTCATTTTAACTACTAAGTCAGTTCTAGGGATACTAGTCCCTTCTCCTGATTTCTGCTGCCACTCTCACCTGCAGCAGGAGAAAGAAAATGGCTGTTAGGCTATGGTGGGACACTATTTCCATGGAAAACCCATAAGTGACATCACATCGCTGCAGGACTCAATGGAAAACAGAGTTTTCAGCAGCTTCTAGAGAGGAGTGACATCACTTTTGGAGAAACTCTGGGTTTATCATAGAGTTTCTAGTAATTCCTAGAGGGGTGTGTCCCGTTGGTCTCCCACTGGCTGCCAGGTTTGGCAACCCTAGTCATTTCCTGCTCCTAAAGTAATCAAGTAACTATATGTTTTATAAGAATGCAATTGCTGAATATATTTTACTTTTCCCTAAAAGTTCTAGAAATTTTGTTTGGAATCATACCCACCATTTAGGATTTGTTTATTTTTAAAGTTTTTTTCCCTCTCATTGTTCCACAATATCAAGAAAATTTACTTCTCTAGCCAGGAAGTTCCTCTGGAGGTTTACATCAACCAAACACAGAAAGCAGAAAGACAAAAAAAAATCAGACATTGCAAAAGAGAATGTACAGGAATTATAATTCTTCCCAGACATTCTCTGTTTGGTCACTAAGAACTGTTTTGCTTGAAGAAAAATGACAAAGGAAATACGGAACAAGATGCTGCAGACTCAGAAGGTCACGTCTCAGGACTAGAACAAAAGTTCATTGGTTATGTGCTATTCAGTAACCATTAGGAAGAATTTATATTTTGATATTCTATCTGGAGAAGGTGTTACAAACGTGCTCATAGCCAGTTTGGTGTAGTGGTTAAGTGCGTGGACTCTAATCTGGGAGAACCGGGTTTGATTCCCCACTCCTCCCCTTGCAACTGCTGATGTGACTTTGGGTCAGTCACAAGCTCTGGCACAGCTGTTCTTGAAAAAGAGCAGTTTCTGTCAGAGTTCTCTCAGCCCCACCTACCTCACAGGGTGTTTGTTGTGGGGAGGGGAAGGGAAAGGAGTTTGTGAGCCGCTCTGAGACTCCCTTGGGTAGTGAAGGGTGTGGGGTATAAATCCAATCTCTTCTTCTTCATAGCAGGGATAGTGTGCAAAGGGGTACCTAACCCTTTCCTCCTGAGCTGCTGTTTTGATCCAAAAATCACCCACTTGTACTTTTTCTCCCTTCTGGATCATAGATGTGTGGTGTAGATTTTGATCAGAAAAACAGTTCAAGGAACAGGTTTTCCCCAGAGGCTGCATTTTAATTTTAAGTGCACTTTTATTATAACATATAGTTTGGTCCACTGTCCATTTTCTGAATTTGAAAAAATTTATTATAACATATAGTTTGGTTCACTCATTTATACTTCTCAGCAAGTCATTCTAGAACATTTCATAAGAAGATGAATACATTTTATTAAAGCAATCACAACTTGAAAACTTGTCTAAATTTGAAACAAGTTCTCCCTATCTGAAATGTTTGATTACAATTTTGATTGCTGCAAAATACAAATGTTTGTAACTTAATAGAAGCATTCAGTAGTCTTTTATCTAGAGTACAGCACCATAAAAATAAATGGTCAATTTTATTTTAGCTTACAGACTTCAAAGGGATGTGGGCTAAACGAATATATGCTTTTCCTTTTGGAATGAAATCACATATTACAGAAACTGAAGTTCCTCTCTTAAATTGCTGAATAATGTATAAAATGTTAATATGGGTTTCAAACAAAACCTTATAGGACCACACACTATGGTGTTTCTGATGCTTTAGAGATCAGCTTAATATATACAAATGGAATCAGGGAGGGCTGTTCATCTTTGGACAGACACGTACCTTTAACAATAACACAAGTTTCATAGATCCAGGTTTCTACCATACAGCTAACAAACGTTGATGTTGGTAGAGAAATTACAGGATAAATGCTTCCCCCCATTCCCAAATCAAAATAGAGTTTTAAGAAAACTGTGTACTGGGCTGGCCTTAAAGTTCTAACCCTAACCTATCATTACAAGTGCATCAAGTCTCTTTGGTGGGCCATAGTCCATGAATAATACACATTTTGGGACAGCTTCACAAAACAAACTGTCTGTACTCAAGAAAAGCTATTACTAAGCTAGCAAAGAAAGAACTTCATTTCACCGCTAAAGAAGGTGGTCCTGCCACTTCGGAAACAGAGGCTGTTGGCAAAGCATTTCAAAGTATTTAAGTGTAAAATGTCTGCACTCGTCATATCTTACAAGGAGGAAAGGAATTTTATTTTTCCTCTGTTGTCCTTTCCTTAATTTCCCATTGTATAAACACATGGAAGAAATTGTTTTTTCATGTATGCTTGCATATTTATAAGGCCTACCTTTGTCTAAATTATGGGCAAAAAATGATAAAGCGATATACAAATGCTGTTGTGAGTTTTACAACTGCAGATAGTGTTACTTAAGGGACCTAGTCATGACTAGATGAAAAAAATTATACCAGGAATATATTCTGGTTGAATAGGAACTCCTATAAAGTATTTTTACTCTAGGGGGTGGAATATAGGTAAAGGTAAAGGTTCCCTTGCTCGAAAGCCAGTCGAATCCGACTCTAGGGTTGCAGTGCTCATCTCCGTTTCAAAGCCGAAGAGCCAGCGCTGTCCAAAGACATTTCCGTGGTCATGTGGCCGGCATGACTAAACACCAAGGCGCACGGAACGCTGTTACCTTCCCACTGAAGTGGTACCTATTTATCTACTTGCAATTTCTTGCTTTCGAACTGCTAGGTTGGCAGGAGCTGGAACTGGAGACGGGAGCTCACCCCGTCATGCGGCACTCACGGGTCTTGAACTGCTGAACTACTGACCTTCCACAGCCTGCAGTTCAGTGTCTTAACCACTTGAGCCACCGCAGCTCCTATATAATATAAGTGGCACTTAAAAAAAAAAAAAAGCTGTTCAAGTAGATGCATACTGGACCTAGTTCAGTCCCATCCATAAGCAGTCTGGGGATCTGCAGTACAATGTTCCCTTTTGCTTGCAAATTAGGAACAGGGTACTCACGTAGGTTCATTCCCTCAGGCTCACATAGAAGAGAGTATGATCAAAACAGCATCCATTTATTAGCAAGAAGGTACATGGATGGGAGCAACTGGTTTCAGGACAAAGGAACTCATGCCATCTACAGTTCAAATGAACAAACAGAAGAAGCAGGGATTCTACAACTAACACGCTAAACCAGCACACTCAAATATCAGAGAGCAGAACATGTATACAATACACCAAAAAGTGAGTGTATGACTATTCTATATCCTCTCCAGTGAATTTTGCCAGGCACCTTCATTGCTTGAATTTAGGAGCTAAACAAGGGTTTTTGTTTATTTGGCCCTCGGTCATTTTACCAATGTACCCTGACAATGATCTTGTAAACTTGGTTAGCTTAATTTATTGTTTTCCACTGATGCTCTAATCTGCTTCTTTATACTAAAGTTAAATTCACTTTAATTGGTTTTATATTTTTAAAGGATTATATTGTTAACTTTTCCTGTTTTGAGCTATATTGTTTCAGCTTAATTACTTTAGATTTTGTATTTTTACAGGTCTAAGTGGTACAATTTGAAAATAGGACATTCTTTTAATAAATAGGAATGCAAAACAAGTGCAAATAGTTGCCACAAAAGGTAAGAAATCAGAGTTATATACCTGGGGTTATCAATCTCAAGGTGGGAGTTGGTGTTCTTACAGGAATACAACTGATCTCCAGAGCAAACAGATTAGTTTCCCTGGAGGAAATGCCAGTTTAAGAGATGGACACTATGAAAACACATCCCTCCCCTCCCCAAAACCCACTATCTCCAGGCACCATCAAATCTCCAGGAAATTCTCATGCCAGAGCTAGCAACTCTGTAACTCAGAAGTAAATCCTGTTGGGTCCAATGAAACTTTTCCCCAAGTATGCTTACTATTGCAATTCAAAAGCAACAAGAGAAACGGAAGTGTCATGTGATGTATTTTGCATTGCACTGTGCCATATCAGTCTTCAAACTCTTTGCCAAGACTTCAGAGCATACCAATTAGTGAAGAGTTTCTGTTAATGATATTTTAATGCACCCATGGAAAATACAGCTAAGATTTTCAACTCATTTTGTACAGGCGTATGTAATAACGCCAACCTGCCATGGCAGATAGGTGACAGCCTACCAATCTAGCATTGATCACAAATCTTTTTACAATATCTCACACATCTGTAATATAATGCTCTCATACATACACAAAATCCACTTCTACAACAAGAAAAAGACATGCAGTTATATGCAATATAGAATTATATACAATATATATCTGTGTGTGTTTGACAGATCTTATTCAAACTAGTTTACCCTAAAAGGGTAATTCAGATGTACACCAATTTTGACTCAGACCTCACATCAGATATTGAAAAAGAGTCAGAATCATTCACATAAATGCCCAGAAATAACAAACATTTCACAGGCACACTGTCAAGTCAATTAGTGGTTGAAAATGCCAATTTCTTCTCCCTGTACCTGTTTCCTTAGTTGAGGTGTGTTCCTGGCTGTGGATAGTCTGGACGAGGCATGTTGCAGTTATTTTGTTGGGTGGCAACAGACTGCTGGCCCAGAGTTTTCTGGCTTTCAAGAGACCAGCAGCACATTCGTCCTCAGAATATGGACAGTAGCAACCCAGGGCAATAAAATAATAAATCTCTCTGCTTTCATTGGATATACTCCAACATTCTCACTTTACTGGGCCCAAGAAGGAATTTTCCTACTTTGGTTTCCCAGTCCTTAAGTTCTACATAGCCTTTTACACTGACACTGATTTGTGAGATCGTAAACAATTTGTATACAGCATTTAGTGTGGTAATCTTCTGTTCACAATGCTAATTAAAGATCAACATTGTTTTTTGCCTCTTATTGCAAGGAGGAATATTATAGTAATGCCTAGGCTTTTTCAGAAATAGAGCATCTGCTTGCATACCGAAATCCAAGGTTCAATACCCAGCATCTCCAGTTAAAAGGATCTGCTAATAAGTAATGTGAAACTCTGATATGAAAGTCAGTAGGCAATACTGACATCAAAAGATCAACAGTTTGATTCAGTATAAGGCAGCTTCATGTGCTCACATAAAACCAATGAGAAGAAGACAGGCTCAAATACTGGTATGTCACAAATTGAGTAAAGGAGGATCCTGATTTATAAAGGCAAAGGTAAAGGTTCCCTTGCTCGAAAGCCAGTCGAATCCGTCTCTAGGGTTGCGGTGCTCATCTCCGTTTCAAAGCTGAAGAGCCAGCACTGTCTGAAGACATTTCCGTGGTCATGTGGCCAGCATGACTAAACACCAAGGCACACAGAACACTGTTAACTTCCCACCGAAGTGGTACCTATTTATCTACTTGCAATTTCTTGCTTTCGAACTGCTAGGTTGGCAGGAGAGTTATATATGAGCCAAAAATTAGCAGGTACATATTGTTGTTGTTGTTTTAATTCCATAACTGTTTAAATTATGTATAACATGATAACACTTATGGACAAAGCCTAACTATACAAAAGACATATGGAAATCAGTGGGACATCTGACAAACCTCAATAACAGGCTAAGGAAATACAACAGTTCCATATATAGGAAGCAGACCACCATGTGATACTGAAGTTATTCTGAGTACTTGGGTTGGAACTCAAACAAAATGAACACTGAACCCATATCACTGGCCCATTACACACACACACACACACCTTACTGCAGATTTTCAGAGCCGTAAACCTTTAATCTTGACTTTGGATTCGTGCCCACCTTATGCAACATTCTTTTTCCTCCAGTGTATTTATTCCGCAGCTACAATTAAAAAGTCATAATTTCTAATTTGGGGCGGAACATCACTTGTGATGTCTGGGGGGTTGCATCAAAAGGCTTTTTTTAAAAAAATATTTATGCAGTTGCCCTATAGCAGTTGTGCAGCAGCATCCAGTAAGCACCTTTTATTTAAAACCTCATGGTTCAGGTTTTGCACATGCATTTTAGCATTAGTTTCTTGAATGAAAGGGAACAGATAGGAACCCAGGCAAAGGGGGAAACCCACTGTTGAAAGTGATCAGACTTTTTCTGAAACTGACAAGCAGATGTCAGTTTGCATGTTGCCATGCACTGGGGTACTCTCTGCTGTGTTATCAGCCACTGTGAAAAATGGGAAAGGGTCACATAATCTCATACTACAGGGGAATATGTTGAATGTACAGAATGCACAGCAGAACACACTGATACTGACATTGCAAGCTGTGGTCATTGGCAACATGTGTGTGTGCACACACATGCCTGTGCAAAATTGGCTGCAACCAGGCTTTGCACAGTGCTGCAATCTGTATGGGGGAGGAGTCCTCTGACAGAAGCTCTGCAGAACTTTTTTTAATCTTGTGCCATTAAATCGAAAAAAATGGGGCAGTATTTTTACCAATGCCCTAGTGCAGCTGCATAGTAACACTAATTTCTTGCCCTTCCTTGCAAATTTGCATGGTTTTCTCTTTGTGAATCTCTAATTTGATCCTGCACTCTGTTTGTGATCTTGGCAGTTTTTTTAAAGCCTGTCCTGTGAGGATTGCAGTGTTCCTCCAAATGGATCAATCTCAAATGATTCCTAAATTCAACAGTTCACCGAAGGTCCACGTGGCTCAACCACCATTTTAATGTTAGGCTTCCAGAAACTGCCAAAATGGTGTGTGTGTGTGTGTGTGTGTGTGTGTGTGTGTGTGTGTGTATGTGTGTCCCCGTTCTCTAAAGCATTAAAGAGAAAAATGTTGTCAAAGCTTTAGGCTTCCTATCCCAATGTCTCTCTCTCTTTACATCTCACGACAATTTCATTCCATGCTGACTATCCCTGCCTTTATT
This sequence comes from Gekko gecko, assembly GCA_029375565.1. Classification (NCBI taxonomy): domain Eukaryota; kingdom Metazoa; phylum Chordata; class Lepidosauria; order Squamata; family Gekkonidae; genus Gekko; species Gekko gecko. The sequence continues at coordinate 58,864,268 of JAPDNY010000007.1, forward strand.
TTGTTTGCATACAGCACTGAAATCCTTTTTTTTCTTTCTTTTTACAGCAGGGATGCTGTCATTTGCCTCCTCTCTAATCCTCCTTTCTAGTTAATACCAGTAGGAAACTAAACCTCACGAACTAAACCTCGCACAGCTCCTTTTAAACTCCCCCCATCATTTAATTTTTTAAAAAATTCAGTGATCCAAGACTAGTAATAGTCTCATACCACTAGACATATGCCGCTTGTCAAATTTTTAAATGAGGGGGAAATGGAGCTTGTACACCCACAAAGTGGGGAGGATGGCAGAAGGTGCAGAGTGGGCAGAATGACCTTGATGTTGGTGGGGAGTGACCTTCCAGGGGTAGCAAAAGGGTAAGAGGGATATCTGAGAAAATCTGTACACTTTTGAATTACCCTCTGCTTGGAAGTGAAACAAGAGAAAAATCAGCACAAAAGCACTCTCAGAAAATCTGGGGAAACAGCAAACAGAAAGCAAACTGAACACTTAAGGGACAAAAATCCATGCAGAACGACAAAGAAAACCCAACGGACATGCACAGTGAAAGCAAGGGGAAACACCCGTGCATAATAGGCTACTGTCTCTATATTGTCAGAACCAGGTGCAGAATTGCACATAGTAACTTTTCAATGTATGTTTCACTCTTACTTGGCTACCAGTATATTTGCAGAAGTTATGCAGTTAGAATCTTTTGAAGCAATGGAGATTGTTTACATCTATAAAAGCATCTACACCTCTCCAGGGCCTGATGAATAGCTAGGAATAGATACTTCAGGAGAATGGATAAACGAGTAGACAGAAGTGGCAGGTGGCAACACTCATCCAACAGATGCCTTTATGCAATCAGAGAGCCATGATTAGATCTCCCACATTTTTTGTATCCATATTATTTTAATTATTTTAATTATTTACAAGATTTATATCCTCCCTTTCTGCCTTCACAAGGATCACCAAGGCAGCTAACAAATTTAAAATGTACACAACAAAAATGCATCTTAAAAACCATTAAAACCAACCCCTCAAAATACAAACACATATATCATTAAAACAATTAAAAACAGAAAAAAAATACACAAAGACATAAAAACAATAAAAACATTGGGCAGGAAGTTGGGGATCATTGAGGGAATCCCAAACAAAGAAGTCTTCACCTGCTATCAGAAGACAGCAACAGAATGGGACAGATGAATTTTCCTGGGGAGAGAGTTCCAGAGCTTTGGTGCCATGACCAAGAAGGCCCCTTCCAGTTTGCCACCCGCCTAAACTATAAAAGAAGCACATGAAGTAGGGCCTCCAAAGATTACCATAATGGTCAGGCAGGTTCACAAGAGAGTAGACAGTCCTTCAGGTATGTTGGTCCCAAACCATATAGGGCTTTGAGGGTTAACACCAGCACCTCATATTGTGCCCAGAAGCAAACTGAGAACCAGTGTAGATTGACAAAGACTGCAGTGATATATAGTCCCTATGACCCACTCTAGTCAACAACCTCGCTACAGCATTGTATAACAACTGAAACTTCTTAACACTTCTCAAGGGTAGCCCCATGTAGACCAGTAATCTAATCTAGCTGTAACCAGGGCATGCACCACAGTGGCCAGATATTTTCTGTCCAGAAAAGGCCACAGCTGGCTAACCATAACTTGTTGTGATTAAGCTTCAGTTTACTAGCCTGGATCCACTTCAAAACTGTCTTCAGTCACTGGAGAAATGCTTTACTTTTGCTTTTTAAAATAGTGGTGTGGGCTCTGAAAAAAATATTAGTAAGTACCCCTTCCCTCAGTACTACTGTTCCAAGAAAATCTGAAGCCTCTTACAACTTTAATTGTTGTAGGTTTTCCAGGCTGTATAGTCGTGGGTCTTGGCATTGTAGGACCTGACATTTCTCCAGCAGCTGTGACTGGCATCCTCAGAGGTATAACACAGAAAGATAAGGTACTCTGTGTCGATGTGAGAAGAAAAATGGCAGGCAGGTAGTTTATATCTACTCATGAAGGTGGGGTACGGCTGAGTCATTATCTTGTAGGAGTTTCCCAGGCTGTGACATAGAGAGTACTCCATCTTTCTGTGTTATACCTCTGAGGATGCCAGTCACAGCTGCTGGCAAAACGTCAGATCCTACAATGCCAAGACCACAGCCATACACCCCGGAAAATCGAAGACACCTAATGAACTCTAGCTGTGAAAGCCTTCAACAACATATTAACTTCTTACAACTGCTTAAAAGCAAAACTAAAAATGTCAGGAGATCCAGTCATGCATCCACCATGAAGCATGCCCTAATAACATCTAGATTAGATTACTGCAATGTGCTCCAAATGGGGCTGCCCTTGAAGACAGACTCTAGAAGTTACATACTACAGAATGCTGCAGCCAGAATGCTGACTGGAATGGGTCATAGAGACCAAATCACTCTAGTCTTCGGTCATGTACACTGGCTCCCAATTTGATTCCAGGCTCAATTCGAGGTGCTGGTACTGACCTTTAAAATTATGTATGGCTCGGGGTCAGCATACCTGAAAGACTACCTATTCCCTTATGAACATACCTGACTACTTTGGTCATCTTCTGAGGCTCTGCTTTGAGTGCCCCACCATCTGAGGCTAGACAGGTTGCCACCTGAGAAAGGGCCTTCTGGCCCACGGCACCAAATCTTTGGAACTCCCTCCCCAGGAAGATTCATTTGTTTCCCTCTATCATTGTCTTCCATCAGTGGCTGAAGAAGACTTAGTTTGTTTGGAGTTCCCTCACTAACTTTTATTAGCCCTCCTCCTTGGCTTTGCATTTCTGTTTGTTTACATTATGTTTTATTTGTTTAAAATATTTTATATGTGTTTGTATTTTAAATGCTTTTAATGTTTAAAATGTTTAAATGTTTTGATTTAACATTTGCCACCTTGGGAAACCCCAAACTGGGTGGAAAGCATCAAAGCATCCTGAGATTATATATCCTTCTGATTAATTGTACTACAGCAGCATGAGGAATGCTATATTTTTATGCTTTCCAACTGCAAGAATGCCATCTTATGCAGTTACCCCAGTCTAGACTTACTCATCTCAGACTGTTTTAGAGCAGAATAACTCTACACAACATTGCACTGTTCATCACTTTATAGTTTGCAAAGTCATCTTTCTTCCCTGTATTCATGAGTTAAGCACCTTCTTATTATTTTAATGGAAGACAACAGTTCCAAATACACAACAAATATGACCGCCCTCATTGATTTTTTTAGTGTATACCTGAGTTTGTTAGAAAAAGCACATAGTAGGTTTCTTTTTCTTGATATCCATAAATAATTTGGGTTTTGCATTCATGATAACCAACCCTAAAGAAGAACAGTATTTTAAATCCCTCTAAAAATAGAGATCAAATTCTTTAAATATATTTAATTTATGTAAATGTATATTGCAGCTACTTTAAATTCAGTCAAGTCACTAAGCTCATTAAAACAGTCTTTGATTTGGGGAATTAATGGAGCTTTCCACTGTTGAAGAATTAATTTTTTAGCTATCGAAAAAGCCCAAAGAAATCAACTCCTCAGAAAAGAGGGCAATTCAAGATAGACATTTTATCATTAAAAATGAGAATAATAGGATTATGGATGACATTAACTTATAACACAAATTCTGTTCTTCGATATGCGCACATTGTGCCTATAATTTTCGTGTTAACAGTTTGCTTAAAAACAAAAGACTATGCTCCTTCTGAGAATTCATCTCCAGACCTCCAGACATACATATGTGTAAACATATTTTCAGAGCTCTTGGAGTTTTAATGGTTAAAAGGGGCAGTGTGGTTGCGGAGAACTCCATTCTGGAGAACTCAAAAACTTGAGCACTACTTTGTGTTACTTTTATTGGATCTAATAAACAATATTACATTCTTTTGTTTTGGCATTTTGTTTTGGTTGCTTCTGAGTACAGGTTTGAAGTTCGTTTACAAAAAACACTGGAAGTGTGCTATTAGTCTGCAATTTTTCCTCACTTCTCTAACCTTCTAATACAATTGAGTATCCTCTACACAAACTCCACTCCCAGAGCTCAGTCTGAGTGAAGCTGATGGGATAGAAGGGGAGGTAGCCTAAGGTCATCTTTTTATTAAGCTTTAGTCCACGCTAGAAAGCACTTCCTTCTTATTCATCCTCAGAATAGCCCTTTGAGAGATGGCATGCTGAAGATGCAAAAATTAGGCTGAAAATATAGTAGCTTGTCTAAAGCCAATAAGACCCATTATGTGGGAACAAGCCCTGGTTTCTCACAAAATGTACCCTGATAGGGAGATGCGGACAATCCTACTTCCTTAATGAGTATGCCTGTATGATAAATATATTTGCAAAACCATATTTACAAGTTACTGACTTAGGTGTAAAAGTTACACATTTAGGTGTATCCCCAACAAATCTCTCTGTGTGATGCAGTTGTAAATGAATCTTTTATTTTTCCAAAGTCTCCCAGGTTCAAAGCCAAAACTCTCACTGGGCTAATTTACATATCCCCCACATTTCAGGCTGACAGATACGGTCCGGGAGTTATGTGCGGGGACCTAATTTGGATAGGGACCATGGTATGCGGGTAGAAGGGACTTAAGCTCCCCCCCCTGTGCCATTTCCCCTGACCTGAAACAGTCTTATGGAGACTTCGTTTTCCCCACTGGAGAAAATTACATCTTTATTGATTTATATTTACATTATTTATAGTCCACCTTTCTCACTGAGACTCAAGGTGGATGACACTGTGTGAGACAATTAAATCAACAGGAATGAGACATCCAATAAACAATGCAATAGGGTTTGAATTGTCGAAATCTAAAAACAGAGCCTCAGCATTACATGACATGCTAAATAATGCAAAAATTACACAGTAGGCCAGACAAGTACCTACTATATGCAGTAGTACAGTCCACATCCCTTTATGAAAGCATCTTTTTTGAAATGTTTCATAACCCTGTTATCTATATTAAAATGCCCTCCTGCTGGCATAGTTTGCAGAAAGCCAGGAGTTTGGGATCCTTCCTGATATCATCAGGCAGGACATTCCACAAGGCAGGGGACCACATATAGGCATCAGTACATGTAAGTTTCCCCAGCATGGCATACAGTAGCCTCCCGGGACCATTTCAAGTCAGAATCTGGTTGGCTGTTATGGAAAACAGGATGCTGTCCTAGACAGATCCTCAGTGTCATTCAGTAGGGCTTTCTGGCTATATTCTCCAGCAGTCTTGGTGACTCCAGGATGAACAGTTCCACACTTTCATACTTTTGGTATCTCTTCAAGTTTTTAAAACTTAGCCCCCTCTTCTGTACGTACAGTGCTTTCTGCCCCACTCTGTTCATCGCCAATCATTTGTTTCATAGCTGAATGTGCAGATGATCTTATATACCATCAGAATGTAAGGATGTGAGGCTATATGTGGTCTAGGATAGAAGATCTATGCTGGTATTATTCATGAAACAGACCAGGATCTCTCAGATCCCTCTAAAGCAACGTTCATTGAGAAATAAGAACACAAAAACTTTTTTCAGTTTCCTTCTGCTTAAACCACATCATGATGATGAAAACTAAGTGTGCTGCCACCCCCACAAATCCTTCGTGGGTCAGTAAGGGTCCACCAACAGGGAGCATTCAATCTATCCAGATCTTGGCTACAGGGGAAGAAAGACACTGTTTATCTCAGGATCTTATGCTTCTCTAGGACCCTGTCCCTCTCTCCAGTGTCCCATTCCCCAAGGGTGGCCCACCCCAAGGTTGCATAACCACTTACTATAGCAGGATATGTGCAAACTAATCATCAACGACACACAAACACACACAAATGCTTTGCTTCAGTGGAACTGATCAGCTTGACATCCAATTTTAACTGAGGTGTGAACTGAGCTAGATGTCAAAATCAGAATTCCACAGGACTTGTGCATATAAAAAAGTTTAACAGTGCATACTACACAGACATGATCAGGACAACAGCCACAAACTTTCTTCACTAAATCTTAAAGATCTAGTCCAGAACCCCTTAGCAAGTGCTCAAGCCCAATGTCAGAGCCATGCCTAAGGGGAAAAAAAGAATAAATAGAATGGAGGGATATGTTGTTGGGTATCCTTTATAAAATGGATTTTCTTATTTTTTTTTTCCCTTTAGCATGTGCAACACAACCAGAGTACCAGAGAAAATATTTCACAGTCACTCCCCAATGCTCCTGAACCTTTCTTTTGCCATCCTTCCCACAAAGGAACTATGACTTTCTTGCCTCACGTAGTGAACAGGGCCCTTAGTATACATTCAAAGATGTGGATCTTTCAGCAGGGAAGCCTGGCTGAGTTAAGATGGGAAGGGACAGATTTCTCATACGACTGTCACGTAATTTCATCTAGCATGTGAGGACAGATAAGGAGGCTGAATTGTATTGTCTCTCCTCTACAATAGCAGTAATCTACCTCTTCACTCCCCATCACTTATCTGTTCAGCATACACTTCCCCTCAACCTCCTAAAATCTTCCGCAACAGCATTTCATCAAAGAAAAGTGATACGCCTTATTTTTCTTTTACTTTTTCAAAGAAGAGAAGTGCATTAATTGCAACGGCAACAGCAGCATGTTCTAACATCTTCTTCATAAACTTAACCCTGCTGGTGACAGCAGAGCAGATTGTGTGCATCCGTTGGGAGTGCGACAGGTGACAACAAAATGCACATGGATACCTTGGCACGCACAACTACTGAAAAAAAGCACACCCCCAACCCTTGAAGAAACATGTTCAAATTCTAATTAGACAAATTCAACAGCATATTGTAGATGGAATGTCTTGCTTCATACGCAGTCTGCCCCCCCCCTTTTTAAGGAAGAAACTTTAAAATGTGTGCTTTTTATGTCACTTCTGCTTGCGGCTCAGCCAACAGAAGCCAAACCAAACATCGTACTGCTTGAAGGGACACACGGTCACCTTTAAAATTTCTGCGCAAATTGATTTTGTTGAACCCTTCACTTGGTTTCCCTCCAGTTTCATAACTTGCATGTGTATGTAAAGAATTTCTCTCTGGGTAGCAGATAAAATTGAAGGCAAAGTATTGCAATGTGTTAGCCTGCCTGAAACAGCTGCAGCAAAAACGGGAAACATTACAACTGATGATTAAGATCCATTTCCCACTAATCATAACCTTGCAACAAGGTTACTGAACAGAGTAGAGGAAGGACAGATGGGAATAATTTTCTAAGTGCACAGACTTGTAAGGCCTTTTTTATTTTTAATTTCTTTTGAAACTGTGGCTGTTTTGACTCTGCATCTTTAACTATAATACTAGAAGTGGTGTAAATGGGATAATTCAGTTTTATTTCCTGCTACCCTGTTTAGCCATTGGCGTAAAAGCACTACTTGGGGTTTTGCTCCTTTTGTTCAAACACATCAATGCAGCTGCCTCTACCAGGCAATTCACTATGCTCCTCCAGTTATCCAAAAAATTCTACAGTGTCCAGTCAAATGGTCAGCAGAAAATCTAATAGTTCATTTTTGCTTGTTTGTCAAGGTTTTCTGGATGGAATGACTGGGCAATTACTAATGTGGAATACTTTTGTACTTTAACACATGGAACCCTTTGAAGTTCATCTGACACTCCCAAGGGCCAAAATCTTTGCTAAGATGTATTGTAAACAGGACACTATCTTCAACTCTGCTGCAATAATCCTAAAGGCAATGCGTGGTTTCCATGGCCAATTAAGCAGCAATGTCAAAAGCAGATTATAACAGCAGAAATATTGTCCAATACTCTCAGGGAATCCCATGATCCAGAGTGGAAATAGGAATCTTGAACATTCCCTATTTCAAAGACATTTTCAGGATTCTACAAATGGAAATTATTTGATGCATTATTAATTTCACTTGATCACTCTAATGCATTGAAAATTAGTATACAAAAAGGAGTACCCCCCATCCACCACTGCTCAACATGTGCCTGTGATTTATGGCATATGAAGACATACCTATCTGAGAAACACAGGCTGAGCACATGCTGGCCCAAACCTTCCATCACCCCCCTGCTTTGTTTTGTTTATACAACAACCAGAAAGATCTCTCTTCTTTCTTGGTTGCTGTGATTGGTACTCTCCACAAATTCTTGTTAAATGCCTAACAGTTTCATTTGTACACTACTTTACAAGAAAAAAAGAGTTGCTGCATTCTGCATTTGTGATACTCCCAACTCCATGCATATTATGACATTAGATATATAACTCGTGGAGATAAGTTCGTAGGCACTTCGGGTTCTGCAGCCAGCAAAAAGTCCTGCTTTATCTCACTGTCACTGCATATCCTCATGATCATGCTCCAGAACAAGAGAAAGAGAGTGACAGACAGATAATTAAAGCAGCCACAGAATGGGAACTTCACTGACTTCTTACATCTACTTAGAATCCCTGATTACTGGTAATCGTAACAGCCCCATATTTTAGATTTTCTGGGTTGTGTGGCCGTGGTCTTGGCATTGTAGGGCCTGACGTTTCACCAGTAGCTGTGACTGGCATCCTCAGAGATATAACACAGAAAGATGGAGTACTCTCTGTGTCAAGGACCTCTACGCCACAGCTACTGGAGAAACATCAGGCCCTACAATGCCAAGACCACGGCCACACAACCCGGAAAATCTGCAGCAACTAATGAACTCCGGCCGTGGAAGCCTTCGACAACATATTAGCCTCATATTTTCTTTTACAAAGGAACTTATCAGAGCAAATATGAACTCTTCAGCAGTGTTGCATTTCAGTGCTATTCCTCTTGCTATTCCACAAAAGAATCAAATTGAACATATTGTTTTTATTAGTGGACAGATGAGACCTTTGTATGTTTCAGTAGTTTATATATAGGTAAGACATGACGAACCAAGTTGCTGATATTTAGAACAACCAAATGTCAGAAATTTGAACTCAGTTTCACTTTATCACTTTTTAAAAATCAAATACATTTATATTTGTAGATAATGCACCACTGATTATTTTTCAGTTGCAGGACAAAAGATTTTAGTGAGATTTTTTTTAAAACACAAGAGGTATAAAATTTTCTTGTCATTAATATTACTTATTAATATATGGTGATTATGAGATAAATATTACTGTGGTATTTTATTTCCTAGTCTTCATTTAGTTTAATATAGCAATCTAGTTGGTAAATTATATTTAGAGTCATAGCCATATCAAATCAGAACAATATTAATTGGACCAGAAATGTGCCAAGATGTGCCTGCCTGACTTCAAGATCTTTTCCAAAATGGGCAGCCTACTTATTTACTGAAAAGTTTTGAGATCCAGTATGTAGCAGAGGATGCCTGCCATGAAGCCACACTTTCAGTCTCCTGCTCTTTACTATCTACCAGCCGAATGTAGGAGCTCACTCCAGAGCAGCTGTGAGCTGGCTAATGCTGAAGCATGAATTATATTGTAACTGTATCTCTACTAATGTAAGCCTGTATAATCAGGGACAGCTTATTCAATGGGGCTGATAGTAGTAAGCAGTGACCACTCTCTTAACAAGCAGCTGTCACTTGGGCGCAGGCTCAGGCAGATCTACAGCCAGAATGCCAATACAGACCAATGCTTGCACATAACTGTTGTGTGCCTGGGTCTTCAAAAGCGATATCCATCACTTCCCAGTCAATGGTAGTGATCACTTACTACTTTTAGCCAAATCATATTATTCATTCACCACTATATGTAATACTGCAGTAGACTCATGGTGCCATTTTAAGCACCATTATACCTTTCAAAGCCCATGGACTTCAATAGAAAAGTGCAACTCTGCTTTGGATGACACTTCATTACCATTTCCATAATCAAAAGGTATCATATGTAAATGGGCCAGAGAGTTAAAATAACAAGAGAGCAAAACCAGCAGATAACAAGGGCCAGGAAAACAAAACCTGCCATAACAGGGCCAGTAGCAGGGCTTCCTGCCTCTCAAGATGGTTAAATATTTTGTATGGGTTGTAACAGAAGTATTGTGACTGTAGTGGAATCCCACAGTGCTACAGAATGCTACTTTAGGAGCTCCCATATTAGTTGGGCTTCCAATGTTATCTTTGTGATATGGGGAAAAGTCCACTGCATCAGTTTCGGTGCTGTGAATGTAACATGAGTATGAGTTACCGCCATGAGTTTATGTGACTGAGTGATAGCAGAAACTGACAAACACAAGTACATAAAGTTACAGAGTTAAAATCATTGGTGGACTGCCCCTTTCCACCTCCAATTCCTTGGGGTCGTCTGTCCCCCAAAGAGCATTTTGGTTTGCAATGGGAAGATGGAGGCAATAAAGTTCTGTTCTCCACTGATCCATCAGTGGAAATGATGTGGATCCAACTCAGTGTCAGAACATCTATCTTCAGTTAAAGAGAAAAGGTTTCCCCCCCTTATCTATGAAAACAAAACCCAAAGGATTTGATCTTGCAGGGCACTGGCAACTACTACATCTTTTTCTGAGGTATCAGCCTCAATGCCGCCTGATACAAGAGTGTCACATAAATCTGCTTGGTGGCAGACCTTGGCAATTAATGGTAGGATGGATGTCAACCCCATGCATTTGACTGGAGATCCTTCTCCAACTGCATTCTACAAACAGATTGTCTATAATTTTGCATTTATTTGGTTCAAAAATTTACATACTCTGCCCAATACAACCTCCAGGGTGACAGCTGAGCTTGCCTTAACCAGCAATATTATGTTGGCATCCACATCATAGTCCCGTCTACTTCTTGTAGAAACCCCACACAAACTGTGCCCTGTGACCACCAAACCCATGCCCCCATTCCCCCACCTTGCTATTTTAAGGGGCCAACATTATGATGCCTATAAAAAGAATCTTCTATCTTTCAGTTTATGGGTGCAGTCAGACGGTGTGCTGGGAGTGGTTTAAATTGCTCCGGTCCTGATGCGTTCTTTTTTACCCAGGGAATCGCGATCACACTCACCTCCTTGTTCCGGATCACTGCGCAGCCACATCACTCCCCACCGTTCACATGCGGGAGCGTGTGTCGGTGTTTTTTTCCCCTCTCAGTTTGAGCATGCACACAGGCGACCATCTGTAGAACTAAATTTTTTGTGTATGCGCAAAACAGCGATTCCCACACTTCCCTTTAAACTTTAAATCAACACTTCCCTTTAAACTTTTATCCTGAAACTGGCCTCTGTGGGATCCCGAACTCATCTAAATGCTAAAACTAGGCACTGTTTAAACTTTGGTTTTATTAACTTAGGAGCAGTGCTCCCTCTAAGCTGTGAAGTCTTGTGAGCAAAAATTCTACTTTGTGAGCTACTGGCCTTAAAGCTGTGAGCGAGCAATTTGACTACCACATAAATTAGTTAGCTCTGGAACCATTCTTCCTAAGCCAAGACAAAAATGTGTGAGCCAGAGGCTAAAAACCCACGAGCTAGCTCACACTAATGCAGCTTAGAGGGAACACTGCTTAGAGCTCTGCCTATGCGCATACCGCCAAGGCATAAAAAATGGCGGACAAAAGCAGAAACCTCGGGCTTCTGTGGCAGTTTTCCAGAGGGGAGGGGGTTGACACCACAGTGGCTCAACACCGCAGGAGCAATCAGACGTCAGAAAAGTGCAGCTAGAACCGGACATTCAGGAAAACACCACTTGGAGACTGGTATCAAAATACTCCGTTTTAAAGGGGGTTTGATCCGGAAAGTGACAGCTTGGGATGATGTACAGATGCTGGGTGTGTGAATGTGCACATAAAATCCATTACTGGAGTGTGCCAAAAGCGGTTCAAATGGAGCATCTGAATACACCCTATGAGTTTTTTCCCCTATAGCATCTTCAGCATTATGCACTAGATTTTTAAATATATATATATATATATATACATATTTATTTATTTATACATTCCATTTCTACCCCGCCCTCCCCGTGAACGGGCTCAGGGCGGCTTACAAAAGGGCAACCAGTGCCAAGAAAAACAAGTTAAAACATAAACATATAAGCATATAAAATTACTAAATTACAAAGAGAAAGTGCTGAGAAATTAACTCCTGTGCTGATAAATTGTCGAACTATGTTTTATCCAACACTGTGACACAATTCACCACTGGAAGCAGAAACTCTGCAGCCTGTCATTTTCAGTGCCAAAGCAGAATCTTAAAAATTAACCACATTTCTTCTATCAAGCCACTTCAGGGTTGTGTGGAATGTAAAATTACAATACTACTACTAATAATAATGATAATAAAACAGATTTATGCACAAAAATGATACTGAAATGCAAAATGGAGTATATCCCTAATAATATTGCCAGTTCCTACAAATGTAATGTATAAAAATAAAAACAAATCTTCCTTGTTTATTAGATCCACACTGCACTAAAGCTGAACCATGTGAAAGTATGGCCCTATGACTGTTGGTATAAATATAATCAGTTTAGACTTGGCTAGTTGCATTTAATTTTATTTAAAATATTTATATCCCACTTATATTTCCCTTTAAGTCACCTTGAAATCTAGTTAATTGTTACACCTCTCCTTTTAAAATGTGGGTTTTCTTCTGACTAATTAATGCCTTTCTTCTAAAATACGAGATTAAATTATCTTCTACGGCTGCTACTGCCATGCTTTTAATTTTAATAACAGTATCCATGATCTGATATCATTAGGCTTTTTAAATCATTACACTCCTTTTAAACAAAATGTTTATTCTTAAATATTTTAATTAAATACTGCTTCATTTTTTGGTACTAAATGAGACTATCAGGTTACAGTGCCATATTAACGGCCATATTGCCATGATTTTCAGTTCTGCATAAATGTATCTTAATTCACGTCTCAAGCAGTGCCAAGGATACATTTTCTACTCTGCATGTAAGATGTACACAGTGTATAACACTGTACCTATATTTCAGTGTGCATTTTATATACTGAAGAGGAATATTAAACATCATGTCCAGCACTGTGGACAGGAAAATCACTGTGTATAATTTATGTATCTGTTCTTCAAATAACAATTTTTTGCTTGCTGCCCAGGCAAGGGTGATATGACCAAAAACTGCTTGTAGGGAAAACCAAATTAACAGGCTGATAATATTTTTCAAAGATGAGCCATGACTTTTGGTGACATCTGCAAAAAAGGAGCACAAAGGGAGAATTACAGATTCTTGGATCTGAATTTTCCCCTTATTGGTGAAAAATGTCTGTCTATCCCTTTAAACCTCCATGCATAAAAGTCTTCTTTTTAAAAAACAACAACAGTATTTTGGTGAGAAAATGTACCATTACCCCCACTGCCTGAAAGGTGCCCAAAAGGATCTCAAGAGAGCAAAGAATACGGAGGGAGAGCAAGAAAATAAAGATGGACATTCAGAATTCTTCATCTTGCATTTTCTTGCCCCTGCTATACAGAGTCATTAGAATATACTCAAAGTATAAATGCAGACCAAATTTAAAACATGTTTACTCAGAAGTAACCCCACAGCAACCAGGAGGACTTACTTTCTAGTAGCTACAATTAGGACTCTGTCCTTAAATTCACTGTTCAGCTTTAGTGCTCATCTACAACCAGAAACATTAATACATTCGTAGAATACAAAATCATAATATGTGGACACAATCTTGGTCTTCTAAAATGTACAGGGTATTTGGAGATTTCAGAACAGCAAAAGGCACAGACCACTCCAAACACAGCTCTATGTGACAATTTAGATTAGTCTCCATATGAAACATCTTCGCAATACTTTGGAATTTTTTTATCGGAAACCCCCTTGTTTGCCACTAATTCTGCAGGATCAATGTATCCCACTGCACTGTCCATAATACAATGCCAATCTTCACTAATTCAGCAGTGCTCTTCTGCAGTTGTACTGTCTTTTACTGCACTATTATTCTACATTTTCACGAAATTAAATGTAAGAAAACATCCATAGACATCATTGCTTTGTTGAAAGGCAATGTTTCTCTGATAGTTTAAACTGCCACATTTATTTCTAGTCATCCTTTCTTATACAATAATCCTTTGTACAAAGGGTTTCCCCTTACCCGTTTAGCAAGTATAGACTGACTGCAGTTTAACCCAGATAATGTTTGCGTACCACAAATGGCATTAATTCTGGTAGGTTTAAGGAACTAACTGCAAACAGGAATGCCTTGAATTATGTTTATCTCTCTGGTTTAAGGCACTGCATCCTGGATTATTACTATAATTTAGGTAGATCCCTACAAGGTGCATAAACTAATTTTGCTTGCAAATCATGGAATCAACCTATGTATATCCAAATAAAAATGAACTGTATTGGACTCCCTCCAACCCTCTGGGAAACAGTTCGTTCACAATGGCATTTCTGACCTCTCCCTAATCTTCTATTATGCTTGAGTTTGGATATGTGACTAGCTGTTCTGCTACCCTGGTCTCATAAGTAAATTTAGAGTTATTAGACATTACAACCTAGTGAACACAATGATACCTCAGCACCTTTTTGAAAAGGCAAAGCTACTTTGGGAAGAATTGATTTAGTGCACAGAACCCTAAACCTCTTTCTCCCTATCATTTCTCCACTTCAGATAAGCAGTCAGGTGACTACCCTCCCCCATAGTAGGAGAATGAACTGTGGAGGGAAAGAAGCCTTGGTGATGGAAAATTTCACATCACAGCTGACTTATGGTGACCCCCATAGGGTTTTCAAGGCAAGAGGCAAGCACAGATGGTTTGCCACTACCTGCCTCTGCATTGCAACCCTGGACTTCCTTGGTAGTCTCCCATCCAAATACTAACCAGGGCTGACCCTGCTTAGCTTCCAAGATCTGATGAGATCGGGCTAGCCTGGGACATCTAGGGTAGGGCAAAAAAAAAAAAAGCATTGGGGGCAATTTGAAACAAGGAAACAATAGGCAGGAAAGGGTTAAGCACCTTCTCTCCCCAGTGATTCTCCACTTTGTATTTTCCTCTCCCTAAGAAATTTTACTTTCAAAAAGTAAGGCATTGGAGTACTGTAAGTATGGTTAGTTTACTTCTTATATTCTAGTTATGTCCTAAATAACCAGGTTTTCCCAAAAATTTTATTTTAAAGCGGTATTTATTATTTCTGAACATTTCCACTACCTTGAATTCTTGGGATCGAGAGCAAGGAGTTTGGTAGTGCCCTTCAGTTGTGGATATAAACTGCCAACAACAGTGGCAGACACCAGACATTTGATACTGAGAATTTCAACTGAGTACCAGAGCAACAGTGCATGATACTTCTAGGTGTGAACTGTTGAACTCTTTTTTACTAGTTTCTTATTCCTTACTGTGGTTCAGTGGTGTTTGTGATGTGGCCTAAGTGTAGCCTACAATGACTTTTGTTGTGGCCTTCTACTTCCTTATCAAATTCCTGACAAGGATGTGGAAGAATGCAGGTACCTGTTTCAAATAGCCTGGCATGCGAGAATGTCCCCTTCAGTAAACTGCTGGCTACTTAGTCTTTGAGAAACCTGGAATATTTCTTTCAGGGATAGGGAGCAGATGTAGTATTGGGAGAAACCAAACTGACCACTGAAAACATCCTAGGGAAACAAATGTGATAGACTGCAACATTTTCTGAAACAACTCCAGCCCAGCCCAGCTATTTTAGCCTTAGTGACATAGGTGCTGTCATCTTATTTGGAAAGGAATTGCATGTTTCACTGCAAGAACTTCCCCTTCTGTCTGAAAGTTTGCTAGAAATTTTAGACACACTTGCTTATTTGAATTGCTCAGTAAAATTCACAACCTTCTTCGATAAAATGCATGCCTGTGGAATTCCAGGGAATGAATATATATGTGTGTATGTATGTGCATGTAACCTCATGGGAACACGTTCAGCTCATTTTGCTTGTCTGCTTTCCTGGCTGAAGGATGGAGCTCTCTCTCGTGTATTTTTAAATATTTCCAGCATATACGTATTTAACCAACCACTGGGAATTCCACAGAAAGTCTACTAGGGAATGCTAGAATATATTTTCTTAGCTACTGGGAAGAGAGGCAAGAAGGGAAGGTGGAAGCAGATCTTCTGCCAAACCTCCTTAATTCCTTGGGTAGTATGGTGGCAGGTCTGCACAGATCTATTCAACAGGGCTCACTCCCAGGACATTGTTCTTAGAGATACACTGTAAGACAGGAGGCCATGATTCAAAAGACCATCTATCCATGTCTCAGCCATAGATTCCCAAGATGGCCTTCTGCAAGCCACTCATCCCCAATACCCTACTGTAATATGGGGATGAAATAATACTAGCCTACCTTACAAGCAATGCTCCATCTAAGCTATGGAGTCTTGTGAGCAAAAATTCTACTTTGTAAGCTACTGAAATTAAAGTTGTGAGTAAGCGATTCTACTGCATAAATTAATTTGCTCTGGAGCCATCCTTCCTGAGCTAAGACAAAAATGTGTGAGCCAGAGGCTAAAAAACTGTGAACTAACTCACACTAACTCAGCTTAGAGGGAACATTGCTTACAAGGCTATTGTAAAGGTCAGTGTGATAATGTATACAAAGTGCTTTCAATGCTGAAAGGTTTATATATGCTGAAGAGTAGGAGCAAGTATTATTATTATTGGGTGGGCCATGGTTCAGTGGCAGAGTATCTGCTTGGCATGGAGAAGGTCACAGGCTCAATCCCCAGTATCTCAGTTAAAGGATCTGGCAATAGGTGATGTGAAAGACCTCTGCCAGAGATCCTGGAGAGCCACTGTCAGTCTGAGTACACAATACTGTGATGGACCAACAGTCTGATTCAGTATAAGGCAACTTCATGTATTCAGGTATTGTTCCCTATAGCTTTTCCAGAGTGGTTCATTTCTCTCATTGCTTCTCTGGTAGCAGATGGATAACACAGACTTGGTCTCATGCTCACACAGACATGCCCCTTTGCTAGCTTTCCAGTTCTGAGATGGTTTCATATGTTTAGCACAGATTCTAGTGGACAAAAGAAACAAAGTCTGCAATCCACTTGCAACCTTGGGCCCAATCAAGCTATTGAAATCGTTATGATTTAAGCAACCTAACTGTAAACAGGATTGTAGTCCAAGAATCATATGGCATCTTAACGAGTGATTTAATATAGCACAAGCTTTCCTGTCAAGCGCCTGCTTTGTCAGATGCCTACTTTAAAACCGCTTAACTTGCTAGTGTGGGTTTGTTAAGAGTACAGTCCCATTCCCAATGATGTAAATAAGTAGCAAATTACTGAACTGTTCACTTGCAAACATAAATCAAACAAATATTTGATATACAGCTTGTGGCACAGTATTAAAGACTATTTGCTGCTCTTGATCAAAAATCAGACTTCAGCTTGTCAGTAAGAACTACATGCTCCAAAACAGTAAAGTACAGCTGTGAAATGTTATGAATTGCAAGAAAATCACTGGTTTGCATCAGATTTTTATATCCTTATATTACAAATTCTAAACAAAATGAGAAGACTACATTTCTTAACATCAAAGTTTATCATTTAGGTCATACACCAAATTTAAGATTGTATATGACGTGTTATGTCTCCATACGTGCTATATTTCAGGTCTTTAGTATATCATAATGAGGCTGTTCATATCCCTACAGTTTCCTCAGAAGCTGACACTGGTGGGAAAATATTATAAGCCCCTATTTAGGTTTTCACACAGACACAGCTGGAGTCCTATGAGAGTTCTTCTTGCAACATTTTGTTATAATGACAAAATATGATTGCTAAATTTTGATAATTGCATTCCTCTAGTCCTAACACCTTCCTTTGCAACAACACACCATACACTTCATAAAATCACATATTTATTCAGTAATCCATATACCATATCTAATATTGAAAAGTGAAAAGATTTTTGTTGAATGGTTCATTACCCCATTGAAAATAATGACCAGCAGAACAGTTTAAAGGCGGTATCTACATGTTGTAATATAGCCAGAAATCATTGATATATCTGATTACACACACCCCTTATATGAATATAATCCAGTTTCAAAAATGATGCTTTTTAAAGATTTAATGCTTCCCGTTCTTGGTTCTAAAGTACAGCCATATGCCATGCCTCATTTGCTATGCTCAGGATATTTTAAATACTCTTATACATTGTATAAGCCTCAACATAAAAAAGTAACTTTACCAAAAAATTGTTTCAATGCCTAGTCACTCCATTCCACAATCTAGTTAAGTCAAGACTGTTTTGATTGAAACTCTCTAGCATCCCAGTTTTACTACGTAAAAGTATAAACGAGACTAGCACCTCAATTAGATAGATGTTTATTTTAAGTCCTACTGATTTCAATGGAACTTCCAAGTACTAAATTTTAGGATTACAACCTATGAGTCTAAGAGACAATCCTGAACAAGTCTATTGGAAAGCAAGGGAAAATAGGAAGTCCCATTTTATTCAGTGGGGCTTACTCCTGGGAATGGGTTTGTAGGAGTATATCCTAAATCAGACTATACATAAATATTTCACTTTAACCAGGCTGAGTCTGGCAAATAATGTGAAGTGAAGGACGAAAACAATATCTACGCAACAGGGAGTGAAGTCCCCTACACTATGAAAAGGCAACACCAACTGTAGTTTAATGAGCATTGTAAATTCTGTTTGTAAAAGATACCTACAATTAATAGAAAATTAAGCACATAAGTATTGCTTTTTAGCCATGTGCAATGAAAATACATTGTTTATACTTGCAACTGATTCATTAATGCCACTCTATGCAAGACACTAGGAGGCATCAGTTGGGGTTTTAAAAGTTTGTTCTTAAAATAGGTTAAAAATTCTCCTTTGTGGGCGACTACAACCCTTTTAAACAGTTGTACATATGATAAGCAATGACTACATTCCCTTTATTGGTAAAATCAGATTTAATGCCAACTGCAGTTCAAAAAAAGGCAGTTAACTTTTCATAGCTGAATATCCCATTTGAAAAGATAATAGAGGCTTCTGGGAATTAAGATCATTTAAAGACATTGCATAATTTTGATAGACATGAATAACAGCAACTCGGGAAATAGTAGTCCTGATGATTTTAACAGAACCCTCCTAAAACAAATAGTTTGAACATTTGGTTTGTTACTATTTGCTATAGTCATAAGACAACTTCATATGTATAACACCTTAAAGTTTTCTACTAGTTGCACTTTCAAATCCTTAGAAGATTACTAAATTTGCAGTTTTTTGAATGATCCCAGCCCCAAACCCCCAATGATTTCAAAACGCAGTTTCTATCCTTCAACTTGCACTTAGCTATGACTAAGCAATCAAGCGGTAGTAGCCCTTATGTAACAAATAACCAATTGAAAATGAAGTGTGCCTTGCCAGGCAGCAGCAATCAGCTTTTATCTCTGTCCAATCAAGTTGACATCTGAACTGCCTAATCCTCCTTTTGTAAGGCACATAAGACTTTGTTGTCACTGTTGGTTTTGTGAATTGTCTCTGTAAGCTGCTCTGATTTCCTAAAGATGACAGATCCCAGTGAACTGCCAAGCTCTACTGCACTGCAGTCAATGCGACAGTTGAGATTAAGGTACAGGATTGAAGACACTAGGATTTAATCACCTGTCCACATGTAACATATTGACCATCAGTTCTCAGACGATTAACTTAAATCTGGCTGAAGCTGCAAAACAATCACTATATTCAAAACACAAAAAAGTGCCTGAATATCTACATCATTTACACGTTTCACTTTCAACTTCTTCAGTGTGTTGACTAATTCTAAACTATGCAGGTTCAATTTAAAGAAGAAATTGCTGCAAAGCTAAACAGTTAACCATTTAAAGCCACAGCCTGCTCATACTTCATTGAGCTGAGGAACTTCTGAGCGTGTATTCTGTGGGTATTACACTTTTACTAAATTTAAATTACATGTATCTGAACTGCCAGATTGCCTAAAATGTACATTTATACTAAACTTTGTGATCCAAAAGAGCAAAAGACCCCACACAACACAAATACTTGGACGGGACACCATGACGCTTTATGATCCTCATGCAGAAATAATCAGGGCATTTAAGACCACTCTGATCCGTGTTCTTCTGATTGTGGCTAAACTACATAGCTCAGAAGTTGGTCTAGGTACAACAGGTTAAAGTTTGAAAGTGATCACTCTTTCAAGCATCAAATATGAAGGAGGGGAGAATCATGACCATTGCTGAAAATGATTAAGCAGCTGCCTATCTGATTTTATTTTTAAAGGGGAAGGAAGAATAAGAAAGTCCTCAACTATTTTGCTAAACATCAGAAGAAATGAACCGGACAGATTTTAAAAACAAGTAAACTTTGGACAAATTATTTAAGTTTGACAGTACAGTGGCAAACACTTTCATTTGGAAGTAAATCCCACTTATTCCAAAATTAGTTACTATCAAGTAGATGCATTTTGGATTGCAACATTACTTATTTTTTTCCACCTCGTAAAAAGGAACACCTAGAAGTCAAAAGCAAGTTTGCAGTTTGGATGTGTTAAAGCTGGACTGCTGGAAACTGGTTGGTATTTTTTTTTCCTTACACCTGTTAACTAATATTTTAAAGTCAAAATACAGAAGTACTTAATTTGTAGATAGACACCTGCTTTGCTATAGGATTTTTACAAAAAGTCTGCCATTCACCACAGCATTAGAAGAAATGTATCAGCAAGAAAGTATATTTCTCTTATTATCACATTGTCTACAACCACTTTCCAAGAAATCATCATTACAGTCACTTTTATGATTACACATGTAAAGTATCCCCAAATGGGCAACCAAGACTTATAACTGATATGATCTACTATTATTTATCTAATACAAACCCAAGTACATGTTTTGGAACATTATCTCTACATATGTGCAACTTCTCTCATTAAACACACTTTGGAGGAAAACTGATTACATTTTCATAACATTCCACCAATATGTAGCTATCCGAAAGGATAAACTGGTGCCCTAATCATATATATATATCAGATGGAAACTACCAAACAGTTCTGTTTATGAGCTTTACCTTTTAAACCCTCGTTCATGGAAGTTTTCACTTATCTAAGCAGATCTGCAAAACCTAACTCATATCAGGTTTGCATGATCAAATCGTTCTACCACAACTGGCAGTGTAATTTAAAAGAGGATTACTATATACACAACAGATTAAAACAAAATTCTCTGTTCTCCATATTCTGCAAGAATACAGACAGGAGATTCCAAATCCTGAAGGTTATATGGACTGAAATACGTTCCAATGCTCACAGTGGCAGTATGTAATCTCAAGCAACACTAAATATGGATAAACTGGCCATGAAAGTACAAGAGGAAACACACAAGTGTTTCAAAAGATGTCATTGTGTATTGCCTACAACTGAGAAACATGCACATTACAATAAATGTAATCTGGACCCTTAATAGGGGAGAGCAGCTTTGCTAAGTAGGCTGTTTGAATCTGAACTCAAGTCTGCAAAGCAGAGGTATTGGTTCACAGGTTGTTGTGCTACTATGCATTGGGGTGTAGCATTATTATACAGAAAACAACTATCTATATTTTCCAACCACAATACCCTGCTAAGTGCCATTAAACAGATTTCATGTTGGTCTTATGTAACAAGCACAATAGACACTTTCATATCCTCTATTACAAATATATGTAAGGAAGCTGATATAGTTTTAAGTCAATGGCCTTTATGTTTTGCTTTATATGTACTAGTAAAACACATTTAGTAACAAGCCAGGAGCGCATAGACCACTGCTGAAATACTGGCAGAATGTCTTTCTGCTGGCTAATTATCTTAAACAGTAGCAGGTATGAAGTACACGCCATATAAGTATTTTATTGTAAAAGATGTCATTTCAAACCCTACCTGTGCTGACCTATCAGACAGTATAAGATTTGCCAATGATGCAAAAATTAAAGGCACAAAAGTTCTATTATGCTACTCCGTATTCAGAAAAGGAGCATTGTGAAAGTAGCAGTATTCTTGACTGAGCTCCCAAGTCTACTGGAGGAACTACATCCTGCGCAGGAGAAGAAAGATAACTACTATGCTATATGTACATAACAGAATAACATCCACTATAGATCTCCCTTCCTTTTTCACACCCAACTGGTGAAATGTTAATGCACAGTAAAATAAGAGAGGCTGCCTGGCAGTGATCAAGGCTCACTCAACTTACTACAAAGTTGGAATGACTACCCAAAGAGAGAGAGATTAATTTGATTTGCTTGCCAATGGCACACCCTGTTCCTCCTTCTCAAAAGGAAAGAGATCCCTAGGAAGAGGTGCAAACACTTATAGAAAAGGCTATGTCTAAAACCAAAGATTTTTTTTAAAAAAGATAACAGTGCCATGCTGCCTAGAATGAAGTTTAAAAGGTCATTGGTTCTTATGCCAGCTCATTTCTTCACAGGGCTGTTTGATAACTCACAGGGCAAGTGCTTCAAGGTCATAAGCATTTCGTGAAATGCTAAAAGACAAACAAACCTGAGCACACTTCACAATATCAAAACACACCAATGAGGTGAACTAATTCCATGAAACTTTAAACAGTCATACAGCTAGGGGGAGGGAGAAATTCTCTACCGCTTAACTCTGTCCCTTTAAGTGCAAAGTTACTTTAAAGCCACTGACAACACCAGGGCACATCTCCTATGGCAAACACATTCCCAATACAAGTTAGTAAGTGACAGACACATTGCAATGCCTATATGGGATACATTAGGCATCACAAGGCTGAGAGACAATCTATTTTACTGCTAGATTTAATTGCAGGTGTACTTACATTGCAAACGTTTGGATGATCAGGCTAGTCCTTGTGATATTTTTCCCTTCTTGGGAACAAGAGCGAGAGACGCACGCACGCACTGAGGAGGGTTGGGGGGAGGGGGGGAGCCTTTAGTTCTTCCAGCCTTGTAAGATGTTCACCACCTGGTTCAACATGCAGCCTCCTTGAACCGCGTACACACACACACAACCTTGACAATCAATCCAATGAGAAGCTGTCTGGAGTGTGTGCGGAAGACCGTTGCAGGAGGCGAGAGTGCCTGAGCGGCTTGGTCGGAATAAAAGTAAGCGAGCGGACTCGTCCTGAAAGCGTCCAGGAAGGAAGTGACAGGAGGCGAATGGGAAAAGAGCAGCTCACAGGCTTTGTAACATCGCGGATCGGAGGAAGGGAGGGGAAGAGAGGCAGGGAGAGGAGGACTCAAAACTCCACGCCCGGCGAAGCTTCTCTTCCTTCTTGTCCTCCCTCCTCCTTCTCTTCTTCTTTTCTCTCTTTTTTTCTCTCTCTCTCTCTCTCCCACAATCCCAAACGAATGACTCTCTCCTGTCGAGCTGGAGAAATAATCAGTTTCACTCTTGAAAAAAGGGGCGGGATCACATCCCGAAAGCGTTTTAATAAAACAAACAGAGAGCCCAGCTCGGAGCAGCAGAGGAGGGAGAGGCGGCGGCAAAGCTCCTCTTCCCTTTGCCCTTCTGTAGTCTAAACGAGATTGATAAATTACTCCACTACCCTACTTTAATTATGTATATGGTATGCAGAATAAATCACCCAACATCAGGCACCTCAATCAAGCACTTTTTAAATGATAATTGCATCTTGGCTGAATCAATCTTGCCATGCCTGACATTTTGCTAATTTTAGTTTTTTACCGGGGAGGGGAGGTAGGGGAGTTAGAGAGATGACATATGCCACGGAGCAGCCCTGATGACAATCCTTTATTCTACGAAACCCAAACCATCGTGGCGGTAGGGTGAGGATACGTATCTCGTGTTGCCCTCCTCCCCTCCCCTCCCTCCAGGGAAGAAGGTAATGGGGGCGGAAGGACGCCCAAGAATCTCTACTAGGTGGAACCGTCCGGAGCGAAGTCTCTTTGGCCAGAAAGAGCCATAGCAACCTTTCGCAACACGCTGGGATTGGGTGTTAAAGAAAGAAAGGGCGCCCGGGGTTCCTCCAGCGGCAACACTCGCAAAAGGCACTGGCAGTAGCTTGTATGGACGGCGGGGATGGGCTGGGGGGCGGGGGGGGAGAGAGACACCGCTAGAATGCTCGGGAAACGAGGCATCTTCCTGTGCCTTTTAGCCACCAGGTTTGCCTTCGCCACTGATTAAGCGGCGCATCTCTGCAGGAACGTGGCGGTGGCTTCGATCCCAGCACTTCGTCTTAAGGGGAATAACGGATAGAGGCTCTCGGAGGCGATAGCGAAGAAACGGAAAAAGGAAAGGCGAGGGCAGGGGGGAGAATGGCTCCGTCAGGCGTCTTCCTCGTTCGATGCGGCCGCGCTCCCTCCACGCTGTCAGGGCCAGCCCAACTTTCGACTCAGTTTGGAAACATTTCCTCCCCAGTCAGCCCATGCCTGGGCGGAGAGGTGAGACGAAGGTGGGTGGGGGGCTATTATTACCATTTTTTATCGCGGTCCCTGACTTTGCCTCTCCTGAGCCTCTCTGGGACCATTTCTTCCAAGCCTCGGTCTTTCCCAAACTGTACCAGATATTATCTGTGAGTGCAGAGTGATGTCACTTACCCCGGACTGCTCGGCTGCATAGGAAACCGGCACGCGGACGCCGGGGAAACAAGCGGCAGGCAAAAGTTTGGGGACAGGCAAGAGCAACACGCAAGAAGGGCGGCTGGTTCCAGAAAACAATCGTCCCCTGGTAGGGTCTGTCATACCCTTTCGACGCTCACTCGTCTGACCCCTATTCACACAGGCTCAGTGGCTGCCCGCAGTCTCCTGTGCCAGCTCACCACATTAGCGACACCATCGCGTCTAATTCAGAGGCAACAACACATTGTCTCTTTTGCATGCAACCCAGCTCTGAGTGAATTGGGCCCTGAAACCGCCGGGCAAGAAAAGGGACCGTCGCCTTTCTGACCTCTTAACTTATCTGCCAGACTCACTATTTGCCAAACTCAATTACTGCTGTCTTTTGAATAGAAGTAGTTTGGAATAGTTTGATGTATTCAGGGGGTTAATCAGGGACAACACTATGAAAAAGGTGCTTAGTGTGTTCAGAACCCCAAGGAAAACTTTTAATGCAAAGTAATGTTAAAATGCATGCTCCTTCAGGAATGAATATTATTTTAGCTTTAATATTCATAAGAACAGGTGACCTGATTCTCCTCCCCCTTTTCAAGTGGGTATACACAATTGTTGGTGGGAGAGTCCCAGAAAATAAGAGATGCAAAATAGATAATCGTTAATGAATTATTCCTACTGGTGTAAAATACAGGAGGCGGAGTTTCATACCCCACTGTTCTCTACCCTAAGGAATCTCAAAGTGGCTTACAATCTCTTTCCCCTCCTCTCCCCATAACAGGCACCTTGTGAGGTAGGTGGGGCTGAGAGAGCTCTGAGAGAACCCTGACTGGTCCAAGGTCACTCAGCAGGCTTCATGCAAAGGAGCAGGGAATCAAACCTGACTCTCCAGATTACACTCCACAGCTCTTAACCACTACACCACATTGGCTCTTTAAAATGACTAATGTTCTCTATGCAGAACTACATAGTTTTATCTAAGAGACCTCTTCTAAGAGAACTATAGATATTTGGTTACCTTTTGAGGTTTCTACACACACACACAAGTTGTTTCTTGGGTGTTTGGATGGCTCATTCAATTCCATGACATACCTCTTGGTTGAAGGACCTTGTTTAAGACCAGTCCTAATAACCAGTGGTTATTGTAAGAGTGGTTGAGCAGTGGAACAGACTACCTTGGGAGGTGGTGGATGCTCCTTCGCTAGACGTTTTCAAGTGGAGGCTGGACGACCATCTTTCGGGTATGTTGTAGGGCTATCTTTTGGCTATGTTCCTGCAGAGTGCAGGGGGTTGGCCTAGATAACCTACAAGGTCCCTTCCAACTCTAACATTCTATGATTCTATGAACCACAACTCTACAAACTCCTGAACAAAGTTTGAGTCCAGTGGCACATTTAAGACCAACAAAGTTTTATTTAAAGTGTAAGCTTTCATGTGCAAAGCATGATGTGTGCTTTGCACATGAAAGCTAACACTTTGAATAAAACTCTGTTGATCTTAAAGGTGCCACTGGACTCAAACTTTGTTCTGCTGCTTCAGACCCCCACCTGAATTTTTCTACAAATTCCTGTGAGACACAGTGCATAATTCAGGTATTCAGAACCCAGCTGGACCAGTGTTTTATACAGCACTTGGCACATGGATGGCACCACAGATAATACCATACAGGATACAGTTAGGTACCTATGAAATCTCTAAATGGAGGTGAGCAGAATCTACCTATGAATTTCAGGCCCTTGTAGTTATTTTTCTACAACTTACATAATTTCTTTCACATTCTGCCCTCTGTGTTATATGGGGAAACTTTGCCTAAACATTATGAAAGGGAAGAGGAAGGATTCTAATCTAGGTTTTTATGACCATCCATCCAGCACTCTGGCTCCTGCATTATACTCTGGCTTTAAGATGAAATGGAAAAATGGGTGATATCACAATACACCCTGCTGACCATTTTATTGCATATAGTAAAACCAAAGTAGGAAACAAATCAAGAACAAAGTTGCATCACTTTATTCATTCACTGTACTGCAGAATACTGTAGTATTCTTTCCACAAGAGGACACATTTCTGTTAACACAAAAGACATTCGGCGTGTGGAATGACCCAGAAATTCTGCTAATGACTTTGGGCTTATTTTTACTGTCATATATTTTAGGGACTTCAGATACATAATAGGTTTAGGAACAAAGCGAAAAGATACAGGATCCAAACCTACAGTATCCAACAATATCTAACCCAGTTTACTGATAACTAGCACATACTCCTATGTTCATCACAGTTGCTACTTACACAGTACTAGTTGTTGTTTTCTTTCTTTAACACTTACCTGCTCCTTGTAAGCAGACTACAAAGGAAAGTTCTAACTATTTTATGAACTCCCCAGAGAGATCACAGATAGCAACACTGTAGCCTCTAGCTTCAGTGTATTCTTTTAAACAATTAAGTGAGAGCAATACATCATATCCAGACAGAATCCAGTATTTCAAAGGCTTGTTTCACACATGCATGAAAATCTTGCAACGATACATCACTTGATAATTCATTGAGCACTGGATAACTCATTGATGAATGTATAAAGAGCCTCATTTGAAAAGTACTTTGCATCCAGTGATGAGATTACACTAATTTGGGAGGAGTAGCAATTATGGTAGAAGACCGAATCAGGATACAGGATGATCTTGACAGGCTGGAAAACTGGGTTAAAACAGATAAAATGAATTTAAATGGGGATAAATGTAAAGTTCTGCATTTAGGTAGGAAAAATCAAATGCATAATTATACGATGGGAGAGACTTGTCTTGGCAGTAGTATGTGCGAAAAGGATCTAGGGGTCTTAGTAGACCATACACTGAACATAAGTCAGCAGTGTGATGCAGTAGCTATAAAGGCAAATGCAATTTTGGGCTGTATCAATATAAGTATAGTATCCATATCATGTGAAGTTATGGTATTGCTTTACTCTGCTCTTGTTAGATCTCCTCACTTGGGGGCGGGGGGGAGGAGAAGTTCCTCAGGAGGTGGGGGACTTTCCTTTGGAGGTTTTTAAACAGAGGCTAGATGGCCATCTGACAGCAATGCTGATTCTGTGAACTTAGGCACATCATAA
This sequence comes from Gekko gecko, assembly GCA_029375565.1. Taxonomy (NCBI): domain Eukaryota; kingdom Metazoa; phylum Chordata; class Lepidosauria; order Squamata; family Gekkonidae; genus Gekko; species Gekko gecko. Next base: position 58,891,827 of record JAPDNY010000007.1, read on the forward strand.
GAGAGAGGGCAGGAAGGGTTGCATCAGTGCTTAGTTCTCATGGCCCTTTCTTACATGCCCAGGGAAATGCTGATCACCCCTTTGGGGTCAGGAAACAATTTTTCTTCAGGCCAGTTTTGGCCAGGGAACCTGGAGGTTGCGGTTTTTTTGTTTTGTCATCTTCTGGGCATGGAACAGGAGTCACTGGGATTGGGAGGGGGAAGTATTTGTGAATTTCCTGCACTGTGCACTAGATGCCCTAGATGACCCTGGAGGTACCTTCCAACTCTATGATTCTATGTGGGGTAGTATTTGATCAAGGAGGATCATTTCACACATACATAATTACTTAATTTTCAGTCATCGAGCAATGGACACACATGTATGCATTTACCCTAAATCCCATTGATTTTGATGGAAGAAGTAAGAACATGATTAAATGTCTCCTACTCCAATCAATAGGACACATACTCATGCAGGAATTTACCCTAACTCCCATAGATTTGGATGGAAGAATTAAGCACATGCTTGAATTTCTTCTACTCCAATCAACAGGACACACGACTGCATAAATTTTGCTGGATGCTGTACATTGTCAATTTTTGCCATTACTAGTTGCTTAGAAGTAGGCTTCTCTGTGTTATGTCAATGCGAGATATATCCCTAGTAAAAACATCCGTTCTAATGTCTACTGGTTAGATCAGTGGTGTCAAACCTAAGGCCCATGGACTGGAAGCGGCCCACCCTGGGCTTTAATCAGGCCCATGGCTCTCTTCTCCACCCCCCTACCCCGGCCTGTCCTCACCCTTCTGAGGGAGATTGAGGCTGCCAAACTTCCCAGCGGGCAGGGCCTTGTCTTTGCAGTTTCTCCTCCAACAGGAAGTTCCTCTGGAGTAAAGCACAAAAGAAAGCTGCAAAGAAAATATGGAATGGATTTTCCTTTAAGGTCTCTAGGCCCAGACAGACTATTCTGGGACTGGACTGGCAGCCCCCAGAGTGCAATGACAGTCCCCGGGAGTAGCAGCTGCATTCTGAGAATGGAATTCCACTCTGGGGGCTATCATTCCAGTCCCAGAATAGCCCGTCTGGGCCCAGAAACCTTAATGGAAAATCCATTCCACATTTTCTTTGCAACTTTTTTGGAGCTGCAATGTATTTCAATGGAGTGGAGTTTCAGTTTCCAGTGTTTGTATGCCAGCTGAATTTGTCTGCTTGCAATAACGGGCTGATGTTTTCAGGCAGCTTGGCTCTGCTGAATGGACCTGAGAACGGGTGCCTGCATGAGTACTCTAACCTGAGAACCCACAGCCAAAGGAGGACAACATTACACTGGAGAGCCATTGCCAATCTGAGTAGACCTGAGGGGCAGGGGAAGCGTGCAATGCCCTGCCATTTCATGTTTTCTTAGGCTCGAAGCATTTTCGTTTTTATTTCTAGTTCTGGCTGTGACCCTTGTGCTTTTTCTTGAAGTTTTATTTAAAAAATTGTACTGACAAATCCCACTATCCCCCCACCTTTCCATTTTAGGTAGGCATCTTTTTTTTTGGGGGGGGGGAAGGTTTGGGAAGTGTCAGTTATCAAAGACTGTTAAATAAAATATGGCAAGAGTTAAACTGTTTTAAGCATGTTTGTATTTTAAGTTTAAAAAAAAACCCTTAATTGTGTTTCTTGGTGTCTTTTATTAAATTAATATCTTCACTACCTGGCATTACATTTTATGACATACATGGCCATGCCCAACAAACTCCTGTTTATATCAGATCTGGCCCTTGTAACAAATAAGTTTGACATCCCTGGGTTAGATGATACAGTAGTTATATTAGGATGGATATTTTTACTAGGGACATATCTTGTATTGCAGCTTTATTCTGTTTATCTATTGAAAACATTTATATGCCAATTTTCCACCCAAATAGGGTCCCCGAGAGACCCGCATTCTAGGCAATTAGTAATTGAAATGTCATAGAAAAGACAATGGGGTTTAATCCCACAATTCCTTGGCTTCTTCTAAAAATGGAATCATGACGTGCCTGCTTTGTAAATAAAATACGGTGTTATCTTTTTGGCTACAACTTTTAAAAGGCTTTTTGGTGGGGTGGTAATAGATATTGTGTATATAAGCATCTTGATTTCATTATGTATCAGCACATTTCAATAAATCTAGAATCATACACTTGCAGATAATAGTAGCTCAGTTATTGCTTTTCTTTCTCCCTAATATGCAGACCAACAAGACTGTTTATCTAGAGGCAGGGTTATCATACATTTCAGGGTACAGAGAGACACAGAGAGAGAGATCCTGACAATGAGCCTACCATGAGACTAACTTTGAGTGGATGTAATGTATCCTTCTATAAACACACAGAGGCACATTTTCTCCCCATCTCTTGGTTTCCCCAGGCTTCAAATGTATACTCATCTTCAAAAGAACAGGATGTTGCCGTGTGACAAAGACATGGAAGTCAGAAATATTTTGATGGTAAGTCTACAGGAGACTTCATGCCATCGTATTCTGCATTACTATGGATGGGTGTGAAAGTTGAACAATGAAGAAAGCTGGCAGGAAAAAAGTTGATTAATCTGAAATGTGGTGCTGGAGGAGAGTTTTACAGATACTACGGACCACCAAAATTTCAAGTAAGTGCTTCTAGGTCAAATTCTCCCTAGAAGCTAAATAAATAAACGGGCTATTGTACTTTGGTCACATTATGAAAATACAAGAGTCACTGGAAAAGATAATAATTCTAGGAAAAGTTGGAAGGCAGGAGGAAAAGATAAAACCCAACATGAGATGGATTGACACAGTCAAGGAAGCCACAACTTTCAGTTTGCAAGACAACAGAATGTTTTGAAGGTCATTAATTCATAGGGGCATCATGTCAGAATTGACTTAGCAGCACTTAACACACACACACACACACCCTAGAGGAAAAAAGGCCAAACCACATCAAAGTGTCCAGTTTTTATACAAAAAATATGCTAGCCAATGACTTGATAGACAAATGGATATATATGGTAAATTCCTCACATGAACACATATATATGAACGTGCCTCAGACTGAGTCTATCACATTGGTCTATCATCACAGTGAGTATTGTCTATTCTGACTGACAGCATCTTTCTATGGTGCCAGGTATAAACTTTTCACATCATCTGTTACCAGGTCTGGAGATGTTCGGGATTGAATCTGGTAACTTTGGCATATTCTGCCACTGAACAAAGAACCACTGTGATAAAATTAACAATGGCACATTTAATAATTCTATAAGCATCAATTTGTGAAGCTATTAATCTTACAAAACAGTTAGAAAATTCTGACATTAACAAAGTCCAACATCAGCATATCCTTGATGAGCACACCGGTTTTTGCACTCATTTCACCAATCTTCCTCATGAGTAGTCTTATAAAGCTGGAAGGTGCCAACCTCTTGATTCAGCTTAATTTCTTTTAAAAACAGTATAGCTTCTTGTTTTCTTCTTTATTCAATCTCTCCTAGAGAAAGCATAGTTATAAGGAGTGGAAAAAGACATGAAGCTGAATGGAATAGTATTTGTTATAATTTTTAGCTAGAATAGTTTTAAACTTACTTTCAGTTCCATTATAAGTACTTGAATAGGAGCAAGCCAATTACAAAATTTCTAGTCGAAGCAACCAGTCCAAAATTTTTATGTGGCAACAGGCCTACTTTAAATTGGTTGGCATTTGCTCTCTCTCTCACAATGTTGGCTAGTAACTCTCTATTAGGGAGTAGCATTTCAGTATTCTTATCTATCTGGCTGAAAGCCTTCTTTTAATGATAGACTGGCAATGCTCTCCACTTCTCACACTGAAAACTAACTCTTAAGGAAATTTCTGATGGATTCCAAGCAGCTGCATGTTGTTATACTTCCCTCTTAAAGGTGTAGAAGAGTTAGAGTTAGTTTTCAGTGTGAGAAGTGGAAAGCATTGCCAGTCTATCATTAAAAGAAGGCTTTCAGACAGATAGACAAGAATACTGAAATGCTACTCCTTAATAGAGGGCTACTAGCCAACAACGTGGGACAGAGAGCAAATGCCAGCCAATTTAAAGTAGGCCTGTTGCCACATAAAAAATTTGGACTGGTTGCTACGACTAGAAATTTTGTAATTGGCTTGCTCCTATTCAAGTACTTGCAATGGAACTGAAAGTAAGTTTAAAACTATTCTAGCTAAAAATTCTAGCTAAAAAATAGCCTGAAGAACTATGGACAGAGGTCCATGACATTGTAAATGAGGCAGCAATCACCGCCATCCTAAAGAAAAAGAAATGCAAGAAAGCAAAGTGGCTGTCTGATGAGGCTTTACACATAGCAGAGGAAAGAAGGAAAGCTAAAGGCAACGGTGAAAAGGAAAGATTTGCCCAACTGAATGCAGATTTCCAGAGAACAGCAAGGAGAGATAAGGAGGCTTTCTTGAATGAACAATGCAAAGTAATAGAGGAAAACAATAGATTGGGAAGGACTAGAGATCTCTTCAAGAAAATTGGAGAAATCAAGGGAACGTTCCATGCAAAGCTGGCCGTGATAAAGGACAAAAATGGTAGGGACCTAACAGAAGCAGAAGAGATTATGAAAAGATGGCAAGAATACGCAGAAGAACTATACAAGAAGGACCTCGATGTCCTTGACAACCACGGTGGTATAATCACTGACCTCGAGCCAGACATCCTGGAAAGCAAAGTTAAATGGGCCTTAGAAAGCATTACTAACAACAAAGCTAGTGGAGGTGATGGTATCCCAGCTGAGTTATTCAAAGTCTTAAAAGAAGATGCTGTTAAAGTGCTGCACTCAATTTGCCAACAAATTTGGAAAACACAACAGTGGCCACAGGATTGGAAAATGTCAGTGTACATTCCAATCCCAAAGAAGGGCAATGTCAAGGAATGTTCAAACTATCGCACAATTGCACTCATTTCACACGCTAGCAAGGTCATGCTCAAAATCCTACAAGCTAGGCTCCAACAGTACGTGGATAGGGAACTGCCAGAAGTACAAGCTGGGTTTTGAAGAGGTAGAGGAACTAGAGATCAAATTGCCAACATTCGCTGGATTATGGAGAAAGCAAGAGAGTACCAGAAAAACATCTACTTCTGCTTCATTGACTATGCTAAAGCCTTTGATTGTGTGTGGATCACAATAAATTATGGCAGGTTCTTAAAGAGATGGGAGTACCGGGCCACTTCACATGTCTCCTGAGAAACCTGTATAAGGGTCAAGAAGCAACAGTTAGAACCGGATATGGAACAACTGATTGGTTTAGCATAGGAAAAGGAGTATGACAAGGATGTATATTGTCACCTTGCTTATTTAATTTATATGCAGAGTACATCATGCGAAATGCTGGCCTGGATGAATCACAAGCTGGAGTTAAGATTGCTGGGGAAAAGATCAATAACCTCAGATATGCAGACGATACCACTCTGATGGCAGAAAGTGAAGAGGACCTAAAGAGCCTCTTGCTCTGGGTGAAAGAGGACAGCACAGAAGTGGGCTTGAAGCTCAACATCAAAAAAACTAAGATCATGGCATCTGGTCCCATCACTCCTTGGCAAATAGAAGGGGAAGTCGTAGAAGTAGTGACAGACTTCACATTCCTAGGATCCCAGATCACTGCAGATGGTGACTGCAGCCATGAAATTAAAAGACGCCTGCTCCTTGGGAGGAAAGCGATGGCAAACCTAAACAGCATGATAAAAAGCAGAGACATCACCTTGCCAACAAAAGTCCGCATGGTCAAAGCAATGGTATTCCCCGTAGTAATGTATGGCTGCGAGAGTTGGACTATAAGGAAGGCCGAGCGCCGAAGAATAGATTCTTTTGAACTATGGTGCTGGAGAAGACTCTTGAGAGTCCCTTGGACTGCAAGGAGATCAAATCAGTCAATCCTAAAAGAAATCAACCCTGATTGTTCCCTGGAAGGCCAGATGCTGAAGCTCAAATACTTTCGCCACCAAATGAGAAGGGAGCATTCACTGGAGAAGACCCTGATGCTGGGAAAGATTGAAGGTCAAAGAAGAAGGGACAGCAAAGGATGAGATGGTTAGACAGTGTCATCGATGGAACGAACATGAAATTGAGCAAACTTCAGTGGACAGCGGAAGACAGGAGGGCCTGGCATAATCTGGTCCATGGGGTCGCGAAGAGTCGGACTCGATTGTGTGACTGAACAACAACAAAGCTATATTCCACTCCTTATAAGATTGGTGAAATGAGTGCAAAAACCAGTGTGCTCATCAAGGATATGCTGATGTTGGACTTTGTTAATGTCAGAATTTTCTAACTGTTTTGTAAGATTAATAGCTTCACAAATTGATGCTTATAGAATTATTAAATGTGCCATTGTTAATTTTATCACAGTGGTTCTTTGTTTGTTGGGATGAATCTGCACACTGTGATCCCTTCTCTGGCTTTCTTGACTATTCTGCTACTGAGCCACACCCTTACCAAAGTTTTGCACTTTTAAACAACCAAAGCTGGCCTTAGAAAATCTCATTCTTTATGAGTATAGATTATAACCTCTGGGGTTCACACATGTGGAGGACTGAGGTGACACATTTCTTCAGACTGCAAGTGGAGGATTTAGTTTATTCATTTAAAAATGCATATCCACCTCTCCCATCCTTTGAAAAGGCTCACAATTTAAAAAATCATGAAAGACAATCTCAGAATGCAATAACAATGACAAAAAACTAACCCAGAGCCCATTAAAGAAACATAATTGGCCACAGTAATCAAGGACTTCCAAATTCAACAAAAGCTTATTAAACTCTAAAACAACAAGCATCCTTGCATTGGCAAAAACAGTAGGACTTAAAAGGTTCAGCCAAAAACTTGTTGCAGTGACAAAACCACTGTAGAAGGCTGTTTAATATGATGGTGCTACCACACAAAAGGCCATGAGCGTACTGAAGGCAGGTACACTTCCCAAAAGGAGAGCACCTTCAAAAGAATTTGCTGAATCAACCTAAAGAGATGGGCAGGCTTATAAAGGGGGAGTCACTCTCAAGAATTCTGGTCCCAAGTTATGAAGGATCATGGAAAATCACTTGCAGAAGGTTCCCTTATATTTAAAAAACAAAACAAAAACACAATCTCCTTTGCAAACAGAAATCAAGCACAGTAAGCAAAGTGCTCCCTCTTGTGCTAGTTTCCTCTTTGCATAGAGGTTTTTTGGTGTAGTGGTTAGTTTGGTGTAGTAGTTAGAAGTGCAGACTCTATTCTGGGAGAACCAGGTTTGATTCCCCACTCCTGCACATGCAGTGCTGGTGTGACCTTGGGTCAGTTACAAGTTCTATCAGAACTGTTCTCTCAAGAGCAGTCCTTGAAAGAGCTCTCTCAGCCCCACCTACCTCCCAGGGCGTCTGTTGTGGGGAGGGGGAGGGAAAGGAGACTGCAAACCACTCTGAAACTCCTTTGGATAGTGAAGGGTGGGGTCTAAATCCAATCTCTTCTTATGTGAAGAAACATTCTAAACTGGAATCAGCAACCTGTAATCAAAGGTGATGCAGTTCATTCTACCACTTTAGGGTTCTGCCACCTCATTCTCCTGCATGTGTGAACCAGGTCTCAGAAAAAGGGACGGTAAATTCATTCTATGCTCATCATTACCTAATAATGATCCTTCTGTTTTTCCAAATGCACAGTACAAAATCCCAGGAAGGAATACATAAAACAGCCAAAGTGTGAGGAAGTGAAGCTAACAAAATATAAGCCATTGCAATATGTACATTACTATCTTTAAGGAAAACTGAGGAGAAGTCTGCAAACTTCTCAGAAGCAACCTCAGCAGGAGAAGGCAAAGGTTGGCACTACTTTGGCTTAACAGCCTGAAATTAGAGAATGGAGATGCCAAAAGAAATATATACAGTGGCTTCATATGTCCTGGGCATCATCTACATATTTAGGTTATTAGGGCCTAGTCTGTAAATAGATATGACCTTAAACTGGGGACCGATACTCTAGAGGTGTGTGCCAAGATTATTTTTCAGTCAGAGCAAAGATCATTCAAGCAATGAATAAGGCACTTCCATCTTTTTAAAAAACAGTTTTCAATAGTATACAGACAAACTCTACAGGACTCCAATTGTTTCTATCATCTTGGAACTCAGCAGAAAACATTTTAGGAGACAAATAAAAATAGCTTTTTTAACACCTGTAGAATCTTCCTGTGTCATTTAGAATTTGATATAATTTACACTGAAACACCATCACCTCCAGACCATATTTTAAAAACATGTGTTACAAACAGCCAATAATTGGCAGCAAATCCTCTCTGGATTTCTTCCAGGAAGGTAAGATTAAGGGTTCCTGTTAGGCAGAGGCCTCCTGGCAACAGGAAACAGAAAATCTTGCACCATTTCCCAGCCCTCCACCTGAAACCTACATCTGAATTAAACAAAAATGCACAACAGGAGGTGTAATTATTGGAATAATCAACCCTTCCAAAACCTTACCAAGGGCTGAGGTGCAGCCAAGTGTCTCTTTCCCTCACAAGTATGATTATTTCATGGTGAGCTCAGTTAACATTCTCTTTCAGTAATTATCCAAGTTCTTTTTTTTACCCCCAGTTTGGAGAGACAGTCAAATGTTTATTTCTTTAAAAGAAATGAGGCTGCCAATTCACACTATAAAGTGACATTCAAATAACAGAGGGCTAGGGTTATATTGAAAATAACCCCACAGTTGATACATCCTAACCCTAAGTGATTTGGGTTCAGTTTTACATTTGGAGTCCTGCCCCACCCAACTCCTCTGCTTGCTCTTCTCTACCTCAGCCCTGTCTTAAAAGAGCAGTTCACTAAAACACTCCTGCCCATATCTGTCTGCTTTTAAGCTTGTCCCATGCTGGGTATAGCTCTTGAAGTGAGCTTTAGAAAAAAAATATTTTAAAGTGAGCTGGGGCGGTTGCCACAGCAACCCACCCTGAGAGGAACCAAGGCTATAGATTGATCTACCCCACAAGATTATTCAACAATACTGTATTTGTTCTCCAGTCATTCAGAATATTATTGCAACCCATATTGCTTTTATAATTGCACATAACATATAAATTCCAAAAATCTCATTATAATAGGATATAGATTCCAGGAGGGTAATTTAAATATTTCATAATCCATAGGGGAGAAAGAAAATGTATATAATTTCTTGTGAAATGAATTAATTGTAAAAGATATTTTCAAAGGCAGGTGCTGAAGGGTGACACATGGATATTAAATGCAGTGGCATGCCATGGATAAAATGGCATAATGTACAATGAACATTGATTAGAGGGAACCTTTGTCACCATTATACTTTTCAGTACATACAACTGCAGAGTTTTCCTTGAGCCCTAAATAAAAATAAAAGTAATAAATAGAATTTTTCTGTAATATTGAATGATAGAATTTTTAAAAAAAGTATGAAGCACTCACCACATAACCCTCTTTATTTTGAAAATCATCCGCCTTCGGTGCTTTACTTAATCTGTTCCATAGTAGTTACTTCACAGTTTACAACTCTTAGTTGGCACCTTGAATGTTCAAAAAGCACAGTAGTAATATATTATTAAAATGCAGGTCTCCATGAGTGAAGCAAATAATATAAAACCTGCTGAAAAGTACAGTTCCTGTAAAACTTTCGGCACATAGCTGATATCACTTGTAAACTATATATTAACAAGCAACTTTATAGATAAACTTTCTTTAGTAGATTTCATTTGAATGCAGTCTTGAATGAGTGCTGAAATACTATAACTGTAAGCCATACTATGTCTGGAACTCCAGACTGAAATCTATTTCAGCATTCATATTGTGTGAGAAATTTTATACTATTTTCTTTCTGCAATTTTTAAAGGTAATTATTATTTTAAAAATAAAAATGTAGAATACAATGTAAAATCACTTTTTTCATTTTGGAATAAGTCATAGCTGAAAGACACAGCTTCACATAAATGAAAGATACTGAAAATAGGACTTCAGGCAGCGTGGCGCCCCCCTTTCCAGTTGTGTGCTAAGGTGAGACTTAGCTGGTGTGGTAAGTGGAAGCACAAGATATCCTAATGTAAAGCCCTCCCCCTCCCCCTCCCCCTCCCCCCAGTTCCTTACTATACAGCCACTATTTGATTTACCTTCATTTGTTTGAAATGTGTATTTTTTTAAAAAAAAAATTAAGGCTAATATGTAATTTAAAATGCTTTCCACTGCTAATTTTTGAGACAGAGGTTTTTTAATGATACTATCTGGGATGTCTTCAGAAACCCCAGCCTTTTATTGACATGGCTTCAACTGATCACATACTGAGGTAAAATATATTTATTGATAATGCAGGATGGTTCTGTTCCTTTCATTCTCTCTCCAGGATTTTTTATAGTTGCAAGTTTAATGTGGAAATAAGATCCTGATTCATAGCCTTTGATGATCAGGGACTAGTTTGTCTCACACCCCATCTGCTTAAGTAGGGAATGAAAGAAACAGGTTTTCTGCTATCTCAATGAACATAAAAAATATAAACAGGACAGGGCTAGATGTTGTTGGGGAAAGGTAAGATATTTGTAGCTAGGGGACAAAAACATTCCTAGGATGCTTGGCAGATACATTGATATTGCTTGGGTGACTACTATTATCTTGTTTCCTATCTGCTCTACCTGAACATTTCCAAATGAACGACTGAGTATGAAAGGAACCATAAACTTCTAGTTTTCTCTCTCTTTTTCACAAGGAAACTAACCCTGTAAAAAGTATTCCTGGAACTTCTCACTGCTTGGGCTACATATAAACTCTTATAGCTAAATTAAGATATGTTTTATTCCAGTAAAGGACCCATAAAATATATCATGCACAGTACTCCTGTAATCAGTGCACTTCTTTGTAAAATGAGGACAGACAATTGACATTAAAAACTATCCATTATAATCAGCTGGGTCTAATAAAAGTGATTCATGTCACATGATCCTAAGCATGTTTACTTGGACATAAATCCCACTAAACGCCATGGGCTTTGCTCACAGGTAAGTATGCACAGGATTGCAGACTAATATTCTGGTCTTCTTGTTCTTTCTTTACAGCCTTAACATGGCAAGTAACTTGTAAAACCCACAAATTATCTAATCTCTCTTCCATTCAGATGCTGCTGTAGGGTGATAGTGTTCCCAACCCTAGTCCACTTGACACATGCATATTCCAAATATTGCACTTGGTGATTGGTTTTATAAATGCTGTAAGAGACATTCTAAAAGCACCATCATGAGGTCTATATTCTGGACTCCATTCATCATATGGAAAATCACTCTTTGGTCTTGGGTAAATTACAAAGGGGAGTTGAGGATATATGAAAAGGAGGAGACAATCCAGACCCAATCATCTCACCCATCTTCCCTCTCCTTTTTCAATCTGGGCATACCAATATATGCACAGGCAACTCTGCATATTCCTGTGAAAATGAATAGGAAGTATGTGTTGTGGAAAACAGTGATAGGATTTTTGCATCAGGCACTTGAGACAGACAGGAAGAAGTGCCCACAAAGCTTTGGGTAGGATTGAGTAAGGACAAGTTAGGTACATCCTTCATTTCTTAGCTTTTGAAATGTTCATTTGGTTATAGGCTATAGCTGTTTGTGGGAAGAGAGAATCAGTGCACCTTTAAGGAATGCATCTGACATTGCTAGAAGGCTCTGTTTGGCAGGTCACAGAGGGTATATAAAATGGTGCTGGCATTCCAAGTGAAGGCACAATACACCTTGGTGTATGTGTGTACTTTTTGGAAACAAAGAAGATTGTCATATGTGCATGCACTGGGGGGAAGCAGAGTGCTGTGTTTGCGGGTACTGAGGAAACAGGGCAGCACAAGCCCTACAAGAGAGGAAAAGGATTGTTTGTATATGCATACATGTTCACATATCTGTCCTTAAAGGGTAATGGGATCATGTGTACACCCGCCCTTCTTTGCTTAGGGGTGAATGTGTTTCTGTTCCTCTGAGGTTGTCACTCCTCCCCTCCATGTTACTAACAGAAGGGAGGCTTCTCCCAAGCATGGAAATGCAGAGATGGGTATCAGCCACATCAGCCGAACTTCTGATACTAGGTTTGAGGCACAGGACCTGTTTAACGGCAAAGGTGCCTTCCTAGAAATCATTGATGGCAAGACCACGTGTCCTAGCTTTCCCATCCAGCAGCGACCTACAAAATACTCAAGCCAGTAGCAAATTTTCTGAATCCTGAAATTCAAGGAAGGAAGGAAGCTTTTTTGTCCTTTTAAGAGGCAGCTGTGCCGCAAGTGTTGCTCCTTCCCATTCGATGTTCAAAAGGGCACCTGCTGATTGGTGCCCTGCTGCGAGGAAGTCTTAAAGGGGCAGTTTATGTTCTTTAGCTTCTGCTGTTCGGTCTCATTATCCTTCCAATCCCTGGCGGTCCGCCGCCGCCGCCATCCGACGAGAAAACCGCGAGGTCAAACAATGGAAGTAGGAGGAGGCTGCAATCCACAAACCATTTACATAGCAGCGTTGCGCTTTAAGTCGGTGTCCTGCTTTTGGCGCCAATGGGTAACAAAGCTTTGAGGTCGAAAGAAGGGGGAAGAGGAGTCCTCAAAAGAGCAAAAGCCACTTGCACGTGGCATACAGTTTCCGCACTGAAAAATATCGTCTCAGAACCGCACGTTTGTTACTAGTGGCATTTTCTGTTGGCCAGGTCGACAAATTGGTCAGATCTTCAGCTCCACCTATGCTTTGCATGGTGTAGCCACACGGATGTCTGGAAGCCCGCGAAACTGCGGGGGAGGATTAGTTTTCTCCGCCCCCTTGCCCAGCAGTTTGGGCGGCTCGGCTGGGTTAAATTTAATCTCTTTTTAGCTCCCGGTTCCGAATTCATGTGCAAAACGAGCTCGGAAGAAGTGGCGTATTTTGGACACGCGTGGCTTGAAAGGGAAAGATATCGATTTTATGCACTGCCCCCATCCCGCTTTTCGAACCCCATCGTGCAAAGCGGTTTGATTATATGTTGTGGGCTACTCCTTACATGCAGCCATACGGATCAGATCTCCTCTTTGAGCTCCCCGAGCAGCTGCAGCTCTTAAGGCAAAAGAAATGAGCCGGATTTGGGGGATGTACATGCACACTCTTTTAAAACAGATTATCCGTAGGAGATCCTATCTGATACGGGGTTTTGGCAGCTCCTCGGAATCGCGGGCGTCACGTGACATGTCTCGGGTAAAACATCGAAAGTTCAGTTCAAGGCTATGGCCGTTCTTAGCGTTCCTTCCTCAACGCGGAGTGAGTTTCACTAACGGGCATCTTGTGGCGGAAAGTGCCGTCAAGACGCCAGCGACTTAAGGCGACCCCGTAGGGTTGTCAAGGCAAGAGTCCTTCAGAGGTGGTTTGCTATTGCTTGCCTCTTCGTGACGACCCTGGAGCAGAAGTCCATCAGTGGCTATTAGCCACAGGGTATAGATGGGAACTCTCAGTCTGGGGCAGGTGATGCACTCTATTCTTGGTGCTGGAGGGGGCAGCAGTGGGAGGGCTTCTGGTGCCCTGGCCCCACTGCTGGACCTCCTGATGGCACCTGGTATATTTTGGCCGCTGTGTGACAGAGTGTTGGACTAGATGGGCCATTGGCCTGATTCAACATTGGCTTCTCTTATGTTCTTATGTTTCTTGGTGGTTTCCCATCCAAATACCAACCAGGGCCAACCCTTCTTAGGTTCGAGATGGGGCTGGCCTGGGCTTCCCAGATCAGGGCAACATACATCTAGCCAGTGGGTTTACTTTGGACAATGTGCCAACCTTCAAACATCTCTCCTTGCCTTTCTGCATCCAGGGATCCTTGGCAATTTTTAGGAAGGGCTCCTCTGCCAGTCCTTCAAATTGCCACGCTCTCCCTGAAATATTCTTTCCAACTATTTCTTCTTCAGCAGAGCCTTTCCTGGCTGTTGTGTGTCACTTTTGGTCACCATCTAATGGATGCATTGTACCCTTTTTGTTCTTGTTAGAACAAAAATGATGATGAGAGAGGTCTGAAGTTCTCTGTGTGGTGAAAATAAAGTGCAATGAAGGAGGGTGAAAAACTAATTAAGGAAAGGGCATTGTGAAACATGAGAAAATTGATCTGTATTAGTAAAAGGGTACAGTATGGTACAGTACAACATGTTAACAGTCTATTGAAGTTATTTTAAAAGTGAGGAAACTCACATTCTATTTAAACCAGGATGACAGAAGATGTTCAGTTTCTCAATGCATTCTAATTTAGCACTTTCAGGTTGAATATTTCTTTAGAAGCTTTTGTGTAGAAGGGTGACTCAGATCTGCAACAGCATGTCCAGGAAGATTAAACTGTTTGCCCACTGTTGTTTGAGTGTTTCAATTTTTTATGTCAAATTCGTGTTCATTTATTCTCTCACAGGTAGAAGAGGGCATATGTTAAACTGGATGATGTGCAGGCAGATGAGCCTGAGATGGTGTAGCTGAGTCCATTAGGTCCTGTAATAGTATTATCCCAGTGTATGTGGGGACAAAATTGATATCTGGGTCTGCTGCAGTTTTGTTCCTGAGTTTGTTTCTCTGTTGGGTGGTCCACTGTTGTTGATAAACCACTTCTTATGGGGGGGGGAGTTCTATTCTGCCACTGGAAAGTCTGGATCCAACCCACTCTATAATATTTTATGGATTGCAGAAGTTATAGAGTCACTAGTCCAAAAAAAGTCAAAGCAAGGGAATGATGTGGGGCTTTTCAGCCAAGGAGGACAGACCAAGCCTGCATCATCCAGTACTGAAAGTACAAACACTAGACCCATTCCAGCCTTATGTTATATGATGTTTTGTTTGTGTTTAGATATTCATGTGGATTTTGTAATATACCTGTTCCACTTCCTCTTTCCATTATTTCTAAGTATCAGTAAAATTTGAGTAAACACTTATAAAGTTAGATTTCTCAGGATGTATTTATTTATTTATTATTTCTATTTATATTCCACCTTGCCGGACACGCTGGCTCAAGGTGGCTCACAGGGTTAAAATAACTTAAACAATACAGAGTTAAAACAAGTAAAAAATACAATACCAAGTTAAGGTCATTATACTTTCTAGTCCAGTTATTTTTCATTTGAGCTGTTATTAAAGGGATAGGGTATATTTTGTTGTTAGATATATAGAGAGAAATAGTAAGTAATTATACCATTCAATCCTCTTTCCTGGGGGTAAGCCATATTGAATAGATCTGAGAAGGCTTCTGAGTAGACCTGTTTAGGATTACTTCCTCAGTCCCCCAAGTAACTATAACTTTTTAATAAATAGACAAAAAGAACCCCATCCATCCATAATTCACTATGTAAGTAGCCTTTTCATCCTAAAGAAACTAAGAAGTTTCAAAATGTGATGTTTGCCGTTCACTGTGAGATGTGGGTTTCAAGGTGAAATTTGTGAACTGAGCTTTAACTGAGGTTTAGAATCCCAGCTTGGGGGGGGACACCAATTTAGATTTGCCAAGGTGCATTTGGATGTCATGGCAAATGGGAGTTTGATTGAACCAGGTAGTGTTAGATGAAGCTCATATGTGAAAAGGGCAAGAGGGGTAGGAGGAGCAAGCAAATCATTGGGATCGTCCTCAGTGCCAACAACCTTGTGTAATTATAATTAGTTATGAATCTGAATGTAACCATTATTTCAGTACAAGGCTTTGGATGCCAGTCTGCCTCCTTCATAGTGTAGACTGAAGAAAGAAGTTACCAGTGGTAGTATTTGAGAAATACACTTCACCGTAGTATCTTAAAGCAAGAGCTGAATGCTGAACAGAAAACTTGTTTGGATATGCTTTATGCTGCAGTATGCTCTTTTCTGTGATATGTTTGTGTTCCTGTACAAACTTTACAGTGCTGGATTCAGTGCACTCAGAAGGTATATCTCTGCTTAGGATGCCATACAGAATAAATGTCTTGAGAAGACTACGTAGATGTTTACAGGCAGTATTTTGCCAGTTCCCTTGCTGCAGCATAATCAATGGTAAAGAACTGGTCTATATATCCAAGAAGGGAAATCTGCTTTAAGCAGAATGAAAATATGGCATTTTATTATGATGGAAAATGGAAAGTTAAACCAAGGAAAACTGAATGAGGAAATACTGCAGAGGGAGAGGTCAAATAGCTTTGAATGTGATAGCACCAAGGAACTTGATAATTCCTTTCAAGGGATTAGTGAGGAGTCAGCTTCAGAGCATGGACGAGAAACAGCTGTCATCATAATTCTGACAATTTCTACCGAATTGTCTGTACTTCAGGGCTTACTTAGGTGAGATGTGGGGGATCGGTGGGGAAAGGGGAGATTGAACAGGGTGCTAGGGAAGAAAAGGGAGGTTAACCCTTTCTCTATGTTTTCTCATGTGTAAATCCCTTCTCCAAAGTGATTTTGTTCTGTTTGCATATTCCTTTATGCTACCTGGCTTTTGCAAGGAGAAGAAGTTTTGCATGGAAAAGAAATTTTCAATGGAGAAAGTGCATGATCTCAAACCTATTCTAACTCAGCTTTGCAGTTCTGTATTGCCCACTTGTTTGGGGTGAGTTCCAGTGCCTTCTGGCTTGAGCGAAAGGCTAAATAACAGCACTCAATATGGGAGCCATTTTAGTAAAATATTTTGTAAATAGGTCATCTTTTTCTAATTCCAAGACTATTTTAACTCAAATCAAAGAATTTAAATTACAGATGCCCAGCTAAGAACCTTTCTATCTCGCACTCAAAAGGAAAGATAGTTTGCTAGTCTGATTTCCTGGTGGATCACTGACATTTTGAACAATGTTTTTTGGTTAAAGGTATTAAGAAACAAGAGTAATGGTTCACAATTCTGTTCTCAATAGACTGATATGCTGTAATTCTGTTGACTTCAGTAAAGCCATTCTATTTTAGTCCTAAGGAAGGAAAAGAAAGGCTCAGTTTGAAAGTATATGATCTCTGCCTGGCTCATGACATTTGGACTGAAATTTTGTTGAGGAACAGCATACTTATAGCCCCATATTTCAATCTTTGCTAAAGGGATGCGGTTAGACCATTTCTATTTACATACAGTCTGGGTTAACTCATACCTTCCAATATTTCATTTTTATAATATTTTGGAAAAGACAAGCATATGATTGATACAGAAAACCCCTTGAGTTAGATTGCCGCTGATTGGGGGAAAAGAATAAGAAGGGGTTGCTACAAAGTCTGTGGGGCACATTGTAAGAGAAAACCGTGAACAGAGTAAAGTTAGCATATTTAAATTATTTTAAGGAGATCACACTGACCTTTTTTTCTAATCTGAGTGTCAGAAAAAACAAATTAGTTGGTTCTCTATAGGTACAATCCTTTAGGGAACATTCATATGCAAATGCCATTGAAATAAATGGGAGCTATACAAGGGCTCTTAAAATGGGAGTTGATAAGGAGAAGTTTCCAATGGATCACACTCTACATATTTTGAGTATAGGATATGAAGTATGAATCTCAAGGTGTAGAAAGAAAGACTTAAGATTACTGTTCTGAAGAATTCTTAAGTACAAGAGCAGTTCACCAAAGGAGAAGCTGTCTGAGGAGATGGCAACATTGGCACTACACCACTGTTTCTCAAAAGCCATGGAATGACTTGCCCAGGCAAGCTGTGTCCTGTCCTTCCAATCAGCTTTGCATGAAAACACTGGACATAAGTTTGGGGAAAGCGTTAACTAATGGCTAGATTGCTTTAGCAAAGGAGCCATTCCCTTGTCTCAAGATTATTATGATCCTCCATCTATACAAATATTAATCATGATCAATTAAGTTTGTTAACATTGCCTCGATGTGTATTTAGGGAATGGGCCAAAGATAAGTAATGATATTTAATATAATATTTATGAAGAATGATTTTGGGACAGTACATTCACTTATAGAAACACACAAAAAATCAGTGAAGGAAGAAAATCTTACATTTCTGTATTATTTAGGCAGCTTGTTTGTTTAGAATTTGATTCAATATGCTAGCAATATTTAAATCAGGGTTACTGTGCTTAAAAAGAGGTCGTTAAAAGCAGAAGACAAGGTCATTTATATTTCTTGATCATTTTTAAAAGTAACCTATTGGATATTTAAAACAAAATAGATTAATTTTATGAAAATAAAAGGAACTAAGGACTTGTTTGTTAAGATTTTCCTTAAATCCCATAACAGATACTCTGAGGAGTCTGGTCTATTAAAAGAAAATTTATCAGCCCACCCACCCCTCCCAGAAACCCCTCTAAGCCTAATAAGTTTGCCACCATACTTGATTTTCTAAAGTTTTGTACAGTACTGTTGACACCTCTTGTCTTTTTAAGCATTACCGTCCTACCAAATAATGGGTGTAACTTGTTTTGTATTGAGATATCTGAGATTAACTCTGTTTAGGACCACAGATTACATGAGCAGATAAGGAATAATGTGATATGCTACAGGTTTAAATTTATCAATTGGTACTGTTACAGAACCGTAGCTTCTGATCATTTCGTAGGAAATCCGCAGCTTCAGTCTCCATGCTTAGTCAACACAGAAAATATTATTCTTTGTAAATATAATTTGTGCCATTGTATGAAATCAGTAACCTTCAGTGAGGTTTTGCAGACAGAATACAGTTCTCACAAATGACTATGTCCATGGTATTCGGCACAGGCAGCTGCACTGTTCTGAAACAGATATTAAGACAAATCAGCTGTCCTCATTGTCATATTATTAAAATGAGTAGGACAGACAAACAGAGACTCAACTGAAACAAAAATTTCTTGCAGGAAATAATCCATAGAAATCGATTGGATTTACTTCCAAGAATATGTATTAGATCTGAGATGTTAAGAACTTGGACAATTTCTTATGTTCACTATCTTATGGGTCTTTCCTCAGAGATAATCCTTTGCAGGTACAAAAACTTCTTGGTCAGACAACACTGGCTTCAGCTCCTGTGCTGCACAGAAAAAATATTCTTATTTTCTTATCCGAATAACATCCAGCGCTGAATTAGTGCCATAATTTATCTAAGCATTGTTTTGTGCTCTTTAAACTTGCATGCCAGGCAATATGTTTGGATGGAATCTGCTGGTTAAAAGCAGTTTCATATGTTCAGTTTGTGTATAGACTTTGTTTTTGGCTTTCTTTTTAAAAAACGTGATTACTTGTGTACAGAAATGCTTTCAATTTGTTTGACAATTTGTAAGTACTGCTGTGAAGCACAGTTAAAAGCATGAGTTGGTGAAAATAGAAATGCATCATAAAAAAGTTATGCTCTTCCCAAATATGTCTTAGTATTTGATCTTTTTCCCCATGTCTTCTCAGTAATTAAAATAAGATTGCCCTGAAAAACATGTTCTCCTTTGCAAACTTCCGCCACAGATCCAAGGTGGTGTTACAAAACTAAAAATTGTGCAAACAGCACACATTGCAATGAAAGTGGAAGCATGGTGCAAAGACTGTATTCCCATATCGCTTCACAGTCCAGCTTCTTGCTCTGGTGAAATCGACAGCTGCCTTTTGATAAGTGATTGAAGCATTTTAAAAAGTCTTCTGTATTCACTCTACTTAATTTGAAAAGTTACCTCCAATATGATATCAAAAGGGTTTCCTAAAAGCACATAGAGAACAGGCAAAAATAATCATATAGGTGAATTGTGACAAAGACAGTCTTTCCCCCCCCACACACACACACATAGACACTTTGATTTTAAAAAGAAAAGTAACTGGGGAGATTAGTTTGCTGTCCTTGTAGTATTTTTCTGCAGGCTATGCAGATCACTTTTCAACCTTTTCTTCTTAAAAGCCTTTTCTTCTTAAAAGTTTTGTTTTGTTTTTTTTAAATAAGTCTTTCTTGAGAACATTAACTTTGTCGAAGAATTTACAGTACTAGCAAGAAGGGGGTTACGGAATGCATCTTCTTTGCAACAGAAGCAACATAGCTAGGGTTCTAGGACCTATGCATAACTCTTTGGTTTAGTCAACATATCAACTGCAAGATATATACATATATATATATATATTTTCATATATTTTTTAAAAAATTAAAACTCACCAGTGCCCTTCTTCTTCTCCAGGAAGATGTACCCCGTCAGCACCTGCTGAGGGCTTTGTTGATTAAACTGACAGGTAAAAAATTCCTGTAGAATAAAGCCAGACCAGCTGGCTTTGAAGAGAAACCCCCCAGTTTGGGTTCTGTTTGCCTCACTCACCCTCTGCTGTGAAGGCAGGCGCTTTTTCCCCTTCGCTGTTGACCTGTAAGATGCGTGATTTCCATGCACAAGTGTCTGGCAGGCCTGGGCCCACCTGCTCCTGTCACTCGAGAGTAAATTTAGCTGTAAAAGGTATCACTGACAACCAGACCTTTGTCAGCTCTGGCAAAAGAACATAGAATTACTCTCTCCACAAAGCATGCTGTAAGTTCAATTGGAAAATATCAAATCATCAGCTTTATCCAAAAATTACTCCTTTAGAGGAAACAAAATGAAATGACTTTCAGATGTAAAAAAAAATAAAAATCCTCCTTTACAGTGATATAAAAATCACATTTCCAAGAATAAATTTAGAACAAGACAACTTTTTGTACTTTTTTAATTGCAGCTGGAACAAAACTTTTTTTTTGGGGGGGGGGGAGTAATGGAAGCAGAGCACACATCGTTCAGGTTATTAAACTATGTTAAGCATTAAAGTGGATTGCTTTCCTTTTCATTTTTTTTTATCCAGAGGAATATTAGAAATCTAAAACTTCTCAAAGAGAATGCAGTAATCTTAACTCCTCAAATGAGAAAGTATTTCAAGAGACTGTATGTCAGAATGACACATTCATGCCACTAAAGCTTTGGAAAGCTAGGAACCAGACAGAATTCAAACAGTTGCTCACCTGTTAATTTTCAAAGTATACTCATTTTGAGACCCTTCTTAATAGATTAAGGTAGGGGCATTTATATCTTCTTTGTCAGCTATTTTTATTTCCTTTGAGGATGAGACATACTGGAAATCCTAAAGAACAGGATTTCCTAAATATCTCTAAAGTAGTATGATATCTCGTGAACATATACACAAGGTCAGACTTGGGGTGGATTGCCAGGCAATTCATCTACTACCTGAATACCCAAGTCTCAATCTTCAGTAATTTGGCAGAAAACTGCTCAAACTATTTGAAGTCATGCCCTGTGCTTTGTATTAAATGAGAGGGTGGGATAAAAGGGGTGATGGAAAAAAGTCTGGGTCACAGACCTTTTGTCAAATAAACAAGCTTCCTATTTACTTACTGCACATAAACAGCTACTCACTGAACTCTGTTTCTCTGCAGGGTACCACTTTCAGATAAAAACATGGACCTGATTGGCATCATCCAGTATCCATGGAAACATGGTAAGTACCTCTCTCAGAGTGAATGTCTCCTATTCAGGATTTAAAGGCTGAGTACTGGGTAAGTGAGTGTTTTCATTTAATAATTATACAGGAGATACTTTTTAGAAGCTTGCTAAGGGGAAACAGGTTCTTGCTTGTTGCGTGTGCCATAACAAAGACCTTATGATTTCATCATTTTAAAAAAATCATGTGTTTTGGGTTCAAACCCTTCATCTGTTCTCTTTCTACAATACAAAGTAACCTTCTCAAAGTCCTAATGAATAGGAGTCCAGAACTTTTTGAAGCTTTGTAAGTACAGAAAAGCAGTGATCACCATTCTTTGGTGCATAGTGCTTAGGCAGTACTCTCATTATGGTACAGTGGACTCTTTTCCTCTTTCGAATGAAATAAAACAGTCCATTAGGAAGATGTTAAAGCATTTATAACCTTTTTTGTTAGCTCAGAAAATTAACTAGGTAGGCCAAAGTTTTGTCTACAACAAGATGACGAAATGTGTGCACTGTGTTGGGAATACAATTAATACTGAGGGGTTTATTTTGAAAGGCTGGCCTATAGAGTTGCCAACTCCACCTTGGGAAATTCCTGGATATTTGGGGTAGTAGCCTGGAAGAATGGAGCCTGGGGAGGGGGAGTGAGCTCAGCAGGAAGGTGATTGCATAGAGTCTGCTCTCTGAAGCTGCCATTTCCTACAGGGGAACTGATTTCTGTAGTCTGACGATCAGCTAGATTCGAGTCCTTGTTGTTCAGTCGCACAGTCGAGTCCGACCCTTTGCGACCCCATGGACCAGTAATATCTTAGAGCCCAACAATATTTTCGGAGTATAAGCTCTTGAGAATCAAAGCTCTCTTTGTCAGTTAAAAAGATGGAATGGATCTCTCTGGAGTCCTTATCTCCCACTCAGTCTCAATCTTTATTGATACAGTCACTGATTAGCATAAATCCTATAGTACCATTCATGTGAAAAGCTTATGAACAATATATACACAGTAGGGCTGCCAGGTCCCCCGGGAGGGCGAAGGTTCCCTCGCTCTAAGGGTCCCCAATCCGCCAGTCCAGAAAAGGCCATCGAGGTGACATCATCACACCGGGCATGTCGCAGGCTGATTGCTAGAGCGTCAGCCAGTGATGCACCCAATGTGATGATGTCACTTCCGGGTGATGTAATCGCACCACGCGCGTACTGCACACGCGCACAGATGTCCCAGGTAGGGACCAACTCCCCCTCGCTATCAATGGTAAGTGACTTGGCACTTGGCACAGCGATATTTAAAACTCTAAAACAGTTAAAATTCTGATATACTTTGTAATATCTTGTAGCATGATTTATATGCAACTGATAAAAATCTCACACTATCTTCCACTCAGAAGGTGGGAGGGGTGTTAAAAAGAAGGAACTCAGGATGCAGAGGTATTATGCACATTGTAATCAGCTTGGTTAGAACTTGGGAGCAGAAAATTAGCATCTGTGGTAAGTAATAATCTTATGTCCCAGTTCAGCACTGGGGTGGGGGTTCAGTTGTTCTAATCTTGTGAATTAACTCAGATTCAGCAATCTCGTGTTGTAATCTCCCCTTGAAGCATCTTGGTTTGAGGACTGGCACTCTTAGGTCAGCAATAGAATGACCTGGAAGAATAAAATGTTCTCCCACTGGTTTTTTAACATCATTGTTTTTATTGCCAGATTAAAGCATTTCCCTCTGCTCTAATCAAGCTGATTACAATGTGCATGGTACCTGTGCATCCTAAGTTCCTTCTTTGCAACACCCTTCCCACCTTCTGTCTGGGATATAATGATTTAGAGATATCCATTCCATCTTGTATCTGATGAAGGGAGCTTTGATTCTTGAATGCTCATAGTCTGTAAATCTTGTTGGTCTCTGAGGTGCTCTACAGCAAACCAACATGGCTACCCTTTGAAACTGCAATTCCAGGAGAACTCCAGGCCCCACTAGACTAGGCTGCAGTGCTGAATGCAATAACACACACAGCAGTCATGCTGCAGTTAATGTGATCCATGCATGGAAGTATTATATCTGAAGGAACAGGAGTTCAGTACTGAAATCTAGAAGCAAATTTGAAATTGATGACATGAAGTTACAGCTGAACCCACACAAAATGGAAGTGAGATAGTAGCTGGCTCATGTGAAGAAATAAAAATGCCATTTCTGGACACAAGCTCATTTCCCCTGAAATAATAGTTTCATGGCCTGGGTATACTTATGGACCAGGCCTTGTCTCTGGAGGCCCTGGTGTCACGCAGGTCCACTAGTGCTCTTTACCAATATGTCAGCTATGTTGCTTTCTTGAGGACAGGACCTAGAAACTGGCATCCATGCTTTAGAAAGTGGACAAACCCCCGCAGCAGTTAAGGTGTTCAGTCAAAGCCCTGCTCTAGATTTAATATAACCAGGAAATGAGAGCAGGATGTTCTTGATTATGGCATCTCAGTTTTGGAATGATTGTTGAACTCCCTCGCACCCAAACTTCACATGCAAATATTTAGAAAGAAAGCAAAGTCATAATTTCATTCCAGCAGACTTTTTTCTTGGGCGGGGTGGTGGTGGAAATAATTATTTTAAAGTACTATTGAAATGATTTTAAGCATGGCATTTTTTATTTTTTTGTACACTGCTTTATATTCTTTGTATGATTCTGTAAGTATTGAGACCACAGGAAATGAAAGATAGGATTGGAGTTTTTATGTTATAAATAATAAAGCAAAAAAAGAAAAGAAATGGACTATTACAGATTATTGTCTATCTAAGGTACCATAAGGCACTACAAAAGATTACCGAATTTGTGTCTAGAAGAAATTGAAGTTTCTTTCATAGCTTCCAGTGAACTGACAGTTATCAATCTGTTGCCTTTTGCAAATGAAACTTCTTTTTTTAAAAAGTTATCTTCCTTTTACATGGAGAATCCCACTAAAGTGAATATGACTCCTCCTCCTGATTAAGTAGATTGTGAATTGCAGCCTTCGTCAGGTAAAAAGCTTTTCTGCCCACCTGGATAGGTTCTTATATTCACATGTCATTAAATATAACCGTTGCAGCTACACATTTCTCTGTAGAAAGATCCAGTGGAGGTAACTAAAATCCAACTGGTTTAAAGTTCTGGCTTCCCTATTTTTACCACTCTGCATATTATTTTCATTTACTTTCTTTATTGTTTTTATTTGCTAACTTTTCTCAGCAACCAGACCCTGCTGAGTGCAGATGGCATGAATGATCCCACAGATTCTGTGTACAATAAGCCAGAATGGTATTGCAGACATTCTATATTAAACTTCTCTGCTGCAATAAAAATGTTACTTTACCACATGCCTACTTCATAGTCTGCATCATTCTGTATACCTGTATAGGTACCAATCCTTTCCTTAGGTATTGCAACTGTAAAATCTTGCCAAAATGTATTTGATCTTCTTTGCGATTGAAGGTTTGCGTAGTAGTTTTGTAATACTCTGACACATGGAACCAGATGTTCATGGACGTTTTAGTGGACATGTAGATGGATACTCTATGTACTGCTTCTGCACAGAGAGAACTTTTCTTCTAAGCCCACTAACATGGCAAGATGAAGATCATGTGCTAGGAGAAAAATGTGGTCAAAAGATACTCCAACTGAATAAATGATATAGAAATATGGATTTGGTTATAATAAACACTAGTCTTATCAAACAGGAATTGGGATGATGAATGAATGAGCTTTTTAGGCCATGATCATTTTGGGGTTATCATAGCTTTTGGAAATTATATTAGTGATCAGGTTATAAGAATTAACTGGCTTGGCTGCTCAGTTTGGGGAGTGGCTGGTAGAGCATCTGCTTGTCACCCAAAAGGTTCCAGGTTAAATCCCCAGCACCTCCAGTTAAATGGATCACGTAGTAGCTGATGTCAAAGACTTCTGCCTCAAACCCTGGAGAGCCAATACTGACCTTGATGGTCCAGTGTTTGGATTCAATATAAGGCAGTTTCACATGTTTGTATGTTCAATTCAGTGATTGTTGGCCAGTCTTCTGTGTCTCTCCCCAAACAAAAATATCCCAAACTCTGTTCTGAAACCGACTGTAACTTGAACACTTTAATTACTCAGTAAAAGCTTCTCCGATTACAGATTGATCTATTAATGTCAGAAATTATATGACATAAAAATAGGGAAGGTCAGAAAACTCTATTCCAGTGGGAACTTTTCCACCCACTTAACACAATAGTTTATGATTCTTCTCAGCCATTTTTGAGGCATAATCTGAAGATAGAACTTTCAGCCTTTGTAAGTGCTATTGCATGCAAGACTTTACTCTTGATCATATTTCATGTTGCTGCCTGAAACCCAAGAAACCCAAGGCTATTTTGTTACCAAAGAGAAAAAGGACAAAAGCTTTATTAAATTTGTAAACTTTGTCCACAATTTTTCTGTGCATTCTTCTGTGCCTCTCTATATATGTGTTCACACACTAATAATAGCAGAGGTCTGATTCTCTTTAAGGATAAGGAAAGTAGTCCTCCTCTATCCAATAGTACACCAGTGGATAATCATATGTGTTTTGTACAGTTAAAGGTCTGTATTCTTGGGAAATCTTGTTGACTACTTTATCTATTGTATTTTGTTTTTCAGGAGCTGCATTACTGGTTAAACTTCTTGCATCATAGCTCACTCCTGCAAATCATTTGGTAGCATTATGATTTTTGGTATAGGGATTTGACAGTTCCCGATGTACACAAGGTTGGAGGCATAAAAACCAGTCCTTTAACCCTGTAGCCCAATTGTATTCTAGCAAGGGAGAAAGACAATCTTTGATCATAAATCTGCCCTGTGGTGCTGCTCCAAAATGGATCTTAAGCTCCTCTTCAGTTTTATATTGGCCCTTATGTTTTTAATGGATTTTTATGCATTGTTTTAATATTTTGATTCATTGCTGATTTTTAGGTCACCTTGATGCCATGTTGGGGAAAAGATAGTATAGCAATTCTTTAAATTGATACTTAATTGCTGGCTAACTGAAGCTGTGGAGGACTTTTTTCTTCTAACCAACCCTTTAATATTTGTTCACTGGAGCACACAGTTCCTAAGAATGACTGGGGATGGGGAAGAAGAAACCAATATATTAAATTCCAGCCAGATATAACAAAGTGTAACTGACAATGCAATCCTAAGCAGAGTTACACTCTTCTAAATACATTGATGTCAATGGGGTTAGCAAAGTGTTGCTCTGTTAGGATTGTACTGTCAGAGTCTACCTTCAAACATATTTGTGTCCTACTGGGCCAGCATCTGGAGGAACTGAACAAAAAGCTCAGATTGGTAGGGGGAAAGAAGATGCCAAGTTGCTGTGCATCGTACCCCACTGTCCTGGAGCTACTATGCTGAGGAGTATGGTCTAAGCATCCAGAACTCTAAGCTACAGCTTTTCCTTGAAACTGAAAAACCCAAAGAAGGTCTACTGTAAAATGAAAACTTGCTATTACAAAAAAGATTGCTGCTTCATGCCAACCATCTTCATTTTTCCCCTATCACATTTTTATTCTGCCCTTCTACCAGAGAGCTCAGAGTAGCATACATGGCTTCCTCCCTCATTTTATTTTTAAATTGTGCATGCAAGACATGTTTGCTCATGTCAGGAGCCAACACCCAGTTCTGACTTGACCTCACCCTGGCTGCCAGAGCTGAGGACAGCTGTGGCCCAGACTCACCCATGCCGGGAAGGCCAATCGAGGGAGGTGCCTGGGACCCAGGCAGATCACTCTGATACAGCTGAGAATCAGGCATGGAGCCAGAGAGAGAGCAGAGAGGAGAGCCAGCCTGGGGAAGGAAGTGGACCTGGGTGCTGGAACCCCTCTCCTTCCCAATTCTGAGGCCGGTGGGCCAGTTGCCCTCTTTGGTGGCAGGACAGCAGATGGCAGGGAGATTGTCTTAGGGGTTGGGGGGGCTTCATAGCTTGTAAACAATTAACGGTTTATGCAGCTTTAAAAATGCAAAATCCATTACTTATTTATTTAGGATATTTCTATGCCACCTCATCAGCGTTCTACTCAAGCTGGTTTACAATTAAAACCATGTCATAATATTAAAAACAAGCCACTGGACATAAGCAGCATAAAAAACTATCCATAAAACAGAAGCAGACCATTAAATAGCTGATAAGATACAATCCATAATTAAAAGCTTGAGTAAAAATATGTATATGGGCCTGGTACTTAAAAGAAAAGTAGGAGCCAGGCCAGCCTCAAAAGGGAGAGTGTTCCGAAGGTGAGGTACCACCACAAAAAATGCCCTGTCTCTGGTTGCCACTCACCTCACCTCTGAAAGTGGGGCACACAGAAGCAGATCTCAACTGGCAGGCTAGACAGTATAGAAGAAGATGGTCCTTCAGAACCTCTGGTCCCAAGCTGTTTAGGGCCTTAAGGGTAAGAACTAACAGTCTGAATTGTGCCCAGAAACAGAGGGGGTAACCTGTGCAGATCTTTCAGCACAGAGATGATATGATCCCTATAACCCATCCTTGATAGTAGCCTGGTTGCTGCATTTTGGACCAACTGAAATTTCCAAACATTTTCAAACCATGCAGAAAACCATTTCCAAACCATGCAGAACACATTACAGTAATCTAACTTGAATGTAATCGGAACATGGATCACTGTGGCCAGATTACCCTTTTTGACAAACAGCCATAGCTGGCAAATCAGCCAGAACTGATAAAAAGTGCTACATGCCACAAAGGAGACCTGAGCCTCCAACTGTGGTCCAGGATCCAACTTGTTCTGTCAAGGAGAGTGGAGCCCCTTGCAGGACAGGCTGATTTCACAGTCCCTGAGCAGCTTCTCCATGGACCAACAGCACCCCAGTCTTGTCTGGACTGAGCTCCAGTTCATTGGCCTTCATCCATTCTATTACCTTTTACAGGCATCTACTCAGGGCTTCTACAAATCCACTTGGCTTAGCTGTGAAGGAGAAATAGACCTGGGCATCATCCACATATTGGTGACACCTCACTCCAAATCCCTGGATAACCTCTCCCAGCAGTTTCTTGTAGATGTTAAATCTCATGGGGGATAAGATGGAACCCTGCAGGACCCCATAATGGAATATGTCTGTGAGGGAAAGACATAC
Source organism: Gekko gecko (assembly GCA_029375565.1). NCBI lineage: Eukaryota > Metazoa > Chordata > Lepidosauria > Squamata > Gekkonidae > Gekko > Gekko gecko. Next base: position 58,920,249 of record JAPDNY010000007.1, read on the forward strand.
AACATCATGAGGAGAGGAGAGGAAAAGATAATATTAAATGAACTGATGCTTAAGCAGAATCCAATGAAATTTCAATTGGCATCAGGATTTCCATAGAAGTCTGCTAATCAGCTTTGAAAAATGAAACTGTTTTCATGCATTCCTAGCTTTCTGTTATGTATTTTTATCATGTAAGTATCATGAACATCAGTTGTATGTAATGTACGCTAAACACTAGGAGGGAGGCACTGATAAATAAAATGCTTCAATATTGTTATAATTCTTGGTATTATTTGCGAACATTGTGGAAATTATTTTAACATTGAGCTTCAGTGATATTTGCTGTTTTGTATAGTTCCGATTTTTAGCATCTAGTTGCCTGTTTAGTCTGTTATCTTGCCAAAAGCTATATTATAGAACTGATTATTTTTAGGTTAAAGAAGAACTAGGTGTAAAAGGAAAATAATTAATTAGCGACTTCAAACAAAGTTTTGTAAACTGAAGCCAAGAACTTAAGTTTATTGGCAGACACTATACACTGTGTAACTATTTCCATATTAAAAATGGAAAAATTAAGGCCTATTTTGAATTTAAAGTATCCTGAGCAAAACAAATAATCCTTTCTTATCTTTAGTGATATGCCAGATGTGTATATGTTAGATTTTATCTAGAGGAACTAAGAGGAAAATGGAAGTTTCTAACATTATTAATGATCTTTATAAATGTGTCATTTTTTTTGTCTTCAGAATACACCCAAGCGACAGGCAAGAATGGATTGCACTCTCACTTGAGTACCTTTTGCAGAGGGTTGCCAGGTCTGGGCTGGAAAATACCTGGAGACTTTGGGGGTGGAGCCAGGAGAAGGCGAGGTTTGGGGAGGGGAGGGACCTCAGCATGGTGCAATGCCATAGAGTCCACCCTTCAAAGAAGCCATTTTCTCCAGGGGAACTGAACTCGGTCAGCTGGAGATCAGTTGTAAAAGTGGAAGATCTCCAGGCCCCACCTGGAGGCTGGGAACCCTACTTTTGCAGGCTAACAGTATGTGCATAACTACCTAGCTGCTGTCTCCCAGTCTCATCCCATACACAGTCTACTTCGTTTCTCCTGCATTCTAATCAGAAAGTAATTGTTCTCCTTTGTTTTTTCCTGTCTCATTATCTTTCTCTGAATCTTGGCTCCCCTACCCCACCCGAACACTTATTCCATTGCTGCTCTCTCCTTTGAATATCTCTTCTCATTGTACATTCTTCATAGTGGCTGTATTGGCCTTCCTCTTCCCAACTGCTGCCATTCCAGCCTCTGGCTACCCCTGCTATCATCCTACTGTTTCAGAGCTCTTGAAAGCCATTCTGTATGGCTCTACTCCCCTTTACATCTCTGTGTTGTGCAGTCCTATACTGTCCCCCTGTTCCCATTAAACATTCATTTCAGATTTGATGCATGGCTTGCCTTCTTCCCCTCGAATAATTCCTCCACTGTGTTTTTTGGTGATTTCAATATCCATGGTGATAACCTCACTAACCCAGCTGCCTCCTGCTTGCTCCTTTAAACAGATTCCAAGCACTCGCAGCCGTAGGCTTTATCTTCAGTGCTGTACACTACCTTCCCCCAAGCTTTGTCTCCAGCTCTTTCTGTGGCCTGAAACCCATTGATTCAGAGTGTCTTTCTTGGAAGTACTGTTGTGTCACTTCAGCCTGCTCGTTAGATTCTGCAGTTCAATGCATTTATCCCCATATTCACAACAAATCATTCACCCCTCTGATCCCCAGTCCTGGCTCAGTCTCTTCATATGATATTTCCATTCATTCTCTAATGCTGCTGAACACCTCTGCGGGAGATCAAAAATCCTGGCTGATTTTATCTATTATAAATTCATCTTCTCCTACTCCTCATTGCCTAGCCACCTGACTAAGCAATGATAACATCACACCATGATCTCTAATAATTCTAGGAATCCTTATTGACTCTGTTCTGTCTCTGATACTGTAGCAACTCCCATCCCATTATCTTCTACCTCCTCACTCTCTGCTTAAGGTATTCTTCAGTGATAATATTTAAATTATTCATTGTGATCTTTGTCCTATGAGTTCTCTGTTCTTCCAGTTTTCCCTCATCCTACACCTCTCTGTCAGCCTCAAAATCTAGAACAAGACAATACACACTTACCTTCAACTTGTATGTGGCCTTATTATCTCACTGCTGTCCTAACTGATAAAATCCTTACCTGTTACCTTTATTCCTCAGGTCCACCATCCACAGTTCTCCAAAGGTCGATTGCTCCCTCAAAAATATCCCCATTATGTCCCTTGCTGCCTCTTATGCTTGGAACACCTTCCCAATGCCACCTTGTTGTCTTCCTTCAAATCCCACACTAACGATTAGTCCTCTCCTGCACTGAAATTAAGCCTAAGGAAATTTTCAACTGAACTAAATACACTCTTCTCCTGCTTACTCTGGTATCCTTCTTTCTGTTGCCATTCCTGTGTCAAAGGTTAGATTGTAAGCTCCCAAGGATAGGAATCTTTAATTCTGCAAAGTGCCATTCACACAGAAGCTCTTATGAAATATGCAACACCCACCACATATGTGTTTTTTGCACAGTAATCTATTCCTGAATAGAAAATGTAGCATGTGAACAGGAAAAACACTTTACGTGTGAGAACATATCCAACCTGTGCTGAAAGCACTGCACTGGTTGCCTATAGTGTACCAAATTCACTTTAAGATACTGGTTCTTACCTATAAAGCCTTATATGGTAAGTGGCCAGCATACCTGAGGGACTGCTTTTCCCTACATGTTCCCCAGAGAGTACTACGCTTAGGAACACAAAATCTTCTGGATCTCCCTGGCCCTAAAGATACCAGATTAGCTTGGACTAGGGCCAGGCCTTTTTCTGTGGCAGCTCTACGCTGGTGGAATGAGCTCCCCAAGGATGTCAGGGCCCTGAAGCACTTATTACAGTTCTGCAGGGCCTGCAAGATGGAGCTCTTCCACCAGGCATTTGATTGAGCTGCCATATTTAATAACCATTATGACATCTGAGCCTTGCCCTGTTGGGGCTGGATAGTGGTCTGTAACCATTCTGACCAGACACCTGATAAATGTTTTAAAAACTATGTTCTGTCATCTTGTTTGTAATGTTTGTGTAGCACTTAAAAAAAAATTAGGATTTTAATTTGTTTTGGAAAAATTTAATGTAAGCTGCCCTGAGCCTGCCATGGCAGGGAGGGTGGGATATAAATGTAACAACAACAATAATGCTGTCCAAGCAGTGGGGGGGGGCACTCAGGGATTCAACCAACCACTACACCAACATCTTGAAGATGTGCTAATGTCCTGCAGCTCTGCAACACCATGGGCAGCAGCCAGAATAACACCAGCTCAGCCCTCTGCACAGGCAGGGGAAGGCACAGGGCGAAGGGTGTGGCCAGAGTTAGTCAGGTCTCTAAGCCACCCCAGCCTGGGAACAGGAATTTTGCAAGCTTGGTTGACAACTAAGGAGCTCTAGGATGCCTTCCTGGCCCTTGGAAGACCAGGGTACTCGGCACATCTAGGTTGGAGGGCTGAGCTGCCCTGAGGTAGCAGCTGGGTCACCCCCACTGAGAAAAAACTTCCTTCCTAAGCACCTTTATCCCTTTAAAAGTTGCCTGTCTTCAGACTTTGACCCCTGAGAAAAAATTAGGAGTGTGGGGAAGGGGACTCCCTGGAGGTGGGGCCAGTGGGAAGAGGATTTGCCAGTATTTTTGCACCTGCAGAGGTTACTGAAGAAAGGGTGTAAACATCCTCAGGCCCAGCTCCCAATGACCTCAGCAGCTTTCACACAGCATTATGCTCTGGGAAGAGGAAATAGTTTGGCAGCATGGCAAGAGATGGCAAGTGAGGAAAAGAGCAGGGAATAACTGTGGGAAAGGGCTGTCTGGAACCCCCCCCCCAACTTCCCTTTTTGTCCATCTATGGCAGAGGTGTCAAACTCATTTGCTATGAGGGCAGGATGTCATTTTGTTGGGCCAGACACTGTGTGTCATAAAACCTAATGCCAGGTACCAGAGATATAAATTGTATAAAGGACAGCAGCTGGTAAGCTCTGAGTTGCTGTATACACTGCAAGGCCCCATGGGCTGGGGTGGGGGGTGCAGAGGAAAACCTACACGGGCTGACTGGACAGCCAGCAGTGCAGCACTGGGCAGGCACTCCCATGCTGCTTGAGTGCTACAGACGAGGTTGTTCCACCATGCTGAAGCCACAGTCGGAGTGGTTCCGCCCACTCCCCCCAGCAGCCTCCTGTTCCCTCCCTTGCACTAGTTGCTCACGGGCCGCATAAGAACCCTGGACGGGCAGGTTCCAGCCCCTGGGCCTTATATTTGACACCCCTGATCTATGGTATTTTTTCCCTCCAGTTTTTCCCTCCAAGGAGCTCATTTAGGAGTGGTTGGAGGGGGCCTGAAGGTTAAATAGTTGAAAGAGCCTTTTGATGGTGACTGTTAACTGCTAATTGTTTATGTTCTCTCTGTCTTCTTCAAGGGGGTTCTATTAGGGCTTGTTTGAATTAGTGAAAGAAGTTTGTGCTTTAGGTGTATGGCTATTCACATAGTGAGTCACATGTTTATTTGAATTGTTTTCTGATTTGTGTTTTGTGATTTGGTTAGGAAGTTATTTTTTTATTTGGTTATCTAACTTTCCTTGTGCAATTTAGGCTTTTAAGGTTTTATAAGCTCTTTCTTATTTCAGGGTTTTAAAAACAGGGTCAAAAAGAAGAATTAATTTACCTTTATTAATTTGCCGTTCCCCTATGCAGTGATGTGCTGAAGCTGGCTCGAACCAGCTCACAAGAGCCAATTGTTAAATTTTCAGGAATTTTGCAAGCTGGTTGAAAATTCACCAAGAGCTCTAGGATGCTTTCCTATTGCAATCAGTAGTGCTAAAGCTGAAAGAAGTTTCCGTTTAATTAATGTAGTGTGTGTGTGTGTGTGTGTGTGAAGTGCCATCAAATTGCTTCTGATTAATGTCAATTCTTTGAATTGTGTGTGTATGAAAAGTGCTGTCAAGCCACAGCCAACTTATAGTGACCCAAGCAAGGGGGTTTTCAAGTGAGAAGCCTTCCTCTGCAGAGTCTTTCTTGGTCTCCCTTCCATGTACCAACCCTGCTTAGCTTCCAAGATCTGATGAGATTGGGGTGTATCATGCCACCTTCCCTCAACCTTTGAATTAATGACCCCCAAAACGTCCTATTGTTAACAGGTTTTGCAGTGTGACAATGTAATGTGACAAACTACAATAGCCTCATTCAGGTCATTTTATTTTCAAGGGAGAGTTCAGGATTGATTTGTTTTTTTCACTGTCCAGGGTATCTGTAAAACTCTCCCACAACACCACATTTCAAATGACTCAACTTTCTTCCTGTCAGCTTTCTTCATTGTCCAACTTTCACACTCATACATAGTAATGGGGAATACTATAGTATAAATTACCTTTGGGGTGATAATGGAGCCAAGGAGTAGAAAATCTTTAACAATTTCAGTTGCTGTCTTAACAGAGACCCACCCTTGCATCCACTCACAGGTCCCATTTCCCCTGCACTGCATAAATCTGGGCCAGCACAAGACCACTGAGGTGATAAGGCAGGCAGCATGGGACTTTGTCTCTGAGGCCTCTGACTTGCATGGCTAGAGCTCAGAATCACACCCTGGTGGTGGGAAATGCACAGAGAGGACATTTAACACACCTGGGGGAGGGGTGCAAGTATCCTTGCTCTGTGAGTAATCAATGTCTTATAGGTATCCCATGTCTGAAGATGCACGCTGAAGAAGGAGCTAAGCCCTTTTAGGTCAGCAAGGGCAGGGATCCAACAAGCAGGAGACCCAGCAGGCTACTGCTTTTGTGGTGGCTTTTACTACATCTGTGCAGTAGGCAAGATGAGGGTCAGGCCAGATAAGCATGTAGGGAGATGTATGCCTCCCCTAAGGCTGAGGGGAAATGTGCATGTGCAAAATAATGTCAATATCATGTGGTAAGACTTGTGTGGTGTAGTGGTTTGAAAGCATGCAACAGTACCATTAGCTTGCAGTAGCACATTTAAGAGAGGCAGTGTGGTGTAGTGGTTCAGAGCGAAGAACTTTTATCTGGAGAACCAGGTTTGATTCCTCACTCCTCCACATGACGTCTGCTGAGTAGAGAAAAGCAGGATATAGAAACCAACTCTTCTTCTTGGCCCAGGAGTCTGCACCCACCTTGCCTTTCCCCCTCACACACCCTGGGCACCACCTCAACAGTGCATACTCCTATAGCCAAGACTAGCAGTACATGTGTATGGGAGCAACCCAGGCAGGCCCATAGCCAGCAGTGTGGTGCTAAGGGTGGTGCTCCCTATCAGATTTGCAGTGCCTGCCCACAATCTTCCCCATCTGAGGCTTTTCTGTTCCTATGCCCTGGGTGAGCAGCAGGGGTTGGAACTGCTCCCCACATAGTGGGATTCTGGTGCCTCTGAGCCAGGCTGTGCACCTGGCGGGGCTCTTCCTCTGGGGTCAGCCTTGCCCCAAAAGACTGGCAGGTGAGGGTGTGTGTGTTTGGGCAACCCATCAATCCTACCCCATGAAAGAAAATGCACCGGCACAGAGGCACTCTCCAAACCCCACAGCCTACCTTCTCAGCAGCAGTGCCGATTCTCCACTTTGCTTGCTCAGTGTTGGGCAGTAGGCAGTCTGTACATGCTTGGAAGCACTATAGCATGGCTCCATACAGGCCCAGCTCTTTCCACTGAGCTCATTTTTATCCTCCCCCTTACCTTTGCCAGTTTGGTGTAGTGGTTAAGTGTGTGGACTCTTATCTGGGAGAACCGGGTTTGATTCCCCACTCCTCCACTTGCACCTGCTGATGTGACCTTGGGTCAGTCACAAGCTCTGGCACAGCTGTTCTCTCAAGGACAGTTTGTGTCAGAAGTTCTCTCAGCCCCACCTACCTCACAAGGTGTCTGTTGTGGGGAGGGGAAGGGAAAGGAGTTTGTAAGCCGCTCTGAGACGCCTTTGGGCAGTGAAGGGCGGGGTATAAATCCAATCTCTTCTCTTCTTCTCTTCTACCTCAGTGAGGAAAAGTTGCCTAGAAAGGGGAGGAAGCAACAGAGCCTAGGGGGAGGGGAGAAGAAGCGAAGCCTCCGCTGGGAAGTTGCCTGCTGGACAGACAGTGTGTTAGGTCAGATCTCATCAGAGGGATTTAATTGGTGCCTTCCCCCCCCCAGTTCCTGGCTGGCTGAACCTAGGGCAGCTGCACCCAGCAGTATGCACCATTTCATGAGATGGGTTATACAGCCAGGAAAACATATCTAGAAGTGCTGGCTATGATGCCAAAGAGTATGTGTGGCAGGGATGCTGGAAGTGAGGGGGATGGAGTTGACTGGCAGCTGCCCCACTGTGCTCAGTGGATCTGTTTGTATCTTTTGCCTTGCAGGATCAGAGCCTTGTGCAGCAGTAGAAGCAGATACTGTTGAGGTGCAGTCCACACAGCCAGTGGGTAAGTGTTGTTTAGGATGGCCGTGGCATACATGTCAGGGAATCTTCCTCTTTCATGGAGGGACACACTCTACTGGGACCCCACTGGCATTGCTGCAGTGGCCATGACCACTTTGCTCTTCATCATCATTGCATATGTCTTTGGTTTCTATGCAGGCAGTAATTCAACAGGGAAGAGACTTGGAAAGATGACATTCCTGGTGCAGTAGAAAACAATAAGAGTCTAGTAGCACCTTAAAGGCAAAAAATATCTGAAGAAGTGAGCAGTGACTCACGAAAGCTCAGACCCTGCCACAAATGTTGTTAGTCTTTAAGGCGCTACTTGACTCTTGCTCTTTTCTACTACTACAGACAGACTAACATGTCTACCCATCTGGATCTGTTCCTGGTGCGGTACGTATAGGCAGCAGAGACCAGTGTGGATCCTACCATTGTGCCTTGAGGCTGCCATCCCATTGGTTGAAGCCCAGCTCCTGCAGCATCCTGACTCAGGCAGCCATCCATCTGGCAAGTCCACCCTGCTTAGGGAAGGCTCACACCAGCTCCTCAGAGGCGCATGAGCCATACTGGAGCAGCTGCAGAGGCACATGGGCCATACTGGAAACCTTGTTACTATTTCCCTGCTGATAAATTCTGGGGTGATATACAGCTGTGTCCCTGTCTGTTGTTGAGCAAATAGGGTTTGCTCACTACTCACTCCCCTCACAGCATGCTGTTCTTGTCCCCCTTCTATGATTTCCGCATGGTGCCTCCCAAGAATGCTTGAGGGAGTGGATGGGAAGTCACACTGGCACTGGACCACTGCTTTGTTAAGCTGTGGAATATAACACAAGTGCCATGGCACTTCAAAGACTGATGACATGTAATTCACTATGAGCTTTCATGCATTGTAGCCAACTTCTTCAACAGACTTTGGCCACCCCTCTGCTAGCTGCTGTGTTCATTTTGTGGGGGGGATGGGCTGGTGAGTGGTCCGAGGGGAGATGGGTCTTCACTAGCAAAAGAGTGCAGGTCTCTGGGACCCACACTGCCCCACTGCACTGCTGGCATCCGATAAGCCATGCAAGTTGGCAGTACAGGCATATGAAGGGCTCAGGGAACAAGGTGCAACATGGAGGGATTGTGAAGGGGTATCTCAGCCAGCATGATGGATGTCTGAGGCAGCAGTAGGCTGGGCTGGCCTTTTTGCCATTTGTGGGTGCAGAATGTCAGCTCCAACCCATTTACTTACTTCTGATCTCTCATGTGGGGATCAAACAAGGAGCCGTGGGCATGCTGTCTGATGCCTTTCCACTAAGCCATGCTTGCCTGTGCAATATTGTCTGCCCAGTCCCTTATGGCTGGTGATGTCAGGGCTGTACTGAACTGCCTCCTTTTCATCTGCCTTCTTGGCACAATTGTTATACTGCTAGTCTGGGCGATTGGGGTGGGTTCACGCCTGGCCTCTGTCTTTGAATTTTCTTTCTTCTGCAGGGGAAAGCTATGTGTAGCTTGGAGCAGAGATGGTTGTCTATGGCCAGCACTTTTGTTTCCAGTCAGACTCTTCCCCGGGGGATGGGTCTGCCACATGAGCACACTTCCTATGTGTGCTATTGGGGATGGGGGGGTGACACTTAGGCCATGTGCCTCTATAGGGCTTGTGCTGTTGCTGGCACTTTCCTCCCTATCCTCTGGTGTTCCATGGGGTGGAATGGCAGCATCAACAGGCAGTGATTAGTTGTTCCCATGGAACATTATTAGGCACTGCTGCCTGGTTTGTGGGTGATGGCAGGGTTGTTATGAACTCCAGCATGCTCACTGTGCAGTCTATGCCTTGTGGATGGGCATGCTTTTTTTTAAAAAAATTCCTTGTGGAATGTCCATTCCAGTACTTTACAGTGGCGACGAGGATGGGATTTCAACGCCTTCCGTGATTCCATGAGCGACGAAAAGGACACCGCCGAGCACCGCATCGCTGACCCCGTGAGCAGCACCGCACCGCTCGCCGAGCATCGCATCGCTGACCCCGAGAGCAGCACCGCACCGCTCGCCCCGGCGCACGCCTTCCCAGACAGAACCATGGCCGCCTCTCATGTAACACTGGAGCGCTTCGATCCGTCGCAGCCAGAAACCTGGGACGCATGGGTCGACCAGCTCATCAGCTATTTGGAGCTCAACGAAATCCGCCACCCAGACCAGAAACGATCGATCCTGCTGAACGCGTGCGGCACCCAAACCGTCCGCCTCGCCAAGAGCCTCTTGGTGCCCCGCACAGCCTTGGAGAGCTCGTTTGGGGAGATCCTGGATGTCCTCAACGCTACTTCAGCCCCCGGCCGACCTTCCTGGCCAAGAGGATGGATTTCCAGAGGAGAGTCCAGGCCCCAGGTGAATCCATTGCCACCTTCCTGGCCGCGCTAAGGGCGCTCGCGGTGGACTGCGTGTTCCTGAAGGTGGAGGACAACCTGCTGACGCAGTTCGTGTGGGGCCTGGCGGACTCCAAGCTGCGGCGCAAGTTGGTTGGACACCGGAGGCTCTCCTTGGACGAGGCCCTTGACGCCGCAACAGCCCACGAGGCCGCGGAAGGGGAACGCCCGGCTGCGGCCGCCCATGTGGTCGGAAGGAGTCCAAGCCCCGGGAATGTAGATACGGAAGAGGTCTTCGCCCTCAGACCCCAACAACGCCGGCCGCCGCCGTTCCAGCAGGCCAACAGAGAGCCAGCCAAGCCTTCCGGCAACCGGACCATCTGTGCCAGCTGCGGGGAAGGCCATGGAAGGAAATCCTGCAAGTTCCGGGATGCTGTTTGTCACGGGTGCGGAAAGCAGGGACACCTCGCACGGGTCTGCCGGTCCAAGGGCCCCAGGAATTCGAGATCGTCGGTCCCACCGCACCGCGCATCGTCCACCGCCTACGAGATGACGGAAGAGGTCGCCGAGTTGTACCATCTCACCGACCAGCCGCTGCAGGTACTTCGCCTCCCCAACCCCAACCTCTCCTCTGCCCCGAAGATCCAAGTAACCGTACGGATCGAGGGGTCCCCCTGTTGCATGGAGGTGGACTCGGGATCGGCGGCGTCCATCATTTCCCTGGACACTTTAAAAAGACTTTGCCCATTAGGGGACCCCTCTACGTCCATCGCCACTAAGCTTGGTGGACTTTCAAAGGAACCCTGTCCCCATCCGGGGAGTCGGCACTTTCCGAGTGCAGTACCGAGACTTTGAGGGGAACTTGGACTTGGTGGTGGTAGAGGGAAATCTCGTGAGTCTCCTGGGGCGGGCGTGGTTCGAGGCCCTAGGCATAACGATTGGGGGAGTGAATAAGTGCGGGGTGCGGGACTGGGGGGTGGTGTGCAAGGAATTCCCGGAGGTCTTTGACGGGAAACTGGGGTGTTATAAAGGGCCCCCGGTGTCGCTCCATTTAGACCCCACAGTGACGCCCGTCCGACGGCGCTTCCGCACCGTGCCCCTGGCCCTCTGCCCGAAAATAGAGGCCGAACTGGACCGGTTAGTGGCCCAGGGAGTCCTAGAGCCCGTCCCGAACGCTCGATGGGAGACCCCGATTGTGACACCCGTCAAGCCAAACGGGGAAATCCGCATCTGCGCGGATTATAAGTGCACCATTAACCAGGCACTTCAGGCGCACGCATACCCCGTACCCGTAGTCAGCCATGTCTTAGCCACACTGGCGGGGGCGCGCATATTTGGAAAGCTGGATCTCGCGCAGGCGTACCAGCAACTCCCGGTAGATGAGGCCACGGCCGAGGCGCAAACCATAGTGACCCACCGGGGGCCTTCCGGGTGAAGCGGCTGCAGTTCGGGGTCAGTGTGGCCCCAGGGATCTTCCAAAATCTAATGGACGATTTGTTAAAAGGGATCCCTGGAGTGACGCCGTTCTTCGACGACGTCCTCATCGCCGCGACCACCCCTGAAAGCTTCGCCGCCCGCCTCCGAACTGTACTGGAACGCTTCCAAGCCACGGGGCTGAAAGTGAAGCGGGAAAAGTGCCTCCTCGGGGTGCCGGAGGTGGAGTTCTTGGGGTACCGGGTAGACGCAACAGGCCTGCATCCGGCGAGGGACAAGGTAAAGGCCATCGTGGAGGCCCCCGCCCCGAAGTCCAAGGCCGAGTTCCAGGCGTTCTTAGGCCTCCTGAACTTTTACCACGCCTTTCTCCCTCACAAAGCCGCCGTGGCCGAACCCCTGCACAGGCTACTGGATAAGGCGACACCTTGGGCATGGGGAGCAAGGGAGGAGGCGGCGTTTCGGGGGTTAAAGTACTCTTGATTTCTAACGCGGTACTCGCCCACTTTGATGAAAAGCTCCCGGTAATCCTTGCGTGCGACGCATCACCGTATGGGGTCGGGGCGGTCTTGGCCCACAAGCTACCGGATGGGAGGGAAGTCCCGGTGGCTTACTACTCCCGCACGCTGTCCCCCGCGGAGCGGAACTATGCTCAAATCGACCGTGAGGGCTTGGCACTGGTGGCGGGGGTTAAAAAGTTTCACAACTTTGTGTACGGGCGGCACTTCATGCTCGTAACCGACCATAAGCCACTCTTGGGACTGTTTGCGGCGGACAAACAAACGCCGCAGGTACTGTCGCCCCGGGTGTTGCGCTGGTCCTTGTTTTTAGCGGGTTACCAGTACCAGTTGGAGCATCGGCCGACGCCTTGAGCCGCCTGCCGCTGCCGCATACAGGGGAAGATCCGGCCCCGGCTCCCGCAGTATTGTTAATGGAGGAGCTGCCAACCCCCCCCCTTCAGGCTGCAGACGTGGCCGCCCGCACGTCCCGAGATCCCATTCTCTCCCGGGTCCTAAACTGGGTGGTGAGGGGATGGCCAGCGGAACAGACAGGGCCAGAGTTCACGGCATACAAAGCCAGGCGGGAAGAGTATTCCGCCTTAAAAGGGTGCTTGTTATGGGGGGACAGGGTGGTCATCCCGGGGCCCATGAGACAAGGGGTTCTAGAAACGCTACATGAGGCCCACCCCGGCATTGTACGAATGAAAGCTCTGGCAAGGAGCTATGTGTGATGGCCCGGGATGGACGCAGAAATTGAAACCTGGGTCCGAGGGTGCACACGGTGTCAGGAAGTCCGCCCCAATCCCCCGAGAGCGCCAACCCAAAGCTGGGAGTCTACCCACAAGCCGTGGTCACGCCTACACATAGATTTTGCGGGGCCGTTTCAGGGGATCCAGTTCATGGTGACGGTAGACTCCTACTCGAAATGGGTGGAAATAAGCCCAGTGTCTACCACTTCTGCCAAAGCGGCAATAAGGGCCCTGCGGAAAATATTCGCGACGCACGGGTTACCAGACACAATCGTGTCGGACAACGGGGCAGCGTTCACATCTGCTGAGTTTCAAGCGTTCCTCGAAAAGAACCTAATCAGGCACATACGATCAGTGCCCTTCCACCCGGCTACAAATAGACAGGCGGAGAGAACGGTATGCACCGCCAAAGAAGCCCTGAGCCGCATAACGGAGGGGGACTGGGAGTTCCGGCTGGCCCGCTTCCTCCTAACATACCGCACCACCCCAAACCCCATCTCTGGTCATTGCCCCGCAGAACTATTGATGGGCCGCCGCCCCACAACTTTGTTAGACAGGCTCCACCCGGACCGAGCCCCAGAGAGAAAGCTGGTCGAGACCCGGGAGGCGCCCCGAAGCTTCCTCCCAGGGGAACCTGTCTACTTCCGGAATTACGGGGCGGGGCCTCAGTGGGTGGCCGGGCGCATCCTAAAACCCACCGGGCCAGTGTCATACGAGGTCCTAACAGATGGGGACCGGGTCCTCCGTAAACACGTGGACCAGCTCCGGAGGCGGCAAGACCCCGACACAGGGATCCAGCTACCGGGAAACGCCGCGGCCGCCCCAGCATCCGATCGACTGCAGGCACCAACAGCGGAGCCCGCGCCGGAAGGTCCACGGAATCCGGAGGGGGTCCCGGAGACAGCTGAACCGCCGCCGCCGTTGCCGCCGCCGTTACAGCCGCCACCATCACCGCCTCAGCTACGACCGGAGATCCAAGCTCCTTGTGCTGGAGGACCACCCGATGGGGGTCCCGCCAGTCCGGTACCGGCCCCCCGACGATCGCTAAGGGAACGGAGGGCACCAGCATACTTAAAAGACTACGTCACCTGATAGGAGACGAACTATGGGGGGAGGGGTGTTGTGTCCTGGGATCAGAAGGCAGAGCTGGCGAAATACAGCCAAGCTTCGCTCTCTGAGAACAATAGGGACTAGATTCCTGAGCTAGCCAGTAGAGAACCAATGGCAGCATTGGCGGGCGATTCAAACCCGCCAATAGGAACATGGGGCCGTCCCCCCTAACTGTATATAGTTGGCCTCCGGCCATTACTGTTTTTTCTTGTCCTGTGTGAAGTACGAATAAACGCGTCTTCTCTTATGTCGTCGTCCGAGTCATGAGGCCCGAAACCCAGTACTTTACAGGGTGGAATGGCAGCATCAACAGGCAGTGATTAGTTGTTCCCATGGAACATTATTAGGCACTGCTGCCTGGTTTGTGGGTGTTGGCAGGGTTGTTATGAACTCCAGCATGCTCACTGTGCAGTCTATGCCTTGTGGATGGGCATGCTTTTTTAAAAAAAAAAATTCCTTGTGGAATGTCCATAGGAACCTGACCAGAGCCACTGATATTAAATTGGCAGCTGGCCACCATCACAGCAACAGCCCTCAGAATTGGGATGCTCAGGATGTTTTTTGGGAACCCTCAGTTGCTCCCCTCAAATGAATAATTCCAGAGTGACATCAGGTTGTACCCAGAATAAAACTTTGTTGGTGTTAAAGGTGCCACTGTACTCAAACTTTATTCTTCTGCTCCATACAAACAAGGCTGTCCCCTGAATCAGGTTAGTGGTTTAAGGAATACTTACCAGGGCCATCTTCTAGGGTTGCCAGCTTCCAGGTGGGGCTGGAGATCTCCTAGGATTACAGTTGATCTCCAGATAAAAGAGATCAGTTCCCCTGGAAAAAATAGCTACTTTGGAAGGTAGATTCCTTCCTATGGTGTTATGCCCCGAACTCCTAGGCTCCACCCTCAAAATCTCCATATACTTTCAAAGTGTGAGTTGGCAACTCTACCATCTTCTCATGATGACTTGATAATAAATCAGGTACATTTTGATGACACACAACTATCACATATCTTTCTAGCATTCACTGATCTACTCTAATCTTCTCAGAGTGCATTGCACAACTCACTGCGCAATAATGTTTTATAACACAAGCAATACTTTTCCAACTAACTCAGCATGTGCTTGTTAGAATATTGCATTCTTGTTTCTAATTTAACATGCTGATCCATGTCATTGTTGTCTAAAAGCATAAACAAAAGAGTAAGAAATTGTGCTGTGAGAAGTTCCTGTGTATCCTTGAACTATTATTTTTAACTCATCAAACTGGTTTGAATAAGACACAACAAGTAAAATGTGAGCAAAGATTGTCAATGAAGAAACTATGTGAGCATCTCTTACTTTCTCTGGATGTACAGTTGACCTTGAACCCATCAAAGTGCTGGAGAAACCCATGAGGGAATCTCACTAAGCAAGGAACTTTGTTTAAAAATGCAGCAGAACAGCTCTCATCTCATCCTCAATACATAACTGATTAAAGGCTGTGCACGGGTCCTAGATGTGGACATAAATCTTTTGTTAACTGACTCCATGAAGAGCTAGGGTGTTCTTTTGGACTGGTCCTTCGGTTAGAAAAAAATGCTTGTATTAAAGAAGGTAATAATACCAATACAAACAAAAGTCAGTGTGGCAAAACCTATAAGACATTCCCGCTGTATCTATGGCAACACCAGAACCACCCACTAATCACAGCATTGTGCACTGAAAACCCCTCATATGACTTGGGAAGAAGGTCACACAGTGATGGCTGAATTATCCCATATATGTACAAAACAAAACCAGGTAGCCACAAAATCACAATAGTGCACCTTCTATGCAGACCATGATGTGAGAAAGAATCCACCAGCTCACATCTAT
Source organism: Gekko gecko (assembly GCA_029375565.1). Taxonomy (NCBI): domain Eukaryota; kingdom Metazoa; phylum Chordata; class Lepidosauria; order Squamata; family Gekkonidae; genus Gekko; species Gekko gecko. The sequence goes on from JAPDNY010000007.1 coordinate 58,935,713, forward strand.
AGGCAGATATTTTTTATTTGTTTTATTTTACATCCCACCATTTTGCCCTCACAAGGGCCACCAAAGCAGCTAACAAACACACACACACATACAATTAAAACTACCCTCTTCCCCCAAAAACAATTATTGAAACAAATGAGAGTTAAAATACAAAGACATAAGAACAATTAAAACACTGGCCAGGAAGGCGGGATCACTGAGGAAACACCAAATGAAACAAAAATTCTTCGCCTGTTGGTGGAAGATGGCAGCAGTAGGGGACAGATGAATCTCCCTGGGAAGAAAATTCCAGAGTTTTGTTGCCACGACTGAGAATGTCCTCTACTGGGTTCCCACCCATCCAATCGCAGAAGGTGGGGGGACTTGAAGATCACTGTAGTGTTTGGGTGGGTTCATAAAGGAGTAGGCAGCCCTTCAGGCCTCCCTATCAATCATCATCCTTTCTTTTTTTTCTTTTTGGAATTTTTTTATTGCTTTTCCCTACACCCTAGCAACTACAAACTACAAACTAAACTCTAAAAAAACAGAGTAGGCAAGGATCTTAAAAGGTCTACATTCGAATTTAGGAATTCCCTATAGGTATGATTACAAAGTAGTAATAGTAAAATAACACTAGCTCGAAATACAATTTAAAGTAACATAATAGTGCATTATCTCAGTAAAAAAAACCAAAGTAGATTCTCAGATCTTCACTTTGAATTTTTCTTCTGGTTACGTTTCTTCTTCTTGAAGGGGATTTTGACCTTAAATGATCTAGGAGCAGCCGCCCCTAGTTCAGATTCAGAGTCAAGAGTCTATAAAGTTGCCTAAAGACACTGATGTAGATGAGGAACTGCCACTGCTTGACCCATCCTGTTCACTTGTATCTGTAGCATTATTGTCCTTTACTTCTCCTTTTGGTTTTGCTGGGGTTTGTTGCTGTTTCAGAAATGTTTTAGCTTTAGCCAAAGAGTCAATCTTTTCTTTTTTCCCCTTATAATGAAAAGTCAGTCTTTCTGGCATGAGCTATAGATATAGAGTTGAATTTTCTTTCGGTAGTGTTGTAACATTTTTATATTATTTTCTCTTTTTCCATATTTCAAATGGAATGTCTTTCAAAGTTTTTATTTCTTCTCCTTGGATTATTAAGGTTGTTCCATTAGTTGCTTTCAAAATCAAATCTCTTGTTGATCTTCTTAAAAAATTCACAAAAATTTCCCCTGGAAAATTATTTTTCTTCACAAACGCAGGGTAGATACGATAGACCATGTCTATATCTGATTCTAATGTTTCCAGCTCACAGTTTATCAGAGGAGCCAATGCTTCACTTAAGATCTGTCTGAGATTTTCTTCTTTTTTTTCTGGGACCCCTTGAAATCTAAGGACATATGAGGATCTTTCCACTTGAAGTTCTAATAGTTGTTGTTTTGCTGAGGTTCTTTCCTTTTCCACTGATTCCACTTTTTGATTCAAAGTTTTTGTATTGTGTTCAACTTTTTGGAGTTTTTTGGCTGTCTTCTCTGATGTGGACTTGACTTCCTTAATTTCTTTTTGGAGAGTTTCAAAGTTTTTGTTGAGGTTTGTCATCTGGAAATCATGCTTGCAGTGTCTATGGTCATTTCCAGTCTGTGACTTGGTGATGATGAACTGGTAGTTACTGTAGTAAGTGTTGTGTCCACTGACCACTACAGGCCATCAGCGAAAGAGCCTGAGCTTGAGTCCCCGAGAACAATGGGACTGGGGCTCCTGGCTCCGGCTTTGGGGAACCAATGGGAACGGCGGCGGGAATTCAAACCTGCCAATGGCACCAGGGGGTGTTCCCCTTCGCTTGTATATAGTTGGCCACCTGGCCAGGTACTCTCGTGTTGTATAATAGCGAACCATGCTGATCACTACATGGTTGTCCATGATTTCATTATGCGTCTAACCCACTATACAACACTGGCGACGAAGGTGGGATCCTGTTGAGCACTCCAGCCGGGCTGTCGGACAACGCTACTGAAGACTCGCTCCACCACTCCACGTGCTTCGTCCATGAGCACTGCTGAGGGTGAATCCAGAGCCATGTCGCAGCCGCCAACTAGCACAATAGCCATTGCTCCAGGATCCGGGCTGCTGCCGCCGTTTGACGCCTCCCAGCCCCAGCGATAGGGAACCTGGGTTACGGGTCTGCAGCAAGCCTTTGTGTTCTACCAGATCACGGACGAAGATCGAAAGAGAGGCCTGCTGCTCTGCTCTTGTGGTCCCGTGATTGTAGAACTAGCCCAGTACCTTCTCTCTCCTAAGAAGGTGGAGGAATGCACGGTCGACGAGATTGTCCAGGCCGTGCAAAACCACTTCTCCCCGAAGCCATTGGAGATGACCTGCCACGTGGTTTCCCAGCATCGGAACCAGCAGGGCAAGGAGATGGCCGCGGAGTTCCTTGCAGAGCTCCGCCACCTGGCAACCGACTCCGCCTTCGGGGCGCATCTGGACATGGCTCTCCGTGACCGATTCGTTGTGGGCCTCAAGGAAGAAAAACTCCAACGCCGGATAATGGAGGGGGAGAAGGTGACCATCGCCTCAGCTTTAGCCACCGCCACAGCGTGGGAGAGGTCCCACCCGGCCGCCACCACAACACACCGCGTGGCCCTCCCTGGTACCAGTGACTCCGAAGACCCCGAGGTACACCACACGCTAGCCCAGCATCGCCCGCCAGCACCACTCGCCAGCTCCGCATGCAAGCAACCTGGCTCGGCGGCGCAGGAGTGTGCCAGCTGCGGCAGTCAGCATGAGCAAAAATCGTGTTGGTTCAAGGACGCAACGTGTTGGGACTGCGGCCACATGGGCCACATCGCGAGGGTCTGCCGCTCCAAGACATCCCGCGTGGCACAAAAGCCGCCCCATCGCAGGACAGAGGCGCACTTCAAGGACTGCGCTGCACCGGAAGAGGACCTCTATCTCCTGACCAATGCCCCGGCAGCCCAGGCAAAGGTACTGAAACTCCCCAGTCAGGCCTCTACCCCTAAAGTATACGTCCGGGTTAAAGTAGAGGGGGTCCCCTTACAAATGGAGCTTGATTCGGGCTCCGCATGCTCCATCATTTCGGAGGCCACTTTAAAACAGATTTGCCCTGAGGGGGGCCCCCGCTCGCGGCCATCACCGGTGACGCTCATGGACTTTCAAAAGAAACCGTGTGCCAGTGAAGGGGATCGGGAGTTTCAGGGTGCAGTACTGGGTCTTCAAGGGCTACTTGGACTTGCTAGTAGTCGAGGGTGACCTAGTCAGCCTCCTCGGAAAGGCCTGGTTCGAACCCCTGGGAATCGCGATTGAGGGGGTCCAACAATGCGCAACCAGTGACTTCCAGGAGGTGTACCGCAAGTTTCTGTCTGTCTTCGACGGTACAAGGGCCCCCTGGTCTCGCTACAGCTCGACCCCACGGTGGCCCCTATCCACATGCAGGCCAGGACAGTTACGTTTGCCCTGAAAACCCAAAATTGACGTGGAACTGGACTGCCTGGTGGCCCAGGGGGTCCTGGAACTGGTCTCCCACACGGCATGGGAGACCCCGATCGTGACTTCATTTAAGCCTAATGGGGATGTCCACATCTGCGCGGATTATAAATGCATGATCAACTGGGCATTACAAGACCATTCCTACCCGGTCCCAGTGGTGAACCACGTTCTGGCCACCTTGGCAGGGGCCAAGATCTTCGGAAAATTAGATTTGGCCCAAGCTTACCAGTAACTGCCAGTCGACGGGCTGACCGCAGAGGCCCAAACCATTGTAACCCACCGGGGGGCCTTCAGGGTCAATCACCTGCAGTTTGGGGTGAGCGTGGCACCCGGGATATTCCAGCAACTGATGGACTCTCTCCTCAAAGGGATTCCCGGCGTCACACCATTCTTCGATGATGTGATGATCGCCACTGCCACACCCGATGAGTTCGCCACTCGCCTCCGCATGGTCCTCAGCCATTTCCGGGACGCCGGCCTCAAAGTCAAGCACGAAAAGTGCCAGCTAGGGGTGTCATCCGTGGACTTCTTGGGCTTCACAGTGGACACGGATGGCCTCCACCCAGCCCGGGACAAGGTTAAGGCCATAGTGGAAGCGCCACACCTGTCCTCCAAAGCCAAGCTCCAGGCTGTTCTTGGACTTTTAAACTTCTACCACGCCGTTCTCCCCCACAAGGTGGCGGTAGCCGAGCCCCTCCACCGGTTGCTCAACAAGAAGGTGCCCTGGGTATGGGGCCTGCGTCAGGCCGCTGCATTCCGGGCCGTCAAGGCCCTGCTGATCTCAAACTCGGTCCTGTCCCACTTCGATGAGTCCCTGCCCGTGGTCCTGGCTTGTGACGCATCTCCCTATGGGGTGGGAGCCGTGCTGGCGCACTGTCTCCCAGCCAGCCGGGAAGTCCCAGTCGCATTCTACTCACAGACCCTATCTGCAGCTGAATGGAACTATGCCCAAATAGACCGTGAGGGACTGGCAGTCGTGGCAGGGGTGAAGAAGTTCCACGACTTTGTCTACGGCCGTCCCTTCACCATCACTACAGACCACCACCCACTGCTGGTCCTCTTCACGGCGGATTGCCGGACGCCCCAGGTACTCTCCCCTCGAGTTTTGCGGTGGTCCATCTTCCTGGTGGGCTACAATTACATGCTGCAGCACCGGCTGGGCAAGGCGATGGGCCACGCAGACATGCTGAGCCGGCTTCCCCTGCTGGATGAGGGGGAGGACCCGGCCCCGGCTCATCACGTCCTCCAGATGGAGAGTCTGCCTGACGCCCCCCTCCAGGCCGCAGACGTCACCTGCCATTCAGCCTGGGACCCCATTCTCTCCTGAGTTCTCGGCTGGGTGGTGAGGAGGTGACCTACAGCCCCAGCGGGCCCAGAGTTCAGCGTGTTCACAATGCAGCGCAAGGAACTATCAGTGCACAAAGGCTGCCTGCTGTGGGGGGACCGAGTGGTAGTCCGCAGCGTGCTCTGACACCAGGTCCTGCAGGCTCTGCACAAGGCACACCCTGGCATCGCGCGGATGAAGGCCCTCACCCAGAGCTACGTCTGGTGGCCGGGCATGGATGGCGAAACAGAGGCCTGGGTGAAGCGTTGCCAGACCTGCCAAGAGGTCCGGCCGAGCCCACCTAGCGCACCGACGCAGTCCTGGGAGTCGACAAGGACCCCGTGGCCCTGGCTCCACATCGACTTTGCCAGCCCCTTCCACGGACTGATGTTCCTAGTAACCCTGGACTCGTACTCGAAGTGGCTGGACGTGAGTCCTGTCTCCACCACCTCCGCAAGTGCTACCATCCGGGCCCTCAGGAAAATCTTTGCCACGCACGGGTTACCAAACATGATAGTCTCGGACAACGGCCCAGCGTTCACGTCTAAGGAGTTCCAGCGGTTCCTGAGGAACAACCTGATCCGGCACATCAGGTCAGCACCATTCCATCCCGCAACGAATGGCCAGGCTGAACGGATGGTTTGTACGGCAAAGGAGGCGCTGAGCCGCCTGATGGAAGGGGACTGGGAATCTCGCATTGCACGATTCCTCCTGACAAACCGGAGTACACCCAACCCTGTGAGCGGCCACTGCCCTGCAGAGCTCCTGATGGGCCGGAGACCCGCGATCCTACTTGACCGCCTGCACCCCGACCGGGCACCTGAGGCACGCAACAGGTCTGAGCAGTGGGAGGCGCCACGGGGGTTCTTTCCGGAGGACCTGGTGTTTGCGTGGAATTATGGCAAAGGCCCTGAATGGTTTGCGGCCAGGGTCATCTGCGTCACCGGGCCAGTCTCCTACGAGGTGTTGATGAACTGCGGCCAGATTCTGCAGCGCCACATGGATCAGCTGAGGTGGCGTATGTTTCCAGACGAAGGTGAGCTTCCAACTCACGAGGAAGGGCATGAAACCCCAGGAGCGGAGGTGAGCCAGGGCTGGGAACGGGATCCCAGGGAGGCGGCCCCTAGCGAAGCACCAGCCCCAACTCAGGAGAGACAGCCGGAGGAGCAGCCACCGACACCTCCTGCACCGGAGTGGAAAGAAGAAGCGGAAGCTCCCCCTGTACAGCCTCAACTCACCGGGGCCGAAGCCCCAACCCCAGCACCATGGAGGTCCACTAGGGAACGCCGCGCCCCAGCCTACCTGAAGGACTATGTCTCCTAGGGATGGTCCAAACTATGGGGGGAGGGGTGTTGTGTCCGCTGACCACTGCAGGCCGTCAGCAAAAGAGTCTGAGCTTGAGTCCCCAAGAACAATGGGACTGGGGCTCCTGGCTCTGGCTTAGGGGAACCAATGGGAACGGCGGCGGGAATTCAAACCTGCCAATGGCACCAGGGGGTGTTCCCTTTCGCTTGTATATAGTTGGCCACCTGGCCAGGTAATCTCATCTTGTGTTGTATAATAGCGAACCATGCTGATCACTACATCGTTGTCCATGGTTTCATTATGCGTCTAACCCACTATACAACAGTAAGTTTCACTTTGGTCACCATTTTCCCCACAAGCTGAAACATTGTTTATGTTAAAGGTAAAAGTTCTTTGAAGTTCTGAAATCTTTCTCTGGAGTACTAAAAACCGTTCTTGGCACTAGTGGGTTCGGTTGGATATATACGCTTAAAGTCAGTTTCCGCCTTAATCTTTTATTCAGTTGTTTAGGCTAGGCAAGGGCTACTCCTCCCCCTCTGGAAGGGTTCCCCCCCTTCTTTTTCAGATTTAAGGCTTACATTTAAATCCAATCCCACAGCGCTTCTAAGTATTTCAGCACTCACGTTTAATATCGATTAACCGCTGCATGATAGGGTAGATTCTTCTTCCACTTCATTTAGAACCTTTGCTTGCTCTGGACTCGGTGTGCGCCTCTGAGCACCATTGCTGGCCCTGGTGCAGTAGAACCTTTGGGGACAAAAGGGAGCCTCAGTCCCTCAGCAGCAGCTTTGGGAGCGGCTCACTTCACGTCCCAGGCTAGAATCCCCTTACAGGGGCTCTAGGGGAGGCCGAAATCATCCGGTCTCCCTTCTTGCTGCTCTGGTACGGAATGCATCCATTGGAGCTTGATGGGATGCAACCATCTAGCAAGTTGCCAAAACCGAAAACCAATCATCACCCTTTCAAAAGTCAAACAGAGCTACCCAGAAGACTGACATTCCAGAAGACTGACAATCACAACACACTTTCCCATAACTTATTTCAATGACAATAACAATAAAATGACTAATTAATTAAAATCCATGACAGAATAAATTAAACATTAGTAAAATCTAAAAGCCCATTTATATATAAGACTGGTGTTCCCTGGCTTTGATTTAATATGTGCTGGTGGTATGCTTGGCTAAAGGTCAATCAGATATCTGTCCTTCATTGTGACTCTGAAGGTGAATAGGAACAAGCAAGGGAACTTAATTTGGGGTCTCTTTGTGGGGATGTTTTACCTTATAGCCATCATCTGAGGCATGACCAAGCTCTGAGCTAGTTTATGATTCTGACTAAAACCCTGCCCCATCCTCACTGCTAATGTTTGCTCCATCTGCCAACAGTGGAAGGTTGATACCACATTTATACCAGTGTGACATTACACACAGCCATAGTATTTTGCCAGAATAAGTCCATGATGCTAGCAGATAAGCTTAGTAACAATCCTATCCTAGTGTTGCAGGTTTACGAGACAGATAGGACTGCAAGGATGATAAGAAGACAGCCTACTCCAAGCCTGGAAATGCCATGGGGAAGAAAAGAGAAACAGCACCCTCATCTAGCTTGTTGATGAGCATATCATACCAATGTTGTGTCCACCACATAGCTCCCAGATTGTTCCTGAGCCCAACGGCTGTGGGATTAGACCATCTTCAAGTGCATCACAGTGGCCCCAAGCATGTGTGACTGGAAGTCTGCCTTCTCCAAGACTGACTGCTGTTGGCAAACCAGCCTCATCTGGTAAAAAGCACTACTAAACTGTGATACCTGTTCTTTTTGGGGGGTGGCACAATCCCTGTCAGTGGACATTCCACAACCGTCTGTCTTAATTTGGGGTTTTCACCTTCATCCAGTTCTAAATCCAGTAATTTAATATATTTTTATCTAATTGCCTTATATTTTTGCTACTTTATGTGTTAAAACATGAAACACAGCAGCTGAATCCCTCACCACTCCAAAAATATTTTGTATGGGGTAAGAAAACAGAAGTGGATGAAAGAACACACAACAATAGAAAAACATGAACTACCTCTCAATAGCTAATATTTCTGGAAGCTCCCTAGCAGTTGGTAGAGTTATCCATGAATAAATGGAGAATAGGTACCTTTTGAATTGAATGACCTCTGTATGGAAAGACGAAGCTTCCACCTACAAGGAGATATGAGTTCAACTAAACTGTAGACTTCATCAAAAAATTATCTATGTTAATTTAACATGGTTCAGTTCTGCCCTTTGACAAGAGACTTTGCATACTGTACTCATTCTGTACCTGCTGAGTCATTCAACCAGCTGAAAGACAATTTTTTTAAAAAACATGTAAGATACAGAAATCAGTTTGTGGCTGCCTAACCAGAGGAGGAACCTCCAGTCTTCAGTCAAGTGAAACATGATTCAAAGTTAAGAGAATTAGATGCCTGTGCAAAAAAAAAAAAGAAGTATGGTGACTGGTTTACAGTGTTGCCCATTTCAGTGTCCTCACTTAAGACGACAGAGCTGTATTCATTTGAGATCAATAGGGCAGATGCAGCTGAAACCTGGCAGGATTTTAGTTTACATCCAAAGGGTAGAGCTATGATCTTTAATTAATTTAATTTGCTTAAAGTGGATGTTTCATTTCAGAGCCAAGTTTTGCAGAAGCAGATGGATTATTTGGCATATTCAGCAGCCACAGAATAACATTTAGACACTGCTTCAAATTCATTGGACATCTTAAACAAAGGAAAAAATTGCATTATTGAATGTTTCTAGATGTGCATTCTCTGTTGTAGATTGTGAAATGGCCTGTCTACATGACTGAGGAGGTCAGGAAGGTTCTTGCACTTCTGTCACTCTGCAGAATGTGAAAAACATAAATGTTCAGGGCATAAATGTTCAAGAGGGCATTTTTATATAGGGATTAGACAACTATGGGAAGACATGATAGAGGTTTATGAAATTATGCATGGTGTAATACTAGAACCTGAGGGCATCCAATGAAACTGATGGTCAATAGATTCAGGATAGACAAAAGGAAATACTTTACACAGTGAGTAAAATGGGAATTTGCTGCCAGAGGATGTTGTAATGGCTACAGGCATAGGGAATTTTAAAACGGGACTGGACATATTCATGGAGGATAAGTCTATCAGTGTCTACTAGCCACATTCAGAAGCAGTAAGCTTTGAATACCAGTGCCAGGACGCAATGTCATGTGGAGACCTTGGCTTTTATGCTCTGTTGTTGGCCTTCCAGAGTAAACCATGGGCCTCTGTGTGAAACAGGATACTGGATTAGATGGATCACTGGTCTGATCCAGCAAAGCTCTTATGTTCTCATGTTCTTCTTAGAACTGCAATATAATGGAACAGTCCAGAAGGGCACTTTAAAAGGGCATTCCCTACCCTTACTGAAGAAGTGAGGGTTTGCCATAGCAAACCACCAGAGCAGTAATACGTCTTATAGGATCTTCACATTTCACAGTTCCAAAACCTCCAGAGAAACCTGCTCACTCTTTAAGGTAACAGTGGCCAGCTATATCTTGATGTTCAGTTGAATGTAAAACCTAGTAATCTTTGTTAAAATCTCAGATTTTCCTAATCTGGTTTTGATCATTTTGGCATAGTATGTTATTATATATTTATATTAATTGATTGAAATATCTTTCAGTTACTTCTCAATGAGGTCTTGTGGCCTATTGGGTTGTATTTTTTAACTTGTGTTTTTACTCTGTATTTCATTTGTTAGCTGCTTTAGAAACAACAACATAAAAATAGTGGAATGAATAATAAATAACAAGAGGCGGGACCCGCGAGACTCGCAAGGGGGGAGTATTCCAGCTCGTCAAGCTTCCCCTCTCTCCCCCCCAGCAGTGGCGGCAGCAGCGACGAGGCTGGCTGACCGCCAAGTTTTCCCCTCCCCAGCAGCGGGGGTGGTGGCGGCGAGGCCGGCTGGCCCGCCAAGCCTCCCCCTCCCTCCCGAGCAGCAGCAGCGCGGTGGCGGTGAGGCCTGCTGCCAAGCTTCACCCTCCCTCCCCAGCAGCGGCGGCGAGGCTAGCTGGCCCGCCAAGCCTCCCCCTCCCTCCCTCCCCAGCAGCAGCGGAGGGGAGGCCCGCCGGCCCGCCAAGCTTCCCCCTTCCCTCCGCAGTGGTGGTGGCAAGGACAACCGGCACGCCAAACCTTCTCCCACCCTCCCGTCCCCTGTGGTGGCGGCGGCAGCGAGGCAGCTCCGCAGATAAGCCTTCTCTCCCCGCCTCCGGCCCGATGATCTCCCCTCCCCCGCTGATTTTCCCTCCCCCCAGCACCAGCGGCGAGGCCTGAGTGCCTCTCAGCTGCTGGCCTGCTGCAGAGTTCCCAGAGCGTTCTCTGAGCCTGCGCAGGGAACGCTCGTACTTTTTTTTGGATTTAAATATTCCCTGTACATTTTTAAAAACTTTTTAGATTTTTCTGCACATGTGGGGACTGCCCCACGTGCACAGGAAAATCTCCCTGCCCCCCAGGTGCCCCCGATGTGCGGATTTAGATATCCGCACACAGGGGGCCACTTGGGAATTAGATATATAGATGTTCAAGTAAAGCATATTCTGTTTTCTTTTTGAGTGTGACCACATCAGTGTCTCACAATTAATATAGTGGACATTCTAAAGTTTTCCATTGTTGTGCTAGCTAGTCTCCCCAGCAATACCCACCCTGCTTTCTCTTTTTGCCTATTTAAAATGATGGTTTCAAAAAATGATGGGTTCCAATAATGGAGCACCTCAGAGCATCAGTTGTTCTTTGCTTATGCCATCCCTTTGAGATACAACAAGGAATCATCATAAAAGAATATGTGAAGCCCTTGTTCTGATATTTGTCTATCCTTTCCATCAACACAAATGGGGGGGAGAGAGAAAAAAGTCAACAGCAGTCCCAGCAAAAATATTGGTGGAAAGGAGAGATACCAAAGGGTCCATTCAAAAAGGGAGATCTGGACCAGTTCTGTGAGAAGGGTGGCTCTGCAATCCTCTTTGAATTCAGTTCCATACTTCATACTTAAAGGACAAATCCAAAACTAGTGAATATGAAGCACATGGATTTAGCTTCTTTGGGCTGCCTTTATTTGGGGAGACATGGAATCATAGCCATTTCTCTAAACCAGGTTTAAGATGGAGGCAAGAATCTATTTTGTTTTTCTTAACAGCTGAAGGCAGTTTAAGATGGCTGCTTGTGGTATGAACCCCATTCAGCCTTTACTTCCAGTAAACAAGTTCTGTAGGTTTTTGGTTTAAAAACAAAAACAAAATTGTTATCAGAAATACCATAGGAGGCGATACCTCCCTCAAATCACTCCCTCAGATCACTTGCAGATCTGTATAGTTAACTATATAATTCCAATAAAGTCCAAGTCAAGGAAATCCAAGAATGTAGAGGGAAGCTGGCTACTGAAATCCACATTGATGTAGGGTTGCCAACCTCCAGGTGGAACCTGGAGTTCTTTTGGAATTATAACTGATATCTGGAGGAAATGGGAGCATCAGAAAGTAAACTCTATGACATCACATCCCCCCTGAGCTCCCTGCCCTCCCTGAACTCCACCCTCCCTTTGCACTACTCCCAAATCTCCAGGAATTTATGAAGGCAGAGTTGGCCATCCTTCATGGATATTACCTGTGTAACTTAAAAGCAGATGTCATCATTCAAACAGCTAATTTCATTATTCTACTGGAAAAATAAAAGGAGAAATCAGGTTGGAGTTTGTAGAGTTTCCATGGAAATGATACAAGACTAAGCCAGGTATATAAAAAAGGTAAACATATGTAAGATTTTATGTAAACATTTTCTAGATGTCATCTTGCTTCTCCATGTATAATAGATTAGAAAGACCTAAATAAATGTTGTGTTTTCCCTGCTTCTTAGGACTGCAAAAACAGGGAGTTCACAAATACTTGGCGGGTATCAGTGCTGAACTACATGTAGTCTGGTGGGTTGCAAATTATGCAGGACTGAGCAACAATCATGGCAAGTTTATGTAGAGTTGTCTACATTACTAGTGATTTGGGCTTCAAGTAGGGTTGCCAGACAGTACCTGGCAGTACCTGGCAACAAGCAGAAGGGTTGTGGGGGAGGGACAGCATCCTGGAAAAAAATTAAAAAGCAAGGCCTTGTCTACTTCCAGGAAATTCTTACCATAGAGTTTCCAGTGGTTTCTTGAGCTCCCCTTTGTCACTTCTGGGTAGCTCTAGTAGCAATCAGGAACTCTATGGTAAAAACTTCATGTAAGCAGATGAGGCCTTATTTTTCTTTTTTCTCCTGCCACAGCTTCCAGTAGGCAACAGGATCTAAGGGTGGGGGATGCTCTACCCACATCAGGGGCTTCGCAGCTCTCACTTGTATTGTACATTTTGTAGTACTTGATCCTGTTATGATTCATCAAGACCCAACATGGCCAATTTTTAGAAGATTTCAACGGAAGTAGGGTCACAAATGAGGACAGCTTTATACATTCAGCAGCAGCAAGTAGTAAAGTTTTACAGGACAATGCCTTATCAGGCTTCAGATAGGAGGATCACATGTCTGAATGCTTCTCCATAAAAACTAGCATGTCAGGGGAAAGGGTTCTTAGCTGGCATTCTTGTTATGCGAATTTTCTACAAGTAGGGAGGGAAGGTCCTTGTGTTATTAAACAATACTGCATTTCATCCAGATATATCCAGGTAGGTGGTCAGCTGTGTTGGTCTGAAACAATAGAACAAATTTAGGGTCCAGTGGCACAGTCTTAAAGGCTTAAAGTGGCACATTTCATCCAGTTCATGAAACAGCTGGTAAAATTTTATAGCTTGATTCTTCTAAATGCAACAGAGTGAATGTGTCATAGACTAATTGAATGGCTGGGAGCACATTACCATCTTCTATCCCAAGCATCAGCAGTCACCATTTCTGGGTATCTGTTGAGGCTCTACCTTGGCAGTAGGCCTACTCTTGGTCTGGGACAAGTGATGCTCTGTATTCTTGGTGCTGGGAGGCAACAGTGGGAGGGCTTCTAGTGTCTTGGCCCCACTGCTGGACCTCCTGATGGCACCTGGTATTGACCACTGTGTGACAGAGTGTTGGACTGGATGGGCCATTGGCCTGATCCAACATTGGCTTCTCTTATGTTCTTATGCTTCCTTTGCCTTTGGACAGCAGCTTCCTCCTCCCTGCTCTTCACCATTTCGCTTCCCTGCCCAAAGTGATGAACAGCTGCCTCCTCTGCCCTGCCAAGTCTCAAGTATAGTTGACTGTGGGAGCTGCTGCACCTGCTATGTGGCCATCCACTATTCTGCTCAGCCTGGCCTGGAGGGAATAGAATGAGGTGTTAGCCTGATTGCGCGTTATTATGAATAATAACGAGGGGAATTATATTGATTATTAATAAGCAATCAGCTGCGAGAGCGAACACCAATGTATACAGAGGTCAGCCCCGCTGGGAGGAGTTGGTAACAGACCAGGAGACTTTTATGATTGAAAATAAAGTCTTTTACTGAGGTTTGCCACACACAAACAATTACACAAGCTCACACACAATTATTCAAGTCCTAAGAAATACAGAGAGAGGTAAGCACGTTTGCATTAGCAGGTAAGTCGTTGGTGGGTCATATTTACCAGTCGAGTCCTGTAGAGCGTTCCTCAGGAAAAATGGAGGGGAAAGAAACTAAGAAAAATGGGGCCACGCGGTCTGACCAGCAGATTGTCACGTGGAAACTCGGCCTGCAGACCAGAGTTTAAAGATGGAGGTAAGGGTTGGGGGATAGCAAGCTGGACATAAGAGGGTCAAAGGTTCGATAGGGGTCGTAGTAGAGAGAGCTGGCCTGTGGTCTGGCATCCCCTTATAAGCAGGAGGGTGGGGGCTGGTCACCTCCCTGATTCCCGCCTCCTGGTAGTCCGTCCCTGAAAACACCCTATTGGTTGGAAGATGTAGGGGAGGTGTGTGGAGGTGTGCCTGAGGGATGGTCAATACTGAGAGCTAGAAACTTACTCATGTCTGACACCAGGTGATAGCTAGGATGAGTCATTCAGCCACTTCTATTGTGTTGTTGATGGCATTAGCCCGGCTGTTGATGGCTTTCAATCAGTAACTAGGCAACGATGAATAGACCCTGCCAGGCTACGTGAGGTCTTGCAGGTGAAGGTGGGGGGGGGAAGAGGCTGCCTGCTGTAGAAGGAACCCTCAATGGCGTTTTTGGAGTTCCTATATCTGGTATTTTATCAAAACATGTTACTGTGCTTTGGTGTGTACTGATTCTATTTCATATTTCCTTTGCGGGAAACAGGCTGGTAACCTCTGTTGGGCACTGGAGCTGCTGGGCTGGTCAGGAGAAACGTCTCTTGCCTGGGTGCAGTCTCTGCTGGCATCTGGGAAGGTTACCATGTGGTTCAGTTCCTTACACACGCACTGGCACAGTTTATTATTTTATTGCAGTCCAAAAAGAGGCTAAAAAGCCTTGCAGGGCAACAGAGGCAGCAGTAGTTTGCATGCTCAGCACCTGCCAGTTCTGGGAAAGGCTGGGACAGTAGGAGATGGTCATGTGCTCAGTATCAACTAGTGCTCAGCAAAGAAGCAAGACCAGCTCAAGGCCACCTAGGGTAACAGGCCCAGTGTATAACATTTGGAACTAAGCTGTGCTCATTCTTTAGCCAATTCGATTTGTGAAATTTGATAGAAACACAGCTGCCAAAATTTGTTGATGGTTTTGTATCAGTTGTGTATAAATGACATGAAAATGATCCTTGATGCTATAAACATAGGGTACAAGAAACTAACAACATAGTAAAATTAGCAGAGAAAATATATGTTACAAGAATGGTCTTCCCAATGAAATCATGAAAGAAAATTAAAAGCAGCACAAAAAAATACCTATTGGCTGTTAAAAGCATTTTTGCACCATTTATGATAAATGACCATTAAAAGGATTGAAAAAGAAACAAGAATACCAAATAAACTCCCTTAAACTCAATTTTGATTCTTTCTCTTTGGATGGCTTGTCCAATTTGAGTAGATTGACTTCCTTGTGAATAAGCACCAGAATCTTTCCTGTAACTTTAGTAGGTGCTTCCCCCCCCCTTCTCTAAGCGCTTAGCTAGATTGGCATTATCCCATAGTAGTGTCACAGCCTGCAGTCGTTTAATACCTCTTCTCGTGGGGTCAGGATTCCACGCCCAAATGCATTTAGCAGGTCAGTACAGTAATTTTAAATGTCTTTCTTTCAATCTTTTGCCATCTTCAATTATACCTTTCCACCCTACTATTTGTGTAATTTTCTTCTGTCTGAAGTCTCTTTACTGTTGTTCTCTATTGCACAGCATGACAAATTACCCATCAAGCTATATCTTTTCAGCCCAGAAATGTGCAGCAACACAGAGTCATGGCATTATCACATGTTGTGCACTTTATTTCCTTACAGTTCATTCAAGTGTGTCACGTTATTTCCCTGCTTCCTTTTTGTCATCACACAGATTAACCATTTTATCGGCTATAAACTTTGGAAACAATTAGAAACTCATTACATTGTGAGCCCGAGAGCAAATACCTATTCAAGCCAGTGCTATGTATACATTTTCCTTATCATCGCTGGTAAAAAGAATGGCTGTGAATCCTTCAGCTTTAGAGAAGCAAAGGCTTTTGTCTTGATTATACAGGCAGAGTAACCTTGGCTCTGGACAAGCATTATTTGTTGCCCCTGGCCACTATACAAATTAGCTGTAAGGCACCATTCCATCTGACAGAGAACATGAACTCTTGTGGGAAATGAAACTCTCAAGGCCAGATGTGTGTTCTGCATATGGTCTTTTTCAGTCTTTTGCTATAGCTTCAGCAAGCTACCAAAAACTCTACAGTGCTTTAGCTACAGCAAGCTTTGCTTTAGCTACAGCAAGCTACCAAAAACTCTACAGATAACTCAGAAATGCTGCCTTCACAACATACAGACACAAGAGTCTAAAAATAAAAGACTAACCTGAGAGAATTAGCACGATCAATTGGTAAACAGGCAGGGTATGTTCTTTTAAAGATATTGTTATTAAGTTGGTGAAATGTTTTCTAAAGGAATCATGTACCGTATTCTCAGGAATGCATCTGCAGTTTACACTATTTCTGCCCGACCTACAGAGAACAGATTACAGGGTCTGCTGATAAGATTTAAAAAATTGATTTTAGCATGCAGAGAGTGCAGTCAGATGCAGATCATTGTAGTGTGAAGCTGTTGTGAGTCATGTGCTCAAATTGTTGTTCCATGGCATTATGAGATGTATGGGAATAAATTACCTCCTTGCATGTGTAACAGGAGCCAGTGAACCTTTGTTGTTGAGAAATGGGTCAAATCAGCTGTTCTGCTGTCCTAGAAATCATATTTGAGACAGAATCTGCTGGGCCTTTGGATCTGCCTCCTAAAGGTAACCATTGGCCCTTGTTTCCCAGAAGACAGGTAAATACACACTCTCTTAGGAATCACATATTATTCCTGATTTTCTTGGCAGTCAGTCCATAAACAGTGGAATCTGTATGGGCATAGTTCTTCTGCACGTCTGCCCTCCCTTTGCATTTTTACAGTTGTGGAGTCTGTTTATTTTCTTCATTCATACTTTCAATAATAATGCTGTGGTCATTACTGCCATTATTGGTGTTGTTCCCTTCAGTTACCCAGTGAAGATTCTTGTGCTATAGTGGCAACTGCTGCCAAACAAATATTTTTTAAAATCTGCTAACCTGCCATGCTTAGGTCTGTGAAGGACAAGGGCTTACTTCTGGTGCTAACCAAAATATTCTTCAATGTAGATGCCTTTTGAAATATTTACATATATAAAAACTTACAACATAATTATGTAAACTTACTGCTAGTTAATACAAGTAAAATAGATTTTTTTCATTGTTTATTCAATAAATCACCAGAACTAGAATAAACTCATAACAAACGTGTCCTTAATTCTTCACCTCACAGAATAAAACCTCCATATTCATCAACTAAAATTTTGGCTGAACAATCTTCCCATTAAACTGATCATAGCCAGTTTATGACACAATAAACCAGAAAGACTTAAAAGTGCTATAATCTTCTTGCTGCCTGTTTGTTTTCTCTGTACTATTTACTTGGGATAACAATGCTTCCACATACAAACTATGGTGGCACATCAATACTTAGTCCCCTTTACAATTGTATGTGGGGGTTTACTGATCTTGTGCCTCTGTCAGCCAATAGCTTTTTCAGAGGCACAATTGAATCATGAATGATCTAAAGCATCATCCAAACACAAAGTAAATGGCTTGGTCTCATGATCAACAAGTAGTTTAATCTTTTTTTTTTCTAAATGCATTTTGGGGAAGACATGCCAGAACAGAAGATTAACAGGAATCATGTATCAGTTGTGTGTTTTCAAGAAAAAGGATTGGGTTATGCACAATGCCACTGGAAGGCTTGAAATGACTTCAGCTGAGAATTTGAAGCCCACATTTTTGTTAATATGACATTTTGCCATATATGTAAGTCACTCATTTTACTTTCTGATTGTCATTCAGAAAGACCAGGTCCAATGCATCTTCAGTACATTGCTACCATGGGGGAGGCGGGGAGGACTGAGTACAGCTGATGAACAGAGTGATTGCCATATGAGTCACATGTGAAAGGTTCCTTCCAAAAAACCTGGAAACATTGGCAGTTGTTTTCAGCAAATGGTATCTTGACTGTAGCACTGTCAGTATTGATGTCCTTGTGCAAGTGTAAGAGAGCAATGTACTTAAGGGAAGCTTGTCCATGCTAGACTGGAGCCAAGTTTTCAATCTCCCTGTGGCACTGAAAGATTGCTCAGCTGTTGCAGATAATGCAAGAGTAGCAATCAGATTTTTGCCAGTTAGAAATAAAAATAAAATAAATTCAGTCATTTGAGGCATATACTCTATAGGAATTCATCAACATCTGCTGCTGATGCAACATTCTGGACAAATACCGCAACACCGCATAAAAACAACGTGTTGTATTCTATATTGAAATCATTCTAACAGGTAACACTCACATATAAACCATATGTTGTGCATTACAAGTAATATTGCATTCTCAGCTGTGCCTATTTAAATATGTATACATCAATAATGTCAGTATCTTTCTACTAACATGAAAGATTCTCCATCAACTTAGAGTAACTTCAACAGGGTATCACAGTTTTTAACAACTGTATTATATTTGAAAAGTTTTCTTTTTTTGTAGTCTTCTTTGTGAGATCATTAGAACAATTCTTTCCAGTGGTAAAGCAAACCTGGCATAGATGCAAATGCTGGGCAGATTTAAAGGGTGCAGTCAGACAACAACATCTGTGAAGTGCCCCGCAGCCATCGGCAACCCATTCTGCTCTGCCGCAGAACTGGAGTTAAAAGACACCAGGGAAAATCCAGTAGTTAATGGGTTGCAATGGGCCACAGATGGACTTTCTCATGTCTGATCGCTTCAGTGCACTCTCATGGCATCGGGGTGATCTGATCAGGCCATCCCAACTCCGTGCCGTTGTTCCCCCCCTTTGCAGTATGCGTATCATTGCAAACTCCATAGGGAACCCTCATTGCAGAGGTGCAATTCATTAATCCCTCGGTGGGGAAAATGGCACAACCCCCCCCGACTTACCCACAGTTGCATCTGATCATGCACTGATGGACTGTGCCCACAGCTTCAAAGGGAGGTGTGACTGTGCAACTGCGGGTCAGATTCCTCCGGAGAATATAGCCTTGTTCCCCCCCCCCCATTTTTTCTGGTGCGTGTGACCGCAAGCTTTATATACTTCTTAGGGCAATCCAAAATAGCTTAATAATGATCCAATGAATAACTGCGAATGTTCTTCCATTTCAACGTCCTCTTTCTCAAGAATCGCAGTGTATACACAACCATCAATTCTTAAAGAGCTTGCTGCTTCATTGACTGGAATACACCTTCTTCCTGCAAAATTTTAAAAACAAAGTCTAGTGTCATAAACTACGATATTGGGTTAACAGACATGGCACAATTTTTTAAGGAATATGGAAATGTTTTTGTGGAAAGGAAACAAGTAATCATAATTCCCTAGACTGTTGTTCAGTTCGCCAACATAATTGGTTAATATTTACATGCCTTGTGGACCTTACTGTCAGGGAACCCTTCCTTCACACATTGTGTATGACTATATTCATCAAATTGTGTAATTTGGTTGAATCTTTTTGAATGCGACTGATGAAACAGTCATGTCTTGTATTCTAGGGTGCTAGTTTGTACTCTCTGTGAACATCTAATCCAACTGCTGACATTCAGTCTAAAACCTGTAAACCACATTCTTTCAAACAGTTGCTTCATGTTTGTCTGATGTCTCTATGAGACTTTTTTTTCCATTTGGAAGAGCCACCAGCCATCAAGTTGGAGACATAGTTTCCAAGGATATAAGCATGTCTTGTGCTTCTTGAATTCTAAATATTTCTTAGGAATCCAACAGAGCATGTTCAGATAGCCTTTGGAATGGAACGCAGCTTAGATTCCATTCCTGAATAAAAGTTGTTGCGTCATTTTATTGTAATTAGACCTTCTTATTTTTCAGTTATTCATTCTCATAATGAAGATATTCACAAGATCTTAAGAGCATGAAAGATGTCATTGATATTAACCACTAATAATAGATAAGTATTTCTTGGTCATGTTGTAAATAATATTCTGTAATTATTAATTTTAAAGTGAGTAATTTCCATTGATTTATAAATTTTTTTAAAAGTTTTTTTTAAAAAAAAAACCTCAAAAAAGGGCTGTTTTTATAAACTAAATTATTCTTATTAGCTGACCTAAAACTATTTTTCCCTCAACAAGCAGCTTTAGATTATGCACTAAAAATACAAGCATTCAAGGTTCAAACTTTAAGTCCAAAATTACTGCCTTTCAGTTCCTTTATTATTCTTTCAGGCATTTAAAAATGTAGGTCGAAGCAACACTACATAATTTAGAAAGTTAACAAAATTCAGCTAATGAAAAGAAATTGAAGTAAATATAATTATAATAACCTTGAATGCATTGTCTCCTCTCTGTTGTCAATTAAACATGTTTAAAAGGTGATGGCTTACACACACACATAGACGCACAAAAATATGCACTCCTGCTTTTCCAGCAGTACATGCTCACCAAGGCAAAATCAGAGCCAGTATATTCTCAGCAAGGCAAAGATAAAAGTAATTTCAAAGCATAAATTATTAATGTTTCCAGCAGTGTTCCCTCTAAACTGAGTTAGTGTGAGCTAGCTCACAGTTTTTTAGCCTCCAGCTCACACATTTTTGTCTTAGCTAAGGAAGGATAGCTCCAGGGGAAACTAACTTATGCAGTAGCCAAATGGCTTGCTCCCAACTTTAATGCCAGTAGTTCTCAAAGCAGAAGTTTTGCTCACAAGACTCCACAGCTTAGAGGGAGCATTGGTTTCCAGTGTCTTGAACGAGCATGGAACTCTGAATTTCTGTGTGCAAGATCCTCAGGATCATGTGTATAAACAAAGATGGTTCAAGGCTGGCCATTTAGGATTTTCAGAAAACCTCACATCATGGAAATTCCCCTCCTCCCAAATTTTGGTTAAAACTGTTCCATTCACAAAGAATGATGTTCCCTCTTAAAACCTGTGCTGGTAACCTGACATCACACCTGGTTTCTAGATCAAACTTAGCCTGATCTGCCTTAACAGGAGAGCAGTGTTCTCATACCCAGCAATAAATAAAGACTCACCTATATTTGGAGATAGAGAGAGAGACACAGAGACAGAATTTACCTGGTCACTGAAAAGGACGTTGAGTACCTCTGGAGGAAAAGGGTAGGGATGTTATCAAATCTGTGAATACTCTGTTTCAAATTCAGGTAGGAGTTTCTTTCATTGTTTGTTGTTGCTAGGGATAAAATATGGTTTTTTTCCCAATCAAAATAACTACATTGATCTTCAGACTGATACCCATTTTTGCATTAAAATGACACATAATGTATTTGTGGCATAAAAATGAAAATGAAACAAACAAAATGGTGAAACTAGCAAAAAAGAAAAGGCAACATGACAATTTGCCACAGATGTGTCCTAAACCAAAAACTAGAAAACAGACTTTTCAAGAATTCTTATTGGGTTGTCCGTTCTCCTTTTGTTTGCGCTGTCATATGTTATTCTGCTCGGTCTTTTGCTCAGCAAGGGGAAGAGTCCTCCACTGGCTTTCTCCACATTTCTACTTCAAGACAAATCAAAAGAAAACAGACGCCAGAACGGGTCGCCACCCCTTCTGGCCGGGTTTAAGTCTCTGGCAATATTCCTTGAAAAAGTGGAATATTTTGGCTGGAAGAATTGCCAAAGAAGTGTGGGTTTAAAGGCAAAGACACGCAGCTCCTCAGCTCACGTCTGTCTTCGACGAGCTCCGACCATCATTTCAGCCTATACATAAGTATTATACCACTCGTAAAACCGTGCCCATGTGTTCTGAAAAACGGAATCCGAGAGACCTTTCATCAACCCAATAAGAGAGAAACGAAATGAACTATACTCACTTTCTAGAAAATTAGCAAATGTTGATTATTATTTAGGCATAGTTAAGGTATATATAATGAGAATCTACTACCCCCCATGTGTGTTATAAATGTTTGTCTATGATGTCATGTTTTGTGCTGTGTTAAAAAATTAATAAAATTCTATCCTTAGGGACAGTTAAAAAAAAAAGAATTCTTGGCTGGTGCTCATGACAGCAGTAACATTGCCAGCTCAGTGTTGTGAAATTCCTAGAGATTTGGGAGCCGGGTGTGTGTGTGTATGGGCTTGGACATTTTCAGAGAGGTGGCTTGCTATCCCTTGCCTCTGTGTCCCAAGCCCTGGTATTTCTTGGAGGACTCCCTTCCAATTACTTGTCAGGATCAGCCCCGCGAAGCTTCCATGGTCTGATGAATTGGGCTTGCCTGGGCTACCCAGGTCAGGGCAAGATTTGGGGGTGGTGCCTTAGAATGGCAGAGTTTGGGGAGGGAGCTTAGCAGGGATATAATGCCATAGAATCCCACCATCCAAACCTGCCTTTTCCTTCAAGGGATCTCTATCATCTGGACAGCAACTGTAATTCTGGAGGCGCTCCAGGCCTTTGAGGTTGCTAACCCTAATTTATCAAAGACACAGAAAGAGAACAGGTATTCCTTAAAAACCCCAAAAAACACCACAGAAAGGGCAACTAACCAAGGGGTTTTTTTAGGCCGTTTCCTTTCTCCCCTTGCAAATTGGATTTGAGGGTGTATGTGAAATGCAAATGTACTGGTCTCTCTGGCTGCGTCATGTGTGTGCTGAGATAAATCTGATAATGTGCACCTGCATTTGAAAAGGGTAAAGTCATTCTGAAAAATTTCTCAGGCCTTCATACATAAATTGATTGTATTTGCCTGTTTTAGATTATGAGAGGGTTTAACACCCAGTCAGTTAAGGCACATCGAAAGAGCTGGTCAGGGAAAAAATCATGTGGTGCCGTTGCCCTTCAGGAGAATCTATCTTATACTTTTCTCAAATGTGTTCTAAAGAACTGAATCACTCAGTACTGTAAAGTATAAGCTGTATAAGAGAATATGAATGTCATAAAGAAAGTACAGAAATCATAGTACAAACATAAATTTAAATAAATTGGGCCTTATTCCTAAAAAGCCTTTAGATAAACACCTTCTATGCTGAATTCCTGTATTAGTGATACAGTGTCCTCAGCTCTTCCCAGGGTGAATATGTGAACTGGCTTTCAGTTTCAAATGTTCAAGGTCATAATGAAACAAAGACACAATATTGATAAGGGAGCCAACAAGGAGACAATGAAGTCCAGCCATTCATTGTTTCCTCTTTTTTAGTGTGTGGATAATAGTTCTGAAAGACAAAACAATCAGGGATATAAATCCACAAATTATAGTCCAAATGTTGCTCTAATTTTCTTATTATCTGTATGACTAGATCAGCCTTTAGTTTATAACCACTGCTTATTTTTTTACTATGTTCAGGAAACTATCATACTGTAGTGCCTACAAAGCAACAGTTAAACGCAGGATTGCCATCTATGAATCAATCCTCTTGTCTCAGAAGCATTCATTTCTGGTGCTTTAAATATTACATCTGCTGTCATTGTCATACCATTGATTAGCTGCTCTGGCATCATGTGATCACCAGAAACGTCCAAATACTTTTAGATGTCAGCAAGTGAAGCTAGTCCCTCAGTAGGGATGCCAGCCTCCAGGTAGGACCTAGGGATCTCCTAGGATTACAGCTCATCTCCAGACAGAGATCAGTTCCCCTGGAGAAAATGGATGCTTTGGATGGTGGATTCTATGGCACTGTACCCCCACTGAGGTGCCTGTCCTCTCCAAGCACCATCCCTAAATCTCCATGAGTTTCCTGACCCGGATCTAGCAACCCTACCCCCATTCCCCACCAGTGGCTGTGGTTGACCTGACAACCCTACCCCTCATAGAAGACATGCTGGTTATTCATCAGTGGTTCACTTCAGTGCTTCTGGTTTTGCATGATGTTTTTCACCATGCTGATCCTGCTTGTAGATTTGACCCAGCAGTGATCAGTACAAGGACAGGCAGAGCTTGAAGATACCCATTCAGAAAGAGCCTTGCAAGCTGGTTTCCCTATGCAGTCCAAACCTGATTCTCTGGCCTACTTTTTCTCCAGTAACTCCTACTGTGCAGAAGGTGAAGATGGTCAAGGAAAGGAATCAGGAGGTAAAACACAGCACTGACTTGGAATTAAATCTAAAGTACCATTTTGCTGAGTGCAGAAACAAAGACATAGATTCCTCACCTACCAGTAGTCAGTCAATATGACCAGGTTAGCTGGATTAGGGAATTTCTCTGGGTGACCTGGCACAAATCATTTTCCCAGCCCAAGCAACCCCAGAAGGTTGTTTGAATTAATAGCATAGGATAACCCCCATGCATGAAAATATGAGATCTACCATGGAAGACAGGTATTTAAAATACAGAGAGGGAAAGAGACATTTTCTGTATAAGGAGCATTTAAAGAAAAAAAAAAACTATAGAGATTTTTCCTGGCTTGGAACTAATTAATATTTTCAGCCTCATTGATTAGATGGTCTCACTGGCCTTCCAACTCTGTTTTTCTGTTGTTTTTACAAAACCTGGCTGTTTTTTTTTCTCTGTAAAGATTGTTGCTTTTTTCTTTTGCTGTGTCCTTCATAGTCATGCCAGCTTTTTAAGTAAAACAAAGACCCATACAATACCACAGGAATTTTTCTCACTGTAAATAAGGGCCAGCTGTAAGACAACTTAGAGCTAGATCACAATAGGGAAGCTGTTAAAATTCACTCAACTTCATGAAAAGGATGCTTCAAAATGTATCTTTTGCCTTCTCTCTTCCAAATTGCCCACTTCCTGTCACATCAGCCCGTGGCTAGTGTGTGCAACTGAAAATCGTGATGTGTGCAAACAGCCTAATAATTCAGGATTAAAATGAGTCCAAAATCTCATAATGAAACTGAGGCAAAAATTGAAGCCCTATCAGCCCTAGCAAACACTACAGAAATGTGAAAACATGTAAGTTATGACTAATTTTCTGAGCAGAGTGTGTGTGTTTTTTTAAGGGAGGGAGTCGTGTTATTAATACTGGAATAGTAGAGCAGCCCAAAACATTATTAAGAACACAGTTAATAGACAAAGGATGCTACACAGAAAACAAGGAAATACAAAATTAAATATTTGCTGATCATCTTGAACTGTACTGAAGCTTTAAGAGTCAAACTAGACAAGATGTTGGAAAATCCATTATCAGGTCTTCCCAGCCCTTTAAAAAGGAAATGGCCATGCAAGACCTCAGTTTGGATTAGAGTTGCAATGTGATGGAGTACTATGACTAGCTTCAAGTGGGAAAAAGCAAAAAAGAGGATGTCTGTCTTTTTCCTGTTCTGCAATTAATAGCAGCCTGGGCTGGTATAGTTTCAAGCAACAAAACCACCTGGGTAAAGGTTAACCCCCTGCCCTGCACTAATGAACCAGGATCCTGCATGGCTACTTTTCTCTTTAAAAATATTGGGGGGATCTCATCAGAGATTTTCTGATGTCATATCGGTCTTCTCCATTATGATGGTAATAGTTGAACCCCTTTCAATGTGCTAATGAGATCTCCTAGTTCATGAGTGGCCAAACTATGGCACAGATTGCACAGGCAGTAGAGACTTGTTTCATTGTTGGAAAGGAGAAGGTGGGCCCATGATGCACTGGCTATGGCACACAATCAGATCTGCATGCTTGCTTCCTTCTTCTGTGCTGCATTGTGTCTGTTCCCTAGCTCAGTAGGCCTACTATCCCAAGGCACGAGGGATGTGAATATACTCTTATGTACACAAGAGTAGTATTCTTTCATGCTTTGGACCATGCTTGTAGAAATTCCTAAAAAGTCTGGCAACCAGTGCTTCAGGTTACCCCATATTTAAAACAACTTCAAGCATTTTTGTATGAAGCAGATTGTTTGAACCCTTTGTAATCTATTTGCAGCCCTCCTTATGGGACTAAAGCAGCCTTAATCGCCCTACTGGATGACCTGTACTGGGAAATGGACATAGGTAGTACAACTCTGTTTATTTGCCTGGACCTCTCAGCAGCTTTCAGTACCATTGATCATGGTATCCCTCTGGACTGCCTTTTCAGGCAGGGACTTGGAGGCACCAGAAAGTGGTGCCACTTAGCCCCTTGGCCTTTGGTTTGTGGAATCCCACAAGGCTCCATTTTGTCCCCTATGCTCTTCAACATCTTACATGAAACCACTGAGTGACATCATCTGGAGAGCTGAGCTGGGTTACTACCAAAATGTGGATGTCACTCAGCTCTACCCTGTACTTCCAGCTGATCCCACGGTGGCTGTGAAAATTCTGACCAGTGGCTGGGGCAGTTTTGGAGTGGATGCAGGCTAATAAAGTTAAGCTTAATCCCAACAAGACAGAAGTGCTACTTGTGAGCAGAAGGTCTGACCTGGGATTTAAGGTGCCTCCCATTCTGGATGGAATTGCACTCCCTTTGTAGGAACAGGTCCATAGTTTGGGGTTGCTCTGGGGCACAGGCCTACTGCTGGACAAGCAAGTGGCACCTGTGGCCAGGAGGTCCTTTTATCAGCTTTGACTGGTTAGCCAGCTGTGGCCTCTCGAGGGCAGAAAAGATCTGGCCTTTGTGGTGCATTCCCTAGTTATATATAAGACTAGATTACTGTAATGCACTGTGCATGTGGCTGCCATTGAAAAGTGTTTGGGTGTATCAATTGATGCAGAATGCTGTAGCTGTGGTACTGACTGGAGTGGCTCATAGGGACCACATCACTCCAGTCTTGACCTATCTATACTGGCTCCCAATCTATTTTCAGGCACAATTCAAGGTGCTGGTGCTGTCATTTAAAGACCTATGTGGTTTAGGACATAAAGGTAAATGTAAAGGTTTCCCTTGCTTGAAAGCCAGTCGAATCCAACTCTAGGGGGCAGTGCTCATCTCCGTTTCCAAGCTGAAGAGCTAGTGCTGTCCGAAGACTTTTCCATGGTCATGTGGCCGGCATGACTAAGCGCCAAGGTGCACGGAATGCTGTTACCTTCCCACCAAAGTGGTAGCTATTTATCTACTTGCAATTTCTTGCTTTTGAACTGCTAGGTTGGCAGGAGGGTTTAGGACATACGTACCTGAAATATTGCCTACTCCTTTATAAGTCTACCTGACTATTGTGGTTATCTTCTGAAGCCCTTCTTTGGGCACCTTCACTTTCTGAGATTAGGTGGGTGGTAACCGAGGAGAGGGCTTTCTCAGTAGCAGCATCAAAACTCTGGGACTTTTTCCCTGGGGGACTCATCTGTTCCCACCTGTGGTAGTATCTGCCAGCAGATGAAGGCTTTTTTGTTTCATTTAGCATGAATCTATCCTTTCTGCTGTATGTTTTAGTTGTTTTTATATTTTTGTACGTTTATTTTAGTTCTGTTCTAAAATGTTTTAATTATGTGTATTTGCTTGTTTTAATGGTTTGCAAGATGTGATTTTACTATGTATGTTGTTTATCTGTTAGCTGCCTTAGTGGCCCCAGTGATGGTAGAAGGGTGGGGTATATATTCTGTAAAATAATAATAATAACAACATAAAATCCAAAATTTAGTGAATACAATATCCTTGCTTTAGTCTTCTCCAAACAGTAGCTGTACGGCTTTTGTTCTGTTAAATATTTTAACATGATGTTTTACACGGTTACATACCACTACCTGACATCTCTGTTCAGACTTAAAGTCACCACATTAACTACCAAAAGCAGAATTATGAGCTCAATAGGGTTTCAGTAGGCTTAATGCTATCCCTTAACTTTGAACGTAATGGTTTTCTTGCTATTGAGTTTTGCTGTGCTTTTGAAGCACAGTAGTACATCCATTATTATATTCGATTTATAATTCCAGGTGATACATGTTGCTAAATGAGAATTATCTGCTGCATTGAAACTGTCAATTGAGACATTCTTTGCCTTTTGTTCTCTTCCTTTCCTTCCATTATAGTTCTTGTTCACTCTGTGATATTTTCACTTGATGCTTTTTTACTGGGTATCAAGATGTTTCCATTATAGCTGCCCTTTAGTTAAGAGTTGGTACTAAGTAGTGGAGATGGAGGATACCTGTAGCTAGCTAGCAGAGGCCTGAATTCCTATACCTGTTCTGCTTACTGGCATGACCTGGAAAAAGCTGCACTCTCTCTGCTGAACCTGCCTCACAGAGTTGCTGTCAGGATAAAAACTCTTAAGCTCCTTGAACGAAGAGCAAGGTATATGTAATGAAATAATCATAGGTTAGAAAACTCCTTTTATGAATTTCCCTCATGGTTTTGTGTGTGTGTATACATATGTTTCATAGCCTTTTGTGAATACATTAAGCTACATCAGATCATTGGTCTATCAAGGTCAATATTTTCTATTCAAACTGGCAATAGCTCTCCAGAATCTCAGGTTAAGGTATTTTAGATCACTCTGTTTTAACTGGAGATGTTGGGGTCCTTCTGCACACAAAGGAGATGCTATGCCACTGAGCAGAAGGGCCATGGCTGAGTGGTAAAGCATCTGCTTGGCATGCTAAAGGTCCCAGGCTCAATCCTTGGCATCTCCAGCTGAAAGGATAGGTAGTAGGTACTGTGAAAGACCTCTACCTGAGACCCGGGAAAGCTTCTGCCAGTCTGAATAGACAATACGGACCTTGATGGATCAAAGGTCTGATTCAATGTGTGATTCAGCAGTTTCATGTGTGTGTGAACCACAGCCCCTTCCCTAAAGAAATGTTTCCTTGATGTTAACAATCCTGCAGTTTCCCTGTATTAGTAAAATGTTGACTTCTGAAGAAATGTACATTTTTTCTTTTTTTTGTTCTAATTCAGCCCCAAGTACTATTAGCTAGTCTAATGAGTCTATTAAGTTTCTAATAGTATAAAGGTAAAGGTAAAGGTTTCCCTTGCTTGAAAGACAGTCGAATCCAACTTTAGGGAGTGGTGTTCATCTCCGTTTCCAAACTGAAGAGCCAGCACTGTCTGAAGACATTTCCTTGGTCATGTGGCTGGCATGACTAAACACTGAGGTGCATGGAATGCTGTTACCTTCCCACCAAAGCAGCACCTATTTATCTACTTGCAATTTCTTGCTTTTGAACTGCTAGGTTGGCAGGAGCTGGGGCCAGAGACGGGAGTTCACTCCATCATGCGGCCCTAGGGTCTTGAACTGCCGAACTACAGACCTTCTGGTCTGCAGCGTCTTAACATCTGAGCCACCGTGGACCCCTCTAATAGTAAACTTCTAAGCAAAGTCAATTGAAGTCAATGGGCTTAGAGGGGTGCAAGCCTATCAAGGACTGCACTGCTACCACATTTTGTTTATACAACGTTAACATTGAAAGCATTAGATAAACCTTCTGTTCCAGAGAGATCTTAAAATGAATGGCACCTCCAAAGAACACAGAGAGAACAAAAGGGCTTTCCCATTCACAGCCACATTTGTGGCAGCTCTGCTGGAGTTTGTGACGGGGAGCAGCCTCCCACATTGCCATGTATGGAAATGCTTTTGCTCACCAGGAGCGCTGTGTGCATCAGAGTGCACAGAGATCTTGCGACTGGGAGCAAGATCTTCAGAGGCTAGGCAAAAAGAATCTAGGCTGTGTTATGTGTTGGCTCTGATGCTGTCTGATAAATCTCACCTTAAGCAAACTTGTTCAGGCAGAAATGTCTGAAATCCACAGAGCTTTCAGAAAAAGTCAAACCATATGAGATGGTTCGGGTACTGCTGGCAGCTGAGGGAACATTCCTGGGTTTACAGGCCCTCATGATATTTCAGGCAGCTCTTGTTTCCCTCCCTTTAACCTGTTGCTGAGAGTCAAGCCACTAGGTAAACAAGAAAGATTTCAGCTGCACAGTGTGCTGCTTTCCAGAGCAAGTGGTCATTTGTTCCAGCTTCCCATGACCGCATGGCTGCTTGGAGTTGGTCTCCAAAAAACACACTGATTATAAGCATGAGTGTTCAGCAGAACCAGGGGAAGGGAAGTGAAAAGAACTTGATGTAGTGCATGCAACAGCAAAGAAAAGAAAATAATGATAATATTTTCACATTGTGTGTTTTTTAAAGTTCACTCAGGCATTTAAATATTTATAGTCATTTCCAACTTGGAAAGTGCTTTCTTTGGCCATCAGGAAAATTATGACAGCGTTAGATTAGTGGACAGAGTAGCCCCTTCTTTGTTGCTTCGTAGTACTTTCATGGCAGAGTGGTAAGCAGTAGAAATACCAGAGCGGTTCATGTTACTCTACATTTTATTGTAGCTTATGTTAACCATGAAATCCTTGACAAAAACAGGAGGATGGAGGCAGACTTCCAAATGGTTCAGGAAAATATTTTGAGAGGGGGCAAGAGAAGCCACTTCCAGATCCTTCTTGTGAAACACTGGCAGTAATATCAGGTTTCTATTTTGCAAGACAATATCCCCCCCCCCCAAAAAAAAAAAAAAAAGGTTTCTTTTGTTGCCAAAGAACATTAACATTCTCTTTGAGGGCATTTAAAATGTCTGTGGACATTTCTAATCCATTTTCTTACTCGTATCCCAGAGCTAAGACTTGCTGTGATGGGAAATGAAAGTTTGGGAATGGGTACACTGATTGCTGTGCCCACACAAACAATACAAGCCATCACATTGTAGGGTGAAATTACAAGCACAGTACTTATGTTGTTGGCAGATATACTGGTGCAATTGTTTAGGAACAGTGTATAAAGGATCTTTTTTGTTGTTGACTAAAATGTCTTGATTTTTTGTATTTAAAAAAGTAACACTTGAAATCATTTGAGCTAAGATTGCGTTCACATCGGTACTTGACAACAGAAACTGTGTCTGTGGGGCTGCTCATGCTGGTGTTTTCTGCAGTTCAATTTTTCTGCACAAACATTATTCTTTCATTGGCATAAAATACAGCCATCACATTGGCTCACTGCAGATGGGCATAGAACAATTACAATAGGAATCAGGATACTCTGTTTGGATAGGTGGATCTCCAGTACTGATTTGCCCCATGAGAAATGGCACATAGAGGTACGTCTTTAAACATGTTAAAGATTAAGGATTCATGACACATTTGAGAATTATACCATATTGAACACGGGCACTCAAAATTCCTAATCTGGTCACATGCTGCCTTTAAGACAACTAGAACCAAAAAAGGATCTTAGTAACTTTAGCTGGCCAGCTTGAAAGTTAAGAATATAATTAAGTAATCTTTAAGAGTAAGTTCATTGGGTTCTGTATCTACTGAGAAAGTAAAAGTTAATTGCAATATTTTTCTTAGTTCTCATAAATGTTTTCAGTTTTCAATACACCAAAATAACTTACTTTTTTAAAATTAAGAGTATTTTAAGGTAGTATACAATCTCATTTATTGTTAATAGCTTTGCTTAACAGTTTGTCTCAGGACTGTAGATATATGAAATTTATCCTACTGATTTCAATGCACACCTAACTATATCACCAGCCTTATGCTGGGTAATAGGAGTTTTTTGCATTTACTTTAGCAAAGTTAATGTTTGGCCATAAATTCTTACTCTGTGGTGTATGCTGCTGTTGTTCAAAGTGTATTGCATGTGACCAAAATGCCCCTCCTAACAATAGCATCATTTTGAAAACATTTTTTATCTCTTCCTCTCCACACTTAACAGCTATGGAAGGAGACAATAATGCCATTCTAGGCGCTGAATTAAGCACACTCCTAGTAAGAGCTGTATGTTAATGGCAACAGGGGTTGTTGACAGTTTCCTTCATGTTTAATTACCCCCTCCCCTTTAGAACACTCCAGGAATAAATGGTTGTGAGGGAAGGGAGTGTTCCATTCATTGAGGCTTTGTGCTGACAACAACTCACCCAAGCAGACCTTCACAGAACCAGTTAACAGTGCAGGCAAGGCCCAGGCCATGAAATAAAAGGCTGCCTTTATCCAAACACACTGTCTGCATTTTGGAAATTTCCACACCATTTTCTTGCAAACTGCTATTGTGAACAAAACATCAAGCACTGGCTTTGCCAGCAGGATTAGCCACAGTAACTCAAGCAAAAGTATACCCATAAATTCATCCAAGTGGAAGAAGTAGAGCACACTGCCACTATCCACTTGGGTGTGTTTTTTCATGTCTTCAGAATTTTAGTATCTGTTCCACCAGTTTCCTGAGATGAGCTTTTGCCTGGCAATGTTTAACACAGTGAAGCTAACAGACATGGAGAACATAATTTTGCTGCTACCCTATTGTTATTCAAAGTCATGGAGAGTTTTTGCCCGTGCTCTGTTGCTGCCTCTCATTTAGGGTTTGGCTAGACATTCCAAGAATAGCAGGGAAGTGAAATTTCTGCCCTTGGAATTAAAAGTGGGGGGGGAAGAAACCCAATACAGGAGCAAATGCTGTTACCATATTAGCAAGGGAGGTTTAAAAAACAACAACTATAACAACGGTGGTTCAAGATACTGGAGAATTTCTGCTCTTCACCCCCCCCCATATATAATCATTGTTTCCTAATTTTTGATTATTTTTGTGATCTTCTATTTTTATGAACTTGATTTTCTCCTTTAAAAGGCATATTTGCTGTGTTTTTGTTATCCAAGTAGAAAGATTTGAAATACTGAGTAAACATGATTATGATCAAACTATCTTAGACTTTGACTGAAACCAATAAAACATAGTGCATAATAATAATGGCACTGAGCCTCCAGCTCAGTGCACACTTACTTGGGAGTATGTTCTAATCATCAATATAATTTATATCCCCACTTTCCATCCATAAAATAAACCCTCAGACTGGGTTACAAAAAACTAAAAACACAAATAATAAAAGTATGATCACTATAGAAACAAAACCATTAGTCATGTTATTGTTGTTGTTGTTGTTCAGTCGCACAGTCGAGTCCAACTCTTCACGATCCCATGGACCACATCACACTGTCATGGGATGGGCTTGGGCTAAGAGGCAGAAGTCAAGTCCAGTCCAAGGTTGTTGCCAGGAGAGTCAGAGTGAGAGCCAAATCATGAGCCTGAAACAGGGGTCATTTGAAGCTGGGGTCAGGAATCCAGGAATCCGAGCCAGAGTGGGGGTCTGAGGACAGGAACCAAAGGTGGATGCAAGGTGACATTGCTTCCATGAGAGCCCAATCCCGAGTGGGAGTTATATAGGCCTCTGGCCATAGTGGCTAGCGGTTTTGTTTCTGCCATTGTGTAGCAGTGAGTTCCCACTGGGGACTTCTTCTTAACAATGCTGCAGGGACCTGATTCTAGTTGAGACTAGCATGTCATAAGAGGAGGAGGGGGCTTTGCCTTAAGCCCTATGCTGTTTTTCTGATCCCCAGTGCCATTCTGGATCAGAAAAACAGCATGAAGGAAAGGAGGAACCCCTCCTCTCCTGGCATCTTAGTAGTCCCCACCAGAACCTGGTCCCTAACTTGCTGTTTCAAAGGAGTTTCCTGGTGGAAACTCACTGCCACAAATTGGCAGCATGTTGGTGAGACAAACTCAGAAACATCAATTCATCTTCTTTGGCTCTCAGTGCCCCCCCATGGAACTCTGTTCCAAGGTAAACCTACAAGATTCTTCAATCTTTGAAGTAATACAATATTTCTATTTTTAAGGTAATGATTTTATATGCTATATTGTATATATTTTTATCATCTCTTACTTGCAATTATGTTATATTGTATATATTTTTATCATCTCTTACTTGCAATTATTATTCTTACTCTGGTTCAACTTAATTTATCATTCTATTTTTACTGTACAACACTTGGAGAACTGCAGAGCTGAAACTTGATGTATAAGTAGTGATAAATAAATAATGGTACACACAACCCTCCCATCAACTAATTGTGTGGGGCAATAAAATGTACAACAAATGAGATAAGCTCTACTAAATGTTACAAAAGGGAGAGCATAAGTACATGCACTATGGTTGTTTTGAGGGGTAGTCACATAGGGTTGTCAGCACTGCCTCAACAATTCCCAGAGGTTTTGAAGGCAGTGCCTGGGGGTGGTGGGGTTTAGGGAGGATGTGATATCACTTCTGGGTGATGTTCTATGAATTTCCCCTAATCTCTGTGGTACAGACCATTGTGACATTGGGAATTTTCTAGAACATCACTATGGATGCCATTTTTCTATCATTTTTTTCTCCCACTCCTCAGTTTCTCAAGGGTCAGAGATTGGGTGCAGGTGGGTGGGTGGGAACTATCTACTGCAGGCAGGCACATGGCAAGCCTCCAGCCACATGTTTACCATAACATCAACTAACTGGGCTTTCACCCACCTGTTGTAATAGCATAACAATAAGATTAAATTCACAAAAATATTTTCAAATTACAATGCACAGCATTAAGTTATTTGATTATAGAAATAGAATATTCGGTTTTTGACATTCACAACAGAGGTGAGGATTAAGCAAAATAAATAAATAAATAAATCTGACTTTGCTGCAACAAGCTGCAGGAATGTAAACTTTTTTTTTGTTTCAGTGATTTCGGCTCCTCCGAATGTAAAAACTAGGATTTGTAGAAATAAGCAAGAGGGCTATATTTGGCTGAAACATTCCTCTGGCTCTCCTTAGTTAGTTGACATATTCCAAACAATACTTCCTTATCAACAAAATAATAGTCTGCTTTATTTGCAGCAGAGAGAGAAGATGGATGGTTCACTAGGTTCTCCTTTTATTTCTTTTGAAACATGTCTGTGACCAGCTAATCAGTTGCCACAGTATCCCTGCTTCATTTTCAGCCCATTACATTTATCCCTGACATCTGCCCATGGCAAATATCCTAGGCAAGGTTGAAGTTTGTTTCTTCACCTCACTTCAGTTTAGTCACATGAGTACATGCTGTTCACCACACAGCAATACTTGCTTCAAGTACCCCCCAGCTTCACAAATGTAGATCCCATTTTAATTTATGTTGTGTTTACAGCACTCATTTCCCCACCATCCTCTTGGCAAGGAGGATATTTATATAACTTTTATTTCAAACTCCTTATTTACATTTGACCCCTCTGTAAGATTCACTTGTGGGTCTGTTGTATGTATTTAAGAGTTGGATTCTAAAAAAAATAATGTTTCAAAGAGAATGAAGCAGACAGTTCTACCTTCAAGTTACCCTCACATTGAGTAAATGTACATTGTAGATGTAGGAGAAGCCCAGAGATATTATTATAGCTGTTCCTTTTGAGAGTTAGTAAATGAGCCATCTAGGCTTCTTGATTGATCTCCAACCAGGCATGTGAAGGGGAACAACTCAGAATTCTGAGGTGGCTCAGGATCTTATGTGAGGTAAGTGTTGTCAAAACATGAGGGGGAAAGTGACCTCAGTGCTATCAAATTCACATATATGTAAATGGAACTTGTCCAGAAAACCAATCCAGTCATATTTAATTTCAAAAGGAAATTTCCCCAGAATGTGGAGGTAAATTAACAAGAAATTGAAAGGGGATCAGGAAGGTCATATCTTATAGGATGTGCAGTAGTTATTTAAAACTCCTATAATAGAAATTTAGACAAAATGTACACCAGAATCAGGAAAAATAAAAGTTCAGTGGATTGCCAAGCACAATTGAAGAAATTATAAAATGGAAGAAGGCGTTTAAAAAAATGAAAGTGTTGCCCAAATGAGTACAGTACATGGAGCTCAAACAAATGCAAGTTGACAAATAAGGCAAGGATGAACAGCATTTGAGGAACATATTGCTAAAACTTTAAAAACAAATTTTAAAATTACTTAAAAGCAGCTGTACCAGCCCTGACCTGGATAGCCCAGTCAAGCTTGATCTCATCAGATCTCAGAAACTAAGTAGGGCCGACCCTGGCAAGTATTTGGAATACCAAGGCTGGGAGGCAGAGGCAGGCTATCAAGCCACTTCTCTGAATGTCTTCCATGCCCCAGTAGGAGTCATCAGAGGTGGCCATGACTTCCAGGCACGGGCACATCAGGCCCATAGCCACTGCAGGGCCTATGGGGCCGAGGCCCCCCCCCAGTTTTTATGGCCCCTCCCCCAATCCTCAGCTCCCCCTTCCTCCCCCAGTCCCCTCACCTTTTTTTTGTTCTCCTGTGCCCCATATCGACTCAAAAAGGTGCCAGTAGCAGAGGGTCTTTGATTCCTACTATTCGGCTTCCCCCTCCTGCTGATTTCTTCTTTCTTTCTGGGCTGGTGCAGCAGCTGCTCTTCAGACCAGCTACAAGGTTTCTGCAGGAAGAGAAAGAGTAGCTTTGCCTTGCCTCACTTTATATGCAGGTATGGAAATTCCATGTAGGGGCCTAAGAAGGAGCCGGAAAGCCACAGTAAGGTGTCCATGCTGCGGGAGGTCATGACGCTGGCATATATCTTGTAGCAATCTGACCAGAGAGAGGAAAGTGCTTTGCTTAAGGCTGGGGCAGGGCCACAGCTGCCCACCTGTCAAGTGAAAATGAAGACAGGGGACTGACACCAAGGAAGCCGGTGTGGTGCCCGGGAAGGAGTCCAGCCTGCAGAGCTGCGGGGAGGGGATGTGGCCAGTTCGTGAGCAGGTCATCCAGCTGCTCCATGGCTCTTTGCTCACCCCCTCCTTCAGCCACTGCCCAGAGAAGTCTGCCCACCACCCCTCCCCCTTCCCCCCGTCCCCCCAGGGGTCGTGCCAGAAGCAGGCTCTCCAAGAAAGACACTGGTTCCCTGAGCAAAAAGTTGTTAGCTATGGGGTGGGGCACATACACACACACAAAATACAACTAGCAAAACCAAAAAACCTGCTAGGGATGCAGTTGGATTGTTAGATGACCAGAAATGGGGGAAAGACTGCAGCGAAGTTAATTTCTTTTCATAAGTGGCTGTGGGGAAAAGGGGTTTGAGGGCAGCTTCAGATCGAGGTTTATAAGATTATGCATGGGATTGAGCAGGTTGAGAAAGAAGTACTTTTCTCCCCTTCTCACAATACAAGAACTCCTGGACACTCAATGAAATTGCTGAGCAGTTGGGTTAGAACAGATAAAAGGAAGTACTTCTTCACCCAAAGAGTGATTAACACATGGAATTCACGGCCACAGGAGGTGGTGGCAGCTACAAGCATGGACAGTTTCAAGAAGGAATTAGATAAACATATGGAGCAGAAGTCCATCAGTGGCTATTAGCCACAAGGTATAGATAGGAACTCTCAGTCTGGGGCAGGTGATGCACTCTATTCTTGGTGCTGGGGGGGGGGGCAGCAGTGGGAGGGCTTCTAGTGTCCTGGCCCCACTGCTGGACCTCCTAATGGCACCTGGTATTTTTGGCCACTGTGTGACAGAGTGTTGGACTAGATGGGCTATTGGCCTGATTCAACATTGGCTTCTCTTATGTTCTTATGTAAGCCTCTCCCCACATAAACCCCACGTCCCAAAGAAATTGGACCAGTGGGTCCAATTCTATGAGCACCCAAACAGGTTGCCCCCATTCCCTCTGTTGTTTCCAATGGGGAAACCCAGCCAGCAGCATTTAAGGCAGGCAAGCAGGCAGCACCCAGCAGTCAGATTCTCCCAGAGAATCACAGGGAAAGTGAACTGTCTTGGGAGGTGCTTGTTTGCCATGAGAACAAGTGGCACACTCCAGAACAAGTGGCACTGTGGCAGTGCAAGCATGCCACAGTGCCACACAGAAACCCCAAAAGACCAACAGGAACAACATTTATACAGACCCTGACAGTGCAACTTCATTGGACCACTCACAGCACACACACCTCAAAAAGGATATTTATAGCATTGGAAAAATTGCAGAAAAGGGCAACTGCAATAATCAGAGGACTGGGAACTCTTTCCCTATGTAGAAAGGTTAAGGCACTTGGGGCTCTTAGCTTTGAGAAACAATGACTGAGGGGTGACATGATAAGAGG